>OZ035881.1:84001492-85427261 GCA_964034835.1 Muscina levida | reverse complement strand
TACCGCGACCGTGACCAAATTCTGTATTTAGTAAAGTTCAAGCAGGATAAAGTTTTGGAGAAAAAATCTGGAAGTCTAGACACACCCATTCTGGTACCTCCCATACAAATGTACCTTTCCGCCCACTTTAGAGATGGAGTAATAATAGCAATATTCTCGACACGATCGTGCCCCAATTCTGTATTTTATTAAGTTATTACAGGATAAAGTTTTGGAGAAAAATTGGAAGTCTAGCGGCGCCCCTTATGGGACCTCCCATACAAATGTACCTTTCCGCCCACTTCAGAGATGAAGTAATAATATCAATACATCCAACGCTATCGTGCCCAAACTCTGTATTTAATAAAGCTATAACAGGATAAAGTTTTGGAGGATAAACCTAGAAGTCTAGACACGCCCCTTCTAGTACCTCCCATACAAATTTACCACTCCACCCACTTTAGAAATCGAGTAATAATATCAATATAATAGCAATTTTTTTATTTTACTGAGAGTGATGGTATATGTAAGTAGGGTCACCCGACTGAAACTTTTTTACTGTTTTTTTTTCAGAAATATCTACATTTTCGTATTGTTTTAAGCTCACAAAGTTAGGGGTTTGAGGGTACTGAAATTTAATATGAAAATTTTAATATTATTTTTAACGATTTTAAACAAATGTAACTTTGAGTTTTGGAAAGATTATGATGTTTTCTTAAATCTTTTAAATTTTCAAGAATATAGGTTTAAAATTGCATATGTAGGGCAAATAGAAAGAAAACCTCTAAGGGAAGTTAAGTATGTGAATTGTTTCCAAATTTCAAAAGACTATAAAAAAATGTTAGACTATGTTAACCTCCATTTTTATTTCTAATGATAACTGTATACTTTAACACCGAAAAAGAGCCTGCTGCCCCACGCTGCCCCATTTTCTTAAAATATTTTTTTATGAGAGCCTTTGCAGAAAATTTATAAGTGCTTTTTATTTAATATTGGTCTCCGAAGTCATGAACTATCCCAAATGGTTTTGCACACATAATTTTTCATATTCTTTAGTACCACTTTTGACCAATAATATTAAATTTCAAACCACTGTAAAAAAAATTGTTCCGCAGTGGTACAAAATGGAGTTTAACCCCAAAACGGGGACTTTGTATGGGATGTGGGAGAAATTTTCAACTGATCTTGCTCATCTTAGAAATTTAAATTTGAGAATAGAAGTTGACATTCCAAATTTCAGCTCGATATATCTTTAACTACGTCTGTTATCTGTAATCAGGGACATACAGACACACGGTCATCTCTTAATCGACTCAGATTTCGACGCTGATCATTTATATAGATATATATTGTCATACCTACCACTTATTCTTATGGGCGTTACAAATGGAAGAACAAAATTTATTTAGCCTGCACTCCATTCGTGCGCCTGGTGAAGGGTATAAAAAATAAAACAGTAAAAATTCATGTGCCACGACGAAACTCATGTACATTTTGTTTTGTTTAGTTAGCCATTATAAGCACTACATATCAGCATAGGGTTGCTGTCTTTTTAACTTCACTTGTCTTTTACATCAATTTTGTAGCACATATTTGCTTAAAATGTTTTGGTATTTGTATTGATGTAAAAAGGAACAAATTAAAACATCAAAAAAGTGCAATTCGAAACCCAAATGGAGAGAAAACAATCAAGAACAGCACAGAAGTTTTTTAATTCCCAACAGTAAATTTCCATTTAATCATATGAAACGAACTTTAAACCGACCGTATCACTTAGATATAAGAACTGCAAGTAGTTTTCATTGTTACTGTAAGAAAAAGCATGATAGTCATAGTAGATTGTTCTATTTTTTAACCAAACGAAGAAGTTAATAAAAACTTAAGAAACAAGAAAAATTCACTTTCATCAGTCAGGAAATTTGTGTCAAAGAAGAAAAGTTTAAAAACAAATACCATTAGTGAAATCTTTTATGGCAAAAAAACTGTATATCCTGTGCTATCAGTGGACAGTACCAAAAATAAAATATGCATCCAAAAATGTATAACAAACCAAAAATCTCCTCTGTATTGTCAATATCTTTTGAAACACCTTTACAAATTGATATGTTCAAAAAATAACAACAAGAGCATATTTTGGTTTGGTTTTTAACGGTATATCTATATTTAATCACACAAGAACCAAATTTGTTAAACATTTTATTATACAATATTTCTGTATTATGTAAAACTTATATCAATATACTCGACGGTAAATCATGAAGAAAATCCAAGATGTGCAGAATTTAACCGAGCAAAGCTTTGACAGAACCCGTAAACTCGACTTGTATCAAATTAAATAAAAGCCATATGTTGCTGACATATTTGAAATGAAATATCATTGGACGAAGTTCGCAACGTTATCAAACATCGATCAGTCGGCGGCAGTGGTCTAGTGATAATCGAGGACAAAGCCAAGATATTTATTTTAAAACAAAAGTTTTCCCTAAATTAATAAAAATTTAAATGTACTATATATTAGTGGTAACTTTTGGATCTCCACCCCTTCTGTTACCACTAATACAATATTTCCTATTTTTACAAAATATATTTCTCTTATAACTTTCAAACGGGAAACTGCAGGATATTTAAACTTTGTCGGATTAACAGCAGCATAAAAGCAGGTAAAAACACTGAAAATCGAAAAATATAATCGAAACATATACAAATAAATAAAATCTCGCTATCTCTTCCATCACACTATAGGTCAAATTACCAATTTTGCCGTGCCAAATTAATTGAAGCGAAAATATGGTAGTAATAGACTCCAAAAGCACAGTATACGCTATGGAATATATAATTCAAACATATAAAAAAGAGAATTTAACCAGTTAATGAACATTAACCCTTCTGAGGTCTGAAATTAAAGAAAATAAATTAGTTAAAAAAATTACCTTATTCATCGAAATTTTAAGGATTATTTTTCGTTCTATTCGCAATCTAAACATAAATTCTGAACAATGCTTGCAGATTCTTCAGATAAAAGCATTTTTATACCATCATCCTTAGGGATGAAGGTATATATCATTTGATACGACCCAAAAGTGTAACACATAGAAGGAGTCACTTTAGACCCTAGGTTTCTTTGAACCAAATTCGATTCATGACTTTTTAAGTCGTTTGAGCCATGTCCGTCTGTCTGTCTGTCTTTCTGTTTGTCTGTCTGGTGGCTGTCCGGCTGGTTCGCACGATAACTTTCGAAAGACGCAACCAAATGTTTTGAAATTTTGCACGAGTTATTATTTTCTCAAAACTACTTACGGTATTGCAAATGGGCTACATGGCCCCGCCCCTTCTGGTACCTCCCATACAAATACATCATTCCGCCCACTTTAGAAATCGAGTAATAATATCAATACACCCAACGAGATCGTCCACAAATTCTGTATTTGGTAAAGCTATAACAGGATAAAGTTTTGGAAAAAATTTTGAAAGCCAAGCCACGCCCTTTCTGGTACCTCCCATACAAATCTACCTTTCCGCCCACTATAGAGATGGTGAAATAATATCAATAAATTAAACGTGATCGGAACCAAATTCTCTTTTTAGTAAAGCTATAACGGGATAAAGTTTTGGAGAACAAAATTGGAAGTCTATCCACGCCCCATCTGGTACCTCCCATACACATCTGGTACCGCCCACTTTAGAAATCGATTAATATTATTAAAAGACATAACGCGATCGTGCCCAAATTCTGTATTTGGTAAAGTTTAAGCAGGATAAAGTTTTGGAGAAAAAATCTGGAAGTCTAGACACACCCCTTCTGGTACCTCCCATACAAATGTACCACTCCGCCCACTTTAGAAATAAGGTAATAATATCAATACACTCGACAATCGATCGCCCACTTTCGAAATCGAGTAATAATATCAATATAATAGAAAATTATTTATTTTACTGAGGGTAAGGGTAAATGTAAGTCGGGTTGCCCGACTGAAACTTTCTAACTGGTTTTAATTACAAATCGGTTAATTTCAATAACACAAGACTTAAACAATATCTTATATTGGGTGATGGTTTTTATCAGTCAGTTTAACTGACTGAAATTTCTGTACTGGTTTTTTATTTCATTGTCTACATCAATGTTCCCGATCGTGATTTCAAAGCTTAATAGTTATATTGCTTCAAGAGGAAATTGTGAAAGTTTTCGTTACTGATTGCACTTTTGTGAATTCTTCGAAGATATAAGTGGATCGGCTGAATCCTGAGCTGTATTAAAAACATCGGCAAGATTATTCCTGCGGCTGTTTTTTTCGGGCATTATGCAATCTGCCTGCTTTGTAGACTTTATGATGTGATTCTGCAGCAGTTTCTCCGAAGGAACCAACTGGTAGAACTGTATATTCGATTAAGTTCTTTAAATGTACCAGTACTATAGTTTTTGGAAATTTTAGCTATTTCAAACTTTATTTTAAACAGGCACGACAAACATATCAGTATTACTTTTATGCGGCACACTATTTAGTGTTCCTCATCCAAATTTTACATCACCAATTTTTTTCAACACGTACTTTACAATCGCGTCGTACTTCTCTTCTTAAGAGTTTTCCTTTTGCCAAACTTAAAAAAAAAATCCTTTTTTCCGATAGCGTGGTAGCCTAGAAAAAATTTTATTATTCCCAACGCGCACTTTTCTCCAGTTGGAAATAATAAGAAATGAACTCCTAAGGCTTTAATTTATACATTTTATTTTATTCTTACATTGCCAAATTTGCCGAAGCTTTAAAAGTCTGCTTACTTTCAAGAAAATTTTTAGGTTATGTTAAAAAGCAAGATTTTCTCCCTGCAAAACACAAATATTTTCCCGTTTTTTGAATGAAAACATTAATTCCTAATTATTTTACTGTTTTTTATTGTTCACTTTCTTATAATTTTTCCCCTAATGTCCACAATTATCAATTTAAACGAAGACAACTGCGTGAGCGAGTTTAAGCACCTTACAATAAAGTAACTTTGGCAGAGTGTTTCCAGCCCAAATTAATTTTTTCAAACAAAAATAATTCAGATCCTAATGGTGTGGAGTGTTTTTAACGCAATGGCATCAAAACAAAATTCAAAAGCTTTTCTCTAAAATTTGGATTTAACACTGCAAAAATGATGATTTTATCTATTGTGCATCATAATAAACAAACTGTTTTTTATCTCATATATCAAGTTTGAATGTTTAAACATAAACAGATTTATGATCCACCCTGTATTTTCATACTTTGTGATATTGTATAAATTTTATAATCACTTACAACTTCCTGTTTCCATAATTAAATATTCATACTTCAAAACTTCAATATCTAACTGCGTGTAAAATTATACTTACGCTTCCTTTAGACCAAAGTCCTAAAGGGTTATCGCAATCTAATTATTGTTATTGTAAGATATCTCAATAAATAACTGACGCTGCTGTCATAAGATTTACCAGGGGATTGTTTCCGCATTTAGATTGCAAAATAATCGTGATTTATCTAGATGTTGTGTGTGCCTAAGTGGTGATTATTTTGTCTGTATAAAAGCTCATTCGTTGTCAAGGTATAACAGGCATATTGTAAAGTTTTACATGAATTTTAAATGGTTTAAGGCATTTGGAAGTAGCCATAAATGTGTCGTTGAATTTATTTAATAATACTAATGATAGGTTGACTTATGCATTGATTGATGATTAAATTATGCACAAACTATAAACAATGAGGAAATTTAATATCAGTTTAAGAAACTTCTGAAGAATTTAATAACACGCTAAGCTGGTATTACATATCAACTTTTGAGTTTTCAAACAAGATGCGTCAACTACTACACAAGAGAAAGTCCTTTATAATGCTTTGTGTATAACTGAAAGTGTATGAGATATGATATGGTAACCAGTACAGAAATTTCAGTAAGATAAACTGACTGATAAATACCATCACCCACTATATGATATTGTGTAAGTCTTAAGTTGATGAAATTAACTGATTTGTAATTAAAACCAGTACAGAAATTTCAGTCAGTTAAACTGACTGATAAATACCATCACCCAATATAATATATTGTTTAAGTCTTGAGTTATTGAAAATAATCGATTTGTAATTAAAACCAGTTAGAAAGTTTCAGTCGGGCAACCCGACTTACATTTACCATTACCCTCAGTAAAACAAATAATTTTCTATTTTATTGATATTATTACTCGATTTCGAAATTGGGCGGAGTGGTACATTTATATGGGAGGTACGTGAAGGGGTGTGTTTAGGCTCCAGATTTATTCTTCATAACTTTATCCTGTTATAGCTTTACTAAATACAGAATTTGCGCACGATTGCGTTGGGTGTACTGATATTATTACTACATCCCAAAAGTGGGCGGAAAGGTACATTTGTATGGGAGGTACCATAAGGGACGTGTCTAGACTTCAAATTTTTTCTCCAAAACTTTGTCCTGTTATAATATAACAAAATACAGAATTTGGGCACGATCGTGTCGAGTGTATTGATATTATTACCCTATCTCTAAAGTGGGCGGATTGGTACATTTGTATGGGAGGTACCAGAAGGGGCGTGTCTAGACTTCCAGATTTTTTCTCCAAAACTTTATCCTGCTTAAACTTTACCAAATACAGAATTTGGGCACGATCGCGTTAGGTCTTTTAATAATATTAATCGACTTCTAAAGTGGGCGGTACCAGATGTGTATGGGAGGTACCAGATGGGGCGTGAATAGACTTCCAATTTTTTTCTCTAAAACTTTATCTTGTTATAGCTTTACTCAAAATAGAATTTGGGTACGATCACGTTTAATTTATTGATATTATTTCTCCATCTCTATAGTGGGCGGAAAGGTAGATTTGTATGGGAGGTACCAGAAGGGGCGTGGCTAGGCTTTCAAAATTTTTTCCAAAACTTTATCCTGTTATAGCTTTACTAAATACAGAATTTGGGGACGATCCCTTAGGGTGTATTGATATTAATACTCGATTTCTAAAGTGGGCGGAATGATGTATTTGTATGGGAGGTACCAGAAGGGGCGGGGCCATGTAGCCCATTTGCAATACCGTAAGTAGTTTTGAGAAAATAATAACTCGTGCAAAATTTCAAAACATTTGGTTGCGTCTTTCGAAAGTTATCGTGCGAACCAGCCGGACAGCCACCCGACAGACAGACAGACAGACAGACGGACATGGCTCAAACGACTTAAAAAGTCATGAATCGAATTTGGTTCAAAGAAACCTAGGGTCTAAAGTGACTCCTTCTATGTGTTACACTTTTGGGTCGTATCAAATGATATATACCTTCATCCCTACGGGTGATGGTATAATTAATTATGTATTATTAGGTATATGGTTGCATTGGAGCGTAAACGGTTGTAGCTAAGACTTTCGGAACATAATACCAATGGTCTAAAGACATGTAGCAAAACCGTAAAAGTTTGACTTATTTGTTTACGAGGTACCGTTAGGGGCAGCTCAAAGTGTCAGAAGATTTTTGTAAATTAACGTTCAATTTCCAAAAATAGGTCAATTTGTATGGGAGGTACCAGAAGAGGTCAACCGATAAAGTCCCTATTCATTAAAGAGTCAAATTTTCATGAGCGTACAACGTACGCAAATTCTGACTGAATTCAGTGTACTTGAAAAAAGATATGTATGTAATCCTATGGGGGTAAATTCGGTCTTTTGTATAGTAGGTACCAGAAGGGGTGTATCAAATAAATAGGTTTTTTGAAGTTATGCCTCCTATTACAACATAAATTAACTGACTAAATCTGATTGTCCCCCAGGTGCCGGTTTGGAAGTTATGGGGAAATATTAATGTTCCAAAAATAGGTAATTTTGTATGGGAGGTACCGGAAGGCGTGGATCCATATAGTCCATGTTCATTCCTGAGTCTAATTTTCATAAGCGCACTTCATACTCAAAATTTGAGTGATCTCAGTTTACTTACAAAAAAGTTATGTATGTAAAACTATAAGGGTCAATTCGGTCATTTGTATGGGAGGTACCAGAAGGGGTGTGTCAAATAGTTAGGCTTTCTGAGGTTTCGCCTCCTACCACAACATTAATTTCTCGAGCAATTTTCATAACCGCCCAAGTGTCGTTTTGGAAGTTATGGGAGAAATATTAATTTTCCAAAAATAGGTAATTTTGTATGGGAGGTACCAGAAGGCGTGAACCGATATAGTTCATATTCATACCTGAGTTTTATTTTCATAAACGAACATCATACGCAAAATTTGAGTGATCTCAGTTTACTTACAAAAAAGATATGTATGTAATACTATAAGGGTCAATTCGGTAATTTGTATGGGAGGTACCAGAAGGGTTGTGGCAAAGGTTTCGGCTTTCTAAGGGTTTGTCTACTATTGCAAGATAAATAATCTGACCAAATTTAGATATCCTCCGATGCTCTGTTTGACAGTTATGGAAGAAATATTAATTATCCAAAAATAGGTAATTTTGTATCGGAGGTACCAGAAGGGGTGGGTCTATTCTGCCCATTTACAATCCCATAAGTTCGTTTCGAAAAATATTGATACTGGTAAATTTTCATACCGATCCGTTAAGGTTTACTCGAGTTATCCTGCTGACCAGCCAGCCAGACAGACGGACATAGCTCATTCTTCTTAAAAAGTTTTGAAACGAATTTGGTCTTAAGATACTTGGGGTCTAACTCGTCTCCTTTAATGCGTTACACTTTTTTTCGTATCAAATGATATATACCCTCATCCCTAAGGGTGATGGTTAGGGTGGGGCGATTAGTATGGAAGGAAAAAAATCTTAATGGGCGCTTCGTGTTTCTGATTCTTGGGATTGTACTGAGCAAAAAAGTCCACTAGACCATATGTCTACGGTGAAAATCGAGCCTCCCCATTTTGACTTGAAGTTTTTTCTCAAACCTTATTTTTTTGAAAAATTTGCAAATGTTCTTCGGCTCATATTTCGTAAACTTTTTAAAATGTTGACTTATTTTCAAAAATAAAGTTATAGCTATTATCTCGGGCTACAATTTCTCTGAACATATTATTTAGAAAAAACTTCGTAGTAGCCAAGACAATAGTTACGAACTCTTTAGTACATCGCAAAAGCATTGGAACACTCCTTCTAGTAGTTTTGGCCTTGTGAAAGTGCATATTTTTCGTGAAAATATTGATAAATTACCATTTTCAGTTGTTCATAGGGCAAAATCATAAAAATGTTCTATTTCTTATTTTTATTCTATTTTATTATTTTATTCTATTTATCTTATTTCTTATTTTTTAGTCTTCTATTGGTTTCAGTTCATTTGATGCATTTTTGTTAGTTTATTGTAAACGATCACAGCATCAAATACACATAAAATTAAATACGCATTTTTAAATATTTGCCGCAAATGTAAGTTTTATAAATAATTGTTTCGTGTATAAACTGTGCAGTGCTATTAAAAAACATTTTTTTTTATTTAAGAAATAGAACATTTTTATGATTTTGCCCTATGAACAACTGAAAATGGTAATTTATCAATATTTTCATGAAAAATATGCACTTTCACAGGGCCAAAACCGCCTGAAGGAGCATTCCAATGCATTTGCGATGTACTGGAGAGTTCGTAACTATTGTCTTGGCTACCATTTTTGTGTTAGTATTGGATCAAAAATCTCAATGGTTTGGCTATTATAGGCCAAAATATCTAAAAAAACGTGACAAAAAGTGGTGAATTTTCCACATTTTCGACTATTTCACCATGCAAACGAAGTTTTTTCTAAATAATATGTTCAGAGAAATTGTAGCCCGAGATAATAGCTATAACTTTATTTTTGAAAATAAGTCAAAATTTTAAATAGTTTACGAAATATGAGCCGAAGAACATTTGCAAATTTTTCAAAAAAATAAGGTTTGAGAAAAAACTTCAAGTCAAAATGGGGAGGCTCGATTTTCACCGTAGACATATGGTCTAGTGGACTTTTTTGCTCAGTACAATCCCAAGAATCAGAAACGCAAAGCGCCCATTAAGATGTTCAAATCGCCCCACCCTAGTGATGGTATAAAAAGGGTAATCCAGACATTTTATACAGAAATAAACCTTTTTGTAGTTTGTTTGGAAGGTAAAAAAAACCTTTTCGAATCGAACTTTAAGATACTACGTTCACCCTTTTTCGATTTGAAAACTTTATGCAGATATATTAGCTCAACAAATTACTGTAAAAGATTTCAGTTTATAACATTGTCCCCTTTTTGTTGCTTACCCCAACTTGCACTCAACATTGACTTGAATATTGCAATGAGCAATGAGCACACATCATGCCAACAGCTGTAGATAAATCCAATGTTTATTTATTTTGGCCACTTAATGCCGAAACAAAAAGCTCACCGGTTCACAAAAAATTTAAATTTTTTACGTTTATTAAGAGCCATTCCACGCGCACAACGTAAATAACTTAAGCAAACATAAGTGTCATTTACTTGGGTGAGCACAGACCATGTGAACTCAACAGCTGCAAACATTCATGATGAAGTGGCACAAAACCACATCAACGCAGCATCGCACATCGTAGAAAAAATTTTATGTAATTAAATTTATAGCAACTTATCATAGTTTGCTTAGAATTTAATACCATTTGTTCATATTTGAGGTAGTAGTGACACTCTTTGGGCGAAATCTTTTTGACAAATACCTTGGTCAGTGCACATCAAATACAAAATTGGACAGACGTCACATGATTCGGCAGAAATAAATCTTGCATATCATCCAAAAAAGAATCTAAGAAAGCAAGCACTTTGAAACTTAAGCCGTGAAATACTAAAATTTCTGATAGATTTCTACAACAATTTTTATCAATTAAAAACGTTGTCGGCATATAATCCTTAATAAAAACAACATTTACAACAACCAAGCAACAAAATCAGAATTTCAATATACAAAAGCCATTTTTGGATCAATTTCAATTACAAAAATAATTGTATTTCCGAAATCACTTTTTTCTGTGTATTTAAATTTGATCCCAAATCGCCAGTGTATCCTTGAACGTATGTATATTATTTTAGTTGCGAGTTATACAATATTTATATTATAATTAACACTTGTAGCGATGACCATTAAAAGCATTTGAGTTGGTGTAAAAAAAACTTCATTCGTCATCAAAATTTGAGGAATAACAATAGTGTATATGTAATCTCAAACAAAGTAAACATTACGTAAACCTAACTAGAAGACACAGTTTGTTTAATAACATGTGGATGATACTTAAGTTACTGTGTATGTGGTAAAGATTTATAAATAGACAAGTTGCAGGAAACTTTTGTATATTTCTATTGTAGTAATTAGTTGCCAAATATGTCCAAGATGTTATTGGAGAAGAACAAGATAAAAACATTACTAAAAATAGAACAAAAACTTGTCGTTTGCACTTACAACTGTTGTCTTCGTAATCAAGTTTTGCTAAAATACATGGTGGATCAAAAAAGCTTTATATTTAAAATGGTAGATGCGACTAGCGTCAGCAGTGTGATGCCAGGGAAAGCTTCTGATCGGTTTAACTTGGCAAACCAAGAGTGATCCTTCCCAATTGCAGTTCAAGTGTACTCGCAGAGTATTGGAGTACCTCCACGTGGTGACGCCTGGAAGCGTGCCTTTGACACCCGACTAACTGACTAACTGTCAGGGGCGAAACCTAAAACCCAGGCACGTCTGCTCAGAGTGAGCGGTACCCTGGACAGCATCTGACCCAGAATGGGCGGCTGTAATAAAATCCTGGCAGGAGGAGAAAACCGCGACTTGGTGCGCTGGGCTTGCAACCCGCCACCGACGTTTGAACTATTGCAATGTAAAGAAGTAAAAAAAAAATAAAATGAAACCCCCAAACGATGTTGACGACCACCGCAAACGAATTAAGGACCATGATTTAAGGATATTCACCTGGAATGTTAAAACACTGTATAGACCAGGAGCCTCCATCCAACTGGCGGAAGTCCTCAAAGAATATAAGGCTGACATAACCGCTTTACAGGAAATCCGGTGGATGGGACACGGGTGCTCGCGCATGAAGATGTGCGACATCTACTATAGTGGCCAAGCGGACAAGCTCGAGTTTGGATGTGGATTTGTGGTTGGCAAGAGACTGCGACAGCTAGTCTCAAGGTTCAATCCGATGTGTGAACGTATAGCCACCATAAGAGTCAAAACAAAGTTTTTCCACGTAACACTTATATGTGCCCATGCTCCGACAGAAGAGAAAAGTGATGAGGACAAGGACGAGTTCTACGAGAGCCTAGAAAATGTATATGACCGTAGCCCCAGCCATGACATCACAATTGTACTAGGCGATTTTAGGCAGGGAGACCGCATTTGAGCCTACAATCGGAAAATTCAGTCTGCACACCGAAACGTCGAACAATGGCATCAGACTGATTGATTTCTCTGCGGCAAGAAATATGGTAGTTAGCAGCATTAGATTTGACCATAAAAATATTCATAAGGCTACATGGTTATCTCCAGATCAATTGACGAGGAATCAGATAGATCACGTGGTAGTCGATGGAAGGCACGCATCGAGTGTTCTGAACGTACGAGTGGTCAGGGTTGCGCACACTGACTCCCATCGCTTCCTTACCGCAGTTAAGATACGCACAAGGCTAAGCATGGCGAAAAACGTACGTAACCAGGCACAACAAAAGCTGGACATCGGTAAACTGCGGACCACAGAGGTAGCGGACGCCTACTCCAACCACCTAACTCAACTGCTACGGAATAATCCAACCCCTGATAATATAACCTCGCAGTGGCAATATATAGCCGACTCCATAGAACGGACTGCCATAAGCGTACTTGAGTACTCAAAGACGTCTCAAGGAAATGCCTGGTACAATGATGAATGTCGCAATACCACGAGAGAGTCGGATGCTGCATACAGGGCAAAACTGCAGCCAATGGCAACGCGAGCTGTTCGTGAACGGCACAGGGAAAAGAGACGAGAGGCAACTCGTCGTTTTAGAAGAAAAAAGAAGGAGGTGAAGAAGAGGCAAGATGAGTGTACACAGTTGCTCCGAAGAAGAGGGGAAGCCCGAAAATTCTACAAGAGAGTTAAGGCGAGAATGCGTGGAACAGGGTTGCCCTCCTGCAAGGACAGCGATGGTCAGCTAGTGACGGACCCGGATAACGTTCTGAAAATATGGAGAAATCATTTCAATAATTTATTGGGTGCTGACACCACTCCAGAAGACCTCGCTCCAATCTATGACGATGGTATTAACTGTCCACCTTCGAGCCAGAGCGAGATACGTGTGGCAATCTCCCGCCTTAAAAACAACAAAGCTGCTGGAGCCGATGGTCTCCCTGCTAAATTGTTTAAGGCTGGCAAGCAGGAGCTGATTAGGAGCATGCATCAGCTCATGGAGAACACCTGTCTAGAGGAGAGCATGCCCAGGGATTGGAGTCTAAGTCTGTTATGTCCCATATACAAGAAAGGAGATCGTAATGAATGTAAGAACTATCGTGGAATAAGCCTTTTACCAATTGCGTACAAGGTCCTTTCAAGCATATTGTGTGAACGTCTAAAAATATTCTCTCTAAAACAAATCCTGGAAAAAACGCATAAAAAGCAGATCGACACCTTCCACCTCTTTGTCGACTACAAAGCTGCCTTCGACTCTCCGATAAGGAATAGGCTTTATCAGGCCATGTCTGAGTTTGGTATTCCTGCAAAGCTAATTTGACTTTGCAGATGTACCTTGGAAAACACCAAATCCTCGGTTAAGATTGGTAAGGACCACTCTGAACCATTCAACACGGAAAGAAGTCTCAGGCAGGGCAGTAGCCTGTCCTGTACACAATTTAATATAGTTATGGAGAAGGTGATGAGAAGGGCTGGTGTCAACATGTCTGGCACCATATTCCACAAGAGCCACATGCCACTAGCCTATGCCGATGATATAGACATCATTGGCCGAAATCTGCAGGATGTTACTGCAGTTTTCTCATCACTAGAAAAGGAGTCAGCAAAAATGGGTTTAGCGGTCAACGAGGCCAAAACAAAAATAATGATTTCGACGAACAAAGAGTCCTCTCGATGGGGACGCACCGTGAACGTTGACAATTATTGTTTTGAGGTAGTCGACGAATTTACCTACCTCGGATCTTCCGTCAACAAGAAAAATAATGTCAGCCAAGAAATTAAACGGAGAATAGTGCTAGCCAATAGATGTTTCTACGGACTTCGGCAGCACTTTAGTAACACCACCTTCTCTCGGAATACTAAGAAACAGCTATACCAGGTATTAATTTTACCCGTCCTGTTGTATGCATGCCGAATACGACAACGGACATACAAAACCTGGGAGTATTCGAGAGAAAAGTACTCCGAAAAATATATGGACCTATCTGTGTCGACGGCGAGTTTCGCCATCGGATGAACCATGAGCTGTATGAGCTTTACCGCGACATCGACGTAGCTAAAAGAGTCAGAATGCAACGACTACGATGGCTGGGACATGTTGCCAGAATGGATGTAAATGCTCCAGCGAGAAAGGTGTTTAAAGGCGAACCTGAAGGACGGCGCAGAGAAGGGAGACCCAAACTTCGTTGTAAGGACCAAGTGGTGGGCGAAGTGCCACCATCTGGTAGGACCAACTGGAATTCTTTAACACTTCAGGCCTCAAATTTATGAACTACGTTCGTAAGTTGTAATAGGCCACTTAAGTAAGTAAGTAAGTAAGAAGCGACGAACAGCCCCGACGGGATGGGCGGTGGATTTACGAAAAGCAAGAGCAGTGTCATGGCGTAATTCAGCAATGCACAATGTTCATCCTGTGTATGCAAGTATTACCGAAACAACGATTCTTCGACTAAAGCGTAACAAAAATTATGCGCTTCATACTATGAATATACGGTATAGAAATCAAGCTCCGTCGATTCACTTGATGAGAAAATGGGCATAGTTTCGAGGATACAGGTTTAATCATGAAGGTTCAACAACGTCGATCCGGACAACCTAGAACTTTAAGGGATTCTGTCTGCTTCTGAGCAACCTAGCCTCAGATATTACATATCGCCGGATCCATGTTCCATAGCAAATCATTTAAAACATTTTTAACATTAATCTAAACCAACTCTTTAAACGCCAGAAAATTTGTTCACTAATTCTTATAATTTGTTCTACATTTTCTTTGAAGTATTTTGTCAACCTTTACAGAACGCTTTTTGTTCTTTTTTGAACATTCGCCCCTTATGCAATTTCAAAGGTATGAACCGTTTATGTAATTAAATCTTTCCACCATTTGACCTTATGGTATTATTAAGAAATATTTCATCAAACTTTCATTTATTTATATTTCGTAATATTTGCTTATGTTTGAATTCGAATGCGGCATATTCCAAACAAATAAAAGTCATCTCTGTTGATTAAATAACAACGAATGGCGTAAACAACGAAAAGGTAGCCAATGGAAATCACCATAAGTGCTATCAGTTAATACGAAAAACGGAAAAGTGTATACTATTTTAATACATACAGTTAAAAATATCGTGTTATTGTCAATCGGAACATGGGAAGTGACGTAGTGAATGTTGTAGGTTTGGTAGGTGTACCAAATTTCCAAAACATCCTCAAAGTCTTGACATACGGTTAAAAAAACGGGTTTCCGTAACAATCCTCACTTGTAAGCTTATGACACAGTCAATTCTTAATCGATCTGTAATTTATTACGGGTTTGGTAAGAAGAATTTCAGGCCTTTCCGAAGATATATATAATTGTATATATAATTTGGCATATCTGTCCATTTTTGTCTTAAAATCGCAAATGCTTTAAAATTTTTTTTTCTATTTATTAAGTTTGAAGAAATTTTAAGCCATTATTTTCTTAATCTAAAAAAAAAACTTAATTTTCCTTTACACCCCATGAATGAGGTATGGGATGGCTTATCGCGTTGTTGTGAATTAACACGTTTTCTATTTTTAAATTCACAACTAACGGCATCTACTTGTTTATCGACGAATGCAAACGTCACTGTTTGAGAAGCTCTTACTAGACACGCCGATTGACTCGACACTTATACTGCGAAGTTGCTGTCGACAACATTCGAGGCGAGCCGACAATGAAAGAACAATTTATTTCTTTTTTTTTTCTTTTTTTAAGATGACTGGAGCCAGGAGTTGAACCTATGATCTCCCGCATGGTAGTCGCGTGTTCTAACCACTATGCCACGGCCGGTTCCTAGTTTTTAATCTACCCTAGTTTTTATTCATGCATTTAGAAAGAGCACGCTTTCTCGAGTAAACCGCATATTTAATCAGGTTTTTTTGGGAAAATTATCATAACGCCTAACAGGGGCGTAGCGTAGGGATAGCTTAGAATATAATGTCAAAAATCTTAAATTACACTGTGGTAGTCGAAATAATTACATGTCGGGACTCAACGGTGTAATCCTAATTCGGTCACGAGGAAATCAAAATTTGTTTTTAAAGTTTTTTTTTTATTCAGTGTAGTATTCTAAGGGGTTAAATAGATCTTTGACAAGCTACAGTTTTGTTTTCGTATAAGCTTGTAGACGGCTAGAAGACGGCATTTTCGAAAACCTAACTATAGTCTTCTAAAATCGATTTAAATTCATAAACTCCCACCCCTTAGAAAAAATAAAGGACACTTAAACTTAAAAAAAATTAAATTCATAAACTCCCACCCCTTAGAATAAATAAAGGACACTTAAACTTAAAAAAAATTTTCTCAAGGGTAGAGGTAAAATCATTGCATACTGGCCCAAAACTCTTAATAACCAGTTTTTGTTATTTAGAGAGCTGGTTAATAAATCTACACCTGTTCAGATTGGATGGGTTTGTTTAGATAAGTTAATCGGTGTTACCTAAACTAAAATTTCACTGAATAGGGTGTGCAAAAAATCTGAATTTCCTGCGACTTATCCTAAAAAAAGGAAAATTTTTTTTCGGAGTTTCTTTTTTTTAAAAGAGGGTCATATTTTTTTTGGAAAATAGTACTATAGATATTTCTTAAGCGGACTACTACAACTTTGCATAAGCACTATATACAAAACTGTTGGAACTGTTAGCCAAAAACTGATCTCATCTATTTTCGAGGGACCCAATGGTTTTCAAAAAGCTTTGGGGCCCAAAAAAAATTGGTAGCCAATCTATCCAAACTAAGATAGGATTTTACTCTGCTCCGGTGTTACTATCACCTATATAGTCAAGTTTGGGTGGAAAAAAAGTTGTTTTGGCCATGTGAAATTTTGGGCCAAAATTTTTCCCAATTTGAAAATATTTATTTTTATACTTTTTTATATTTTTATACTCTATACCCACGAACGGAGTAGAGGGTATATTGATTTTGTTTCTCCTTTTGTAAGCGTTGCGGACGCACGATTATTTTCGTATTTTGTAGTTTTCTCGAAAAGTTGAAATATTTTGAAGATTATGTTCATATTAAAAAATGTAGATTTTGGACAGTACTATAATGTTCTATTAATGAATCTTTACCTTAAATGTTGTATTCAAAATTATGACTAACACATAGTGCGTTACGTACACACACAATTTTCCACAGCAACTTGAAGTGTCTACGACAATTTGTGAAATTAAGCAAAATTTTTTATGTGATCAGTATATTTTTTTTTGTAAAATAAAGAAGGCATTTTGGGGTTTTATAAACAACTTACTTCACGTTTAAAATACTTTTACCCTTTACGCTACTTCAATCTAAATGTGAGTTGCGGACACACGCATTGTTCTATGTATAACACAGAGCAACAAAAAAAAACAGTACCTGGAAAATTATACTTTTTTCTGGTAAGTGCTGCTGAGCACAAGACAAGAATCTGTTTTTCAAATTTCACAAAACCCCCAAAATCTTGAGTTACGAATAAAAATCCGGTTTTTCGTACTTTTACGCACTTATAAGTCAGTAACGCGGATGAATATGAACCGATTTAAAGTTTCTCAGCGGATTTGGAAAGAAGACTTTCCACCGATATATATAGTTTGTTTTGTTAAAGTTCAAAAAATTCATTATATGATTACAGAAACAAAAAGTTAAAAATATAGCAATTTTTTACTATGAAATCGTCCGTCCTTCCGCTGGAAAAACCCATATATGTATAATATAAATGATCAGAGTCGATTTAAAGACGGCCGTCTGTCCCGCGATTATTGCTGTAGTATAAGAGATATCAAGCTGAAATTGGGAATGCGAACTTCTATCCTCAAAGAAGTTAAGTTCTAAGATGAGCCGGATCGGTCAGGAACTCCTCCCACCTTCCATACAAAATCCCTCTTTTTGGTGGCAGCTGTCTGCCTGTCCCCGCGATAACAGCAGTAGTTTAAGACCAATTAAGCTGAAAATGCAAGTGTCCCTACTCCAAGCGGGGGGTTAGTTTTACGATGAGCCCGATCGGTCAAAAACTACACCCACCTCCCATACAAACTACCCTTTTTGGGGCCTACGCTTGCAGCTGTAGTTTAAGAGCTATCGAACTGAAGTTTAGTATGCAAGCTTCTCTACTATCAGTGGAGGTTGAGTTATAAGAAGAACGAGATCGGTTAAAAACTACTCAGCCATAGTTCAAAAAATGTTTTGCTGAAATTTAATAAGCATGCTAATACCCTCTAAGCGGATGGAAAGTTCTAAGACGAACAAGACCGGACAATAACTACCTCCACCTCCCGTACAAACACCCTCTTTTGGTGGTGTCAGTCTGTCTGTCCCTGGGGTTACAGCAGCAGTTTAAGAGATTTCGAGCTGAAATTTTGGTATGCATCTATTCTCGAAGCGAATGTTGAGTTCTTAAATGAACAATATCGAACGAAAATTACTTCCACCTCCCATACTAGTTAAAATTCCAGCTTGTTGGGGTAAAAATATCTTGGCAATATTCTCAGCTCATATAAAAAATTCAAGCTTAGCATTTGACATCTCAGTAACGTCCAACTCTCACACAAACTCTCCTTTATTTTGCGATACAAAGTTTACTAAAATATAGTTGTAGTGCAAATAACAAGTTCCATCACCATTTTTACAAATGGTGAAGTTTATCTGAACTTCTAGTTTGTATTAAAGGAAACCTAATTTTGCACAAAATGTACGTCTGCCTGACTTTGTCCTTGTGCTGTTCCCTGCCTGCAGGGTTACAGTTGGCTGTATCGTTGCCCTGTATGCAGCATTATTTCATCGATTTAATCGGACCAAGTCTTGTTTGAGCCCTTCTTTTCATGTTGAAGTACGGTTGTTGCAGATGTTGCCATGAAATTCGAAATTAGGAACGCTAGAAGTAAAGACGTTGTGGCGTAGAAGTTGGAAGTGCTAGTTTGCTTTTGCAGGAGCTATCCCTGTGATTTGCATCTTTGCCATGTCCAGCTTTATTTGTGATAGGAAACGTAACATTTTCGTTCGCTTTTTCGCTAGTAAGCCAACTAGCAAAAACCCGTAGTCGGACGTGTTGGTATGAAGGCCGATCGCTGGACCAAGAATATCTTCCTTTCCTATGTGTGCATTAAATTATCCCAGGAGAATTTTAATTTTATGGCCAGGGCAGCTTTTGTACGTTTCCCTTTGGCACTCGTGAAATGGATTTTTTATCTCATAGTACTAATCTTCCGTCGGGGCACAGGCACTAATCAGCTGAATATTTCGCCTTTAAGCGGATAGTGGCAATTTGATCGCCCACAGGATTAAACCACGAGACATGTATCTAAATCTCTTGCCAACTACAAATTCATATCCGAATTCGAGCTTTTCAGCATGGAAGCTTTAATACATGTCACAGCTTTTAAATCGCGCGCAACCCCGTTCTGTCTATCTCATCTCCTGTAAGGAGGTGATGCCATCTTTGTTGTTATCGAGAACATCTGTCTATTTCAAAGTGGCAATTTCTCTATAGAGTGTCTGGACTTTTTAGGTAGAAATCCTTAAATCATGGTCCTTTTAACGTTTACAGATATTGTCAACATTTGGGGGATGAAGACGATGAATAAAGTATATGACTAATTGGATTCATTCCACCAGAAAACGTTAGCCAATTAAAAAACTATAAACATTATTTTGGAAATCTTACGATTATACTCTTTACTTTATGACTTTTGTACACATGTGTTTGTTACTACAAATCATCAACAGAGGTGCCGACCAATTAAAAAAACTGGTTATATTTAGAAACAAAAAATATTTCCTCATCTCCAAGCAAATTTGGCTAGAGCAAATTCATAATTCATATACACCATATTCAAATTAAAAAAAATAAAATGAATCCTTATTTTTATTTTTCAATTTATTATTTGCAAGGTTGCGATTTTAATAAATAATTGGCAAAGAAAATAAAATGGTTGCCAACTGAAAATTAAATAATTTACAATTTAAATTATAAAATTTGTAAATACAATGATATCATATTACATACTTATTGATTAATCAGGCAGTGTAAAGTGTTTTATTGTGTTTTTTTCAGTATATTATTTGTCCTCATTATATAATTATTTGTCTTGGTTAAGTTCCTGGGACTATATATTGTCCAGTTGTGTTTACAGGGAATTTACTATATCATTTATTAACTCTATATGAATGAATTTCATATCAAAACCGATATTTATTGAACCCGACCCTCTCAGATTTTGATGAAATTTCGGATACAGCTAGACTTTACATATAGAAACACAACCTCATTTTTAGAAATTGAATTTTTGAAAATATGTGAGCGTCGCAAGGTATCGAAATATTTGAAAAATTACGGTGATAGGTACTTTTCAGCTGCGATTACTATGGAATGACCTAACCGAATTGAAAGATTTTGGTGCCATTAGAAAGGTATATAAGTCAGCTGTCGAAAACATATGCATATTGTACAAATTTTATATAACACTGAAAATTTTTTTTTTGCCAAAAATAAAAGTTTAGACTTGGAAAACACTTCGTAGAACAAGTATTTTTTTCCAAAAAAAAATATTTTTAGATAGGTCTATTTAAATATAAAAAAAAATTATGTTTTACTGAGGGTGAGGGTATATGTAAGTCGGGTTGCCCGACTAAAACTGTCTTACTGTTTTTTGTCAAGGAATTTGTAGAATACATGAATTAGTTGGTGAGATGCATTTACTTAAAATTTTTTTTAAAAAAAAATAAGAAAAACCCCATTTTAGTTTTTAGATATGTTATATATATTAAATAGACCCATCTAAAAATATTTTTTTTGGAAAAAAGACTTGATCTTGATCGTGTTTTCCAAGTTTAAACTTTTATTTTTGGTAAAAAAAAATTTACGGTGCTTGTTTCCGAAAGCTGACTTTTAAACCTTTCTAATGGCACAAAGATCTTTTAAATCGGTTAAGTCAATCCATAGTAATCGCAGCTTAAAAGTACCTACATATTACTGTAATTTTTCAAATATTTCTATACCTTGCCACGCCCACATATTTAATAAAATTCAATTTCTAAAAATGAGGTTGTGTTTCTGTAGGTAAAATCTAGCTTTATGCAAAATTTCATTAAAATCCGACAGGATCAAAATGTCATTTTTTATAGGTTTTGATATGAAATTTTGCTGTGTTAAGTAATATATATAATTAAAAAACATTAATTAGTTTAAATGACATACAATTGTTTTTCCGTCAGTCTTCGAATCGTTTTAAGGCTTTGAGTGAAGATAGGAGACGATTACATAAAGCTATTTTACACAGGAGAATTGTGCCAATTGTTCTTTAGTGATTGGCATTATACCTCATTCTCATAGCAACAGTATTCTATAATACAGGAAATGAGCTAAAACATTCGCAAAAAAAATTATGTGTATATCACCAAAATAATATTAGCATTAGCGAAAGTTTTTAATACTACATCGAAGTTCCAAGCATAAACACTTTATCCTTTTATATCAGTTTGATTACTACATGACATATATTTATTATATGTCATGTAGTCGCCCCGTATTTAAACCTTAGCTCCCACAAACATTACGCACATAAAAAGTTTCAAATTTATGGTAATTGCTCATCAAATCTGTAACAACATTTGAATATCATTGGTGACGAAACTTCAAGGAATTACTACACCGAAAACTGTTATGCAAAGCTATGCAGTGTAGTCTCAACAAACAATCAAATCTAATGAACAATTATATTTCATCCAGTGTGATTTCATGTCTATTTAGTAGATGCCGATGCGAAAAAATTATTGGCGAATCTTGTAGTCTTAAACTTTTCAACCAAAAAGTTATTGGCGAACGTTGCCTTAGGCGACGGAAAGAAAACTTTTGTTAAATGTGCAAATAAATATTTTTGTCCTGAATTGTATTTCAAATCAAAAAGCATTATAAACCTCTCTTTCCCTGAATTGCGATAGTTGTTCTCTTTCGTTAACCATGTTGTTGTTAGTTAAGGTACAATAACGACGTTTGAACTATTGCAATGCAAAGAAGTAATAAAAGAATAAAACGGGGGCCCCCAACATGTGGGGAGAACATGTGGTTAGAGTAGAGCATGCCCGGGGATTGGAGTCTCAGTCTGTTATGTTCCATATACAAGAAAGCAGATCGTAGTGAATATAAGAACTACCGTGGAATAAGCCTATTACCAATTGAGTACAAGGTCCTTTCGACCATTTGGTGTAAACGTCTAAAGCCAATTGTAAAAAAAAACAATTTTACCATATCAGTGCAGCCTTAGACCTGGTAAATCTACGTCGGATCAAATATTCACCTTTCGACAAATACTGGAAAAAACCGATAAAAAGTAGATAGACACCTACCACCTCTTTGTTGACTACAAAGCTGCCTTCCACTCTCCGATAAGGAATAGGCCATATGAGTTTGGTATTCCTGCAAAGCTGATTCGACTTTGCAGATGTACCTTGGAAAACACCAAATCCTTGGTTATGATTGGTAAAGATCAGTCCAAACCATTCAACACAGAAAGAGGTCTCAGGCAGGGCGACATCTTGTCCTGTACGCTATTTAATATAATTATGGAGAAGGTGATGAGAAAGGCTGATGTAAACATGTCTGGCACCATACTCCACAAGAGTCACATGCCACTAGCCGATGATACAGACATCATTGACCGAAATCTACGGGACATACGGAAATGGCTCAAACGACTTAAAAAGTCATGAATCGAATTTCGTTCAATGAAACTAAGGGTCTAATGTCACTCCTTCTATGTGTTACACTTTTGGGTCGTATCAAATGATATATACCCTCATCTCTTAGGGTGATGGTACAATTATTCCAACTTACTTTAAGATTTAAAAAGTAATTTTTTAAAGTGGTTTGAATTATAAAGGGTGTCCCAACAAGAACGCAATTTTTAAATCTGGCAACATTCGAAGTGTCATTGTTTGACATTTGAACAATTGTTATTGTTTGCTAGTAGAAGGTACGAGATTTGTAAAAATGGAGCGCTACACGAATGAACAACGCATTCTCATTGTGAAATTGTTTTACCAAAATGGTGAAAGTTTTGCGGCTACAGTTCGCTGATTTTGCCAGATTTTTAGGCAGAATTGTCGTGTCACTGTGTGGTGTGGTTTTTGGACTGGAGGAATCATTGGACCTTTTTTTTATGAAAATGAGGCAGGTCAATCGCAAACAATCAATGGTGTTCGGTATCGTGAAATGATAACCAGTTTTTTCTTGCCTCGAATTGAAGAAATGAATGTGGGGGGCATGTGGTTCCAAAAAGACGGTGCCACATGTCATACAGCTAGAGAAACAATTCAATTGCTGCATCAGTCATTTTCCGGTCGTGTTATTTCGCGTTTTGGAGATCAGAATTGGCCGCATAGATCGTGTGATTTAACACCATTAGATTTTTTTCTTTGGGATTTTTTTGAAGTCGATGGTTTACTCGAATAAGCCGACGACGACTCAAGCCTTAAAAGAGGAAATTGGACACTGCATTAATGAAATACCGCAGCATTTTCATTGAAAATTTCATTAAAAGATCGCGTGCATGCCAGCAAAGCCGCGGCGGCCATCTTCACGGTATATTGTTCCATACATAACCTCATTCCGTCTACTTTACGATATAATAAAGTTTCACGATTTTTTTTTAAATATCTGTGTTTTATTTAAAATTTAAAAATTGCGCTCTTGTTGGGACACCCTTTATTTTGATTATTTTTCGTAATCTTATACAGAAGTAAATAGCTAAGGTGGGTCTAACCGTGAACTTGGTCAAAACGAAGTTGTTGGTTTCAACGAACAAAATAAATCTACACGTTTGGAACTCCGCAGGAACCATGACAACTACCAACTCGAAGTGGCAAGAATGTACGAAATTCTCCACCTTATAACAATTCTTTATAAAAATCCAATTATTTCCGGAAACAGAATTTTCAAAAATATTATTTTTGGATATCTTGATAGCCAATTATCTGCTAAAGCCCATATTTTCCAAATAGGGAAATGAGCTAAAAATCTATTGTCTAGCCCATTCCATATCGCTATTTGATACCTTAAAAAAATTATTTCGGTGTGTAATATGAGAAAATACTTTCACGTTTAATGTTTAACGCCATTTAACAACAACATATAACAAAGCTGCATATTATTTAGCCCATGGAAGCCGTAAACATGCAAAATACTAAAAATTTATGGTAATACCACATAATTTCCATGCCATTCGTAAAGTCCTTGAATCTCACAAATTGTTTATTTTTTCCACATAGTTTGAACGAACCATCATACTTAATGACCCATGTTGTAATCCAATGGGACTTCATATCATATTTATTTAGTTCCTGCCTTTGTCCGAGTAAATTTACAGAAACGTTTTGAAAATACGTAATACGACTTCCAATCAAAACGTTGGTAATGAATGTTGGCATCGCTCAAGTATGTAGGGATTACATCCTCTTTTGCGAACGTAAATATAAATGAAAAATTATGTACATATTTTTTTCCCGGAGGTCATTGGTATATTATGTAAAATACATATAATGTGAATGCCAATTCGTAGTAAGCAAATATTTAGAAGAATTTTATAAATGTTTAATAGATTAATTATATCTAAATAAAATTAAGCGAAAAATGTGTTTGATAGCGGCCAAAAAGTATCCGAAGTGAGAATTAAAATCGTTCGTCTTGAGAACGACATTAGAGAAAAATAGTGAGCGAAATGCAATTTCTGATATACATAAAGTCATCTAGGATCTTCATTAGCAATATTAAAGATTTTACTATTACTATTAACAGATTCGAAGATTTTAACCCTTGAACTCCCTCCAAAGTTGACTTTTAAGCAGTTTTTCAAATTTGGGCCAAAAATGTCCCATGCAGGTGGAAGCTAAAGTGTTAAAATGTCTTAAGGAAATATAATATAATATAATATACCGGCCGTGGCATAGTGGTTAGAACACGCGACTACCATGCGGGAGATCGCAGGTTCAAACCTGGCTCCAGTCATCTTAAAAGAAAAAAATAAATAAAATTTTCTTTCATTGTCGGCTCCCCTCGAATGTTGTTTGACAGCAACTTCGCAGTATTAAGCGTCGATTCAATCGTCGTGTCTAGTAAGAGCTTCTCAAAACAGTGACGTTCGCATTCGTCGATAAATAAGTAGGTGCCGTTAGTTGTGAATCTAAAAAATAGAAAGCGTGTTAATTCACAACAATGCGAGAAGCTATCCCATACCTCATTCATGGGGTGCAAAGGGAAATTAAGTAAGTAAGTATAATATACTCCGAAGATATGAACTACCCCAAATGTAGTTTAACACATGTTTTTTTTATATTTTTTGATTTGATATTTGACAAAAGTTCAAAGTTCACTTTTAAAAAGTTTGGGACGTATGGAAGCAAAAGTTTTCTTACTGAGGTCAAATGCTTTGATATTGCTTTGGTTCAACCCAGAAAAGTGTCTTGAACTGTGTTAGTAAGTAGTTAAAGTGTTATTCATTCTGGTATCCATAATTATTTAGTTTCTATCGCAGTTTTTCACAAGTACTTGTTAAAGTTTATACAAATCACTTTAAATTTAATAAAAATATGAAGCTTTAATTTACAAATGCTTAAAGTTCGCAATTTATTGTTTTAATTGCATAAAAATAGAGATGAGTTTTACTGCCATTGAATTTATTACTTAGTGAACATTGATTAAATCACCATCTTACTGAATAAATACAATTGTTGTTTGTTTTCTTAGCATACAGTGTATCCAATAAATGAAAGCGAAAGCGAACAAAAACAGAATTTTATTAGATACCCAAAAATACATCGATTCATACTAATACCGGATATTGTTCGTCTAGAGGATATTAAATTGGATTGTGAATATTGTAGTTGGTGATGAATAAGTTAAAAAAAATTGTTTTGAGAAGAGCTGTTAAATTTTATTAAGATACCCTTCAGATGAACTTTCCCATTGTCACACAAGGTTGGAAATAACATATTATATAACATGCCAGTTGCACCGGAAAACGTTGTTCTGCCATACAATTATTTCTAGTAAATATTTTAGTTGTTTAATTAAACATAATGAACGCGAAGTGTGTGCGATTGCTTGTATGACAGATATTGTAATGAACCGCAATAGACGATTAAAGCTTTTAAAACAAAAACACTCCTGACATAAATTTTTTCAATTCAATGTGATATATCATAAATGTCAGGGACATATATTTATTGTTTGATCTCTAAAAATACTAAAAATACCAAAGAATTTTAAAAAAAAGAAGCCGAATGCTCTTAATGTCGACCAAGATACAAGCTAATAATTTGGTGTAATGTAGTGTATATATGTAAAAAAAATTTCCTCATAATAAGTTACAATACTTTGTAAAAACATTTTGTGGTTTTCCAAATATTTGCGGCATTGCAAAATATGTTTACAAATTCCATTCCCACGAATTACTAAAACTCACAACTTACAACGCTGTTATTTTCACCATACTGAATTGCTGGGGTAGTATAATAACCTCATTCAAGGGCGTAGCCAGGTCCTCATGTAGGGTAGGGCCAAAATATTTTTTTTATTAAAATAACAGCCTTCTTGGATTTGCTGAAAATTCCTCCAAAACTCTTTCCTCCAGATCAGTCATTTTCTCCTTTACTAAGGCCCTATGGGTGCATTGTAATAAGATGTTTTTTATTTTATTACCATTTAAACGATTTACTCCCATAGATGTTCCCAGCCACGTCTTAACTCTTCTAAAAGTACTGAAAGATCGTTCCACCGTTGCAGTTGTAGAGGGCATTGCTAACAAAATTTCCAATGCTTGTCTAATCTTCGGATAAAAATCTGTTTTGTTATAAGCAAATATCAAATCTATGTCGTTTTCTTTTTCTTCATTCCAATATAACGGGTCCGCCAAATAACTTTTTTTTGTTGAAAATGCTGTAAAAAAAACTACTGAATATTTTCTCAAATTTCTCTTTTTATTTGAAAGTACAATCCTTCCGGTTAATAGTGGAAAATAATTTCATTTAAATGGCTGCCTCGGCTGGCCATGCAGCGTCAATTGTCCTTTAAAGCATCAATTGTCTCTGGCTTGTCGGCGTAACACTTATCTTTGAGGGCACCCCACAAATAATAGTCCAACGGTGTCAAATCGCAGCTCCGAGGTGGCCAAACGACATCAGCTCTGCGGCTGTAAATGTGATCTTCAAAAAAGGGCGCAAAACATCGAGTGAAAATGTTGCCAATATCCATCCTTCAATTTTTGTGAACAAAAATTCGTTCAACATGGCCCGATAACGATCGCCATTGACTGTAACGGCCACTCCTTGCTCATTTTCGAAGAAAAATGGCCCAATTATACCTCTGGACCAAAGTCCACACCTAACAGTGACTCGTTTTGGGTGCATCGGCTTTTCAATGTATGCGTGCGGGTTTTCTGTGCAACAAATGCGACAATTTTGCTTGTTTACATACCCGCCAATATCAAAAAGGGCTTCATCTGAAAAGGTGATTTTATTGGCAAAACAATACCATGACATTACCATGATTTTCAAAGTAATGTCGCAATATTTCCGAGCGTATACACACCCATATTCGTTCAGCGGAAGGATAAAACTAATTATCTGTCAAATCAGACATGAGCTAAGTGTTACCATTCACGAAATAAGCACTAGTTATATAACAAAGTTCAAGCTCATTTTCAATACCTTCCAAATTATAAAAAGAGCTTGCACGCAAAAGTTGATCCAGAAGTTGGTCTAGGCTTATGGTTTTAAGATGCATTGGACTTAGGACTGCGAAACTGGAAATTTAGCCATGCCCCTTCTGGTACGCCCCATACTGATCTGGTACCGCCCACTTTAGAAATCGAGTAATATTATTAATAGAACTAACGCGATCGTGCCCAAATTCTGTATTTAGTAAAGTTCAAGAAGGATACAGTTTTCGAGAGAAAAACTGGAAGTCTAGACACGCACCTTCTGGTACCTCCCATACAAATGTACCACTCCGCCCACTTTAGAAATCGAGTAATAATATCAATATAACAGAAATTGGGAATTGGGTTGCCCGACTGAAACTTTCTTACTGGTTTAAATTAGCGGAGTTTGCTAGTGGACTACTCAATTATGTTCGATTAAGGAATTGTATTTTTATACCAACACCCTTAGGGATGAGGGTATATATCATTTGATGGTTCGCACGATAACTGTCGAAAGACGCAACCAAATGTTTTCAAATTTTGCACGAGTTAAAATTTCCTCAACACTACTTACGGTATTCAAAATGGGCTACATGACCACGCCCCTTATGGTACCTTCCATACAAATGTACATTTCCGCCCACTTTAGAAATCGAGTAATAATATCAATACATCGAACTCAATAATTCCCAAATTCTATATTTAGTAAAGCTATAACAGGATAAAGTTTTGGAAAAAAAAATTTAAGTCTAGCCACGCCCCTTCTGGTACCTCCCATACAAATGTACAACTCCGCCTATTTTAGAGATGGAGTTATAATATCAATACACTCAACAAGATCGTGCCCAAATTATGCATTGTGTTAAGTTATAACAGGATAAAGTTCCATCTGGTACCTCCCATAAACATCTGGTACCGCCCACTTTAGAAATCGATTAATATTATTAATAGAACTAACGCGATCGTGCCCACATTATGTATTTAGTAAAGTTCAAGCAGGATAAAGTTTTGGAGAAAAAATCTGGAAGTCTAGACACGCCCCTTCTGGTACCTCCCATACAAATGTACCACTCCGCCCACTTAAGAAATCGAGTAATAGTATCAATATAACAGATTTTTTTTTGTTTTACTGAGGGTGATGGTATATGTAAGTCGGGTTGCCCGACTGAAACTTTCTTACTGGTTTTTCTTACAAATATGTACTAGTCAAATATCGACGTATGTGGGCAGCGCCTTTGCCCTTTTTGCCAACTTGGTCCATATTTTTTTAAATGGGGCGTGGCAAACTCATTTTCATATACACTAGAGCCCCGACTTGCGTCGTTTCGGTTTGCGTCGCTTTTTAAAAACTGAAAAAAATTGATTTGCGTCGTTGCAATTTCAAGTTACGACGGTCCGAGTTTGACCCCGAGTTACAAGTTGTCCGATTTTGCTCAAATGCCCATTTAGCCCATAGCCGTTTTATAACAATTGAAACAATATGCTGCTCGGGCATTACCGAAAATCCAAAGTTGCATTTTCACTGCAACCCTTTTGCACATAGACTGCAGTTTTTGTTCAACATTTAAATTTATGTGAAAACTTTAAGATTTAAACCAAAAATTGGCGACAAAAACTAAGGGTTTATGTCTTTGCGTAATAGAATATAAATTCTGTTCTATCTTCGACTTATTTATATAAATCTCTGACATTCCTATTCAACACTGCTGATACTAAATGTTTCGTATACTTCCTTGCATTTATTGTTTATAAACCAGTAAGAAAGTTTCAGTCGGGCAACCCGACTTATATATACCATCACCCTCAGTAAAAAATTTTCTATTATATTGAAATTATAACTCGATTTCTAAAGTGGGCGGAGTGGTACATTTGTATGGGAGGTACCAGATGGGCGTGTCTACACTTCAAGATTTTTTCTTCAAAACTTTATCCTGTTATAGCTTTACTAAATACAGAATTTGGGCACGATCGCGAGGGGTGTATTGATATTATTACTCCATCTCTAAAGTGGACGGAAAGGTACATTTGTATGGGAGGTTCCATAAGGGCGTGTCTAGACTTCCAATATTTTTTCCAAAATTGTATCCTGTTATAACTTAACAAAAAAAAAAAAAATGTGCAAAATTTCAAAACATTTGGTTGCGTCTTTCGAAAGTTATCGTGCGAACCAGCCGGACAGACAGACAGACGGACGGACATGGCTCAAAGGACTTAAAAAGTCATGAATCGAATTTGGTTCAAAGAAACCTAGGGTCTAAAGTCGCTCCTTCTATGTGCTACACTTTTGGGTCGTATCAAATGATATATACCCTCATCCCTAAGGGTGATGGTATAATAAATTGAAGGTAATGCATGTTATCATTTGAGAATCTTCGGGTTTGGATTCTAAAATAACTTCTATTTGGCAATGAAATTGTAATGCAGTGCAATATTGAGAGCATGCATTCCAAATGTGGCTTATTATACCATCACCCTTAGGGATGAGGGTATATTTCATTTGATACGACCCAAAAGTGTAACACATAGAAGGAGTGACTTTAGACCCTAGGTTTCTTTGAACCAAATTCGATTCATGACTTTTAAAGTCGTTTCAGCCATGCCCGTCTGTCTGTCTGTCCGTCTGTCTGGCTGTCCGGCTGGTTCGCACGATAACTTTCGAAATACGCAACCAAATGTTTTGAAATATTTTGATTAAAAATCCACCCAAACGCACCTATCGGGTAAATTTTTACATACAATTTTTTTCTGATTATCAAACAAACAAACATTCTGAATTTCAGTTATATTGGTCCATCCATTCAAATTTTCGATATAAATGCACCCCAGCGCCACCTGGAGTGGATTCTTTTCTTTACAAACAAACTCTAGAAAATTTCGAATCGAATAAAAGAAAAATCAGGCAAATCCCTCCAGCCGTTCTCAAGTGATGGTATTACATACGTGGACAATTTCATTTTTATATATATAGATATATCGTCGGCTAGCCTGCAAGTAGTGTTATGTGTTTTTGAACAGGTTTTCAGGAGAGGCAAAAAACTGATTTATTTTGTCCATTAAAGATATTTTTGTTAGCCATAGGCTTAACTGAATATCTACCACAAATACCAGAGTACTGCATTAAAAGATATCCGATATTGATCTCTGTTACGGAGTGCTATAAGTTTTTTAAGAAAAACTACACATAACACTTTTTGTAGGAACTTTTTTTAAAATATATTCATATGAATTCGTACACATAACACTTTTTGTTTAGATTTTTTATTTTATTATATTTAAGTATTTTTGCCATTAGAAGACGCCAAACGCTAGCAAAATTGGTGGTACAATATGTATAATGAAAATCATTAACATTTTATTAAAAAAAAAATTTAGAAACTTAGATAATTAAACAAAGAAAGCTTTAACAAATACATTTTTAATGTTGAAGATTATCATAAAAGGAATGGTAATCTTTGTGCATATATTGCTTTAATGACTGGAGGATCTTGTAAATGGATTTATCAATTTTTAATGAAGATTCATATAAGTTTCTTGGTTCATTTATTTTAAGAACTCTTGTTGGCTTTTTTTGGCTCATAAATTCCCAATTATCGGTGTGGCGCAGCTTGAAATAAACTTCATTGTCTTTAATAAGCAATCCACTGATGTTGTTTACTTTTGCATCACCTGTACGTTCACCAGGTCTGTTTGAGGTAAAGTTGCCAGGAACGTGTTCGTAATCCTTAAAAAAGTATACTCTAAGTATTTTACTGTGTATGGATGTGTTGGTCTTGCCTGTCTCATGCGACTAACATAGTGGCAAATATATTGGAGCTGTAAACAAATTTTCTAACGTTGAATGAACCCTGTCGACTTCCATCATTTTATGGCCTCTTTCTAATATAATTTGCTCCAACTCTTGTCCAGTAGCTACAGAAAGGTTTGCTAAAGCGCTACACAGTACCTTATTTTTATTTTAGTAGGTAAATCCATCCGATATAAGCATAACCTTTTTGTAACTCCTTAAAAAATTACTATAGAAAAAAATAATAATTACCATATAAAAAAACACATAACACCTATTGCAGGAATATTTCGTAAATGGGTTACACATAGCACTTTTTGCTATCTTCTAAACCCATTAAGATATCGCAAAACGTCTTGGTAGGCTTATGTATGACCAGTAGAGCTTCACAATGGTACAATAAAAAAAAAATTCCAAAATTACACATGACACTACTTGCAGGCTAGCCGACGATATATAGATTTGGATTTTAAAAACTCATTGATTGATTTTTATTTTTGATTTCTATTTCAAAAAGTCTTCAATATTTATTATTTTGGGACTTTTAAAATATAAATCAAAAATAAATTTTATCTTCGGAGAGATATAATAAAAATCAGAAATAACTCTTAAAGAGGGACTTTTTTAAATAAAAGTTTTAAGAGTTACGGTCTCTGTACGAAATGGATAAAGGAAAAAAAATACAGAAAGTCAGGAGTCAAAATTGCCTTCGAATTCAAGACTGAACTAGTAAGGCGGTTATCTTCGGCTATGCCGAAGCTCAGATACCCTTCACCATTTGTAAAAATGGTGGTTAAACTGGTTATTTGCACAACAACTATATTTTATTAAACTTTGTACCACAAAACAGGGGAGTTGGTGAGAAGTGGACGTTACTTTTAGCTTCACACATCCATTTTGTCAGTAATTATACCATTACACGTAGGGATGAAGGTATAAATCATTTGATACGACCCAAAAGTGTAACACATAGAAGGAGTCACTTTAGACCCTAGGTTTCTTTGAACCAAATTCGATTCATGACTTTTTAAGTCGTTTGAGCCATGTCCGTCTGTCTGTCTGTCTGTCTGTCTGTCTGTCTGTCTGTCTGTCTGTCTGTCTGTCGGGTGGCTGTCCGGCTGGTTCGCACGATAACTTTCGAAAGACGCAACCAAATGTTTCGAAATTTTGCACGAGTTATTATTTTCTCAAAACTACTTACGGTATTGCAAATGGGCTACATGGCCCCGCCCCTTCTGGTACCTCCCATACAAATACATCATTCCGCCCACTTTAGAAATCGAGTAATAATATCAATACACCCTACGGAATCGTCCCCAAATTCTGTATTTAGTAAAGCTATAACAGGATAAAGTTTTGGAAAAAATTTTGAAAGCCTAGCCACGCCCCTTCTGGTACCTCCCATACAAATCTACCTTTCCGCCCACTATAGAGATGGAGAAATAATATCAATAAATTAAACGTGATCGTACCCAAATTCTATTTTGAGTAAAGTTATAACAAGATAAAGTTTTAGAGAAACCAGTACAGAAATTTCAGTCAGTTAAACTGACTGATAAATACCATCACCCAATATAATATATTGTTTAAGTCTTGAGTTATTGAAAATAATCGATTTGTAATTAAAACCAGTTAGAAAGTTTCAGTCGGGCAACCCGACTTACATTTACCCTTACCCTCAGTAAAACAAATAATTTTCTATTTTATTGATATTATTACTCGATTTCGAAATTGGGCGGAGGGGTGGTACATTTATATGGGAGGTACGTGAAGGGGTGTGTTTAGGCTCCAGATTTATTCTCCATAACTTTATTCTGTTATAGCTTTACTAAATACAGAATTTGCGCACGATTGCGTTGGGTGTACTGTTATTATTACTACATCCCAAAAGTGGGCGGAAAGGTATGGGAGGTACCATAAGGGGCGTGTCTAGACTTCCAATTTTTTCTCCAAAACTTTGTCCTGTTATAATATAACAAAATACAGAATTTGGGCACGATCGTGTCGAGTGTATTGATATTATTACTCTATTTCTAAAGTGGGCGGAGTGGTACATTTGTATGGGAGGTACCAGAAGGGGCGTGTCTAGACTTCCAGATTTTTTCTCCAAAACTTTATCCTGCTTAAACTTTACCAAATACAGAATATTGGCACGATCGCGTTAGGTCTTTTAATAATATTAATCGATTTCTAAAGTGGGCGGTACCAGATGTGTATGGGAGGTACCAGATGGGGCGTGAATAGACTTCCAATTTTTTTCTCCAAAACTTTATTCTGTTATAGCGTTACTAAATACAGAATTTGGGGACGATCCCGTAGGGTGTATTGATATTATTACTCGATTTCTAAAGTGGGCGGAATGATGTATTTGTATGGGAGGTACCAGAAGGGGCGGGGCCATGTAGCCCATTTGCAATACCGTAAGTAGTTTTGAGAAAATAATAACTCGTGCAAAATTTCAAAAGATTTGGTTGCGTCTTTTGAAAGTTATCGTGCAAACCAGCCGGACAGCCACCAGACAGACAGACAGACGGACATGGCTCAAACGACTTAAAAAGTCATGAATCGAATTTGGTTCAAAGAAACCTAGGGTCTGAAGTGACTCCTTCTATGTGTTACACTTTTGGGTCGTATCAAATGATATATACCCTCATCCCTAAGGGTGATGGTATAAAAATGGTGGTAAAACTGGTATTTGCACTACAACTATATTTTATTAAACTTTGTACCACAAAACAGGGGAGTTGGTGAGAAGTGGACGTTACTTTTAGCTTCACACATCCATTTTGTCAGTAATTTTGTATTGATTTTATTCGATTTTATGAATTTTGTAACTCCCCAAAAATGGGAAGTTGTGTGGGATGTGGGAGTAGTTTAAATCCGATCATGCCTATCATGCCATACTTAACCTCTGCTTCTGGACAAAAGCTTACATACCAAATTTCAAACCGAAAGCTCATAAACTATAGGGATATACGGACATCCCCAAAAAGGGGGAATTTGTATGGAAAGTGGGAGAAGTATTTGCCGATATTGCTCATCTTACAACGTAAGCTCCTATTATAGGATTAAAGCTTGCATATACAATTTCATCTCAATATTTTCTAACCTACGGCTATAATCGGGGGGCAGTTACGCGGACACCCCAAAAAAGGTAGTTTAAATGGGAGGTGGGAGTAGTTTTTGACCGACGTTGCTTATCCCTGCAATCGCAGGGACAAAACTAAAAAAGGGAGAGTTTGTATGGGAGGTGAAAGTAGTTTTTGACCGATCGTTCTCATTTTAATACTCAACCTCCGCTTAGAGCAGAAAAGCTTTCATACAATATTTCAGCTTGATTGCTCTTAAATTACTACTGTAATCGCGGGACTAACGCCCCAAAAAGAGGGATTGTGTATGGGAGGTGAAATTAGTTTTTGACCGATCGGGCTCATCTTAGAACTCAACCTCTATATAGGGCAGCAAAACTTGCGTACAATATTTCAGCTTGATTGCTCTTAAATAACTGCTGTAATCGCGGGAACTGACATACGGACACCCCCGAAAAGAGGGATTTTGTATGAGAGGTGAGAGTAGTTTTTGACCGATCGGTTTCATCTTACTTCTCAACCTCCACTTGGTGTAGGAAAGCTTGCATACAAAATTTAAGCTTGATTGCTCTTAAACTACAGCTGTAATCGTAGGGATAGACCCCAAAAAGGGGGAGTTTGTATGGGAGGTGGGAGTAGTTTTTGACCGATTGGGCTCATCTTAGAACTCAACCTTCATTTAGGGCAGCAAAGCTTGCATACAATATTTCAGCCTGATTGCTTTTAAATTGCTGCTGTAATCGCGGGGACTGACATACGGACACCCCCAAAAAGAGGGATTTTGTATGGGAAGTGGGAATAGTTTTTTACCGATCGGTCTCATCTTACCACTTAACCTCCGCTTAGTGTAGGTAAGCTCACATACAAAATTTCAGCTTGATTGCCTTTAAACTACGGCTGTAATCGCAAGGACAGACCCCAAAAAAGGTGAGTTTTTATGGGAGTTGGGAGCAGTTTTTGACCGATCGGGCTCATCTTAGAACTTAACCTCCGCTTTGAGGGTAAAATCTTGAATTTCAAATTTCAGCTCGATATCTCTTAAACTGCGGCTGTAATCGCGGGGACAGACGGACGGACAGACAGTCACCTTTAAATCGACTCAGATTTCGATGCTGATCATTTATATATATATTGTCATACCTACCACGCCTCCTTATGGGCGTTACAAATGGAAGAACAAAATGAATATATCCTTCACTCCGTTCATGCGCATGGTGAAGGTATAAAAACAACAGTATGTGTTTTGTTTCGATAGGACATTAAATAACAAGGCAGCGCAATAATAAATTATATTTGTGCCTTACGTAGAGTACACAGATAAAAAAGTAAATGTTCTGAAATTGTCTTTGGATAATCGTTAGATTTGTCTAAATGAACTATTTTTCCGATCCATACTAATACAATGGTTGGGTCAAGTGCCATATCAGACCAATATAGAACATATTGATCCAAGTTTTCATATATATAGTCGCAAACCTGATGTGTTTATTAAAATGTTGTTTTATAAGGTTAAGTTGTGTTAAAGAACAATTTTATTAAAAATGGACAATATTCATGTATTGATGTTTCCTCTATATATAATGTCCATAAGCTAAAAATTGTGCCAAGATATTTAAAGGGTACTGGTGCATTTATAGCGTTGTAATTCAACAAAAATAACATAAATTTACTTAATTTTATATATGTAATTCATATAACTTCCAACAAAATTCTAGAAAGTGTCATTACCACAAAGCGAAACCAGATAACAATATAAATATTGCATATTCATATGTATGTCTGCAAAGTTGTTAATTTCTTTTTTCATTAGATTTTTAGTACTTACAACATTGTTAATGTCTTAACGATAAGGATTTTCATACATTTTACATATGTATTTGTTAAAGTTTAAGGTTTTATAAATTCATAACATTATATTTTAAAACAACGCACACATGTGGTTCTTAAGACCCACATTGTTAGTCATAAACTTTTTTTTTAATTTGCTCCTTTGTATGTAATGCTATGTTAAAGAAACCATTTATAACCCAGCAATCATCCCATTTGCATTAATGCGATTATAATGCTCAAAGGACGAAAGTAAAGTTGACATGACACAATAACAACCAAATGAGATGTAAACATTAAAAAAGAACTTAAAGAAAGTAGCTAGAATTACAATCATTACATAACTGTGTGCGATTTTGTTAAGCGAAAAATCTCTTTGCCTGCATGTAAATACTTCCGAAAGGACTACTAACTGCATACCGCTGTGATAAGAAGTCGTTTATCAAGACAAAGTAGAATAATTACACAGTGCAACATTTCTAAGGTCATCGTCTGGTGCCACCTTCGTACCCAGCTATTTTTAAAGTATATTCCGAAACTAAAAAAATCCCCAAAGCATTTGGCCCCATTACATCGAAACATTTTTTTATGGATACTCCAATATTTTCAACCCAACACGATTTTTTTTTATCATTTTTATGGAGTCCATAGTTCATTAACCGTTCGAAAAATTTTCTTTTTGTCTTCGTCAAAGTTGTACATCTAAACCAGAGCAAAAAAAGTGTCAAATAGACCGACCCAAAAAAATTGCATCCAGTGCATGAAAATTGCAAAAATATGGAAAAAAAAGGATATTTTTTCATGATGTTTTCCACATAAAATTTATTTTGTTGTACTCCGTGGCGGATGATTTATGTGGAATATTACAAATATAATTTATGTGGAATATTATAATATAATCATATCATGAAAAAAATAGCGTTTTTCCCATATTTTTAAAATTTTCATGCACTAGATGCAATTTTTTCGGGTCGGTCTATTTGAGACTTTTTTTGCTCTGGTTTAGATCTACAATTTTGCCGAAGACGAAAAGAAAAAATTCCGAACAGGTTATCAAATATGGACTCAGTAAAAATGGTCAAACAATCGTGTTGGGGTGAAAATATTGGAGTATCCATAAAAAATGTTTCGATTTAATGGGGCCAAATCCTTTGGGGATTTTTTTTGTTTCGGTATATACTTCAATAATAGCTGGGTACGAAGGTGGCACCAATTTATGTGTTGCACTGTGTTATTCATTAATTTGGATTTAGGAAGAGAATGGAAGGCCTTGGCTTTTTCGAATGGGTGAATTCGGTCATTTGTATGAGAGCTACCGGAAGAGATGTGGCGAATCACTTTTCAGTTATCTGATATTCTTCCCAATATTTTGCCCTCCTAAGAAAGAAAGTCACATCTCCATTTTAGTAGTTTTTTTTTAACGACATTTTTGAGTTTGTTAAGAATTTTTACATTTTCCGATAGCATTTTAGCGGCACTCCGCTTAGCGCAAAATTCAGCTTTTGAAAATTTGTTTTTTCTAAAATATTAGGAAAAAACATGCGATGGCGAACGCGACAAAAATATAAGTTTTTTTTTAATGAATTTAGAAAAATTCTAAATTCAGCGTATTAGAACATTTATTTTTAATAACAATTTTTTCAACTACAATAGAGGGATGTGGCTTTCTATTGGTAGATGTCATGTTTTAAATGGACACTGGTGTTTTTCTAGAACGTGACATTTTTTCTATGACTATATCTATATACATTAGGGTGTCCCAAGCTACAAAAGCGAAATTATTTTTTTTTTGGAATTATGAAACGCATACCCTCTATATTTTTTCTATTTGTTCCTATAAACATAAATAACAAATATTGTGGCGATTGCATAACGATAACCCGTGCCGACTTGACAAACTTTAGACATAAATGTTAGTATGGGAGCCATTAAAGGAATTTAAGACCTAACATACATTAAGTAAATGACATACATTGATTAAGTATTTGTCAGTAAATGGACATTATTATTAAATTCTCTTTTCAAAGTTTGCTTATGTTTGTTCTAGGAATGAAACATTATCTGACCATGTACTAGGATACCCGCTAAGAAATCTGTCATAAATTTTGAGTCGATTGAACAAATCCTTGCTCTTGTTTGAAACAAAGTCGTCGATGTTTTTCTCTGAAAATATAGAAAAGTAATACAAAATGAAGCAGAAATTTGTCAGATTAACCTTAGAGTGGACCAAGAAGTTTCTTTTCGATAGGATGTAGCGCTTACCTGATGGATTGTCTACAGCTAAATTAGCAACCATTTTTATTTTAGTTTCCTAATCAACATCGTCATCGAAAAGAGACAATATTGACCCTTCATCTGTCGAATACCTTAAATACCGACAGAAATTCTGTAGTGCTGCTTTTGAAATGCTTTTGTCAATTGTTTCGTAAGCCTTCAGGTTCTTCAAATAGTTAAAATCCTGGTTAGATACTTTTACGGCTAATGTACATTGCATACAAGGCTTAACATAGGATATAACGATGAATAAACAGACGTCCAACAGAGCAGACTTATCCTTGTTCAAATTTCTGACTTAGGAGCTAAGTAATGATATTTTTAACGAATAACTTGCCCTCGCCATCAATCGTGCCTGGTGCATGGAACCTGGCGGTCGAATCTTGAATTTCATCTCTGTGTCTCCACCAAGAAATAATATCAAAAGCTCTATTAATTCTCTATAGTGATCTCGCGGATTGCAAGATTTGCACTTTCTTTGACCTTTAACTACACTTCACGAATATCTATATATATAAAAATGGTGGCAAAAATGTAAAGTAATTCATCAATTGGGAACGGATTTTGCTCAAACTTTTTTTCAGTTGTTCGTTATTGCCAGGAGAAGGTTTATGTAAAAGAAAATTTTTGGGAAATCTTCCGGAAAAGTCGGAAAATTGGAAAAATCGAAAATTAGCTTTTTGTATGCAATTTTGTGAGCAATTGTTACAGAATGGCTTATCGAATAGAAAAATGGAAAATTTTTGTTGAAAAATGCGGAAAATTCCGGAAAAATTCAAACAGTTTGAATTTGTTTTTCGACGAAATTCTGCATTTTATGGTATGATTTAATAAATTTGGACGATGGAAGTGTGAAAAATTTCGGATAATTATTCCTAAATGACTTTTTAAATGGAAAAATAAAAAATGTTAGTGGAAAACTCGGAAAATTCGGGAAAAACTTGGATTTTTTCTACAAAATTTTGCATTGCATCGCTTGATTTGATAAAAATCGATAACTGAATTTTTGTTTAAAATTTTGTATGCAATTGTTCCGTAGTGGCTTTACAAATGTAAAAATATAAAATTTTTGTCGAAAAATTACCGAAAAATTTAATTTTTTTAGACGAAATTTTGAATTTTATCGTATGAATTATAATTTTGGACGATGTTAATCTGTAATATTTCGGATAATAGAAAAATTCTTGGTTGAAAACTCGAAATAATCCGTAAAAACTCGAAAAATGTAGATTTTTTGACGACATTTTGCATTGTTTTGCATGATTTTATGATTTCAGTCGATGAAGAGGTGGAAAATTTGGATTATTAAAAAAATGTATTATGTTAAAACATTAAACGCGAAATGATCGAACAATTTCAAAATCTTCTGCATGAGCATAACGCATTGGTCCGATTGTTCAAAACCGCATTGGATACAATGTATTCTGACGATCACAAAATCATTATCAGAGCAGACAAAAGAACATCTGTATGCCATGCAAGACAATTCAATGCTCCCATTATAAATAAAGTCGCAGTAGTGATTGTTGGGGAGAATGTGGAATCACGCGATATTGTTCTCAAGCGTCGGGATGGTGGACAACTGAGGCACGTGTTCGAGACTCATCGACTCATTCAATACCCGTTGATGTTCTGTCGTGGAGAGGATGGCTATTTGTTTACAAGTCATCACTTCTTTTATATTCTCCATTTAAGTTCAAAATCGTATTTTAGGAGAAGAAACTAATATGTAAAATAGTTAGCTCAATGAATTTTTATGCGTATAGCCGGTTATTTCAAAAGTACTGCTTTGACATGTACGTCAAGATCAAAACGGAATGTCTCAATTTTATTCGTTTCAATCAGTCGCCACATTTCGAGAAGCTCCGCAACGTTCTAATTTGCTCGAAAATGATACGCAACGGTCGCCTAGGCAACTGTTTCTGCTCCAGCGAATCAAATTCGTACATTGTTTGCGATCATCATAGCCACGTGTCATCTGCCGAACCCGAGTGCATTGTTGGACAAATACAAGGACGAGATGGGAGGACATTTGCATAGATTTCTCACGACAACATCTTGAAATAAAATTCTGATCGATGACTTGTGCGTGCTCATGTGCGGCATTCTACTGTCGAGATTGGTAATACCTGCGCCAAATCGTTCGGTGCACGATGCATTCAATCGCGAATTGCAACGAGCTCAAGACTTTGATCGTGATGAGCTGACTGAAAGAGTCCGAACAAATGTGCCGCCATTGAATGCCGAGGAAACGAACGTGTACGATTCGCTGATGAAGGTTGTTGACGATGGAACGGCAGGCATTATCACTCCCGATGCTCCCGGTGGGACTGGCAAGACATTCGTCATTTCTTTGATTCTGGCAACAATTCGGTGAAGATCGCAAATTGCGTTAGCTCTTGCATCCTCTGGTATTACTGCCACATTGTTGAAAGGTGGTCTAAATTCACATTCCGCTTTAAAGCTGCCGATGAATCTTCCCAAGGTTTGCAAGCCAACGTGCAGTGAAATTGTTGCGAGAATGCAAAATCATTATTTGGGATGAATGCACGATAGCGCATAAACGAGCTTCGGAAGCAGTAGACCGAACGACGAATTATTTACGAGGTAATTCGAAATGATTTGGTGGGGCTATGATTTCCCGTCATCCCCAAAATCTACTGCTGCTGATGAAAGTAATGCATGCCTGAAAATGTCGTCTTTGTGGCGGCATGGCGCTACTGGCGCTTGGTAATGGCCAAATTCATCAGAAATTATACAACATTACGCGGTTGTCCGTCAAGAAAATGATGAACAATGTGATTAAAGCGACGATTATCAAGGGCAAATTCAAAGGAGTAAAGTCCTTATCCCACGAATTCCTATTATTCCAACAGATCTTCCCTTTCAATTCAAGCGAATTCAACTCCCCATTCGATTGGATTTTGTGATGACAATCAAAAAATCGCAAGGCCAATCGTTGGAAATTTGTGGGATCAATTTCGAATTTCCCTGCTTTTCACACGGTCAGCTGTACATTGCCTATTCGCGTATTAGGAAGCCGTCTTGATTGTTTGTTTTTACGCCGAAATTGTATGGCAGAACAATGTTTGCCGGGTCAGCTAGTTATAATATAAAACTGCTAGTACTTGGCCATTAGAGGGAAGTTTTGATCCAGTAATTTTATGTTTTACGTCCCTCATTAAAAATATTCCCTTTTTTTGCGCTGCGTAACTCTACAGACATCTTGACTGAACGAAACTATGCATTTACTGGCAAAACAAAGCAACAATAAAAAGTGCGTACAACAGTTAGCTACCGCGAGTATTGGTGTGCAAGCAGTGGCATGTTTCGTTGAAAGTCGGCATGGGTTGTCGTGGTTCTAAGTGCATGAAACTTTTTTTGTAAATGTTTTGAAACCATTCTAATAACATTAAAGGTATGCGTTGTAAAAAAGAACTTTAATTTTTTATTTTTGGGACACCCTAATATACATGTATGCGTGGGCTATTTCGTGATTTTTTATTTGCGAAATTAGGGAATTTTATAAAGTTTCTGTGCCAAACTCATGAATGTTGCACTAGAACGTCCATAAAATATTATCAACATTTTGCAGCTAATTGACCAATTTTTACTGTTATTGGAGTCATTTACTATTGTAACAAATATTTTATGATAAGAGTGCACTTGCTTCGCTAAAAATTTCATTAAAAATTCAAAGAGGTGACCAGATCATTAATGCAATTTTGCAGTCCGTTTAATCTTAATAAAAATAAGATAAGCTTTGGACATTTAACTGTAATAAACTTAAAGTATTTATCTTTACTTATACAAGTCAAAAAAAAAAATTAACAAATTTTAAAATGGCGAAGCGACTTTCTTTCTTAGAAGGTACTAGAAAGGTTCATCCCATATGCCTCATATTCATTCCACTCATTTATTGGACTTACATAAAATATATGCATGTAAATGTATATGGGTGAATATGGTATTTTGTATTGAAGGTACCCGAAGGTGTTTTTCGTGAAATTTAATGTCAGGTATTTAATTTACTCTCATTCTAGTCCTCAAGACACTTTATGACCCATCCAAAAATAAACTTAACAACCAATTTCTACACATATAAAACCTATTGTTACAACCAACAAGAAAACATAAACAAAGCTGTATCAAATGGTCTAAAACTTAAAGAATGAAAATTCTTTGTATTTTGCCTGTTTAAAGAAAACCCAAACAACAAAATTAGTGTTGAAGTGTTTTTCGTTTAAATGCTTTCAATTATAATACCGTGCTAGCTCCAATTTCTTTGAAAACGGATAGACGGAGGATGCCTTCTTGGTTATGTAAAAAAACATAGTAATTGAAATGGGCTGTGTGGCATGAACTTGTCGCGACCAAGTCGTAAAACTTTCAAAGCTTGCTAAAGTTATTTTTATATCAGTGAAGCAAAAATGATGACGATAACAAAAAATTTTTATGACTTAACAAGAGCTTTAATGATACAAGGGCCTATAGTATGAAAATAAAGTCTTCCTTTTCCATCCTATCCCACCCACCCATTAAGAAATTTATATAATGAAAAAATTATGTTTTTTTTCAACCATGTGAAAGAAAAATATGAATTTGCTTAAGAAGTAAATATTACATAATTTCATTACTTATTCTGAATCGTTCAGCGTTTGAGAGTATTAAATTGTCGCCGCGGTCAGGGTTAACCTCCCTCATGGACTTTGAAACATTTTAGTATGCATTAAGAACATATCTTGCAAGCGTTTTATTAATTGCGTCTGAAAGGTCCTTTCCTTAAACCCATTTACGATGAATGTTCTTAACTCACAAATATAAATTATTTATAAGTATTTATGATAATGAAGTGATGAAAGCAGACATTCGCGCATTTGTTACAATTTTGTACAATTACTAAAATTTCAATGTAATTCACAATGTGGGTTTATCTTGTTGACTTTTTTGCACGACGAGTACATCTTCCATTACAAAAGCACAGAGGCCAAATATTGGAGAAAATGCGAAAAAGAAGCAATACAAAGTGAAATTATTATTTACCATATACTTTGTGAAAGAAAATTCTTTAAATAACAAAAAATAAATATCTGGTTTAATGTTAAATTTGGTGTACTAAGGATATTGTGGTGTTGTGCAAACAAAAAAGGTCAAATGTGGCACAGTGGGATGGATATATGCAACAAAATGGCAAAACAATTCTGCCATATACTATTGGGGAGAATTCATGGAAACAAAATATCGTTGAAATGTTAACCTTGGAAAACAATTGATGTTTACACAGATATGTAGTAAGAAAAACAAATACAGGTAGAAGCAGGATTTATAATATGCCATCTGGGCATTCATTTGTTTGTCATAATGAATGAAATAAATCCAAATCCGTGTTGGTGAGACCATTTCAAGAAGCTAGAACAAATAATTTGGAAATAACCTTCTTAAAGAAATCTATTCATACAAACTGTCAAATTCCCATTTAAATATAACCACTTCTGTCGCGAATGATAAGAGAAATGGTAGATCCGTCTCAATTTATTGTTTTCTTGAAAGAGGGGGATTTTCTTATTTGAGTTTTATGATCGTTACTCACTTGGGAATACCCAGAATCTTTTTTTGGAGATCCCAAAGCAGCTTAAGACGTCTGATAAATCACAACTTCTGAGAGACCAGTGTTGACAAATGTGAGAAGGCGCAATGTTGAACAACCTTATGCTACTATATGACATAGGTAACAGATGTTACTGAAGCTTGGCTTTGGCAGGCCCAAGGCACTAGGATCGGGCGTAAATAAAAAAAACTCTCCTTAAACAACAAAAAACTATTGTGACAACACGAATAAAATTAAAACCAAGAACCCGATAAATGTTGACGACCAAAATGAAGACGTTAAGGACCATGATTTAAGGATATACACCTAGAATGTCCAAACTCTCTACAGATATGGTGCCTCTCGACAAATGCAAGGTTGACATCACCGCCATGCAGGAAATATGATGGACGGGAAAGAGACGCACACGACAAAAGTACTGTGACATGCTTAACAGCTGCCATGTAATAAGACACGAATTTGGATGTGGATTCATAGTCGGCAAGAGATTTCGACATCTGGCCTCGCAGTTTAACACTGCAAATGACCAAACAGCCACTATCAGAACCAAGGCAAAATATGTTTACATCATTATTACATTATTACATCGTTACATATCCTCAGAGATGAGGACATAAATGACCGCTGTCCTTCACATGACATAAAAAGTGTTCAGGGAGATTTTAATGCTAAGCATTTCAATGCAGTCCGGTTAGCTTCGCTTCGCCATGGTAGTGAGTGGAACAAGATTCCCGCATAAAGATATCCATAACACAGTACAACACATGATTTTGGGACTCAATTCTGAGAACTGCACGTCAAAGTAGTCCCAAAAAGAAGAAGTTCTGCATCATTCGTTTTTGTCAAGTTACATGCTATAATAATTTGTTATCGATTTGAAGTTAGTAAGTATAGTATCTGGGAATTTTTCATGTTTTAGGGTCGTTTGTTTGACATAACATAAATACTATATGGTGGCGTATGATTATCATAAGTAATATTCCACGTAGTAGTTTTATTGTAATTACTGCAAAATAAACCCATTTCGAAATCATTTGATGAATGGAAAGTGAAACTGTTGCTTTTGTAGGGAAAAGTTATATGAACAGATTAAAAGAATTGTAATTCTTAATTTTTTAAATTTGTTTCAGATAAATCGGGCTCGTGGTTCTCGAGTTATGTCAAACAAAAGAGCCTAAAACGTGACAAACTCCCCTATACGATACCTACTAACTTCAAATCGATATTAAATTATTGTGGCTATTTTGGGGCTACTTTCACATGCAGTTTTCAGAATTGAGTCCCAAATCAATGAGCTGAAAAATGTTGTCCCTAATAAAAATATAAGAAACCATATTGATATTTCAAGGGTTATGCACATTCGTGTGATACGCGGTACATATCCTGGGTTTCTAACTTACGCAAGCTATTAAGTACTACTATAAACGCTCGTAACCAAACGCAAAAAAAGTTAAATGCCACAAGCAGCATACCACCGAAATAGCCAATTCCTACTCCAACAAACCCTAACAATAGTGTATATGGGTAATTCCAGCTTTACGAAAGTTAAACTTTTTTGTATTTTATAATATTTTTTGAATAGCTCCCTACTAGCTCTACATTATGTAAAAAAAGGCGTCATACTTAAAAATCTACAATCCAAGATATTAACAAAACACAGGTCTACGTTATGCTACACGAAATAGAAGTGCGTTTTTTGTTAGTTCTTGAAATTTCAAAAGACTGTGTGTTGTTTAAGATTTAGTAAATGCAGTTAATTATTTCATAACATAGACCAATAGCGCTTTAAAAATACATTTATGTTCGGCAAATTTGTTCCTCTGGTTTTTAACCGCGAGGTAATAAAGACCTACGTTATGTTACTGACATAGCTGCGAAATGCTTAAAAAAATGTTGATTCGAGCCATTGTTTTATTTGCAAAATTTGGGAATATTATAAAGTTTATGTATATGCCATTAATTGTTGTTCACGAATGTTACATTAATACGCCAATAAAATAAAATCTAAATTTTGCTGCTAACATATATTTTTTTATTATTATGGACCAGTTATTTGTTGTAAATAAAATTTTATGATAAGAGTGGACTTGCATCATCAGTAAATATAATATGAAAATTTAAAACTGGTGACCAGCAAAAGAATGCAATTTTTCAATCCGCTAAATCAACACGGAAACTAAGAAAAGCTTTGAGCATTTTAATTTAATAAAATTTAAGTATTCGTCTTTACTAATACAAGTCAGAAAATTTTTTTTTACAACTTTTAATTTTTCGATCACTGTTGACACTTCTGTGGAAATACCCATGTGTGTACTAACTGCCACGGGATCAGCCTCATTGCATATCGCACACAAGTTCCTGTCGAATGTGAAAGACTAAACCTCATACTAGCGAACCCGATCTTATCAGTGAGGCTTTTGACCTGATTAATCCACGACCATCCAGATATTCACACTACGACATATCCTGGAGAAGACACATGTAGTGTAGATCGTAACTTACCATCTGCATTCGAGAGTTCGATACGGCAGATATGACTGGCATGAAGTCTTCAGTAAAAATAGACAAAAATCTGACAAAGCCAAGCGAGGCCCTCTCTCGACGAACAAAGATCTAACTCTACCAGACCCTAATCCCACCAGTCTTGCCCTACAGCGCACAATCCTGGGTCTTCGGGAGAATTCTTCTCTATTAGCGGCTACTGATAGATCAATTTCTGTTGCTGTTGCCAAATTAGAAGACGATATGTGAAAACTGACATTCTAATCGTTTTTAATCTAACTTAAATTATATATTTGAGTTGAAACAAACAAAATTAGAGGAAATTTTTGCAAATTGTCTTAAATAAAATACATTTAAAAAGATTGGAGGGGAGAAAAAATCTCTCCGCTCCGAATCATTGGTTTCAAATCGAATTTCTTCACATAATACATTTGTTGTTGTAATTTTGCTATACAGCGACCACTTGTGCGCTTTTAATTTAATATGTAAAGTGCTGTCAAAGTGTTTGCTTTACATTTTAAACGTTTCAGCTGACGTTTTGTTAATATCTTTGCGTTTTGTTAATTATGGTAATGTAAAGAATACCCAGTTTGACCGAAAACCGCGCTAATGGATATAACAACGTAAAGACACCATGATAGTATGGTTGAATCAGTTTTTCCTGTAGAAAGTTGAATCCTCAGTAAGGTCAAACAGTGGAATATTTTTGCATTTGAACAAGATGCTGCTTAATTCAAACTAAGATAACGGTATCATCGGCAATCCACTAGAGGTACTTTTTAACAATGCGAAAAAGGAAGATATTTGTAATCTATAAAAATGGTGGCAAAAATGTATAGTAATTCATCAATTGAAAACGGCTGGACCGATTTTGCTGAAATTTTTTTTTCAGTTGTTCGTAATTGCCAGGAGAAGGTTCATGCGAAAGAAAATTTTAAGAAAATCCTCCGGAAAAATCGTGAAATTGGAAAAATCGAAAATTGTGCTTTTGTATGGAATTTTGTGTGCAATTGTTACAAATGGCTTTTCGAATGAAAAAAAAAAAATTTTTGTTGAAAAATTCGGAAAATTCAAAAAGTTTGAATTTGTTGTTCGACGATGTAACAGTGAACAATTTTGAATAATTATTCCGAAATGACTTTCCGAATGGAAACATAGAAAAATTCTCGGTGGCAAACTCGAAAAAACTCGAAAAATTTGCATTTTTTCAGAAACATTTTGCATCGCAAATTGAGTTTTTGTATAATTTTTTGTGTGCCATTGTTCCGTAGTGGCTTTTCGGTTGAAAAAATACAAAATTTTGGTTGGAAAATTATTTCAAAAATTCCAAAAATTTTAGTTTTTTTCGGCGAAATTTAACATTTTATTGTGTTTTGATAATTTTGAATGATGTAAATGCGAAAATGTCGGACAACCATTCCGAAATGACATTTCGAATGTAAAAATAGAAAAATGCTTGGTGGAACACTCGGAAAATTCTGGAAAAACTCGAAAATTTTAGATTTTTTCAAGGACATTTTTCATTGTATCGCTTGATTTGATGATTTTAGATGACGTAAAGGTGGAAAATTCGTTGTGCTGCTTGCAAAAATTTCGTTTATTGTGAAATCTATATACATATATAAAAACGGTGTAAACAGTGTGTAGTAATTCAACAAGAGAGAACGGTTGGCTCATTTTGCTCAATTTGTATTCAATTGTTCGTAATTGGTATGAGGGTTTTATGCAAGATAGTTTTGGGAAAATCCTTCGAAAAAGTCGGAAATTGGTAAAATCGAAAATTGGTTTTATGTATGGAATTTTGTGTGCAGTTGTTACGGAATGGCTTTTCGAATGAAAAATAGAAAATTCTTAGGGAAAAACTCGGAAAATTCCGGAAGAGTCAAAAAAAATTTTCGCATGATTTGATGGTTTTGAACGATGTCTAGGTGGAAAATTTCGGTTAAATGTTGGTTGGTAACGAGAAAAATAATATTTAAATAAAAAATCCGTTGAACCCGACGGGATGTGCGGGTATCTGCTGTCGAAATTGGGAATGCCAGCGTAAAATCGTTCGATGCAAGATGCATTCGATCGCGAATTTTAACGGGAGCATGACTATAATCTAGATGAGCTGACCGGAAGAGTTCGAACGAATGTGCCGCTGTTAAATACCGAGTACAAGAACGTGTACGATTCACGATGAAACTGGAGGCATTTACTTTCTCGATGCTCCGAGTGGGACAGACAAAACATTTTTTGTTGATTCCGGGAACAATTTGGTCAAGATCTCAAATAACGTTAGCCGCTGCATACTCTAGCATAGCTGCCACATTGTTGGAAGGCATTCGAACTGCAAATTCCGCTTTAAAACTTTCGATGAATATTATCACGGTTGAAAAGCCAATGTACACAATGACCAAAAATTTCGCAACGGCTAAGTAAATGCCGGAATGCCAAATCAACATTTCGGATGAATGCGCGATAAAGGCTAAACGAGTAGTTGACCGAGCGATAAAGGATTAACGAGGGGATTTAAAATGATTTGGTGGGGCTATGATCAAAATGTCTAATGCTGCTTATTTACTAAAACCATACTTGAAAACGTCGTCAATGTCAAGAAGTTGTAATTGACCAAAATTTTATAGGCCCATTACTGAACCTCCCATCTTCTGCTGAATTCCCGAAACAACTGTTGGCGCTTGGCAATGGCCAAATTCGGCTTGATGTTTCGACTGAATTGATATCGTTCCCTGCTAATTTTTGCACATCGTTGGAAAAGTAACTCATGACATTGCACAAAATTATAAAAATCTCGATTGGATTAATTTACGAGCAGTATGTTACTAGGGACCGGCCGTGGCATAGTGGTTAGAACACGCGACTACCATGCGGGAGATCGCAGGTTCAAACCTGGCTCCAGTCATCTTAAAAAGAAAAAAATAAATAAAATTTTCTTTCATTGTCGGCTCCCCTCGAATGTTGTTTGACAGCAACTTCGCAGTATTAAGCGTCGATTCAATCGTCGTGTCTAGTAAGAGCTTCTCAAAAACAGTGACGTTCGCATTCGTCGATAAATAAGTAGGTGCCGTTAGTTGTGAATCTAAAAATAGAAAGCGTGTTAATTCACAACAACGCGAGAAGCTATCCCATACCTCATTCATGGGGTGCAAAGGGAAATTAAGTTTTTTTTATGTTACTAGCAGAGAAGAATAAAGACATCAATAGCTAGAATTTAAAATCAAATTAGAATTTTAAATCGCTTGAGAACTGCATTCGTACAAATCTGTTCACAGCGTGACCGTAGAGGATGAAGCGACCAACAATCCGACCGAATTTTCCACTCGCTTAATATGCCGCATAATTTACAGATAAAGGTGGGATCGATCATAATCATATTGCGGAATATGAATCAACCGAAATTGTGCAACGGTACGCGGTTGTCCGTCAAGAATCTGATAAAAAAAGTGATTTCAGACGATCATAAATAACAAATTCAAAGAAGAGGAAGTCCTTATCTTACAAATCAGATAATTCCAACTGATCATCCATTCCAATTCCCCGACGACAATCAATAAATCGCAAGGCCAATCGTTAGAAGTATGTGAGATTAATCTCGAATTTCTCTGTTTTACGTGCGGTCAGCTGAACGTTGCCTTTTCAAGTTTTGGAGAACCGCCTTCGTTGTTTGGCGGCAAACTAATCGAAAAACTTTGTTTATCAAACATTCTCTACTGGGTTTATCTGAAGGCATAAAATTGGGGCGAGACGAAGTTCGCTGGGTCCGCTAGTATATTTATACATTTCTTACAACTACCCGCCAATGGGATAGAGACATCATATTTGTAAAAAGTTTACACAATGCAGGTTTACAATCAAATCATTAAAACGTTTGCAAAGGTCGAGATTTGGGGAATGGGACTTTGCTCAGAGGTGGAAAGTTACTGATTGTTACTCACTTGGGAGTGACCAGAATAGATTCATTTGTGGCTCTGTCTAAGCAGCTAACTACTTTCGGTCTTAGACCAAGTATTCCCCGGGCAATGACTTCAAGGCAACCGCTTAGAAGTTAGCTAAAGCTAGAAGGCATTACAACCATGTATCCTGAATGGTCAAAGAGACGTCTCAGGAAAGTAGGCTTGAACCGCTGAAGCATGGTTGCATCGTGGGATTGGACGTGCAGATAGCAGCCGTATTACCAATCTAGGAGACGAGGGTTAGCAACCCACATCTTCCGAAAACTAAATTGCGAAAATCCATAGCGTCTGTTCCATATTGGACGGCTTCCTGGTCAGCATCTGCCTCAGAATGAGCGGCTGAAATGTTTCCTGGCAGTAGGAATAAAATGCAGAACCTGGTGGGCTGGGCTTGCCACCCGCCACCAGTATAATGGCAGTGAATAAAATGAGAAATAAGAGAAAAAGAAACCCCCAAAATGTTGACGACCACCGCAAACGTTTTAAGGACCATGATTTGAGAATATGCACTTGGAATGTTAGAACTCTTTACCGACCAGGTGCCTCTATTCAACTGGCGGATGTCCTCGAAGAGTATATGGCTGACATTACTGCTATACAGGAAATTCGGTGGACTGGATATGGATGCTCGCGGATGAGGATGTGTGACGTGTACTACAGCTGCCACGCGAAAAAGCATGAGTTTGGTTGTGGATTTGTGGTCGGCAAGAGACTACGACACCTGGTCTCTAGGTTTACTCCTGTCAGTGAACGAATCGCCACCATAAGACTTAAAGCAAAATTTTTCTACATCACGCTGATATGTGTTCATGCTCTGACGGAGGAGAAAAGTGACGAGGTCAAAGACGAATTCTACTCCCAACTTGAAGAAACCTATGATCGTAGCCCGGGCCATGATGTTAAAATCGTGCTGGGAGATTTTAATGCCAATATAGGCCGGGAAAATGTCTTTAGCCCAACAGTCGAAAAATTTAGCCTGCATACTGACACATCGCCAAACGGAATCAGACTGATTGATTTCTCTGCAGCCAGGAACATGGTAATTAGCAGCACACGATTTGACCACAAAAACATTCACAAAGCAACGTGGATATCTCCCGATCAAGTAACGAGAAACCAAATTGATCACGTGGTAATCGATGGAAGGCACGCGTCATGTGCCTTAGCCGTACGAGTGATCAGAGGTGCTAATATCAACTCGGATCACCACCTCACTGCAGTAAAGGTGCGTACTGGGCTAAGCAAGCCAAAAACCCTGCGTAAGCAGGCACAGAGAAAGCTGACATCGCTAAACTGCAAACCGAGGAGATAGCCAACGCCTATTCCGACCAACTCACTCATCAACTTCGTGATGCTCGAACTCCCGAAAATACTAGCGCGCAATGGCAATATATTGCCCAATCGATGGAAAGGACTGAGCAGCCCGTACTGGGGTATGTGAAGCCCTTAAACGATGATGCCTGGTACGATGACGAATGCCGCAATGCCACCCGGCCAATGGCAACGCGAGCTGTACATGAAAAGTATAGGGAGAGGAGGCGGGAGGCGACTAGACTCTTCAGGCAAAAAAAAACGAGAGCTAAAGGAGCGAAATAATTTGTGTATTGAAGAGTACAGGAACAGAGGTGCAGCCCGAAAATTCTACCAGAAGATAAATGGTAGGGTACATGGAACAGATTTTCCCTCCTGTAACGACAAGGATGGTCATCTCGTTACTGACTCTGAGAACGTACTGAGAATATGGAAAGATCACTTCTGCAGCCTATTGATGTCTGAAAACTCGGCTGATGGAGACTGTGTACCAATCCGAGATGATAACATCGAGTGTCCATCTCCGAGCCAAGCTGAGATAACAACTGCCATATCCCGCCTAAAGAACAACAAGGCCGCTGGAGCTGATGGTCTCCCAGCTGAGTTGTTTTAGGTGGGTGGAGATGAGCTTGTTTTAAGCATGCAACAGCTCATAGAGAATATTTGGCTTCAGGAGAGCATGCCAGAGGATTGGAATCTCAGTGTGCTATGTCCAATCTACAAAAAAGGTGACCATAGTGAGTGTAAAAACTACCTTGGAATTACCCTCTTACCGATTGCGTATAAGATCCTGTCTAGCATACTGTGTGAACGTCTAAAGCCAATTGTGGAAAACCTGATTTGACCTTATCAGTGCGGCTTTAGACCACGCAAATCCACGACGGATTAGATATTTACACTACGGCAGATTCTGGAGAAAACCCATGAGAAGCAAATCGACACTTACCTCCTCTTTGTCGATTACAAAGCTGCCTTCGATAGTCCCATCAGGCATCGACTATACGAAGCCATGTCTGAGTTCGGTATTCCTGCTAAGATAATTCGTCTCTGCCGGGGTACCCTTACGAATATCAAAAATTCTGTTCGGATTGGCAACTATCTATCTGCACCATTCGATACGAGGAGAGGTCATAGACAGGGTGATAGTTTGTCATGTACACTGTTCAACATAGTGATGGAGAAGGTGTTAAGGAAAGCAGCGGTTAACATGTCTGGCACCATATTTAATGAGAGCCACATGATGGGACCGGCCGTGGCATAGTGGTTAGAACACGCGACTACCATGCGGGAGATCGCAGGTTCAAACCTGGCTCCAGTCATCTTAAAAGAAAAAAATAAAAAAAAAATAAAATTTTCTTTCATTGTCGGCTCCCCTCGAATGTTGTTTGACAGCAACTTCGCAGTATTAAGCGTCGATTCAATCGTCGTGTCTAGTAAGAGCTTCTCAAAACAGTGACGTTCGCATTCGTCGATAAACAAGTAGGTGCCGTTAGTTGTGAATCTAAAAATAGAAAGCGTGTTAATTCACAACAACGCGAGAAGCTATCCCATACCTCATTCATGGGGTGCAAAGGGAAATTAAGTTTAAGTTTAAGTACATGATGCTCGCACATGCCGATGATATCGACATTATCGGTCGAACGATGCGAGAGGCAATAGCTGTCTTCTCATCTGTTCAAAGGGAGTGGGTTTGGCATTGAATGAGGACAAGACGAAGTTAATGGTATCATCAAACAAAGTGTCCACCCGTTGGGGACAAGTAGTGGATGAATTTATCTACCTCGGATCCGCCATGAACAAAGACAACAGTGTCAGCCTTGAAATAAAACGGAGAATAGTGCTTGCCAATAGGTGTTTGGACTACTCGAGCACTTCTTAAACACCACCCTATTTCGAACCACCAACTGGACAACTGTACCAGGTACTAATTTTACCGGTCCTCTTGTATGCCTCCGAATCTTGGGTGCTTACACAGGCAGATGCAGCTCATCTGGCGGTGTTTGAGAGAAAAATAGTCCGCAAAATATATGGACCCATTTACGTAAACCGCGAGTTTAGCGAATGGAAATCTCTTATCATTTCGGCCTCTGACTTAGCCACTAAGATGTAAATATATATGTTGTCAAGTTGTTTTAAAGGCTAATAATATACTAATAATAATAATAATGTTTCTTTCATAACTTCCAAACGGACAACTGGAGGATATTTGAATTTTGTCAGTTAAATTATATTCGAATAGTAGACAAATACTTAGGAAACCGCAACTTTTGCTTCTGGAACTTTCAACTACCTCCCATACAAATGACCGCATTCACCCTCATAGTTTTACATACACTTTTTTCTAAGTAACTTGAAATAAGTTTTATTCTGGGAATGATATAAGCTTATTGAAATTTGACTGAGGAATAAATATGGACAATGTCGGCCGAACCCTTCTCGTACCTCCCATACAAAATAACCTATTTTTCGAAAACTAATATTTCCCACCATGACTTTCGACCTGTAGAACATTGGAATTTTGTCAGTTAAATTATCTTGTAACAAAAAATTTTAAAACTTTTTGGAAACATACTGGAATGTCACATACCCCGTTAAGAATATTTTACTTTTTAAATAAGAAATCGGGTTTATCCCACCCATTATGAATTATGAACTCTTTTGAGCGAATTAAAAAGAGCATTTTTCATTGATTCTCAGTGGGCCCTTTCGGAACCCCCATATGGTTAGGGATATTGAATTTAACATTTTACATTTGTGGACTGTAACCTTTTCTACAGTATGGCTGATAATATTTATCAGTCAGTTCACCTGACTAACATTTCTGTGCTGGTTGACCTTTGTATCCCTAAAAGTAAGAATTTCAAAAAATCCCTTTATACTGCATAACTACTCCCACTCCTGAAAGTACGGATTACGAAAATCCTCTGCGAGAAACTCTCCAATTGTGTGTTGAGCACTCTCCTATACATTTACTCGATTATAGCTTTAACCATATGGTTTGTTTTATCTCTTTTTCGTTCTCTTTACCCCTTAAAGTGCGAATCTCGAAAAATCGTTTTTTATCGCACAGCTACTCCATTAAATAAATATTCACCTAATTTTCTGCGACTCTATCTTTTGCCGTTTTGTGTGGCCGACACTATTAGTTTTATCCTATTTGCGGCCTTTTTAACCCATTAAATTAATATTTACTTAAATTTTCGTGAATGTACCTTTAGTCGTTTGGTATTGGCGATTGGACCAGCTTCATCCTTTTGTTGTCTTTTTTACCCCTCTTTTATATCGTTATTTTTCTACGCCCATATAAATTTTAACGATTACAGCTTCAGCAATTTAGTCTGTTTAACCCTTTTTCGGTTTCATTTTTACCAAAAATCGCTTCTTAGCTGACGTCTATCGAATATGAGGAAACAACCCCCAATTCCATCATCCTGTAAACAGCCATTTTATTCAGTCATACTGTCACTAAGCAATTTTTGACCGATTTTTAAAAGTGGCGTGGTATCGCCCATTTTCCAGGCGGATGCAATCCTCTTTGAAGGAAATATCATCTTCCTAATGGAAGATGACCATCCATTAGGCTCGTGATATGGTAGTGAGTGGCATCAGATCAGCAATGCCTGGTGCAAAAATAAAGTTGGAGACAAGGTACGTACTAGATTAAGCTGCTCTAAAGTCTCTTTAAATTCGTTGCTTCATTGTTATTTTATTAGTAACACTTACTCGCTACTAGCAACTATTGCAGCCACTTTCATACACTAAACAATTTAAGACGGTGATTAGTGTCAGATCACTGTTACAACTCAGTGTACTGTAAAAAAAAGATATCAACAAACTACCACGCCCACAGTATTGCATACTTTAAATATAAAAGCCTTTATAACAACCAACCTTCTCAATAAAACTCTCTTTAATATGCTTGTGTTCGCAACACAATTTATTTCTAAATATACACTTAGTCGTACATGTAGTAATGTCTGCTATTCTCCAATCCACGTCCTCACATACAATGCACTTTGAAAGCTATTAAGCTTTTGACATTTAATGTATTTAACAAAAACAAGCATGTTCTTCATCGAAAAATTACAGATGAGAGGAGGAGACAATTAATGTTAAAGTTAAAGCTTTGAATTCTCCCTCTTCAGGACACTAAGCAAAACACGTATTTTTGTTTTGTGGCGAATACTGGTATCGGACAACACGTCATGAGGGCCGTATAATGGAAAAGCATAACACAGAGGCATCTAATCTAACATATGTTTTTTCATTAAAAATAACAAGGACAGAAATTTCAGTCAGGTGAACAGACTGGTAAACGCCTTCATCCTTTGTGCTAGGTAAGGTTGCATATCTTTAGTAATGAGTAATAGTTTAACTAAATTAGTCTTTGTCAAAAGTAAATAAACATCAAATATTGTGCAGACATGTGTATAAATAGGATGGTGCATTAGTAACATTGTTATTATTCAATGAACAACTTTTTTCTTTCTGATTGTATTTAACGTTGGGTTTTATTAAAATGTCGATTTTAGAAATATGTTTACATTACACAGTGCGGCAAAAAAAGAAATGCCTGGAAAATTATACCAGTTTACTGCTGAATCTGTTCTTGAAGTTTCCCTAACATTCCCAAAATCTTAAGTTACGGAAAAAAACGGGTTTTCGTATCATTACGCACTTATAAGCCAGTGACATCGATAAAGATGACCCGATTTGAAGTTTTTCAACAGATTTGTAAAGAAGAGACTGCGTCGTTTCCAACGATATATATAGTTACATATGATGAATTTCATATCAAAACCGATATTCATTGAACCCGACCCTCTCAGATTTTAATGAAATTTTGCATACAGCTAGATTTTACCTATAGAAACACACTTCATTTTTAGAAATTGCATTTTTGAAAATATGTGGGCGTGGCAAGGTATCGAAATATTTAAAAATGACAGTAATAGGTACTTTTAAGCTGCGATTACTATTCTTGGTACCATTAGAAAGGTATATAAGTCAGCTTTCGAAAACATACACTGTAAAATTTTTATATTACACTGAAAAAATTTTTGTGCCAAAAATAAAAGTTTAAACTTGGAAAACACTTCGAAGATCAAGTCTTATTTTTCAAAAAAAAATATTTTTAGAAAGGTCTATTTAATATATATAACATATCCAAAAACTAAAATGGGATTTTTCTTATATTTTTTTTTAAATTTTTTTAAGTCAATGCATCTCTTGTTAACTGCCTTATATTTTGATATCTTTGTGTGACAAAAATTAATAAAGTAGCTAAACTTTGGAAGTTAAACAGATTTTTTGGTAATTCTTATAGATAAGAACAAGAATCATATTATATATTTTTCAAACACCCCCAAAAATATGGACTTAACCTTGAAAACTTTGCGCAAGAAATATTGTTGACTTTCGGAATATTTGCTAAGATTTAGTGAAGTTTCACCTAAAGGTATAAAAGAATGGAAGCTTTGAGTTTCTGTAATAGTATTGGCATTTTTATACCTTGAAATAGCTCTTCTTTTGCTTTGATGTAGTCGTCAGCGTCTGCATAAGCAACTCTTACAAGTATGTGAAGCCCAATGATAAAGGTCTTTCGCCGTTGGAAGAAGTCACTTTAAACCCTAGGTTTCTTTGAACCAAATTCGATTCATGACTTTTTAAATCGTTTGAGCCATGCATGTCCGTCTGTCTGTCTGGCTGTCCGGCTGGTGCACACACTAACTTTCAAAAAACGCTACCAAATATTTTGAAATTTTGCACGAGTTATTATTTCCCCAATACTACTTACGGTATTGCAAATGGGCTACATGGCCCCGCCCCTTCTGATTCCTCCCATACAAATACATCATTCCGCACACTTTAGAAATCGAGTGATAATATCAATAAAACCAACGCGATCGTACCCAAATTCTTTATTTAGTTAAGCTATAGCAGGATAGAGTTTTGGAAGTCTAGCCACACCCCATCTGGTAACTCCCATACCCATCTGGTACCGCTCACTTTAGAAATCGATTAATATTATTAATAGACCCAACTCGATCGTGCCAAAATTCTGTATTTAGTAAAGCTATAGCAGGATAAAGTTTTGGAGAACAAATCTGAAATTCTAGACGCGCCCCTTCTGGTACCTCCCATACAAATGTAACACTCCGCCCACTTTAGAGATGGAGTAATAATATTAATAAACTCGACACGATCGGGCCCAAATTCTGTATTTAGTAAAGCTATAACAGGATAAAGTTTTGGAAAAAATCTAGAACTCTAGACACTCCCCTTCTGGTACCTCCCATACAAATGTACCACTCCGCCTACTTTAGAGATGGAGTAATTTTATCAATACACACGACACGATCGGGCCCAAAATCTGTATTTATTAAAGCTATAACAGGATAAAGTTTTGGAGAAATAATCTGGAAGTCTAGACACGCCCCTTCTGGTATCCCATACAAATGTACTACTCCGCCCACTTTAGAAATCGAGAAATAATATCAGTATAATATAAATTTTTTTGTTGTACTGAGGGTGATGATATATGTAAGTCGGGTTGCCCGACTGAAACTTTCTCACTGGTTTTACTTTGTGTTTTACCATTTATGTCGTTATACAAAAATTAAAGCACATTAAGGCAACCAGAAATAAATTCTATTTTTGTAAACTGTTGTTTACCGTTAGTCATTGGAGCTAAACAGTTAGATATTTTTAGTATAGTTAAGTATAGTTTCGAAAACAATGTTTTTATAAAAATGTAACAAGTTTACACAAAAGTTGTAATGGATAATCTTACTCATAGTAAGTATTTCAATAATTCCCTATAACAAGTTTGAAAAAAGAAAGATAAAGAGAAAAAAATCTACCTCGTTTACATGAATATTTAACTTTATAATTTTTCACTTTTTTCAAATTGATTTAAAGTTTAAAAAAAAGTCCAAGTTTGTCCAGCATAAAATTTACTTTCAAAAACAACATGTGAACTGCTCAACTATATTCTTCAAATACATCTTGCAAATACTTGCGATTATTAAATGTATGTACATTTTTCTAGACAACCTTCGCTATAAAAATCATGAACTATTTCAAATTTGGTTACTAAGCGGCAACAAGGAAAAACAAGGAAGCTCTTTTATACGTCGTTCTAGAAAATTGGCATTATTTTTAAAAAATTTGACAAAAATAGGCAAAAAGAAGTTCTAGAAATAGTCATTATTTTAAATCCCGAAGTGCACAATGGCTTAAATCTGAAATAATATTTAATATTTAAAAATTATAAAGTAATATCTGATGTACCGAGGAGCTCTTTAGGAGCTGGAAGAGCTCAGTTAATTTTTTCTGATATGTCTGATCGCAGTAAGAGAAGGAAACTGGCAGAACTTTCAACATCAAAACAAAACGAGACTGATTTATTACTTCGTGCAGCATGCGTGTCAGCTCACAAAAGGGGGAATATGATTTGGCTGTTGTCCTCAAGGAAACACTGCAAAGCCCAACACGACCATCCAAACTAAGAAAGCTATGTCATAAAGATGCAAAAAAGCCTGTTGCACTTTCTGATGAAGAAGCACTTGCTTCTCTTCTCGAAAATGTGTCAAAGAGGTAGTACTGCTTCATTCGCATGGAGAATAAACAAAGAAATTGCAATATATTTCCGTCTTACAAGAGAATCCTAGCAGTAAAAGCTATGTGCAGGCCTAATGATGTAGTTGTAAGCGAAAGAGTCCGTTGCAAAAGCTATTACAACATACAGCAACAAGAATTGTCGAAATGCAGAAAAAAGCTATTTTAGCAGCAATGAACTTTACTAAAAGTACATCCAAGGATGTAGATGAGGATGAAAGCACGGATGAAGAATATGAAGACGAATAATTTTATTTTCACTGGATAAAAATAAGATTTTAATTGAATTAATATTTGTTTTTATTTGTTAATTATAAGTTACCAAAGCAGTAACCAGAACTTTCGATCAATTAGGAGGAAAAAGTTATACAATTGACAACATATAACAATATTAATTTATTTCTGAACAAAAATTATCATTTTCTTAACTTAAATAATTTTGGCCAGAAAAAATTGATTTGAAACCATTGTGCATTGTTCCTAGGTTATGTGGCATTACATAGAAGTAGTAAAGCTTGAGACTTTTTTTAAAATTTTTTTTTAGTTTTTTTTTTTATAAATTTATTTATAACTTCGAAACTGTTAATTCTGAAGATATAAGATATATGAGCCGATTAAATTTAATTTTTAAAGTCGTTCTTAAGTTATGTCAAATCAAATCCCCCTAAACGGGGCTACTGGAGCTTTAAAACGTTAAGCCTTCAGCGGCACGGGTAACATACTCTGTTCGAGCTGAAACTTTGGCTGCCTTAAAATCATTCCTATATTAGTGCACATTCCTATATTGATTATGACTGTAGGCTTAAAGTAACTATGGGTTGCATGAATATGACGATATAAAGTGGAAAGGGACTGTATTTTGGATTGGGCATACACAAAAAGTACTTGAATTAGGATCCTAGCTGATCCTTTTTTTGAAAATATCGTTATTTATACCATCGCCCTTAGGGATGAGGGTATATATCATTTGATACGAAAAAAAGTGTAAGACATTAAAGGAGACGAGTTAGACCCCAAGTGTCTTAAGACAAAATCCGTTTCAGGACTTTTTAAGACGATTGAGCTTTGTCCGTCTGTCTGGCTGGGTGGCTGGTCAGCAGGATAACTCCTGTAAACCTTAACGGATCGGTATGAAAATTCACCACTATTAATATTTTTCAAAACGAACTTATGGGATTGTAAATGGGCAAAATAGCCCCACCCCTTCTGGTACCTCCCATACAAAATTACCTTTTTTTTGATAATTTATATTTCTTTTATAACTTCTAAACGGACGATCGTAGGATATTTGAATTTGGTCAGTTTATTTATCTTACAAAAGTAGACAGACCCTAAGAAAACCGAAACCTTTGCCATACCCCTTCTGGTACCCCTTATACAAATGACCAAATTGACCTTATAGTTTTACATACATATCTTTTTTGTAAGTAAACTGAATTCACTCAAATTTTGAGTATGATGTTCGCTTATGAAAATGGGACTCAGGAATGAATACGGACTATATCGGTTCACGCCTTCTGGTACCTCCCATACAAAATTACCTATTTTTACAAATGTAATATTTTTCCCACAACTTCCAAACGGACACTTGGAGGATAATGAAAATTGGTCGGTTAATTTATTCTGTGATAGGAAGCAAAACCTCAAAAACCATATTATTTGACGCACTCCTTCTGGTACCTCCCATACAAATGCCCGAATTCACCCTCATAGTCCTACATACATATCTTTTTTGTAAGTACACTGAATTCAGTAAAATTTGGCGTAACTTGTACGGTTATGAAAATTTGAATCAGGAATGAATATGGATTATATCGGATCAACCCTTCTGGTACATCCCATACAAAATTACCTATTTTTGAAAAATTAATATTTCTCCCATAATTTCCAAAAGGACACTTGGGGGTAATGAAAATTGGTCAATTTATTTATTTATCTTGTGATAGGAAGCAAAACCTTACAAAACATAACTATTTGACGCACCCCTTCTGGTACATCCCATACAAAAGACCGAACTCGCCCCCATAGTTTTAAATACATATATTTTTGTAAGTACACTGAATACAGTCGCATTTTGAGTAAGTTGTACAGTTATGTCAATTTGAATCAGGAATGAAAATGGATTATACCGGATCACCCTCTGGTACCTCCCATACAAAATGACCTATTTTTGGGAAATCAATATTTCCCCCATAACTTCCAACTCAGAAAACCCAACTAATTGACACACCCCTTCTGGTACCTCCCTTACAAAGGACCGAACTCACCCCCATAGTCTTACATGCATAACTTGTTTTGTAAGTACACTGAATTCAGTTAAATTTTTCGTAAGTTATACGTATAAAAATTTGAGTCAGGAATGAATAAGGACTGTATCGGTTCATCCCTTTTGGTATCCCTATCAAAATTACCTTTTTTTTAAAAAAAATATAATTCTTACATAAATTCTAAACCGGCACCTATACCTCCTACACAAATAAGTCAAGTTTTGGACGATTTTGCACCACAAGCAGGGGACAAATTATACATAAGTAATATTATTTTAATTAAAAATCTATTAATTTCAATAACTCAAGACTTCAACAATTTCTAATATTGGGTGATGGTATTTATCAGTCAGTTTAGCTGACTGAAATTTCTGTACTGGTTTTCAGTATTTTTACTACACAAACTTTTTAAAATTATATTTAACTAGTGGACCCGGCAATGCTTCGCTATTGCATAATTGACTAATATTACAAAATTAACACAAATATCAATTAAAATTGGGTCAGTCCATATGCCACTTTAAAACATACTTTGGCAACGTTTCCTTAACACGATAATAATATTTTTGGCTTGCTTTCTTAATGGGATAATTTTAAGCGTTGATTTTTTGCCCTCGGTAAACAATTCGTTACCCCAAGTAACTCCCAAACCAGTTTAATCAACAACGTTTTATTGTGTCGAATATTATATCTCAGTATGATCATCCGCCCGCTGATCGAGTACTATCAGTACATCGAATTTCATGTCTCTAGGATCAAAATCGTCGACTGCAATATTGTAATTGTAGTGCCGAATACTACCACTGATTGAATTTTTGTAATTTTTGCGCATAGTATTATCTTTTTATAGCGTTGCATCTCTTTAGGGCTAAAATAAAATTTGTAATTGTAGTGCCAAGTTATCTTTTTAGGGCTAAAATACAGTTTTGCCACGCCCTCCACCCACTGATTAAAAATAAAAATTTGGTCAGAAAATTTTCCTCTAGGGCTAAATACAAATTGGCTCCGTTAAATTCGCCAATGATCGAAATTTAAAATTTTGTTTGCATATTCATATTTCTATGGTCATATTATATCATATTGTATGTATGTATCATATTGTATATATCATAAAGTTTTGCCATAACCAAATTGCCTATAGGGTCCAAAACTAAAATTTCGTCTGCATATGGCCGTGTTCGCGAAGATGTCAACCAGAGGGGAAAAAAAATTTTGTGACTTTTACAAAAAATTTTTCTGTGTATGAAATAAGAAGTGTCTAATAAATCTGGAAAAATCTGTTTTTGGTCGAAAATTGCAAAACAGTAGCAACCCTGGCATGTTTTTATACCATCACCCGTAGGGATGAAGGTATATATCATTTGATACGACCCAAAAGTGTAACACATAGAAGGAGTCACTTTAGACCCTAGGTTTCTTTGAACCAAATTCGATTCATGACTTTTTAAGTAGTTTGAGCCATGTCCGTCTGTCTGTCTGTCTGTCTGTCTGTCTGTCTGTCTGTCTGTCTGTCTGTCTGTCTGTCTGTCTGTCTGTCTGTCGGGTGGCTGTCCGGCTGGTTCGCACGATAACTTTCGAAAGACGCAACCAAATGTTTTGAAATTTTGCACGAGTTATTATTTTCTCAAAACTACTTACGGTATTGCAAATGGGCTACATGGCCCCGCCCCTTCTGGTACCTCCCATACAAATACATCATTCCGCCCACTTTAGAAATCGAGTAATAATATCAATACACCCTAAAGGATCGTCCCCAAATTCTGTATTTAGTAAAGATATAACAGGATAAAGTTTTGGAAAAAATTTTGAAAGCCTAGCCACGCCCCTTCTGGTACCTCCCATACAAATCTACCTTTCCGCCCACTATAGAGATGGAGAAATAATATCAATAAATTAAACGTGATCGTACCCAAATTCTATTTTGAGTAAAGCTATAACAAGATAAAGTTTTAGAGAAAAAAATTGGAAGTCTATTCACGCCCCATCTGGTACCGCCCACTTTAGAAATCGATTAATATTATTAAAAGACCTAACGCGATCGTGCCCAAATTCTGTATTTGGTAAAGTTTAAGCAGGATAAAGTTTTGGAGAAAAAATCTGGAAGTCTAGACACGCCCCTTCTGGTACCTCCCATACAAATGTACCACTCCGCCCACTTTAGAAATAGGGTAATAATATCAATACACTCGACACGATCGTGCCCAAATTCTGTATTTTGTTATATTATAACAGGACAAAGTTTTGGAGAAAAAATTGGAAGTCTAGACACGCCCCTTATGGTACCTCCCATACAAATGTACCTTTCCGCCCACTTTTGGGATGTAGTAATAATATCAGTACACCCAACGCAATCGTGCGCAAATTCTGTATTTAGTAAAGCTATAACAGGATAAAGTTATGGAGAATAAATCTGGAGCCTAAACACACCCCTTCACGTACCTCCCATATAAATGTACCACTCCGCCCAATTTCGAAATCGAGTAATAATATCAATAAAATAGAAAATTATTTGTTTTACTGAGGGTAAGGGTAAATGTAAGTCGGGTTGCCCGACTGAAACTTTCTAACTGGTTTTAATTACAAATCGATTATTTTCAATAACTCAAGACTTAAACAATATATTATATTGGGTGATGGTATTTATCAGTCAGTTTAACTGACTGAAATTTCTGTACTGGTTTCTAGTAAGCTTTATACTGAGATGTAAAACAAAATGGATAGCTCACAGAAAAAGGTAAAAACAACCTATTTTGTTCAGAAAATTGCATTGTTTTCTTTTGCAATATATAGATAAAGAATTGTTTTAGTGCTGAAAACAAAAAAAAAATTTAAAAAAAAATATTAAATGCACATTTGATGGCAATGAAATCTGCGCAATTTCGGTGTAATGTGAAAGACTAAAATTGGAAAAGTTTAATAACGGTGGTTGCACGCTGGTGTTTTGTTATGAAAACATAACTTTTTCTGAGGTTGAGTTCCTAATATCTGGAATGGGTGGTATTTTTAAAGATTAATGGTGGTTCCTCAGTTTAAATTGACATCAAATGTGTGTAATGTGAAAGACCACTTAAAAAAAAAAACATTTAATTTTTTTTTTTGGGTAGGATCCACTAACAATTGCAGAAAAAAATAAAAATTACATCGAAAAGCTAAAAAAGAATGGTAAATACGAAGAACACAAAAGAAAGAGGGCAGAAGCTATGCGTAAATTGAGAGAAAACCGTAAACTGAAGGAAAGGGAAATGCCAAGAAAGAATCGTGAGTCTCTTGTAGAAAGACGTCGCAAATGCATTCAACCTTACACCTTCAACCATTTCTGTCGAAGAACTCACTGATGAAGACTTTTGTAAAATAAACAATAAATTAAATGTTGCCGATTTTTTTTAACACAAAAAATATTCGTGATATTGCGTCGGCCCATCAAATATAGCAAGAGTCCGGCAATATCCGCATTTTTTCAAGGATATAATCAATCTTAATAAATAAAAAATTAAAATCAAAAGAGAAACAAAATAAAAATAGAGTTTGAATAACTTTGTTTTTGCATTTTTTTATAATTCCGCAAATATAACCGTTTTCAACAGAATGTAGTTTTATTTGGCATACGGAACAATGGTGACATACAACTTTAAAGCTTACTAGAAAAAACATGCTAGGGCTGGAATTTTCGACCAAAAAAACAGTGTTGCCAAATTTATTAGACACTTCTTATTTCATACACATCAAAAAATTTTCGCGAACACGGCCAGGTGTGGGCACGCCCTTTAATATTGTCATGCTGTTTTCGAATTTTTTGACACCTTTCTTTTTTTTGCCATAAAAAGCTGATAAAAACATGGTTTTGTGCCACCTGTCACAAATCCCTCTCCCCCACCTCCCAAACCATGATATTTATTACGATCCCTTAGCCCCAAGACCTAATATTAGACTTTGGTTGTAAACAAATTTATTTAAGAAGCATTTATAAGCACTAAAAGTCGTTTTTAAATGCAAAAAATTGTACGATGTAATGTGAAAGACTTTCGTTGTAATGTGAAAGACTTGATATTTTTAGTCCTACTGAGGTTTCTAAGCAACATATTTAAACCGTTTAAATGCAATTTCCTTTCTTCATTATTCAACTTTTATCTCCAAAAGTACGGGGACAACCCGTTGTCTATAAGAGCAGAACTTTTAGAAAGTATCTGTCTACCTCAAAAGTGACTTCCAAAATTTGTAATGTGAAAGACCGTCTTTAACTGCTTATACCATGAAAACCATATGGCCTGGAAAAAAAATTTCTTTGAAGGAAATATGCACACTGTTAAGCTTTATAATTTCCATCCATAAAACATTAGCATTTAACTAGTTTCAAACCAATTTTTTAAAATTTGTGTGTACAAATGTAATGTGAAAGACTGCGAACACGGCCATATTCATATTTGTTTTGTCGAGTACTCTCTGTGTATTTAATTGTATGTCTCTAGCTGTAAAAAAAGTTTTGCCACGCCCACTCCGCAAATTAAAATTTCGTCTGCAAATTCATTCGTGTTGTCGAGCACTATCAGAGTATCACATTGTATCTCTCTAGCTCTAAAGAATGGGTATAAAGCATACCTTTGCCATACCCCTTCTGGTACCTCCCATACAAATGACCTAATTGATGCTCATAGTTGTACATACATATCTTTTTTAAGTAAACTGAATTCACTCAAATTTTGCATTTGATGTTTGCTTGTGAAAACAGGACTCAGGAATGAATATGAACTATATCGGTTCACGCCTTCTGGTACCTCCCATACAAAATGACCTATTTTTTCAAATTTAATATTTCTCCCATAACTTCCAAACGGACACTTGGAGGATAATGAAAATTGGTCGGTTAATTTGTCTTGTGATAGGAAGCAAAACCTCAGAAAACTTTACTTTTTGACTCACCCCTTCTTGTAGGTGTTCAATTTTAAGTCTATTCTTCTGTTTCGTTTTTATAAAGCTTGATACTGATTAATGGACCGGCCGTGGCATAGTGGTTAGAACACGCGACTACCATGCGGGAAATCGCAGGTTCAAACCTGGCTCCAGTCATCTTAAAAGAAAAAAAAAGTAAAGAAAATTTTCTTTCATTGTCGGCTCCCCTCGAATGTTGTTGACAGCAACTTCGCAGTATTAATCGTCGTGTCTAGTAAGAGCTTCTCAAACAGTGACGTTCGCATTCGTCGATAAACAAGTAGGTGCCGTTAGTTGTGAATCTAAAAATAGAAAGCGTGTTAATTCACAACAATGCGAGAAGCTATCCCATACCTCATTCATGGGGTGCAAAGGGAAATTAAGTTTTTTTTTAAGATACAGAAAACACGCACTCACTAATAGTGGAAGTAGGATTTATTGACAAAAGCGCGTTTAGAAGGATGTTGAGCTTTTCTGTCCTTTTATTAAATCTATCGAAATAGTTGAAATCATCATATAGTCTTGTGTAATTGCAATTGGTTTTCACTGCTGGATTTTGGATGTTATTTATTGTCCTGTTTAAATCGTTGCTATCGTTGACTACCATTAGGTGATTCCTTCATCTCACAATCTGAACTGTTACTAGACTCTGCCGTTGTTGGGGAAATTGCAGGATAAAGTCTTTTAAAAAGTTACACAGGATGAGGTTGTAAGATATTTTTCGAAGCTAAGATATATAATTAGGCTATAATTTTGTCTCGCGGCTCCCGAGCATATGCGGAATCCATATTTTGGAGCTGTTACAGTATAAACGCATATGGCTGAATCATTTATTTTAATTGCGAGCGCTAAAGGCTGAAGCGCTAAGCTTAAATCTCTCAAAATTGTATTTCTTGTAAGCGCATGGTTGACACATGAGTTAATTCTTGAAACTGTTCAATCATTGCAGATAAGGAGATCCACCGGTGATCCACACGACTTGTTAAATAAATTAATATGCTCCCACAATTTAAGACACGTTTTTAATGAGCTTGTATAATTTTTTAACTTTTACTATTTCACCGCATTCATCATAGTCACTATCACCTTGGGCGAGATTCACTTCGCCTTGTTGATCCACTTAAATAATCGTAATGGAGATGATCATGGGGAAGGCTGCAGTAAACAGAAATGGTACCATCTTCAACAAAAGTCACATGTTGCTCGCGTATGCTGATGATGTAGATATTATTGGACATGGATTGCGAGATGATACTGCGGCTTTTTCGAGCATTAAAAAGCAGTCGGCTGAAGTGGGCCTGGTGATACTGGGACGCTGCGTGAACGTTGACAACTATAACTGTGAAGCGCTCTCTCAAATAGGCCGAATGCGCTGGCTTGGACACGTTGTACCAATGGACGATAACGCTCCGGCTCGAAAAACCCTCGGCAATAAAATCGATGTGCGGCGCAGGAGGGGGCGACCAAAACTCCGATGGATGGACCAGGTGAAAGAGCTGTTAACTAATCTTGGTGTGACGAACTATCTACCGGATGCAAATACGTGCGGCTACTGATAGATACATTTCTGTTGTTGCTGCCATTAAAGAAGTACCTTCTTCTTCTGGTACCTCCCATACAAAATTACCTATTTTTGGATAATTAATATTTCTTCCATAGCTGCCAAACAGACTATCGGAGGATATCTAAATTTGGCCAGATTATTTATCTTGCAATAGTAGACAAACCCTAAGAAAGCCGAAACCTTAGCCACACCCCTTCTGGTACCTTCCATACAAATGACCGAATTGACCCTTATAGTTTTACATACATATCTTTTTTGTAAGTAAACTGAGATCACTCAAATTTTGCGTATGATGTTCGCTTATGAAAATTAGACTCAGGTATGAATATGGACTAAATAGGTTCACGCCTTCTGGTGCCTCCCATACAAAATGACCTATTTGTGGAAATTTAATATTTCTCCAATAGCTTCCAAACGGACACTTGGGGGGTAATGATAATTGGTCGATTAATTTATATTGCAATAGGAGGCAAAACCTCAGAAAAAAGCTAACTATTTGACACACCCCCTCTGGTACCTCCCATACAAATGACCGAACTCACCCCCATAATCTTACATATATATCTTTCGTGTAAGTTAATTGATTTCATTAAAATTTTGCGTATGATATTCGCTTATGAAAATTAGACTCAGGAATGAACATGGACTATATCGGTTCACGTCTTCCGGTACCTCCAATACAAAATTACCAATTTTTGGAAAATTAATATATCTCCCATAACTTCTAAACGGACACATGTGGGGTAATGAAAATTGGTCGGTTAATTTATCTTGTAATAGGAGGCAAAACCTAACTATTTGATACACCCCTTGTGCAAACTCACATACAAATGACCGAACCCACTTCCATAATCTCACATACATATATTTTTTAAAGTACACTGAATTCAGTAAAATTTTGCGTAAGGTGTAAGGTTATGAAGATTTGAATCAGGAATGATTTGAGTCAGGTTATGGAAATTTGAATCAGGAATGAATATGGATTATATCGGATCATCCCTTCTGGTACCTTCCATACAAAATGACCTTGTTTGGAAAAAATAATATTTCTCCCATAATTTCTAAACCGACACACGGGGGATAATCAAATTTGGACAGTTAATTTATCTTGTAATATGAGGTAAAACCTCAGAAGTCCTAACAATTTGATACACATTTTCTGGTACCTCCCACATAAATAACAGATATTACCCCTTTTACATGCATATCATTTTTGTATGTACACTGAATTCAGACAAGCTTTGCCAAGGCAAATGTCATTGAACGTTGATTTACGAAAAAAAGCAGACACGTTGTGCTGGCCCTAATTATACCTCCTATACCAGTAAGTCAAATTTTCTACGGTTTTGCTCCACAAGCAGGCAAAAAATAATACATAAGTAATTTTATTTTAATCAAAAATCAATTAATTTCAATAACTCAAAACTGAAGCAATATCTTATATTGGGTGGTGGTATTTATCAGTCAGTTTACCTGACTGAAATTTCTGTACTGGTTACTTTTTCAATAACTCCTTTTTGAGTTGTAACAAAGCAATTTAAAAAACCGAGTACCCGAAGGAAAAAACTCGGTTAAACCGGTAATTCGAAAATGGCACTTTTGCAAAAAACCGGTTTACGGTTTTTCGGTTTCGGTTTTGAACACTCTAGCAGTACCCTAATGCTAATTTTATTATTATTTAAAAAGTGAATTTTGTCATGTGTAAAACGCATATTTGTTTGTAAAAACTGGTAAACAAATGGTTATGTTATTCATGTTTTCCGAGAAAAGCAATTTTCATATCCCATTATAAAATAAAGCAGTTGAACAAACAACACCATATCAAAATATTTTTTTTTACATGAGTATGTTGATATAGATGTGTCCAAGCGAAAGATGTGACCTTGTATCGTCAATCTTAAATAAAGCTATTTATGATTTGCATATAATTTTGTAGCAATAAGAACGGGTTTTCTACATTTTCTGTTAAACCAAATAAAAACTTCCAAATTCCCAATATTGGATACTGGTTTGAGTGTTTAAACATATTCTATTTGTAGTCTCATTCAAACAAGATATAAGGTTTATTGACATTGCGATCGTCCCCTTTTGGAGATCAACCACTCGAAGTACTGTCACACACAACGAGAAGACTTGAATATCAAATCAATGTAGATTGTTGTATTGCGACATCATGATAGTCCTTACATGGAAACTATTTTTAACCCAATATTTTATTTCTACCCAAAATGTATTCCATCTCGAACTTCAACTTAAAAAACTGACGAGACATCAGATTGGTCTGCGATATGTCTTAGATTTGAGTAATCCCAAAACTTACTTAAAGATCTCCAAAGGAATCTTAGTTTAATATTAGTCGAAAGGTGTTTTCGAATTATAAATATCGGTTTTTGCGTCTAAGAACGAAATGAATTTTAATAAGAAGTAAAAGACGCCAAAGCCCAACCAAAATACGTGTATAACGTCAAACATAATGGAATTATTGGTCAGGAGTTTTAGCAACAATTTATCTACTATGGTATATTTAACAAATTAACTGAATCATAACTTCACTCAAAAACTTAATATCCCTTTACACCCCATGAATGAGGTATGGGATGCTTCTCTTGTTGTTGTGAATTAACACGCTTTCTATTTAAGATTCAAAACAAACGGCACCTACTTGTTTGTCAACGAATGCGAACGTCACTGTTTGAGAAGCTTTTACTAGGCATGCCGATTATCTCGTCACTTATACTGTGAAGTTGCCGACGACAACATCGAGGGAGCCGGCATTGAAAGAAAAATGTAGATGACTGGAGCCGGTAATCGAACCACGGATCTCCCGCATTGTAGTCGCATATTCTAACCACTATGCCACGGCCGGTCCCATAACTACGAATTAAAATAAACACACAAAGTATTGTGTACTAACAACTCAACCTCGCTTTAGGGGTGATGCCTGAAGGAGCTTATAACATAACACCTTATAGAATTCCAACATGTTGACCACAGTGCGACTTAGGGATAAAGTATCAAAAGATATAAAATATCTATGAATAACAATAACGTTAAAATAACAAAAGACTTCCAAACAAGGAAAAAAGCAAAAACAGAAAGCTATTAAAGGAAGCGTTAAGAAATAATCAAATATTCCACTCAAAACAACATAGACGAAAAACAAAATGGTAAATAATGTATTCGCAAGTATTTTATTTTTATGCAATCATGGTCAAAGTTTGAGACTTGATTGAGACTTTAGGACTTTGTTGACCTAAGCCCACATGGAAACATTAGCGAATTTCAATGATGGGACATTAGGAACATTAGGCTTGGCCACTTTATTCATTTAACGTAAGCGTTATAAAGGATTATGTGGAATTTGAACAATGTTTTTGGCATTATCAATGATTATACAGATTTTACTATTCATGTAAAAATAAACAAATTCAATCATTGCGACCCCATTGAATAGGCTGTATGCAGTGGGACGAGATACATATTAAAATATTAATGTAGTGCTGTAGTTGTCCTTATGTCGAGAAAAAAATTTAAATCGATTGCCTTACAACACTTTCATGATAGAATCACAATTTATAAATGTTGGATACCGGTTCGGCTAATACGAAAAATAGCCTTGTTTTTTAATTACACCTTTTAATTTGACAATCCATCGCTATTGGTTTTTCTTAATACATTAAAAATCTGGGTTAAGATTCTTAAAAAATGATGTGTCGGAAGTTCGGGACACACCATGCGAACTACATTTCTTTGATCATCCCCTGATCCGTATTGTCGTAAAGAGGGACAATCCTGTTACTCCACCTAGATGTATCGACGCACAGTGGGGTATGAGGCCCCCAAAACGGAGATTAATTAAAAAATTAAAATTGCGATTTCCAATTAAAATTTTGTACTCAATAATTGTACACAGGATACTGATTCAATAGATACTAGAATCAATTACATATGTTGTTTATTTAAAGTTCTATGTTCTCTCAAACATCGGAAATTTTTTCGATTTTTCTAAGTGTTAGCGAAAAGTAAAATATCGGTATTTTGGAGTGAAAGTTTTGCCTCTTAGCCATTTAAAAACCTATTTATTGTTATGGATCATTCAACGTCAGCTATTCAGAAACATGAATAACAATTAGTTGTATACAATAAATATGTTTAATTATTTTTAATAATTTTTGAAAAAAATGGTCTAAATTTAGGGTACTTTTGAAATGTATGTAGATTTTTAAAATGGTTCCGGGTAAAACCCTGTTGAAAAATTAACATAATTGTAAAATATAACATCTGTACTTAAATAATCAAGAAAAACATTTTGAGCGTTTTTGCGCCAATTTGTTTTATTAAATAAATTGTGATGTTAGACATTCCTACGAAAACGATGGAAAATTCGTTTGGTTTGATTTAGCCTTATTCTCTTTGTTTTTGCTGTATTGCAATTTGTTGCTGAGCATTAATTTTTAATTATACCCTACATAAGGCAATATATGCTGATTTGCCTTGATAATATTCAAATTTAAAATATGGTTAAATGACGTTATTTCACAACAACTCTAGAGTTTATAGCCGTCTCAGCAAATTTTTTCAAAACGTTAAAATATCAACATATTTGGGAAAATTAATTCTGATCTGATTAATTACAAGCACTAAAACTAGTTGTTCTTGCTAAATTCAGAGAAATACCTTCTAACTAGTACAAGTTTCTTTTATAAAATGTGATTCATTTCGAGGTTTGTTTTTTAAATGGTGTTATTTGCAAAACACGAGTGACTGATTGCGAATTGTTATTTGACTTGTATTTAATATTGTATGACATTTTATCATGAAGTAACTGAAATGGAAACAGCGTCTCCAAAAATTATTATTTTTTTTTTAAATTTGTTTTTCGAGCCCTTCGCTCAACAAGTAGTGTGCATAATAGTCTATCTGATAGCAGTATTGTCAATATCATTCTCAAATTTTTGCCTCAGTGTACGTTATTGGATAATACGCAACCAAAATTACCATTTCCATTCCATACAGAGAGGGGAATGTTGCGAAGACCGTTACTAAAGATACCAACCAGTCGATTAGACACCGAGAGCATTCTGTGCACGCTTTACATTAGATACGCAACAACTTGAAATGACGCTGTAATGATGATTCCTTTCCCAACGCCTCCGCCCCACCCCGCCGATATTGCTCTATGCAGATACTTATTCAAATGTATACAGCCTTTTGGTCCACCCTGTATATAAATACATAAGTGTGTATACATATGTACATAAGCATTAAAATATATATTTAAAAGATTTAAAACATAAATCAATATCAAATTTCAAAGAGATCGGACACAAACCGTAGCTTTTATAACGGTTTAATTCTACTACAGTATATATACATATAAGTATATATGGGGACTATATGGACCGATTTCTTAAAAACTTCAAACCAATCGATCTACTAGCAAAAGGAACATCTGTGCCAAATTTGGCAAAGATCGGACGCTTCCTTGAATAAATTTTGTTCAATACCCCACTGTGCGGCGTAGTATGGCATCAGGGCAGGGTGATCGTTAGAGTTATTTGAAAAGAATCTGACGCTGATTGGAGTAGTGTGGCCAAAATCAAAACTACACTTGGTGAAGCAGCGCGACATTCCCGATAGACCTAGAGGGCGCATAAACATACAGGACGTCATTGTTAGTTAGGAAAGCCCAGTGTATTGCAAAACTACTATATGGGTATATTTGCAGTAATATTACTTGTTGTAAATTTGTTGAACTTTAACAAAACAAACTATTTATGTTGTTGGAAAGTCTCTTCTTTTCAAACCCTCGGAAAAACTTAACATCGGTGCATATTTATCCCCATTACTGGTGCGTAAACGTACCAAAGTGCGTATTATGGAGGTTTTGGTGGCTAACAAACTAACAAAATAACAAACTAACAAACTAACAAACTAACAAACTAACAAACTAACAAACTAACAAACTAACAAACTAACAAACTAACAAACTAACAAACTAACAAACTAACAAACTAACAAACTAACAAACTAACAAACTAACAAACTAACAAACTAACAAACTAACAAACTAACAAACTAACAAACTAACAAACTAACAAACTAACAAACTAACAAACTAACAAACTAACAAACTAACAAACTAACAAACTAACAAACTAACAAACTAACAAACTAACAAACTAACAAACGAAAATGTCCAGCACCAATTATAGTTTGAATTTGACCGTTAATATTCAAACATGAGAAATGGAGGAAATTCTTTCCCCACGATACCCCTTTTTACCTGAAAGCTTAAGCTTCTTTACAAGGTTTTTTTTTTTTGTTGGTAAACTAAGATTACTTTAAATTTTTCTATGTCAAAGTAAGGTAATTGGTGCTGGACATTTTCGGCTGATATCTACTTCGCATGTACATGTTTGACATAATTGTAGATATATATACAGCTGATGATGTACCATTGTGCGTCAGTTCATCACAAAGGGGTCTGAAGATGAACTCGTCATGGAGTTCGAAACGCGTCATCCTAGTGCGTTACATACTGAATTTGACCAAAAATATCAAACAATAAAAAAACACTTTGATACACTTTAACGTAAATTGAATAAAAATTTTAATTTTAGATTAATCACTTCACTTGGGAACCTTAGTTTTTTCTAAAAAATTAGGTGTTAAACATATGATTAGCAGCTGATTTTAAAAGTGGCCTCAGTTAAATAGATGTAATTTATCACGCAATTACAACTACATTATATTAGTTCTGGCCACTGAATTCATGAAGCAGAAAAAATCCAATAAAATGGCACCTGACCCACTACTTGTTTGCCTTACATTCGACGACTTTATTCCTTACTTGGTATAAAAAAAAATTATTTAAATTTAAAGATACACAACAAAATCGATAACCTGAAGATATTGAGATATAAAAATTTGCATGATATATGTATGTAAACATCAAATGAACATTGTATTCTGAGCATATATAATACCGCTCAATCATTTTCGGTAGGTCTGACAAAAAAAGTTCTGCCTATCTCCCATTACATTGTGGTGCTACCTCAATGTTGTACACTAAATTATTAGCGTCCGATACATTATTTAACAAACAGGAGACAGGAAGTTATTCTATTTTATGCCTGCGGGATATTTTAAATTTGTGATTATAAATATTTGACGCACCTTCAAATAAAAAACCCAAGGGATAAATTTATTATTATAATAAAGTTAAATGTACATTTACAATCTTAATTTAAACTTCAAAGACCACATTCCTCTGCTAATTAATTAAATGATAAATACGTAATAGATTCCAGCTACCTGTTGCTAAAAAAAAACCTCAAACCTAAGAATAGATGACAAATTTTGTTTTTCCATTATTACAAAGTTGTATGTATGTCAAGCGGTCTGGGTGGTATTGAAACAATGTCACTTGCAGATATCTCAAAACTTACTAACAAATTTGTTTAACTTATACATAATTTGTCTCATCTTTTCTCTACAAGAATCAACGAAACCTGACCGCAGCAGGAAAAATCAACAACAGGTAACTTTAATGAGACATTTTTCCAAGGATTACATAATTGATTTCTTTGTTTTTTGTCAGCAATTGTTTGACCTTGATTTAATAACGATTATTTTTAATCAAATATACACAGTAATGTAGAAAAGAAATATAAATTGGTAGCGCCGTCGAAAAGCCACGTCTACGTAAGAAGAAAATAATTGTTACGTGCGGGTTATAAATACATGAAAAATATAGTATGAAATTTAAAATACCTAAAAAAAATCTACAAAGTCAAAGGCATTTAAATATGTTCTGGGATGGATCTACTATTAGTGCTGTGGTTTTCTTCAACCGTAAATATAAAGCTGGTAATTAAAAAATAATGCTGTTATATGGCCACATATCTAATATGCAAAAAAAGACAATTAAAAAAGAAGAACACTTTACGGACTCTTCTATTTGTTTTGTCGTAACTGAAATTACCTACCGCTACCAGATAATTGTTGAAAGCTGTTTTGAAATAATTAGATGTATGTTTTTGCAATAGATAAGCATCTATTTTATATATTAATGGCTAGGGCAACCGAAAATATGCAAATACACGTTTTTTTTAGCACCAGACATTAACAAATGGGTTAGTTAATATTTTTAGGTAGGCCTTTTTAATATATTTAACATATCTCAAAACTAAAATGGGGTTTTTCTTATTTTTTATTTTAATTATTTTTTTATTCATGTGTTCTACAAATTCCTTGACAAAAAAACAGTAAGAAAGTTTCAGTCGGTCAACCCAACTAACATATACCCTCACCCTCAGTAACACATACAATTTTCTATTATATTGATATTATTACTCGATTTCTAAAGTGGGCGGAATGATGTATTTGTACGGTAGGTACCAGAAGGGGCGGGCCATGTAGCCCATTTGCAATACCGTAAGTAGTTTTGGGGAAATATTAACTCGTGCAAAATTTTAAAATATTTGGTTGCGTCTTTCGAAAGTTATCGTGCGCACCAGCCAGACAGACAGACAGACGGACATGGCTCAAACGACTTAAAAAGTCATGAATCGAATTTGGTTCAAAGAAACCTAGGGTCTTAAGTGACTCCTTCTATGTGTTACACTTTTGGGTCGTATCAAATAATATATACCCTCATCCCTAAGGGTGATGGTATAATAATGATTTCAACGAACAAAGAGTCCTCTCGATGGGGACGCACCGTCAACGTTGAAAATTATTGTTTTGAGGTAGTCGATGAGTTTACCTACCTCGAATCTTCCGTCAACAAGAAAAATAATGTCAGCCATGAAATTAAGCGGAGAATAGCACTCGCCAATAGATGTTTTTACGGACTTCGGCAGCACTTTAGTAAAACCACCTTATCTCGAGATACGAAGAAACAGCTGTACCAGGTGTTAATTTTACCCATTCTGTTGTATGTTGCCGAATCGTGGGTGCTTACGACAACGGACAAAAAAACCTGGAAGTATTCGAGAGAAAAGTACTCCGAAAAATATATGGACCTATCTGTGTCGACGGCGAGTTTCGCCATCGGATGAACCATGAGCTGTATGAGCTTTACCACGACATCGACGTAGCTAAAAGAGTCAGAATCCAACGACTTTGATGGCTGGGACATGTTGCCAGGATGGATGTAAATACTGCAGCGAGAAAAGTGTTTGAAGGCGAACCTCAAGGACGGCCCAGAGCAGGGAGACCCAAACTTCGTGCTGAGATCAAGTGGGAAAATAATTTTAAATATTTTGGTGTTATTTTAGATCTGAAACTGACATATAAAGACCATATTTCTTATATTATAAATAAATGTAACATCTTGATTAGAACCTTGTATCCATTTATTAACAGAGCATCAGCATTAAGCATTTCAAATAAAATGTTGATATTTAAATTAATATTCCAGTCTGTGATATTTTATGCTGCGCCTGTATGGTCTAAAAGTGCAAATTGTCATTTAAAAAGACTACAAGTAATTCAAAAGAAACTTTTAAAGTTAGTTTTTAATTTTCCTAGATATTATTCTACGGTACGACTCCATCAGATTGCAAATATTGATCTCGTGGTTGTAAAGATAGACAGACTGTCTGAAAATTTTAATGCCAAATATAGTCATTCCGAATACAACCATATTGTTGAGGTGGCCTCACCTTAGCATTTTAGTTGTTTTAAGTAGTTGCTAAGATTTTATTATATACCAAAACTGTCAAAAAGGTTTTTTGAAATTTTTTTACCTACATTTATAATATTAATAATTTACACAAAATATTGCAAGATATAAATTGTGATATCTAAGCAGAAAAAGGAAAAATCCTTAAACTCTTTGAATTATTTGAATTATATTTTATAAACAAATTTGTAATATTATTAAACAATAAAATTGAATAGAATAAATATATTTATAATTCTTATGAAAAAATTATTGTGTCTTTAAGTTTTTAGAATATATTTTTTGTTGATTTCAAGAGCATATGAATATTTCCGGTTGCCCTTCTTATTTCCAAATAAGGTGCAATATCAACATCGTTCATTTTTTACAACACAGATTGGCATATTAATTGCATATGTAAAATCCCACACGAATACCTCTACTGATTTTCACGAAAAATAACATATAATAATTTTTTCGTTCGTTTTAGTGCGACTGTATGATTTTAGTGTTATGTTAAAAAAAAACTTATTTTATAATTATGTTTTTCACTGACAGCCTGCTGTTGTCTCGGCAAATGTTTTGTTTTTTTTTTAAACAATCTATACGTGCCTAACAGCATATCGTTTTTGGCTTTGTATAATATACAACGTTATGCTGGAAAAACTTTATATTGAAACAAAAACCAACGTCACAAACATAATCGTCGAAAAAAATCTATAGCACCACTAATCCCATAATATGTTATGAAAGGTTTAAAAAATATAAAGGCATGCACTGCCTAATATTTAAATTATGTGTGCACACCTCAGCTTCCATATGAATACAATTTTAATACAGCAAAACAATTCAATAATTAATAAAGATATCATTTATACGAATAAACGATTTTTTTTTTGCTTCAACTTTTTTCCCCAAAAAGTTCAATACGTTATAACAAACCAAATGTACAATATAAAAAAAACCCATGAATGAGACATGGAAGAACTTCTCCCACTTGAATAATTATTTTTAGACTCATACTAATAATAGTTTCTAATTAATCGTCCTATTACATGCAAACCCATCCCAACTCACAATGGAATGCATTACAAGATACAAGATTTTATGAAAGACAAGTTTATTGATCCGAAGACGCAATCTTTAATATCAGTCATCATTATAGATGAGCTGTCATATTTGGAATTAACACAACTTACCACAAGTTCGCAGACAATTTGATAATCATAAGAAAACTGTGGCATTGCTAAACGAGCCACTAACGATGCTGGCTCATGCGGCAATGATAGACATTCATTCTTCTATTTCATCGGTATTTATGCTGTCAAATATATTTAATACGCTTCTACTTACACGCATTTCTGAATATTCCGCTAAAAATCCGATTAAAATATCATTCTCATCCTCAACATTCCGTTGGTTTTGGCCGTTCAGATTATTATCATGATTGTTAATGTTGTTGTTATTGTTGCTGTTGTTGATGTCATAGGGAACTGTTGGTGGCAATAAGGCCACGGGTTGTGCCACTGGATTTGCAAATGCCGCAAGTGCTGGCGCAAATGTTGATGATGATAATAATAACGAAGAATTTTTATAAACATCTTGAGCATTTAATTGAAAAACAACGCACACAAATGCGTAAATTTTTACAACTCCACGAACTGAATTATGTGAGGACATAATGTATTATTTGGTATCGCTGCTTGAAACACAATACACATTTGATATTCTGCTTTGATTTTCGGTGCATTAAGAATTGGATACCAAAATTCTAATTGGTTTTAATTAAAATCTTCAAATTACGACAATGAATACTTTTTTCGTCGAATTGCATTTAACAACCTTTTCAGCTTAATTTAAGTTTGATGCTGCTGAAAGAGAATATTTCATTTGTTATATTAAATTTCACTTTTTGGCGATAAACTTTCAAATTGCTACCGTCATCATATTTTCACTAGGAAACAGATCATCTTTCTTGCATAGATATGCAATTAAATGAGATGATTTCCGCGATAAACAATTTCAAGTGTTGTACTTTTTGCAATTTACACAAACACAATTACTTTCCGTTTTCTTTGAACATCAACGTGAACGAGGATTTCAACAACACGAGAATTGCTTCAATATTCGCACGTAAAAGAAAGCTTAAACCCGACACCCGTGTTCTTTCAACGACATTCCGTGATTGACTACTTCAATGTCTGCAAAACTTTTTCCTTTTAACCAGTGAAGTTATTGTCGGCTACTGCCTCGTTTTTGTACTTCGTACCGGATGTTCGTGTTGAGTTGTGTCTGTTTTTATTTTTCTGTGTTTGTGTGTGTGTGTATTTGAGAGTGCATATGTAGTAGTCCTGCAAAGGATTTTCAGTTGTTGTAAATATCTCACGAACACAATATAACAATACACCACACAGTGGGGGATTTCAAACACTTCATTTTGAAATAATTGATTCGTTAAAACAATAACAAAGACTTACATTGGCAGGTATGATATTTCAACAAGTTGCATTAATTCTGCGAAATAAAAACTTGATTTGTGAATCCTGGGTACGAATGTAAAAAATATTTTTCGAAACTGTAAAATGTTGTAAAAAATATAACTAAATTGTTCATAATTTGTATACCCTTACCCTTAGAGATGAGGGATCAAATTATTTTGCTTCAAATGTGAAACACTGCTGACGAAGCAGGTATTAAGTTGTTCTCACGAATAATTTAAAATGTTCCCAGCAACATTTGCATTTGCATACGAAGTTATGAGCATGCCAATTATTTCAAAATGAAATGTAAACTTGTACATTAAAAATCCACATGAATTAAAATCCTAGCTGATACTTTTTTTAAGATAAAAGGATTTTTCGTTTATTTACTCCGTTTTGAGCTTCTTTTGGAAGTGACGTTCGTTGCCCCATGATTATTGAAAGCGTACAGACTTCAGCTTTAAGACACTTCTATCAAAATTTTAGTTGTCTGCACTAAATTAAGCTTTCCCAGCGCGAGCTAGAAATTGATATTACACACAAAGTTTATTGGTGACATTGTCTAACAATTCATCGTAGATTTGCGAATAAAAAAACTGGCCCACATTACTGTTCATATCTCTAGGCAAACTGAAATATACTGTGGAATTTTGACAGTTATAACTGTTTATTTTAAAAGGGGTGTGGTACAGCCCACTTCCACTCTTACTGTAATTTATACTGCAACAACAACATATGTAACAAATCTCATCTTCATACCTCTTATAGTTCATGAGATATAGCCCTTTTTATTTTCATGTTGTATGGGCGGTGCCACGCCCCTTTAGCCAATCACAACCAAATATAGCCAGGGACTATCAACAGGTCATCAGTACAACTTGGTAAAATTTTCGTATCAATCTGTCTATTGGGAAAGCCTGCAGAGCGGTTTTGAAAAGGGGGCGTGGCACCCCCCACTTCCACGCTGGCTGTAATTAATACTGCTCCAACAGCATATATACCAAATCTCATCTTCATACCTCTGATAGTTCATGAGATATAGCCCTTTTGATTTTTAAGTTGTATCATCGGTGCCACGCCCCTTTATCCAATCACAATCTATTATAGCCAGGGACTATCAACAGGTCAACTGTACCATTTGGTAAAATTTTCGTATCAATCGGTCTATTAGAAAAGCCGTTAGAGCGATTTTTGAAAAGGGGGCGTGGCACCGCCCACTTCCACCTTGGCTATAATTAATACTGCTCCAACAACATATATACCAAATCTCATCTTCATACCTCTGATAGTTCATAAGATACAGCCATTTTGATTTTCAAGTTGTATGGGCGGTGCCACGCCCCTTTGTCCAATTGGACCGAATTGTAAATATAAACCACCCGGGGCGCCACCCAAACGCATGCAAAAAAATTTATGCAAATCGGTCCAGCCGTTCGTGAGTTATGAAGTCACAACACACTTGCAACAATTTTTTATATATATAGATTTCATATCAAAACCGATATTCATTGAACCCGACCCTCTCAGATTTTAATGAAATTTTGCATACAGCTAGATTTTACCTATAGAAACACAACCTCATTCTTAGAGATTGCAGTTTTGAAAATATGTGGGCGTGGCAAAGTATCGAAATATTTGAAAAATTACGGTAATAGGTACTTTTAAGCTGCAATTACTATGGAATGGCTCAACCGAATTGCAAAATCTTGGTGCCATTAGAAAGGTATAAAAGTCAGCTTTCGAAAACATACACTGCACAAATTTATACTATATTACAAAAATTATATTACACTGAAAAAATTTTTGTGCCAAAAATAAAAGTTTAAACTTGGAAAATACTTCGAAGGTCAAGTCTTTTTTTAAAAAAAAAAAAAATATTTTTAGATAGGTCTATTTAATATATACAACATATCCAAAAACTAAAATGGGGTTATTCTTATTTTTTTTTTTGTTAAAAATTTTTACGTAAATGCATCTCTTGTTAGGTTCCTTATATTTTGATATCATTGTGTGACAAAAATGAATAAAGTAGCTAAACTTTGGAAGTTCTACAGTTTTTTTTTAATAATTCTAATAGATAAGAACTTAAAATCGTATTATAAATTTTTCAGACACCTCAAAAATATGATAAATTGTGCGCAAGAAGAAGGTATTTCGCTGTTTGAAGGAGTCACTTTAGACCCTAGGTTTCTTTGAACCAAATCCGATTCATGACTTTTGAAGTCGTTTAAGCCATGTCCGTCTGTCTGTCTGTCAGGCTGTCCAGCTGGAACGCACGATAACTTTCGAAAGACGCAACAAATATTTTCAAATTTTGCACAAGTAGATATTTCCCCAAAACTACTTACCGTATTGCAAATGGGCTACGTGGCCCGCCCCTTCTGGTACCTCCCATACAAATACATCATTCCGTCCACTTTAGAAATGGAGTTATAATAACAATACACCCAACGGGATCGTACCCAAATTCAGTATTGAGTAAATCTAAAGCAGGATAAAGTTTTGGAAAAAACTTTGAAAGTCTAGACACGCCCCTTCTGGTACCTCCCCTACAAATGTACCTTTCCGCCCACTTCAGGGATGGAGTTATAATATCAACACATCCAACGCGATCGTACCCAAATTTTGTATTTAGTAAAACTATAACAGGATACAGTTTTGGAGAAAAAATTGGACTGAAACTTTCCTTCTTGGCCAAGGCAAGCGTTTAGTGGACGTAGATTTGGAAAAATATCAGACTCGTTGTACTGCCCCTAAAGGTATCTCCTAAGCAAATGAGTAAAATTTTGTGATTTTGCTACATAACGCTGGTATTTTGACCGAAAGTCATGTCTACAACCCTTTACGCTCCACAAGTAGACAAATAATAATACATAAGTAATTTTAATTAAAAATCGGTTTATTTTAATAACTCAAGACTTAAACAATATCTTATATTGGATGATGGTATCAATCAGAACCGGCCGTGGCATAGTGGTTAGAGCACGCGACTACCATGCAGGAGATCACAGGTTCAACTCCTGGCTCCAGTCATCTTAAAAAAGAAAATTTTCTTTTATTGGCGGCTCCCCTCGAATGTTGTCGACAGCAACTTCGCAGTATTAGTGTCGAGTCAATCGGCTTCTCAAACAGTGACGTTTGCATTCGTCGATAAATAAGTTGATGCCGTTAGTTGTGAATCTAAAAATAGAAAGCGTGTTAATTCACAACAACGCGAGAAGCTATCCCATACCTCATTCATGGGGTGTAAAAGGGAAATTAAGTAAGTAAGTAAGTATTAATCAATCAGTTTACCTGGAATTTCTGTACTGGTTATCGTATCAAATGAGATATACCATCATCCCTAAGGGTATAATTAATAATGTCAGCCTGAAAATCAACATGTAATTATTTATCTCAAACTACAGCTACTATGAGCTAAGAAAATAATTTAATGACAAAAAGTCTTTCGACGAACAAAGGTCCAACTAATACTACCTGTCTTGCTAAGTAAAGTCAACGCGTACAACATTTCTTTAAGATTCTTAGAAAAATGTTGTTGTGCCCTAGATCACTCTGGTTCTATTCTCCAACTATGCAAGCTTTTTGACTGGAAACTTATCGCCTTAAATAAGATTTAGCAGACGGTCATTTAATAAATAATTTTAATTTGCCTCAGAAAAAAAGTGTAGCATTTATGGGGTTTAACTACCGTCATCTTGTGTTACATTTTGTTTTTGTCATTAACAACATAATTGTTCGCCATACATTAGCAAACAATCAGTACATAAAAGCCAATAGCTTTTATTATTAATTTATGTCAACGAAGGCGAATGCGACCTATTTTTCACTTTCTTTTGGCAGAAAAGCTACACAATACTCTCCTTTCAAGGTAAAAAAAAAGTTAATGAAAATATTTTGTAATTTGACCGAACAAAGGAAAACCAGTACACATCAAAAATAAGGTCATTCGCAACCATGGTAAAACTACAGAAATTGAGCAATGCGTTGACTTTACCCCTCATTAAATAGTACATATCCTGTTTCCAAATAGAAGTAGATTTGTCGAAAACGACGAGACACATTAGTAAAACACACGTGTGGCCAGAAATAATTGGAAAAAAAGAAATACTAATGCGCTTTAAAGAGTTTAATTGAAGTCAAAATTTTTATTCGTTTATTGTTTATACTATTCTCATATGTATGTCAAATGTTTCTTATTCCCAGCACAAACCAGAAATAACGAATTCAAAGGAATCCTTGACCAGAACCAGAATTGTTGATATAAAGTCACCAAGACAACCTGTTAATTCATTTTAATAATATAGTAATAACATTATTTTTGTCTACAGTAGATTCACAAGTTAACGCTCAATTGATTGTCAGGCGTGTTCGCTAAATTCAAAAATTCTTTATACTGATTCTATTTTATTTATGTTAACACTATACGGAATAATCCACATCGATATCAGCATCGCTTAAATACAATGAAACTGCGGGTGTCGATGAACTGGCGGCAGAGTTTTTTAAGGTCAGCGACCAGTAGCAGGTTACGTGAATGCTCCAGCTAATAAGCACGATTTGGCAGAAGAAATGCACCCTAATGCACACAAACTATCGTAGGATCAACCTATTACCCATCGCATAGAAGATCCAGTAGTTGAGTCATAAGCAGGGCCAACAAAAGTATGCATTGCATACTTGCATATGCAAATGCATATTACAGCACTACCGGCATTTTTTGGAGGTTTATGATACGACCCAAAAGTGTAACACATAGAAGGAGTCACTTAAGACCATAGGTATCTTTGAACCAAATTCGATTTATGACTTTTTGAGTCGTTTGAGCCATGTCCGTCTGTCTGTCTGGCTGTCCGGCTGGTGCGCACGATAACTTTCGAAAAACGCAACCAAATGTTTTTAAATTTTGCAGGAATTAATATTTTCCCAAAACTACTTACGGTGTTGTAAATGGGATACATGGCCCCGCCCCTTATGGTACCTCCCATACAAATACATCATTCCGCCCACTTCAGAAATCGAGTTATAATATCAATACACCCAACGGGATCGTACCCAAATTCTGTACTTAGTAAAGCTATAACGGGATAAAGTTTTGGGAAAAAATTGGAAGTCTAGCCACGCCCCTTCTGGTACCTCCCATACAAAATTACGTTTACACCCACTATAGAGATGGAGTAATAATGTCAGTTAATCTAACGTGGTCGTACCCAAATTCTTTATTTAGAAATGCTTTGACAGGATAAAGTTTTTAAGAAAAAAATTGTAAGTCTAGCCACGCCCCATCTGGTACCTCCCATACCCATCTGGTACCGCCCACTTTAGAAATCGATTAATATTATTAATATACCTAACGCGATCGTGCCCAAATTCTGTATTTAGTAAAGCTATAACAGGATAAAGCTTTGGAAAAAAAATTGGAAGTCTAGCCACGTCCCTTCTGGTACCTCCCATACAAATGTACCACTTCCCTTCTTTTAGAGATGGAGTAATAATATCAATACACCCAACGCCATCGTGCCCAAATTCTGTATTTAGTAAAGGTATAACATGAAAACCGGCTGTGGCATAGTGGTTAGAACACGCGACTACCATGCGGGAGATCGCAGGTTCAAACCTGGCTCCAGTCATCTTTAAAGAAAAAAAATAAAATTTTCTTTCATTGTCGGCTCCCCCCGAATGTTGTTTGACAGCAACTTCGCAGTATTAAGCGTCGTTTTAATCGTCGTGTCTAGTAAGAGCTTCTCAAAACAGTGACGTTCGCATTCGTCGATAAACAAGTAGGTGCCGTTAGTTGTGAATCTAAAAATAGAAAGCGTGTTAATTCACAACAACGCGAGAAGCTATCCCATACCTCATTCATGGGGTGCAAAGGGAAATTAAGTTTTATAACATGAAAAAGTTTTGGAGAAATAATCTGGAAGCCTAGACACGTCCCTTCTGGTACCTTCCATACAAATGTACCACTTCGCCCACTTTAAAGATGGAGTAATAATATCAATAAATTTCTATAATTAAATAAATTCTTTCTTTAGTAAATCTATAGCAGGATACAGTTTTTGAGAAAAAAATTGGAATTCTAGCCACTCCCAATCTGGTACCTCCCATACACATCTGGTACCGCCCATTTTAGAAATCGATTAACATTATAAATAGACCTAACGCGATCGTGCCCAAATTTTGTATTTAGTAAAGTTTAGACACGCCCCTTCTGGTACCTCCCATACAAATGTACCACTTCGCCCACCTTAGAGACGGAGTAATAATATTAAAACACTCGACACGATCGTGCCCAAATTCTGTGTTTTGTTAAGTTATAAAAGGAGAAAGTTTTGGAGAAAAAATCGGAAGTCTAGCGACGCCCCTTATGGTACCTCCCATAAAAATTTACCTTTCCGCCCACTTTAGAGATGGAGTAATAATATCAATACACCCAACGCGATCGTGCCCAAATTCTTTATTTAGTAAAGCTATAACAGGATAAAGTTTTGGAAATAATCTGGAAGTCTAGACACACCCGTTCTGGTACCTCCCATACAAATGTACCACTCCGCCCACTTTAGAAATCGAGTAATAATATAAGTATAAAAGAAAATTTGTTGTACTGAGGGTGATGGTATATGTAAGTCGGGTTGCCCGACTAAAACTTTCTTACTGGTTTTTTTTACTTTTCAATATATATTTTTCGCAGTATAGACAATACCTGTTCATTTCATTAAGATTGGAAGATAATCTTTATAATTTTTCGCAACTGGGGACGCCTTTAAATCGCCGATCTTTTACAAAGGCTGTTTTTTATGATTTTTTTTACCAAAACCAACTAATCGAAATATTATTTTTGTGATTATTCCAAGGATCCAGTCCTTCGCTAAGAATTTCAATGAGCTCTACCTAATTCCTAATTTCTAATTCCCCAAAAAATCTAATTTCCCATATAAATGTGAAGAAAATTCCAAAATTTTCCTTTCACAAAACAGCTTCTTAAAATCACATATGGCCGTGTTCGCAGTCTTTCACATTACATTTGTACACACAAATTTTAAAAAATTGGTTTGAAACTAGTTAAATGCTAATGTTTTATGGATGGAAATTATAAAGCTTAACAGTGTGCATATTTCCTTCAAAGAAATTTTTTTTCCAGGCCATATGGTTTTCATGGTATAAGCAGTTAAAGACGGTCTTTCACATTACAAATTTTGGAAGTCACTTTTGAGGTAGACAGATACTTTCTAAAAGTTCTGCTCTTATAGACAACGGGTTGTCCCCGTACTTTTGGAGATAAAAGTTGAATAATGAAGAAAGGAAATTGCATTTAAACGGTTTAAATATGTTGCTTAGAAACCTCAGTAGGACTAAAAATATCAAGTCTTTCACATTACAACGAAAGTCTTTCACATTACATCGTACAATTTTTTGCATTTAAAAACGACTTTTAGTGCTTATAAATGCTTCTTAAATAAATTTGTTTACAACCAAAGTCTAATATTAGGTCTTGGGGCTAAGGGATCGTAATAAATATCATGGTTTGGGAGGTGGGGGAGAGGGATTTGTGACAGGTGGCACAAAACCATGTTTTTATCAGCTTTTTATGGCAAAAAAAAGAAAGGTGTCAAAAAATTCGAAAACAGCATGACAATATTAAAGGGCGTGCCCACACCTGGCCGTGTTCGCGAAAATTTTTTGATGTGTATGAAATAAGAAGTGTCTAATAAATTTGGCAACACTGTTTTTTTGGTCGAAAATTCCAGCCCTAGCATGTTTTTTCTAGTAAGCTTTAAAGTTGTATGTCACCATTGTTCCGTATGCCAAATAAAACTACATTCTGTTGAAAACGGTTATATTTGCGGAATTATAAAAAAATGCAAAAACAAAGTTATTCAAACTCTATTTTTATTTTGTTTCTCTTTTGATTTTAATTTTTTATTTATTAAGATTGATTATATCCTTGAAAAAATGCGGATATTGCCGGACTCTTGCTATATTTGATGGGCCGACGCAATATCACGAATATTTTTTGTGTTAAAAAAAATCGGCAACATTTAATTTATTGTTTATTTTACAAAAGTCTTCATCAGTGAGTTCTTCGACAGAAATGGTTGAAGGTGTAAGGTTGAATGCATTTGCGACGTCTTTCTACAAGAGACTCACGATTCTTTCTTGGCATTTCCCTTTCCTTCAGTTTACGGTTTTCTCTCAATTTACGCATAGCTTCTGCCCTCTTTCTTTTGTGTTCTTCGTATTTACCATTCTTTTTTAGCTTTTCGATGTAATTTTTATTTTTTTCTGCAATTGTTAGTGGATCCTACCCAAAAAAAAAAATTAAATGTTTTTTTTTTTAAGTGGTCTTTCACATTACACACATTTGATGTCAATTTAAACTGAGGAACCACCATTAATCTTTAAAAATACCACCCATTCCAGATATTAGGAACTCAACCTCAGAAAAAGTTATGTTTTCATAACAAAACACCAGCGTGCAACCACCGTTATTAAACTTTTCCAATTTTAGTCTTTCACATTACACCGAAATTGCGCAGATTTCATTGCCATCAAATGTGCATTTAATATTTTTTTTTAAATTTTTTTTTTGTTTTCAGCACTAAAACAATTCTTTATCTATATATTGCAAAAGAAAACAATGCAATTTTCTGAACAAAATAGGTTGTTTTTACCTTTTTCTGTGAGCTATCCATTTTGTTTTACATCTCAGTATAAAGCTTACTAGAAAAAACATGCCAGGGTTGCTACTGTTTTGCAATTTTCGACCAAAAACAGATTTTTCCAGATTTATTAGACACTTCTTATTTCATACACAGAAAAATTTTTTGTAAAAGTCACAAAATTTTTTTTCCCCTCTGGTTGACATCTTCGCGAACACGGCCATATATTTATAAACAGAATATTGTGGGGAAAATTACTGTGAAGGCGTATACATAATATTTATTATACATTAAAAGATTAAGTGGGCCATTGAATTCAGCACGACCGAAATATGTATACAGAACTGTTAACCAAAAATCCTCATGTAATTTTGCATCAGTTGATCACAAAGGGGTCTGAAGATGAACTCGTCATTGAGTTCAAAACGCGTCATCCTAGTGCGTGACACACTGAATTTGACCAAAAATATTAAACAATAAAAACACTTTTCTGATCGTTAGTAATATGTAATTTTTTTACAGTAAAATAATTAATCAATAGTTTAAATCTTATACATGTAATGTAACTTCATTGAATTTTTAACTATTTATTATAAATTTTTATTAAAAATTAAATGAATTCAATGAATAAAATAAACTACGAATCCAAATTGATTGGACATTTTTTTTATCAATTTTAAAGGCATTTTTTAAAGTTTTTCGTGTTTATCTAATGCTCATATTTTTAGTGTTTTCGGGCATATTTGTGTTGGGCCTGGTCATAAGAAAGACTAAAGCCTATTACTGAATATATTAGCTAGTATAACTGATTTTGGTATCACCGCGAAGCTGATACGACTTTGCGAGATGGCACTGACATTTTGTACCAAGCGCGGCTTTAGACAGGCGATAGTCTGTGATGCGATCTTTTTAACATCATAATGGAGGAGATGAACATGCGGAAGGCTGCAGTAAACACGGCTGGTACCATCTTTAATAAAAGTCACATGCTGCTCGCGTATACCGATGATATAGACATCATTGGCCGAGGACTTCGGGATGTTACTGCGGCCTTTTCAAGAATTGAGACGCAGTTGGCAGAAGTGGATCTGGTGATAAATAAAAAAAAACCAAGTTATTTGTTTCAACAAACACAGAGTCAACTCGTTTGGGAGAATGTGTCAACGTCGACAACTGGGTAAAATGTGTTATTAAAAACTTGTCTGCGATTCCCATAGATACTTATCTTACAAACGTTTAATAACTGGTAGTAACAGAAGACACATGACTTCTGCTCAACATGGTTATTATACGGCGGTGATGAGAGTGACCTTACGTATAATTGCCCAACTACAACTTTAAAGCGGTAGATGATTTTATGTATTTATTTATTGGCTCTGCCGTAAAAAAACATTAATGTCAGTTGCTACTAAAATAAGATGATTCAAGTTTGTTTTAGGGGTTTATTTAAAGTTTTTTTAAATACATCCGTTTGCAGCATACCTTTATCGCCAAAAACTTATACTTTGAGAGTTCATTGCTATATTTATGGCCTTATAAAATACACATTTCAAAGATTTTTATGACATCGCAGTATTTAATGTTTACATGAGCATCCTTGTTTTTTATATCCTCATCTATAGGGATGATTCAAAACTTCAGAAAATCGTTGTACCGCCCCTTTGGTTACCACCAATACAAATGACTGAATTCACTCATATACATTTACTTTACCCAGCAGCGAAAAAGCCGAGGCCCTGTAAAAATAGGCCTGCAAACATGTCTTAAATGACAATTTTTGACATACAAGTACGCCTTCTTTTACCAGGCATATATAAAGGCCAAAGTTCGTCTTTCAGAAAAAAGTTACATACACATGAACATTTCGCTACAAAAATAAGACCTGGAATGAGGCCTCTTGCTAGGGTGAGAAAAAATCCGGCAGACATGTTTCTATACCTTTTTTAAACTGGCCTGTGAGCAGCTCTTCCGTGTACCTTACAGAAATTCAATAGATAAAGGGCATGCAAACTTCCTGTCTTAAACAGGCATATTAGCAGAAGGCAGAATTGAAACAAAAGAGCCTAAAACGTGAAAAATTCCCCTATACGATACTTACTAACTTCAAATAGATATTAAATTATTATGGCATGTAACTTGACAAAACGAAAGATCTTCTCTGCGCCGTCCTTCAGGTTCGCCTTTAAACACCTTTCTCGCTGGATCATTTACATCGATTCTGGCAACATGTCCCAGCCATCGTCGTCGTTGGATTCTGACTCTTTTAGCTACGTCGATGTCGTGGTAAAGCTCATACAGCTCATGGTTCATCCGATGGCGAAACTCGCCGTGGACGCAGATAGGTCCATATATTTTTCGGAGTACTTTTCTCTCGAATACTCCCAGGTTTTGTATGTCCGTTGTCGTATTCGGCATGCATACAACAGGACGGGTAAAATTAACACCTGGTATAGCTGTTTCTTCGTATCTCGAGATAAGGTGGAGTTACTTAAGTGCTGCCGAAGTCCGTAAAAACATTTATTGGCTAGCACAATTCTCCGCTTAATTTCTTGGCTGACATTATTTTTCTTGTTGACGGAAGATCCGAGGTAGGTAAACTCATCTACTATCTCAAAACAATAATTTTCAACGTTGACGCTGCGTCCCCATCGTCCCCATCGTCCCCATTATTTTTGTTTTGCCCTCGTTGACCGCTAAACCCATTTTTGCCGACTCCTTTTCTAGTGATGAGAAAACTGCAGTAACGTCCCGCAGATTTCGGCCAATGATATCTACATCATCGGCATAGGCTAGTGGCATGTGGCTCTTGTGGAATATGGTGCTGTACATGTTGACACCAGCCTTTCTCATCACCTTCTCCATAACTATATTAAATAGGGTACAGGACAGGCTACCACTCTGCCTGAGACCTCTTTCTGTGTTGAATGGCTCAGAGTTGCCCTTACCAATCTTAACCGAGGATTTGGTGTTTTCCAAGGTACATCTGCAAAGTCAAATAAGTTTGCAGGAATACCAAACTCAGACATTGCCTCATATAGCCTATTCCTTATCGGAGTGTCGAAGGCAGCTTTGTAGTCGACAAAGAGGTGGTAGGAGTCGATCTGCTTTTCATGCGTTTTTTCCAGGATTTGTCGTAGAGTGAATATTTGATCCGTCTAAAGCCGCACTGATATGGTCCAATTAGTTTTTCTACAATTGGCTTTAGACGTTCACACAATATGCTTGAAAGGACCTTGTACGCAATTGGTAATAGGCTTATTCCACGGTAGTTCTTACATTAACTACGATCTCCTTTCTCGTATATGGGACATAACAGACTGAGGCTCCAATCCCCGGGCAATGCTCTCCTCTAGCCAGATGTTCTCCATGAGCTGATGCATGCTCCTAATCAGCTCCTGCTTTCTAGCCTTAAACAATTTAGCAGGGAGACCATCGGCTCCAGCAGCTTTGTTGTTTTTAAGGCGGGAGATTGCCACACGTATCTGGCTCTGGCTCGGAGGTGGACAGTTAATACCATCGTCATGGATTGGAGCGGGGTCTTCTGGAGTAGTGTCCGCATCCAATGAATTTTTGAAGTGATTTCTCCATATTTTCAGAACGTAATCCGGGTCCGGGTCCCTGTTCCACGCATTCTCGCCTTAACTCTATGGTAGAATTTTCGGGCTTCCCCTCTACTTTGCAGCAACTTTGTGCACTCTTCCTGTCTTTACTTCAGCTCCTTCTTTTTCCGTCTAAAAAGACGTTTTTCGCCATGCTTAGCCTTGTGCGTACCTTAACTGCGGTGAGGAAGTGATCGGAGTCAATGTTCGCACTCCTGATCACTCGTACGTCCAGAACACTCGATGCATGCCTTCCATCGACTACCACGCGATCATTCTGACTCCTCGTCAATTGATCTGGAGATAACCATGTTGCCTTATGAATATTTTTATGGTCAAATCTAGTGCTGCTAACTACCATATTTGTTGCCGAAGAGAAATCAATCAGTCTGATGCCATTGTTCGACGTTTCGGTGTGCAGACAGAATTTTCGGATGGTAGGCTCAAATGCGGTCTCCCTGCCTATTTTAGCCTTAAGATCGCCTAGTACAATTTTGATGTCATGGCTCGGGCTACGGTCATATATATTTTCTAAGCTCTCGTAGAACTCGTCTTTGTAGTCATCGCCTTTCTCTTCTGTCGGAGCATAAGCACATATGAGTGTTATGTGGAAAAACTTTGTTTTGACTCTAATGGTGGCTATACGTTTACACACTGGGTTGAACCTGAGACTAAGTGTTGCAGTCTCTTGCCAACCACAAATCCATATCCAAACTCGTGTTTGTCCTCATGGCCACTATGCCACTATATATGCGCGAGCACCCGTGTCCCGTCCACTGGATTTCCTGTGAAGCGGCTATGTCGACCTTGTATTCTTCGAGGACTTCCGCCAGTTGGATGGAGGCACCTGGTCTATACAGTGTTCTAACACTCCAGGTGCATATCCTCAAATCATGGTCCTTAATTCGTTTGCGGTGGTCGTCTACATTTTGTTGGGTCCGTTTTATTCTATTTTTACTTCTTTTCATTGCAATAGTTTAAACGTCAGTGACGTGTTGCCAGCCCTGCGCAGGATTTTATTACAACCGCCCATTCTGGGTCAGACGCTGACCAGGGTACCGCTCACTCTGAGCCGACGTGCCTGGGTTTAAGTTTCGCCCCTCACGGTTAGCCGTGCTCTGACGGGTGTCAAAGCCACGTTTCCAAGAGTCACCACGTGAAGGTAGTCCGTCCGCAGTAGTACCACGAATACGGAATTAGGTGAGTAGACGTGAATTGCAATTGGCAAGGATCGCTCTGGGTTCGCCAAGTTAAACCGATCAGAAGCTTTACCTTTTATCACACTCCCGACGCCCAGTGTCATCCTTTAGGGACATAAATATTGTTATCTCTTATTTACTGTGTGCACTGTGATATCTTCTTTCTCATTACTGGGTTAAACCATCCCCCTGATGGTAATATTTATTTTGTTATGTATTGATAACAGTGTTGATGTTGATGCAACGAAATGTTGCAAAGCCACAACCATCAGCGCGGTTTAAGATGCCACAATTGTGGTTGCCACGTCAGTTTACTGCCGTCACAGACAATAACACTAACTGTATGATGATGTTGTTAGTCTATTGTTGATCATTTAATGGGTAATACAATTAAAGTGTTGCGCTTATTATGATATATAACACATTTTACATAGTAACTTATTACATATCGTCCCCTTAATAAAACAATAGTGTATAATTTTTTTGGTGTTTTGAGAAAATCGAGTTTAAAGTTTTCGTCAAATCGGATGTCTATGAAATTTTCGAAGAAGAAATTATAGACTACTTTTTCCAATGACCTTTTGACTCACTTTGTGGAAGTAGATTTTGACGAAATTTTGACCAGGCATAGAATCAATGGTGGAGATTCTAAATATGCAATAAAAAAATAATGGTGTATGAGCACATACACTATTGTTATACGAGTATTAAGGGGACGATATTATGCTTTTACGACAGTTCCGAATGTTCATAAAACTAAATCCAAACATATTGTTTTATTTATACTTAGTAGGAACATAAGTACTGTTTCATAAATTTTTTGCTATTAAAATTAAACTAATGAATGTTTTATTATATTTATTTATTGATATATTTATTGTATACAAAAAACTTCTATTCAGCCAGAATGTTTGCCTCTGTCATTCACCCACGCCTTAAGTCCCACTGGCAAATCATCAAAAGCAGCACGCACTGCGCTGGAATGCAAGCTGGAAATTTGTTTTGAAATCAGGTCTGTGTCATTTTAGCCTCTTGAGCCGATGCAGAAACTTGCTAGAAAGTTCACGACTAGTTTTGAAATAGGGAATGGTAAGATGGCTTTACAACAAGTTTCAAAATTGTTTCCTTGTAAACTTTGCCCGACGTTTTAGCCCCATGTTCAAAAAAATGCAAATAAAGATACCATCGTAGGAGTTCCCCACCATAACATAACTGAAGATGGATGATGACCCTTTCCAATCTGTGAGCTTAGTTCAGATGCTTCTTTAGATGACCGTACATACACTCTATTATTTTCCTTTTTATATTTTTGCTACACTGTAACAATTTTTCCATCTGTAAAAATGGTTTTTCTGTCCAAGTTATCAGCAAGTTAACAAAGTTTTTTAAATCTTCAGCAAAATGGAACAATATGTCTTACCTCTCACTATTCATTAGGTGCAGTTTTAACAGTTAAGCAGTTCACCTTCTTGTAAGTGGGGACTTTTGTCCTTTTTTGAAAAATTATTTGTTACACTGTGTTACAGATATGCGCCTAGCTGACGCACTAATACATGGTATTTATATTAATAGATTTCTATTAACTAAGACACACTTGCAACATAATATGGGAAATTTTTAATTCCAACATAATATCAACCACAAAACTTCTGAGATTTTTACATAGGTCGTAATTCAATGTCATGTGACTGTATTATGATTGCTGCATAACATGAGATTTGTCGTTATTTATGGCGCATAATCTGCAATTCTCTGATGTTGTTTATTGCATTTGTTGAATGTCTTGTTAACGACCAACTTAACTGACTGCTGTCTGGGAAGCTCTTCCTGCTTCCTCTCTTCATGGTATATTTACATCATATGCAGATTGCGCATAAACTTATGCAAAGAATACATTTTACTGTCGTGAAATGTAGCAAAAACATTAGGGTGGCTTATATGTTTTTGAAAAGTTTAGATCTTGAATTGGCAGTTATTAACAATCATATTGCGGTTGTGACGACCAATAAAATTGTTTCTTATGTCGGAAACCTTTTGGATATTTAAGTTTCTTTGTAATAATAACATACCGATTGATCGTGGCACTATCGAGCATTTTATCTCCTAAACCAGATCAAATTATATTGACCTATTCTCTTATTGAAAATTAGTGCACCACATTTCCCAAGAAACGGTATTCCCTGTTTTTTCCTTTTTTATTGAAATGTCTTTAAGCAAACTAAAACTTTGTTTCAAAAATGCTGTTATATGGCTATTTCTTCTTATCTTGATATTGATGAAAAGCCGTTGGTATCCATATGGACTTCTTTTTTTGCCGTGATTTCCCGAACTAAGCGTCCAATGTAAAATTAAGGTTAATTTGTGATCACCATACAATAATTGGGAAATTGACCAGATACTGTTGGAATCTCATCTCGAAATTGGTTAGGAACTCAACTTGAAAAGGATGGGAATCCGTCGGTCGATATTCACATGAAAAACTATAAGTGCCTATATCTCCTAAGCTATGCATCCAATTCTAAAAATTTTGCGAGAGACGGCAGTAATCACGACTGAAACCATCTTGAACAAAAGTCACATGATGCTGGCGTATGGCAATGTCATTGGCCGTAGATAAAGAGTCTACTCGTTTGGGCACAGCGTGAACGTTGAGGACTAGAACTTTGAAGTGGTGGTGAACAAAAATAATAATGTCAGCTTGGAAATCAAAAGACGAGTATTGATCGCAAACCTCTGCTACTATGCGCTAAACAAGAACAAAGCCCTCTCTCGAAGAAAAGTTCCAACTGTAAGATCCTACCTGTCTTGCTGAACAGCGCAGAATCCTGGATAATGACACAAGCGGATCAATCTATTTTTGGAGTTTTCGAGAGAAAAATACTTCTATAGATGAAACTACGAATGGATTTTCATCCATTCGTCCGGCTCGAAAAGTCTACGGCATCAAACACGACGGGCGGCGCAGGAGGGAGCGACAGTTGAAAGAGCTGCTATGTACGCTTGGTGTAAACAACTATCTACGAAGCGCTTTCGACTGATGGAAGAATTTCTGTTGTTGCGACCATATAAGAATAAGAAAAATTTTTCATTGGATCAGTGAATATTTGAACGAGTTATTGACTCCCCAGCCCAAACGGCCAAAGCTTGAATCGTCAAATTTGAAATGAAGGTTCCTTTTATGACGTAGACACGAACTAAGAAGGGATTTTGGGAAATTCGGACAACAAGGGGGTTAAATGGGTGTGGAACCGCTCCATACAACTAAAATTTTTAAATGGCTTTATCCTTTAAACCATTATAGGTACGATGTCGAGATTTGGTACGTATATCGGTCGTATAAGAAATAAATACTTTGTTTGTAAAAAGTGGGCGATGCCCCTTTTTAGGAAATCGTTATGTGGGCCAAATAAATGTTTCGATTGCAATTATATATTTCTTTCATGAAAACATAGTTAGAAAATAGGGCGTGGCACAGCCTACACAAACCGAAGTTTCAATTGGTCATATCTCACGAGCCATTATAGGTATGAAGATGAGCTACATATGTTACTGGTACAAGAAGGATTGCGTCTCGCTGGTAAATGAGTGGCACCACGCCCCTTTTAAAAATATCGTTATCGCGGCGAAATAAATGGACCGATTGCAATAAAATTTTCATAATCTTTATATTTAAAATTGCTTACTGGCTGTAGATAGGATGATGAAATTTGGGAGGGGGGTTGTTCCCCTTTTCGCGTAAACCAGCTAAGAATGGATTTTTGGAAATTCGTACTTTTAGGGGTAAAAATTACCAATAAGCGATAAAAGTTATACCATCAACTCTCCAGACAAAGGAGAGTTTTCGAGATTCTTACCTTTAAGGGGTAAAAAAGGCCGAAAAAGGATAAAACTGGTACTAAACGGTTAAAGGTATAGTTGCAAAAATTTAAGTGAATATTTTAGTTGGGCGATGTAAAGTTATGTTTCGAAACTCGTTCTTTAGTTGTAAAAACACCCAAGAAGGAAAAAAAGTAGTACTATCGCCCAGACCAAATGCCTAAAGGTGGAGTTACGCAAATATATACAGAATTGCTCCTTATGGAATTAGAGATCCACTAGATGGGGTTTTAAAAATTCCAACATTAAGGGATAAAAAGTCTGAAAAGTGATAAAACTGTTATCATCACCCAGACTAAGCGGATAAAGCTATAATTGTATATGGGCATGCTTACTATAGAATTAGAGGGGGTACCTACCATTTTGGTTGTGCGATACGAATGTATATTTTGAAATTCGTACTTTATGAGATAAAAAGTGACTAAAGCAGTACAATCACTCAGACCAGTGGGATAAAGCTACAATCACATAAAAATGGTGTTCGTTCGTCTCATAAAGCGTTTGAATTTTACCAGTATTTAAAGTTTCTCTTTTTCCCGGACTTTTCATTTTCGCGTAGTAGAAAAACAAGACAAACTACGTTAATTTTATTACATTTTGCAGTATGTACATACATGTATATATTTATTTGTTAATTCATGAGATCATATAGTACAAACTGCAAGTAAAACAAAAACACAACATACGAAAAACATTAATTTTAGAGTATATATAAAATATTAGTTAAACAATAAAAGTTAATTTGTCATTTGTAAAATACGTTTTTAAAACGAAAGGGCGTTAATGGTTTCATCAGACAGTCTGTTTCTAATTCTAATTGGCCTTATTGTCAGAAGAGCATTCAATAAAATGGTGACATTTTCCGCTTCTTTTCCACTTGCATCGTAAAATTGTAAATCTTTTTTATCGAGTTAGTAAGTAGTCTATTACTTGATGCAACATTTGCATTTGTTATGGCATCGGTTAAAATATCCTCAAATGGTCTTTCGGTACTAATGTCACAAATAGGAATTTCGTCCGATTCCAGAACTTCGTCGATAATGTCTTCTTTAAAAAGTCGAGTATACATTTTTTTAGCGTACGCGATCACATTTTGTTTTAAAGCAGTTTGAAATAAGTTTTTAGCATTCTTATCAAATACTGTTGTATCTTTAAGATACTACACTAAAGTATAAAATCGCTTGTCCCTTCTTTCTTTAATTCTCTTCTTTTAAGCTGCTTAAATTTGCTCTGTCAAAGGAGTTTTAATTTCCCGGGAGTCCCGGACGAATTTTCCGGGAAACCGGGAATTAAAAATGACCGGGAATCGCGGGAAATCCCGGGAGAGAAGCTCAACCTGTATTGCTTAAATTCATAAGAAGATTCATTGTAAGTACGGGTGAAGCAACGCGAGCCGGGAAAGCTAGTGTTTATATATATTTAACAAATATTAATTAAAATTAAACTGTTTTAAAATTAATTTAAAAAAAAGTGGTTTTTAAATAATTTATTATAAAAAATAAGTTAAAAAAAAGGTAATTAGTAGTTAATTATAAAGTCATGCAGAGGCGGCCAATTTACTACCGCCTATGACATGCCTATGGTAAAATAATGAGTTGGTAACAAGGAAAGTCACTTAATCAACTAGATGTAGTTATTAAAAATCAAGTTTGAAGTTACATAAAAATATGCGCTTTTGTTTGACATAACATAAATACTATATGGTGGCGTAAGTAATATTCCACGTAAATCATACGCCACGGAGTACAACAGTTTTAATGTAATTGCTACAAAATAAACCCAGTTCAAAATCAATTAATGAATGGAAAAGTAAAACTGTTGCTTATGTAGGGAAACGTTATATGTACAGATGAAAGGAATTGTAATTCTTATTTTTTTTAAGAATTAAATCGGACTAGCGGTTCTCGAGTTATGTCAAACAAATTCGATATATAATTATTATGGCTTTTAACTTGACAAAAGGAATAATGCAGAACATCTTCTTTTTGGGGCTACTTTCACGTGAAGTTCTCAGTATTGAGTCCCAAATCAATGAGCTGAAAAAGGTTGTACTGTGTTAGTATTCAGATTCATGTTGTACTCGACCAGAAATACAAATTGCACAAGGTCATTCCCCAAGTTCCTTAAAATTTTTCCATTCTATAGCAGGGTGTTAAGGAAACATTTTTTATAAATCATTGAAGTTATGTTGGCTTTAGCATAAAAATTTCGTAATGATACATTATTTTGGGAAAATTATTAGACACTTAGAAAAACTGTCCAAAGTAATACAATTTGCTATCATTAACTCAAAATCAACAAAAAGTGAAATAAGCGATTGCTGGTGAAACCACAGAAGTTATAGGTATTGGAAATTTAATTTTTTTCTCAATATATCTTGAGAATATCGGACAATTCGTATTTTGTTTAATGCTTATTTCAAAATGCATAGTGCAACAAATCTTTATAGTTGTTGTAACTATTTTATTTTGGTCTGTTCACATTATACGGATTATGAACTATGTCCGGACTCTCTTTAGAAAATGTAAACTAGGGCATGTCATTTTTTTTTTAATTATTTCGAATATCGAAATGCTCTCACAATATATATCTGTAGAATCTGTTTTTGAAATTTCCCAAATACCCTCAACATCTTGAGTTACGGATAAAACCGGATTTTTGTTCCTTAACGCACTTATAAGTCAGTGACTTGGTTGAATATAAACCGATTTTCAATTTCTCAGCGGAAATGGAAAGGAAAGACAACGGCCTTTTTAAAAATATATATATAGTTATATATATAACTTGTTATATCTGTCTGTTTTTGCCTAAAAATCGCAAATTTGTTGATTTTTTTTTAACTATTTTTTAATTTTGAAAAAGTTTGTAGGCACTATTTTAAAAGGTCATCCTAATGTTTATTGCTTTATTAAAAAGTGCATATTTTACGATTATAACGCATATTTGCTTCCAAATCAGTTAATAAATGGTTAAGTTATTAAAGTTTTTCGAGGAACGCAATTTTCATATTCTACATGTAATAAATTCATACAGTTGAAATTACCAACAACACGAAAACACAACTTTTCCCATGCAAATTTCAGATATATCTTTAAATTTCAACATATATGTTGAAATTTGTTTTTGGAAAAATTACCTTGGTATTCATGCGAAACGCACAAACTTAAAACTAATCGTAAAAGAATTCATTTTTGTAATATGCAAATTGTTTTAAAAAGTTAATCCAACAAGTAAATGAGTATACTCCCATCCTCCTTTTCAACATAACACATGATGTCATACTGATACAAGCATGAACGAACCACGTCGGAATATCTTTTGGCACTTACAGGCATATGCAGAATAAGCTTGACCAGGACTAGAGTAGCACGTGTAGCCTTGGAAATTAACGTTTGAAAAGCAAAATCAGTAGGCATAAATGCCACGTCTTTGGAACTGGTCAAACATTTCATTGAGTAACAAGATTTACATATTTTATAGCAGCGTAAAAAATGTCATATTGTACGGCAGCGAAACATGGTGTATTTCATCCCCTGAGATCAACACAATTCAGGCCTCAATAAACAAATGCCTGCGCATCATACTTCGAGTATTTTGGCCTCGTACCATCAAAAATGTTGAAATATTGAATATAACAAGGCAAGCCCACACAAAGATCTGAACTCCCATAACTCCAATCCTCAGAGAAAGTCATTGCCTCCTCCAACCAGCACTCCGAGTAAACAAACGGGGAAGTAAGGATATAGAGAGGTACAGGGATAAAGGTGAAGCACAAGAGGTTAGGGTACTGGGCACTCCTCCTGTAAGAATAAAAATGGAAATTTGGTTCAGATTCGCAGAATGTGCTACATATGTCTATGGAGAGAGAACTTTTATAAAATGAAGTTAAAAGAGCTTTGCCGCGGATAATGAATAAAAAGGCAGCGGGTGCTCACAGATTTCCGACAGAGATTTTCAGGTCCGGTGGTTATGAACAGATAACAAGCATACACCATCTCCTACGTTCGGTTTGACTAAACGAGTTCATGCTTGGAATCTAAGAATATTATGTCGTGTTTAAAAATGGCGATCCAGTTTAGTATTTTAGTCATTGCATATAAGATCATGTCGAGTGTGTTCTATGAAAGACTAAAACCAGTGTTCACCAACTTGTCAATGCTGCTTTAGGCCACTGGTAAATGAAAAACAGACCAGACATTTACACTACGGCAATTCCTTAAAAAGACGAATGACACAAAAAATCCTTTTTCCAATTTTAAAGTTGCCATTGACAGCCTGATACCACCGAAATTTGTGAAAGCCAGGCTGAGTTCGGTTTTCTTACGAAGCTAATATGCATTTGCGGAATGACCCCGATCAACTGGCACGATTTTAAATAGAAGCCATTTGCTACTTGTGTACTCTGATGTATGAGACATCATTGGGGACTTCAGCCTTCTCAGGTATTCAGAAGGTATCAGGCAAAGTGGATCTAACGGTGAACGAGGACGAAACAAAGTTATTAGTTTATACGAACACATATATAACTCGTTGGGACGTTGCCTGCAAATTGTATTAAAAATATATTATGTAGAAACTACACTAGATTTTTCAATAAACTATTATTTTCATGTTTTTTAAACAGATTTTTTATAAACACTTTTTTGGTGTAACGATCTTGACAATTCACTCTAAGGTAAGCGGTTACTGAATGAAAACGTGCAAACCTCACAATAAAAATCATGCAGGGTGATATCAAGGGGAACAATTTATATTTATGATAAGTTGGTAAACCTTGGCCCACAGGCTGATTTAACATTCTCAAGCTGTAGGCTTGAACAAAAAGTTTTACATAATGCTTATAAGCAACATCGGGCTTGAAAGGGTTAAACCCACATGTGGGCGAAGGATTACCAACTAATCATAAATATAAATTGTTCCCATTGATAACAACTTGCACATCAAAAACTTTGTGGACGCCTCGGGTGGCCCCTCAGCGTAAAGATTATGCTCATTCCTGCTTTTTAGCATGCAGACACATACATAGTGGTTGGTGTCTATTGCGGATTACCCGCCCGTTGCGTTTATTTGTTTTGCATACTGAAGTGCTCACATGTCGCAAAAAATAAGGTCAAAACCGCGCCAATTGCTACGCAAAAGAATTCCTACAATACCAATATAAAATGACAACTGATTTAAATCGCATAATGTAATACTGGAATACGACGTGTGCCTGCATGATATTTTTCCCATATGCGTTTTGTTATTGCAATGTCCATAATGATACTCTAGCGCATCGTTGTTATCAAAATAGAAAAATTACGCTCTTACGAATATACGTATGTACGTACTTTCATAACGCGTATGAAGCGAAAACTTTAATATTAAACATTCATCGGAAGTAATGAATGTACCATAGAAACTATGAAAAAAAGAGCATAGGCATTTTTCCTCTTATTATATTAATTATATAATGAATGTGAACATCAAGCCTACACAGAGTTAGGACGCTGCATACGTAAATAAACACAGTGATATGTAAACGTTCAGTTAAATTATATTTCATGCGTATTCTGCAACAAAAGAAAAATTAGTGAAGTAACAAAATCTCTTCAGATAACATTTAACGTAAGAGGTCTGCTTCAACTTTATTTTTTGTATGGCAAAATTTGACTAAATTCAGTGGGAGGTACCAGAAGGGGTGTGTCTGAGGTTTCGCCTCCTATTACAATATAAATTAGATGACCGAATTTCATTATTACCCAAAGTGCACCTTTGAAAGTAATGGGAAAAATGTTAATTTTCCAAAAATAGGTAATTTTGTATGGGAGGTAACAGAAGGGGTCAATAGGAAAATAGTCTATATTCATTAGGGCGTTTCACCAAAGGCGTTTTTTCCAATTTTCCAACTCTTGAAGCGTAATATTAAGGCTTGTGATCTAAAAGAATTTCGAAAAAATTTTTGGATTTTTTGAAGATGGGTATGGGGTTGCTAAAATAGGTTTTATCAAAAAAATTAGGTTATGGTGAGAAAATTGTTATATTATTTTTTCTGGTGCTTTTAGTTTATACAACTAAACAATTGTCTTCTTAAGGATCCGATCCCACGACGAAAAATTTTTGGTGTAAAATATTATTATATTAAGGACCACTTTTATAGGCTTAAAAGTGAAAAACCTCGATAACTTGAAAAGTTTTTAATATTGTTTCAAGATGTAAAATGCGTTAGAAAGGTCTTTAAATTACCTTTCATTTGGTACATAGATTGTTTTTTACTTGTTAAGTCTTTTCAAGCCACAAGAAACTAGGATCGGGCGCAGTGGCCTTATAAGCCACTCTCCTTATATAAAAAACTATTATGTAGATTCATTTTCGGTTTAACCCGAATAGCCACTATCCGTATCTAGGCGAAATATTTTTACGGAAGACAGAGACAAGGACGTTAAACATTCATTCTATGAGCGCCTAGAAAAATGATATGATATTAAAATTTTTCTTGAAGATTTTAATGCTAAAATAGAAAGGAAAGATGCTTTTGGTTCAGCAGTCGGAAAATTCAGTAAGGTTATAAAGTGAGTAGAAGCTGATTCCCGTATAAGTATATCTATATGGCAACCTGGATGCAATGGTCAAAAGACATGAAATGAGATTGATAACATGGTTATCGATGGAAGGCAATTATCAAGCGTTATGGACATGTGTGTGATGCGCAGTGCAAATTTATAATCGAGTCACCACCTAGTTGCAGCCAAGGTACATATGTGGTTCGGTACTGCTAAAAACGCTCGTAACCAAACGCAAAAGAAGCTAGACATCACTAGGTTTTATACCACCGAGATAGCCAATGTCTACTTCAACCAACTCTTTAATTACTCCAGCCAAATGCTCGTAATACTGGGAAATAAAAAACACTCTCAGGCAGCCACTGGTAAGATGAAGAATGTCGCGTATTGCCTGAGGAAATTGATACTGTATAAAAATGGAAAAATATAATGAGAAGAGGAGGGAGAGAAACTTCTTTTTAGACGGAAAATTACGTATATGAAAGGATATCAAAAAGTGCAGGTATAGAGGTGACACCCGAAAGTTCTACCATAAGGTAAAAATCAAACCGGTACTACTATAAACTTAACAAGCGATTTAATGACAAAACCCTCTCTCGACAAACAAAATAATATTTCGCATAACATTTAGAGCCGTAATTGTTTATGGCAGGTACCGTTCTCATATGAACCATGAGCTGTACAACGACATTGTCGTAGTCAAGCGCATTCCAATAGGCCGAATACGCTGTATGGGACATTTTGAACGAATGGATGAAAATGCTCCAGCTCGAAAAGTTTTCGTCAATACCCTCGATGGGCGGCATAGAAGGGGCCGACCAAAACTTCGTTGGATCGGCCAAGTAAAAGTGTTGTTCTCTAAACTTGGAGACCGAAGCGCTTGGATTTATTTTCTACGTGTGGTAACAGATGTATGATTCTATTGTTATTGCAAAATAAGAAGAAGAAAATTCTGACCTAAAAAAAATTGTATTTAAACAATGTGAACTAACAAGTTCTGGACCTAACAAATATCACTGCTCTGTAACTGTCTGACTTTACATCGAACTTGTGGGAACACATAAATACATTTCATCTTCGCCCTAAGCGAGAAGTTAGATCGATGGAGAATCATATAATCTAGACAGATGTGTCATGAATGGACAGCGAAACTGGAACAGGTATCTGCAACAAAGACCTTTAGCTAAATCTATCTTTCAGACTAACTTTAAGTATACGCTCGACGAATATTGATGTGGCTTTGACTGCGATGACAGGTTTCGGGACTTGGTTCGATTTAAGATAATCGAGAATTTTATGGAACGATCGATTTGAGGTGATCGAGAACTTTATACTATACTCCCAAAACTTTAGAGGTCAGGATTGTTTCGGTATTCAGGAACGTGGTAATTCGGGTACTTTCGATGATTCAGGCTCGTACCAGTAACTTGGCAGCATACTGATGATTCGGATTTTGTCCGGGTTTCAGGTTAATATCGGCAAGTGATATTTGATGTCTCGGGTTTCGTCGGGGTTCCAGGTTAATATCAGCAAGTGATGATTGATGGCTCGGGTTTTGTCGGGGTTTCATGTTAATATCAGGAAGTGATGATTGATGACTCAGGTTCGTCGGTGGTTCGGGTTAATGTCAACAATTCATATCAGGTTCGTATAAGCAATACTGCATCTTGATAATTCGGGTTTGTCGGTGGTTCAGGTTTATATAAGCAATACGTGGCCGTTTTGGTGATTTGGGTTTTGTCTGGTATTCAGGTTAACTTCAGAAATTTAGGAACATATTGAATAGGGGTATAACCAAATTTTGGCCCTAGCACCACGCGATGGCGAAGGTTGTGTTATTTACGAAAAAATAATTTTGGGGTCATTTCGGATAAAAAACCTCACCCACGAAAACGATTTTCTAAAATCTCCCAAAAAAAACCTTAATTTTAAATAAAATATTTTAAATACTTTATTAATAAAGTAAAATATTAAACTGAAAAATTTTGTTTGATGTAATGGAATGACGATATCTGGAATGTTTCTCCACATTATCTTTAAATTTGGTCAAAGCCTTTGTCCAAATTTTTGCATTTTTTAAAACGCTTTAAGGGCTTCTTTTAAAATCCATTGTTTTTAAGTATTAAACACAAACTCAGAATATAATTTTCTTTGAATAATAAAAACAATTAAAGTACATGACGTAATTATCAATAACATGCATTCAGCTTCCAAAATATTTACACAAATGTTAAATGCAGCTTGATATATTGATAAAAAAAAAAGTTTTTTGCGCTTTTTAGCTAAATAAATAAAAAAAATCATTTAAAAACTTTACCGCGTTTGGTGGGTGAACTTTTTTAACAACTGCAAAAAAGTAATACCATTTTTTTATATAATTTTCAATGGCCTATTCGACTATGCTAGGGCCATTTAGATATTTGCAAAAAATTGCAAAAAGTTATATCCCTAATATTGAAGCTTCGGCTTTCGTCGTAAATCAGTTTGATATTCACAACTCAGGATCGTTTTGGTGATTCGTGTTCTTCGATGATTCGGCATCCGTCGTAAATCAATTTGATATCCGTAACTCAGGATCTTGGTGATGATTCGTGTTCTTCGATGATTCGGCTTTCGTCGTAAATCAGCTTGGTATCCGCAATTATGGATCGTGTTGATGACTCGTGCTCCCTAGTAGATCGACTTTTGCAACTCGTAGTTATATCGATTCCGAATTCGCGACCGAACTAATAATCGTACCCGACGGAGTGTTAGTATCAAAATGCTACGGTGCTAATTTCTAATACAAAGCCACAGGAACGAAGAGTATCTTCGTGTACCAGACCGACCGAAGTCCGATTCAACAGACCGAAGTCCGATTTAACCAATGGAGTTTGAGTTAAACCAACAAAAGTTGGTTCAACAGACCGAAGTCCGATTAAACAAAAGAATATTTCTTTCGATAAATGATTGCCTTGAGAAGGGCAAGGGAGATCGGGTACAAAGCAACTTAGCAATAAACTTCGCTGCGGTAGCAACCGATCAACTACCAAGCAAAATGTGCGATCATTTAAGTAAGTGGAGCTCACGATGTAATGAGAATTGTATTACAGCACATCACACAGCATTAAACAACACTTTCCCTTGTGATGTCGTCTCCTTAATGTGTTTGGTTGGATGTTCGTTGTCGCGCTCATTAGCCGTTCGTGGCGATTGCCCTTCAAGTAGTTGAAGAATTATCAGTATTGAAGGGCAAATGAAGGTTGCTGCCATTCGGCCTCTGCTGTTGTAGTAAGCACCCATGATTCGGCACCATACAACAGAACAGGTAAGATAAGCACCTGGTATAGCTGTTTCTTAGTATTCCGAGAGAAGGTGGTGTTACTAAAGTGCTGCCGAAGTCCGTAGAAACATCTATTGGCTAGCACTATTCTCCGTTTAATTTCTTGGCTGACATTATTCATCTTGTTGACGGAAGATCCGAGGTAGGTAAATTCGTCGACTACCTCAAAACAATAATTGTCAACGTTCACGGTGCGTCCCCATCGAGAGGACTCTTTGTTCGTCGAAATCATTATTTTTGTTTTGTCCTCGTTGACCGCTAAACCCATTTTTGCTGACTCCTTTTCGAGCGATGAGAAAACTGCAGTAACATCCCGCAGATTTCGGCCAATGATATCTATATCATCGGCGTAGGCTAGTGGCATGTGGCTTTTGTGGAATATGGTGCCAGACATGTTGATACCAGCCTTTCTCATCACCTTCTCCATAACTATGTTAAATAGTGTACAGGACAGGCTATCGCCCTGCCTGAGACCTCTTTCCGTGTTGAATGGTTCAGACTGATCCTTACCAATCTTAACCGAGGATTTGGTGTTGTCTAAGGTACATTTGCAAAGTCGAATCAGCTTTGCAGGAATACCAAACTCAGACATGGCCTCATAAAGCCTATTCCTTATCGGAGAGTCGAAGGCAGCTTTGTAGTCGACAAAGAGGTGGTAGGTGTCGATCTGCTTTTCATGGGTTTTTTCCAGGATTTGTCGTAAGGTGAATATTTGATCCGTCGTAGATTTGCCAGGTCTAAAGCCGCACTGATATGGTCCAATTAGTTTTTCTACAATTGGCTTTAGACGTTCACACAATATGCTTGAAAGGACCTAGTACGCAATTGGTAATAGGCTTATTCCACGGTAGTTCTTACATTCACTACGATCTCCTTTCTTGTATATGGGACATAACAGACTGAGACTCCAATCCCCGGGCATGCTCTCCTCTTGCCAGATGTTCTCCATGAGCTGATGCATGCTCCTAATCAGCTCCTCCCCGCCAGCCTTAAACAATTCAGCAGGGAGACCATCGGCTCCAGCAGCTTTGTTGTTTTTAAGGCGGGAGATGGCCATACGTATCTCGCTCTGGCTCGGAGGTGGACAGTTAATACCATCGTCATGGATTGGAGCGGGGTCTTCTGGAGTGGTGTCAGTATCCAGTAAATTTCTAAAGTGATCTCTCCATATCTTCAGAACGTTATCCGGGTCCGTCACTAGCTGACCATCGCTGTCCTTGCAGGAGGGCAACCCTGTTCCACGCATTCTCGCTTTCACTCTCTTGTAGAATTTTTGGGCTTCCCCTCTACTTCGGAGCAACTCAGTGCACTCGTCCTGCCTCTTCTTCAGCTCCTTCTTTTTCTTCTAAAAAGACGCGTTGCCTGTCGTCTCTTCTCCCTGTGCCGTTCACGAACAGCTCGCGTTGCCATTGGCTGCAGTTTCGCCCTGTATGCAGCAACCGTCTCTCTCGTGGCATTGCGACATTCATCATCGTACCAGGCATCTTCTTGAGACGGCTTTGAGTACCCAAGTACGCTTCTCGCAGCCCGTTCTAAGGAGTCGGCTATATTTTGCCACTGCGAGGTTATATTGTCAGGGGTTGGAGCATTCCGCAGCAGTTGAGTTAGGTGGTTGGAGTAGGCGTTTGCTACCTCTGTGGTCCGCAGTTTACCGATGTCCAGCTTTCGTTGTGCCTGGTTACGTACGTTTTTCGCCATGCTTAGCCTTGTGCGTACCTTAACTGCGGTAAGGAAGTGATCGGAGTCAATGTTCGCACCCCTAATCACTCGTACGTCCAGAACACTCGATGCGTGCCTTCCATCGACTACCACATGATCAATCTGATTCCTTGTCAATTGATCTGGAGATAACCATGTTGCCTTATGAATATTTTTATGGTCAAATCTAGTGCTGCAAACTACCATATTTCTTGCCGCAGAGAAATCAATCAGTCTGATGCCATTGTTCGACGTTTCGGTGTGCAGACTGAATTTTCCGATGGTAGGCTCAAATGCGGTTTCCCTGCCTATTTTAGCATTAAAATCGCCTAGTACAATTTTAATGTCATGGCTCGGGCTACGGTCATATACATTTTCTAGGCTCTCGTAGAACTCGTCTTTGTCCTCATCGCTTTTCTCTTCTGTCGGAGCATGGGCACATATAAGTGTTATGTGGAAAAACTTTGTTTTGACTCTTATGGTGGCTATACGTTCACACACTGGGTTGAACCTTGAGACTAGGTGTCGCAGTCTCTTGCCAACCACAAATCCACATCCAAACTCGTGCTTGTCCGCATGGCCACTATAGTAGATGTCGCACGTCTTCATGCGCGAGCACCCGTGTCCCGTCCACCGGATTTCCTGTAAAGCGGTTATGTCAGCCTTGTATTCTTCGAGGACTTCCGCCAGTTGGATAGAGGCACCTGATCTATACAGTGTTCTAACATTCCAGGTGCATATCCTTAAATCGTGGTCCTTAATTCGTTTGCGGTGGTCGTCAACATTTTGACGGGTCCATTTTATTCTTTTCTTACTTCTTTTCATTGCAATAGTTTATACGTCGGTGGCGGGTTGCAAGCCCACGTCGCAGTTTTCTCCTCCTGCCAGGATTTTATTACAGCCGCCCATTCTGGGTCAGACGCTGACCAGGGTACCGCTCACTCTGAGCAGACGTGCCTGGGTTTTAGGTTTCGCCCCTCACAGTTAGTCGTGCTCTGACGGGTGTCAGAGGCACGCTTCCAGGCGTCACCACGTGGAGGTACTCCGTCCGCAGTAGTACTACGAATACGGAGCTCTGTGAATAGACTTGAAGTGCAATTGGCAAGGATCACTCTGGGTTTGCCAAGTTAAACCGATCAGAAGCTTTACCTTGCATCACACTCCCGACGAGTGGGGATCATCTACTATTCGAAAGTCCTGCGTTTACACGGAGACATAAGCAGTATTTGGAGACTTCTACTTGGAGGCACTCAGTTATGTTGCTAATCAGGAATTAGAAGGAAGACTTTGTTTCGTATAAAGACTGAAATAGATAACTTAGAATTCGAAACTACCATAGATCATGTTGACTACGATATGTAGAATATGGTTAAAATCAGGTAAAAATGTTTTTTATTTTATGGTTCTTCCTTTATGTATTCTGGTTTATCGTTATCCTCTTTTCATATTTCCTCTCTTTCACTCTCAAATGGCTCACTGGACGAAGTGTTAACATTTATGTGTACATAATACTAGTACATATCGACACAGGTCCCTATTTTGTTGGAAACCGACTCAAAAATTTGTTGATACCATCCTTCCAAATAATGTATCAATATTCCACAGTAGCTGTGAGTTTCCGTATTTCCGATGGACAAATGCGTAGGCAAAAGCTTGTGTGGAGTATGCTGACGTGTGTGTTTGGTTTTCCGATTGTTTCTTGGAGCCTTTAACACTTAAGGTTTGTAATGATGGTGGAGAAGTGATGGCAAACGGTTTTCTTTAGTTAGTTTGGCAACTATCGAAATAGCAATCCGCACTGCCCGCTGTCACATAATCCATTACACACAACTCTTGGTAAAACAAACTATATTAGCAATCAACAAAAATAAAACAAGAGGAAGAAAACTTTTCAAATATTTATAATTTTAGGATTCTTATTTCTGCAAATAATAATAAATTTTCTAAGATACAAGTGTTAATACAACAACAGCCAAATTAAATATTAATAACTTCGATCAAAGTTCTGTTTTATATGCAATGTTTTTGATGTTCAAAAATATACTTATCTTCATGAAAAATGTGTTGAATATAATGAAAGTACCAAACATTTGTGCTTGTTTGTTTATCTCCGACTTAACTTACTAAATTCGTAGGAATACGATACTGCTACACATCGTACCACTCCTTAAGGATAAAGTTATTTAGGTGATATTTTAAGAAAGTTGGCACTTGATATTTGATACAATTAATTGTTGGAAACAATAATAACTGTCTTATTATTACCACCTGAGCTTATCAGTAATTTCGAATGACGTTGTCAAAAAACAATAATTCTGCAACAGGTGTCTATTTATTCAATTTTATCCTTTTTACATCCGAGCATCCTCTTACCATAATTCAATATTAATTAACGTCCTCCAACTGATGAGGTCGTATGTATGTGTACAACGCCTCTGGGAATCCATCCAGCCATGTGTACATTTCATGATAATTGTGTGAGTGTCATGCAGATGAAAAATGTATTAATAATAATTCCCACAATTCAAAAGTGATAATCTAACTCAATCATATTATCCAACCAATTCCAAAAATTGTATTGGTATCATCTATATATATAAAAGGCTTGGGTGACTGACTGATCACTCCCCAGCCCAAATGGCTAAAGCTAGAACCGTGAAATTTAGAATGTAGGTTTCTTTTTTGACGTAGGCGCGCACTAAGAGGGGATTTTTGGAAATTCGGACTGAAAGGCGGTAAAATGGGCGTGGCACTGCCCCATACAACTGGAATTTTAAAATGACTGTATCTTTTGAACCACTATATGTACGAAGTCGAGATTTGGTACCTATATCGGTCGTATAAGAAACAATTCTTTGTTTGTGGAAAGTGGGCGGTGCCACGCCCATTTTTTAAAAATAGAAATATTGGCCAAATAAATTGAACGATTGCATTTGAATTTTCTATATTTGATACTGCCTATCGGGCCTCTATCATAGGCTAAATGAAAATATAATTGGACAAAGGGGCGTGGCACACACAAACCGAAATTTCAATCACTCTTATTTCAAGAGCCATTAGAGGTATGAAGATGAGAATTGCTACATATGTTACTGATATAACCCGCTGGAAAATGGGCGGTGCCACGCCCCTTTTGAAAAAATCGTTATCTGGGCGAAATACATGAACCGATTGCAATGAAATTTTCACTGCGTAGTACTATCCGTAGGGTCTCTATCATAGGCTACATGAACACATACTTAGACAAAGAGGCGTGGCACCACCCACACAAACCAAAATTTGAATCGGTCATATTTTGCGGGGGATTACGTCTGGCTGGGAAATGGGCAGTGCCACGACCCTTTTGAAACAATTGTTATGTCGGCCATATCAATAGAACGATTCTAATAACATTATCATCTATATATATAAAAGTGAACATTTGTTTCTACGTATGTTCACTATAGACTTCAAAACCACCGAACCGATGTGCAACAAACCGGCATCAATAGAAAGACAATCTTTCGAGGATCGTTATAGGTTACTTAAAAATTGCATTTGAATCATGTTGTCCATTTATTGAGTCGATTTTCGATTTTCCCATACAAAAAATGTTCAAAAGTTTTAAATTGTGAAAATTTAAATAGTATGTCAATGTTAAATTTGTCAATATTTGAATTTTCAAATGAGCTAATTTGTTAAAGTGCGGTATCTGAAGTGCTAAGTTAGTAGGAATGACCCTACTTATAGGACCTAATTTGTAAAAGTGCAATATCTGATGGCCTAGATCATTAGGCATGGCTCTGTCCGTAGGACGTAATTTTGCGAATGGTAATGGAATTTTTTGTGGTTTCAATTAACATTAATATACGTATTTTAAAGAAAAAGGGGAGATTTGAAAGAGTATGTGGAATAAACACCAATATTCGTGATCAAGCATAAGGGGTAGCCCTGCCAAATTATGTTTTCCAAAAAGGAATAGCTGAAGAACTGTAGCACTATTCGTCTTGATATTTGGTATGCAATTTTTTGAGACCAGTGGCGTATGTGACTGAGATCTACGGCAGAACAAACCGAATACTCACGAATTTAAACATTTCTCAAATCTGCATTCTATAACATTTAGATCGACGAACGTCATACAACAGTGTAATATTAGCAGTTACGAATGAGTGTGGAGGATTTTATTTCCTTATTGCACCCATGGGTTTTGATATTGTTGATTTTGCAAAATGTTTGATCGCGTTGGCTATTGCATCCTCCTGTATTGCGCAGCTGTTTTGGATGTTGCAGAATAGAGCAAAAAATTTAAATTTTCTGAGAACCGCACATGAGTTATCAAGTTAAAAAATGTTGCAAACATGTCAAATCATAATGAGGGATGAGTGTACTATGACACACAAAAAATCGTTGAAATCCCATGATCGAGTATTATAGAATTTAAGAAGCAATACATGATTGAGTTATCCTTCTTAAATTAATTAAACCAGAAAATATAAGGGAACCGAAGTGTTGCTACTATGTATAACAATGATACCCACGGATTTGCCGTTAGATTTAAATGACTACAGTTTCCAGTTCGGTTAAAATTTGCAATGACATTCAATAAATCTGAGGGACAGTCTATTCAAATTTGAAAAATCCAAATTTTTCGCATGAACACCTTTATGTTGCATGTTCACGTGTAGAATGACCCACTGATTAAAACATGTACACTTCTTTGGTTATTCCATACATACTTCATTATCAAAAGCATTACAATAAATTTCTGTCATTAAAACTATATTATATTTTAATATACCTCAAAATTTTTGTTAAATTTCGATGCGAATATCAAAAGAAACTAACACAACCCGAAGATTTATTCCAACCAAAAAAAGTTAAATTTCAGTCAATACTTCTTTAGGCAAGACGAAGTCTGCCCGGTCAGCTAGTAGTGCATAAATTTCTTTAATTACGCACTGTGCCAAACATAATTTAGTTATGAGGAATTTAAAAACATTAGGCTTTTGACAGATCGCATGTTCGAAGAATTGCACAAATACAAAATTTTCATGTTAACGAAATAAAATATTTTGCTTATTGAATATGACCAATAAAATGCAAGGCTCAGGTGCCTGACTAATCTTAAAACAATAATTTAAATTAACACTTTAAATTAGACCGGCCGTAGCATGATGGCAAGAACACGCGACTACCATGCGGGAGATCCAAGGTTTAACTCCTGGCTCCAGTCATCCAAAAAAACATAAATTTTTCTTTCATTGCCGGCCCCTCGATGTTATCGAAAGCAACTTAGCAGTATAAGTGTCGAGTCAATCGGCATGTCTAGTAAAAGCTCCTCAAATAGTGACGTTCGCATTCGTCGATAAAATAATAAAGGTGCCGTTAGTTGTGAACCTAAAACCAGTACAGAAATTTCAGTCAGTTAAACTGACTGATAAATACCATCACCCAATATAAGATATTGTTTAAGTCGTGAGTTATTGAAATTAATCGATTTGTAATTAAAACCAGTTAGAAAGTTTCAGTCGGGCAACCCGACTTACATTTACCCTTACCCTCAGTAAAACAAATAATTTTCTACTATATTGATATTATTACTCGATTTCGAAAGTGGGCGGAGAGGTACATTTGTATGGGAGGTACGAAAAGGGGTGTGTCTAGGCTTCCAGATGTATTCTCCATAACTTTATCCTGTTATAGCTTTACTAAATACAGAATTTGGGCACGATTGCGTTGGGTGTACTGATATTATTACTACATCCCTAAAGTGGGCGGAAAGGTACATTTGTATGGGAGGTACCATAAGTGGCGTGTCTAGACTTCCAATTTTTTTCTCCAAAACTTTGTCCTGTTATAATATAACAAAAAACAGAATTTGGGGACGATCGTGTCTAGTGTATTGATATTATTACCCTATTTCTAAAGTGGGCGGAGTGGTACATTTGTATGGGAGGTACCAGAAGGGGCGTGTCTAGACTTCCAGATTTTTTCTCCAAAACTTTATCCCGTTATTGCTTTACTAAAACTAGAATTTGGGTACGATCACGTTTGATTTATTGATATTATTTCTCCATCTCCATAGTGGGCGGAAAGGTAGGTTTGTATGGGAGGTACCAGAAGGGGCGTGGCTAGGCTTTTAAAATTTTTTCCAAAATGTTATCCTGTTATAGCTTTACTAAATGCAGAATTTGGGGACGATCCCGTAGGGTGTATTGATATTATTACTCGATTTCTAAAGTGGGCGGAATGATGTATTTGTATATGAGGTACCAGAAGGGGTGGGGCCATGTAGCCCATTTGCAATACCGTAAGTAGTTTTGAGAAAATAATAACTCGTTCAAAATTTCAAAAGATTTGGTTGCGTCTTTCGAATGTTATCGTGCGAACCAGCCTGACAGCCACCAGACAGACAGACAGACAGACGGACATGGCTTAAACGACTTAAAAAGTCATGAATCGAATTTGGTTCAAAGAAACCTAGGGTCTGAAGTGACTCCTTCTATGTGTTACACTTTTGGGTCGTATCAAATGATATATACCCTCATCCCTAAGGGTGATGGTATAAAAAGAAAGCGTGTTAATTCATAACAACGCTAGTAGCTATCCCACTCATCATTCATGGGATTTTTACGAAATCGCGTTTTATGCAGATTATTGTAGGGGACCATCAAATACATGTTTCATACAAAACCAAATTTGGTAATGGTAATAAATAAAGAATTTAATGACATTAAAAACAGCCCTAACTGTCAAATAAAGTACAAAACCGTTACGATTTTATTAAGATTTTTCCTCCTCCTGTAAAGTATAAAAAATGGAGATACCACTATATAGATTTGATGCATCATGACTACGTTAGTACAAAAATGGTCAATTTTTAATTGTATGGATATTTTTTTTTGAATAACAAGTAAAACAGTCAATATTTTTATGCATTTCTCCACTTATGTTGTCATAACTCAAAAACAACTTGTCCGATTTTATTAAACTAAATTTACAAAAATCTTGATTTACATTTCTGTAAATGATGTATGCAATTGTTTTTAATGAGATCAATTGTTAGGCAAAAAATAAAAAATTGGCAAAAAAAAAATTTTTTTTGAATAAAAAATTCCAAAAATTCGAAAACTGCAAAAAGTATTAAATTTTTTTTATTTGTAGTGAAGCTACATATCATGTGAACCAAAGTAGATATGGATAATGAAAATCGATGCATGCTTAACGTTTTTATTTACAATTAATTGAAGGTACCCAATATTTACAAGCACTGTGGAAAATGGTATAATTAAAATGCAGAACACGAGATAAAGTGTTACGTCCAAGTCTTTTAAGACCAAATTCGTTTCATGATTTTTAAGACAATTGAGCCATGTCTGTCTGTCTGGCTGTTTGGATCGCTGGCTGGCTGGATGACTAGTGGGCAGGATAACTCAAGTAAACCGTAAGTGATCTTTATGACAGTTTACCAGTATTATTATTTTTCTATGAAATAATGGGATTGTACCCCCCTTCTGGTACCACCCGTACACCCATTATTGTAAAAAATAATATTTCTCCAATAACTTCCAAACGGACAGGTGGAGGACATTTACACTTGGTCAGTTCAATTACCTTATAATAACAGACAAACTCCATAAACCATAACATTTGCCATGCCCTTTCTGGTAGCTCCCATACTTAAAAAAAAACTTAATTTCTCTTTACACCCCATGAATGAGGTATGGGATAGCTTCTCGCGTTGTTGTGAATTAACACGCTTTCTCTTTTTAAATTCACAACTAACGGCACCTACTTGTTTATCGACGAATGCGAACGTCGCTGTTTGAGAAGCTATACTAGACATGCCGATTGACTCGACACATACTGCCGCCTTATACTGGGCCGCCATAGAAAGAAATTTTTTTTTTTAGATGACTGGAGCCTGGGATCTCCCGCATGATAGTCGCGTGTTCTAATCGTCATGCCACTGCCGGTCCCAATACAAATGACCGAATTGACCCTCATTGTTTTACATACATATCTTTTTTGAAATCAGTTAAATTTTACGTAAATGTACGTTTATGAGTATTTTACTCTGAAACGAATACGGACCATATCGGCCGACCCATTCTGGTACCTCTCTTGCAAAATTACCTCATTTCGTAAAATTATTATTTCTTCTACAGCTTTTACACGGAGAATTCGAGGATATTTGAATTTGGTCCATTTAACTAACTTCTAATATTAGACAAATACTGAGGTAACCGAAGCATTGGCCATACCTAAGGCTCGTATCTGTACTGTTTTTCGCAGTACAGTACTGTTTTTCGACATCAAAAACTGCGTACTGCTTTTCTCCCTCAAAGTACTGTTTTTCGAAACATAATAGAAATATAAACGGCGAACAGCGAATTCATGCAACAATATTGTTTACTTCAAAAATAAGTTCGAAGGAACACTAAAAATGCGTCAAGAGTATGATTTTTTATCCCCAGCTGTAGTAGCAGAAAAGCAAAAACTTATTGACAATGGATACAATTCGATTGAGATGGCTGCTTTACGCACTGATTTTTTCGGTAATTTTGCCTACTTTGATTTGAATGCTTTTATACTAATGGAATGAAGTCGAAGCCGTTATGAACAACTTAAGGGAATACAATTTGTACAATGCCAATGAAAATGCTTTATATTCCACACCCAATTTAGATATTTCGAAAACGAGCGACAAAATTATGCAATGGAGAGAAGGCAATTTTTCGAATGTGGATCGGTGAGTGGAGATATTTATTCGTCTCAATAACGCTGATTGCGAATTCAAAGAAATGGCCACGATCGTTGAATATATTTTATGTTTGTCAGGAACTTCAGCATCATTGGAGCGAATCTTCTCTGCAGTGAACAAAACTTGGACGTCAGCCTAAACACGATTAGATGTGCAAATATTGAAGGCGATCACCCCGGGAATCCCGGGAATTAGAATTTTCCCGGTAATCCCGGGATTCGGATTGTGAAGCAGAGATGCACAGAATGGCTTGAAATTTTGCACAGATCATAAACAGAGACTTTGTTGTATTATCCAAAAAAAAATATGCCATCTGATGGAACGCTGTTCAAACGCCGGTCCGGGAAATAACAAATTTCTATTATTATCTTACATTTGTATAAAATCAATAAATTTTCCGGTCTATCCCGGACCGGCGTTCCTAAACTACTTACTCAAATGGATCGCGAGTCAGCAGTATTGAAAAACGACATTAGAACAACATTTCCACAAATTTTTGTGACGTTTGCTTTACAACTGCGAAAACGCTGGTCCGGGATAAACCAAAAACAGTAACTTTTTCACATATGTATATATCTCGAGCTTCGATTTATTAAGCAAAGATGCACAGAATGGCTTGAAATTTGGCAGATATCATAAACAGAGACTTCGTTATATTTTGCCAAAAAATTATGCAATTCGATGAAACACTGTTCAAACGCCGGTCCGGCAACAAAGAAATTTCTATTATTTTCATACATTTGTATGAAGTTTTCAGATTTTCCATCTATCCCGGACCGGCATTTCTACAATACTTACTCAATTGGATCGCGAGTTGGCAATATTGAAGAACAGAATTGCAGATCATTTCCACGAATTTCTGTGACGTTTACTTTGAAGCTGCCGAAGAAAAATCCTTTTTTTAATTTCCCGGGAATATCGTTTCCCTGGAAATGAGGAGTACTATTAAAATATATATGCTATGTAAATATGTACTGCGAAAAGTACTGTTTTTCCAAATCGATGTACTGCTTTTTTAAAAAATTTCAGTGAAATGTACTGTTTTTGTCCAAAAAAAATATACGAGCGTTAGCCATACCCCTTCTGGTACCGCCCATGCAAATGACCAAATTCACCCTCATAGTTTTACATACGTTGTTTTGTAGGTACACTGAGTTCGGTCATATTTTGTGCAAGATATTAGCTCATTGAAATTTTACTCAAATAACCTATTTTTGAAAAATTTTTTTAAAATAAGCGAATTCACTTAACTGTGAATAAATTTGAAAAGAAATAACCGATTTCTATGATCTATATCTCATTTTATTGCTATTATATGTGGCTCTGAACAATTTTTGACGCTTAAGATTGTTTATGATTTTTTTTTTTTAAAAAATTGCTATTTTAATGTAAAAAATATTTTTTTGCCTTAATTTTTAATTATAACTCCGAACTACTGAGCCGATTGCAACGCAATAAATAAACGGATTAAAAGTTATGTAAATTTAAATATTTCTAAGATTATTTTAATAGTATCGGACTAACCCTCTTTGAGTTATCGTTAATAATGCGGAGAAACATCTAAAAAAATTCATAATTTGATTTAAATTTTTTTTTAAAAAAAACCTCTCCATAGTATTTTAAATTGCGACCATATTTGTACTACTGGAACCGGATCAAAATTGTATAGTGGTTTTTGAGGAGTATGCAATTTTTTCGATTTTGTTAACTTGTATAACACAGTGCAGCTGTAAAAACTTGAACCAATTGAGACCGCCAAAATCTGAAAGCTTATGATGGTAGAAGAAAACCCCTAGCTGGGTTTTGAATTATTAGGTAAGGTTTTTTTTTAATTCATTTTTGAAATTTTTGAAAATCATGTTCTGATTCTTAACTATTCGAAATTTTGGTTTCTCTCTTCGGCAAATTGTTAGCTCTTAATCAGATCTAAAAATTTAACCTTCAGATAAAATCAAAAAAAACAACAATATCCCACTCAAAACAGTAAAAAATTGTAAAATTTCGTCATAGATTTTTGTTGTTTTTTTATTTATTTCTATTTTCTATATAACGAAAAGAGTAAGATGTTGTTGTTTTCTTGATTTTATCTCAATTTTTAGATCTGATTAAGAGCTAAAAATTTGCTGAAGAGCGAAAAGCCATATTTGAAATAGTTCACGAGATATAGACTACTAAAATCCTCCTCTCAGTCGAAAACTTCAAAAATGAATTAAATGAAAACCTTAGCTAATAATTCAAAACCCTGTTATGGTTTTTCTTCTACTATCATAAGCTTTCAGATTTTGTGGGTTTCAATTGGTTCAAGAGTTTGAAGTTGGAAAATTTGCTACTGTGTAATAAATCGAAAAATCAAAAAAATCCAATGCATTAGCAAAAACAACAAAAGAAAAATTGCATAAAACGGTCATAGTAACTCAAAAAACTAATGATGCAGTTCGATTCTTTGTACCCATATTTGGCTGAAACTATCCTCTCCGGCCTTGTTTTCGAAAATCAAAAACTATCACAGTGTAACTTAATTTTCTATATTTTAACACGATTATATCTCGGTAAGCCGTACGGAATATATCTTTTGTGTCTGAGGCAAAGTTGTAGATATTGAAAAGGAGAAAAATGAAATGCGGAACAGACCTTCCCGAAAAATGTGCATCCAGTGCATTTAAATTTGCAAAAATTCCAATTTTTAGGTTTTCCTCTTAAAGATGTTTAATTTTGTGCTTGTGTTTGAGATTTATGACCTTATTTTGTGATAAGTGAAGTTACCCAGTAGCGGAAAAGACGAGGCATTGTAAAAATATGCCTCCAAACATGCCTTCAAAGGCAGTTTGTTGACATTCAAATACGCCTTCCTTTTCCAGGCATGTATACAGGCTATAATAAGTCCTTCACTAAGCCTAATAAAAAATTCCATACCCATGCACATTTCGCTGCTCAAATGAGACCTACAATGAGGCCTCTTACTAGGATGAGAAAAGATCCCGCAGACATGCCTCTTTTCCTTCTTAAAACTGGCCTGTGAGCAGCCCTACTGTGTACCCCACAAAAATACCAAAGATGTGCACAAAGGGCATGCAAACTTTCTTGCCTTAAACAGGCCTGTTGACAGTCCTATTAGTAGAAGGCAGAATTGACGTTCATAGCCATGCACTTATCACTTCTCTGATGAGGCCTGTTGACAGGCCTCTTAAGTGAAGGTAAGACAGATGCTGTTGTTTATGAGAACCACATGTATGCTATTTGTCGTACAACAACTATATCACGTGATAGCCGAGTAGGTAGCATGCCCATTTATGAGTACTGAGGTTGCGAGTTCGATTCCCGCTGCTGGAGTTTAAAAAAAAGTTATTAGAAATTGTAATAAATATTGTATTAAAAATTTATAAAAAGTATGAAATCATTTAATACATATGGAAATAATTCGCATATGTTTTTTTTTTTTATTTTAGTCCTTCTATAAATGCTCTTTTGCAGGCCTGCAAGCTGGACTGCAGTAGCAATGCCACATAGTAGGCCCTCGTTATCAGGACTCTAAGCAAGACATACTAGGCATGCCTACTGAAACGCCTTCAATGAGAAAGGGAATGTGCAGGCCTTGCCTGCCTATGGCGCCCTATGATAATTTGAAATGAAGTCTGCATTTGAAGGGTAGGGCTTCTGACTGCCTTTGCAGGCCTGCAAGTAGGCATGCTAAGCCCCATTTTTTGCTGCTGGGTAGTGTTGTCTCGCTTTCATATACACACTTGTGTATACACTGTGTATACACACTTGTGTCTGAATGCGCCTTTACACTTACTTCCATAAGTACTGACTTACGTATGAGTTCTAAATAAAATTCAACATAACTCATACGCTCTGACATAAGTAAACTTCATATCGTCACAAAAGAAGGATATGACCTTATTAAATAGCTTATTGCGACACAATAATGTTCAACCCACAATTACTAAGTCATTTTTGTGGTAAAAATCCACATTAAGCTAAAAAAAAATCGTATGGCAAATAAATTATTAATGAAGCCAAGTTGACAAAACGAATGATGCAGAAATTCTTATTTTTGGGGTTACTTTCACGTGTAATTCTCAGAATTGAGTCCCAAAATCATGTGTTTACTGAGTTATTCTGGAAAAATTATTAGACACTTAGAAAGACTGTCAAAAATAATGCAATTTACCATCATTAACTCAAAATCGACAAAATGTGACATAGGCGGTTATCAGTAAAACCTCAGATATCTCGTTTCCTATACCTGACACAGCAAAATTACCGATATAACTTTTGCCGGGGCCTTATTACGTTTAAGAGCTTTAATGACGTTATTCGCTTTTTGTTTTGTTGGTAAGTTGTCAATGATACTAACGAATGTGATGTCGTGGTTTTATGCACTTCCATTGGTAACGTTAATCGGATTTTGTTGTTAATGGTTGACTTGAAGTCCTCCATTCGTGGTGCAAGCTGTTCACCTGGAGTTGTAAGGAGGGACTTTTGGTGTTAGTGAGTTTGTCACATAATGTTCTTGCGGATGCGGTTCTTTTGGACAGATTACGGTAGTTTTTACGGAACACTGCAATATTTTTATTTTCAAGTAATATGTTATGCTGTTGTTTAGATCTTAGCGTTGTTTAACTTGGTCCCATGTCTATAAAGTGAGCCAAACTTTTCTTAAACTTTTATGCCCAATTTGCAGCTGAATGTTATAGTTAACTTGCTGTTCTTTCAGAATTGGAGTTAGTTAACCACTCGATTTCCGTCGGTTAAACTATGGTTAAGTACACAGTATTTATGTTATGTCAAACAAAATGTGACAAATTCCACTAAACGATACTTACTAACTTCAAATCGATATTAAATTATTATGGCATGTAACTTGACAAAACGAACGATGCAGAACTTTTTCTATTTGGGGCTACTTTCACGTGCTGTTCTTCGAATTGAGTCCTAAATCAATGAGCTGAAAAATGTTGTACTGTGTTATATATCATCGGATTGTTTGTTTTATTCGAATTTCTGTTAACACATTTTGCAGCACAATCACCTCTTTTGGTGTGCGTTACCGACAGTTTTCATTGTTGCCATCATATTAATTCAAATTAATGATAACTCAATTATTGACAACTTAAAGAGGGTAAGTTCGATATTATTGAAATAAACATAGAGAAATTTGAATTTACATAACCTTTAATCCGTTTATATATTGCGTTACAATCGGCACAGTAGTTTCGGAGTTGGAATAAAAAATTTAAGCAAAAAAAAATATTTTTTTACGTAAAATAGCTAATTTTATGTTTTAAAAAAATCATGAAAAATCGAAAACGACAAAAAAAATTGTTCAAATTTTTTCGCAAAGCCACATGTGGTGGCAACAAAATTAGATATCGATCATAAAAATCTATTGTTTCCATTCGAATTTATTCACAAAGAAGTCGGCTGATATAGCCCATATTTATTCCTAAGTCAAATTTCAATAAGCTTTTATCTTGCACAAAATATGACCGAATTTAGTATAGAGCAATTCCATATGAAAGCGATCACCTTTTGGACGACCCCTCTCCGATTTTAAAATAAATAGTCTCAATCGATTGCCCAGCAAAAAATAATGTACCTACATATTTTTTTTTTTTTTATAGTGACTGGTTTAGTGGTGGTGTACACCACTGTCATGTGACAAAATTGAAGAATTCTTCATAAGGGACCTCATTGAAAGTTGTTTTAAAAAAAAACTATTAAAGCGATCGCAACGAGTGATAGCTCGTTGGAAAGGTATTGAATCAGGCTTTAATTGAAAAATAAAATTTTCCTAATTTTTCTCAGAAATTTAAAACAACTTTCAATGAGGTCCCTTATGAAGAATTCTTCAATTTTGTCACATGACAGTGGTGTACACCACCACTAAACCAGTCACTATAAAAAAAAAAATATGTAGGTACATTATTTTTTGCTGGGCAATCGATTGAGACTATTTATTTTAAAATCGGAGAGGGGTCGTCCAAAAATTTGCCAATTTTGATCGTTTTCATATGGAATTGCTCTATACCTTTAAAAAAAGAATGTAAAACGTTGGAAGTGAATTCGGTCAAGTGTATAGGCGGTACCAGAAGGGGTGTGGCAAATGCTTCGGTTTTCCCAGTATTTATCTAATATTAGAAGATAGCTAAACGGACCAAACTCAAATATCCTCGAGTTGTCCGGTTTGAAGATATAGAAGAAATAATGTTTGTTCAAGAAGAAATAATACTTTTATAAAAATAGGTCATTTTGCATGGGAGGTACCAGAATGGGTCGGCCGATATGGTTCAAATTCAGTTCAGAGTAAGATTTTCAAAAACGTAAAACGCTAAATATAACTGTATTCAAATAACCTACAAAAAAAGATATGTATGTAAAACTATGAGGGTCAATTCGGTCATTTGTATGGGAGTTACCAGAAGAGGTGTGACATTTTATGGTTTTCTGAGGGCTTGTCTGTTATTATAAGGTAATTGAACTGACCAAATTTAAATGTCCTCCAGCTTTCCGTTTGGAGGTTATGGGAGAAAGTTTATTTTAACGAAAAATGTCATTTTGTATGGGACGTACCAGAAAGGGTGGGGCTATTCTGCACATTTACAATCCCATTACTTCATTTTGAAAAATAATAATACTGGTAAATTGTCATAAAAATCAGTTAAGGTATACTCGAGTTATCCTGCTCACCAGCCATCCAGCCAGCCAGCAATTCATCCAGCCAGACAAACGAATATGGCTCAATTGTCTTTAAAAGTCATGAAATGAAATTGGTCTTAATTTACTTGGGGTGTTCCACTTCTCCTTTAATTCGTTATACTTTTTCTCTTGTTCTGCATGTTCATTATACCATTTTCCACAGTGCTTGTAAATATTGGATACCTCCAATTAATTGTAAATATAAATGTAAAGCTTAAATCGGTTTTCATGGTCCATATCTACTTAAATTTACATGATATGTAGCAGCTAGTGTTTTTGATTTCCCGGCGTTTTTCATTTCCCGGGAAATCGGGATTTTTATATAATTTTTCCGGGATCCCGGGAAATCCCGGTCTAAAACAAGAAATAAATAAAAAGTGCCTTTTTCTATTAAAAAAATAGTTTTTATTTCAATACAAACAAACAAATATAAAATGAAACATTAAAATAGTGTTTATCCGACAATTTGTTAATACTAAGACACGTTATCAACGTGAAACCAGTACATGAGCAATCTCCTAATAGACTTGGAGTGGTGAACGAAGGGTTTTTTTACTTTTAGGAGGAAAAGGTCTAACAAGTGAGAAAATTTGTAACATTATCCAGGCAAAACGGCAAAAACTATCAGCGTGGAAATTTATATGAGCAAGTTTCTTAAAGAACAATAGGGCTGCTAGGAGGGATTTTTCAAAATTCGTACTTTTTGGGGTAAAAAGGTCAAAAAGGGATGAAACCGGTACCATAAGCAATATCCTTTTAGAATTAGAGAGCTGCACGAAGTGATTTTTCGAACTTCGTCTTTTTAGTGACGTTCTTAAGTGCTAAAAATGCCCCAAAAGGGGTAAAACTTATACCATCACCCAGACCAATGGCAAAAGATAGTATCGCAAAAATCTATATGGGAATGCTTCTTAAAGAATTAGAGATCTGCATGAGGAGATTTTTCAAAATTGTTACCTCTTAAAAAAAAACTTAACCAAACCAAGACCAAACGGCTTAAGGTAGAATAACAAAAATGGGACGGAGTATTTATTTTAGTGAGTAGTTGTGCGCTGTGAATTCATATCAAATTGGTACCATCACCCAGACCAAATGCCTGAAGTTAGAAATGCGGATATTGGGGCGAATATTTATTTTATGGAGCAATTGCGCGATATTAAAGAATTTCGAACTTTTAGGTGGACAAACCCGAAAATAGGATAAAACTGTTACCACCACCCAGACCAAATGGCTAAAGGTGGAATCGGGACAGTTAGATTTAGAGCTTATTTTATGGGGAAATTGTGAAACATGAAGCGATTTTTTGTGATTCGTACTCCTTCGGATAAAGCGGTGAAAAGTGTTATCATCACTCAGACCAAACACCTAAATGTACAATCACCCAATACACCAACTCATTGACATTGTATTGCTGATCCATTTTCGAATTTAAGGTCGAATTTTTCTATATAAAAGCATATTTGAAAGATATACAAATAATCAAGAGACGGAAGACGATAGTTATGTTCAAGAAAATAGTCATCAATTGGTAATGTTATGGTAAAAATTTGTAACACTAAACCAAGTGGATTTTAACCCATCAAACATTTTGATATTGACTCATTAAATAAGCGTAATGAAATCCCGGTCGCATTCCCAGGATTCCGGGACAAAAAACTGGCCGGGATTCCCGGGATTTCTCGGGAAAAAAAAATCACTAGTAGCATCACTACAATTATATAAAATTAATTAATTTTTCCAGTTTTCGAATTTTTCCAGTTTTTTTGTTTCATTTGGAAATTTTTTTATTTTTTGCCTATTAATAAGTGTGATAACTTTGAAACTATTTGAACATTTATCAAGATATTGTATTTCAAAAATTTTATAAATTTTGTTTAAAAAAAATAAGACAAGTTGTTTTTGAGTTATGACAACATAAGCGGTGAAATTTCTCAAAATATTGAAAATTTTGTTTAAAAATTATTTAAAAAAAAATTATCCATAGAATTGAAAAATTTTAAAATTTTTGTACTTAAGTAGCCATGATACGTCAAATCTATATAGTGGTTTTTAAAAGTGTGTTTTGCTGTTGACCTGTGTTATTATTAAAAAAAACTGCAATACTTGACCAAATACTTATGATCGTGAATACCCCTAATATTCGTATCGACATTTTGATAAATAGTGGAAGATATCTAATTATCTTAGTAGTTTTTGTTAGAGCCTAAACTTATTATTATTAGATGTTCACTTTTATATGTTGAAATTTCCAAATCTTATTATTGAATTTCCATGCCAAATTATTTTTATAACTTTGTATCTTTCTAATTTTGTGCTTACTTAAACTACTGTGCATAGTTATAAACTATGTTCATATAACTTAATTGTCTTTAAATTAAGACCTAATATGAGCTTCATCTAATATTGTAAAACTGCTCTCGACGAAAAATATCATTTTAGAAAAAGAGATTCTACAGGATAATAAGCCGTAATACATACACGAAATTCATTTGGATACGAATGACACGCACTGTGTATTATCTTCTAATTTAGTGTAATAATTTATTTGTGTTTTTTTTTAAATATGGGTGATACACTATATCAAAAGTTTGCTTAGCTTATCCAGTAATAAGAGACACAAATATTGCTCTCACACTAGAGGAAATGTTTGAGCGGTACACCGTCTGCTCTTTTTTTATATATAATTGCAAGTATTTTGTTCATCAAATTTAAATAACATTCCCCATTTTCGCACATATGTAAATAGATTACCCATACAAACAAAAAGGGCGTTGTTAACTTAGATAGAAGACACATCTTAACCCACTGCTCCATTAAAACTAGAATTTAATACACCTACTAACAAATATACATTAAGCCTTTACTTACTCGCATTTGGGTATACTCAGCCAAAAATCCTATAACAATCTCATTTTTATCCTTAAAATTGTTAAAAATCGTGTTGCGGTTGCGTCTGTTGCCGTTGACATTGTATTTTCTGTTGCTAAAGACATGAGGTACAGCACTGGATGACAAAGCCACAGGTTGTGGTGCAGAATGTTGTAATTCTGCCATTGTTGACACTGGTACTCCTGTCGATAGAGCGGATGTGGATGTGGCTGATGCTGTTGTTGATGTTGACAATGAGTTTTTGCAAATTTTTTGGCAATTCGATTGTGAGATTGAGCAACAGATTGCGTAAATTAAAATAATTTTTAAAACAGTATTATGAGAGGGCATTTTGAAGGACATTAGGGGTAGAGCGATAGAAGGATTAATGCAAAGAGAAACATTTAGAAACAATTTATAATTTCATTTTGCCACTTTTTTGGTTAACAAATTCACAGCGCCTATGAATATCCTCCAACAATTTGCTGTCATTATAGTTAAGCTAACATAAAAGGTTCATATTTTATATGTGTATCTTGTTTCACTTTCACAACATGTTCGCCATTATAAAGTTTCTAATGGATATTTGAAACTTTTGTAATTTTATTAGCACAATGTTGAATAATCACAGTGCATAAATACGCGGAATTCCTTGAACGGCTACTATTGCAATCAATTTAATGCAGTTTCCGTTCCTCCCATGCGGATACACAATGTAATCGTGTTTACATGTAAATGTGTACTACAAACACTTGTTTACTTATGTACATTTCATCACTTGTTGCTATTATCGCATAAATTCGCACACTCTCTCGCACGCTCTCGACTTAACACGCACATACATTCAGTCCATTGTTTGTGTGTGTTTGTGTAACTAACTGTGGTACGTTTCACTTTTTACAATGCATCGACTGAGACTTCCGTTCGCTATCACCGATATCCTGTCGCAGACTGTTTCATATCCTGTTGAGCTAATGGCTTTTTATCTTCTGCAAAGGTTCAGTGCGACTGCAGCTTTCGTCGTTGGCCATCGTCGTCTTTCATCGGTTTTGTTTTGCTTCAGTTGTTTATGTACATGTGCGTCGACGAATAACGTAACTTTTTAATGAATGAATTTCGTGTGTTATTCTTTACGTTCTGTTGTGTCTCTCTCTCTTCTTAGCAACTAATTGTAACCACGTGTATTGCCAGCAGATTCGTCGGTGTTTCATTCACACGCAAGTATCCTTCGGGCTGTGTTATTGGTATTCGAACGTGTTTGAAGCATTGCAGACAGCACAGTGACTGTAAAAACGCCAGAGGCTGAAATAAATTCCATCACTGAAGTTTTTGTGTGGTGAAGTGACTTTTTGCGATGTGTGAATTATTCGTTGTGATTGTACTCTTTATCACTCACATGGAAATCTTTAGTAACAAGCTTTGGATACGGTCCACCACTTAATATTGTGTTTGGGAAAAAAATGCATAAGCCAAAAATGAGAGGGGAGGTGGAGGAAATTGAAAGGGAATAATACATAACAAGCCTTGCAACTACCCCGGAGTTGCTCCTAGAGAGGTAAAATGTATAAATAACACCCAGTAATTTATCCTTTCTATTTCCAAATAGACCAACCCCCCATCTTCACCCCCTAAGGGAGCTCCTATACAAAAATTAAATTTTTAAAATATTTTCTCCCGCCGCTATAACTACCCCAAAGATGCTCCTAGAGGAATCAAATGTATGACATACACTCGAAAATTTTTGTAACCTCAGAAAATATCTACCCTCTATCTGCAACCCTTTAGGTAGTCCCCATGCAATTTTTTTATTTTTTATAATATTTTTTTAAGAAATCAGCTACTGCTGTTCCATTGTGCCTTCTGGTGGTGTTAAAATGTATGACCAGCCCACCTGTGGAATAGGGTGCGTCTAGATTTTCCAAATTTATTACGTACAAATGAGTTTTTATGATGTACATACAAAAAGCCCTTAAAAGGAGCATACAAAAAAGATATGCATGTAAAGGGGGCAATTTCAGTTATTTATATGGGAGTTACCGGAAGTGGTGTGTCAAATAGTTGGGTTTTCTAAAGTTTTGCCTCATAACACAAGATAAATTCAATGACTATTTGATTATCCCGCAGGTGCCCGTTTGGAAGTTATGGGCGAAATATTAATTTTCCAAAAATAGGTAATTTTGTATGGCAGGTACCTGAAGGGGTCAACAGATATAGTCCATATACATTCCTGATTCAAATTTTTATAAGAGTACATCTTACGTAAAATTTGCCTGAATTCATTGTACTTACAAAAAAAGATATGTATGTAAAATTCTTGGGGTGAATTCTGTCATTTGTATGGGAGATACTAGAAGGGGTGTGTCAAATAGTTAGGTTTTCTAAGGTTTTGTCTACTATTACAAGGTAATTAAACTGATCAAATTCAAGTAACCTCCAGCTGTCTGTTAGGAAGTTATGGAAGAAATATTAATTATCCAAAAATAGGTAATTTTGTATAAGATGTACCAGAAGGGGTGGTGCGATTCTACCCATTAACAACCCCATTACTTATTATTAGCCTAAAAAAAACAATGTGACAACATATATATTTATATCTTAGTGTCTAAGTCAGAGGCCGAAATGATTAGAGATTTCCATTCGCTTCGATCTTGTGCGCACCGCCTCCAGCCAGTCCTAACAAGCAGCGTCAGTAATTCCTCCACCTGATCCTTCCAACGTAGTCGCGGTTTCCCTCTTTGGCGCCGTCCTTCGTGGTCTTGATATAATACCTTTCGCGCTGAAGTTTCCTCATCCAACCTCACGACATGGCCTAGCCAGCGTAATCGTTGCGCTTTGATTCGCTTGACCACAACAATGTCGTGGTATAACTCATACAGCTCAAGGTTCATCCGAATCCTAAACTAGCCGTTTATGCAAATTTTTGCGGAGTATTTTTCTCTCAAACACCGCTAGATGAGCTGCATCCGCCTGTGTAAGCACCCAAGATTCGGAGGCATACAACAGTACCGGTAAAATAAGTACCTGGTACAGTAGAACTTTGGTGGTTTGAGATAGGGTGGTGTTTATGAAGTGCTCGCGTAGCCCAAAGAAACATCTTTTGGCGAGCACTATTCACCATTTTATTTCAAGGCAGACACTGTTGTTTTTGTCCATGGCGGATCCGAGGTAGATAAACGCTTTGAATATCTCAAAGCAATAGTTCTCAACGTTCACGCTGCGTCCCCAAAGGGTGGACACTTTGTTCGATGATACCATTAACTTCGTATTGTCCTAATTCACTGCCAAACCCATTTTCGCTCACTCCCTTTCAACAGATGAGAAGACAGCTGTTGCTTCTCGCCTCGTCCGACCGATAATGTCGATGTCAGCGGCATATGCGAGCAGCATGTAACTCTTATTAAATATGGTGCCAGACATGTTAACCGCTGCTTTCCTTAACACCTTCTCCATCACTATGTTGGACAGTATGCATGACAAACCATCACCCAGTCTAAGACATGGCTTCGTATAGTCGATGCCTGATGGGACTATCGAAGGCAGCTTTGTAATCGACAAAGAGGTGGTAAGTGTCGATTTGCCTCTCATGGGTTTTTTCCAGAATCTGCCGTAGTGTAAATATATGTTCCGTCGTGGATTTGCCTGGTCTAAAGCCGCACTGATAAGGTCCAATCAGATTTTCCACAATTGGCTTTACACAGTATGCTAGACAGAAACTTATACGCAATCGGTAAGAGGCTAATTCCACGATTGTTTTTAGTTAAGTTAGTTTTAGTTAGTTTCAGTTAAGGTTTACTCGAGCTATTCTGGCTGGTAACATCAAGCCTCATAGCTCAATCGTCTTAAAAAGTCCTCAAACGAAATTGGGTTTTAAGATACTGGGGGTCTAACTCATACATTTTAATGCGTTACACTTTTTATCGTATCAAATGGTGTATACAGTAAACTACGGATAAGTGCACATCGCATAAATGCAAAAACTGCATAAGTGCACTGGAACTTGAAGCCATTAGCCTTTTTTGTATGTTTACATACAAAAATACACGGATAAGTGCAACACGCATAAATGCAAAAACCGGATAAATGCACAACTTTTGCTAACCTGAAAGAACTTTTTTAGTACAACTTTCCATGCATAAATGCAAATCTCTCATACTACATAAATGTAGATTATGATTTAGAGAAACTGGAGAAAAAAATATATAAGGTTGGAACAAAAAAACACGGTTCAAAAAAAGATTTCAGACTTTTTCAGTACACGTGGTTTAGGTGAATCGAATTGAGTGCAATTTAATATGTATTTTGATGATTGAAATGATTCAATAACAGCTCTTATTTTGGCACAGAACTGAATATATTTAATTTTTTTGTATGAAATATGAAAAAACCTAAAACAATGATATATACATTTGTGTTTTTTTTTACTTTAAACTCAACTGATTTTTATAAGATTTATTAAAAACCAGTTATGTAATGTAAACCAAATATAAATAAAAACCATTTGGTTATTTTTCGTGTTGTTTTTTGTAATCCAGAGTTTAATAATTCAATTAATAATAATAAAGACCTCGAGCTTGAATTATTAAACACTGAATTATAAAAAAACATTAAACAACTTTAGATTTTAATTATTTTCTTAAAGTTCCGTCCAAGCTGAACTGGTGTTACAGATTAATAAAAATAATCTAAAGTTTGTATAAATGCAATAAATGCGTGCACTTATGCAATGTTTGTATATATGCAATAGTTGTGCACTTATCCTAGTGTTGTATAAATGCAAAAAACGCATAAGTGCACAAAAAGTCGCGCGAAAAACGATGTGCACTTATCCGTAGTCTACTGTACCACCATTCCTAAGGGTGATGGTATAAAGAGTTATACTATTTATGTGAGCATTTCTTTTAATTCGACTTATAAAAGATCATTCGCAAAATAATCATTTATATATGTGTTCCTCTAACTCCCATTGGAGCATAGGGCGTCAATTACAGCCGTCCGCCATCGGACACGGTTTTGTGCAATCGATCTTAATTGGTTCCAGGATACGCCGAGGTTACTCATTTCGCTTTCGGTGGAGCGTCGCCATGTTATACGTGGTCTTCCACGCCGACGACCTGCCTGATGGAAGGGATTCCATTTAAGTGCCTGCTTAGCCACGTTGTCATCATTTCGGCGAAGAGTATGTCCAATCCACTGCCACTTACGCTTACGAATTTCCGTTGCCAGTGGTATTTGCCGAGATCGCGACAACAATTCTGCATTTGAAATGGTACGCGGCCAGAAAATACGAAGTATTCGTCTAAGGCAGCGATTGACAAAAGTTTGAAGCCGATTGGTAATACTACTGGTAACTTTCCAAGTTGTACATCCATACAGCAGTACAGACTTCACACATGCTTCGAAAATTCGCAGTTTTGTATGGAGGCTAATTTTGTTATTTTGCCATATTGGAGCTAGTATACCGAACGACGATCTTGCCTTGTTTATTCTGCCCTCTACATCTAAATCGGAACCTCCTTCAGCATCAATCTCACACCCCAGGTAGCAAAAGTTTGGAGCATATTTGTAGGTTTCATCACCTACCCTTAATGGAGCTGTTGTTTCGGTTCCTATGCTAAGAGTCTTTGTTTTGCTGGTGTTTATTTTAAGACCCGTATGTTGCAGCTTTTCCTGGAGATCTAATGTTGTCCGTTTTAGATCACACAGCCTATGAGAAAGCAAGCAAATATCGTCTGCGTAAGCCAGGTAATTTAGGTATTTGCCGTTGATTTGCCATTGTATTCCTTGGCTTCGGTTCTCGATGGAACTAAGAACATCTTCCATAACTACTAGGAATAATAGAGGTGACAATATGCATCCCTGACGCACTCCACTTTGAACATGGAATGGGTCTGAGAGCTTTCCTTTATGGAGAACGAAGCATCTGGCCTGGTTATAACTTTCCTTGATCAGAGATATTAATTTTTCAGGTATATATCTTCTTCGCAAGGCTAACCAAATGTATTCACGGTTGATGCTGTCAAACGCTTTCTCAAAGTCCACAAAGAGAAGATGAAGATTGGAATTGAATTCCAAACATTGTTCTACAATAATGCGCAGCGTATTGATGTGGTCTGCACAGGAATATCCACTGCGAAAACCTGCTTGACAGGAGCTAATACTATGTTCTAGGTGTTCTTTAATTCGGTTTAGAATTATTTTTGCCATTAGCTTTGCTATCGTTGGGAGAACACAAATTCCACGCCAGTTGTTACAATTTTTCAAGTCTCCTTTTTTTGCAATTTTGACAATTATCCCATTTTTCCATTCTTCAGGGAAGGACTCAGTTTCCCATGACTCAGTAATGAGTGGGTGTAATAGCTCTGCAGTGAGTGTTGGATCACACTTATATAATTCAGCAGGGATACCATCTGTGCCGGCGGCTTTACCGTTCGGAAGTTGTTTTATCGCTGCTATAATTTCGGATAAACTAGGTGGTCATAAAAATAATCATTTGTCCACTTTAAAAAATTTTAAAAATTTGATTTTTCGAGAATAGCTTTCGCAAAATAATCATTTGTCCACTTAAACAATTTTCTAAAAATTTGATTTTTCAGGAATAGTTTTCATTTTAATATTCAGGTAAGGGATCAAAATTGTGACTAACAACGAACCAAATTTAACATCATCTTGTAATACAAATAATTTGGTGTTGTTTGTTATTGTCGATCTGTGCTAAAATATTAATATGTTTTTCATTGTTCGGTTTGGTGTAATTGCTGCATACTTTCGGGCTGTTGGCAACTCGTTCTATTTCACCATCAGTTTGGATGAAAACGAGTAACAGATACTATCGTACATACTTAAAAGTACTTTAGTGTACTTTTCACCAACGATTACTATTAGCTCCACTGATGGTTTGCATACTTTTAGGCTGTTTTCTCTTCTCGATCAGTTTGTGTTATTACGAATAGTAGAGATGAGTACTTCTCTCAAAAGTTTCCCGGTAGTTCTGGAGGTGTCGTTTGGCCACTATTCAACTACCTACCCCACTACTCCCTACAAAGGTACTTACTTGAAAAAAAAATGTTTGCGCACGATTGCGACAGAAAGCGTAAACGAACCGATTAAACCTATTTTAGTTTTTAACATCGGGGTACGGCCGGCCGTGGCATGATGGTTTTTTGTCTCAATAAAATTTTCTTATGTAATAAGAGAAAATGCTGCTGGATGACTGTTTCCTCCCACCTTTTTCACCCTACAATAATTAGAAAATCACCAATAAATTGATTAAAACTCTTCTTAAACAAGGTTGGGAACTCAACTTGAAATGGGTGGAAAGCGTGTCGATATTCATATGAATTCTTGAAGATAAAGTTGGGATCTCATCTTAAAATAGGTTGGGATCTCAACTTGATATGGGTGGGAAGCCGTCGATACTCATATGTAAAAATTTAAGTATGGTTACCTCCTAAACTAAGCGTCAATTTGTACAAATTAGCTTAATTTTTGACCAATACCTTAGCTAATTGTAAAATGTAAGTTTTACTAAAAACCTTTCAAAGTTTCTGAGTAATATAGATTCCATTTTTATGCTAAGTTAAAATGTCCTTACAAATTCTGTTGCTGGGGTATAATTGAAAAGATGCTAAGTCGAACTAGCATACTTTTGAATTAAGGTGTCGGTAATTATATGTTTTAATTTTTTATTTATATTAAGTTTTATTTTACAGTTTTCGAAAATCGTTTAACCCGGTATTTTACTAATTCAGGTACTCGAAAGCCGAATATATTAAAAAGGTATTTTTTTAATAAAACCCAAACCGATTTCCTGAAAAGTCCAAGTATTTGAAAACTATAAGTACACCTCTAGCATGGGTACCTATGTAAGTACCCTTCTAAGGGGATCCATTTCACTAGATCGGGGTAAAATATGTGGTACTGATTGACCCTGTTTGCGGACATTTCATACATAGAGCGAAATTATGAAATGCATTGCTTAGGATTGGTAAAGTAAGTGGAGGTTGTTTCCTAGTAAGTTGTGATTTCACTAGCTACGAACTAATGCCCTGTACCAGAGGGAAGTAACATATACAGAGGCCACCTTAACACAAGTCTGTTTTTTGTTACATTCTTCTTATCGCTCTTGCTTCTAAACTAAACATCATTATACCCTCACCATATTGGTACAATAAGACCCGAAAGTTTTACACATAGTAGGAGTCTTTTTAGATCCTAGGTTCTTTTGAACCAAATTCGACGTGTATTGAATGTTGACTTACGAACTAAAATAGGAAACGTGGTGCTGTCCCAACTGGTGCCTCCTATTTCACGTGAATTAATTTTAATATTTTCTTCTCAAGACCGAAAGTTCTATCTCCTATCGTTTACGCTCTACAAGAAGGCAAATAATTATAATAATCCTACGAGGTGGCTAGTTATTAATTCTTTGGCAAAGCCTTAAAGTAAAGTTTTTAACAGCAACCAAGAGTCTCTTAAGGAATTATAGGAACGTATTCGCGAGTAAATGCAGAACAATTTTGTGAAACTGCTCAAAAAACTTTTTTACTTTCTAATAATAAATATAAAAGCATTTTGAATTCGCATAATTTTTAGGCGAAATAAACCACCGTAAAAGGAACAATATTTATTTTTTTTACATATTTGTATCTTTTCTTACCGAATGTCAATAACCTTTGGGTTCATTTTTAAAACTTAAGGTTCCCTCCCCTCTACTTCTGCACGCTTTTACTTGTCAACTTTAGACGTGTCCTTATTATCATATCGAAACTGATACTATCATATTTGCGACAGCATGTGTTTGGCTGTATGTCAAAACACTTCTACCAACTGTCATTTTCATTGAGTTAATAATGTTCAAAAATATAACGAGATGCGGCGGTGCAGTCTTAATATCTGTATTTTCATTGATACCATATTCATTTGCAATTCATGCATTAATTATTTGGCTTCAATTTTCATTTATATGAGCTTCTCATCTTAATGGAAAGAAAGGTGGCACATTGTAATTAACAGACGACTAAGTACATGTATCTTATTGAATTTCAAAAATATCGGCTATGAATGGAAAATTTGGTATACGCATTCGGTGACAAATATCATGTTTATATGGAAAAATTTATTAGTTAAAAAACTAAATTAATTAGAGACTACGGATGCTTGTTGAATAGAAAAGGTTTTTTTATCATCAACTAAAAGTATAAGATTATATCGCTCATTTGGCGCAAGACCGACATAACTCAAAAAATCGATATCGATAAAAAGTTTTTATTAAAAACACATTTAAAGTTTTCAAGTTACTCCCAACTTGTACGGAATAGAGGAATTCAAATAGCTCTCAATCGGAGTGTATAAAAGTTATTAACATGATTTTTTTTACAAAATATTAAGTATCATACGTATAACGAACAATTCTACATTATTAACACAAAAATCATGTTTATTGAGTTATGCCGGTCTTGCACCAAATGAGCTACATATATTTTATACAGAAAAATGCGTATAGCGAAAGAGATAAGATGCCTTAAGACCACCTAACAACAAAAATGCGTGAGCATTTGCAAAGTTGCAGAGGCGTGTCAAATGTCGGCTCCTTCTTATATATTATATCGTCGGCTAGCCTGCAAGTAGTGTCATGTGTAATTTTGGAAATTTTTTTTATTGTACCATTGTGAAGCTCTACTAGTCATACATAAGCCTACCAAGACGTTTTGCGATATCTTAATGGGTTTAGAAGATAGCAAAAAGTGCTATGTGTAACCCATATACGAAATATTCCTGCAATAGGTGTTATGTGTTTTTTTATATGGTTATTATTATTTTTTTATATAGTAAAGGTTATGCTAATATCGTATGGATGTACCTACCTACCTGGGACCGGCCGTGGCATAGTGGTTAGAACACGCGACTACCATGCGGGAGATCGCAGGTTCAAACCTGGCTCCAGTCATCTTAAAAGAAAAAAAAATAAATAAAATTTTCTTTCATTGTCGGCTCCCCTCGAATGTTGTTTGACAGCAACTTCGCAGTATTAAGCGTCGATTCAATCGTCGTGTCTAGTAAGAGCTTCTCAAAACAGTGACGTTCGCATTCGTCGATAAATAAGTAGGTGCCGTTAGTTGTGAATCTAAAAATAGAAAGCGTGTTAATTCACAACAACGCGAGAAGCTATCCCATACCTCATTCATGGGGTGAAAAGGGAAATTATGTTTTTAAGTTTAAGTACCTACCAAAATAAAAATAATGTACTGTGTAGCGCTTTAGCAAACCTTTCTGTAGCTACTGGACAAGAGTTGGATTAGAAATTATATAAGAAAGAGGCCATACAATGATGGAAGTCGACAGTGTCCATTCAACGTTATAAAATTTGTTTACAGCTCCAATATATTCGCCACTAGATTAGACGCATGAGACAGGCAAGACCAACACATCCATACACACTAAACTACTTTGAGTAAACTTTTTTTAAGGATTACGAAAACGTTCCTGGCAACTTTACCTTAATCAGACCTGGTGAACGTGCAGGTGATGCAAAAGTAAACAACATCCGTGGATTGCTTTTTAAAGACAATGAACTTTATTTCAAGCTGCGCCACACCGATAATTGGGAATTTATGAGCCAAAAAATGCGAACAAGGGTACTTAAAATAAATAAACCAAGAAACTTATATGAATCTCCATTAAAAATTGATGAATCCAAATATAAGAGTCTCCAGTGATTAAAGCAACATATGCACAAAGATTACCACTTCTTTTATGATAATCTTCAACATTAAAAATGTATTTGTTTAAGTTTTCTTTGTTTAATGATCTAAGTTTCTAAATTTTTTTTTTTTTAATAAAATCTTAATGAATTTCATCTTACATATTGTACCACCAATTTTGCTAGCGTTAGGCGTCTTTTAATGGCAAAAATACTTAAATATAATAAAATAAAAAATCTAAACAAAAAGTTATGTGTACGAATTCATATGAATATATTTTAAAAAAAGTTCCTACAAAAAGTGTTATGCGTAGTTTTTCTTAAAAAACCTATAGCACTCCGTAACAGAGATCAATATAGGATATCTTTTAATGCAGTACTCTGGTATTTCTGGTAGACATTCAGTTAAGCCTTTGGTTAAAAAAAAAAATCTTTAATGGACAAAATAAATCAGTTTTTTGCCTCTCCTGAAAACCTGTTCAAAAACACATAACACTACTTGCAGGCTAGCCGACGATACGTATTTATGTTACTCTCATTTTTTTTGCTGAAATATTGAAATATACATTAGGGCGGATCGATTTGTATGGGGCCAAAAAAGTCTATAAGCGTGCCCTGAGATGATTCTGGTAAAGGAACCAGATGTCAAAAGTCAACTTAGAGCATATCTGTTAAATTTTGATTACGATTAGTAATCAATTGCAATATATTTTAAAAGAATCGTAATGATTACATAATTCTTTATTAAAAATTTTCTAATAACTAATTGATTACGATTACAAATAATCTAAAAGTAATCAGAATTACTGGAGATTACAAAAAAATAATCGAAAACACTATGACACAAAATCAAACTTTTTGAAAAACACCCGAACGTGACTATATGGGTTCGATAGTACAACCGGAGCTGAGTAAAACCCTAGCTCAGTTTGGCTAGATTGGCTACCAAATTTTTTATTTGGCCCCCTAAACTTTTTGAAATCCCTTGGACCCCTTGGAAAAAGGTGACATCAATTGTTGGCCAACAGTTTCTACAGTTTTTAATCTAGCTCTTTCTCTTCTTCAACAAAGTTTTAGCTAATAGTCCGCTAAACTGATATAATAAAATTTCCCAAAAAAATTAGACTTCCCTCGTTTATTCTCAAAAAACTTCGATACAAATTCTAATTTTTTCACTATTTTTTATATAAGTCGTAGGGAATCCAGATTTTTTGCATACTCTATTCAGTGATATTGTAGTTTAGGTAACACCGAATAACTTCTCTGAACAAACCTATGCAATCTGAACAAGTCTAGGGATATTAAATAGCTCTCAAAACACACTATCTACTTTAAACAAATCAGTTTTTTTAGGAGTTTTGGGCCATTGTGCAATGTTTTTACTTGCTATCTTTACCAAAAACGTACTTATTGTATAACTGAATAACTTCTGTAAACAACCAATATGATCGGAATACTCCACCCCGTTAATTGTTCACAAAGAGCATTAGGGTGTTCCTTATATGGCATTTTTTCGAATTTCGTTAAAAATATGTATTAATCGCGATGTTGCTTATCTATCTTCACCTTACGTTTATTTTTGCCAATATTAGGAATATATTGTGAGAAATTTTGTATCGATAGTTGGACATTAGGGTGTGCCGCAATGAGGTTACAGTATGAATTTGTTTTCAAATCAGTTTATTGCCGCTGAGTATTTTTCCTGCGTATATAGACTAAGTAGTAACAAGCCGTTCAATAGCTGAAATAAAGACCTAAAATAATATGTGTTTGCTTTTACCATATCTCTTATAGACGCCGAGATATTTGATATAGAAGTTGGGGTATTTTTAAAAAAAAATATTAAAAATGTTGAAATTGAATTTCGATGTAGATTACACAAGGGAACAAGGTATTTGTTGTTAAAGAACTGAATATTGTTTTAAAGGTAATTTGGGACGCTGAATCCAAATCTGCACTTTGTTTTTTCGTATCAGCTCGACTTTTCGCGATATACCGTTATTTCCAAAACTAAGGTACTTCCACTACAAATATTTAAATGACTTGAAAACGGTTCACCATATTCAATTACAAAAAAAAAAATAAACTCGTCAACAAAATTATCTTTAACCCGTGCCTACATTGTTTTTAATTTGGCCTAGTAGTTTCAGAGATATCGGTGTAGTTTAAAAAAAAAAAACAAAAATTTCACAAAAAAAAAAAATTTTGTTTTTTAAAAATTCATAAAAAAAATAATGCAACAAAAATCACAGTATTGGTCTTAAAACATTAAGTTCAATATAGTTTGAATCAAATGAGCTTTATTTCATTGAAATCTGTGCACAACTTTTGATTTTGTCAACAATTTACTGAGATAACAATCGCGATTTCCATACAAAATAACATTTATTAATATGTTTGTGAAAGTGTAACTCGAGCAAACCTTAACGGATCGTTATGAAAATTTATCAGTATTAATATTTTTCGAAACGAACTTATGGGATTGTAAATGGGGGGAATAGCCCCACCCCTTCTGGTACCTCCCATACAAAATTACCTATTTTTGGATAATTAATATATCTTCGATAGCTGCCAAACAGACAACCGGAGGATATTTTAATTTGGTCAGTTTATTTATCTTGCAAAAGTAGACAAACCCTAAAAAACCGAAACCGTTGCCATACCCCTTCTGGTACCTCCCATACAAATGACCGAACTTACCCCAATAGTCTTACATACATATCTTTTTTGTAAGTACACTGAATTCAGTCAAACTATGCGTAAGTTTTACGGTTATGAAAATATGAATCAGGAGTGAATTTGCATTATATCGGATCACCACTTCTGGTACCTCCCATACAAAATGACCTATTTTTGGAAAATTAATATTTCTCCCTTAACTTCCAAATTGAAACCTGCCGATTAATTAAATTTGGTCAGTTAATTAATATTGTAATAGGAGGCAAAACTATAAATTCAACTATAAATAAATTTGCAAATTTGTCATGATTTTTAAAAATACAAAATTTTAATTTTTTTTGGGTAGAAACAAAAAAATTCGAAAAATCTGTAATCACCGAACTTAGCATAACTTATTCAATTTTCAATCGATTATTACGTACATACATGTTTTAGAAAGCTACTTTAATATGATATTCAATAAAGCTAATAAAAAGAACAATTTGCCCCCAACCGATTAACTTTCAGCGTGAAGAAAATTATAATGTGTATTTTTTTTTTTTTGTAATTTTTTAATTATTTTTTTGAATAAAAGAGCCTTTACTCAGTTATTTTTTTTGTGATATTAAAAATTTTTTTTTTTTTTTCAAAGGTAACAAAGTTATCTAAAAAAAAACAAAATTTTAAAATACGGCTTATGAAAAAAAAATTATGATTTTTTGAACTATAATTTTTTGGAAAATAGGCGAAAATACGATTAGTACCTGTAACTTAAAAATTCGAGCTGATGGAGAAAAATAGAGATTAGATTTAAAATCAGCGACCTCAAATTAGTAAAAAACAGCTATAGAATTCCAAACAACACTCAAAAAGTTCAATTTTGTTCCCTTGTGTTATTATCGGCAATTATATATTTCAACTTTTAAAGGTTAATCAAGTTAAAATCTATATGTTTAAAAAGTATATGTGTATATTATCACTATCTCTATCAATTCTCGAGATATCAGGGGCTTAAAAAGCATAGCAATGACTACTTAACTTTTGTTTCACCTGTATATCTATTGTGTATGCTTACAAATGTCACCAAAACCATTAATATCCAATGGTCTTTTGAGGGGATTTTTTATTTTTATCATATAAAAATCGTTATTGGAAAGTATTCAATGGTTATTCCGATGGAACAAAAATTCATTAGACATTGCTATGCATACAGTCAAAAATTCCGTTATTTACGCCTGATATCTCGAGAATTGATAGAGATAGTGATAATATACACATTTACTTTTTAAACATATAGATTTTTACTTGATTAACCTTTAAAAGTTGAAATATATAATTGCCGATAATAATCTACATCGAAATTCAATTTCAACATTTTTTTTAAAAATACCCCAACTTCTATATCAAATATCTCGGCGTCTATAAGAGATATGGTAAAAGCAAACACATATTATTTTAGGTCTTTATTTCAGCTATTGAACGGCTTGTTACTACTTAGTCTATATACGCAGGAAAAATACTCAGCGGCAATAAACTGATTTGAGAACAAATTCATACTGTAACCTCATTGCGGCACACCCTAATGTCCAACTATCGATACAAAATTTCTCACAATATATTCCTAATATTGGCAAAAATAAACGTAAGGTGAAGATAGATAAGCAACATCGCGATTAATACACGAAATTCGAAAAAATGCCATATAAGGAACACCCTAATGCTCTTTGTGAACAATTAACGGGGTGGAGTATTCCGATCATATTGGTTGTTTACAGAAGTTATTCAGTTATACAATAAGTACGTTTTTGGTAAAGATAGCAAGTAAAAACATTGCACAATGGCCCAAAACTCCTAAAAAAACTGATTTGTTTAAAGTAGATAGTGTGTTTTGAGAGCTATTTAATATCCCTAGACTTGTTCAGATTGCATAGGTTTGTTCAGAGAAGTTATTCGGTGTTACCTAAACTACAATATCACTGAATAGAGTATGCAAAAAATCTGGATTCCCTACGACTTATATAAAAAATAGTGAAAAAATTAGAATTTGTATCGAAGTTTTTTGAGAATAAACGAGGGAAGTCTAATTTTTTTGGGAAATTTTATTATATCAGTTTCTTAAGCGGACTATTAGCTAAAACTTTGTTGAAGAAGAGAAAGAGCTAGATTAAAAACTGTAGAAACTGTTGGCCAACAATTGATGTCACCTTTTTCCAAGGGGTCCAAGGGATTTCAAAAAGTTTAGGGGGCCGAAAAAAAATTTGGTAGCCAATATAGCCAAACTGAGCTAGGGTTTTACTCAGCTACGGTTGTACTATCGAACCTATATAGTCTCGTTCGGGTGTTTTTTTCACAGTTGCACTGTTAAATAGTCAAAAGTAATCAAAAAATAATTCGATTACTTTTGAAAATTTTTGATTATTTTCAAAAATTGGCATTTACAACATGAACAAAATTTAAATAAATTCATCAGATTTAAACGATTTTTTTCAAATTTATTTGTTTTAAAAAAAAAATTTACATATATTTACTGTATTAATAATAAAAACAATTCATGACAGAACGAAAAAAGGTACAAATTCATAACATAACATAATAGAGAAATACAAAACATACAGATTCAATGTACATTATATTAATTGACAAAAAAAAGTTTATTTGTATTTATAATTGGCCTTCATTACAACTAGTTTTTCCAACGACAAATCAGACAATGATTGCCGTCTAAGGCCATCGACGATTACGGCAAAAGAAAACAGAAGTTCAACTGGAGCTGAAGACGTTAAGGACATGTTTAAAAAATGCTTCATTTAGCAAATCATATTTTTGCCAAATCTCATCAGCTCCTGAGTTATCATTTAAGTAACTCAAGCACTGATGTTTTATTGTGGTTCGCCGGTCAAGTATGATCTGCTCTTGTGGAGAAAGACTTATTTCAATTTCATCATCTGCAAAATCAATTCTTTAAAGTCTAAAAAAATCGACTTAATACACGCAGTAGCTTACCGTCAGTATTAAAATCAAAAAAATCGGGCAAAGTTAATGAATTATTATCTTTGACTTCAAAATTAATTGTATTGCAGTTTTTTTTTTGTAAAAACTCCAAATTGTATCCAAAACTCTGCTTTGTGTGTTTTCGATATTTAATTCCTACAAATCTGGACTTAAAGTCTTCAACACCTTAAGGCATTTCATTGTTATGCTTGGTGTAAGGACGGCTGATGCAATGGCGGTATTTGCCTCATCTTGCAACGTAAAATATGGTTAAAACCTGCGTCTCCACCTCTCTTCCATTTAGATAACAACGGTGGATATTTGTTTCATTTCCTGAGTTTTACTTAGCTTATGCAGCCTATTGCACAGTGACACAAGAGTCGGTATTAGGAATCCTATGTATAGAAAAATGTATTATACATTTTAACAATATTTTAATATATTGTATAAGGACGATGCACATCAGGAATCAACGACACGGTTTTTTATCTTGAACAGTTATATTTGTCCAAATAGTCCTCGATATGTAGGACTATGTATGCAATACCATAGTTGACGTTGTTTTCTCCTTGAAAAAAGTCCAGAGCCTTAGCAATTGGTTCCATTATTAACTTGTACATCTCCAGGTACTGTAAGTCTCCTGAAGAAAAATCAAGGTCAGCTTTTCGCACAAATCATTTAATTTGTTTTTAAGGGAAAGTGCTTGTTAACTACGTCAAACAATGAGTTCCAACGGGTAACAACGGGCAAAGGCAACAACGATCCCAAATGTTCTTCAATTATTTCTGAAGACTTTGGCCACTTGCACTTCCTCCACAAGTTGTTGCATTTATCAAATGTCTATAAAATAAATATTTATTTTTTAATAAATTTATAAAATACCAAAAAGGTTAAGCGAAGGGTATCTGAGACCAAATGCGCTATAAAATATATTTTTACAAGTATGTTGTGAATCGCAGAACAAAACGTACTAATTTGTATTTTTAAAAAAATATTAATATTATAATCTAATAAATAAATCTAGTTTCTTTAAAAATGTGTCAATTGAATGTCGATTGTCTACAAGAATACACATTAGACACTTACCATCATACGGTGAAAATGCAGCCTTCTCAGTTTTTAAAATTTTATCGAAATCGCTTAAAGCTATCAAATTCATAGTATAGCTGCAACATCTCTGATGTGTAGGCAACCACTATTCATTATCAAAAACTGGCAGAACATCATATTGTTCATCTTCGAACAAGGCATTTTCCACGCCATAATCTTTAAATGCCTTTACAAAGTTTGAACTATTGTCCGTAACGGTCAAAACAATGTTGGAGCTGTTCAAGCCAAAGGTTCTATTAATTTCACTTATCTTCTGCGCAATGTTTTCGCGGTGTGTCCTCCAAAAGTCCTTCTACATGCCAAAGCTGCCGATTTCCGTTCCAACTTATCAGTAAGCCAGTGACACGTATATCTAAGGAAGCTTCTGTGGTTTGCGGACCAAATATCAGCTGTGGTACAAAAATATTTATTTTACATTTTTTACAATGATGGTGTATATTCCCTCCAATTTTTGTTGTTGCTGTTTGCCTGCACAACAGCCATTCAATCATGTATTGTCAAATAATTCTATAAAGGATTTCTTTTTCCAGAATTGAAAGGGGCAATGAAGAGTCGGTAACTGCATTTAACAGTTTTCCATCAAACACAGATTGCGCTTTACCGCCATCAGAACAATCTGCCTTATAACTTTTATATTTTGTAAAAAGTGCACTATGCTTGACTTTCAAATGTTTGATGAAATTGGAAGTTACTTCACCACTCCATCTTATCACTCGATGGCATGCAACTCACCAGCCCAAGTTGTCTTATCTGAAATCTAATAAAAAAAAACCATAAATGCATAGTTTGCCTATTAATGTCTATGTTTTCGATGAAGTTCATATTCATTTCAGGGTCAAATTTTGAATAAGCTAAAAAAAAAAGAATTATTTCAAGCTACAGTCGAACATTCTCTATAATGAACTTTTCTATACCAAGTTCACTCTCATAGTTTTACATACATATCTTTTAAATTTTGCGTAAGATGAACACTTATAAAATTTTGATTCAGGAATGAATATGGACTATATCTGTTGACCCCTTCTGGTATACTTATACAAACTGACCTATTTTTGGAAAATTAGGATTTCTCCCATAACTACCAAGCAGCCACCTGGGGGATAATGAAATTTGGTCAGTTAATTTATCTTATACTAGGAGGCAAAACCTCCCACACCCCTTCTGGTACCCTTCGTATAAAAAAAACTGACCGAAAGTCCTATCTACAACCGTTTACATTCCATAAGCAGGCATATAATAATCTTATATTGGGTGATGATATTTATCAGTCAGTTTATCTGACTGACATTTTTGTACAGGTTTTAACGTAACATACATTTTTGGAGTACTTTGAAATAAAATTCTTAATAAATGCAAAATTAACCCTAAGTTGTCTTTTGTTGGGTCTTATTTCTGAATTTCTGGTTGAATTTTCCGTTTTAGTGTATTCAGGGACTTATAGTAAAATTTCACGATGAATATTTTTGCGGAACATTTTTACTCCTTAAATCCCTGATCCATGTTTTAATGGTGGTTTTTGCTCTTCTTTAAAAGAAAGACAAAAAAGACCTAAACCTTGAGGAGTTAGAGGGTTAACATATTTTACAAAATTGTTGTACGTAAAATTTTACATAACTTTGCTAAACACCCTCTATACCATAGTATGGAGAGTACTCATTTTTTTCTCTCTTGAAAATATAAAAATGCCTAAGGAGAAAAAAATTTTTATCTTTAAACATAAATATTATTTTTTCTCAAGATAAATATTTTTTTCTCGTGAAAGTAATTTTAAATATGAAGAGAACAATTTTTTATCACACTAACGAGGTTTATCTACCGAGCACTCATACGAGAATTATATCTACTCGTTACAAATAAATTCTCACTCACGAGTTTAATCATGAAATGATGTTAAGGGGGAGAAATTCTCTGCTAAAAAGTGTCGTCCACCGTACGCGTGTGTGCGAAAACGAAATTGACCGTAGTTCATATCATAAATGTGCACATACATACATACATACATACATACATACATACATACATACATACATACATACATACATACATACATACATACATACATACATACATACATACATACATACATACATACATACATACATACATACATACATACATACATACATACATACATACATACATACATACATACATACATACATACATTCATACATACATACATACATACATACCCAGCAAACCAAAAGTTCCGACGTGTCGGACATCAGACATTTCTCTTACATTTCATCAGAAAATTTGCCGAAAATAAATGATATCGTCATAAATGCCTTCAGAAATAAAACCGAGTTTTTCTGCACACTCTTCCGAATTTTGTGCGCCAAGTCTGCACGTTCTCTAAATTTTTATACTCATTAAACGATTTTGTCTGCACATTTTCGAAAGCGAGTTTTTTCTTCTTCCCACAAGAGAAACCTGTCGCTAGGGCATTTTTGTTTTGTTTTCTCTGAAGGGAGCACATTGGAATGCGCAACGCACTTAACAAACAACAACAACAAAAGAAAACCAGTTTAAGAATTTCTAAAACGGGTTTTTTTGTTGTTGTTTGTCAAGTGCGTTGCGCATTCCAATGTGTGTTTTTCATCCCTATTACACTATGCAACAAATGACGACTTTTTGTAAAATACAAAAACGGGATAGTATAGGTTCGATTCTACTATCGAAGGGTAATAAAACCCTATACTCAGTTTGGCGAGATTGGTGACCAATTTTTTTTTATGGGCCCCTAAAGATTCTCAAAATCAATGAGCCCCATGAAAAAAGGTGTCATCAGTTTTTGTCCAACAGCTAACTCACACTTCGTGATAACGCTAAACTGTATTCGGCAATAATGTAGCTGGGAGTTTTGCGCACTAACTTTATTAACAAATTATGTCAAAAAGGTTGGTTATTCCTGCCGTTTTTCAAAAAAAATTGAAGAAGAATTTATTATTTTTTCACTTTTTTGAGCATTACTTTGAGGGAGTCCAAATTTTTCTCTAACACTGTTCGCCAAAATTTTAGCCCTGGTAAAGATAAACAACTTTCGTGAACATATCAATCCAATCTGAACGTGTCTAGGCAACGTTAATAGCTCATAAAGTCCACGTTGATACCGGTTTTTCACACCTTTACGCACTTATAAGCCAGTAACGTAGTTGAATATCAACCGATTTTAAATATCTCAGTGAATTTAGAAGGAAGAGACTGCGGCCTTTCCAACCATATATGTAGTTATATTGGTAACTTGTCATATCTGTTTGTTTTTTGCCTCGAATTTTCAAACTTTTGTAATTTTTTCACTATTTTTTTAGTTTGATGAAGTTTGTAGCCCCTATTTTATAAGGACACCCTAATGTTTATTATTTTATTCAGAAAGTGCATTCTTTCACGAGTTGAATGCATACTTGTTTGTAAAAATCGGTTAACAAATAGTTAAGTTATTCATGTTTTCCGAGGGACGCAACTTTCATATTCTATACTCAAATCAAAGAGTTGAAGAAGAAGCATTGTTTTGGTGTTGTTGTTAATTACTTCAACTTTGATTTTAGCATAGTTGCATCCCTCAGAAAACATGAATAACTTAACTATTTGTTAACCGATTTTTACAAACAAGTATGCATTCAACTCGTGAATAAAAGCACTTTCTGAATAAAATAATAAACATTAGGGTGTCCTTATAAAATAGGGGCTACAAACTTCATCAAACTAAAAAAATAGTGAAAAAATTACAAATTTTTAAATTTCGAGGCAAAAAACAAACAGATATGACAAGTTACCAATATAACTATATATATGGTTGGAAAGGCCGCAGTCTCTTCTTTCAAAATCCACAGAGAAATTTAAAATCGGTTGATATTCAACCACGTTACTGGCTTATGAGTGCGTAAAGTTTTGAAAAACCGGTATCAACGTGGACTTTATGAGTTATTACGGTTGCCTAGACACGTTCAGATTAGATTGATATGTTCACGAAAGTTGTTTATCTTTACCAGGGCTACAATTTTGGCGAACAGTGTTAGAGAAAAATTTGGACTCCCTCAAAGTAATGCTCAAAAAAGTGAAAAAATAATAAATTCTTCTTCAATTTTTTTTGAAAAACGGCAGGAATAACCAACCTTTTTGACATAATTTGTTAATAAAGTTAGTGCGCAAAACTCCCAGCTACATTATTGCCGAATACAGTTTAGCGCTATCACGAAGTGTGAGTTAGCTGTTGGACAAAAACTGATGACACCTTTTTTCATTGAGCTCACTGATTTTGAGAATCTTTAGGGGCCCATAATAAAAAATTGGTCACCAATCTCGCCAAACTGAGTATAGGGTTTTATTACCCTTCGATAGTAGAATCGAACCTATACTATCCCGTTTTTGTATTTTTTTCACTGTTGCACTGTGTTATCAGTTAAAATTGTGCAATCAATAGATAAAGACGTCACGTCGCGAAAAGTCCTTAAAAATATTTAAAGGTAAATTAAAAAAAGAAAGGCCGTCTCGTCAGGCAATTAGAAAAAAAAATGAAGAAAGACCCTGAAGTACTTGTAAAAAAAACTATTGGCAGAAGAAGACCATTCAAATAGTAAAACTAATGTAATTTTAATCAGATTTATAATGTGAAATGTATTTTTTTATTGTTGTTGAAAATAAATAAAATAAAATATTTTTTGGAATTTTTGTTTAAATGGAATTAAAAAAAAACGGACAAATAAAAGAAATCTGACGATTTTCGTACATTTATTCAGAATTCTGTCCGAAATTCTCAACTTTCGGATTATTTGCCAGAGTTACTTCAGAAAAATCTAAAAGTCCCTTCGAAATTTTTCGAAATTTCCCTCAGATATCTGACCGAAAAGTCCGCACAAGTTTCCGAATTTCCCAGACATTTCGGTCCGAATTCTTGTCAACCACCCATACAACTTTCGGACAGAATGCGGACAGAATTCGGCATCAGAATCGGCAACTTGTGCAGACTTTCTGTCCGACATCTGACCGAATTCGGAGAAAATGGTTTGCTGGGTACATACATACATACAGTAAACTACGGATAGGTGCACATCGCATAAATGCAAAAACCGCATAAGTGCACTGGAACTTGAAGCCATTAGCCTTTTTTATACGTTTACATACAAAAATACACGGATAAGTGCAACACGTATAAATGCAAAAACCAGGTAAATGCACAACTTTTGCTAACCTGAAAGTACTTTTTTAGTACAACTTTGCATGCATAAATGCAAATCTCTCATACTACATAAATGTAGATTATGATTAAGAGAAACCGGAGAAAAAAAATATATAAGGTTGGAACAGAAAACACGGTTCAAAAAAAGATTTCAAACTTTTTCAGCACACGTGGTTTAGGTGAATCGAATTGAGTGCAATTTAATATGTATTTTGCAAAAAACAATGGTGCAAAATGTGATTGCAATGATTCATTAACAGCTCTTATTTTGGCACAGAACTGAATAAACAATGAAACAAAAATTTTTGATTTTTTTTACCTTAAACTGAACTGATTTTATAAGTTTTTATTAAAAACCTGTTGTGTAATGTAAACCAATATAAATAAAAACATTTAACAGCTTTATATTTTAATTATTTTCTTAAAGTTCCGTCCAAACTGAACTGGTGTTACATATTAATAAAAATATTTTAATTTTTGTATAAATGCAATAATCGTGCACTTATGCAATGTTTGTATATATGCAATAGTTGTGCACTTATCCGAGTGTTGTATAAATGCAAAAACCGCATAAGTGCACATAAAGTCGCGCGAAAACCGATGTGCACTTATCCGTAGTCTACTGTACATACATTAAAAGCAACTGTCCTTTGTCAATATCCAAAGAGAAGTATTTTTATACTTTTTTTTCTCTCTCGTGCTCTCTTTCATATTATCTTTATTTTTAACTTTCGCACTCAGAATGCAAAACAAACTTTTCGTGCCGGAGCGTTTTCGTCCATTCGTACAACGTGTCCAAGCCAGCGGATCCGGTCTATTTGAACGCGCTTGACCACGTCGATGTCGTTGTACAGCTCATGATTCATTCGACGACGGTACTAGCCGTTCACGATGAAGTGTCCAAATATTTTGCACAGTATTTTTCTCTCGAAGACTGTAGAGCAAGACAGGTAGGATCAGAGTCTGGTAGAGCTGGATCTTTGTTCTTCGAGAGAGCACTTTGTCGTTAAATCGCTTGCTTAGCGCATAGTAGCAGCGGTTTGCGATCAATACTCGTCTTTTGATTTCGAAGCTGACATTATTATTTTTGTTTAATAATAGACAAAATCATGACTTCAAAATTATAGTTGTCAACGTTCACGCAGCGTCCCAGACGAGTGGACTCTTTGTTTGTTTTTAACAAATAACTTGGTTTTGTCCTCGTTTATCACCAGACCCACTTCAGCCGACTGCTTTTCAATGCTCGAAACAGCCGCAGTAACATCTCGCAATCCACGTCCAATAATATCGATATCATCAGCATACGCGAGCAACATATGGCTTTTGTTAAATATGGTGCCATTCCTGTTTACTGCTGCTTTCCGCATGATCATCTCCATTACGATGTTAAAGAGATCGCAGGACAGACTATCGTCTTGTCTAAAGCCTCGCTTGGTAGAAAATGGCTCTGACAGATTTTTGCCAATTTTCACTGAAGACTTCGTGTCAGTCAGTGTCATCCCGCAGAGTCGAATAAGGACTGTCAAATGCAGCTTTGTAATCGATGAACATATGGTAGGTATCGATCTGCATTTCTTGGGTCTTCTCCAGGATTTGTCGTAGCGTGAATAACAGGTCGGTGGTGGATTTACCAGGTCTAAAGCCACACTGATAAGGTCCAATCAGGTTCGCCAGAAGGGGCTTTAGTCTTTCAAATAACACACTAGACAGGACCTTGTATGCGATGGGTAAATGGCTAATCCCGCGATAGTTGGTACACACACTAGGATGGGGAAACTTTACCTTCCCCTAAAATGAAACCCAGATGTAAACTTTCAAAACGCCGATACATGTGTTTTTTCATGTTTCCTTTATTAAAATTAAAATTTACTATAATTATGATTTCACGGATTCCGTTTTGTCGGATCCGAAACTGACCCAATTTTGGGAAAATCGTCCGGAAAAGTCGGGAAATTGGAAAAATCGAAAATTGCCTTTTTTTATAGCATTTTGTGTGCAATTGTTTCGAATGGCTTTAAGAATGGAAAAATAGAAAATTTTGTTGCAAAATTCGGAAAATTCCGAAAAAATTCGAAAAAAATTTAATTCTTTTTTCGACGAAATTTTGCATATTATCATAATTTGATAATTTTGAACGATGTAACTGTGAAAAATTTCGGATAATTATTCCAAAATGACTTTCCGAATGGGAAAATAAAAAAAAAATGTCGGTGAAAAACTCGGAACATTTCGAAAAAAAACTTAGAAACTTTGAATTTTTTTCGGCAAAATTTTGCATTGTATCGCTTGACTTGATGAAAATCGCAAACTGAATTTTTGTATTAAACTTTGTACGCAATTGTTCCGTAGCGTTCGAATGGAAACATAGAAAATTTTGGTTGAAATATTATGGAAAAATGCAAAAAATTTAAATTTTTTTTCGGCGAAATTGTACATTTTATGATATGTTTTGATAATTTTAAATGATATAAATATGAAGAATTTCGGATAATCATTCCGAAATGGCAAAACATAACAATTTTTGGTGGAAAACTCGGAAAATTCCGGAAAAAAACTCGAAAGTTTTGGATTTTTTCGACAAAATTTTCCATTGTATTGCTTGATTTGATAACTTCAGACGACGTAAAGGCTGAAAATTCGTTGTGATGCTTGGAAAATTTCGGATTATTGTGAAATCTACATGTATAAAAATGGTGTGAAAAGTGTATAGTAATTCATCAAGTGAGAACGGCTGGCCTATTTTGCTCAAATTTTTTTTTCAATTGTTCGTAATTGGAACAAGTTTTTTATGCAAGAAAATTTTGGGACAATCCTTCGGAAAAGTCGGGAAATTGGAAAAATATATGAAATTTTGTGTGCAATTGTTACGAAATGGCTTTTCGAATAGAAAAATAGAAAATTCTTAAGGAAAAAACCCAACAAAATTAATTTTTTTATTGATGAAATTTTGCAGGTTTCGGATGATTTGGTGATTTTGAACGATGTTAAGGTGGAAGATTTCGGATAAGTATTGGTTGGAAAATTTAAAGAGATAAATAATATTTAGATGAATTTTTTTTTTTTTATTCTGGCAACAATTCGGTCAAGATCTCAAATAACGTTGGCCGCTGCATCCTCTGGCATGGCTGCCACATTGTTGGAAGGCAGTCGAACTGCAAATTCCGCTTCGAAACTGTCGATGAATCTTCTCACGGTTGTAAAGCCAAAGTATGCAATGATCAAGAATTTGGCAACAGCGAAATTGATGCGAGAATGCAAAATCAACATTTTGGATGAATGCGCGGTAACGAATAAATGAGCTTTGGAAGTAGTTGATCGAACGATGAAGGATTTGTGAGGTGATTTAAAAGGATTTGATGAGGCAATAATTTTGCTCACGATATCTGATTTACCGAAATTGTGCAACGGTACACGGTTGTCCGTCAAGAATCTGATAAACAATCTGATTTAACCGACGATCATCAAGGGCAAAATTCTTACGAATTCCGATTATTCCAACTGATCATCTATTCCAATTCCCCGTTCGGTTGGCTTTGGCAATGACAATCAATAAATGGCAAGGCCAATATGTGGGATAAATCTCCCTTCATTGTAGTTTTTGCGGCGGAAAACTAATCAAAAAACATTGTTTATCATACCACTCTGTACTGAGTTTATCTGAAGGCATTAAATTATAGCCACACACAGATTCGCAGGGCACTCGTTCCAAAATTCATTCGACTACGAAGTTACGGATTTCAATTTCATTGATGGGTACGAAGCACTGTGCGTACCCATCAACTTAACTGAACTGTACGACTCTATTACACATGTCATATCAATTAGTATAAATATGAACAAGACGGAACCATCTCAGCAACGGATTTTGGTAGGCCTTACCAAAAATAGACCTTCTGTAGGTCTTCTATTATATTTTCTATACCTACCATCCCTTCCTCTTCCTTTCAAAAAAATGTTCTTTATAATCCTATTTCATTTCCTATTGAAACAATCGAGAAGGTCTTCTAATAACAGCGAAAGAGCTAAGAGGAAATCAAGTAGGTCTTCTATTATTTGCAACAGAGCACCTGCTACACGGTCTGTTTCCTTGCTTTTAAAAGAGATGTAGTAGTTATTCTTTAGAATAGTATATAAGGATGCAATATTCGATAGTTGAAGCTTTGAAGTCCTATTGTTCGAATCCAAAAAGATACAAAAAAGCATTTGTAACACATTTCGTTCATTGCTGGTGGAAGATCTAGAGAAGGAATTCTAATAAGGGGCAAAGTAACACGAGGTACACAGTCACAACAACAACAAATTTTTGTCGGTTATAATCCCGTTAACCGAATGTCCATCAAGTTTTTTTGTTTTCATTGTTTTGTCTGCTCCCTTGATCTCTAGTTTGCATTTAGTTGTTTTGTGTTTGTCAAAGAAGCCACAATTGTTGTAAGTAATGTGAATTATTATCTTCATGACTTTATAAGTGAAATTAAGAATTTAAGAGACGGATTGAATATAAATGGTATACATGTTAAAATCGAAATAAGAGCGTTTACATGTGAAGCACCTTTTTTATCAGTTTTTATGTAATGCGTAACCGATTTTTTAAGTTTATATAAATATACTAGCTGACCGGGCAGACTTCGTCCTGCCTAAAGAAGTATTGACTTAAGTGTAGTTTTGTTTGGGTGAAATTTTTGGGTAGCTTTTTTTAATATAATGCTTTTGATGGGAAAACCAAAGGAGTAAACATATGTTAATCAGTGGGTCTTTCTACACGTGAAAGCACATGCAACATAAAGCTGTTAATGAAAAAAAAAACAGAATTTTTCAAATTCAAGCCGCAAACTTGAATAAACTGTTCATCAGCATTACTGATTGTCATCGCAAATTCTAACCGAACTGGCAACTGTAATCAGTTGAATCAAACGGCAAATGCGTGGGTTTCATGGGAATGCATAGAAGCTAATCATTAGTTCCCTTATACTTTCTGGTTAAATTAAATTAAGAAGGATTACTTAATCCTGTATTGCTTCTTAACTACTGTAATTCGTGATTAAGGGGTTTCAGAGATTTTTTGTGTGTACACTCATTCCTCATTATGATTAGACATATTTGCAATATTTTTTATCTTGATATTGCAACGTCAAAAAGATTTGCGTAATAATGAAGGATGCTGTAGCCAACGCGATACGTTTTGTGATCAAAAATTTTCCAAAATCAACAATATCAAAACCCATGGGTGCATCAAGGAAATAAAATCCTACACACTTATTCGTAACCGTTAATATTACACTGTTGTATAATGTATGTCGCTCTAATTGTAATTAAATCAGATTTGAGAAATGTTTCAATTCGTGAGTATTCGATTTTTTTCTGTCGCAGATCTCGGTCACATACACCTAGTGATGGCAATTAAAAAAGAATAATCGATTAATTAATCATATGATTAATCAAAACGACAAATAATTAATCGCGATTAATTGCAAACAATTAATCGCTAATTCGATATTTTCACCTAAAATTGAAAATTATCATAAAAAAAATAAAAAAAATTTAACTAATTACAAAATTTTTCATGATATTTTCCGTTTATTCAATTTAATAAAAAAGAATTTATTTGTTTAGCACAGAATTTAAAAAAAGGAGCTTTGATATCCGTTTCGTGGTTGATCTGTTCCATTTTCCCGTTACAATTGCACCCGCTTTGGAAAAAAAGCCGCTCTGATGGTACAGATGTACCAATCAAAAAGCAATATTTTTGTGGAAGAGAGTACAGCTTAGGATAGACCTATTTCATTTCTTCCCATGCGTCTATTACATTGCGCTTTAATTCTGGTACTGAAATATTGACAAAGAAGCTTAGTTCATGTTGAGGAAGTGTTGAGTCATTGTCCTTCCTTCTTCGCCCATAAATCAAATTCAGCATCACCAGCAGAAGACGTTTCACTGCCGATCCCAATGCTTTTACTAACTGGGGTTGCAGTTTTAGGTCTTTCGTCGTCAGCAGTCAAAGCTCAATGAATACACTTAGCGGCTGGCGACGAATTTTTTTTTGTTCCTGGATGTCTATCGATTATTATTTGGAATAATCGATTAATGCAATTTATCGAAGGAGAATTCACGATACAATTAAATCGTTAATTAAAAGAAAATAATCGATTATTACCAATTTTTCGATTAATCGTGCCATCACTACATACACCACTGGTCTTAAATAATTCCATACCAAATATAAAGATGAATGGTGCTACAGTCCTCCAGCTATTGCTATTGGAGAACAGAATTGGGCAGGGTCACCCATTTTGTGCTTGATCACGCATATTGGTGTTTATTCCACACCCTATTTCAAATCCCACCCCTTTTTTAGACTACTTATATTGATCTTGATTGAATCCACTCCAAATCTTATGACAATTTGCAAAATAGAGTCGAATATATGAGGTCATGCCTAACGATCTAGTACTTCAGATATCGCACTTTTACAAATTTGGTCCTATGGGTAGGGCCATTCCTACTAATCTTATACTTCAGATACCGCACTTTAACAAATTAGCTCCTACGGGCGGGGCCACTCCTAATAATCTTATCCCGCCAGTTTTTGACTTAATCATATTGCATCCACACCTGATTTGAAGTTACTAATTGTAATAGTACACCAGATATTGCAATATTGTTAATGAGGTTGAATGGGTTGGCCATACCTCGAGAACATCGGTTGAAAGCTGCAGCATCCGCTAAACTTCAAACAAACTAAATTTAAATTTTATATGTATACATGTATGTACCATTTGTCGGTATCATTTGAAAATTTAAATATTGAAAGTATAAACATTGACATAAAATACATATGTATGTATTTAAATTTTCACAATTTACAAATTTTGTATAATTTTTGTATGGGAAAAATAGAAAGTCGACTCAATAAATGGACCAAATATGTCAAATGCAATGTTTATGTAGCCTACAACAATCATCGGAAGGTTGTCTTTCTAATGAATCCGGTTTGTTGCACATCGGTTCGGTGGTTTTCAAGGCTATAGCGGACATACGTAGAAACAAATGTTCACTTTTATATATATAGATTAATTTTTAAAGAATTTAAATAATTTTTAAATATATTTAATTTTTAAAGAATTTAAATAATTTTTAAATAAAGAATTGTAAAAAAAATTAAAATTTACCACGACATTTTTTGGTGAATAGATCTTCTGAAGGCCTTCTTATTGAAGACTTTCTGAAGGAAGTATATTAAGGCCTTTGTTTGCTTTCTGGGGAAAACATTCTGAAGGATGTTTTTTATGGCCTTTTGAAGGCCTTCCATAGGAAATCTTCTGAAGGTAGTATATTTATTACATTACAGAGGTCTTTCTAATAAGACCTTCGGAATGACTGATTTATGAGACCTAATGAATCTATTAATCTGAGAACCCTTCAGAAGGTCTCTTTTGAGCAGCGAGAGGGAAGACCTAGCTTACCAATCTCTCATTATGTAATTTAGAAATGAAGATGGTATGGGGCGAGAAGTAATGACGTCTCCAAAAAAAGGCCTGCTAGGAGGCCTCCAAACTGAATATTTCCGTTGCTGGGCAATTCATTTTGTATACAAAACATAAGCGGCCATAAACTATAAAACGTCAATAATTCAGATATACAACATGTGGACTTGAGACTTTTTGCAGGATTGGACGCTTGCTGCATAAGGCACGAAAAACAATTATTTACACTAAGTGACACTTTCAAAACAATTATCTACTAATTTGTATGATCTTTAATTATTTTAAGTAATAAACAAATAAACCCAGAACCACATTTCCCACGTGACATCGCCACCACAAAATAATGCTGACAAAATAAACAATTTCATTGATAATTAGTACATATAGAGTTTTAATTTCAATCAAATGCTAATGATATTAAATAAAAATTAAATTGTATACAATGGAATGCGAAAACATGTAAATTAATCTCGCAAACGAATCAAATAAATGGCTGATGCAATTTTCCACAATGAAAAACAAATTGGTGCTGTAATTGTAAACACAATTATCAACGTCGCTATCACTAGACCCCCCATGGCCCGGATGGGTCAAGCCGCATCAATGATAGCACACACATTACTGGTAATGAGACAAAACGTCACGATTGATAACACCCGAGTATGTGGTGTAAGTCTTTGATTTGCCCGTGAGTGCAATGAATTGCTCAGCAACTTCAACGGCAACACGAATTTGAGCTTCAGCTGTGCTGGCACCCAAATGAGGGGTGGCCACCACTTTAGGATGTTGGATAAGCTTCTTAGTGACTTCAGATTTGGGAGGTTCTTCGGGGAACACATCAAAGGCAGCACCGCCACATTGGCCGGATTCAAGAGCATCCAAGACGGCTTGTTCGTCGACAATACCACCACGGGCAACATTGACTACCTTAACGCCTTTCTTGCACTTGGAGAGGGCTTTTGTGGAGATGAGATCTGAAAACAGGGAAGAGATATTCATTGATATAGTTCGTATTAATGCAATATTTCAAAAATGTACGCATTACTAATGCTAAAAAAATAAATGTAAACTTCTACAAATAGAGTATTGGGCAATTCGATGAAAAATTGTCCAACTATATATATTGGATGCAATTCTATAATATAATTAATATAATTTTTTATGAAAAATTGCCCAATGTAAATTTTGAGGTATACATTTTATAGTGCCCTGGGAATAATTATAAAATTAATTACATTCGAAACCGCGAAAACTTACTTACTTCAGTGGCCTATTACAACTTACGAACGTAGTTCATAAATTTGAGGCCTGAAGTGTTAAAGAATTCCACACGCATCGGTCTTCTACGTGCCTTCTCCAGTTGGTCCTTCCAACGAAGTTTGTGTCTCCCTGCTCTGCGCCGTCCTTCAGGTTCGTTGACACCAGCCTTTCTCATCACCTTCTTCATAACTATATTAAATAGTGTTCAGGACAGGCTATCACCCTGCCTGAGACCTCTTTCTGTGTTGAATAGCTCAGAGTGATCCTTACCAATCTTAACCGAGGATTTGGTGTTTTCCAAGATACATCTGCAAAGTCGAATTAGCTTTACAGCAATACCAAACTCAGACATGGCCTCATATAGCCTATTCCTTATCGGAGAGTCGAAGGCAGCTTTGTAGTCGACAAAGAGGTGGTAGGTGTCGATCTGCTTTTCATGAGTTTTTTCCAGGATTTGTCGTAGAGTGAATATTTGATCCGTCGTAAATTTACCAGGTCTAAAGCCAAACTGATATGGTCCAATTAGTTTTTCTACAATTGGCTTTAGACGTTCACACAATATGCTTGAAAGGTACTTATACGCAATTCGTAATAGGCTTATTCCACGGTAGTTCTTACATTCACTACGATCTCCTTTCTTGTATATGGGACATAACAGACTGAGACTCCAATCCCCGGGCATGCTCTCCTTTAGCCAGATGTTCTCCATGAGCTGATGCATGCTCCTAACTAGCTCCTCCCTGCCAGCCTTAAAAAATTCAGCAGGGAGACCATCGGTTCCAACAGCTATGTTGTTTTTAAGGCGGGAGATGGCCATACGTATCTCGCTCTAGCTCGGAGGTGGACAGTTAATGCCATCGTCATGGATTGGAGCGGGGTCTTCTGGAGTGTTGTCAGTATCCAGAAAATTTCTACAATGATCTCTCCATATCTTCAGAACGTTATCCGGGCCCGTCACTAGCTGACCATCGCTGTCCTTGCAGGAGGGCAACCCTGTTCCACACATTCTCGCCTTAACTCTTTTTCCTTCTAAAAAGACGAGTTGCCTCTCATCTCTTCTCCCTGTGCCGTTCACGACCAGTTCGCGTTGCCATTGGCTGCAGTTTTGCCCTGTATGCAGCATCCGTCTCTCTCGTGGCATTGCGATATTCATCATCGTACCAGGCATCTTCTAGAGACGGCTTTGAGTACCCAAGTACGCTTCTCGCAGTCCGTTCTATGGAGTCGGCTATATATTGCCACTGCGAGGTAATATTATCAGGGGTTGGAGCATTCCGCAGCAGTTGAGTTAGGTGGTTAAAGTAGGCGTCCGCCACCTCTGTGGTCCGCAGTTTATCTATGTCCAGCTTTCGTGGTGTCTGGTTACGTACGTTTTTCGCTAAGCTTAGCCTTGTGCGTACCTTAACTGCGGTAAGGAAGTGATCGGAGTCAATATTCGCACCCCTGATCACTCGTAAGTCCAGAACACTCGATGCGTGCCTTCCATCAACTACCACGTGATCAATCTGATTCCTCGTCAATTGATCTGGAGATAACCATGTTGCCTTATGAATATTTTTATGGTCAAATCTAGTGCTGCTAACTACCATATTTCTTGACGCAGAGAAATCAATCAGTCTGATGCCATTGTTCGACGTTTCGGTGTGCAGACTGAATTTTCCGATGGTAGGCTCAAATGCGGTTTCCCTGCCTATTTTAGCATTAAAATCGCCTAGTACAATTTTGATGTCATGGCTCGGGCTACGGTCATATACATTTTCTAGGCTCTCGTAGAACTCGTCTTTGTCCTCATCGCTTTTCTCTTCTGTCGGAGCAAGGGGACATATAAGTGTTAAGTGGAAACACTTTGTTTTTACTCTTATGGTGGGTGGCTATACGTTCACACACCTTGAGACTAGGTGTCGCAGTCTCTTATTAACCACAAATCCACATCCAAACTCGTGCTTGTCCGCATGGCCACTAGAGTAGATGTCGCACGTCTTCATGCGCGAGCCTTGTATTCTTCGAGGACTTCCGCCAGTTGGATGGAGGCACCTGGTCTATACAGTGTTCTAACATTCCAGATGCATATCCTCAAATCATGGTCCTTAATTCGTTTGCGGTGGTCGTCAACATTTTGCAATACTTCTTTTCATTGCAATAGTTTAAACGTCAGCCCAGCGCACCACGTCGCAGTTTTTTCCTTCTGCCAGCATGTTATTACAGCCGACCATTCTGGGTTAGACGCTGACCAGGGTACCGCTCCCTCTGAGCCTGGGTTTTAAGTTTCGCCCCTCACAGTTAGCCAATCTCTGACGGTTGTCAAAGCCACGTTTCCAGGCGTCACCACGTCCGCAGTAATACCACGAATAAGGAGCTCTGTGAGTAGACTTGAAGTACAATTGGCAAGGATCACTCTGGGTTAAACCTATCAGAAGCTTTACCTTGCATCACACTCCCGACGCCCAAACCGAGAAAACACATCATCTTATTCTCCAGTAAAAAATATGTTAGAGTCTGCCAGAGTCACTTCGTCTGCTCATAATTGTATTCGATTTAAAATGTCTTAAGTAATTACCGGTATGGGTCATACATTTTTTTTGAGCTTATGGAAACTACGCTGAAACTTCTGCTTAAATGTTGTCATGACGGGACTGAGTGTAAACCTGAGTTAAACGAAACTGGTGATATTCACTCGCAGATACAAAATCTGTGAATTTGCCAATCCAGATGTACATCTTACGAATTCCATTCATCTTACTTGCAAAAATTTTTAAGTATGCGTGAAAAATATATATATTTTTAAACAAAAGATGACCTTTTAATAAAATAAATATCTACAGTGCTATTGGATAGAATTCGGAAACATCTGTGGCATTAATCAGAGAAAGAAGTTGCACTTGCATCTTTTGAACCATATGTAGACTCAGATATAAAGGAAAAGTTGGTTTGGCGTTGCAAATAGAGTCCGATAAAGACAATCATATCATATATATACTTTTTGGTTATAATCAAAGCAAATAAATAATAGAGTATGAAAGAGTTTATGATATTGTCAACCAGGTCACTGACCTATATAATAATAAATTCAAAGTACCACATATGCAATCCCTTAGTAATATCTTATAGTCTTATTATTGAAACAAAAAAAAACGATATTTAATCTTCATAGACATCAATTTAAATAAATCTCATTATATTTCCAATACTCACTCTTTGTTGCCGGTATTAATGGCGTATGCACCGTAATATAATCAGCCAATGGCCAAATTTCATCCAATGTCATTTTTTCAATACCAGCTGCTTTGGCTTCTTCCTCTGTTGTTATGGGATCATAGCCAATAATCTGATAAATAAATTATAATGGAGTTAATATCAATGCCACACTTTTCATATTTTCGCCACGCTATGCAACTATGTACATAGTGCTCGACTCGTACACTTACCCTCATGCCCCAGGCTTTCATGCGTATGGCCACTTCACGACCAATACGGCCCAATCCCAATATAGCCAAGGTTTTGCCATACAATTCACTGCCACTGTAAAGTTTTCTATCCCAGCGGCCCTCTTTCATGCTCTGGACGGCGGGTGCCACAGAACGTGCTAAAGTACCAATTAAGATGCATGTGAGTTCACAAGCTGAAACCGAGTTGCCTCCGGGGGAGCTGGAAATCATAGTAGAAAAGGATTGCGAAAAAGTGAATACAAAGAATACAATAAGTGATTAAGGACTGGTTGAAAAGTAACAAATTAAACACTTACGACATTTTATTTGATATTTCCTCAGAACATTTTAACCCTCTAGCTCCCACCCGTATGGGACATTTTGGACGGAATTTTGAAGATCAGCTTAAAAGTCAACTTTGTCAAAATGTTTGGCCTAAAATGTCTCTTACGAGTGGGAGCTAGAGGGTTAAAATGTTCTGAAGAAATATTCCCCTGAAACTTTTAATATATGTCTGGGCCTAAATTGTTCCGTATGGTGTGAGCTAGAGGGTTAAAATGTTCTGAGGAAATATTCCCCGGAACATTTTAACATAGGTTTACCATGTTGAGCTGTAAAAGTATCGATATTAATATCGATACATCGATGTTTTTGTTTTTTGCATTAGTATCGATTTAATTTTTTGAGTATCGATGTATCGCGACCACCAGTGGTTCATCACTTTCTATTTAATTTTTAAGCCAAATCAAGCTGCAATTGCACTAGAAAGTGAAGTATTTGGTATTCTGTCCAAATCTGCCAAGGCCGACCCAACGCCACCAGAACCCAACGCAAAGAAAATGAGATATTCATTTTTGCAAGAAGAATGCGAACTCAAAATCAGATCAAATAAATCTGACGCAATCTTACTTATGAGACAGTATTTTGAGACACTAAACATCCAAGAGGACAAAGACCCACTTTATTACTGGGAAGTAAGTGTTTTGTGTTATTTGTTTTGACTTTTTGCTAATATCTATTTTTATTTACATGGAGAATAAAAGTATGATGGCCCTAAAAAAGATCGCAAAACGTTATGTATATGTTCAGGCTTCATCCTGCGAGTCCGAGAGAACCTTTAGTAAGGCTATCCAAATAATTTCGGACCGGAGAAGTTCGCTAAAACCGAATATAATAAAACATAAACATGTGATAAAAAAAATCAAAAAAATGTATCCTGATCTCAGATCGCAAATATTACATTCAAAATAAAAAACTTAATATAGGAATAAATTTTTGTTCCTTTTTGCATTAATTTACTCAACAGCTGAATGAATTATTTGGCCTCCTTGTCCAAAAACGGGTTTCAGTTTAGTTTTAAAGGCTTAAAAAAAATTTAAAAAAATGTACGATATATCGCGATATATCGATGTTTTCAAGTATCGATGTATTCAAAAATCGATACTTTTACAGCTCTATTACCATGAACCATCGCAAATGTATTTTAACACATGATTATTCATAATCCCTGATCAAACTTCAAACCACTAAAAAAAAATTGTGGCGTAATTGAGCATAACGAAGTTTAAGGTTTTGTTACTGAGGTCAAATTCTATCATTTGATATTGTTTTGGTTTACCGCCGAAAAAGTGAACCACACTTTTGGGGCCCAATATCGTCACCGATTTACAATCTGAAGATAACCTTCCAATTTTGGATAAAAGAAGGTGTTGTTTAATTTTCATCTAACGACTCTGGACTATAAAAAGAAACCGAATCTAACGCGACCCATTAGTGGAACGTATTAGTCCAGACATTTAAGTCCCAGTTAATATGTAGTTAGTGATGACTATTTTCTCATGATGTGCTAGAAATGAGTTTAAACTTTCGCTCATGAGTCATAAGTGATAGCCCCCAGTTATATTTTTTGAAACTGTTTCCTATCAATTCATATAAGATTCTCGAAATGGAGATGCAAGTTTATTTCAAAATAACAAATATTTCACTGTATTTTAGGACAAAAGCGAATATGCATTATCTTTAAATGTGTATCATAAATGTGTATCTTAAAATCTAACGATATATTTATACAGCCAAATTTTATAGTGTAACTTTCGTTTTATTTTGACTAGACAAAGTTTGCGTAAATTATACACATATTCATCCATACTATAAAATATTTATGCAAATTTGTGACTGTCAGTATTTTCCTTAGCGTAAGAATGAGTCCTCATTCCCAGAGCGTAAGAAGACTTAAATGACATTAAATGGCGTAGGTGTCTTTTTTGGGGTACATGGTACTTAGTTTTAAAATAACTACGTGTTAAAAAGAGTTAATTGACCTTGATTGTATTGGCGAAAAGCGTCAATTTATTTGTGTAGAGTCATCTGTGAATATTTTAAATTATATATTCATGAGCATTGCAAATGACTAGTCATGAACGAGACATCCATATATTCTAATATATTGTAGTAGGTACAGTTTTGTTTGCAAACATTATACTATAATTTGTGAAAAAATTCAGATTAAATCAATATTAAGGCTAAAATTTTCTCTGGATATTTTTACAATCGATGACTTCTCAAAGTGATAACTTTATCAGTTTGTATAACAAGTTCATTTTATTAAAAATATAAATGGTGCTGAGTTAGTTATATACTCCATATGTACGTACATTCATGCTGTGAGTAATTTAAGCTAAACGAAAGATAACTTACTTTAAAACAATAACATTATTTTTCGTTGCAACTGCCACATCAATGTTATCCACACCGACTCCAGCACGGCCCACAACTTTCAAGCTACCAGCGACAGCTTCTATAACTTGTTGCGTTATTTTTGTATCAGATCGGACGATGGCAGCATCATAATTCTGTTAAAACAACACAACATGTTAATTAAAAATGTTTTAAGGAATAGTACAGACAAAATAATGTTTTATTAAAATACTAACTATAAATCTTTATCTATTTTTCTTTTCAAAATTAAATTGGAAAAAGTAATAAAAATCCACCTTAACCAAAAAAAATTGAGAAAACGAATGATGCAGAAGTTCTTATTTTTGGGGCTACTTCCAATTCAATTTTCAGAATTGAGTCCCAAATCAATTAGCTTAAAAATGTTGTACTGTGTTTGTTATTATAGTGCCAGGTTCTATCTGTGTATTAAAGCACTTTTGCCACGACAGAGAACTGTCTAAGTTTTAAATGTTATCTCTCTGGGGATAAAAACCATTTTTTCCACGCTTAAGCACCTAGTAGCTTAAGCTCAAATTCGTTTCAGGACTCTAAGACAAGTGGCTAAATACTTACCAGCGTTAATAGTTTTCTAAATGAAATTGCATAATATTCTCACCCCTTCTGGTATCTCTTATACAAAACGATCCATTTTTAGAAAATTAATATTTCTCCCATAACATTCAAGCGGACAACTGGAGAATATTAGAATTAGGTCAGTTTGATTATCTTGTAATAACTAGTAGGCAAATTCTCAGAAAACTGAAATTTTTGCACATCCCTTATGGTAATTCCCATACCAATGAACGAGTTCACACTTATAGTTGATAGATTTTTGTGCGAATTTGTTAGTCGTTTTTCCCTTGATTCTCAGTTGGTACCGTAAAAGACCCTTTCGGTTCCCCTCATTAAAAATGACCATATGCCCAGAGATATTAGATCAGATATGAATGGTGTAATTTATCACTGTAAATATTAATGTACAAAGAAAAAAAATCCCTGTTAGTGTGCTTTCATAATAAAACCAGTAAGAAAGTTTCAGTTGGACAACCCGACTTACATACACCCTCAGTAAAACATAAAATTTTCTATTATATTGATATTATTACTCGATTTCTAAAATGGGAGGTACCAGAAGAGGCGCGGGTAGACTTCATATCATTTTCTCCACAACTTTATCCTGGTACAGCTTAACAAAATAAAGAATTTGGGCACGATCGTGGCGAGTGTATTGATTTTATTACTCCATCTCCAAAGTGGGCGGAATGGTACATTTGTATACCAGATACTAGAAGATACTAGTTTTCTCCAAAACTTTATCCTGTTATAGCTTTACTAAATACAGAACTTGTGCACGATTGTGTTGGATGTATTGATATTATTACTCCATCACTAATGTGGGCGGAATGGTACATTTGAATGGGAGCTATCATAAGGGGCGTCGCTAGACTTACAGATTTTTTCTCCAAAACTTAAGCATATTAAAGCTTAACAGAATATAGAATTTGGGCACGATCGTGTCTAGTGTATTGATATTATTACTCCATCTCCAAAGTGGGCGGAGTGGTACATTTGTATGGAAGGTACCAGAAGGGGCGTGTCTAGACTTCTAGATTTTTTCACAAAAACTTTATCCTGCTTGAGCTTTACTACATACAGAATTTGGGCACAACCGCGTTAGGTCTATTAATAATATTAATCGATTATTATTACTCTATTTCTAAAGTGAGCGGAATGATGAATTTGTATGGGATGTACCAAAAGGGGCGGGGCCATGTAGCCCATTTGCAATACCGTTAGTAGTTTTGGGGAAATATTAACTCTTGCAAAATTTCACAGCATTTGTTTGCGTCTTTCAAAAGTTATCGTGCGCACCAGCCGGACAGCCAGAAAGACAGACGGACATGTCTCGAACGACTTAAAAAGTCATGAATCGAATTTGGTTAAAAAAACCTAGGGTCTAAAGTGACTCCTTCTATGTGTAACACTTTTGGGTCGAATCAAATAATATATACTCACTCTCCTACCCGTAGGGTGAGGGTATAACAAATGATATATACCCTACTACCCGTAGGGTGATATAAAAAAAGATTAATACAACAAATAATCGCAAAAAAAAACAAAACAAACAAAAAACATCATATGTTATAGACTTTTTTACACCAAAATCATTTCGCATATTGGATTGAATATGCTAAATGCTAAAAAGTTTACACTGCAGTTACGCCTATTGTTGACTATTGTAAACCAATATTTTCCTGCCACAAATCTATTAACATTGCTTCGGAGGCACTAGTCCAAATAAAAATCCAAATTTTTGTACGGCATTTTTATACCATCACCCTTAGGGATAAGGGGATTATACCATTTGATACGACCCAAAAGTGTTACACATAGAAGGAGTCACTTTAGACCCTAGGTTTCTTTGAATTAAATTCGAGTCATGACTTTTTAAGTCGTTTGAGCCGTGTCCGTCTGTCTGGCTGTCCGGCTGGTGCGCACGATAACTTTCGAAAGACGCAACCAAATGTTTTGAAATTTTGCACGAGTCAATATTTCCCCAAAACTACTTACGGTATTGCAAATGGGCTAATTGGCCTTGCCCCTTCTGGTACCTCCCATACACTTTAGAAATAGAGTAATAATAATCGATTAATATTATTAATAGACCTAACGCGGTTGTGCCCAAATTCTGTATTTAGTAAAGCTATAGCAGGATAAAGTTTTGGAGGAAAAAAAGGAAGTCTAGCCACGCCCCATCTGGTATCCCCATTCAAAAATACTCATCTGGTACCGACCACTTTATATATCCACCAGCTTTCCCGGCTCACGCTTTGTAAGACGAACGAACACCATTTATGTGATTGTAGCTTTATCCCATTGGTCTGAGTTATTGTACCGCTTTAGTCCCTTTTTATCCCTAAAAGTACGAATTTAAAAAGATACATTCGTATCGCACAACTAAAATGGACTGGTACCCCCTCTATTTCTATAGAAAGCATGCCCATATACGATTATAGCATTAGCCGTTTAATCTAGGTGAAGGTACAAATATTATCCCTTTTCGACCTTTTAACCGCTTATTGATAATTTTTACCCCTAAAAGTACGAATTTCTAAAATTCCATTCTTAGATGACGTTTACTCGAAAAGTGTTACATCATAATCCTATCTTCAGCCATTTCACCCAATCAGTTAGTCAAGCAATTTTAAATATATAGATGATGAAAATGTTATTACAATCGTTGACAAAACAATTTTTACAACACCTTACGTGGCTCGTAAAATATGAACGATTGTAATTTTGGCTTGTGTGCCACGCCCCTTTGTATAATTGTGGTTTCTTGTAGCCTATGGTAGAGGATCTACGGACAGTACTACACAGTGAAAATTTTATTGCAATCGGTCCATTTATTTCGCCGAGATAACGATTTTTCCAAAAGGGGGGTGTCACCACCCATTTTCCAGCGAGACGCAATCCTCCTTGTACCAGTAACATATATATCAAATCTCGTCTTCATACCTCTAATGGCTCGTGAGATGTGAACGATTGAAATTTCGGTATGTGTGGGCGGTGCCACGCCCCATTGTTTAACCATGTTTTCATATAGCCTATGATAGAGGCCCTATGGACAGTATCAAACAAAGAAACTATAATTGCAATCGGTCCATATAACAATTTTCTAAAAAGGGGCGTGGCATCGCCCACTTTCCACTTTCCACTCTCGACTTCGTACCCATAAGGGTTTAAAAAATACAGACATTTCAAAATTCGAGTTGTATTTTATCCCCTTGCAGTCCGAATTTCCAAATATTTGCTGAAATTCAGCTCGTTCAATGTACAACTCATTGCATATTTGCGCATATTTCTTAAAATATGCTAACTTCTTTGCAACAACAAAATACATGCAAAAATTTTAGCATATTGGCCGTATATTACAAATATGCGGAATAACGAAAATATGCTAAATGCGTTCTGGTGTAAAAAGGCTATTAATAAACAACGACATTCAACGGCAATTTACTTAAATTCCAGCATCTCCAATTATAATTGTTACTGTTTCGTCGAATATGCAATTTTGCCAAAGAGATGATAATATTCGCAGAACAAAAAATGTGCAGCGGGTCACTGAAAACATGAAATGAGTTGAATAGCTATAAGCTGTAACTACTAAATATTGTAACTAAATTAGAAATGAGAGCAAGACAAATATAGGAATTTTAAAAATGTTCAATATTTTTCATATTCGCAGCTGTGTTCTTTATTCCCTTCGCATGTATTTAAAAAATTACACGATTTTACAAAAAATAATTAAAAACATTTTTATATTTTACATCCGCGGCATATATTTGCTACTACTTTTTATATTTTTAACTTAAAAAAAAAAAAAACTTAATTTCCCTTTGCACCCCATGAATGAGGTATGGGATAGCTTCTCGCGTTGTTGTGAATTAACACGCTTTCTATTTTTAGATTCACAACTAACGGCACCTACTTATTTATCGACGAATGCGAACGTCACTGTTTTGAGAAGCTCTTACTAGACACGATGATTGAATCGACGTTTAATACTGCGAAGTTTCTGTCAAACAACATTCGAGGGGAGCCGACAATGAAAGAAAATTTTATTTTTTTTTTTCTTTTTAAGATGACTGGAGCCAGGTTTGAACCTGCGATCTCCCGCATGGTAGTCGCGTGTTCTAACCACTATGCCACGACCGGTCCCATATTTTTAACATGTTGGCCAATTTTAGAACAATACATTGGAAAACAAGCAACCAACGGACATGACCCTAATCTTTACCTTAGTTTTAGTGTTTTAGGGGGTATTCGGGGGTCGTGCTTGTCCGACCCGTGTACTGCTAACTTAATGCCCCATTTATTATACATACAACAATGTTTTTGATACCAAAAACCAGTTGTTACACAACCGACCTGTTATTAAGTGACACCAACCCACAACTTAAAACAGAACATTATCACAGATATCGATCACTTGACTGTACTTACTTTGATTTCTTTGCATAGTTCATCAACCGGCAATTTTAATTTGTATGAAACCTGACAATGAGACAAACAAATATTCATTAAACACAAAATTATCGCCAGATATATGATTGTGTAACGTATAATAACAACTCAAGAGAATATAAAATAATCTAAATACTAAATTGTAATAGAAATTTTACATTAATGCCATTAGCTTTCAATAGATCTGCACAGGCACTGTCCAAATCATCACAGACTAACACGTTTTTAATATCAACCGGCATTTTTTATGAGTCTTTCTTTCTTTAGTATTTCTTGCGCGCAACTGTCTAACCGAGACAACCGATTCGGACGGTCAATGAAAATCAACTAATTCCAGAATATTGGCACAATGTCGTTGTGAAGTGCATTCTCAAGCCATGTGGATGGACAATACACATACCGATAACGCGCTCTCTTGAATACTAAGCTTATATGCTATCGCTTGAATGGACGGACTAAAAAACAGAAGAGCAGAACTGGTTAGTTATAGTAACACAGTGTGACGAAACTGAATAATTGCCTTAATTGATGAATATATATTGGGATATGAATTTATAAGTCATTATTATTGAAATTCGTTGTCAAATGTATGGATGCATGAATTTTATATTTAGGAGTAATTTGGTGCATAAATTTAATTTTATTTTCGTTGATTTTTTTTTTTTTTTTTGGTAAATGATGTCGTACAGTGTAGAAATATACTTGGTATTGGGTATAAGATTCCATTTAAGGAAATTAATTTTTATTAGCTTTTTGAATTAAACCTGATTTAGAAGGTAAGGTTTATTCCGAAAATGTCTAAAACAACTTCGTTAAAGAAAGTTTGGCGGTACAGTCAACCAATGAAAAGTTAGTGGCTGCCAAAATGAGTCAAAATCGATAAATACCTTAGAATAACATCCACTAAGAAAATATAAGCTTACATACAAAATGCGGAAAACTTATAAACCAGGACTCTAATAACGGGGACAGAGAGATATATATCTGTAAATCGATTCAGAATTCGACTCTGATCATTAATCATTTTTATTGTCGACTGTCGACAGCAACTTCTGCGTAGTCAAGTTAAATGGCATGACTAGTGAGAGTTTTAAAATAGAAGCGTGTTATTTCACTCAAATGCGAAAAGCTCTTTCACTTCATATTCATGAGATGTAAAGAAACCAGTACAGAAATTTCAGTCAGTTAAACTGACTGATAAATACCATCACCCAATATAATATATTGTTTAAGTCTTGAGTTATTGAAAATAATCGATTTGTAATTAAAACCAGTTAGAAAGTTTCAGTCGGGCAACCCGACTTACATTTACCCTTACCCTAAGTAAAACAAATAATTTTCTATTTTATTGATATTATTACTCGATTTCGAAATTGGGCGGAGTGGTACATTTATATGGGAGGTACGTGAAGGGGTGTGTTTAGGCTCCAGATTTATTCTCCATAACTTTATCCTGTTATAGCTTTACTAAATACAGAATTTGCGCACGATTGCGTTGGGTGTACTGATATTATTACTACATCCCAAAAGTGGGCGGAAAGGTACATTTGTATGGGAGGTACCATAAGGGGCGTGTCTAGACTTCTAATTTTTTCTCCAAAACTTTGTCCTGTTATAATATAACAAAATACAGAATTTGGGCACGATCGTGTCGAGTGTATTGATATTATTACCCTATTTCTAAAGTGGGCGGAGTGGTACATTTGTATGGGAGGTACCAGAAGGGGCGTGTCTAGACTTCCAGATTTTTTCTCCAAAACTTTATCCTGCTTAAACTTTACCAAATACAGAATTTGGGCACGATCGCGTTAGGTCTTTTAATAATATTAATCGATTTCTAAAGTGGGCGGTACCAGATGTGTATGGGAGGTACCAGATGGGGCGTGAATAGACTTCCAATTTTTTCTCTAAAACTTTATCTTGTTATAGCTTTACTCAAAATAGAATTTGGGTACGATCACGTTTAATTTATTGATATTATTTCTCCATCTCCATAGTGGGCGGAAAGGTAGGTTTGTATGGGAGGTACCAGAAGGGGAGTGGCTAGGCTTTCAAAATTTTTTCCAAAACTTTATCCTGTTATAACTTTACTAAATACAGAATTTGGGGACGATCCCGTAGGGTGTATTGATATTATTACTCGATTTCTAAAGTGGGCGGAATGATGTATTTGTATGGGAGGTACCAGAAGGGGCGGGGCCATGTAGCCCATTTGCAATACCGTAAGTAGTTTTGAGAAAATAATAACTCGTGCAAAATTTCAAAACATTTGGTTGCGTCTTTCGAAAGTTATCGTGCGAACCAGCCGGACAGCCACCAGACAGACAGACAGACAGACAGACGGACATGGCTCAAACGACTTAAAAAGTCATGAATCGAATTTGGTTCAAAGAAACCTAGGGTCTAAAGTGACTCCTTCTATGTGTTACACTTTTGGGTCGTATCAAATGATATATACCTTCATCCCTACGGGTGATGGTATAAAAATACGAAAGAATTATAGTGAATATTTATGCCCTCACCCTACGGGTAGGAGGATATATGTATATCATCTGATTCGACCCAAAAGTGTAACACATAGAAGGAGTCACTATAGACGCTAGGTTTCTTTAAACCAACGCGATTGTGCCCAAATTATGTATTTAGTAAATCTAAAGCAGGTACCTCCCATACAAATCTACTATTCCGCCCACTTTAGAAAGCGAGTAGAAATATCAATACACTCGACACTATCATGCCCAAATTCTGTATTTTTTTATGCTATAACACGATAAAGTTTTGGAGAACATATCGGAAGTCTTCCTACGCATACAACTGTATCACTTTAAAGATGGAGAAAAAAATATCAATACACCCAAAGCGATCGTGCCCAAATTCTGTATTAAGTAAAGGTAAAATAGGATAAAGTTTTGGAGAAAAAAACTGAGTCTCGCTAAGCCCATTCTGGTACCTTCCCATGAACCGCTCCGCTCACTTTAGAAATTGAGTAATAATATCAATATACTAGAAAATTTTATGTTTTGCTGTGAGTGAGAGAATATTTAAGTCGGTTATCCCGACTGCATTTTTTTTGTTTAGGGGCCATGTTTCACTTTCAAAACGAAAAAATGCCCCAAAACGCGAAAATATGCCCCAATTTGTTTAATTGTCTTTTTTAGCCCAAAGAAATGGTTAACCAGTACAGAAATTTCAGTCAGTTAAACTGACTGATAAATACCATCACCCAATATAAGATATTGTTTAAGTCTTGAGTTATTGAAATTAACTGATTTGTAATTAAAACCAGTTAGAAAGTTTCAGTCGGGCAACCCAACTTACGTTTACCCTTACCCTCAGTAAAACAAATAATTTTCTATTATATTGATATTATTACTCGATTTCTAAAGTGGGCGGAGTGGTACATTTGTATGGGAGGTACGAGAAGGGGTGTGGTTAGGCTTCCAGATTTATTCTCCATTACTTTATCCTGTTATAGCTTTACTAATTACAGAATTTGGGCACGATTGCCTTGGGTGTACTGATATTATTAGTACATCCCTAAAGTGGGCGGAAAGGTACATTTGTATGGGAGGACCCTTAAGGGGCGTCGCTAGACTTCCAATTTTTTCTCCAAAACTTTGTCCTGTAATAGCATAACAAAATACAGAATTTGGTCACGATCGTGTCGAGTGTATTGATATTATTACCCTATTTCTAAAGTGGGCGGAGTGGTACATTTGTATGGGAGGTACCAGAAGGGGCGTGTCTAGACTTCCAGATTTTTCCTCCAAAACTTTATCCTGGTTAAACTTTACCAAATACAGAATTTGGGCACGATCGCGTTAGGTCTTTTAATAATATTAATCGATTTCTAAAGTGGGCGGTACCAGATGTGTATGGGAGGTACCAGATGGGGCGTGAATAGACTTCCAATTTTTTTCTCCAAAACTTTATCCTGTTATAGCTTTACTAAAAATAGAATTTGGGTACGATCACGTTTAATTTATTGATATTATTTCTCCATCTCTATAGTGGGCGGAAAGGTAGAATTGTATGGGAGGTACCAGAAGGGGCGTGGCTAGGCTTTCAAAATTTTTTCCAAAACTTTATCCTGTTATAGCTTTACTAAATACAGAATTTGGGGACGATCCCGTAGGGTGTATTGATATTGTTACTCGATTTCTAAAGTGGGCGGAATGATATATTTGTATGGGAGGTACCAGAAGGGACGGGGCCATGTAGCCCATTTGCAATACCGTAAGTAGTTTTGAGAAAATAATAACTCGTGCAAAATTTCAAAACATTTGGTTGCGTCTTTCGAAAGTTATCGTGCGAACCAGCCGGACAGCCACCAGACAGACAGACAGACAGACAGACGGACATGGCTCAAACGACTTAAAAAGTCATGAATCGAATTTGGTTCAAAGAAACCTAGGGTCTAAAGTCACTCCTTCTATGTGTTACACTTTTGGGTCGTATCAAATGATATATACCCTCATCCCTAAGGGTGATGGTATAAAAAGCGAAAAGGCAAATAACAGCTGACCGTGCGAAAAACAGGGAAAATTGAGATTAATCGAACGCGGAATTGAATGGATAGTCAGTTGGAATATTCGGAATTCGTGAGATAAGGACTTACTCTCCTTTGAATTTACCCTTGATGACTGTTTATCAGTTTCTTGACGGACAACTGTGTACTGTTGCACAATTTCGGTTGATTCAGAATCCGCAACATGATATTGATCGATTGCATCTTCAGCTGTAAATTATGTGGTGGAGTTTCTGGCACATAAAGCAATTCATCCTCGTCGGTCACGCTGGAAACCGATTTGTATGAATTCAGTTCTCCAGCGATTTGACTTTGAAAAATTAAATTTATGTATTGCAAGTTAATTAATCCAACAGAGATTTGTATATTTTTGTGCATAGCCGGGGAACACTTTGGAGATGAGTTCCTCCTTCGACGATGTGAACTCGCAAAAATTTGCACGGAACGACATTAATTCAGTCGAAACATCAACAGGAATTTGCTAATTGGCAAGCGCCGGAAGTTGTCTCGATAATTCAGCAGCCGATGGGAGGTTCTGCAATGCGACTTTCATGTTCGTGGTTAATTTGAACTTATTGACATTGACTACGGTTTCAAACATGCTTTATGTAAATCAGCAACATCAGAGAATCTCAGAAGAGCAATATCATAGCCCCACCAAATCGTCTCGAATCATCTCGTAAATCCTTCATGGTTCGGTCAACTACTTCCAAAGCTCGTTTATGCACCATCACAGAAGAAAATTCATCGGCAGCTTTAAAGCGAAATTTGCAGTTCGACGTCCTTCCTACAATTTGGCAGCAATGCCAGACGATGTCTTGCCTGTCCCACCGGGAACATCGAGCAAGTTAATGCCCCCCGTTTCCTTGCCAACAACCATCATCAGCAATTCGTACACGTTCTTCTGCTAGGCATTCAACAGCGGCATATTTGCTCGCACTTTTTCGACCAGCTTATCTAGATTTTAGTCTTGCTTATGCTGCATTTCGCAATAGAATGCATCGTGCACCGATCTATTTAAAGCTGGCATTCCCAATGTCTTCGATTAGAACTACCGCTTTTCGTCCTTGTATTTGTCCCACAATGCGGACGGGTTCGACGGATATGGTGTGACTCTAAAGATCACAAACAATGTACGAACAGTTTGCATAGATAAACTTGGCATGGATAAACTGTATAAAATGTCGCTACTAAAAACTTTAAAATCCTTTTTTTTGCAGAATATTTCTGAAAAAAGGACTTGTCAGGACATTTGTGGGCATGTTTTTCATACCGTTTGATGCGTCTCTGAAAACTCTTTCCTATGATACTAATATTGCGCATATAGTCTTTAGTTAAAAATAAAAAATCTTTGATAAACTCAAAAAATTCAATTTTTATGCAGAATATGCGAATAATCTTGCTCAAGCATATGTTAACGAAAACTTTCATGGTCTGGATGTCTTGTGATGCATATTTGGAAACGACCTTAAATTCCAAAATAGTATTCTTCTTTCTATAACATATGCATAAATATCTGCTAAATTATGACTGTTTATTACTTTAGAACAAATAAATATAAAGTTCAACCTATTTCCATTACTAACCATTTAAATATCTCGGAATACACACTGCTATTTCTCCACTGGTTCTGTATAGAAATTATAAATCCGCTACAATACTGTAATGGCAATAGTGCTCAATCAACCGTCACACAGATGTAAGCGATTTCAAACACTGTGCCATGTACAGATCCCATAGTCTTGTATCGGACGATTCTCTTGGTTGAATCGTCTGATACAGTCATTATCGTTAACAAAAAATAAAGTACGAAAACAACATTAGTCGGAACAAAAACAACATCTATGCATTCAACAAATAAAAATATTTACAATTGATATGTCGCCATTGGTGATGGGCACGTGAGTAACTTTTGGCACGCTGATATTTTACGACTCACGAAAAACAGCACCTGCAATTTAACGACGTGTGTAAACGTCTGCTATGTGAGAAGCTTTTTGCTAGACAAATAATGATTCGCTCAGCTACTCGAAAGTTGCTGTCAACAAAATTTTTTGATAGAGCTTTATCTACAACTATGGGTTAAGACACTGGTCGATTTGGATCGAAAAGGCGCGCATGATGTATTGGTGGCCCCCAAAAAGCTTTGGCGGCATCTTGACTTATCCAAACTCATAGGAAAACCTTGAAGGATCCTTGACCAAGGTCGGACGTCAATACGGAGACATTATCTAATAATGTATATGGCCAATTCCACGGCAAAAATGTCTATTCAAATTAAAGGTTCGGAGAATTTTTTCATGCACTTTTTCGTGTATTTGGCGAATTTTGACCCAAAATTTTATGTTATAAAAATAGTTCGAAACTTTCTAGGGAAGCAACACCCATTTTTTTAAATTTTTGAGGAAATTTCTGATCTTTGAAAAGCCGTCAAATTCAATAAGGAATCCTTTTGAAAAGCGCCTCAATCGAAAGAAACTAGCTGTTTTCTTAGTGGAACATTATTTTACTTCCGAAATTAAGAATATTCATATGTACACTATGTTGCGAAATTCTAAATCATTTAAGGAATTTCTGTATAGTCATCCAAGGTGGAAGTAAAAGAAATCTCTCAGAAAAATTCTCAGAATTCATCCCCAACAATATCCATCGTTTCCTCATTCCCATCTCCAACCTCATGTGTAGCCTTTTTGACTAAATTCTGTAGGTCATCAGATAGATCTCAAACTACAAATGTATGTATCGGAATTGATGAGAAATCGCTGCCATATATCTTCCAAATTTGTTTTCTAGAAATCTGCCTCGCGTAGTTCTACTCAAGAGTTTCTTCCGATAATTGGCCTAAACATGTAAAAAATATGAGTAATGGAAGAACTTGGAAGAATGTTAAACGGTAGTGGTGCTTTACCTAGTGGTAAAATCGCTGAAGTAATGATATCCGCACCATGCATCAACACTTTATGCATGGTGGGTGACATACTCCACCAACTACATTTTTCTACAACAAGCCTGGTAGTTTCGAGAGCGTAAAATCAGTAATTGTTTGGGTCGATCTCATCTGACATATATACACGTCAAAATGACAGCCAAGCGATGGAGTATATCTTTATCCAAACCTGTAATCTCTGATGATATTTCAATATCTGAAAAGTATCTCAGTAGTTCCCATCCCAGCAGTGTTCCCATCATTTGAGGAACCAAAACCTATAAAAATGAGAGATTTGGAAATGCGATTATTCTTTTATTGAGGGAATACACTTGTTAAAGTCAATAAACACGGCCTGGTTATTGAAATTGTCTGTTTAAGTTAGAAGCCATTTTGGTAAATTTTAAGTTTCTAACCGGAAATCTTCGATACCTTCATTAGTTGCAACCAGAAGAAGTGACAAAGTGTAACTAAAGGATTTACCTTTAAGATCAAATTGGTTTCAGAGTGTTCCGAGATGTTCCAAAATAGTGACACATGTTTGAAAATTGTCAAACGGGATTTTTCAGTCTTCGACGAATTCTTTCGGGGGTTTTCGGGTTGCAAAATAAAAATTGACCCTCCAAACAGTGGAATTATCTTTGAGGAATGTTTAAAGAAGTAGAAAACAATCTAGAAGATCGAAAGTAAACAGGGACGTATTGCATTTCACCCTTTTCGGGTTAGTGTTGTGCACCGAATTTACACCAGAAAAAAGCTTCCCTAAAACATTCGACCGAGGATTATGGGTTAATATTTAGCTATTGGGGTGCAAAAATGTGGTTTTGGACTACCTTAGACTATCAAGGAAAGGTACACATAGTTAGCAAAAGGTTTCTGTAACTTCCAAAAATTACCCTCATGCGCGCCTTTTTGAAGGAAATCGACCACAGTGCGACGTAAAAAGTAAAATGCACTTTGGGAGATGAGTTCGATTTGTGGGCTCACCATTCGACTTTGACCCGCAAATGTTAAGGATTTGAGTCATGTCCGTCTGTTCAGCGAGTACTTCTTTATGAATTAAAATATAAATTAACCAGTGACATTAAAATCGCTAGTCGCGTTGTATTGAATATGGGTGAAATAACCTTCAAGTACCTCCCATACAAAATGACCTATTTCATTAAAAACTCTATTCTATCGCTAACTTCATCTTGGTGAAGTTAGTAACAATGAATATAACTACACCTAAAACTTTATAAAAATATTGGAGTGCTCCTCGAATTTGAGGTGTTACCAGACTTCTTTATAAAATCTTCTACTACCACAATGTTTTCTATGGTTCCGTATCACAACTCCAGCATATACTTTACATCGATTACATCGAATGTTTTCATGTAATGCAAACATTAGTAATTTCTGTTGTTTCTTTGCAAATTCTCACTGATAGTAAATTTTCATAAAAGTAAAATTATTTTCCACCTTTAAAGGTATAATAGGTTATTGCTAATTTTTACAGAGAAAGATAACTTACAATGCTAATATTAAATTCGTATCGTAGATCTTTTTGTAGATTATTTTGCAGGAAATTGAATACATATCGATACCTTCCCATAAGAATGTATTAAGCGACACTTTTTTCGAAAATTACTTTTTGATGTGGAACTATACTAGAAGTTAAGCGCCACATTTTGGCCTGGTTTTGATGCCCTATCATGGATGCAAAGGAAACTAGAGAGAAAATAAAATTGTATCAACCGTCAAGTTTTCTCACTAGAATAATATTGCACCCTAAAATTTTAAATTTTATCTGATTAAACTTTTGGTTTTGCAATGATGTCAAGTTTTGTATTGTGAAAATCACTTTCCAAATATGTTCCTTTCAATAAAATACACAAATAAATAACTAAATGAGACGTTTTTTTCGTTTTCTACACAATTTTAGAAATGTCGCTTATTACATTTTTATGGGAAGGTATCGATATTTATAAATAACATTGTCTTAAATGTCCTCATATTCCACATTTTTTAAATTATGATTCCGTACTAACTTATTTTATATGCACTATTTTCTAGTAATCTTACAAGCTTAGAAAAACTCATTCATTCGCTAAAGATCACCAACAAATAGTTTCAACTTTTAAGCTTGGATTTAAACAGATCGAATAACCTTAATATTGCAAACTCTATAAAACATCGCCATTTTGATTTTAATCTACAAATTTATATATTTTTTTATAAATATAGAATAGTAGAACGTTGGCGCAGCGCATATTCGAAAAACAAAACCGGTATTGCAAATACATACAAACAATGTAAATCCGTTTCTAATAATTTTGTCTGTAGCTTAAGTTTTATTCCCACTCACCATCACTCGTGATTCAAAGCCAAGCATGCGGCGAGTGCCCATCTCTAGTTGCCGTACCCCTCCACACAGGCACACAGTCAGTTTAATAATCTCGCCTCACTTGGAGATTTGTCCAGCAGACAGCAGTTGTTTTTGTTATTGTCTACTTATTGTTTTTTAATTCATTCTTGTCTTGCATTTCTATTTATAAATTAGGGATATCAGCTTGACTTCCATCCATCCATGAAAATACGATATTAAGTGAATTAAGGTAAATAAGGAAGGGATTCCTAAAAACAAATACAATTCGTCAGAAATCTATTAATAATTTATGTTATTTTAAATGGTCTAAGTACCAATGGTCCCTGAAAAGATACGTCAGCAATTCCATGTCAATTATGGGGTGTCTGCACTGAAGGAAAAAATTCGTTGCTCCCAAACGAAAAATTAGACAAATGAACTTCGTTTGGAGATTTTATTTGCCGCAAAACTAAACTGGTTTACCACAAGCAGTTTTGTTTTTTGTGGGAATGAAATAATCGTTTATGGTAAACTCAATATACGTTTGTAACAAACGAAAAACGACTATGGCAGACTATTTCTTCGTTAGTCGTAAACGAAAAACTCGTTTGTGCCAAAAGAAAATTTATTTAGCACAAACTTTTATTTCGTTTGTCGCAAATAGAAAGCTCGTTCATCGCAAAAACAATTGTATTTGCAGCAAAAAAAAACCATGTTTGCCACAAAAGAAATCCACGTTTGTTGCAATCAAACAAACTCCTTTGTTGCAAACGGTAAACGCCATTGGCCCAATCGATATTTTTCCTTTGCCCAAAATGAAATATCAACTTTTTTAAATATAATTTTTATTTATTTTTATATTCATTAATAATAAATACATGGATTTATACTTTTACACATATATTTACATATCATTTTCTATCGAATACCATTGCCTCGTGTTGAATTTTGTTTAAATGAATGGCTCGAAAGTTATTTCTTATTATATTTTCTTTACACAGGAAAGACAAGTTTAGAGATTCTGAAGATACTAATTAATATAATATCAAATATAAGAGCAAATGTTGTACAAAAGATTTGCTAATTTTAATTCGTCCAGTATTGGTTTATTTTTGGTTCACTCTGAAGTTCTTAAAAATGATTTGCTGGTTCCTTTCCAAAAATATTGTTAATTCCTGAAAAAAAAAACAAAAAAATAATGAAATTGTTCACTTGGTGTTCCAGCTTCTTGAAAAAAATACTCACCCTTTATGTGTATAGCGAAAATGCAATCGCTTATATATTGTGAAATATGTTCAATATTATCTTCTTGCAGAATTTCCAAATTATTTTTAATGAAATATCGCATCACTGATAGTTGAAACATTTTCTTTAATTTATTATTTAACTAAGTGTACGTATTTTGACTGATTGTCTTTTCCATTGAAATTCACTTTTAGGAACATTGTCTTTACATTTACAAAAAAAAAAACACACCACGCACAACAAACTGATGTTCATAACTCAATCACAAACGAAAAACTAAACAAGACATTGTTGGGGTAGGTGAGCACATCAAGCGATTATTCTCGAACATCTCAATGATTGATACACTATCCCTCACTCATTTGTCAGAGCGAACGAACATTCGTTTGGGACAACCTTGGAAGACGTTTGTGCAAAATATAAAACATTTGTTTAGAAGAGTTTGTTTTTCAACGCAAATCAAAAGCGTTTGGTTGCCATACAAAAATACGTTACGCTTTCTTTTCTCTCAACTCTCTGAACATAAAAGATTTACATATTCCCCAAAAATTTTCTACGGTTGTCTCAAACGAATGTTTGCTTGCTGTAAGAAATAAGTAACGCTCTTTGTTCTCTCAACTCTCCCAAATATAAAGGTTTTATATTTTGCACAAACGTCTCCCATGGTTGTCCCAAACGAAAAATTCAACGATGTAGGGGTAAATTAATGGTCGTTTGCAGTAACAACTGCATTGTTGATGGCAACTGTTTCATTTTGCGTCGAATACGTCAACGATTGGCATAGTGGATAGAACACGCGACTACCATGCGGGAGATCGCAGTTTCAAACCTGGCTCCAGTCATCTTAAAAAGAAAAAAATAAAATTTTCTTTCATTGTCGGCTCCCCTCGAATGTTGTTTGACAGCAACTTCGCAGTATCAAGCGTCGATTCAATCGTCGTGTCTAGTAAGAGCTTCTCAAAACAGTGACGTTCGCATTCGTCGATAAACAAGTAGGTGCCGTTAGTTGTGAATCTAAAAATAGAAAGCGTGTTAATTCACAACAACGCGAGAAGCTATCCCATACCTCATTCATGGGGTGCAAAGGGAAATTAAGTTAAGTTAAGTCAACGATTGTGGTAAACGTTGAATTTTCGAAACAAAACTATTTTTTTTGCAGCAAGCGAGCAACAAATGGGTTTTTTTTGAGTGTGTGATTGAAGTAAGGCAAAATAACATATTTTTTTCTCATTTTTATATACAGTGAAACTTCGATATTACGAACTTCATTATAACGAAAAACTCAATATAACGAATTTTTAGCTGAGACCCTTGAAAAAACCTTTTTATTGCAAAGTTTTTCATACAAAAATGCTCTATAGCTATAACGAAAAAATTCTGATCTATAAAGCCTCTATATAGCGAAGTATTTTTTCAAAAGCCTCTATACAACGAAATTATAATTGAGTAATACATACATATAACATTTTAAGTCTTTAAGTCATTATCAAAAGCCTCTACATAACGAAGTCTTGAACTATAGTCTCCATACAACGAAGTCAGAATAAAGCATAAAGCAAAATTAAATTTAAGCAAAACGGGGAATTCCCTTTTAAAACCAACGAAAGGTAAATGTCTTTGCAGGTTAATATGCAAAGCGCCACAAATTACATAGTCAGTTCTGTTTTGGTTCTTTGTCAAAATGAGTGTATTAAAGCGTAAATCAATTTCTATACGAGAAAAAACAAACAAAAATTACACAATATTTTACTAAAATGTAATAAAATAAAAAAATAATAAAAACTTAATTTTTTATTTACCTCTTAAATAGTTAATTTTTATTATTATACTAGTATTTTCATGTAAAATAGAATTCGGACAAAAAAAAACTATAGTTATAACGAATTTCTTTCGTATTTCTTTAAATTTCGTTATTCCAAGGTTTCACAATGCATATGTATAACGAATCAATAGCTATAACGAAGTATTTTTCGGTCCCCTCTAGATTCGTTATATCGAAGTTTCACTGTAGTTTCTCCTCTGTTCTACAGTTTTGAGCAGGGTATACGTTATAAAATTTTTTGTCATCTTAAAAATCTCTATTCTCTTAAAAAATTTGCACATTGTTCTTAAACAAATGACGAAAAATTTTCCTTGTTCCAGAAAGAAAACTTGCATCATTTCCAGGTGTGGTAGACCCTGTTTATTTGTTTTGCATAGGTTATCGTCAAAAATGCATGGTGTTTGTTAGAATTTCGATTCCACAGTGTTATCTGCTGAGTTAATGTTTTAAATCATTTAATAGGTCAGAACTTTTCCATTAGGAACCAGTTCTAGCCGGATATTTTCAAAGTATATAAGCAATTCGTTGTAGATTTTAATTTAGACAAAAGTTAAAAAACTGATATAAAATCAAAACATGATGTGGTTATTTAATTTTCTTTATCGTATTTAACATAACTTGAAAAAGAATCGCAAAATTTTATTAATACAAATCTTTAAGGATAATTTTATCGTCGAGGCGAGGGCAGCGGACGTTTGTGTTTAGAGGAACACTTGTAGAAATTATCTTTAATTTTATCGTCTTTATCTTTCGTGATTCAGGAGTATTTTGCTTCGATGCGAATTGTGGTTATTCGGTCGTTCCCAGGATTGAACATTTTCAACAGCTGCCATGCATAAAGACAGGAATTTGGATGTGGCTAGTTACTTCGACATCTGGTCTTGCGGTTTAATCCTGTAATTGACCGCATAGTCACTATCCACATAAGGGCGAAGAATTTGTACATGAAAAGAAGCTAGACTTCGGAGAGCTGCCTACCACCGAGAAAGCCTATGCCTACGTAAACCAACTCTCGCAACTACCGTACTGGCATATAAAAAACCACACTCAGTTCAACCCTGGAACGATGAAGAATGTCACGTATTGTCTAAGGAAACGGACGCCGCATACAAGACAAAACTTGATCCAATAGTAACGCGTGGGGGAGGAAGGCGAGACGCCTATTCGGGAAGGGTCTATAACGTTTATAAAAGAGAAGAGAGAGTGTGGATTTTGAAAAGTACAGGTATAGAGGTATAAGCATGAAAGTTTTAGCAAAATGTAAAGGTTAAAGGTTTTGGAACAGGAATCCCTACATGTAAGGACAGTACTAGAAATCGGATGACTAACACGCAGAGTGTGCCGCAGATATGGAAGGAACAATTCCGAACTCTGATTGTTCCCGAAGGCAGCACAAGTGACGAAATCACACCGATCATCTTGGACAAAGTAGATTGTCCACCACCGAGTCAAAACGAGATAAGCAGACCTTTTTAAGGCTCATAAACATGATTTGCATAAAGGAATACATGCTTTATTGTTGCAGTCTGAGGATTTTATATCCTGTATTTAAGAATGGCAAATCCAGTGCGTGCACCAACTACCGCTGGATCAGTATTTTACCATTCACATGTAAGGTCCTGTCGAGTGTGTTATGTGCACGACTAAAGCCCATCTTAACGAATCAGATCGGCACTTACCATCTGTTTATCGTCCGATACGAAAGAATCAATTATATGCGATGGCTGAGTTTGGTATCCCTGCAAAGCAGCAAATTATTTGCGAGGTGACACTGACCGCCACTAAACATAGTCAAAAATCTTACATAGCCATTTTCTACCAAGCAAGGCTTTAGACATGGCTAACAGTCTGCCATGCGATCTCTTTAACATCTTAACGGAGACAATCATGCAGAAGGCTGCAGTAAACACGACTGGTATCACATTTTATAAAAGCCATATGCTGCTTGCTTATTCTGATGATATAGATATGATTGGCTAAGGACTTCGGGATGTTACTGCGGCCTTTTCGAACATTAAGAAGCAGTCGGCGGAAATGGGTCTAGTGATAAATGAGGACAAACCAAAGTAATTTCTTTAACCGAACAAAGAGTCTACTATTTTGGGATGCTGAACGTTGAGAACTATAACTTTGAAATTGTAAATGATTTTGTCTACCTTGGCTCTGCCGTAAACAAAAATAATTATGTCAGCCTGGCAAATCAAGAGACAAGTATTGATCGCAAACCGCTGCTACTATGCGCTAAGCAAGCGATTTAATGCCAAAGCAATCTCTCGAAGAACAAAATTCTAACTTTATCAGACTCTGATCATACCTGTCTAGCTCTACAGCGCAGAATCCTGGAAAATGCCACAAGCAAATCTTTCTATCCTGGTTGCCAAACATTTTCACCCATCAGGTCGTGCATAACAAAGCGGACACTTGTATGAAAATTTCGTCGACGATTTGTATGGACGGTCCCCTAAATGTCATCAACGATTTACGTTTTTAAACCGGTTAACCAATATAAAAACTCAGAATAAACCCGTTATTCGAAAATCCATTTTTGAATAAACGCCAGAATTGATTTAAAAGATAACGCCGATTTGTGAGTTTTATATACATACTCTATTGATTGCTATAATAAATGACTTTGTTGCCGACACAGCAACGGGTATTTCTGGTTTGTTTGTCAGTCAATCCCCTTTAACGATTGTTGATAAACAATTGTAGTAATAATTATTTTTGTCGCACAGTAGTTTTAATTGTAAAAAATTTAATTTATTTAAATTTCAATGTTTTCATTTATGTATTTATTTTTGAATGTCAATGTTTGAAAGTCTATCAGCAGATTGACATATTTTCTTGTTTGAGATTTTCCCGATTGTCGGCGCTGCTCTTTTCTCCTATTGGAAAAATAAGAGATCATTCATGGTAAATTATGTCGCATTTTGGTTTTCCTTTGCTCCTTCTTCTTTACAAACTTATTTAAGAGAACTAAAACACATAATTGGGACCGGCCGTGGCATAGTGGTTAGAACACGCGACTACCATGCGGGAGATCGCAGGTTCAAACCTGGCTCCAGTCATCTTAAAAGAAAAAAATAAATAAAATTTTCTTTCATTGTCGGCTCCCCTCGAATGTTGTTTGACAGCAACTTCGCAGTATTAAGCGTCGATTCAATCGTCGTGTCTAGTAAGAGCTTCTCAAAACAGTGACGTTCGCATTCGTCGATAAATAAGTAGGTGCCGTTAGTTGTGAATCTAAAAATAGAAAGCGTGTTAATTCACAACAACGCGAGAAGCTATCCCATACCTCATTCATGGGGTGCAAAGGGAAATTAAGTAAGTTAAAACATATAATTTACACCCACTTATAAACATATGAGATTATCGATATTTCATCTGGACGATGCTACAAAACACTGTGGGCCGTTGATTACAAATACCAATTTGTTTATGTTCTAAATGTTATACATAGATATCAGCCGACCGGCATTTATCGCATGTACTTAGCTGTTAACTTGTTTTTGGTATACCCTCAACAATTTCTTATCAACACGCAGACAGCTTTGTGATGACTATATAATTAACGGAAATTTTTTTTTATTGTTTTTGTATGGCCTTTGTACGCCTTCATACAAATTTCAGTTTATATATTTGAATTTCCAGAAATAACCGAAATAGGTTATGGTAGGTTTAACTTTATATTAGCGACAAAAAATTAATCATTACATTTGTGCAATGTAAGCAGACACTTAATATGTTTAATATGCGAAATGCAGTAAAAATTATACAATTTTGAGCACTTGATTCGAATCATTTACAGAGTAGACACATAACAAATTTTATTTTACTCAGTCTAGATAATTCCCATCTGGCAAACAAAATGTTACCAAAGTTCTATTAAATGATTTAAGTTAAAGAGTTAAAAATCTGTAGCAAGTTTCTAGTTTTTCATCTAAACTCAGGAAGAAATATTAAAAGTTGTATGTCTGTGAAACGATAGCCGAAGGACATGGCAATCAGCACAATCTCAAAATAAAATTCTAAAACGAGTTAAAGTTTAGGAAAGTTGATATAAGAGTATCATGTTACATAAATTTCATCATACAACGACAGTCATGGAAATCAAGTCGGTGTCACCCCTCAAAAATGATAAGTCTTTGCAGATTTTAGGATAGCCAAAATTTGAGCACGATTGGAATATGTTAACCCGTGCCGCTTAGAGGGGCATAACTCAAGAGCTGGGCTTGCAACCCGCCACCGACGTTTGAGCAATTACAATGAAAAGAAGTAAGAAAAGAATAATATGTTAAATTTTAGACAAAAATTAACTTCTGGCTTAATTATATTTTGTTCCAAAAATTTATATTTGAAGTGGGTAATGCCATTTTGAAGTCAAATAATCTACATTTGATGAAATTATTCCTTTTATTTTTTTTTTCTGCCGTAATTATAGAGATTTCGTACAATTTTATTTTCATTTAGAATTCAATTCAATGCTACCATACAAAAATTGAAAAGTACCTCCTCATTTATTTAAATTATCAAAATCCGTTTATTTTATATTCACACATTTGTGGCACTTTCCAACACTGTTTTGGTAATTGCAACACTACAACGCTAAACCACCAGCTGTTTCTTTACTCACCACACTGCATTATAACGTCAAACACACACCAAGCAAAAGCACTCGCGAACAACAAATGCAAATGCCGCTTATTTTAAAATAACTGTTGAGTGGTGTGTTGTGCTATTACCTTTGTGTGTATGGTTTTTCGCAAAAATAAAAGAAAAAATTCGATCGAAGAATATTTCGGTGTTTGTGAAAATCTTGTCATTGATTTTTACGTGTCATTTTGTATTTAATTGTTATAAATGTCGTCTAAAAAATCTATACAAGTCGCAATCAAAGTGCGGCCACTGCTCAAAAAGGAGAAGGATCAGCAGTCCTTATGGCGTGTGGTCGACAATTCCATACAATTGTTGGATTCTCAAGCTGATCCAATTTATTTCGGTAAGTGGCAGCTGGGCTGGGTGAATCAAATGGACAAACGTTACAAGAGGCAGAGCAGATCCAGAGAATAATTACATTGGAAAAGCTGTTTTTGTTTTATTTTTGGAAGATTATTTATAGTGCGTGCGTGCGTGGTGGTTGCCAATGTAAGGCACACATATAACGGATGATTGCATGCAAGCAATATCGGTTCTTAGTCATTTACAGTGTGTGACAAAAATTCCAATGATTCTCTTACACAAAAGTGGGGGGATCATTCCCGTCACTTATTGTAGTGTTACTTTATGATTTTGTTGTTGTCGTCGTCGATATGTAGATGTGTGGTGCATATTTTATTGACAGCAACTCCAGAGGTGTGCTCAGATTAATTGCTCCCTATAAATGCGGTTTTTGTTATTGTACATACTAAAATACAAAGTGGATACTGGCCAAAATGTGCAATGGCATACGTCTATACGGATTAAAATCATTAATTCGGATACATCGTCATCAGATGGTTGGGGTCCTTTTGTTAAAATAGGAATAATCTTCAAGGACCCGATAAAGTACATATGACTGATATAGCACAAGTGCGGCGTAACTAAAAAAAAACTATTTCGAAATCAAAGCATTTAAGAGAATCATATCAAGAGTCTATGAACGATATTAATACAATTAATTTTTTACACAGCATTAACTATAATATATCTAACAGTTCTGCATCATTCTTAAAAATCTGTTTTTTTGGGTTATACCGGTCTTGCACCAAATGAGCGATATGCATATTCTTAAACTTGTTAGGATCGATCTAACGTGTCCATTCGTCCATGTTCAAGTCCATTGTTTTTCCTTTCCATTCACTAATGTATTATTTTACTATCTGCTCTATTTATGTACGGAAGTGAATTTGTGTGGGGCATTTCTTATTGACTGCATCTTCAAAGATGTGCTCTGATATGCTGCTTCCTATGCTTGAGGCGTTTGTTATTGTACATACTACAATACCAGGTAGTGGAAAATATACTGCCCTGACTATGCAATCACAGAAGTCAAACTTTTACTCGGCACCATCCCCCCGGATGGTCGTCAGCCTTTTGTTATAACCAGGGAACCCGGAAATATGACTAAAAATCGTGATATATGCCCTTAAAATATGACCTTATAATGGCAAAACATGCCCTTAAAATCAAAAAATATGACCTTAAAATCAACAAAAACATGCTCTAAAAAATTAAAATCACACAATTTGTTTTCATATAAATAATAAATATTTTTATTTAAAGTAAAAAACAGCTTAAAAATTAAAAAAAAAACTTTTTAAACAAAACAATATTATTTTAAATTCAGTCTGTAAGAATTTTTAGTAAATTTACATACACAAATATTGAGGGTAAAAAAAAATTAGTATACAATTGCATTTCATAACTTTTCTCTACCTAAATATCGTTTTATAATATATTTCTATTTTAGTATTATTATTCAACCACAATTTAAACAAAACTTTCAACATCCACAGATGTAATTCGATCGAATTTAAGGGACAGCATTTCCTTTACATCGTATTTTGATGTTAATGTTGGCGCAGATCCACACAATTCTTCACAAATACTTTTCATTACTTCCAAGGCAACGTTTTTTAGTGTAAAATTTGATAATTTTTTACTATTAAATAAATATCGGAATCTGGTAGATTATCAATTAGTTTGAAAGTGTCTTCAATCACCTGATCTTGTTTAATAAGAGTAAGACCAGATGTTTGTAAATTTTTAATATGTTTTGCAATAAAACCGTAATTTGAAGCAATATTATTCAATTCTGATCTAATTTAGGGTCTGTCAAGACATCCTTTGCAGTTTTAATTGATTGAGCATCTTTATCGTTTAATACACTTACGACCTTTAAACTGTCTTCATAATTGTTGCTTCAAGCCATGTTACCTATCATATTGTTATAGGTTCTGGAGGTAATGGAAGGTCTGGAAACATTTGTTTAAAAAGTTCCGTTCTACATGGAGCTTTTAAAAATACCTTCTTGACATGAGCAATATAAATTCCTAATACATTCACACAATCGATGGAGACCATGATAAATGCCACTATAGCTTTTGCAGCCTTTACCATTTATGGAGCTGCATCCGTCACAAAAAGCAAAACATCATTCTTATTGATGTTGACGTCAAGATTTTTGATGACGTCGTCACACAATCGAGTAATTAGTCCTTTTAAGGCTACTGTATATAGTAAAAATTTCTCACTTTCGATTTCCTTGTCTGACCTTAATAAGCATGCTAAAATATAACGTTTGCCACATTTCTGCCTGTTGCATCTATAGTTTCATCTATTGAGAATCATATAAATTGATTTTTTAGCTTTGCTCGTATATTGTCCATACAGTCGTTGTATACATTTTTTAAATGTTTAGTTCGAAGAACTGTTTCGGATGGCGCTTGGTAGTCAGTGTATTCCCCAAATAGTGTTCTTATATTTTGATTTATCATTTTGTAAAGTGGAATGTCAGCAGACACAAAAGTTCGGCACAGTTTTTCCTGAAAATCATGTTCTTTTGAGAGTCTCCGAACATTCTGGCAAAAATAATTGTTTGGTCTGCATATTTTCACTTCTATTTGCCGCTTTCCACACGTTGCTTTACTTGAAATCTGCGATCTGCTGCAATAACTTTGCCGCAGATTTTACAACAGAGGAAACCAGCATCAGCACTTAAGTCAGGAAACTCTTTTACAAGCGCCTTTAGATTTGCTGCTTTTGTCGTTTTTGTTTTGTTTTTACGAACAAAAAAATACTGTGAAAAACATAAAATATGCTTAAAAAGGGATATTTTTAAAAAATATGCCCTACAAAATATATATAAAGTATGCTTTAAAAAAGGAGGGTTTTTTTTAAATATGCTCCTAAAACCAAAATATGACGAAATATGACTTTATGGGTAAAATATGCCAAAATATGCTGTAACAAATAGGTCTCAAAACACTTGTAGTACCATGAAACATGTAAATACATTACACATTTGTTAATATCTCGTGGTAAAAGAAACATGCTGTAGCATATTTCCGGTTGCTTTGGTTATAACTATAAAATATATTAAGGGACCTATATGATATAATGGAAATACATCCATTATATCATTGCCCCGCAAACAATTTGTTTGAGTCGATTTACCAAATTGATTGCCCTGCCCCGTGTGTTTCATTAAACCACATTGAATGCCAATTCTTTTTCTAACATTTTTTAAAAAATCATACTATTGTTGATAAATTCAATTTTTTTGATTTTTTTAATTAATTATTAAGCTTAATATTAAGAACCCCTTTCGACAATATTTGATTACGAGATTTTTTACAATATATGATTCCTACGACTTATTCAATAAGCATCTTCAATCCAGGCTACGCTCCTAGGACATATTTATTTACATGATGTCGCCGGTACACAACTTGACAAGCAATTGAAATTACACGTCTCGGAGATGACTAGCATCTATTTAAGACAAACCGAATAGAGTACAATACTTGACAACAAGTTTTATACACACAATATTTTGATTACAATGTGCAACACCATTTATGTCGCTTGAACAAAACTATATGCAACGAACTGTTGTAACCGCTTATTATGGAACTAGAGTTCCGTACTAGCTATTCATAGGAACAAACTTTAATACGAACAACTGTCCCATTTAACACGTAGATGTCCCAGACCTCGAGTAATACTGCTTTTGTACGGGGGTGGTTGATTGTTAAACTACTGCTTTTGCAATTGTAATTCATTAAACATTCAGAATTTTAGATTAAAAATGAGAAATTCTGGTTGAAATTCAAGATACACCAATTGAGATACAATTAAAAATTAGAAAATTAAATTGAAATTCAGAAAATAGAAAATAAAATTCAAATTTGATTTCCGAAATCTTAAATTGATAATCTAAATTTCTAATTCAGAAAAAAATTGAGAATCATAAAATATTATTTATAATTTGAAAAAAAAAACAATTGAAAATAACACACTAACACAAAACAAGTGTCTTATCTTAGCATTCACTAATTTCTGAGCAGTACTCATGACTGCGGCATATTACCACGAAAGAAAAGTAGAATACAGAATTTTCAATTAAATATCAAAAAGTTAATTCGTCTTTATTGAACAATTAAAAATCTGAAAAGATTAATTGAAATTCAAAACAATATCAATTCCACAAAATTAAATCATTGAGTCACACTTATCCAGTGCCTCTAGATAGATTGATTATTTAATATTAGTGGTGATATGCCGCATTTATGAGTCCTTTGGCGTGATATACTCTGAGTGGGAAGTGACGGTTGGCAGAGACACTTATTTTGTGTAAATATGTTTGTGATTTTTTAATTGTTTTTTTTTTTAATTTCAATTGTTCTTTTCTGATTTTCAAGTTGAATTTCTATTGAAATTTCTGATTTTAAATTGGTCCTTTTTGAAAAAATTCTAAATTTCAAGTAGAGTTTTTGATTTTAAATTGGTATTTCCTGAATTTCAAGAAGAATTACTGATTTTCTTTGGACTTTTCTGAATATCAAGTAGTAATTCTGATTCTTTAATTATTTTTTTTTTTTTGAATTTCAAATACAAATTTAGATTTTTTTCTTAATATTCAAATCTGAACTACTTGTAAATAGTTCAGAATTCCATACATTTCAACTAGGACGTTCTTGAACTAATTTGAAGGACTGTGTTGATATACTTACATTGTCTGTAATGGAGTCACCACATTTATTATCGAATCATTAGAATTCACTTTGTTTACCAGTTTATTATTCACGGTTTTTTTCAGCGTAATGCATGTGTTGTGAATACGTAATTTTTCTGAAGCCAATTCCAAGATGAGAAAATCTACGATAATGGAGGGAGGCGAGGTAGAATATTAGAGCTAAAAGAAGATTTAATTTAAAGTAAGCATGTAACTCGAAACTATGTATTCTGAACGTTAGCATAGCTCCAAATTCTACATATTCTGAAAAGATATGTTGCGTTTCTTTCTGATAAAATGCAATATTATTTCGCAACACTTTCAAAACATTACCTTTAGTAGGTTTTAAATTTAGTCTTTCGACGTTTATATCTGAATTCTCAACCAACAACAGAAAGAAAAACTTGAAATATGTTCATGTTTTGTGGTAGATACAATTAAACTTCAAGGTATCGATTGAGCAATAAATTTGTTCCATTTTTCCTCCAGGAAAAACCAGTAATTTCTTACTTGAAAAGAGACATTACTTTAAACTTTACTTTACAATTTTAGTATGTTTACAAGTATGTCACAACCTCAAACATGTATTTTTGTAATGATATTCATATGAAAATTTAAAAGGATATTTTTTGTACCATTTCCTAAGATTATTTTATTATCTTTTATATCAACTCCGTATCACCATTGTACGACCAGAAGATGTACAGAAAATAATCGCTTAATTTTGTCCTTTACTGTACACATGATGCACTAAGCTCATCATCGCAGTGTACGACGTCTGATGTTAGCATTTGATATGAGAAGTGCCTGTGATGTTACAAAAATAATATGTCGCCTCGGTAGTTTTTCTCCAATTTATTACAATATATAAATAGAAACAGTCATTGGTTCAACCTAAATTTCAAAATTGTTTATGCCACAAAAGAGACGCTGTCTACCCCATACAATTTTTCATAGACAGTAAAAGATTTATAGGGCGATTTCAATATCGAGGTGCGACATGTTAAACTGTTGTTCATATTTCAATAAAATTATTCTTGGAAATACAACAGTTCAGATGATCTCTCTTTTTATTCGTTGTTAATAATTTTAATAAAATATTTAAATTGTCAGGCGGGATTTTGAAAGTAGTAAAGCGAGTGCATTAAAAATGGTTCAACTTCTCTAGGTATTAAAACATTAAATTCGTCAAATATAAAAAATTCATCAAATAATGACAATAACTAAAAATATATAAAAATCAAAATTAAACAATGAATTTTTCACTTTTAAAGCAATCGAGCTTTTTTTTTAAATTATTTATTAATCTTATAGTAAATATAAATTGGTTTATACGTATTCTTAATAATAAATAAAATCTAATTTATTTTTCTTTTATATTTAATTTTGAACTTCGCCGACTCAAATCTAAATTTTGTGATATAAAAATGTATGTTGAGAGTAATCGTTTGTTTCAATTTTTAGATCACATATTTGACCAGGATGCCACGAATCAAGTCATATTCGATAAAATGGCCAAACCAATTGTGCATTCAGCCATTGAGGGTTTTAATGGCACAATCTTCGCTTATGGCCAAACGTCATCGGGTATGTTCATTTCAGTTGAAAATTTTATCACTCTAATTATAATGATATACATCTGTTTGTTTTAGGTAAGACATATACCATGATGGGTGATGAAGAGAATCCGGGAGTCATGGTTTTGGCAGCAAAGGAGATTTTTCGTCAAATCCAATTAGACACAGAAAGGCAATTTTTGCTTAGGTAAGTTTTACTGTTTAATTAATCGGCATGTAATAAAATGGCTATCTTTTTCAGAATTGGATACATTGAAATCTACAATGAAAAAATCTACGATTTACTAAATAAAAAAAATCAAGATTTAAAAATTCATGAAACTTCAAATGGTATTGTGAGTGTAAATTGCGAGGAAGGCATTATCACAAGCGAAGAAGATTTTCTACAACATTTGACCCAGGGAACCAAGGAACGTACCGTGGGGGAAACAAATATGAATGAGCGATCTAGTCGATCCCATGCCATATTTCGTCTTGTAAGTGTTACACTTCATAAAATCTATTTAATTTATTTGTAATACATAATTCAAGGACGAATAACACTTGTCCAGAAAGTCATAGTTTTTCGTTATGTGCAAACTGGTTAATATTGCCAAAGGAGTTAACATAAAATGCAAAAATATTTGCTATTTTATAGTTGTTTTATTTTCTTTACTTTTACTTTCCACAGATAATTGAATCTCGTAAAATCGATCGCAGTGAGGATGATTCCGTCACACAGAGTGTTCTAAATCTTGTTGATTTAGCTGGTTCAGAACGCGCCGATCAAACGGGTGCTAGAGGCACCCGCTTAAAAGAGGGCGGCCACATCAACAAGAGCCTTATGTTTCTAAGTAATGTTATAAAACGTTTATCAGAAGAAGAAGACCACAAGTATATCAGTTATCGCGACTCAAAGCTTACTCGCATACTGCAAGCCTCATTGGGTGGCAATGCGTTAACGGCTATCATATGCACCATTAAACCAACAGCAGTTGAGGAAACACAGTCCACGTTAAAGTAAGTTAAATAAACAAAAATTTGGTTATTATCCTGAAATCACAAAATATGCAAACTTTTTACGCTAGTAAGCTATTTAGCCATAGACCAGGGGCCTAATCACGGCATTTGTAATCGAAAGATTTCGATCGAAATGTTGACTTTTTGCAATACGATTGCTGAAACATTTCGATCGAATACTTTGCAAGATAATCTTCAAAATTCAAAAAAAAAAACATTATATGCATTTGTTGCTTTTTACTTTTCAGTTTTGCATTACGTGCGAAGATTATTAAAACTAAGCCACAAGTCAATGAGACAGTTTCAGATGCCACAATGATGAAGCGATTGGAACGTGAAATCAAAACATTAAAAATACGCTTGGAGGAGGAGCAGCGTAAAAATGAAAGTCAGATTAAAGTGCGTCAGCTAGAGCAACGTATTCGCAATGAAGATTTAAAAATTATTTCGTGCAACTCTTTGCATACAATTCGAAATCGCGAAAAGCGCAGACGAACTTGGTGTCCATCGTCAACAAACACCGATGCAATTTCTACTGGCCAATTGCCATCTGCGTTACCAGTACCATCTTCTATTTGTCTGCCATCTCGCCTTCAACCTCCCAAGTCGTCTGGTTACTATACGCCTTTAATAACATTCAGACCAACAGAACCACCAGCGACTACTCATACATCTGGTGGGCTACCAGTGCCGGAAGAAGTCCTACCGGAAATAGATGAAGAATTTGCGCCAGCAGAACTAGTCAACTTTGACATGTTGTCGCCTATAAAAACACCAAAACTGAATAGGAAGCCTGGGTTTCGTGTTAGCATAACGCCAAGAGTTACTACTGATGATAAGAAACTGTAAGTTTTTATTGACATCTTCCATTTAGCGTGTCAAGCTAATATTGTGTAAATAATTTTGGACCTTCTAATCATGCACCTTAATTCTATTTAATCTTTCCTCCTTCATTTGCTATTAATACTATATATTGTGCTTAAAACTCATTGACTCTTGTTTAGTTTGGAAGTTGTTGAGCATGATTTAATGGAATTGCGAGATTTCACTAACCTAGAAAATAAAGCTGGAGTTCAACATGATGTGGATTGGTCTTTAAAGCAAACAATCGAATCTCTTACAAATCGCAATGCGGTTCTTGAAAAGGAACGACTCACATATTTAGAAGTTACAAATGAGATTAACATTACAAGTGAAAATTTAAAAGAATATGAAAAACGGTGAGTAAGATTTGTAGATGCTGGTTTTTGCTCCTTCGTAGATATATTAGTCTTTTGCACATAAAGGTACCAAAATTTAGTTTTTTGTTTTACTATCATTGTTATTTATTTGGTTATACATATTATACTTTGTAACTGAGAAATTTTTAATCGAAACGGATGCCGCAATAAGGTGCATTTTTAATCTGTGTTCTGCATTTAATGCAACAACAATTTTTAAATCTGTGAAACCAAGTGTTGTGAATTAAAAAACCGACGCTATGCTTATTTGGGTGAGTCGACTACCCACGCGGCTTTGTCATTACAGATATCTGCAGTCTCACCTTAAATAAAAGAGATACATTTTTATGCAACTACAAAACTCATCCCAGCTACAAGGTCTGAGTATCGAGTAAATGACAATTGGCGGTATTAAATTACTGCAACGCCCCACAGTGGTTCCTTTTTGGTTTTTTTTGGAATTAATTCTGTAACTTTTGAACGGATAATGCTATCTTGATGAAATTTAAAATAGTTAAAGCTGAGGTGTTTTCGAGATGATTTGGAAATATTCGGCTCCCAAGGTGGTGTGGGGGCCACTGCGTGGCCCTCCAAAGTTGGTCACCTCGGGTGTTTCAAAATTTCAAATGCTTGAGAAATGTGCATTTATGAACCGATTTAAAAGATTTTTTGCATTTAGATAGTGCTTCGAAAAACCTTCAAAAAACATGCTTACATGCACATGTTATCTCATTAAGGTCAAGAGATATTTGAGAAAATAAAAAAAATTGTGTCATTTTTGGACGAGGTTGATTTAGTATTTTTAAGGGTGTGAGCTCAGTTTTTCCTTGATTTTAAAGATATTTATATCGTTAGTTAGCTTATAAAATTCTGAATGAAATTGCTGAAAAAATAATTCAAATATTTTGTTCCAATCAAAAGTTATAAGCATCGCAAGTAAAAGTTTCCAAAAAAAGGCATATTTTTACTGTTTTTTTGCAAAAAGGCGACTACATTCTTTCGTTTGTAAAAAAAATATTTCTTCCGGGAAGTGGCAATTTCTTTATTATTCCTCATAGAAATGTTGATGCAGATGCATTTAATGCTAAATTTGAATCAGTTCAGCAAAATGGTTCCCCTGCAAGGGAAGTCAAATATACCCCAGTTTTGAAAAAAAAAAATTTTTGTTTTTGAAAATTCTCAAATCGCAAAGCGCCAACGAGAAAGCTCATTATATATTTTTTTGACCACATATGTGGACTAGTTATCCGTAACGTATTTCAACATCCCTGCCATAAACAAAGACAGTGTGGCCATTTTAGTAAAAAATTCGGAATTTTGGAACATATTTTCCCCGTTTTGGGAATTTGGGTAGTTTGTTGTAAGATATGGCAACATATTGTTATTCTTTTTTTTACGGACAATTTTATGTACATTATTCTAAAATTTCGTTAAGATATTTCAGTCCGTTTGGATTTTACGCTATTTTTCATATAAGATATTATTTCTCCAAAAAATACGTTTTGACCAAATTTTATATTTGACTCAGAATTATGTCCAAAATAAAATGTGCTTTTAATTAATTTTTGTAAATTATTAAACTTTATGTAATTCCCTTTCCATTGATATGCAATACTTGTATGTCAAGAGTTTATTTATTCTTTATAATTATAATCAAACTTCACTACCTCCGTAATAAAAGTATATATCGTGAAACACACATATATATGGGGGCTATATCTAAATCTGAACCGATATGCTTAGTTTTGTTACCACATCATAATAGTGTAAAAAAACTAAGATGTGCAAAGTTTTGTTAACACCAGAACAAAAATGTGGTTTTTGGCTACAATAATGTATAAAAGGTTATGCTAATTTGTATGGGAGGTACCAGAAGGGGCGGGGCAAGCGGACCCATTATTTCAGTATATACTACACGCTGTCAAATAATAATACCATCCAAATTTTAGCTTCGTAGAGCCCTCCATCAGGAAGTTAGTGACAATATAGTGGTTTTAGTGAAATAGGTAATTTTGTATGGGAGGTACTTGAGGGGGCGTGGCTATTTCGCCCATTTTCCAACCAACATCGCGACTAGTGTATTTTATGCCACTGGTAAATTTCTATTGAAATTCATTAAGAACTACTCCATTTATCGTCGTAACCATTTACCCAGCCGGCCAGACGGACATAGCTTAATTGGGTTAAAAAGCCCCGAAACTTATTTTTTCTGAAGGAATCTAGGGTCTCAGTTATATGCACTGATAGGCTGAACTTCTTCCCGTATAAAATTATATATTTCCTCTTCGATGTTACTGAGATTATACAAATTTTGTTCAAAATTTGTTAAAAATGGTAAAAATAACAATAAAAAGCAGCAAAAACATATGAATATTGCATTAAAAATCAAATATATAACTTTAAAAATAATTTTGCTTAAAATATTTATGCAATAAGAGAAATTTTTAGTACACATGAGCCTAAAAAATTATTATGGAGTCGTTACTTATAAATAAATCTTACAAGCCCATAGACTCTTTAATTAAGTTATTTATGATTTATAAATCCCAATACACAGGAATGAGAGACAAATTACGAAAAATTTCTCTTATTGCATAAACATATCCAGCAAAACTATTTTTAAAGTTATATATTTGATTTTTAATGCAATATTCATATGTTTTTGCTGCTTTTTATTGTTATTTTTACCGTTTTTAACAAATTTTGAACAAAATTTGTATAATCTCAGTAACATCGAAGAGGAAATATATAATTTTATACGGGAAGAAGTTCAGCCTATCAGTGCATATAACTGAGACCCTAGATTCCTTCAGAAAAAATAAGTTTCGGGGCTTTTTAACCCAATTAAGCTATGTCCGTCTGGCCGGCTGGGTAAATGGTTACGACGATAAATGGAGTAGTTCTTAATGAATTTCAATAGAAATTTACCAGTGGCATAAAATACACTAGTCGCGATGTTGGTTGGAAAATGGGCGAAATAGCCACGCCCCCTCAAGTACCTCCCATACAAAATTCCCTATTTCACTAAAACCACTATATTGTCACTAACTTCCTGATGGAGGGCTCTACGAAGCTAAAATTTGGATGGTATTATTATTTGACAGCGTGTAGTATATACTGAAATAATGGGTCCGCTTGCCCCGCCCCTTCTGGTACCTCCCATACAAATTAGCATAACCTTTTATACATTATTGTAGCCAAAAACCACATTTTTGTTCTGGTGTTAACAAAACTTTGCACATCTTAGTTTTTTTACACTATTATGATGTGGTAACAAAACTAAGCATATCGGTTCAGATTTAGATATAGCCCCCATATATATGTGTGTTTCACGATATATACTTTTATTACGGAGGTAGTGAAGTTTGATTATAATTATAAAGAATAAATAAACTCTTGACATACAAGTATTGCATATCAATGGAAAGGGAATTACATAAAGTTTAATAATTTACAAAAATTAATTAAAAGCACATTTTATTTTGGACATAATTCTGAGTCAAATATAAAATTTGGTCAAAACGTATTTTTTGGAGAAATAATATCTTATATGAAAAATAGCGTAAAATCCAAACGGACTGAAATATCTTAACGAAATTTTAGAATAATGTACATAAAATTGTCCGTAAAAAAAAAGAATAACAATATGTTGCCATATCTTACAACAAACTACCCAAATTCCCAAAACGGGGAAAATATGTTCCAAAATTCCGAATTTTTTACTAAAATGGCCACACTGTCTTTGTTTATGGCAGGGATGTTGAAATACGTTACGGATAACTAGTCCACATATGTGGTCAAAAAAATATATAATGAGCTTTCTCGTTGGCGCTTTGCGATTTGAGAATTTTCAAAAACAAAATTTTTTTTTTTTCAAAACTGGGGTATATTTGACTTCCCTTGCAGGGGAACCATTTTGCTGAACTGATTCAAATTTAGCATTAAATGCATCTGCATCAACATTTCTATGAGGAATAATAAAGAAATTGCCACTTCCCGGAAGAAATATTTTTTTTACAAACGAAAGAATGTAGTCGCCTTTTTGCAAAAAAACAGTAAAAATATGCCTTTTTTTGGAAACTTTTACTTGCGATGCTTATAACTTTTGATTGGAACAAAATATTTGAATTATTTTTTCAGCAATTTCATTCAGAATTTTATAAGCTAACTAACGATATAAATATCTTTAAAATCAAGGAAAAACTGAGCTCACACCCTTAAAAATACTAAATCAACCTCGTCCAAAAATGACACAATTTTTTTTATTTTCTCAAATATCTCTTGACCTTAATGAGATAACATGTGCATGTAAGCATGTTTTTTGAAGGTTTTTCGAAGCACTATCTAAATGCAAAAAATCTTTTAAATCGGTTCATAAATGCACATTTCTCAAGCATTTGAAATTTTGAAACACCCGAGGTGACCAACTTTGGAGGGCCACGCAATGGCCCCCACACCACCTTGGGAGCCGAATATTTCCAAATCATCTCGAAAACACCTCAGCTTTAACTATTTTAAATTTCATCAAGATAGCATTATCCGTTCAAAAGTTACAGAATTAATTCCAAAAAAAACCAAAAAGGAACCACTGTGCGCCCCCAGTTCTGAATACAAATCTTTTTTGTATAAATATACAAAAAGTAACATGATAATAGGACAGGCAAACCTAAAGCTGACAAATCCTAAATCATAAGCAGATTTTTTAAATAGCTGCTTCACAGAGATGATCGTGGGAAAAACGGCAGTTAATACTGGCTAAGATTGAAACTGTATTAAGGCCGTGTTTTATGCGCTTAAAATATGCCCTAAAAAGGCAAATATGCTCTTACAATCATAAAATATGCTCTAAAAAATTAAAGTCACACAATTCTTTTTATATGAATTATAAATATTTTTATTTAGTTAAAAAACAGCTTAAAAATTAAAAAAAAAACAAATAATTTTTTAAATAAAACAATATTATTTTAAATTCAGTCTTTGTAAGTATTTTTGGTAAATTTACATACACAAATATTGAATAAGTGATATTAAGGCTGATTTACACGCTATCCACCCATATCCCCTATCTCCTGTCAAATCAATACATTTTGATCTCCTATCCACCTTCCTATAATTCAATATTACTTTGCTATAATTTTGTAGTGTTTGTCTTTGCTTACTCCTACATGTTTTCTAATTAGGCTATCTCGCTCTTGCAGCTGAGGGGATATGAGTAGATATGGGTAGATAGCGTGTAAACCATACTTAAATTAAAAAGTTGTATACAATTATTTAAGGAATAATTTAAAACAAAAATAGATCACATGAATTCATTTAACATTAAAGTAAAAAAATCTTAAACCTTGTTTCCTAAGTATCACGGCGTTTTTCTATGTTGAGCATTTTAATTGAGATTGTTGCAATAAACTACAAAATATTGAGATGAATTATCGAACAAAAAATTATCGAACAACGTAAAATATTTTTGTACGTTGAGAAATATTTAGGGGACAGTATTTCCTTTACACCGTATTTTGATGTTAATGTTGTGCAGATCCACAATTCTTTACGAACACTTTTCATTACTTCCAAGCCAACGATATTTTTTGTTGTAATTTGATTTAATTTTTTTACTATTAATTATTATTTTTTTTTACTGTTCAATAAGAGCAAGACCTGATGTTTGCAAATTATTAATATGATTTGAAATATCAAGTCACAAAATCAAGTCACATCTAGTTTGGGGGTCTGTCAAGTTTTATTTAATTGAGCATCTTCAATCATTAAAACGTCTTCATAATTGTTGACATAGTAATGTAGCAATTTTCCCCAACGTGTTGTTCTAGGTTCTGGAGGTAATGCAAGGTCTGGAAACATTTGATTCAAAAGTTCCGCTCTATATGCAGCTTTTAAAAGTACCATCTTGACGTTACCAATAGCTTTATTTACGTTTTCATATAAATTCTTAATACATTCACACAATGGAGACCATGAGCAATACATGTCAAATGCGTCACTTTCAGATAAAATGCCACTATAGCTTTTGCAGCCTTTACCATGTATGAAGCTGCATCCGTCACAAAGAGCAAAACATTATTCTTATTAAAGTTGACGTCCAGATTTTTGATGGCTTCGTCACAGAGTCGAGTTACTGTCGAGTAGTTAGTCCTTTCTAAGGCTGCTGTATATAGTAAAAATTTCTCCCTTGAAATTTCCTTGTCAGAACTTAATACGCCTGCCATAACGTTTGTCACATTTCTGTCTGTTGCATCTAAAGTTTTATCTTTGAGATCCATATAAATTAACTTTTTGATTTTGCTCTTATATTGTCCATGCAGTCGTTGAACTTTTTCGGATGGCACTTGGTAGTCCGTGTATTCCTCAAATAGTGTTCTTATATTGCGGTTTCTTATTTTGTAAAGTGGGATGTCAGCAGACACAAAGGCTCGGCACAATTTTTCCTGATAATCGTGTTCTTTTGAGAGTCTACCGGAACAGTTTGGCAAATATAATTGTTTTGTCTGCTTATTTTCACTTCTATGACTTTGTTGAATATGTTTGCTGCTTTGCCAATGTTGCTTCACTTGAAATCTGCTGCATTAACTTTGCTGCAGATTTTATAACATAGAAATCCTCCATCAGTTCGCAAGTCAGGAAACTCTTTTATAAGCGCCTTTAGTTTTGATGCTTTTGCCGTTTTGGGCTTTAGGCATTATAACCAAAAATACAGTAGTATTAGTAGTAGGCAAACATGTAGCAGATTTGACTGTTACATTTGAAAAAAGCAAAGTTGCAAAAACTTCCTTGTTTTTACGAACGAAAAATTAATGTAAAAAAATATAAATATGCTTAAAAAGGGATATATTTAAAAAAATATGCCCTACAAAATATGAAATATGCTTAAAAGAGGAAGTTTTTGCTTTATATTCAAATACAAAACCAAAATATGCCGAAATGTGACATTATGGATAAAATATGCCAAAATATGCTCTAACAAATAGGTCTCAAAACACATGTAGGACCATGAAACATGCATTTGCATATTTCCGGTTGCCCTGCTTATCACTAATTGTGGTAACTCAAGAAATGAAGCACCGGAGAACACTTACGTCAGTGTAAAATGGAAGGATTTTGATATCTCTATGCCATTGTGTAATAATCCCATTATGGATAAGAATGTGACTTAGACCACTCTAGCTCCAGTGGATAGGACAGGTTGAGGACATGTAATGACACAGCACAATAACATGCCATTACAAAACTCGGAGACCATTAGGGTCCATTGTCATTAATAGTAACAAGTTTTTTAAAATTGTTGTTAAAACGTTTTCGTCAGCAACATGCTAATCAAGTGTACATGTGATATAGATATCAGGAATATATGTGCAATGTATTTAGTTTTATTTCCTAAAAGAATATGTGTAATATGATATCGTAAACATATGTATCATGTTACACAATTTCCCAAGGAATGGATATTTTTAGTATTTTAAGAGGTGATAAACATTTTAATTTCGTGGGAAATTGATTGTATTCACTATAAGAACGTATATGACATTTCCACAGATAGGTATACCGTGATCGAAAAATAAAAAGCTGACCATTGTATTGGTAAAGACAAATACTTAAATTTTATTAAGTTAAAATGTCCAAAGTTTCTTTTATGATTAAATGGACTACAAATTTGCTTTAACAATATCACCACCTTTTTCAATTTTTTATAAAATATTTACTGATGATGCGAATGCACTCTTGTCATAAAATATTTTTCAACAACAGTAAATAAATCCAATAATAGTAAAAAATTATCAATTTTTATACAGAGCTTCCTAAGTCTTACACAAAAAGTTACAGAAGTATAAATAAAATTATGTTTTTCATTGTTTTTCATCTAATTGAAACGTACGACATCCATGGAATTGCCCATACACTGCGTGTCATTACTACCTAGTAGGGAAAAATACTAGTTCGGAACTAGTTAAATACTAGTTCTTCATAGGACAGCCTTATTCAACACGTAATTGTCATAGGCTTGCAGGGAATTGTCCTTTTTGTACTAGAATATAACTAGCTCAGAAATTCTAGTCGGACGGTAGTTGATTGTCTCCTTTGAACTAGTTTGGACCTACTTCAAAAAAGGTTAATAAGAAGAAGCATTATTATTTTAAATACGAAGAAACGAAAAAAAACTTATACGACGTCCAAAATACATTTTAAAGTGGGTAAAAAATATGATATTGTAATTAAATACATACAATGTTTTAAATATAAATTTTTTCATCTAAAATTCATTTATCATTTGTTTTTTTCGAAATATAAATTCTGAAATTATTTCAAAATTTCCCATTTTCTTATTCATCAGCTAATAACATTTAACTGGTTCAAAATTCGATAGTTTAAAACTAGTTAATTTTGGGATTAGTTCACGATTCCATACTTTTGAACTAGTTTGACGATTTCGGACTGGGTAACAATGGGAAGGGCCTCCTTTTTTTTTGAATAAGTTCAAAAGTTCTCTCTGTCATACTGTTGATCAAATTCGCTCGTAATTCTTCGTTGATTGACTGCCATTCATCGATAATCGCTTCTTTGAGGTCAAAAGTTGTTTGATATTGGCGATTTTCCTTATAGACACGGCAATCCATCAATTCCTAAATGTTGTGGATTGGGTTTTGGTCAGGAGAAAACGTAGGCCAGTCCGTAGTAATAATATTTTTGGACTAAAGCCATTCTTGAATATTTCTACTCTTATGTACTGAAGCGTAATCTTGTTGGAAAATTTGTCTTTTATTGAGGTTACTCTTTAAAAGTGGCAATTAAAGTAATTAATCCTCAAAGACTTGACATTTTCCATAGAATTCATCCGACGACTTGGATATGCCAAATCAATTATACCGTCACTGAAAAATGCTCCCCATACTATTCACGAACCGCCACCAAAATTTGTTTAGAGAAATACTGTGGTTTCTTTCGTAATTCTCAACACTAACAATTGTTTTTTAACCAGTTTTTATATAACAATTGACACTGAACTCAGCTATACCAAACAGTTCTGATCGACTCAACTTATAATGTAGTAACTTGCATTAAAATAATCTTGTATTTTTTTTTTGTTTTCAACGAGTAACATTTTTATAACACTTCTGTTACTAAAATCAAAGATTTGTTGTTGTAGCGAAAATAAATAAGACCTATTTTTTTCTGTTTACAGCTTAAGGGTAGAGATGTGTGAATCAATTTACCAGACTTATATATTTGCACTGATTAAAATAATTTTTGCAAATCGCTTCCTATTAAAAATTGTGTATTTGTTATTCCAATATTTAACTGACTAATACCCCTTTACCTGTAATGTGTTTTGTATTTTAGTCAAAGAGAACGAATGTATTTCTCAATTTATGAGGTTTCAATTTCAATTGATAAATTTTTTTAATTTAACTGACGTGTTTTGAATTTCATTTGATGAGTTTTAAATTTCAATTGATATTTTCGAATTTCAAATGGAAAATTTTAATTTCAATTGAAGTTTTTTAAATTTCTAATGGAATACCAATCGAATATACTTTTAAAACAGTATATTTCAATTTAATTTTGTGCGTCGTAATAAATTTCATAGGAAAAGGTTTAAAAGTGTTTCTTTGGAAGTGAAAGATATGCACTTACAGCCTCGGATGTAATGATAACACACACCTCGCCTGAATGACAAATGGGTTGACCTTTAATGACAACAAAAACGATTAATGGTTTTATTGTGAGTCAATTGTACATTAAAAATCCACTTGAATCAAAATCCTAGACCATCTTAAGTGTTTTTTTTCTGACATTTATTTGATTTATTTAGATAAATAAGTTAAATAGGAAAATACAACATTTTTGGGAAAAATTAAAATAATAGATTTTAAGTTTTTTTTTCCGTAAAACTTACTTTTGTGCAGAAAGATTCATTCGAACACAAAAGTGTCTTGAAGCTGAAGTCCGTATGATTCCAATGAGATATAACACGATATAATATCTCTACAATTTGATGGTGGAATCATGGAGCAAAGAACGTCACTTCTTAAAAAAAGCACAAAACGGAGATAAAAAACAAAAATCATATTATCATGAAAATTAAGGATCAGCTAGGATTTTGATTCAAGTGGATTTTTAACGAACAATTGACACTAAACCGAAAATACGAACTTCCAATATGGCGGAAAACCTTTTGATTACTTAATATTAAACCTCTTGTATTTTATTTTGTTTAATTTAATTTTTTCTAGCATCACATCCTTGGCAAACAGTAGTGGATATTAATATTTTAAGATACAAATTTGCTGGGGTCATTCAAGCAACACTTTTCTTTCGGCCACTATATTTATATTACTTTCTATCACACCTGATTGTGAGTCCCTTTTTCCAGTCAGTGCTTGTAGTGTCAAATATATTTCTTCACCTCTTCGTTTTGGTGAATTTCTTGGCATTCCCACACAGCTTTCTTTCCAAGTGCACATGATATCGACTCCCCTTTATGCCCCCTATTTCCTCTTCTCCAATGTCTGCTATGCGAACGACAAACAAGAGACTAAGAAAATCGAAATGAAAACAAAAACCGTAAGAAGGTAAACAACAGCACCACTTCCACAGAGAGAGAGGTGCCTCTTTGTGTAGGAACGGCGGATGGTGGATGTACTATTTTACTTTTGCTTTTATCTTGTTGTTGGTTGCATGGTTTGTTTAGCCGATGAGTGTCTTTCGTTTAGTCCGGTCTACATAGCGAATCAGTAAGCACATACACAATAAATTCGATGTTCAACAGTTCGCAAGTTTGCACACATTATATTCATTGTGAAGCGTTTAATTGTTATTCCAATCGGTTCGGGAATTCTCTACTATCATTTAAACAATTTAAAGTAGTAGTTTACTGTTTTTAATACTCTTCCGCCGTCCCCTCAGCATGTGATACAATTATTGAGTATGTGTGAAAACTGAACGATAGGAGATTTGGTGCAGATAATGGGTGGACGAGGAAGCAGAAGAGAGGGCGTTTTTAGCGAAACTTATAGTACATGTATGACTTGAATGAATTGTGATAAAAAAAAACCTCTTGAAAACCTTAAATAACGTCAATTTCAACGGATATGGTGTGGGCCTCCTCAACAACAGTCGATGAAACTAATTACCATTTGGCAAGAAGAAGGAAGAGTCAAAGAGGGTGGAGGTGAATGCAATAACAATTTGTTGGACGCGACAAACGACGTCGGCAACGAGGGCTCTTCTCTCACGGCTATTACCTGTATTGCTACAAAGAGATGGCAAGGTAGAGACTCAACAAGACCCTAACATACTCTTTCTTTCTATAAGTCATTGTTATTTCTGCTTCATTGAACAGTACAATATAAGTTTTGCGCGTTTAAATATCCGCTTCTCATCATTATTATTTCGATTAACGAAATCATACGGTTCGCATACGGTTTCATACATCTCGAATGCATTTATACTTTGGTGCGTGTCTACTGGTATGTGAATCAAAGAAATTGTTTATTTCATTCATCAACTAAATTATGAGTATATTCCTATTGTTGTTTTATATCTTTATGAATCAAATTAACATAAGCCATCAAGTCGTTAGCCCAGTAACAACAAAAAAAACACACATTCAATCTTAGGCAACGCACATTTTTCTTAGCGCTCTTTATGCAAGACATAATTCCAAAAAGTTATCAAAGCGTTCACTTTCGATGTCTTCTTGCAGTCCCTTATGCTTTAAACGGCAGACAGTGGGTTCAACTAGATAGTAGTGTGTGATCTATATCTGCTGCTCAATTTGAATTGTGTAAACTGTGGAAATCCGTTGTGACATTTTAGGGCACAAGTTCGATGTATGCCTGACCCTATTTACGATATGCGTGTGTGCGTTTGTGTGTGGACAAAAAAAAATTGTGTAAGCGCCACTGGATGAATATGAATGGCTTGTTGTGGCTACCGCATTCTTTGGAAAATGTACAATATTTTAATTGAATTATAACGAGAAGAGAAAACACAAATTAGAAATTCCTAGCGTTGTTTTTATAACAAAATTTAAAATGTACAAATATTTTCTATACGGTGCGATTCATTAAAAACAGAAATACAAATCGAAACAAAACGGCAAGGTCTTTGCGAAAAAAATATAAATTAAATGCAAACAAATGCGCCGAACAATGTGCGTTAAATGCTCTGAAAGCCCAAGATAAAAAGTGAAACGTCTGAAGATTGTTGGGAGAGGGAAAGAGATAATTAAAAATAAATCGTAAATTGTTTATTGTGTTTTGATAACGAAGTAAATACTTTGTTATGACATAAGCCATGTCAAAAGACACAAACCACTATCTTTTGACTTGGCTGCAAAGGGTGAAACAATGGTGTTGTCGCTATCGAAGTGTTTTACTCAAATTTGTTTATTTAGAAAGCAATTCTATGGAATCGCAATATGCAATAAGTTAATCGTAGGGGATTTCCCTATTATCTATGAATATTTAAGAGATACAAATACATCTTGGTGTCTAAATTGAAATACGTATTGCAACGCTTGTATACCCAATGTGCACAAATGCGGACGCGGATCCGAAACTTACAATACACGGAACTTGGATGTTATTTCCATTGATGGGAATACTTGACGGATATGTAAAATACTTTCAGATAGGAAAACATGACGTCACATGGAAACTAATTGTAGTTATACATGTAATACATAGTATGTTAATGCCGCAGTTGCATGATAAGTTAGGCATTGTGAAACAAATTATGAAAGCTCTCGATGAAAATTCTGAAACTTTCGTCGAATCTTTGAAATGATTATTTCCCAAATTATCCGAAGCGAATATAAAATTAGGTATCTTCGTAGGTCCAAAAATAAGAAAAATTATGAACAGTTATAAATTCACACAATTGAAAAGAGTCTAAAAGATTTAATTAAATCTATACTTTAAAGCTATAAAATTATGGGCTGTCACATGTTCCATAAAGTTCATATTCTACATATTTAACTGGTCCATGCCGGTTTTTACAAGGTTTTGAGCACTGATTAATATGTACAAAAGATGAATCGCATTAATGCGATTGTTTGCAACGACAACTCTATTTTTATCCATTATTGATGTGTATTCTTTTGCTTCCATGGGATCGTTTTTTTTTTTGGCAACGTTTCTGCACTTTTTTTATTTTTAGTTATTCCGAAGGAACTTAACTTAATTTCCCTTTGCACCCCATGAATGAGGTATGGGATAGCCTCTCGCGTTGTTGTGAATTAACACGCTTTCTATTTTTGATTCACAACTAACGGCATCTACTTGTTTATCGACGAATGCAAACGTCACTGTTTGAGAAGCTCTTACTAGACACTGCGAAGTTGTTGTCAACAACATTCGAGGGGAGCCGACAATGAAAGAACAATTTTTGTTTTTAAGATGACTGGAACCAGGTTTGAACATGCAATCTCCCGCATGGTTGTCGCGTGTTCTAACCACCCAGTAGGGAAAAATACTAGTTCGATACTAGTATAATACTAGTTCCCCATAGGGCAGTGAACTAGTTCACCATCCATACAAGCAACTGTCTCATTTAACACGTAGTTGTCCGAGGATTGGGGGAAATTGTCCCTTTTGTACTTGAATATAACTAGTCCAGAAATTCTAGTCGGGCGGTAGTTGATTGTCTCCTTTGAACTAGTATGGAACTACTTCAAGAAAGGTTAATAAGAACTAGTATTATTCTAGAAAAAATTGAGCTAGAACTGTACTAGCATTTTGAATACGAAAAAATACATAAACGATGTTCAAAATTCATTTTAATGTGGGTTAAAAATACGATATTGTAATTAAATGCATACAACAATTGAATATTTTTTTCATCTAAAAAATTATTAAAAAATTCCCTTTTTCTTATTCATCAGCTTATAACGTTTAACTAGTTTAAAATTCGATAGTTTAGGACTAGTTCATTTTGGGAGTAGTTCACAATTCCATACTTTTGAACTAGTATGTTTTTGAACTAGTTTGACGATTCCCTACTGGGCACTATGCCACGGCCGGTCCCATTCCGAAGGAACTGCCTGTTAATATATTCAACGAAAGAGTACGTTTCGATTAAATTTTGTGAGTCCTTATTAATGTCATTGAACTACTGGTTTGAACTACTTTTAAAGTAAAAAAATATGCACTTACTTATTCGTTGGAAGTAATGAAAATGTTATTCCATCCGAATGAGTTCAATTATTTTTGTTGGGACAATTATATTAATCTATTGCTTACAAATATTTTATTTATTTGTTTTTTATTTATTTGTACTTATATAAAAAACCGAGCCCTTAGGGCCATACATGGTTTCAAAAATACTACAAAAATAAAATGAATATAATTATATAATTATAAATCTTATATAAAAAATAATGACAAAAAAATGTTTCGAAGATATATAGTCTGAAACAAAATTTTCTGCATAAAAAGTACATATAACGACACTTTTTCATATTAAAGTTGTCAAAAGGCTCGAAATAAAGTTCGTATGATACCTTAAATTAAACAAATGTACATTATTGGGCTAAATTCTTCTTAAACCTTGTTTTATTTTCTCTCAAAATTGCTTTTATTAATCTGATATCTTATGTGAGCCACCTGAAATACCATTGTCCCTAATATGAATGAAGTTAATTTTAAATAAAGTTTATTAAGTTTTTAAGCAAAATTAAGGACAATATAGTAAATTTAAAGGTGTGTTGATTTGGCTTTCTTAGACCTTTCTCAGGACTTGTCGTAATGTGAATATATGGTTGTTAATTCACCATTTAGAATTTAAGTTTTAGCATTTAGAAATGACTTATTTTAAATTCATTACATCATATTACAACATACTGTACAAAGATTATATGCAACACATATGCTTATGTTGGGGGACACTTCTATGACAAACAAATAAATGCAATAAAATGTAAAAACACGATACTTGCCATCTCTCCAGAGCACAATGTGTAATATCTAATTATAGCTTGTTTTTTAGTGTGCAATTTCTGTGTAATGCATTTAAAACAACATAAAACATTCCCCTACTAGTAATACTACTAGTAATACAATTCTCGCTTAACATACCTCCACTTACTTCCAGATGAATACATTAGTAATACCATCCTCGCTAAAATAGAACCTGAATACACAAGCACGCAAATGTGTGTTTTTAGGGCTCTCTGTCATTGAATAGTGTGTGTATTTAGGGGCAAAAAGTTATATATTTTACAGAGACATATTTTTATACCACTAGAAATATCTATAGTGGCTGTATGTGCTCGTATATAAACTGTAAAGAGCCTTTACCGGCAAATATGTGCACTTCAGAAGACGATTATTGTAACGTCTGAGCATTTTTGTATGTGTTGCTAATTAGTAAAATAATATTAGTTTATTAGATCAACAGGGTTCAGCTGTATTGTCGAGACCATTTGAAATGCATAAAACTATAAACGCCTACAAAATTGTATAATATCAAGTGAGAACTCTGTAATTTAAGGCGACGAAAACTAAAAATGTAACACATTTTATTTTGTCAGCTAGTATGATTATAAATCGGATAGTTACCTATAGTATACCTTGGATATTGTAGCTCATCTTCTCAAGATCATACTTACTTATTTTACCTTACATTACATTAATGAGATATGGGAGAACAAATGATTTCATCTTATTTACCAATCAACGCCCTTATTTTACTGCAAATTGTTAGAAATTGTACTTGAGTAACAATGCTTACATATAAACTTGAACTTTTTAAAATCTTGATTACAATTTTGCAAAAATGTATCGTAGCATTCTTTCCTTTGTACTCCAAAAAAACTTTAAAAATTATATTGAGATAATATTTCTAGCTGGTGGTCGTTTTGACAGTGCAGTCCAGGCAACACGCGAGAACTCGAAAACTAGAACCAATCTTGAAAAACGAAACCCGCATTCGAATTCAGCGACTTAAATAACGTTAAGATTTGTTTTCATTGGCTCTGGTCCAAAAGTTGACCGATATTTTTAAACTTATGTTATGTTTTAAAATTTATTATTTTTAAGCTTATTCTTAAACAAAACATATTATCACCTAAAAAAAAGTATTATCTGTGAAAAGATGCAGTTATACTTTTGTAATAAGTTTTGTCCGAATGAGAATAAATGCGAAACTTGTAAAAATGGCTTCATCGATTTTTCGTACCCAACCAACGATTGGCACAATTTGTATATCGTTGTTCTTCTTATCGGCTAATTTTCTATGTCAAACAAATGCTTTTCTACTTACACTTTGCAAATACTTACCATGACCTGTTGTATTGTAAATATAAAATATATGTCTGTGTTAATTGTTATGTGTTTTTTTTTTCATTCACTCCCAAGTGGTGGATATGAATACAGCAGCTAAATACTTGCATGATTATTATCTCTTTAGAGCACCAGTCAAGAACAAAACGCGTTACGATAAAAAATAATTGGTGTATTTTGTATACCACAATTGTGCCTCCGCTATAATAGTTGTTATAGCATTTTAGTTTGCATTTGTTTTCTTGTGCATTTTATCTCTTCAGATGGGTCGGCAACGATCGTTGCATAATTATAATATAGTTAATTATAATTAAGATTTTACATTGTATTGCTTTCATGCTTATACGTTATTAAACGAAAATGTGTCCCAACTAATATAGGAAATCTAATGGTGGGATGTACTGTTGTTATATATTTAATAATCAACATAATCGTTTACTGTTCGTGTAACAAAGAAATTGGGCACACTCACAACATATTCTCCAGCTATATGTAACAATAATCAAGCCAAAAGTCTGAAGTAATTTCATCTTAATATATTCACAAGCGAAATGAAAGTAGTTACCATTCGTTCGTTAAGGAGAGGAGAGGATTTTTCAATCCAATAATAAATAAATTTCCTATACAATCAAAACAATAATAAATTTCCTATTCAACTTATTTTAAAAGGGTCGAATCTCTAATTATCCTCTGCATTCTTTTTCTTAAGTAATTTAAATTGAACTTTTTGTGGGAACGTTCAACACCTTTATTTATATATTACACTGTAGGACAAATTTAAACTTTTGACCTCACCCATGATCAAACTGACCAGATTCTGAAAATATAGCTAAAATAAAAATATACGTATCTCCCAGTTTTTCTAGATCAGCTCATTTGAGTTTTTACGAGCAATTACATTTTTGGAGCAAAGCTCCCATACAACGACTTAAAAGAGACTTCTTCCAGTTCGCAGAATTAAGAGAGTTGTTAATCGATTTTGACGAATATTTTTTTAATGTATTTCAAATGGCCTGGATGTAGTTCTGACCGAGCCCAAATTTAAAATTTGTCACAAATTAAATTTGTCACAAACAAATTGTTAACAGATTTTGATGATTTTTTTTTAAATATGTTTCAAATGGCCAGTGTCTGGTTCTAACAAAGTTCAAATTTATAATTTGTCAAAAATTAAAATTGTCCCAAATTGTCAAAAATTAAAATTGTCACAATTTTTTTTAAATGTTTTTCAAATGGCTAGGAGCTGGTTCGGACTAGGAAAATGTGTTGACAAATTAAATTTGTGACAAATTTTAAATTTTGACTTTGTCAGAACCCGCTCCTGGCCTTTTGAAAAACAATAAAAAAAATTCATCAAAATCTGTTAACAACTCGCAGAGTTCTGCGAACAAGAAGAAGTCACTTTAAAGTCGTTGTATGGGAGCTTCGCTCCAAAAATTGAATTGCTCGTAAAAAACTTAAATGAGCTGATCTAGAAAAACTGGAAGATACGTATATTTTAATTTTAGCTATATTTTCAGAATCTGGTCAGTTTGATCATGGGTGAAAAATCGTGTCGTACAGTGTTATCAAAGAGTATTTAAATATCGAACATTTAATAATGATGTATTACTTGTCACACTTTTGAATTATTGATAATGATAAGAAATGTATGCACGTCATTGAAACCGTGCAGATTATTCGATTGCAGTTCCTAGTCGAATTTGCTATGAATGCTATCAATTATTTTCTTCATGTAGCGTATGGCAGATATGGGGCATAAACGCGGATATCTGTAAAAAGTATTTGAAAGAAATTTTATATGTTTGGCACGTCAACTACAAAAATACTAGTACAGTACTAGCTCAATTTTTTCTAGAATAATACTAGTTCTTGTTAACCTTTCTTGAAGTAGTTCCATACTAGTTCAAAGGAGACAATCAACTACCGGCCGACTATAATTTCTGGACTAGTACTATTCTAGTACAAATGGGACAATTCCCCCCAATCCTAGGTAAACTACGTGTTAAATGAGACAGTTGCTTGTATGGAAGGTGAACTAATTCACTGCCCTTTGGGGAACTAGTATTATATTAGTTCCGGACTAGTATTTTTCCCTACTGGGATCTTACTAACTAGAACACATATTACTAACCAGACTTAAAATCTGCTACTGGTGAAGCTCACTCCTATTCGGAATATGGTGTGCGAAACGGTAATAGATATTACTCTAACGAATATGGACACATCAAGGATAGAGGGTGGGAAAGTATCAAATGTGTGTTCTTTATCGAACCACGATAGAATACTTTATGCCATTGACGTAGTAGGATACAAGACCAACCGTACATGAATCCTCGCACTGGGCAGAATGTCGATGGCTTTTAATACCTGAACTGTTGCGGATTTTCGTTGCTGACATCGAAAAGCGAACCAGGAAATGTTGAGAACACTGCTCGACGGTTTTATGGTTTAAGTACGATTTAAGTCCGATGTTCTATTACTAACCAGGGAGGAAAATCTCAGCCAGTGTTCAACAGGGCCAAGCGGTCTAAGGAGCAAATGGATTGGGGTTGGCATTTAGAAGAGAGCTATAGCGGGCGAAGTGGTCTTTATGGTTGATTTTATGTGAAGCCATTGAGGGCGGAAATGCGGCTGCCAGTTTAGGCGATTACTATCAAGGGGCTCTAAGGTACTAGGATTTGTTCAGAAGTGATTTGAGTCAATGCGGAGATTCTCGGAATTCAAGAATTTAGCTGAACATGGAATGTAGTGGAGGCCGCATGAGTGGGCGGATTCAGTTAACGGAATCCTTGTAAACTTTGTGATAAGCAAGGCAAAGGTAAACTGGGCTTTGAATACATTAAAACCCTACTATTCTCCAGGAACGAACGAAATTTATCCGGCTTATGTTGCAACAGATATCTTCCGTAATTGCTTCGATTCTAACGGAACTTCTAAGAGGGTGTCTACGGCTATCATCGATAGAAGTGAAGACAGTTTTCATACCCATGGCGGTTAAATCGACACACTCACTACCAAAAGGACTATAGACCTAACAGCCTATCATCGTTTTTATTGAAGACATTGGAAAGGCTAATTGATTTACATTTGCGACAGGAACTGAAACGAATTGTTAACATTACCGCGGTTCCGGACATCGAAGGGGCTTTCAGTAATGTAAAATACCTACGATGCTTAGCAACTGGATTGATTCTATGCTGTCAAATCGCATAATCAACTCTACTCTAAGCACGAGCACTACGAGGAAGCTGGCGACTAGAGGTACACCAAAGGGTGGAGTACTATCTCTATTACTGTGACTGCTTATGGTAAACGGTGTTCTCAAGACTTGACAGAAATTAAAGAAAGGTCGTCATTCTAGTTACTGGGAGATTTGCCCCAACTTTGAGTGGCCTTATACAGGATGCTCTACGAGCTTTATCAGAATGGGCCAGAAGTTGTGGCTTGAATGTCAATCTACAGAAAAAGAAGTTAGTACTATTCACACAGAAATATTTTATTGAGAATTTCAGCTTGACGGTGTCGAACTGAAACTCTCCTCTGAGGCGAAACATTTAGGCGTCTTTTTGGATAGGAAAATAAACTGAAAACGGAGAAGAGGACAAAGAAAGGATTAAATACCCTATACGCCTGCCAGAACTCTGTAGAAAGCTGGGGACTACAATCTGCCATGGTATATTGGAATTACACGGTGGTAGTTTGTCCCATAGTAACTTTCGGCTGCGAACGGAAAACTCCACAGCGGAACGGACTATATGGTTCGGACGATGAGTTTTTCATCATGCTCAGTGATAGTGATCCCTGATAGAGAGGACTGGAAAGCTTCCTTACCCTTTTGAAGGCTGCTTTTACATCGACCTGCAAGACAACACCGGAAGACTATTGTTGGTTGTGTGACGATGAATAGGAAATTGAGACTATTGATCATTTGCTCTGCCATTGTCTAGCTCTTCATATAAGAAGGTTGCTATTCCTCTGGAAGTGACTTTTTGGTAGTCTCAATGAAAATCTAACGAAAATCACAATTGGTTTATGCTGGCTTTCGGGCAGAAGACCATAGTGTCCCCATGGATGCCATGCCAAATCTCACTACTTTATCTACATAAGTTGATCTATACTTTCTTTAGTCTATACTTTCTTAATCTATTTTCAATAAGACATTGTCTCCGAGTGGTGTAATTACAAAGTCACATGACTTATCTCTACTTATCCCCTCAGTAAAATATTATTTACACTATTTGAATGCATAGGTAATTCTGAAAAAATATTCGCATTGGACGAACTTATCTATCGTCACGGACTCCTTCTCGTCCTCACAAACACAAAAATAGTCTGGTATGGATTTATTACATTTGCTTGTTAGGAAAGAAATACCTCTATTTCAGTCACCATTCTGAAATTTTTGTCATTGCAATCTCCTTTTTAGTTAATGCATTGAAATTACATTTTTGCTCTAGCTCTTTTTAAGAATTTATGTTTCCATGTTTCATCAATTTGCGTAGAAAGTAGAAAGAACCATGCTTTTTATATTCATATTTAATATTTCGTTAATAACATTTATTGACTTAACTAAAAACATTTGTTGTTGTAACTTTTACCGCACTAACTAATAGTCGCATTGGTATTACATAAATCTTTTAAAGTATGCAATCTGTTTTTAATTTTCAGATGTGATGAACTTCAAATACAAGTGACCAAACTAACAACTTCGAATAAGCTTGCCAACGATAAAGTGGCCAAATATGAACAGGAATTGGCTGATGTAAAGAAAACCAACGAAAAGTTGGTAATGGAAAATCGTGAAGCAGTTAATTTAGAATTCGAATTTGAACGTCACAAAAACAAGTCAAAACAACGTGAAAACGAACTACTCGAGGCTCTTAGGGATAAAGAGCAAGAAATAACCAGACTTGACAAATCTCTCAAAGCCATAAGTGATGAGAAATTAGTGAACTCTAAAGAGGAATTGTTACAACTTTCACTAGCCGATACAAAGGTCGATGATAACGGCAAAGTATGCGTTAAATGTGAAGATCTGCAACGTCTTCTAGAAGAAAACCACAAAATTACACAAGAATTCGAGAAGCTTACCTTAGAATACAAACAACTTCAATTGAACTTTAGGGAAATTGAAAAGGAAAACGAAAGCAACAAAACAAAGGTTTTGGCATTGGAAGAATTGCAAAAGGCTGAGCGAGCGGAAACTGAAAAACTCCAGAACGATCTGCAAGTACTGAAGGAGAGGCTTCACGATGTACAACGGGAGTATGACAGAGTAAACACTGAAAATTCGTCCAAGAGTCAAGAATGTATGGCGTTGAATCTGCAAGTCGTATTGGCAAGTCAAGAAATGGTTGTATTACAGGATAAATACAATGAGCTAGAATTGTCATGGCAAAAGCAGCAGCAGACACTCAAAGACATTGAATACCAATATACAGAAATCGAATCGAAATACAAACACTTGCAGACGGAATACGAACAACTGGAGGACTGTAAGGGTCAGTCTTTAACAGATTGTGCACGTTTACAAAAGGAGAACGTAGAATTACAAACGGAAATTGAAGAGCTGAAAAACAAAGTAAAGAATGTACAACATCAGCTCTTGGAAAATGCAGAGAAAACTCTGGAGAACGACAATAATTCAGTCCAAAAAGCCGATGATAAACACTCAAATATACAGAAAGAAAATGAAGACCTTAAGCAACAACTCTTCGAGCTGCAAGCACAATTCGAGGAAATGCAAAAGGACTACGACGACATGTCCAATCAGTTTATGGATAATTTACAAGAGAGTGAAGTTCTTAAGGAGCAGAATACCAAACTCGAAGAAAAGCTTAAAGTTTTCGAAGAAAGGTGTTCGGAGGCCTCCAAAACAGAAATGGAGCTGTTTGATCTCAAGTCTCAGTTTGAGAAACTGTTATCATCTGAACGCAAGTCATTGCTGAAGACCCCTTCGCCCTGTCACAATTCTTCAATGCGAAGTTCTGGTGTCTGCATTGATGAGGACGAATTTGACGTTTGTAAGGAGTCAGAGGAATTACTTCAGAAATTCCATGAACTTTCAGAGTGTCTAACGCAAATCGAGTTGGAACATCAAAACGGCAAGAGAAGGGTTTTCAAAACACCCACTACAGTTCCAACGCCTAATTATAAACTGTATTTACGCAACATTTCTGGCATTAGTAAAGCCCAGACTGACTTTGTTGATGAAATGGAAAATATTCATCTCCAGGGATCATTTAAGCAACACTCGTTCCACGTTGTGGAATTAAATCAAAGTACTGAAAATGGTATGGGAGTGGAGGATGCTCAGGCGCAGTGTGATAACGGTTGTGAAAATTGTTTAGAAATTATCAACAAGTTAAAAGAGCAAATATCAAGTCTAAATATTGCAAATGAAGAGGAACGCCAAAGCAAAACATCTTTATTGGAGAATACAGAACGCAATCTCAGCGAAATGAGAGAACAAATAACGCAACTCACTGCTGAGTTGTTAGAGAAGTCGATATTTGTAGAGAATTGTGCCTGTAAAACATACCAAAAGCAAATAGAGAGTTTGGAAAAAGAGAAGGCAGACATGACTCTAGTCTGCGAAGAATTGCAGGAAAAAGTTGGCGATGGCACATTCGATGGATCTTTAATGAATTTCACTATGCACGGCGGCGAATTGAAACCTTTTAATATAGAATTGAATCAGGAATTGGAAACTTTACGTGCCAACGAAAGAGAATTGCAGAGCACAATAGAATCACAGGTCAAAATGCTAGAAGACTTAACGCAACGAAATCTAGATCTGGAACTCGAAATAGAGCAAAACGAAAAGGGATACAAGGAAAACTATAATCATCTACAACTGGAAATTTTGGAAAAACTTGAGATCAGTGCAAATGAATACAGGGATAATATGAAAAAGTACAACCGAGAATGGGAGGAGAGAAAAGAAGAGTATGAGAGTACAATCAAAGATTTGGAAAGCCAAATTGAGTCGCTTAAAGATGAAAGCGTTGAAGCAAGTCTTAAATTGAATGCGAACTTGACCACACTCAGTCAAGATTTTCACAGAGTCAAGGAACAGCATGACTCCTTACTGCAGGAGAAGCAATCTCTTGCCGATGAAAACGAAAAACTTCATAAAAAACTGTCGAGTCTGGAAGAAAAAGGCAATGACAATGAATCTTATCGAACACGGATTGAAAAACTACAAGAGGAGAAAGAACAATTAATCATGGAGAGCAATAAAATCCAACAAAAATTACATGCAGCAGAAGCACAAATAGAAGACTATTGTAATGAAGACGAAGTGCGAGAGGAATTGATAAAATCTCTGCAGGGTAAAGTGTCATCTGTTGAAACGCTACAAGAAGAAAAGCAAATGTTGAAAGAAAATCTAGAAAAAGTACAACGCGAAATGTCTGAATTAAACGAAAGACATACTAAGCATATAGAGGAGATGCAGGCTAAAATGTCGTATGTTGAAACGCTACAAGAAGAAAAGCAAATGTTGAATGAAAATCTAGAAAAAGTACAACGTGAAATGTCTGAAATAAACGAAAGACATACTAAGCAACTAGAGGAGATGCAGAGTAAAATGCCTTCTGTTAAAACGCTGCAAGAGGAAAAGCAAATGTTGAAAGAAAATCTAGAAAAAGTACAACGCGAAATGTCTGAATTAAAAGAAGGACATATCAAGCATCAAGAGGAGATGCAGGGCAAAACATCATCTGTTGAAACGCTACAAGAAGAAAAGCAAATGTTGAATGAAAATCTAGAAAAAGTACAACGCCAAATGTCTGAATTAAACGAAATACATACAAAGCTTCTAGAGGAGATGCAGGATAAAAAATCGTATGTTGAAACTCTACAAGAAGAAAAACAAATGTTGTCTGAAAATCTAGAAAAAGTACAACGCGAAATGTCTGAATTGAACGAAAGACATACAAAGCTTCTGGAGGAGATGCAGGGCAAAATATCATCTGTTGAAACGCTGCAAGAGGAAAAACAAATGTTGAATGAAAATCTAGAAAAAGTACAACGCGAAATGTCTGATTTAAACGAAAGATATACTAAGCTTCTAGAGGAGATACAAAATCTCGAAACAAGAGTGGCTGATTCAAACAGAAACTGTGAATCCAAGGAAGTTCAGCTCAAGGAAATCGATACCATCAACAAAGAAAATCTTAGAACTTTGAATATGATAAATTCAGAGAAAAAAGAACTTGAAGTGCAGCTGATAAGCAAAACGAAAGAGTTTGAAGAATACCTCAAGAACGTAGAGGGTATCAAAGGACAACGATGTGAAATTGAAGAACAACTTAAAGAAAAAGTGAAGGAACTGGAAGAACTTCAGAAAAAGACTGCAATTCTCGAAGCACATTTACAACAAGAAAAACTAGAAAATAAAAAACATACATCAGAATCCGCCGATCTCAGCGAGAAAATATCTTCTATGCACGCACAGTTGCAGCAAAGTTTGAAAACCCTTGATGACTTCAAGGTTAGAGAAACCAATAGTTCAAAAGAGAATGAGTCCTTAAGAGATACAATAGCCGCACTCACAACATCAAGTTCTAGCTTGAAATTGGAGAAGTGTAATTTGGACATACAACTTCAAGAATGTAATGAAGAATTACAACAAATAAGAAACAAACATAATGTCCTCGAAAATCAGTTGAAACAATTAACTGAAGAGAACAAATCTCTTTCCGAACAATGCTGCCAACTGAAGGAACAAAATGTATCACTCGACAAGCAGCTGAAATGCATCGAAGAAAAAGGCAATATGGAAGATATGCTCGAACAGATGAGAAATGAAAATGTTGAAATTTCACACAATCTTCGTTTGGTTAACGATAAATTAGAATCCAAACAAAATGAATTGGATACGCTTACAGAAGAAAATAGAAAAGCAAAGCAAGACATCGAGCTTTTGAAATGTTCTTTGACAAAATCAAGCCGCGAAAATAACCAATTGGAAAAACAACTTGAGCAATGTGCAAAACTCTCAGAGGAAAAATCCAAATTGGAGTCATACATAACTGATCTCAAATCTAAACAAGGCATAGCTGTCAAGGCACTTCAGGACGAGAAGTGTGTTCTGAAGGAAACTCTTACAAAATACGAACAACAGTTGTTAATTTTTGAGGAAAAAGAAGAGACACTTGTTCACAAGATTGATTCGCTCAGCCAACAGTTACACGAGATGCATTCGAAGTTTAACGCTTTCGAAAGACTTTTGAATGAACATGAAGAAGTTGAAAAGTCTCTTAGTGTCGCCAAAGAACAGAACGAAGTGCTGTCTAATGAAATAATTACTCTTAAAACTTCGATTACGTCCGCCAATCAAGCTCACGAGGATATTGTCAATTCACAAAATAAAAAAATACTCAATCTTAATTCTCAACTCCAACAATCTAAACAATTGGAACAAGAATTGCTCATAAAACTTAATAACAACCACGAAACGATAAAAACAAAACAATCGTCTCTGGAACGTCAATGTCAAGAGTTTAAGGACTCTCTAGCTGAACTTCAATTGAAATATGAATCACTGCAAACTACAAATATCCAATTGCAAACGCACAATCAACATCTGGAACAACAACTGCAGCGGTATCATGACCAGTTGGAGGGGGCAAAGTTGTTGCAGGATGAACATAGTGCGCTCAAAGTCAAATATGAAGACTTACAGCGCAAAATGGAAGCCACTGTCGAGGAAGCCGGAAGATGTAGTCGAGCTCTGCGTGAAGACCTGTCGCATCATAAATTGTTGCTGGAAAAACAATTGGAAAGCTACAATACATTGAGAGTGGATATGGTAAGTACTATAAAATATTGAGAAGATTTTGTTGAATAATTCGAATGATATGTAAGAATATATGTAAATTGCATTGAGTTCGTTTTATTAGTTAAAAAAGAAAACAAAGAGTAAGGGTTAGGTTAACTAATTATTCTGTATTTCCCTAGAATAACAAAGAAGTTTCATTTGAGGCGGAAAAACAACAACTTAATACGGTAATTACGAATCTACGAGAAGCCAATTCTGCTCTCGAAGAAAAAATACGTGAAATAACAATAGGCAACATAAATCAGGAACATCAACATGAAACGGCAGATTCCATCAACACATCCGCTGAAGCAAACACGTCATCAACCACTCCGCGTAGTCGAAGAAGTAATGAATCCAAGAGTCATAGTTTCGAAGGCAAACGGAAAAGTCATCGTCAGAGTCTTTACAATGAACGTCGAACATCGTTTGGTTGTGTTACTCCAGATGAGGATTGTAAGACTAATTCTGTGGGTGAGTTACTACTTGTTACTTGCTCTCGCAAATCCTTTTGTAATGTATCTCCCTAAATCTTTAGATACATGTTCCAATTGTGTAAAACTGGGCCGTAAAGTGCAGGATTGCGAAAAGCAACTAATCATACGCGAAAGTCAAATAAATGCTCTGACTATGGAATTGGAAAAACGCCCACCAAAAGGTGAAAATGCCGCACTAGAGAAAGTTTTAAAACAGGTGCAACATAAAAAGTCCCGGGAATCATGGATTGTAACTCATGATAAGGTGACGATGACTGATCCAGTGGGTAAGTTATATTTTTTTGAAAAAGTTTATAAAAAAACTAACTTTTATTCTTTCAAATTTTCAGACGCTAGTTGTAATTGTATTCAGTTGGACCAAAAACTACGAGACTGTGAGATGAAACTTTTCATACGTAACAGTCAAGTGACTGCTATGAATATGGAATTGAAAAATCATCCGCTAAAAGAAGAGAATGCCGTGCTTATAAAACGTTTGCAGGAGGAACAAGAGAATTCTCGCACTGAAATCAAGCGTTACAAACAAAAACTTTATGATCAAACAATTAAAACTGAAAGGGCTTTGGCTGCAGCAATTGCCAACGCTGAATCTAATGCAGCCCAAGTGCCCGCCTCGGCATCGCAACCACCCGTAGTAATGTTGAGTGCTGAAACCCAAACCGATTGCGACATAAGTGTCAGTCTAAATAAATTGCAGGGCAAGTATAACGACATGATTAACATTTGTCGCTACCGTAAGAATATGATAAATCAACTGGAGGAAAGATTGGCGCAAAAAGAGAACACAGATGGTAATGCAATGCCTACTCCAGAAGCGGGAGAAATGGTCATGTTAAAGGTGAGTGCACGCGATGAATTAAGAGTTTTATTATTGTATGCGCGAAGCATAGTACTCCTTAATCGAACGAAGGGAATTTTGCAAAGAAAACAATTTCCATCGTTAGGAAAAATTGCCCTTTTTATGTAAAAAAAAATACAGCAATACATGCATCATGTAAATTGTGTTTGTTTGCGTAGCAAATGTGCGGTAAAAAATAGAAGAAATAAAACACGAAAAGATTTCAGTAAAAATTCAATTTAAAGAAATAGTTTTATTTTTCCAATATTTTACCTTAAGGATATGTATAGAGTGGACGTTGTCCAGATAGCGAAACGAGATAAACTATAACAATTTATGTTGTCCGAACTCAAAAAGGAGATGGAGAAAGGCGGCCAACTCGTTACTTTAAAACGTCAAATTTAACTGACCCCAAAAAGGGTTGCCAACGAGCATGCGACAAAATCCCAGAAGGGATCCTTGTACAAGTGTTGTTTTTGGAATAAACATTGCCGGCCACCTTGCAACATCCTTACATGTTGCAAAAATTATAATTACAATAAACTATAAATTCTATTTCGTTGTAGAATGTAATTCAAAATATATAACGGTTAATTCAAAAATACTATACATTACATGTCTGAAAATTCAAAAAGTGGACTGTTAATTAATAGATTAAATACGAAGTATAGGTACATATAAGTAAGGCGATATGTCAGTATTAGGGTGAGCATTCGATTTCGATTTACATAACACAAAAGAGACAAAATAAGAATAAAGGATAAGAATTTACCAAAATATATTATATTAACGTATATAGCGATATATAATTTCGTTTCCAACTCAACAGTTCCAATGTAGTTTCGCCGGGCTTAACAAAATACGACGACGACGATTGACCAGAAAACGAAGGCGTTAGGCAGCACCACCGCTCAGGATACAATGGGCCTCGTCGACCCGATGGTACTGCAAACACTAGGACAGATAGGGACCACATAAACACGTTGGGCAGCACCACCGCTCAGGATACAATGGGCCTCGTCGACCCGATGGTACTGCAAACGAGAACGAAGACATCATACACATACACAAAGTGTATTGGCCGATAAGCCTTAGGGTTGGCACGAGCCCGATAGGGCCCAACCGAACACCGTATATGATGCCATTGGAAATCCCGGATTTGAGTAGACTTGAGTGCTAATTATCTTCTGGTGCACCTCGGGCCCGAGAATCAAGTGTATTCGGCCAGGCTTGTGAAAGTCTGGATCCGCCATGTGGAACCCGGCAAAATGGGCTCGCACAGATTCTGGTGCCTGCTCTGAAGGAGTCACGACATCTCTCAAATCCGAGATTTTGGCGGTCACAGCTATCTGCTTCGTTTGGCCATCATATGGTATTGTTAGCCGGCAGTGGGAACTGTTGAACAAATAATGCGACATACAATTACGAACAAGTACAAATTCGATAAATAATGCTAACAATTTGGGAAAACAATCAATTTTGAAATGGGCCGTGTTGCAACACCATTCTTTGTTTTAATATCTACTAATTTAACACGTCCATCTACATCGAGGTAAACCTTTAAAACGCGACCAACCCTCCACGAAGTGGCGGGAAAACGATTGTGCTTTATGACGACGAGGTCGTTAACGACAATATCTTTCTCGTGATATTTCCACTTATAGCGCAAAAGATTCTCCGGATCCGTATATTCTACAGTAGTAGTAAGAGCCTGAACGTGACTGTCAGCAATAGGGCCGGTAATCACCCAACCGAAGATGGTGTTCTGAGCAAGCAGAGTATCTGCGACCCGTTGGGAACCACTCAGAACGATGCGAGGATATAAATCGGCGCCTATCAAAATATCTATAGGGCGACTATCAAAAAGACGAGAATCCGCTAGCTTTATACTATTTAATTGCGAAGCAAAGTCAGAGCTAACAGAAAATGATGGTAATCTACTAGAAATGTTCGAAAGTACGAAGGCATTTGCTTCCAGCCTAAGAGAAGTGTCGAGAGGAGAAGTTAGAATAAACTCACATACCTTTCTAGAATTGGCAGACACTGCCTGGTTTATGACCGATATTTTTGCATTAGCGTGCGAAGTAGGCAATTTTAATTGTTTTTGAAGGCCTTCTGTAACAAAAGAAGCTTCAGATCCAGGGTCAATCAGAGCACGAGCGGGATAATTTACGCCGTGGTGAACGATATTCACCAAAGCTGTCCCTAGTAAAACATTTTTATCCTGCGAAGTATAAAATACTTGCCTATTTATTGTGTTTGAACTTGACTGTCTACTGGATGTTGAGGCCTGATTACTATCTTCGCTTAAAACCAAGGCTCCTTCGTTTGAAGTATGTGCTGGACTGGGGGCCGTTATAGCTAAATTATTTGCTGAGGTTGGTTGGTATTCGCGATGGAGCAATGTGTGGTGTCTTCTATCGCAAAGCGAGCAGTTATGCTTGCTAACACAGTCTTTGACACTATGGGCTTGCGACAAACAATTTATACAACAATGGTGTCGTTTGACTTGGGTAAATCGATCAAGGACACTTAATTTCTGAAATTTGAAACACAATCTCAGGCAATGCGATCGATTCTGGCATAAAACGCAGAAATTTCCATTTGCACTCGAAGAAGGCCCTCTACTAATTTGTTCAGTCGATGACCCGTTGGTTAAGGTATTACTAAAATGTGAATTTATCCTTTTCTCTGTGGGCTTATACGAAGAAAGCGACTTTCGTGGAAAATCTAAGCCTATTAATCCTTGAACGCATTCTAATGTTTGGATTCTTTCCGTGAGAAAAATATCCATATCTTTCCAAAGAGACAATTTCGATTTATTTTTAACACTTTGCTCCCACTTTCCAATTGTATGCTTGGGTAAGCGTTGAACGCACCAGAAAACTACAAAAGGGTCCCAATTATCCGTAGAAACCTCATAGGTAGACAAAGCGGAGAGACAACCATTAATGCTACGTTGTAGCGATTTTAGTCCTGCACTAGTTTCATGTTCAACGGCAGGAATGCTAAATAATGTTCGCAATTGTTCATTAACTAGCAGACGCGTATTCTCGTAAGTTGACTTTAAAGCCGACCAAGCCAATCTAAAACTGCTTCCCGAAAGTGGATATTTGGAAACAATTTCCTGTGCGTCGCCACTTGTTTTCCTACGTAAATGACACAATCTCTCGATGTCACTAAGTCTAGCATTTCGAATGTAAACTGCAGTGAATAAATCCCTAAACGCAGGCCAAGAAAGAAAATCACCTTGAAATACCTCCGTGTCGCATGGCGGTAAAGCCAAATGATGTACTTCATCCAGTAGTGTATTGTTGGTAGTGGTATGCCGTTGATCATCTCTCGGTTGTTGTCCCGTAGTTGCAAGGACATCTCCATGAGGGTCATCTCGCGAATCCGTATTAAGGTCGTTCTGAAATGTTTGGCTCCGTCTGTTGTTCGTAGGCGTTCCCTTATCTTCCTTTGGGGCTGCGCGAAGATTGTCCTGCTTCTCCTTAATGGATGCTGAACAACGAGCATACGCGTTGAACGCGGCATCATATTTTGCCTCGGCTGCTTCAATATCCTCTGGACCTGTATCGGACGAAGATCCCAGAAACTCAAGGTAACTCTCATAAGTGACGCAGACCTTGTCCCATAATTTATTCATCTGCGTTGCATAAACGTCCAGAAGGTAAACTGTAAGTTCCGCGGCTCCGGCGGTAAATTTCGCTTCGAATTGTATAATCCCATCGGAGGCCCTAATGAACGAATTAAGCTCAGACGACATGATAATTCACGAATAGAATTTCAATTGTTCCTCAAAAAACCAAATCAACGAACGACTTTCCTTTATCAAAATATTCAAAAACCACTATAAATTGCACGAAATTGTCAGTATAGACAAGCCAAATGCCAATTAAAATTTGTAACGAACGAATATTTTCAAAATATTTAGGCAAAACCACTTAAAAGCGTGTTGACCTACGTAGTAAATTTCAACACGATATGTACTTCGGTTAACTTATAAAATTGTAGCGCAATATAAATGACCTGAGTTTAAAAAAACTAGGTCCCAATAGCCAAAACCGAAAAAAAAAAACAAAAAACAACACAAATATTTTCGAATATGACAGCCCTTGTCGTATAGGATCGACTGTAGGGTGTACTTGCACAATGAACAGAATTAATTACCGAGAGAAACGAATAATTATTTTATTTATTCTCGTTAAAACGCACTAAATAAATTTTCGTAGAAAACTTATAAGCGATAAGTTCGCGTAAATTTCAAAGCTGACCCCGATGTCGATTAAAAGCACAAAAAAAATAATTTATTTTAAAAACTTGAGAAGAAATCAATTAAATTTCAAATTATAAAATTATTATATATATCAAACCCACAGTACCATATAAGGGTTAATATTTTTTCACGATAATTTTCAAATATTATGTTTGTTCAATTTTGTTTGTGGGTGTGTGTGTGTGAAGTAACAGCACCTTGTCACATAAATCGTTTATGTAAATTCAATTGTTGACATTAACTGCACTGGTTATTCACTTTCTTAAATTTTTCTTTACTTTTATCTTCTTTAATTTTACTTGCCATAGTGCAACAAAAACAAAAACTATAAAGCAAGAATCGATTATCGGTAACTATTTATGTACATATGTTCTGTTACCAAAAACAAAAATATGTACACACCAGGCACAGCAGTCAACACTTGAACGCACAATCACTTCACTGCACAATTTTTCGAATTTAATTCGCACACAAACCACTTAAAATTTTTCAATTTTGTATTAATTACACGATAATTTGAAATTTATTACAAATTATCTGTTTTTAACGCTTTGTTAAGCCTTTTTAAAGTTACAGAAAATGGCGTTGCAACTAATATTTTCTTCCGGGTGTAACTTGCGAACAAGAAGAAGCACCCTTTATTACACTTTATATTTACTCTTATTTATCACCAAAACAAATTGTCGCGGAATGCTCACTTATAATTCACTGACATACGCACCTTTTTTCTGAAGTAAAGATGATAAAACGGCTTGATGATGCTGTAGGATGATTAAATGATGATGATGAATGTCGTTGACAAGTGGTGGTACACCAAAAAATTCCTTGCGAAATGGAAAAAAACCAAAATTTAATGGCGGATCAACAAAAGGCTGGTAGCAAGTGATCCGGCTCGTTAGGACCAAATGTTTGCGTAGCAAATGTGCGGTAAAAAATAGAAGAAATAAAACACGAAAAGATTTCAGTAAAAATTCAATTTAAAGAAATAGTTTTATTTTTCCAATATTTTACCTTAAGGATATGTATAGAGTGGACGTTGTCCAGATAGCGAAACGAGATAAACTATAACAATTTATGTTGTCCGAACTCAAAAAGGAGATGGAGAAAGGCGGCCAACTCGTTACTTTAAAACGTCAAATTTAACTGACCCCAAAAAGGGTTGCCAACGAGCATGCGACAAAATCCCAGAAGGGATCCTTGTACAAGTGTTGTTTTTGGAATAAACAGTGTTAATTATTTTCGAAAATTAAAAAAATTATAAAGGTAAATTTCTTAGTAATTGTAGATTGTCTACATGTATAAAATTATATACTACTAGCTTTCCCGGCTCGCGTTGCTTCACCCGTACTTACAATGAACCTTCTTATGACTTTAAGCAATACAGGTAAATTGCCTACGCTTCATAAGTCGAACGAATACCCAATCTATGTGATTGTAGCTTTATCCAATTGGTCTTAGCAATTGTACCGCTTTAGTCCCTTTTTATCCCTAAAAGTAAGAATTTTAAAAGATATTTTCGTATCGCACAACTAAAATGGACCGGTACCCCCTCTAACTAAATAGGAAACATCCCCATATACGATTATAGCTTTAGCCGTTTGGTCTTTTCGATTGTGCCAGTTTACCCTATGTATTCGAGTTTTGAAAAACCCCATTTGGCAGTTCTCTAATTCTGTAGAGAGCAATTCTATATACATTTTCGTAAATCTACCTTTAGGTATTTGATCTGGGTGATATCATCAGTTTTATCCCTTTTTCGGTATCTGTACAACTTAAGAACGAATTTTATGATTACTTCACACCGCACAATTTTTGAGACTATATCTTTAGCCATTTATTACCAGTTGTATTCTTTTCCATTCCTTTTTACCCTTAAAAGGTAAGAATTTAGAAAACCCTCCTTGATTCGTTCTAATTCCATACGGAGCAAGCCTATGTAACTTATCATGATTACATCATTAGCCGTTTGGTCTAGGCGATAGTAACTTTTTTATCCCTATTACGAAATTTTTACACAAAAATATCGGATTTAAACAAAAAATCTTGAATCCAATTTGATAGTAAGCATTTCCATATCAATTTCACGATTATACCATTATCCCTCATATACTTTTATCCATTATTGGTAATTTTTAACCCATAAAAGTACGAGTTTCCAAAAATCTTAACTTTTATATGCTTTTAGCTATTAATATGACCGACATAACAATTGTTTCAAAAGCGTCGTGGTACTGCCCATTTCCTAGCGATACATAATCCCCCATGAACCATTTACATATGTAGCAAATCTCATCTTCATACCTTTAATGGCACGCGAAATATGACCGATTCAAATTTTGGTTTGTGTGGGCGGTGCCACGCCCCTTTGCCTAAGTATGTTTTCATGTAGCCTATGGTAGAGACCCTACGGATAGTACTACTCAGTGAAAATTTTATTGCAATCGGTTCATTTATTTCGCCCAGATAACGATTTTTTCAAAAGGGGCGTGGCACCGCCCATTTTCTAGCAAGACGTACTCCTCTTTATATCAGTAACATATGTAACATAGAAAATCTCATCTTCATGCCTCTAATGGCTCTTGAGATAAGACCGATTGAAATTTCGTTTTGTGTGGGCGGTTCCACGCCCCATTGTCCAGCTACGTTTTTATGTAGCCTATGATAGAGACCCTATGGACAGTATCACACATAGAAAATTCAATTGCAATCGGTCCATTTATTTGGCCAATATTACTATTTTTAAAAGGGGGCGTAGCACCGCCCACTTTCCACAAACAAAGTATTTTTTCTTATATGACCGATATAGTTACCAATTCTCGATTTCGTACCTATAATGGTTCAAACGATACAGTCATTTTAAAATTGTATGGGGCGGTGCCACGCCCATTTTACCCCCTTTCAGTCCGAATTTCCAAAAATCCCTTCTTAGTGCGCGCCTACGTCATAAAAGAAACATACATTCTAAATTTCACGGTTGAAGCTTTAGCCGTTTGGGCTGGGGAGTGATCAGTCAGTCACCCAAGCCTTTTATATATATAGATTGCAGCGATTCCACTAGAGACGATTCATTTTTGAATCTCAATATTCGGATCTGAGTGCAATGAAGTTGACGTTCTTCTTTTTGAATTGAATATAAAAGAAAATGAAACTGATTTTATTCGTTATTAATACATTTTATACACTTTCAAAAGTTATTATTCGAAGATTTTGTATAATAATAATTTAAAGAAATGGTATAAATACTTCACCCGCGCTTACTTCAAAAGTGAAAATATGGATTATTTTACTGTTTTTTTTTAAATCTTATTTTAAGTGTCTTTATTTCATTAATTTAATACCGTTCGAATCGAAAACCTTCAATTTGTCGTTAATGCCTTATACATATATCTATTTCAGAGTAAATATGAATCCATTAAAAAGGAGTTGAAGATCGTTCAGGAAAAATACGAGTATGCCAAACAAATACTGGCTTCACGACGTGAAGAAATCAGTAGACTGCGCTCTCTGGAACAATCGAAAAAATAAAACGTGTCATTTAACACCAAATAAATTTCTCTTCCAATGGATCACACATGCCTGATTGATGGTCGTCGGTCCATGTGCGATATGTCTTTGTACTTAAGAATTATGTTTATTTTCATTGCCGTATACAATGTATCTTTATATTATTATATTACTTACTTAGTACGTACTGTTATGTTTTCTATATGCGATTTATATATGTTAAACAACAAAAAGAAATCCGAATATCTTGAAAAAAAAAAAATTCCCGTCCCTCTATACTGTAATATGTAATTTATTTTTAGATTATATTGGTCCCTTTTTCAAGAACATTCATGTATAGTACACAATTGTTCTGTGTCTGATAAAAAAAAAACTGAATTCGTTTTGTTGCTATAAGCTTGTTATTTATTCGTACATTTATTATCTGTTTCTATCTTATAATTCAAATTTAATTTATAAGTATGTATTTTGCATTATAGAAATAAAAAATATAATTACACTTATTTTTGTAAGAAAATAACTAGATAACTTGAATTTTGTTCTACTCTGTAGGGAAAAAAGTAATTTCCAAAGTTAATTAAATACAAATAGGAAATATGATTACAACAGGTGCCGAGGCGGTTGTTGTTGTTGTTGTAACAGCTGGTGGGTAGCTGGGGTGATAATTCTTTATACCGATTTTCAATTTATCGGCACTCGATCGGGCATATAATCCGATTATCATACGATCATTGTTGGCAACTCTGTTTCGTTCCTTTGTAGATAACAAGGTTTGTATCAAGGATTGTTAGATGTTGTTGTTGTGAGTTTAACCGCCAAATTCCACCAGAGATGGCGGCAGCTGGCTTGTTGATTTATATGAGATGTTGATAAATCTTTTTCCTTGGTCCTTGCGCAATCTGGATTTTTGTAGTGGAAGCGTCTAGGATGAGTTTTGTTGGCTGGAGAACTCGAAAGTATTTGAGAAGAAATTAATTTTTCATCGATGTTGATTTGGCCAGTGCCTCGGCCGGGAATCGAACCCGGCACCTTCGGATTGCTAGTCTACGTCGCTTCCACTGAGCTATCGAGGCGGTAAAACTGTTTAACGAACATAGGCAAAAGTAGTTTTAATACACCTTTTTGTTGGCAATATTTCGGCGTATTTAATGAAAATAGAAAAATTTTAAGCACCAAAAGATACAAAATAAATTAAAACGAATGCTAATCAAACTAACTTGTATGTTTTTATCCATAAAATTTACTATTTCTCTTCTCAGAACCATGGAAGGGCGGACTGAGTGAGAGGATTGCTCAGGTAAAATCCCCAGTCTGTATGGCCAGGCCCAGAGCTGTCGGAGGACAGATCATAGCCGGCGTTGAAAACGGTAGTACGTAACAATGGTAAATGCTTAAAGCAGGTTCTTCTTTTGGTTGACTAGTTTAAGGGGAGGACTTCGACCTAGAGGCGTATTTAATTTATTCATATCAACGATTCGTTCTAAGATAGAGTATGGAAGATTACTATGGCACTTGTGCCTGACATTAACAGGAGGAGGTGTCTTGGACGATCTCCATCTACCACCACACACATCATTTATGCACTAGCAGCGGAACTTCCGGCTGCTGTTAGAGTTTTTGGTATTTAAGGAGTTAATAATGATTATGAGAAATAATCGAGAGCTTTTTAATCTCATTAAGGACATTCTAGAGGTCAAGTTCAGCTACAGTGCAATTTACTATAAGTTTAACTAACTAACTTTAACTACTAGTTTTAGAAAACAAAATACATTCGCCTTTATTCCCGTTGCCGTCGTCGACGCAAATGACGTCGCACAGTGCATTGGATTATAGACATAAATCAAAATTTATTGATGACTAGCTTTTCCGATTAGTTAAACTCCAGGCTCCAGTCATCTAAAAATTAAAAAATTAATTTTTCTTTCATTTTTGGCCCCCTTGATGTTGTCGAGTCAATCGGCATATCTAGTAAAAGTTTCTAAAACAGTGACGTTCGCATTCGTCGATAAACAAGTAGGTGACGTTAGTTGTGAATCTAAAAATAGAAAGCGTATAAATTAGCAACAACGCGAGAAGCTATCCCATACTTCATTCATGGGGTTTAAAGGGAAATTGCGTTTTTTTTAAGCTTTTCCGGTTGTGGTTGTGTACTTAGCCATTTAGTCTGGTTTATGGACAAGAGAGAAAAATATCTCTTTATCTCTAAATTTACAAATTTCGAAAAACCCATCATGTTGCACAAGTATAATAAGTATTCACCCCCATTTTCGCTATTCTACCTTAAGCATTATGGGCTGGGTGATAGAAAAATCACTACGAATCGCATAACTACCGCAAACAAAAATATTCACCCCCATTTTCGAGATTCTACTTTTAGCCTAGGCCGTAAAGGTACGTAATTCTAAAAACCCCATCTAATCCGCACTACAGCTGCCAAAAAAAGTCACCACCATATTTGCGATTCTACCTTTAGCCGTTTGGTCTGCGATCAGTTAATCCCTTCTTCGGTCCTATTCCCCCTAAAAGCGCGTAATTCGAAAAATCTATTCAGAATGCGCAATAATGGTGATGGTATCAGTTTTGTCACTTTGCGGCCTTTTCCCACGTATAATTACGAAATCCGAAAATCTCTTCATATTGCACAATTTATCTTAAAAATAAATATTCACCCTAATTTTTGCGATTCTATCTTTAGCAGTTTTTGTTGGTGATAGTACCAGTTTCATCCCATTTTGGCCTTTTCCCTTTAAAAAGTACGAAATTCGAAAGATTCTTTCATATTGCGCAACAGCTCATAAAAGTAGAGCACCTTCTTCGGTCTGACTCCCCCTAAAAGTTCGAAAATATAAAAGTCCCGTCAAATAGCACAACAACCACAAAAAATAAAGGTATAATTTTACCTTTAAATTTAACACCAATTTCGCAATTCCTCCTTTAGCCGTTTGGTCTGGGTGATAGTATCGGTACCCTTAAAAGTAAAAAAAAACCCGTAAAAGTAAAACGTTGTGAAGCTCAATAATTCTATGGGAAGAATTCCCATGCAGATTTTCGCGATTATAGCTTAAGCCATTTGATCTTGGTGATGTCAAATAAAGCCACGATTTCGCAGTTCTTTCTTTAGCCGTTTGATCTAGGCGATGGTTCCAGCTTCATTCATTTTTACCTCTTAAAGTACGTATTTTATAAAATCACTTCGCGCAGCTCTGTACTTCTATATGACGCATGCTTATATGGATTCTCGCGATTGTGGTTGTAGCCTTATAGTTTATCCTTTTTTTGTTTTTGTAGATTTTTGACTCCTAAAAGTACGAATTGCGAAATATCTCGTGCACCCTGTCGAATAGCTCTCTAATTCTCTTATATGTATTGATTTTTACGATTTTAGCTTTAGCCGTTTGGTCTGGGTGGTGGTTACTCTTTTCTCCCTTTTTGTGCCTCTTTTACCCCTAAAGGTACAAAGTTCGAAAAATCACTTCGTGCAGCTCTCTAATTTTATAGGATGTATGCTTATACAGAATTTCGAGAATATATACCCAGACGTTTGTTCTAGGTGATGATATAGTAGTTTTATCCTTTTGCTTGCCCCTAAAAGTACGAATTTAGAAAAATTGTTTCTTTTCGACCACCTGCTCTGTAAGAAAAATGTTCACTCCAATTTTCGTGATTGTAGGCAATGATCAGTCAGTCCATCAGTTACGCAATTTTTTGTATATACTAGCTTTTCCGGCTCGCGTTGCTTCACCCTACAAGTTTGAATTTCAAAAGATACATTCGTATCGCCCATATTCGATTATATCTTTAACCGTTTGGTCTGGGTGATGGTATCAGTATTAACCCTTTTCGGCCCTAAATGTTTGAATTTCTAAAAACCCCATCTGGCGGCTCTCTAATTCTAAGGGGAGCAATTCTATATACATTTTCGTAACTCTACGTTAAGGCATTTGGTCTGGGCGATAGTATCAGTTTTATCCCATTTTCGGTATTTTTACAACTAAAGAACGAATTTCGAAAAATTACTTCACATCGCACAACTAAAATATTCGCTTCAATTTTTTACGACTTTAACTCAGCCGATTGGTCTGGGTGATGGTATAACTTTTATCCCTTATTGGTAATTTTTACCCCTAAATGCACGAATTTCCACGTTTACTTGAAAAGGGAAACAACCATCAGCAAATCTTATCTTCATACCTTACATGGTTCGTAAAATATGACCGATTGAAATTTTGGTTTGTGTGGGCGGTGCCACGCCCCTTTGTCTAATTATGTTTTCATGTAGACTATGATAGAGGTCCTTGGGGAATGGGTAATTTTCTAATTTGAGTCATTCTGATTGTTATTCATTTAGGAATAACCAGAAGCTTTTTTTGGAGGATCCCAAGCAGTTCACAACGTCTGAAAGATCACGTATTTCCCGGGCAATGCCACTGAACATCCGTTCAGTGATAGCAAATGTGAGAAGAAAAAACATGAACCTCCCCAAATGTTGACGACCCCCGCAAACGATATAAGGACCATGATTTAAAGATATGCACCTGCAATGTCCGAACTCTATACAGAGATGGTGCCTCTATCTAACTGGCGGATGTCCTTGACAAATACAAGGCTGACAGCACCGCCATACAGGAAATGAGATGGACGGGACACGGATGCACACGACGAAAGAAATTTTACATCTTTTACAGCTGCCATGCACAAAGACACGAATTTGGATGTGGTTTCATAGTCGGCAAGAGACTTTGACACCTGGTCTCGCGGTTTAATCCTGTAAGTGACCGAATAGCCACTATTCGCATCCGGGCGAAACATTTTTACACTACGCTGATTTGTGGACACGCTCCGACGAAAGACAAAGACGATGGCATTAAAGATGCATTCTATGAGCGCCAGGAGGAGATATATGACCGCTGCCATATATGCACATGAAATTAAAATTGTTCTGGGAGATTTTATTGCTAAAATAGGAAGGGAAGATGCTCTTGGTTCTGCAGTCGAAAAATTCAGTCTACACAACAACACCTCCGATAACGGATTAAGACTGGTTAGTTTCGCGTCGACAAGAAACATGGTTGTGGGTGGAACCAGATGCCCGCATAAAGATATCCACAAGGCAACCTTGATATCTTCCGATCAAAATACCAGAAATCAGATTGATCACGTGGTATTTGACGGAAGGCATGTCTCAAGCGTTATGGACGTGATGCGCGGTGCAAATATTGACTCGGATCACCACCTAATTGCAGCCAAGATACGCACACGATCAAGCAGTGCTAAAAACACTCGTAATCAAACGCAAAGGAAGCTAGACATCACAAAGCTGCATACCACCGAGATAGCCAATACCTACTCCAACCAACTCTCTCAATTACTCCAAACAAACCCCCTTAGTTCTGATGTTCCCGACACACAGTGGCAACATATTGCGAATTCTATGACCACTGCCGCAACGACCGTACTTGGTTATGAAAAACCACGCTCAGACAAGCCCTCGTACGATGATGAATGTCGCGTAATGTCTGAGGAAATGGATGCTGGTAATGGCGAAGCGTGCGGTGACGGAGCGTTATAAAGAGAAAAGGAGGGAGATAAAATGCCTGTTCAGGCGGAAAAAGCGTCTGTGGAAGAAAAGGGAGAGCCAGGATATCGAAAACTGCAGGGATAGAGGTGAGGCACAAAAGTTCTACCAAAAGGTAAAAAGTAAAGGTTTTGGAACAGGAATCCCCACCAGTAAGGACAGAGACGGAAATCTGGTCACGGGCACTCAGAGTGTGCTGCAAATATGGAGGGATCACTTTCAATCTCTACTCGTTCCCGAAGGCAGCATAAGTGACGAAATCACACAAATCATCGACGATGGAGTAGACTGTCCACCACCGAGCCAAAGCGAGATCAGCACGGCAATTGCGCGGCTTAAAAATAATAAAGCTGCGGGAGCCGATGGACTGCCGGCAGAGCTTTTTAAAGCCGGCGGCGATGAGCTGGTAACATGCATGCTCGATGATTGGAATCTGAGTGTCATATGTCCCGTGCTTAAGAAAGGCGATTCACGTGTGTGTACCAACTATCGCGGGATTAGCCTTTTATCCATCGTATACAAGCGAGGCTTTAGACAAGGCGATAGTCTGTCTTGCGATCTCTTTAACATCGTAATGGAGATGAGCATGCGGAAGACTGCAGTAAACAGAAATGGTTCCATCGAAAACTCTTCGACAATAAACCCGATGGGCGGCGCAGGGGGGTGGCGACCAAAAGAAGAATGATAGAGGTCCTATGGACTTTATCGCACAAAGAAAATATAATTGCAATCAATCCATTTATTTGGCCAATATAACTATTTTTTAAAAAGGGGCGTGAGTTTGTACCTATAATGGTTTAAAAGATACAGCCATTTCGAGGGCGATACCACACCTATTTTACCCCCTTGCAGTTCGAATTTCCAAAAATCCCGTTTTAGTAGGCGCTCACACGTCATAAAAGGAACCTACATTCCAAATTTCACGGTTTTAGCTTTAGCCGTTTGGGCTGGTGAGTGATCAGTCAGTCACCCAAGCCTTTTATATATATAGACTAGCTTTCCCGGCTCGCGTTGCTTCACCTGTACTTACAATGAACCTTCTTATTGCGATGGTACCAGTTTTAACCCTTTTCGGCCTTCTTTACCCCTAAAAGGTAAAAATTTCGAAAACCCTCCTTGCTTCTTTCTAATTCCATAGGGAGCAAGTCCATATAAATAAATCATTTGCCGTTTTGTACGGGCGATAGTAAAACTTTTATCCCTTTTTTTACCCAGAAATATCAAATTTCAAAAAAACCTTTAATCCAATGTGATAGTGAGCATGCCCATATCAATTTTCGCGATTCAAGCATTAGCCAATTGGTCTTGGTGGAAATTATTATCCCTAAAAATACTAATTTCCAAAAATTCATACTTAGCTGACGTTTACTCGAAATGGGGAACAATCACCCCAAATTTCAACATCCTATCTGCAGTAAGCAATTTTAAATATATAGATATGTATGCATGAAAATGTTTTTACAATATGACCGATATAACAATGACGACGCCCATTTCCCAGCGAAACGTAATCCCCCATGTACCATTTACACATGTAGGAAATCCCATCTTCATACCTTACATGGCTCGTAAAATATAAACAATTGAAATTTTGGTTTGTGTGGGCGGTGCCACGCCACTTTGTCTAATTACGTTTTTATGTAGCATATGATAGAGGCCGTACGGATAGTGCTACGCAGTGCAAAATTCATTGCAATCGGTCCTTTTATTTAGCCCAGATAACGATTTTTTTAAAGGGGCCGCGCATTTTTCAGAGAGACGTAATCTTTGTATCAGTAATATATGTAGCAAATGTCATCTTCATACTTCAAATGGCTCTTGAGATATGACCGATTGAAATTTCCTTTTATATATATTGACTACCCGGCCCGGCAGAATTCGACCTGCCTCCAAGTTATTGTAAAAGATGTTAAGTACAGTTGAAATCTAATAACGATTGGTTAATTACTTTCACCTCTGAAATATTTCGATTTAAAGGGCGAGATTTTTCCGGACAAAATCTGTACTTTATATACCTAAAAGGTTATTATACATTATTGTAAGAATTTCTAAAATGGATCAGCAATGTCGTCCATGATTTGATGAAAACTTACTTATTGATAGGCAGATATTCTAAAACCACATTTTTAAGCTGATTGACTGACATATAACTTTCTGCGTTAGTGTACTGGGTGATTGTATCTTTAGGTGCTTGGTCTGAGCCATGATAGCACTTTGCCCCTTTTTTAACCAAAATTGCTATCATGTACTAATTTTCAAAAATCGCTTCATTTGACGCAACAACCCTATAAACCGTTTGGTCTGGGTGATAGCAACAGTTTTTCCCATTTTCGGGTTAGTCCCCTTAAAGTTATGCGAAAATCGATATAAATTTTTGAAATAATTCAACTCCTGCCAACTCAACAGCGGGTCCATTTATACAGAAAAAAATTTCTCATAATAAAACAAATATACATTCTAAATTTCAGTCAAATTGTTTAATTCGTTAAGATGTTCATTATAATTTTACCCTAGCGGCACCTACCGGGTCCATTTATACAGAAACTTTGTTCTCATGATCACTCAAATAAACATACTTAATTTCAGTTACATTGGTCCATTCATTCAAATTTTGATTAAAAATCCACCCAAACGCCACCTACCGGTTCCATTTGTACGTAAAATTTTTTCTGATGATCAAACAAACATACGTTCTGAATTTCAGTTAAATTGGTCCATCTATATATATAAAAGGCTTGGGTGACTGACTGATCACTCCCCAGCCCAAACGGCTAAAGCTAGAACCGTGAAATTTAGAATGCAGGTTTCTTTTATGACGTAGGCGCGCACTAAGAAGGGATTTTTGGAAATTCGGGCTGAAAAGGGGTAAAATGGGAGTGGCACTGCCCCATACAACTGGATTTTGAAAATGACTGTATATTTTGAACCATTATAGGTACGAAGTCCAAATTTGGTACCTATATCGGTCGTATAAGAGAAAATACTTTGTTTGTGGAAAGAGGGCGGTGCCACACCCCTTTGTTTAAAATAGTAATATTGGCTAAATAAATGGATTGCAATTGAATTTTGATTGATTTTTGATACTGTCCATAGGGCCTCTATCATAGTCTACATGAAAACATAATTAGACAAAGGGGCGTGGCACCGCCCACACAAACCGAAATTTCAATCGGTCTTAACTCAAGAGCCATTAGAGGTATGAAGATGAGATTTGCTACTTATGTTACTGATATAAAGAGGCTTACGTCTCGCTGGAAAAGGGGCGGTGCCACGCCCCTTTTGAAAAAATCATTATCTGGGCGTAAATAATGAACCGATTGCAATGCAATTTTTGCTGTGTAGTACTATCCGCAGGGTCTCTTCCATAGGCTACATGAAAACATACTTAGACAAAGGGGTGTGGCACCGCCCACACAAACCAAAATTTGAATCGGTCATATTTCGCGAGCCATTAAAGGTATGAAGATGAGATTTGCTACATATGTAAATGATACATTGGGGGTTACGTCTTGCTGGGGCAGTGCCATGCCCCTTTTGAAACAATTGTTACGTCGGTCATATTAATAGAACGATTGTAAACACATAATCATAATCAATATATTTAAGGTGTCTACTGTTTGTAGATAGGATGATGAAATTTGGAACGGATTTTTGGAAACTCGTACTGTTATGGGTCAAAAATTACCAAAAGTTGTACCATCATCTAAACCAATCGGCTAATGGTATAATCGCGAAAATTGATATGGAAATGCTTACTATCAAATTGGATTGAAGTATTTTTTTTAAATCCGATGTTTCTGGGTAAAAAAAATCGAAAGAGGGATAAAAATTTTACTATTGCCCAGACCAAACGGCTAATGATGTAATCATGCAGTTATATAGGCTTATATAGCAAGGAGGGTTTTCGAAATTCTTACCTTTTAGGGGTAAAAAGGACTAAAAAGGGATAAAACTGGTAATAAACGGCTAAAGGTATTGTCTCAAAAATTGTGCGATGTGAAGTAATTTTTAAAATCGTTCATAAGTTGTAAAAATACCGAAAAAGGGCTAAAACTGATGATATCACCCAGGTCAAATACCTAAAGGTGGAGTTACGAAAATGTATATAGAATTGATACCTATAGAATTAGAGAACAGTCAAACGGGGTTTTTCAAAATTCCATTTTAGTTGTGCGATATGAATATATCTTTTAACCACTCAGACCAATGGGATAAAGCTACAATCACATAAATGGGGTATTCGTTCGTCATATGAAGCGTTGGCATTTTACCTGTTTTGCTCGAAGTCATAAGAAGGTTCATTGTAAGTACGGGTGAAGCAACGCGAGCCGGGAAAGCTAGTTTATTCATATTTTGATTATAAACCCACCTCAGCGCCACCTACCGGGCGCTGGTGGACCACCCTTAACATTGAGGGGGATGAAAAATAGATGTCGGCCGATTCTCAGACCTACTCGATATGCTCACAAAATTTCATGAGGATCGGTTGAGCCGTTTCGGAGGAGTACATTCACGCACCTCGTGACATGAGAATTTTATATATAATATTAGATATAGAAGAGAGAGTCTCGGAACTTGGCAAATAGGTGCGCGTAGAATACGTCAAAAAAAAAAAAAATATTTGGAACAGTGCTACTGTGAAATTCTCTTGCAAGTGCTGGATTTGTTTTCCAATTTTTCCACAAATTTTCCGAATTGAATTCAATTTCATATTCATTATTATTTAATTTAGTAAATACAAAAACATTAATATAATTCAAGTAGACATCAAAAACGCTAATGACAAATTTAAAATGTTGTATAAAATTACAAACTTTGAAACAACTTTATCAAAAAGTTTTTTAAATAAAATTCTGGTTGTCCACATCAAAATACGATTAAGACAATTCACCCCAATCGTGAAAAATATTTCCCTCGAAATTTGTGAGGAAAAATTTCCATTATCGTGAATAGAATTAAGTTGTAAGTAGTAATATTTTTCGTTCTACCCCCTCCCCCGTCTTCACCACGCCAACACCCCCAGGCTAGGCGCCTACCATCAATGATGTTCCAACACAAATTAGTTTTAAAAAAAGGTTTCTACTAAAATTTATTTAAAAATTATTCAAAACATGGTTTTTATTTGTTTTTTGTTGTTGTTGTAATTCTCTTTATACAAACTTAAAGAAATAATTTATTATGTGCGAAAAATTATGAATACAATTAAAAATACAAAGTAAATCAATTGAGGTAGAACTTAAGTAAGAAACATGTGTGTAATACAAACAATACACAGATCAATATTTTTAAAACAAATAAACATAAACATAGAAACTCTTGGAGAGTTTATGGGACAGCAAGAAAACGTACAATAAAACTTAAATTCAATTAATTATTTAATAAGTAAAGCTTAATAACTTAATGCTCTATTTGGGTGTAAAAAAAACGTAAATCGTAAATATGAAATTAAAAATAATAAAGTTGTCATTTGTTTGCCGCAAGTCATTAGACATACTTAAAAAAAAGAAATGCAAAAAAAAACACTCAGCAAAAAAATAAAATAAATGCTTAGAAATGTATTAAATTAAGGCATAAAAAAATAAAATTTATATATACTTAAAAGATCTGAGTATATTTGAGGTATTTTCCCGAGTCAAGTAAAATGAACAATTGCAAAAAGGTCTTACTTTTTTTTAATATTTTAAATAAATGCATAGTTTTATTTATATTTTTGTTTTGTTTTATTTTTAAGTACTACAGTTACGGTTTTAAACAATATTTTTGTTTGTTTGTTAATAAGCATAGGTGGTGTTGATTTTGTAATCATATTATCGTATTATAATTTTTAAGTGCTTTTTGTATTTTTGTTTTTCATTTCCTTTTGTGTTAGTTATAATTTTATTTTATGCTTAAATAAGTTAGAATTTGTTGGGTTTTTTTATTTAAATTGGCAAGATTTTTTTTTAGCTTATTTTCGATAGTTAATATTCATATATTTTCTTTACTAATAAATTATTGCATTTGATTTTTGTGTAAAGTTTCTGGTAGGTCCTAAACATTATTTACATTTAATTGTATGTATGTATGTGTGTATTTTAATTTGCATATAAGATGAGGTAAAATTATCATGCGTAATTCACTGACTTTTCCATAAAGTTGTTGTTGTGTTTTTGTTTAAAAATTAAAAAAAAATCATTAAAAATGAGGTAGTTTTAAGGTTCACGTTATGAGTGGTCTTAGTTTTTTTGTTTTTGTTTTTACTTAAAGGAATGTCTTTTCTTTATATATTCTTTTATGTTTTGTATTTCTTTTTTTATTTTCCTGAGTTATTGTTTTTATTGGCCAGAGAATGAAAATCTTTCGTTCGGTCTGTGTTGACGCTGACGAAAGCTCTTTCGTTCCCTTTAAGGAAGTCAGTTGCGGTAAGGAAGTTTTAGGTTAGCTCTTGTTTGAGGTTATTGGTGGTTCTTAAAAAATGGCACATGTGAATTAGTGTATTAATTACAAGTGAACATTTTTTTGCTTTAAATATTTGTTAAACAGTACACGTTATTGCTATTGTTAATTAGTTGTTTATACTTTTTTTTGTGTATAAAATATATGTAAAGTGATGTAAGTTAAGAGGTTTTTTCCTTAAAAGTCAGTTTTAAGTTTTAACCCATTTTACTGTGGAGAAGGACAAAACGAATGAAAAAAAATAAACAACAGATATTAAATTATAAATTATTATGCGTTACTTTATATAAAACCAAACTAAAAATAACCATAGTTAAAAAAAAAAAACAAAAATTACATAAACTTGAAAAACCAAGCAAAACATAAATTTTATGTTTAAAATTTAAACTGAAAATGAAAAATTTCTCATAAGTAAAAAAAAGTATAAAAAATATTATTTTTAAAATCGGAACTATGCAGTTAGTTGCTTTTGTCTTTAAGTTTTTGACTGTCCCAGTAAAACGGGTTAATAAAAATATATTTAAAAATTTACACATATAACAATTAATCGAAAGCAGAGCTCAAATTTTATTAAATACAAAATTAAGAAATAAAAAAAAATAAAATCTGCATTTAGCAGTTGTTTTTGTTTCAAAATAAAGGCACTTGAAAATTAAACTTTTGTCAATTAATAAAGTTACTTAAAGAAAGCTGAAACCTATTTTTATAAAAAATTTTTACTAATTACTTTAAAAAACAAAAGTTAAGAATTACAGCACTCTGCTTTTGCTAACGTTTTGAGGGGAGGTGGAGGGAGAATGTAAGGGATAATTGCATTTAAAGTTGTTACTCAAAAACATTCAATAAATATTTACATTATATTATAAACTTTACTAATGCATTTAATGATATCCTAATTAGAAAACTACATTAAATTTAAAATCTAGAAATTGCTTTTGTTTTTGTCTGATTTTTACCCAAATGTTTTTTTTTTAGGAGACAAGAGAGAAGGTTTAATAAGGGCAAGGGATATAGGTTATTAATTTTATTTTTCGGTTAATGTCTTAATGTAGTAATATTTGTGTTTGTTGTTTTTTGATTTCAAATAACTATTTAGTTAAATATTGCAAAAATTTCTGTTTGATTTTATTAATTTTAATTTTTTTTTCTGTGTTGTAAATATTTACAATATTATTATAAACTGTCCGTATAATTTGTTTCTTATATTACATAAGAACAATAAAAATGTTATCGTAAATCGTATACGAATGTTTGTATTTAGTTTATTCCTGACACAAAATGCGGTAAGTGGTTTTATAAAAAAACAAAACAAAAATTGGTAGAGTATCGTATGTGAAATAAACTGGTATACATTTTTAAGGCTTCTTTGTTTAAACATTGTGTTTTTAAAATTCCAATTCAAAACTAATAACATTAGGGACTTGAACCTATTAATCTCGACAACTTGAATAACCGACTAACAAAATCGTGCCGGTTAAAAATAAACCAGCTGAAATTGGTAAGCTGACAATTTTAGGCAATTTCGTTTAGTTCAAGTGGCATTTAGGACCCTTTTTTAACACATTAAACTATGTTTTTCTTTAAATATTCTTATCTTTTTTTTTAAATTTTCCTCATTTCTATCGCATTTCTAATATATAGAGTTAGGATACCATTTATATGTATATATGTATACACTTATATGCTAACTTTAATATTCTACTGGGATTTTAATAAAATTTCCTAAATATTTCTTCTTATAAAAATACATTTACGATTAATTCACGCTAAATTATTCAATTTATGTATTATGCACCCCTTCGTCTTCCGAGTAGTTGTCCTCATTGTCGGAACCCATGTTATCATTATGACTGCCCGATTGATTATTTCCATCCAAGCCCAAATCCATGGGTTCGGAGGGATCTCGTCGAATGTCATTGCTGTTGGTGGCGGCGGCAGGATTTAGGCTGAGGGCATTTTGTGAACTATTGGCATGTTCACTGTGATTCGGTGAGTGTCTCATGATGGGTTCAATGGTCAGACCACTATTGTTAGCTGCGGGATTAGTGAAGGCATTGCCAGCCTGACCCGTCAACTTACTCAAATCGAATTGTGGTGGTATTAGACCGGGTGGCAATTTGTCCAGACCGTGACCCATGGCATTCAATTGGGCAATTTTGGCGGCATGAAGAGCGGCGGCGGCGGCATGTTCTTGAGACATACCCATTCCTAAAAATGGAAAAAATAAATTTGAAATTTTAAAACATAGTCAAAATTTTATACAGGATTTTAGAAAATAAACAGATTTTGGGGCTTAAACATTACAAATTTAATACTTTGAGAACAGCTTTGAGAGGAAGGTATAAAGACAAATGTATTTTGCTTAACTTTTCATTTATTCAGGTAAAGCTCGAATATTAATTGCATTTGGCAACACTATAGCTTGTTTTAGCTCCACTTAAAAAAACATTAATAAAGTTATATGCGTGAATAGTTATGTTCTTTTCTATTACTTTTCTATTATAGAAAAGGTATTCGTTCGAAGTGGATTTCGAAGATAACTATATTTATGGATGGAATGCAGAGATTGCAGGAAACAATTCACCAAGGCAAAAAGTGACGGCAACTGGAACACATAAAAGTCATCAGTTAACAGTTTCAAGGACCTGATTACGAAGGCCAAAAGACCGTCATGTTGTCATGTTATTCTTCCAGCAGATCTACAGAAGAATATCGACATTTTCACCCATGGCTTTTGACAATCTTCATAGCCTGTATGGTGGACAACCTATGAAATTATATTTATCCTTAAAAGGTAAGACATACCGTAATAAGGCCCAGAATTTTAGACCGATTAGCCTATCTTTCTTCCTACTTAAAAAAAGAGAGAATAACACTGTTTGACATTTCATTATGTGTTTCTAAGAGTTTTTGACATGGGAAATTCAAATACGTAATCAGAATTTTGCTATCAGGCATAGTTTTCTAGTTATTTGAAAATAAGTTTTGTTTTCCATTAAAAATTTGTATGGAGGCCATTGTTTAAAAAATTTTGTAGAAACAGGTGGCAACATCAGCAACATGCCTTTTCGGCTGCAATTATTGCCCTATTTTATTTTATAAATATTCTACGTAAAATTGGGATGCAACATGTCCTCTTATTTGGATTTCTTCTGTAAATGCTGCAGCGACATGTCCGATGAATATGGTGAAAGGTTTTACAAAGACAGTCTAACTTTAGAAAAGAGGAAAATATATGCCTACTATATTCGCTGACTGCTCCTGGAACATTTTAGGAGACTGCAAGGATATTCGGCATAAAATAAAGAAAGCTGAAAAAAAAACTTTGTTAACTAATAGAAAATACATATTTGTTCTTCTTATTTTTCATGTTTTAAACTCTACTTGTATCGGTTATTGTATTTAAAAAAGATTCTGTTGGATCAAATAAAGATTTCAAATCATTTATGCAAAATGTGTTTTAATGCAACATAAAGAAAGCTGAAAAAATTTAAATCCAAATAAAACTTTGCCTGATGATAAAAATCTGAAAACATATTTAAAATCATGATATTAATAACCATAGGAATCACAATTCAGATACCCAGAAAAATATTCGCTGACTGCTCTGGAAAATTTTAGGACCCTGCAAGGATATTCAGCATAAAATAAATAAAAAACTTTCTTAACTAATGGAAAATACATATTTGTTCTTCTTATTTTTCATGTTTTAAGCTCTATTTGTATCGGTTATTGTATTTATAAAAGATTCTGTTGGATCAAATACAGTTTTCATTACATTTATGCAAAATGTATTTTAATGCAACATGAAGAATGCTGAAAAAATTTGAATCCAAATAACTAAAAAACTGTGCCTGATGGAAAAAATCTGAAAACATGTTTGAAATCATGATAGACACCCAGAAAAATATAAAAAAAATTTTTTTGTCTAACAGTGTAATTGATGTATATGCATATAAACCAGAAATCTCCCTCCAAGGCTCAACATGCACACATGAAGGGTAAATCCATTATATGATTACATTCCATAATTAGTCTAATATAAAGTTCTCTGAACTACAAGGAATACGTAATCGCCGCCTTCCTGGACATTGAGGGAGCTTTCAACGATGCTTTCAATTGACAATGAAACAACTGGAGGTCATCTTTCTAGTGAATATACTCCTAAATTTTAGGCGCATTGGATCTAGTCTGGTGGGGATTCGGTACTCCACAAGGAGGAGTCTCTCTCCACTACTATAGAATCTCAATATCAATTCTCTTCTGATGACGATGGACAAGAAGTACTGCACAACTGTCGCATATGCGGATGACGTAGCACTAATGAGCTTATGGAATCTGCGCTGAAACTTTTGCTTAAATGGTTTCATAATTCTGGACTGAGTGTTAAACTGGGTAAAACGGAACTAGTGCTTGTCACTCGGGGATAAAAATCCCTCATTTTGCCAAACTCCGATTAAATGAGCAGCTCCTACACTTTCCGATAGTGCTATACCTTGTGCATATATTGGACAGTAAACTAAATTGGAATCTGAACTCTCAGGCCGGGACCAGAAAAGCGGCAACGGCTCTATATTGCTCCAAAAAGGCAATTGGCCTCAACTTGGGAATAAGCCCCAAAAATGTAAACTGGTCATACGACTTTGTTATTAAACATTCAGTAGCGTGGGACAATCAGTACCAGGTCAAACGATTGATGCTGATCTCTTATGTCAACAATTAAGGAGAGTGAAGCAAGAAATTCATTTAAAAAAAATAAAATTCATCAATAGAAAATGTGGTTTGTTTGAACAGGACAACGCCAGATCCCACTTATCTTTGATGACTCAGCAGAAACTGAGAGTTTGGTTGGAAAGTCTTGATGCATCCATCATATGATTCGGACCTTGCACCATCATTTGTGTCGATCTCTGCAAAATTCTTCTAATGATGTAAACTTGAATACCATAGAGGCCTGCGAAAAAAATATTTGGCTTAGGGTTTCGCTCAAAAAACCTAGAAAACCTAGAAGTTTTAACCTGAAGGCTTTACCCAAAAATGTCAAAAGGTTATCGATCAAAATGGCACATAGTTATTTGATTTTAGAATGTTCGTCTCAAATATAAGAAAAAAGTGTTTAATTTTTAGTAAAATCGATATTATTTCCTTTGGTATCACTCAAATTAGTGTTTTACTGAATTTCGTTGTGGTCGTACATGTTCTTGGATTCTATATAACTGGTTACAATTAAGTTGTTGAAGTTTTGAGACATTTTATTGAAGGTTAACTCGTAAAAATTCATCAAAAATCGATAAATATCTGATGTACATTTCGTAAGTTTTAAGAATTAATTTATTTTTTGAAAAGGGATTCCCCCTTCTTCTACCATTATTCACATAAAATACCAGAATTTTTTTTAAGAAACTAAAAAGTATTGCCGAAAATTTAATTTTTTTTCAATCAAAAAAGATCACTGGATCCCAACCCAGGCTTCTATGAACACTTTTTTGATCGTATAGCAGTTCTTCTACATAACCTAATCTTACTATTCTACAACTTACCAAATGTATTCTCGGTGATGAATTGCAAATACGTGTCCAACAACGACTGTCCCGCCGCGGTACTGGTGGGTATCTGACCCGCTGCCAAATCCTTTTGCTGACCCAATGCTGCTGCGGCCGCTGCAGCGGCTGCTGCTTCATTTCTTATACGCGATATAGTTGTGTTGGCATGACCAAAATTACTCAACAATGACTCGTGATAGCGGCTCAAATCATTATTGCCACCACTGCTGCCGTAACCTCCACTGCCGAGGGTCAAATCTTCGGGATCATCATCGGAATCTTCAACTTCATCCTTCAAGCCGGAGGGCAAATTCAAGTCCAACTTTGATGGTCCATTATTACCGCCATTGCCGCCGTTGTTGCTGTTAGTGGGCGAGGCGCGGGCTCTTAGTTCGGCAGGCGATATCTTAACGCCCGCTTTGGCCAAAAGACGCGAAGCTAATTCGGGATCAAAAGCGCTGGGCATGGGTAAAACAGGCAGATCTTTAGTAGAGATGCCACGGTGTTGACGAGACATATGCGAGTGCAGAGAATTGCGAGACTTTGCCACAGTGCCACACAGGACGCAGCGGTAGCCGGGGCATACAGTATGTTTATCTTCCAAGTGAGTGCGCAAGGTATGGGCCGATCGATAGATTTTGCCACATTTAGGGCAAGGGCGAGGATCAGTGGCACGTACACGCATTTCCAAAGAGCGACGAGTAACTGCAGGGAAAGGAAAAGTTGAGGTGAACAATTAGCAAGTTATCAAAAAAAAAAAAAAACTTAACAAGTGTCGTTGTGTCTTAGGGGGATTGTAAATAAAAATCACAATTTGTATTTTTTTATTTTCTTTGCTCTTTTTTTATTTATTTCTTTTTTCTTTCTTCTTCTTCATTTTCATTCGATTTATTTGAAAATATATTGTATATATTTGCCTTTTTTTAAATTGTTTTTTTTTTTAATAAATCTTTTCTGGTTGTTATTCATTCACCTTCGTCTAATTTTCTTTGTTGTTCGTTTTTCTTCTTTTTGACTTCAATAATACTTAAGGGGGTTTTGAAAATTTGCAAATAAATTAAATAATTTTTTAACTAAACCTATTATGTATGTATATTAATTGTTTTAGTTTGTTCTATTTGTTGTTGTTACTCTTTGAATTCTTTTATAGTATTTCTTAGGTTTTGTGTGTGTTACAAAGGAATTTTGTAGGTACCTCTGCTCCTAAATGGAATTTTTTCGTCGAATTTTCTTAAAAATAAAAAAAATATTTTTTTATAAAAAAAATTCTTTCAAAATTTTTCCTTGTCGAGTATTTCGTTTCGTAATTAATTTCTCCTTAAATCTTTTTTTTTGCGTGTTAATTTTAACATTTCTTTTTGATTAATTTAATAGGAACCTGTTTTTACGTATTAAATCTTTATATAAATTTCAAGATTTTAGTTTATTTGTTTTAGATTTTTGTGTTTTTTTAAGAACTTTTGCATAACAAAAATAAAATATAACTGAAGTTTTATTTTATGTAAACGACACTGGAAATAGGAATAAATGATTGCAAATGCTACTCGTAATAAAATTTGGAATTAATTATTTGTAACTGTAATATTTTTAAAAGGATCCTAGGATCCTCGAGATATTGTTTAAGCTTTAATTTATAATATACAGGGTGTACCGAAAGTCCGTTAACATAAGAATCGGTAGCTGCATCGAGCCGACATATCGGGATGGGCGAAGTGGTTGCAAGAGCAGTCAATGGGGATTAATTGCCATTTAGAGTACGCGATTACTACTGAAGCACATGTTACACAATGAATCAACCACAGAAACGATTAGCAATTTACACGAATTCGAAAGTTTTGTTTGATTGAAAACAGTCAGTATCTGCTTAAGTGAGTGTTATGAAAGCAACACCACACACGCTTGCTTCGTATTCAACCTAAAAACTGACGCAAGTACAGACCGAGAAACAATGTTGAACGATTATCGGAAGAGCATGAGAGCACGATTGTTGAGAGAGCACAACATTTTCACTGAGTACAATTCGACAGCGCTGACGTCGCTTGTGCGACCACACATTGTGTGCGTGTGTTGGGTTATGCCTACCACTGACCTAAACTCTTTACTCGAAAGCGGTCTTGGGTCTTAAATATAACCAGAATGTCTTTAAGCCGAAAGATTTCTATTTACATCCTTAAAAAATTTAAATGGTAGAGGAACTATAGCCTCAAGATTATATTCACAGACTCAAGTCACTCAAGGTTACTATATGTGCAGCTTTGTCAGTAATAGACATTATTGGTCCATATGAAGATCAAACAAGACATGCTGTTACAGTGTATTGCCACAGTACAGACCTTTATTGCTTCAGCGCCAATGAATTTCGGTGGTTTTCATTAACGATTCCGGTGTCATCAAAATGGGGCAAAATGTCAAACGACTCGTTGGGAGCAGTTTTCGAAATATTTGGGCAAAAAATGATATTCAAAAGAGGTGACACAAATTGGCTGCCACATAGCCCAGACTTATAAACTTTTTTTCTCTGTGGATATCGTAAATGTAAAGTTTTCAAGTAAAAGTTCCTTAAAGTTTTTATAAGGAGAATTATAGGAACATATTTGTGAGGAAATGCGGAGCATTTCACGAAAAACCTATCGTCATTGAAAATCCCTCTTTGCGTTATTTTATAAAAAGATAAACAGATTATATTTCATTAATGTAGTCTTTTGTTCAGAATAGTTTGAAAATTAAAAATAATTTTGGTTCACCCTATATATTACGGTCATTTGGTTGTAATAAAAATGGTTATGTGGAAAGTTCAAAGGGAGTTTAAAACAGGGTAATTTTGTATAGCACAATACAAAATTTTTCAGCTCATTGATTTAGGACTCAATTCTGAGAACTGCACGTAAACGTAGCCCCAAAAAGAAGAAGTTCTGCATCATTCGTTTTGTCAAGTTACATGCCATAATAATTTAATATATATTTAAAGTTAGTAAGGGGAATTTTAGGCTCTTTTGTTTGACATAACTCGAGAACCACTAGTCCAATTTAGCTGAAACAAATTTAAAAAAATAAAGAATTACAATTCCTTTAATTTGTTTATATGTGTAACGTTTCCCTACGTAAGCAGCAGTTTCATGTATGGCATGTAACTAGAAAAAACGAATGATACTGAACTTCTTCTTTTTGGGGCTACTTTCACGTGCAGTTCTCAGAATTGGGTCCCAAAATCTGAAAGATTACAAATGGCACAAACAAGTTTTAATAGCACATTTCAAAACATTTGTGTACTATAAATGTTTTTGAACCTTATGTTTGCTTTTAGAATTTTATTATTTTTTTAACACGAAATATTACAAATAAACCTTTGATAAACCACCATTTCTATCAATCATGCATTCAACATAAAAATTTTAATATTTTTTTCATCTTTGACGTTTGACAAAATTTTATATAGTAGTGGAAACTCATACAACTGATCGAGATCAAGTGGTCTAAGGTTAAGACCAATCTTTTGCGATATGAAATCAAAAAGTCTTTAGATTACTATAAACTGTTAAGAAACGTCGTAAGTTTCGAGAGCTTTCAATCCATAGGGTTATTTCTCAAACTCACAAAATTTACATTTCAAGAAAAACTGGACTTTTTTCATATAACCAAACAATAAAGTAAAATTGCATTTAGATTCAAATTTATAATAATCATCAGTCATCATTGTTTTCCCTTTTCCAGTGTCTCTAGTTTCTTAGTTAAATTTAAGTTATTTACTTAATTAAAACAAATAATTTCTAAAATTCTAAACTTAAAATGTTTTTTCTTGTTTGTTTACTGAAGTTTGAGCTCTATTTTTACGTTATCATTTCTATTGTGTTTGTTCTGTTGTTTCTTCTTCTTTATCGTCTCTCCCAATCTTCTAATTCTTACATCAGTATTGATTTTTTTTATCAGCGTTATCAGTGTTATAAATTATTATTTTACTATAATTTCAAATTTATTTAATTAATATTAAATACTAGTATACTATACATTTGTTTCTGGTTTTATTAACTTATGTATATACGTATGTGTATGTATTGTATATTAAACAAAAGTTGTGACATGTTTTTTGTTTTAGTTTTATTTTAGATTTTGGTTTTCGTTTATATATATATATATATAATAATAATCTTTAGTTTTTATTTGTTAAGTATTTTATTTTATTTTTTTAGTTTTTTTTGGCTAAAAATATATTTACGCAGGCACATTCTATGTTTGTTTCAGTATAGTGTTTTTTTGTTATTAATACTTTATTTTGTTTATAAATATTTTGTTTTTTCTTTCCAATTTTCAAAAGTAAAAATAAATTACTCACAAATCGGTTAGTTTTAATTTTTGGTAATTTATTTTTAATTCTTGTATTTATTTGTATAATTAATATATATACTGTAAACGCATGTTGTTGTTGTATCTACAAATTGTTGTATTTCTTTTTGTTAATATTACTGTTTTAATTTAATACTGTTTTATATTTTTTCATCGATTTCTATATTTAAATTTTCACTTACTACCTATAGGAAATTTTATTTTATGTTGCTATAGTATTATCTTAATGTATTTCATTTGTTGTTGTTGTTACTAAATTACAAAATGTTATTTTAGTTATGGCTGTAGTTTTTTGTTTGTTTTGTTTTTGGTATTTTCAATAATACATAATATATATATATAGGAACGTATAATTTGTGTATGTGTGTGTGTGTCTGTATTTTTATGTATAACTATTTATATATGTACTAGTATGTATATGCATAGGTAATTATCGTATTAGTTTTGTCTATTTAATAGACGACGTGTGTGTGTTTTTTTTTAATTTTTCGTGAAATTATGGGAACTTTAGTTGAGAAATTTATTTGATAAAAAATGTAAAAAGAAATAAATTTTTTGTTAGAAGTTCGAAAGTCCTATTGGAAAAGATAATTTTTCAAAAATTTCAATATAGAAAAATGTATTTATAAATGCAGTTACAATAATAATGTATTAATAGTTGTTCTTTAATTTGTAGAAAAAAATAGTTGCTGAAATAACTGATATTTTTTTACAAGTCTCTATGCATTTCATTAATTTAAATTATCCAATAAGCAATAATGTCTCATCTTGTTCGCATTTTTAAATATTGCCTAAAAGCTGTAAAGCCTTACATTATAAGATCTCAAAATCGGAAGGAATTATTAAGACTGCTATTTCGATTTAAATTTTTTTTTAAATAATAATAAGGAATAATTTTTTAACAAATTGGATGTGTATACATTATTTTTCCTTATAAATAGTAAAAAATTCAAAATATGTCTTAAAAATTCAAAATTTATAAAATTGAATTTGGATTTTTAGGTAATTTTTTTTTATAACTGCAAAACTGCTGATTATGCAGAGAAATGATATATGAACAGATTAAAGGAATTTTAGTTTTTAAATTTCGGATTTTTATTTTAGCAAAATTGGACTAGTTGTTTTTGAGTTATGCCTCCCCAACATGGAGCTTAACAACTTTTAGCCCAAAGCGCCACAGGTTAACATACTCCAATCGTGCTCAAACTTTGGCTATCCCAAAATCTGCAAAGACTTATCACTTTTGGGAGGTAAGACCGACAAAATTTTGAAATTTTTTTCTCATATAACTTGCGGTCAACCTTACTAAACAAATGACTTTCTGCTGTACGCAACGCTTGCAAGACATTCGCGACCAACATCAAAGTTATACATTGAAGCGAAGAGAAACAAGAGGTGCAGTGTTTGCGTTTTTTTTTTAAACCAAACTAAGAACACTTCTTGCTCACGATAAGCTCTTTGCTCTCACAACCAAAATAATTACAACTGGCTGTTTGGTCAATGCATGCTGTAAAATATTTGAATGTTTTGAAGTTTGATTTTTCTTATTTTGCTAGAACAGAGTCACAATCAGTACTGTCGTTGCTGCACATGGGGAGAAGCAAAATGTAGTACTTGCTTTTTGATAAAAACAGCAGTACTTTTTGATACAATAAAAGTACTTTTAGATTCTATAAAAATAATTTTTAGTACATTTAAAGTACTTTTTTGTCAGTCTCTGCTTAAGTGAGTGTTATGAATGCAACACCACACACGCTTGCTTCGTTTTCAACATAAAAACAAACGATAGTAGAGACCGAGAAACAATGTTGAACAATTGTCGGGAGTGCATGAGAGCACAACATTTACACCGTGTACAATTCGACAGCGCTGGAGTTGCTTGTGCGAACTTGAATGTTTTGAAGTCAACTTTTTGTTGTTTTGCTAGAATAGTGTGATAATCAGTGCTGTCGTTGCTGGAGAAGAAGCAAAATGTAGTTATTGCTTTTTAATACAACAGCAGTACTTATTGAAACAGTAAAAGTACTTTATGGTTCAATAAAAATAATTTATGGTACAATTTAAGTACTTTTTGGTGCAATGAGAGTACTTTTATGTATAACAAAGGTACTTTTATGTATAACAAAGGTACTTTTTGGTACAATTAATTGTACTTTTTGGAATAATAAAAGTACTTTTCGTGCAATAAATGGTACATTTGGTACAATAAATGGTACTTTGGGTACAATAAATGGAAATTTTTGGTACAATAAGCTTAACTATACTTTTGGTACAATAAATTGTACTTTTGATACCATAAACTTTACTTTTTGGTATAGGTACGTTTGTACTATTGTACTATTTGATACAATAAAAGTAATTTTTTTTGTACAATATATTGTACCACAAATTGCACTTTTTAGAACAATAAATTGCACTGTTTAGTACAATAACTTGTACTGTTTATTACAATAAGTTGTACTTTTCGTTAAAATAAAAGTACCTTTTTGTACAGTAAAAGTACTACATATTTTGTACAATAGTCGTACGATATGGTACAATTAAAGTACTTTTTGGTACAATTAATTGTACTACATATTTGTTAAAATAATTCGTTTTTTTTTGTTTGGTACAAACAAATATTGTTTTGAATCATGTACTGTCGTGCTTTACATATTACAGTGCATTTGTTTTACAAAACACTGTTTTGTCCAAAACTAACACTCATTCGTTTTTACGCTCTCTTGATTTTGTTTGGTTTCTCTTCCAAAACAAAGTTGTTGTCTTGTTCATGTCTTGTTCGCAGAATCAAAACAAACACATGTGTTGAAAAAATATAAATAGGCTTGAAACCGTTTCAAGAAAACTTGCTCAAATCTCAAATACTATATGTATTCCTGCGACATTGTATTTATTCACAGCACTGTTTAATAGAATACATATCGCACCTGTTCGACACAACGGTGACAACACAAAAAATCTAAAGTTTAATTTTCTGCAAAAAAATGGTCCTTTGTTAAGTATTCTCTTCCGTAAAAAATACGTTGACACTCTCTGTGTTTTCAGAATAACTTCTTTAGACTCAACCAAAGAGTAACAATTTTAATTTTTAAATTTTGAGTTGTCACTCTTTTGACGAACAGGTGCGATATATAGTTTTTCATATAGATCCACAGGTCCGATATATAAAATATACTTTTACTTAAATAGCTTTTACAGGATTTAGAATAATCGGAATTCACGACTCAATTAAAAATGACAAATTGAGTAGACAATTAAATTAATGAACTTAAGTTGGGCTGGTTGGAGTCATGTAATTCGTGAACGGTTCTATGATGGTTCCTATAGGACTGACACAAGAAATGTTTTTAAGTAGTGGTCTAAGTCATGTTCCTCGACTTTAGTCCTTAGACAGGTCCTGACACAGGAGTGCAGATCCAAGTTATGGCGTAGGGTGTTATTCGCACCTCCAGTATCAAAACAACGTCCCCTTGAGTTCTCACTCCAATATATGAAGACACAGGCCTAATTCTGTGCTAGTCTACTCTCCCTTACAGAAGTTATTCAGAAAGTTGTACCTTGACATGTGTAAATTTTAGTACTTTTTAATAATTTTTTTTTATATTCGGAAAAAACTTAGTGCCTGTGTAGTTTAAAAAACAATACTTCAACAGTATTTATGTAAAAGTAAAAAATTTTTGGTAAAATCTTTAGAAAGTTGATAACTCGTTGTCTTTCACTTCTATTTAAAACTAGTGGGCCCGGCAATGCTTCGCTATTGCATATTAACTTGTTATATATTTCACATTAAGGTCTACAAAGTACTTTAAAACGGTACTTAAGCTCGACAATAATATGTTGAGTTAATTAACTTATGTAACTAATTTCAAGTAACTCCTTAACATGAAAGTTAACTAATTAAGTTTTATTGTTTTAAATTCTAAATATGATAAGCTCTATGACGATAGTAAAAAGTTCATCATCAAAGTCTTATCTATAGTTTCGACATGTAGATTAAGTTTTGTCTGTATGTAGCGAGAAAAAACACTTCTTTCACAAATCGGATACAGAAATTCCTCTAAAGATGAAAAATCAATTTTTATACTTATCTGTAGTAGAGGGAACCGTCTGTATACTAAATATGTCTTTGGGCGTAAAAATCACTTTTGTTATGCCTTCTCCTCCTATTGACCGCAAATGAAAATTTCGTTTGAAGCTTCATGCCTTTAGCCATAAAAGCCTCCTTTGCCATGTCTTCTTCTCATACTAACCAAGAATATACCCGAATAATATATGTGACCCGGTAAGTTTAAAGGGACCTATGGGTCGAAAAAATCGATTTTTACTTTTTTGGTGGTTCTTATAGTAGACAACGCACTTTCTAATGCAACAAACCACAGCTTTCTAGCTGCATTAGTTTTGGCAGAAATTAGCTTCAAATTAGACACTTTTGATAAAAATCAATCAACTTTTTAACTTCAAAGTCGTTTTTATCCAAAACTTATCGGGTCACATATATTGAACTCGAATTATCATTTTTTGAGATAATTCGGTCACCAACGTTTGGCTTAACAAAGTGATGATCTCACGCGCTGCATGGCATATTACGCCGTCGTGTTGGAACCATTTCACCTTCAAATAAAGTGCATTGACATGATAAATAAAAAAATCAATTGATCGTCCACTTGCTCTAGTTCTTCTACCAGTTGGATTTTATATGAATGGAGACTAAGATCTTTCCTCAGCATTTGCAGAGTCCGAGTTGCTGAGAACGGCGTCGGTTCGATAAATTCGAGTCCCCTGTCACACTTACGTCTACAGCGTCGATGGCTTCTATTAGCTGCTCAGATGGATGACTATATGCACCCTAAACTTCACAAAGGACTCCATAAGTTTGGCGAACAAAATGCGCATCTTATCTCCTGAAAAGTAATTAGAAAATACATATCTCTAAAGTAAATTAAGAACAAATCACTGTTTTAGTCTGCGCAGCTACCATGTGTCCTAAATTGCCTGGTGTACGGACAATTATTTGATACAGTTAAAAAGTTAACTATTGAAGTGCGTGGGCAGCGCCTCGGCACTTTTTACTTTGCTTGTTCATAAGGCGGATCAATTTGTTCGCATCGAAAAAAAACGTGGTTATCGTATACCAGTATCGAAATGTACGATGAATTCTTAGAAAATTTCACTTAGAAACTATATGTCTAAAATCAATTGCTAGTTCGCGCTGAGAAGCATGAAGATATCAGGTAGAGATATTTTTTTAGTGAATGAGCAATTATTCAGTTACTTCAGTCATATGGGCCCTGGCTCTAATTTTTACCTACCATTCCGATGTTTGGAGACCAAGACGAAGAGAATAGTATATTTTTGACATTGTTTTGGATCCCGCCCAATATTCTGAAAAATGATTTTTAAAAACTTTATTTCTGTATGCCAACTCTTAGAGGCCAAACTTTTTAACCAATTCATAGATTTGCTTCTGTAAAACCTCATTTAGTTTGTTGGGAAGTTTGTTTTACGAAGAAGGTCTCAAAAAATATATATCTGAAGTTTTCGGTTTGTGCTCATTTAAAAACCAAAAAAAAACTCTATCTGAAATCTTCATGCTTCCAAACTCGAGCTACGAATTGATTTTAGACACAAAGTTTATTGTTGAAATTTTCTAACAAATTATCGTAGATTTGGTTACGATTTTTGCGAATAAAAAAATTGGCCCACCTTACTGTTCATATCTCTAGGCGAACAGCAATATTCTGTGGAATTTTGACAGTTATTACTGTTTGTTTTAAAAGGGGTGTGGAACAGCCCACTTCCACCCTTACTGTAATTCATACTGCAACAACAACATATGTAAAAAATCACATCTTCATACCTCTCATAGTTCATGATATATAGTCTTTTTTACTTAAAAGTTGTATGGGCGGTGCCAAGCTCCTTTATCAAAAAAATTTTGAAAATCGGTCCAGCCGTTTTTGAGTTTTAGCGAGACAACTGCACAGCAATTCATTTTTATATATAAGGCTAGCTGACCGGGCAGACTTCGTCCTGCCTAAAGAAGTATTGACTGAAATTTAATTTTTTTTGATTGGAATAAGTCTTTGGGTTGTATTAGTTTCTTTTGATATTTGCATCGAAATTTATCAAAAATTTTGAGGTATATTAAAACATAATATAGTTTTAATGACAGAAATTTATTGTAATGCTTTTGATAATAGATTATGTATGGAAGAACAAAAGAAGTGTACTTTAATCAGTGGGTCATTCTACACGTGAACATGCAACATAAAGGTGTTCATGCGAAAAATTTGGATTTTTCAAATTTGAATAGACTGTCCCTTAGATTTATTGAATGTCATTGCAAATTTTAACCGAACTGGAAACTGTAGTCATTTAAATCTAACGGCAAATCCGTGGGTATCATTGTTATACATAGTAGCAACACTTCGGTTCCCTAATATTTTCTGGGTAAGTTAATTTAAGAAGGATAACTCAATCATGTATATCTTCTTAAATCCTATAATACGCGATCAGGCGGTTTCAACGATTTTTTGTATGTCATAGTAACATCTTTTAACTTGATAACTCATGTGCGGTTCTCGGAAAATTTAAATTTTTTGCTCTATTTCGCAACATCCAAAACAGCTGTGCAATACAGGAGGATGCAATAGCCAACGCGATCAAACATTTTGCAAAATCAACAATATCAAAACCCATTGGTGCAATAAGGAAATAAAATCCTCCACACTCATTCGTAACTGCTAATATTACACTGTTGTATGACGTTCGTCGATCTAAATGTTATAGAATGCAGATTTGAGAAATGTTTAAATTCGTGATTATTCGATTTTTTCTGCCGCAGATCTCAGTTACATACACCACTGGTATCAAAAAATTGCATACCAAATATCAAGACGAATAGTGCTGCAGTCCTTTAGCTATTGCTTTTGGGAAACAGAATTTGGCAGGTTTACCCCTTATGCTTGATACACGTATATTGGTGTTTATTCCACATCCTATTTCAAATCGCCCCTTTTTCTTTAGAATACGTCCTACGGACGGAGCCACGCCTACTGATCTAGGCCATCAGATATTGCACTTTTACAAATTAGGTCCTATGAGTAGGGCTATTCCTACTAATCTAGTACTTCAGATACCGCACTTTAACAAATTAGCTCATGGGGGCGGGATCACGCCTTACAATCTAATCCTACCAGTTTTTGACCTGCTAATATTGCATCCACACCTGATTTAAAGTCACTTATTTTAGTAGTACGCCAGATATTGCATTTTTGTTAATGGGGTGGAAAGGATTGGCCTCACCTCAGAGACATCAGTTAAATGCTGTAGCATCCACTGAGTTTCAAACAAACTCAATTTAAATCTTATATACATAAATATACCATTTGTCTGTATAATTTAAAAATTCAAATATTGACAAATTTAACATTGACATACTATTTAAATTTTCACAATTAAAAACTTTTGAACATTTTTTGTATGGGAAAATCGAAAATCGACTCAATAGATGGACCACATGATTCAAATGCAATGTTTAAATAACCTATAACGATCCTCGAAAGATTGTCTTTCTATTGATGCCGGTTTGTTGCACATCTGTTGGGTAGTTTTGAAGTCTATAGTGGACATACGTAGAAACAAATGTTCACTTTTATATATATAGATTATAAACATATTTTTTTTGTAGCAAATTTAAAAAATCTAATTTAAATGATTTTTTTCTCATTATTTTATTTTCTAGAGATTAAAATAAAATTTTTATTTTTTTCTTTTACTTTAAAAATGACATTTTCAAATTAATATTCTAAATTATTAGTAATTGCTTTATGTGTATGGATGTGTAAATTTTTCGATTTTCTAAATCTTAGGAACTTATGTATGTTTGTAATTTTTTAAAGAAAAAAATTACCAATTATATAAAAGTGGTATCTAAAAGATTTTATAAACTTAAGAATAGTTATTTTTGGTTTTGAAGTGATAAATTTTTTTTCAACTAAGGTCTTAGCTTTTTGTTTTGTATTTGATTTTCTAAATCTTAGGAACTTTTTATACAAACTTATTTGAAGTTTGTTATAATCAAGCTGAAAGTGGTGTTGCAAACACTATGTGCTAAGAGACTTCAAACAATGCTAGATTCGTGTTTCAACTACCAGCCGAACTATGTAGGTTTGTGATATGGAGAATTTTATGGTGATCAATAGCTAATTGTTCGTATAGAATGTATTAAACAAGTAAAGAGTTTAATAAGTGCCACTTTATACAACATCTCATTCTATTAGCCGTTATGCGATAACTTGTACGTTCCTAAATTTATATTTATAACTCTGGGTCGTATGGGTAACGATAGAGACTTTTTTGTATATATCATACGTAGGTCGTACTGAATGAGTCGTGCGCCACCTATCGTAAATTAATTGAATTAGTAAATATACTAGTACTATACTTAAAAGGTTCAACACAATAGCATAAACGATATAGCAGTCCCATTTGAGTTTTGTATATAAACATATTAAGTTATTTTTTTGTTGTCTTTTAAGTTTTTTCAGCAACGATTTTCTCTATAGCCATTCAAAATCCGAATCAATGGAAGCGTTTTAGAATTTTAGATAATTGAAATTCTTAAATAATGTCATTTGTTATACAATTAATTGGATTTAGTCTCTTAACTTACACAATCTTTGGTAGAAGCTTTTAAATACGGGTAATATTTAACTTAAATTTAGTAACAAAGTCAATCATAAACTTATCAAAAGTCCTATTATTAAGTTGATCTTTGCACACGGTAATAATGAATTATTACAAAAAAACTTAACTTTTTACAAAATAAATTACATAAGATCTTAATATAATTTCTTTGGTCTTTGAATATAAGGACATTTTGTTGTATTGTAAATACATAGTTTTTTTTTTGAAATAAGTTAATAAAATATAGTTTTGGCTTAAAGTTTTAAAATTTTTTTTAAAGGTTTCCCAATATTTGGGTAGTTGTCGGTTTCGCTAACATAATTAGCAATTTTGTTATTTTAGTTTTAGACTGCGGCAATATTTATGAAATATATCGTCGGTATCCTGCAAAAAGATCTCAAGTGTCCACTTTTTAGTGAAATGGACTTAATGATGCATAAGTGACCCAAAAGTCAAAGTCTACCCCATGTCTATTTAAATCAGTTTTGTAGTTATTAACAAAAGCAATTCATTTTATGTACAAAACCCAGCGCACATAAACATTAAAACATCAAAAACTCAGAAATACAAAAAGTGGACTTCAGACTTTTTTGCAGGATACCGACAATATAAAAATTCAACCAAAAATGAGTTAACCTTGAAAAAATCATTAATCTAGATCGTATTAACTAATCTAGAGAAAATGAAGACGAGTATTTTTGAAACAATACGATCTTGCTTTAATCTAGTTAGTTTGGCTAGTTTACTAATCGAATTTAAAGAATATCGCACTGCAATCGTAAGCCTAATTGGGTGTAGGTAAACTACAAATATCCTGGAAGCCTTTTACGTTTCTGATGAAGAGCTACTTGCATGGAATTGCAAGAGATTTCCGATTAACATTATGTAAATTACTTTATATAAAATAGTAGAATCATTTAAAAGTCTAAAAATTTTTAATACATTTTTTTGTTGTTGTTGTGGTTTTTAATCCCCCCATGGGGCCTTAGCGATTTGAGAAATCGTTTGCCCCCCTGTGCCTCTCTCTCTCTCACAGGGATTTTTCTATTAGTTCTAATTCGTTTTCATTCTACAGTAGTTTTTAGTGTTTTCAGTCAAATTGTTTTCTTCATTTGTGTGTTTGTAACTACAAAAAGTCCAGCTATCGTGCTCGTGCCATCGCATCGCGAGCTTGTTAATAAGGAAGCATTTGATTATTTCTTAAAGGAATTATGTACTTATTTTTCTTTGTAGTGTTGTAGTAAGCCAGTACTCATTCATTACACTAAAGAAGTTCTAATTGGGAATGTCTGCTATGCCGTAGCTCTTTCAAACTAGTCACCCTCACAGTTTCATTTGAAATCTGGCCCGCCTGCAAATGGGCCACCCGACGAACGCATCGCTTTCATTTTGGCCCACTGTAGGGTGTGCTTGATGCGCATGTGATTGCGCACCGAGTTTGGATGGGCGAAGCGCCGCCCGCACTCGATGACGGGACAGACAGGACTATCGCGGGGATAATGTCGATCTAAGTGCTGGCGGAAGACGCGCTGCTCTAGCGGTGTTTCGCACAGGGGGCAAGGTAACATGTAGTTGCTGTTGTTGGCAGCGGCCGCAGCCGCATTGGCCGAGGCCGCCGAAGCTGTGGCCGCTGCTGCTGCTGCCGCTGCCACAGCCGCAGGATTTTGAAAAAGTTCGGGGAAGTCGCGTGAACGTGAAAAGGCAATGGTGCGAGCCATCAGAAGATTAGCTGTAAGTTGCTGTTGATGTGTTACGGCCGACTGTTGCAGTTCGTCCAGATATTGTTGTTGCTGTTGGTGATTGTGCTGCTGCTGCTGCTGTTGTTGCTGCTGATGGTCGACTTGTTGTTGATGCTGATGCTGTTGTTGTTGTTGCTGCTGCTGTTGTTGTTGCTGCTGTTGATGCCTATGTTGCAGGTGATGTTCTTGATCGCTTAACAATTGTTGTTGTTGTTGATGATGCTGCTGGTGCTGTTGTTGTTTCTTTAATAATGCCTGATACAGAGTGGACTCACTATTTTGCCTTGAAGTCTTCATAGTCAAAGATATCGCTGACGATATCGAAGAAGCCCCATCGTCATCCATGAAATTTTCATCATCGCTGTCATGCCACGATCTGGCCGATCTCGCCGGTGACGAATTGGCTGACCTTGTCTTTACCACCACTTTGTTGTTCAAATGGGAAACCAATAAATGTTTCGTCTCTATTTGCTCATTTGCCTCTTCGTCAGGGTATTCGGGGGGCAATTTTTGCTCGAACGTGGAAGGCGCTGGCGAATTGCTTCTAGGATTTTTAAGCGCTAACATTTCCGTTTCTTTTGGCCCCTCGTCGTCTTTTAGCTCTTCTTTGATTTGCGTTGTACTCAGAAATTTACCCAAATTTTGTTGCACGTCTGAAGCTGCATTTTTGTTGCATAACAAAGGGGGGAGGAGAGGGATCAGGGTGAAATTATTTTTTAATGTGTGTGTGTTTTCATATAATAATAACAGAAAATTATTATGAAATTAAAACAGTGGAAACAAAAAAACAAAAACAAACAATGTGTACTGTGTGGGGTAATGCATTTTGTGATCGATTTGTTCTAGTTGTTTTTGTTTTTAGTAACAATTTGATGTCAAAATGCGAGAAAACAAACAAAAACATAATGAAGGGACTTGGAGCGAGCAACTAGTTATGTTGTTGTAATGCCGACCTTGATCTTCAGAAAGAAAAGTAAAGCTGGAAGAAGATAAATTTTGAGGAGATTTGGAGGAACTAAAGAAATGATAAATAAAATCATCGTACGAGCAGCAACAGCAACAACAGAAGAACTGAACTAAATTTTGTGAAATTTGCGAGTTTATGTTTTTTTTTTTTTATAGAAATATGGAAATTTCTTTAGTTTCTCATAAACACTTGCGAGTCTTTAAGCCAATTATTTGCTTTCATTACAAATTTGTTAACAGGAATGGTTGGTTGACATTCAGTTCTAAGGGTTCAAATTGCTTCTGTTTTTGTTTTCTATGGAGGCCAGATTTGTATTTTGTGGAGGATAAAGGATTTGTTTGCCAATATTGTAGGTTGTTACATAAAAAATCAAAAAAAAAAACGATAACTTAAAATATTACAATTTTTATAAAAGACTAACAAACTAAAGATCAGGGTCATAGAGATTGTGCGCTTGTCATCATACTCTATTGTTTTTAAAATATTTTACAAAACTAAAAGTAAATATAAAAACATAAAACATTCATATTATTTACATAAATGTCAGGTATAGATTGGCTAAATACATCAAAAATGCAATAAAAATTATAACAAAAAAAATCTATATGAATATTTATACAAAACTTAAAAATTTAACAAAGTATAATTTATATAATTAACATTACATTGAGGTACATACAAAAAAAAAAAGATATAGTGAAAAATGTTGCCTTCGGTTTACATAAGTATAGTGAAAAAATATATATTTATTTAAAAAAAAACTAAAAAAAAATATTGAAAAAAAAAATTTACAAAATTATTTCTATAATTTTATTTTTAAATTACTCATCAGAAATAATATTTTGGGAAAAAATTAAGCATTGCCGGACTTAATATTTTTTATTTTTATGAAAAAAAAATATTTTGTTTACTTTTATAATATTTTTCATAATGTGTTTAAAATTTAGAAAAAAAATCGATTACATCAGGTGTAAAAATTTAAAATTACTTTTAAAAAATGTAATGTTTTTATTAATTAAAGCAGAAAATCATGGTCATGATAAAAAGGGAAAGCTCACAACAGAGAGCCCAATTTAAAAGAAGCTAGCGGACCGACCATTAGAACACGCGACTTGTATCCATGAGACTGGGTCTAGCCCTGCCGCAGCCATCTTCAATTATTTGTCTAGTAAAAAAATGGAGACCATGAGAGTTTTATATGAGTCTAGCCGTGAAGGCATTATCTATGGTGTGTTAAACACACTGGGCATTTTGCAATGCAATTGCCAGAGTCTCCCTGGGAGCTAGCTATTGCAACTGTCGGCTCCTTCGTTTAGCCAAAAGATACCAAATTGGGTATGACATTATGGAACATGCCACCATTTGGCCAAGGTGAGGCCTATCTTACCACATCTGCTACTGTATGGGTTTGTAGCACCCCTTTGCAATGCAACTCCATATTCAAGCCCTAATACTCTACCAGCGATTTCGGTATAAACCACAGCCCACGTGACGCTTTCACAAGGGGAAGGTCCAAAACCACCGATTAGGAGGCAACAAGTCTCGGGGCTCCTGATCCTCACGTTACAGGCCACTATCCCCGGTGGGAGTTTAGCAGAGAAGCAGTTACCAATTTGTGATTTAATGAACCATACTTCACAGGATTGGTCGCCTTTCGTAAAAAGAGTTTAGACTGAAAATTTAACATACTCGCAAGTACCAATCACTTCATATCAGTACTCCAAGCAGGCGAAACGGTCGATACTTCATTGCAAGGATGCAGTAGCCTCTCCGGTGGGAGGCGTTGAAGTTCCAAACCCCTTAGATCGATGACGGTGAACGGCTGCCATGTATTTGTTAGGCTAGGTGAGATCAATAGAACACAGATGTACAAGGGCCCATCCTATGTCACCCACGATACCAGAAAAAGGACTCTGGTGGGACATCACAGTCAAACTACTTCCAATTTTAACCCCTTACAGTTTAGTGACTAGTGTTCATTAGACAGACAAGATTGTGGGATCAGCCCGATCCAACAGCTTTGCAATTTCGGACTCCCTAGAGGGACCTGCCTAGTCAAGGTCGGCAGATCCGCTTCTGCAACTAACTCGAAATAGTACTACGTTGTGCAAACACTCTGAAAACTTACTCTGTTGCTCTAGCCAATGCTCCTGGAGTAGAGAGCAACTCACATGCCACTCATTTCCTAATCTTGTAATCGCTAGTCCGTGGAGAACCCTTACATCGTCATATAAGTCTTCACCGGCCGTGGCATAGTGGTTAGAACACGCGACTACCATGCGGGAGATCGCAGGTTCAAACCTGGCTCCAGTCATCTTAAAAGAGAAAAAATAAATAAAATTTTCTTTCATTGTCGGCTCCCCTCGAATGTTGTTTGACAGCAACTTCGCAGTATTAAGCGTCGATTCAATCGTCGTGTCTAGTAAGAGCTTCTCAAAACAGTGACGTTCGCATTCGTCGATAAATAAGTAGGTGCCGTTAGTTGTGAATCTAAAAATAGAAAGCGTGTTAATTCACAACAACGCGAGAAGCTATCCCATACCTCATTCATAGGGTGCAAAGGGAAATTAAGTTTTTTTTTTTTTTAGGTCTTCAGAAAGTTTTCCACAGCTGCACTAAGCGCGATCGGACAGGGCTCTCTTATGCAAGAAGACGTTGACTGACCCTGTTAGTAGAAAACCAAGGCAAAGTTTGAAACCAAAGTTAGGGTTCTCCCTAACATACTTAACACTAGATAAAAACCTATAAGTAGCACGTCTGAGAGACATGTTCGTCAAATAGCGGCCTACGCTGACCCCTACTCAAACTACTATCTACCCCCTCAACAAGTGGATACCCTTTTCTGGACTTGAAATCCGCTGCACGAGGGATAATAAAAAGATCCAGCGGGGCAGCACCCATCAAAACCTTAAGGGCATCCGTCGATACCGTAAACAAGACAATGACACCACTTGCAGAAAACCAAGACAAGACAAGGTTGAAACCAAAGTCAGGGTTCTACCTTACACTGGACAAAAACATATAAGTAGCACGCCTGTTCTCACTCTCATCCCAAAGTGTTTGCCTCTCAGCAAGAAACACGCTCGAGATAGAACGCACTACACTGAGCCCTACAAAATACTCTCTACTCCCTCAACAAGTGGATATCCTTTCCTGGACTTGAAATCCGCTGCACAACAAGCCAATAACACTACTTTCTGACAAAAACGGGCCTTACAAACACCTGTAAGTAGCACATCCGTTCTCACTCACATCCAATGTGTTTGGCATGCCAGCACTCTATGCTGAGCCCTACTAAAAATACTCTCTACTCCCTCAACAAGCGGTTACCCTTTCCTGGACTTGAAATCCGCTGCACAACAAGCAAATAATATCACTCTCTGACAAGAGCGGGCCTAGCAGAATGCGGAAGCAGTACTCACCACACAGAAGACCCTTATGCTGCCATAGCAACAAACAGTATTGACAACTCGACTAATAAGATCTCAGTCGTCGAAATAATGTATATTCGATTTCGTTTTTAAACTAAAGGTCTCGTTGTGTTAATTTAAAAACAGATGTATTTATTTATGAGATAAATATAAGGGAAAATTTGTGAAAATTGTGGTCATGTTAATGAGTTATAATTAATTAAGTCCAACCTACAGCTAAATTCGCGTTTTTTTGTCTGAAGAAAAGCTCCAACCTACATGTAAATTTGCGGTTTCTTTATCTGATGAAAAGCTCAGTTTTTAATTTCTAAAAATTTTATTGAGACATTGATATGGTAATATTTTGAAATGGATGCCGCGTTTGCTCAACAGGCGAGAATAAACGCAAACTTCTTTCATTATACATATCATTATCATAAATATTTTTTTTAAAGAAATTTCCGTTGCAGCAGTTTCTCCCTCTCTTTCATTCTTTCTTTCTCTATCTGGCTTTAACGAGATTTGCTGCGACAACTTTCGATTGTGCTATGAGAATGCTAAACAACTTTTTAGGTATTCATTTTAAATTGTCTTTAATGTTTATTTTCTCTTTGCATATCATATATGATGAATTTAGAAAAAAAAAATGAAAAAATATAGAAAATGATGCATATCAAAGGATTTTATAGACATTATGTTACTTCTTCTTTATTTTTATATATGCATGGTTGTTGTGTCTGTTGCTCTCTCTGTATATCCTTTCACGGCATTTGAAAAGACAATTTGTATCTGCGCTATCCATTGACATGCATATATTTATATCTGTAGTCTTTGTCACTTTGTTAATACGAAAACCAAATTATTTCCAAGACTTTACACTTTGATGCATCTGCATGCGTGGTGGCTGCTAGAAAGGGGTTTGCCTTGCGTTGCCTTGCCTTGCTGTTTGTCTGTTTCGTCCAGGATACAGGACGTCTGCCATAAGTTTGATATTGCAACAATTCAATTGGTCTTTTGTTCGTTCGCATAAAGAAATGTGACTATAGCATGGGACCTTAAACAGCTTCCAAATGATTTGTTTTACAAAATGACAAAAAGGAAATTTACCATAAAACAAGTGTCCTATAACAGGATATTAACACTTGGCCACAGAAAGCGAGGGCCCAACGAGTTGTGAGTTGTGAGCGAACGAGCCAGAGATATAACGACCGACAGTGCCGTTAGAAAAGAGTGCAAGAGTTAGTTCAAGGGATTTTAGATACTGCTTTATTTCTCTATCTTTGCATATTTGCTAACAAACAAAAGAAGGTGGTATGCGTATGTGTATGTATGTAAGCGTAGGTGTTTAACCGCTAGGAAAGTAGATAGGTGTGTTCTGTATGCAGCTGACTGAACTAGTGTGTAAGGACTAGACGAAAGATTCGCATTAGAATGAGATGGGAGAATCCTAGTGGATTTTGTATGTGTGAAGAAGTTTATTCTTCAAAGTTCAAATATGTGTAAAAAATAACTATAAAAGTGTAAATGAGCATAATTAATTAAATCTAAAATGCATGCAGCATTCAATAAACTTTCACTCATACTCGAATATAGAATTTTAAGCTTTAATAAATAAGGAAAATTTATAGATTTTTACATTTGGTAAAAACAGAAAGCTGATACTAACGATATATCAAAATACATTGCACACTTTCTGAAGTGAAATGAATCTATACAGCAGATGATAATTGAGACAAAGATGTTAAATATCTGTCTTCTAATGCTTTACAATGTTCCCTTAAATCATTTGTTGTAGGAGTGGTACATAGAGAGAAATTCAACAAAAAAATTTTCGAATATAAGATAATTGTTTGTGCCTACTAAGCGTAGATTTTGTTTCGTTTTAGATACCAGACAAATCCACACCGGATTAAGAGTTGAATTCTTCAAAAATTACAATTCCCACGTGTGGCGGTTACTCGTAGAAACTTTTACTGTAATTAAAAGTTATTATATCTGTGATTTAGTTCAAATTTTAACAATAATAATCGTATGTAATTGTGTAAATTGTGCTTAGTCAGATTATACAGTGTGTGATTTCCTTCTTTAAACATAACTAAACCCTCCCTAAGAAGACAGCCTTATGCATTATTTATTTATCATATGCAATTTTTATGCGTCCATCAATCAAAGCCATAGGACATTTTCTGTTGTTTGTTGCAAATTGTTATGGCTGTCGATATTTTGTAATTTAAAATGCATTTCAAATCAAGCACAGCAACAACAACAAAAAAAACTGTGTTAAGTGAAGTGTAAAAATTAAATTATATTTTTTTGCGTTTTCGTTGTGTTCACAAAGAAATCCATCCAACCCTTTTGCCATTAAGGCAATGGATATTTTGAAAATCAGTTTCAATTTTCTATATTCTTTAGTTGTTTTCCTAAGGATATCTATTGATGTGTGTGCGTTAGGCTTGTCAATATTTCATAAAATTAGAAAAGCAAAAACAATATAAAAAAAAACAGTACAGTTGCTAAGGGTAAATTGTAACTGTACACAACGTGAATGAGTGTGTGTGTTTGTGTGTGTGTGTATGGATGTGTAATAATATTTGAATAACAAAAAACAGGACAAGAACTAAAATAAATGAAATATTTATTTCATATTGATTAGAATTGTGCAAATAACTAATTTGATTAGAAAATATATATATATATTTAGAGAATGCAATTTCAATGAGGTTGGTATGTAAATCAGGGAGGCGATTTGGAATTTATATATTATACTTTGAGCATTTCACTTTTTTTTTTGGAGATTTCATAAAAAAGGTTTTTTTATATATTGTTTTCCAATTTATACCACACCATAGATTGAGTGCTTTTTTTTTATCATAATTTGGATGTAGAATGCTTAGTGTCTGAGATTGGAAATACTTCTTAAAATATGTGCTTAAAAGCTTTTAATTTTTAAAGTCTTCAAACTACTGCTTTTTGCTTACAATATCAGAGGCATCAGAATTCCAAATACCGAAAGATATAGATGGATGTACCATAAGGATTAGTACTGTCACCTATACTCTTCAAGTAAGTTTGAAGACAGCTGCATAATTTGTTCAATAGGCGTAAATATAGACGACATAAGCGCTATAGTCGCTAACTGTTTAGCCACCATAAATAACTTTAGCAGGATCGCAAATTCGAGGTTATCGGCGTCTAAATCGACATTGTCACTTTTTATTTCTTGGACTAATGAGGTAGGAATGGAATTTGGATATCTCGGTCGATGGTAACCGTATCCCTACTGTCTAAAATACCAAAATTCTCTTCATGGGCTAAGGAGGTAGGAATGGAATTAGATATCTCGGTTAATTAACCGTATACCTACGATCTAAAATACCAAAGTTCTCCGAGCAGTTTTCGACAACGACCTTACTTTCTCTAAGCATGCCAATTATATCAAGGATAACATAAAAACCCGAAATAATGTCCTAAAAGCTGTTATTGCCACATCGTGGGACAAAGACAAAAATACTATTGTAATGGCATACAAGGCGATTAGTCGCTCAAAGCTCAATTATACAGCTCCAATCTGGATCCCATTCCTTAGTGACTCAATTTCGAGGTTTACAAACCGTACAGAACAATGCACTTAGCATAGCTAATGGACACCTCAGAATTGACAAATGATGATCATCTTCAAGAGGAGACCAGTTTTCTGCTGGTGAGGCAACACAATTTGTTGCTCAGCCACTAATATCTTATGACATGTCACCTGCCAACACACCCCAACCATTTAAACTTGTAATAGAGTCCTTCACGAACACCTTCTAGCGTTCGACCCGAGTGAAGGACAACTGCCAAATAAATCCATGGTAACACTGACGCACCTTAGAGCCGGCTGCAGCAGTATTCTTAACTGCTATCGCGAAAGGCTAATTCCCGGCACACTTAAAGATGTTTCTTATGCCACTGAAGACCTCACGATAACCCAGCGGCGAAATTAGCAAGGCCTCTACAAGTAGGCATGATACAAGGCCTTCTGAGACATTCAAACTTCATGTCTCCAAGGCCTTATTTTCACATGCCTGAAAACAGACCTTCTCCTTCCTCTCTGAAATATCTCGAGAGTATGTTTACTCCATTCAAAAAAGACCTCTGCAGGCATTCTTTGAGAAGAGAGAATCAAGGTTTACGATTATTTGTTATTCCACCATTTCGTGTGTATACACAATCCGTCTACCCTCTCAGAGAAGGTATGAAAAGAAAAGGCAACGAGTAAGGTGTTCGTGTGTTTTTCTTAAAATAGTTTCAGTCACACAATTCGAATGCATCTTCATAGGCTAGATGGTAGCATGTCTGGTAGTGAGTTCATACTCCAGCAAGGTTTACTGTCGTTGAAAAAAAGTGTAAGTATAGAGAGAAATATATAGAAGTGAGACACAGTTTAAAATACACTGGCATGGCACGGCCTAAAACTATATGCTTACTAGTAAGCTTAGTTTATCAACAAACCTTGTAAAGAAGCTTCAGCTTTGAGGTAAAAAAGGGATTCGTGGGGAAAAAATATCCTCCATTCTCATGTTTGAATATTAACGGTCAAATTCAAACTATAATTGGTGCTGGACATTTTCGGCTAATATTTACTTCACTTGCACATGTTTGACATAATTGTAGGTATATATACAGCTGATGATGTACCATTATGCATCAGTTCGTCACAAAGGGGTCTGAAGATGAACTCGTCATGGAGTTCGAAACGCATTATCCTAGTGCGTGACACACTGAATTTGACCAAAAATATCAAACAATAAACATTTTTCTGATCGTTTAGCCGAATTTGATACACTAACATAAAATTGTGATATATAATCAATACGATCGACTAAAACTAACACAAAACACAGTTTAGAAGTGTGAAATATCTAAAAATAAACTAAACAAATGAGGGTTACCAACTTGTTTAAGTCCTTCTTATTTCATGTGTATACAGGCCTTCTTATAGAAAGCGACGATGGAAGGCCTTGCCTCCTAATGGTACCCACTGTTATTTGGAAAGGAAGAGGGAATGCAGAGAGCAGGTATGCTGACAGCTTTTGAAGGCGTTCTTTAAGGTCTTCTAGGACTATCCTTTCGCCGCTGGTACAGTTCATTTATTAATTTGCTCCCATAGGACTACACAATAGCACCAATTTCATATATGTATAGTTGAAGTCTATTTCCAAATACCCCATGACAACATCTCCCTGTTATCTTTATATATTTTACTTTAGGGTAGGAAGTTCTAAAAAATATCTAAACTACAAGGTGGGCCAAAAGAAGTCATCCTATTGGAAGATGCTCCTATTTTTGATTGTTCCAAACTTTTTTCGGTGGGGTTTTTTGGAAGCCCTCAAGGACAACATTCGACACCAGTGCGAGAATCTGTCGCCCGAAGTGATGAAAAATGCCATAAAACGAGTCCGTATGGCAATCAATTGTGACGGGGTCCATTTGGCAGATATTATTTTCTCGACTTAACCAATAAAATTATAAAAATTAAAATAAACATAATCAAAAAACAGAATCGAAGTGTTTCATTTAGAAAAAAAAAAATGAAATCCAAACAACATCGGATGACTTCTTTTGGCCCACCTTGTAGATTATACAAATTTTATTACAATTGGTTCAATGATATGACCGACATAACGACTTTTTAAAAAGAGGTGTGGCACCTCCCATTTCCCTACGAGACGTAATTCAAATAAACATAATCAGAAAACAGAATCAAAGTTTTTCATTTAGAAAAAAATGAGAGCCAAACAACATCGGATGACTTCTTTTGGCCCACCTTGTATAATATAACTTCAATTGTTTGTAACGTAAACCACATCAAGTCCAAATTCCCGTTATGATTTGACTTTTTGACTTTACCTACAGGACGATTTATGAAATATCTTGTTTTGTGTAATAACTTAAAAACAATAACCGGGTATAAAGTTTGACTGATTTCCTTTGATAGTTCCCAGTAGTAACTAAATTATAATATTTCAAAACTCAAATTTTTCCTATTTAATTTTGTTAATTCCTTCTTGGGATTTACTAGATGATGATTTAAATATTCGTTCGTACATTACAAATTTCCATAGTTAAGTCTCCGAAAAATTCGACAATATAATCTTTGATTTTCGAGTTCCCTTGTAACGTCACATCCAGTCTTTTGAATTGTAATAACGGTTACAAGCATTTCCCTTTCATTTGATTTCTTTTCCCAAAACTTGCCATACGGCACCAACCTTTATATTTTTTTTTTACTTATTCACTCATTTCTGCTTCATCGACAATACTATAAAAATACGATATGTAAAATAATATTCACACACCTTCGTTTGGCAATTTCAGATAACACTTTTGAGATTGCAAATGTATCGAAGTTGATATGTGTTCGGTCGCAGCACACATGTCTGTCTTCAATATCGATTGTCTACTTGTGTGTGTGTGTGAGAGTACAGCTATATGTTTAGTTGCTTGCTGTTTTAGCCTCATCAAAATGTTATTTATTTTGAAAGGATAATTTAAATTTATGTGTACGTTCGACATACATACATATATAACAATCTTTTTTTCATACACATTTTTCGTATTATTATTTTTTTTTTTTTTGGGGGGCGAAAAAGGGACGGACCAACTGCGTTTGGCTTTCAATCTAGAATTTGTATTTTAGTTTCTATATTCTATCTTTCACTTGTTATAATAAATAAATAGATATCGAATGTTTCCAATATGCCGACAGACAGACAGACAGACACTCGGCAAAAGCAAAATGAAGAATGAAAAAAGTTTAATGCATTAAATGCACGCGATATTTATGTCTATTTTGCAATACTCAGAGCCATTTATATGGCATTCGTTGTTACTTTTACCATGAATATCTTTGATTTGTTTTATGTGATACGATATGTATGTTATGAGTAGTATTATATGCAGAAAAATATAACATACGTATATATGAATACGTTGTTCGGTAATAAAAACTATAAACAAATTGGCACTTCTAGTCGCAGTATTTTACACCCAGTTTTTGTATTTATTTTTTTCATTTTGCATAAAAAGTAATAAAAATTTATGTTGATTCGATATAGAAAATGTGTGTGTGTGTGTGCAACACACACCTTGTTCCATTAATAAAATATTAAGAAATTAGTATTTTATTAGAATGTTATTGTTAGAGCAAAAAAAAAATATATAATATTACAAAATATTGTTTTTAAATGGGTTGAACTTATAATTATAAGGTGGATATGCTATAAGCAAACTACAGATTTACTTGACTATTTGAATCCATTGAAGAAGAAATAATCTAATAACATTATATACTATTCAAAACATAAAAATAGCCATAAAATGTGTACACCAAAAATTAACTATCCCACTTTAAGTTAAACGTCATGTTACCAATCAAGTGGCCAGTAGTAAATTTTTTTTTTGATAATTTTATGACTCAATTTTGTGATGTACTGATTGAAATCAGGTCATTTCTTTGGATTTTTGTAATGCCAACTAAATTAATTTTAGTGTTTGCCAAAAGTTTAACAATCACTGATGAGATTGAAACACGGGCAGCGAAAAAAATGCTTAAGTTTCAAAAGGCTATTTGGTCAGCAATAAATTTTATGAGATTTTAATTAGATATTCGTTTTGGTATTTGCAAAAGAAAATTAATTCATTTCAAGGATTTTATGACCAATGGACAATGGTGTTGTACATCAGCAAAGACGGCCTGGTCACGACATGAAATTGATCAAATCCTTGGAATAACGATGTTTATCATAAGCTTCAACACAATGTTATTTAACAAAATTAACCCTCATTTGACTGATGAAGATCGTAAAAATCTAAAATGTTGCATCACTTGATGGCTTTTTGGTCCCTTATTTTGTCAGAAATCTTGTAGTTTTTACATTTATTTGATTTCTTTGGCGAATTATAACAAATTGTCTGACACGAGTTTTTATGACTTCATACTACTCTCCCCCCCCACCCAGTTATTGATATTCTTCGCAGTGTTTTGTGACATATCGCAAACTTATCCAAGCAAGTCATTTACTCAAGGGCGAGGGATGATAATAAAAATTAATAAAAACACTTTATAAAAACACAGTCGGCAAAAGACTATAAAGTTATGAGATTTTATGACAATTTTGCCAGAAAACTATAAAATGAATTTGTAATTTTTCCCAACACTTTTTGTCAAGTGAATGAAAATATTTACCCAAAGAAAATACTCTGGTTCATATAAGCGACAGTGTGTGTTTGTGTGTTGTACAAACATCCTCACATATCCCCCCATAGATCCTGTATCTATAAGATTTTTATGTTTTCTTTTAAGAACACTAACATCTCTCTCTTTATAGATTTTTATAGACTTTTTAAACTAATGTAACTTTGCGGCTTGCATGATATGCGGAGAGCAAATAAAGTGAACAAAATACATTTTACTTAATGTAAAGATTGTAAAACAAAAAAAAATTATTTACATTTATTATCTCTATTTGAAGTCATTAAATTGGGGCGAGTAATAAAAGTTGCGAAGTTGTAGAAAAATAAAACTATTGAGACACTCTATAGTATCAAAATAACCAAATGACGGGAAAAAGTATTTACAAGTGTTGTTATTTTCAAGATATAGAAAATCTAATTTAACTAATTATTTAGAAGATAATATTCTTTATTTGTAAATAAGATTTATTTTCAAAACTCGACTTTGGTTGATTAGTAGGAAAATGTGGCAAAACGACGCAATACAATGATGGAAATGAGAAAATTCTTTTTAAAGCAGTGAATGGCAGCCCAAAACAACCAATATTGGTGAGTTGCTCTCTTCCCTCTCTCACTGTAGTAAAGGTTATATAGGTTTTTCATAACTATAAACAAAATTATAATACAAAAATCCACGAAATAATTGATAAATTTTATCGCCGTGCGCGTGGCAACGCGTGACAATGAAAAAATGCATTTCTTTTATTGTCGTGATAACAACAAGCGTCGACACAACCACGTTGGACGAATGCTCAAACAAGACTGAATGCATTTGTTTGTTTTCGTTGAATGTGTGTGTGAGGCTTTCTCGCTCATGTTGCCCATGGGCTACCTTAAGCGGTTGACTGTTTTAAAGTGGCTTCATTTAACGAAGTACCAGAACCTACTATGATGATAATGATGCCCTATACTTTAGGGAGGATGCCATCATAAATTTCAATTGCAACTGTCGATTAGGCTATGTAGCGGTCATTAGAATATCCGTGGAGAAAATTCAGTATCATAGGATATTGGGCGGCAATATTCTTTTACTTACTGATGTTGAAGCGGCTACCATATACCTGAAGAACGTAGACACCAATTCGGTAACTGTTCGAGAATGCCAGTCGTTTCTGGAGGAGATACCGAGACATTTTACGGTTAGCCTCACATGTGTTCCAGGACATGGGGGCATATATGGTAACCAAACAGTCGATGCATTGGCAAGGGTCGCCAACATCGCGAATTTGGGCGATGTTTATTATCACATAGGTGTTGCTATTATATGGGGAAACAGCTAATTGTGGGGAAACTTAACCTCGTTGCAAAGGAAAGATGGGTAAGAGGACAAATTTTGCGCTGAACCCGTCTAAGGAACATCATAGCTGTAATAACCGGTCACTGGCCGGTTGGTAAACACGCTTAGAGGTTAATACTTCAATACAACGATATTTGTAGAAGCTGCAACGATGAGAAAGAAGAGGAGACCCCGTAGCAATAACTATGCCACTGCCCTGCCTTTGGTGACTTGAGATCTGAGAAGTTTGGTCATCGGACACTTGTGGACAATACTTGTTTATCAGTAGGCGATCTGCGTACCATCCACACCTTTATAAGAGCAACGAAATGCAGTGAGAGCGACTTTGACCGAATAGAGTCGGAATATCCTCAATGTACTTTTTCTTTGGGGATAACTTGAATGTAATGCTTTTAACTGCAACCCAGTTTCTCATGCACCATTAAATGAATACATTCGCGTCAAAATGCGGAACGTCTCACAAAACACTTGCCAAGCCGTGTTTCGCTCCAGATTGCAGCAGCTTCAATATTACCAATCATTACAAATAGATGATGTAATTTTTAAAAAAATAAAATCTCTATTTGAGTACTTTCAAAATTAACGAATTCCGAAAGTAGACAGTTCTGCACGTAATGCAGAATATAAAAAAATCAATTGTTAGGACTGCTTAAGTGTTATGAAAGTAATATCACACACGCTTATTTAGCATTGAACACAAACATCCTCTCATCCTCTGTTGGGAGATCATGAGAGCACGATTGTTGTGAGAACACAACATTTTCAACGTATACAATTGTTTGTGGGAACGCACACAAGTACACCATATTATCGTGTGCGTGCGTTCGGTTATGCCTACCACTGGTATATAGACACTTTGCTTGTTCGCACATACGGAGAGTATCTGTGGGAGAAGTGCCACCTATGTATATCAGAAACAACTCATGCGATTCTCTTTGAGTACTATGTTAGTTTCTATGTGAATTTTATTAAGAACGAAGGCGATTAAAACAAAATATCCTAATGATGACTGTAATGATTGCACTGATTTGAGAAAAAGTTTAGACTTTATACTTATAAATTATAATAAACGTGGCACTGTTTCACATTATTTTTTTATAAAATCATTCGAAAAATAAATTGTTTGGTCATTAATGAAACTGTGATATAACTTTTATGCAATTTCACAGATAACATTTTTGTATATGACCATATCGTGGTTACTTGGCATAAAAAAATAAACTACTACCAACAAAACATATCAATATCCATAAACCGCACCCTGAAACTACATACTGTGACGCCTACAAATTATTTAAAGAAGTTGATTTCCTAATGACCAAAACGAAACGAAACGAAAATAATGCCAAATATTATTACTCACATCATAACATAACAACCCTTTTTTTGCCTTTTGTTACCAATTCGATTGCACATTGAAATCGAAGTTAAATGAAATGAAGTAAAAAACAAAACTCACCCCCATTTATTTCGTGCTAAATTACCACCAAATGTTACGTTTCATTTTTCCTTCAGCTAGAAATGTGATTAAAATTCAAAGTATTTTCAAACACGTAGCCTGACAACCAAAAGGGTCAGTTAGTATTCTTCTTTGGCGATTTGAACACAATACAATATATGATTTATTTCATAGTAACGAAAATTTTCCATTCATTATTATTATTATTATCTTTGGCTGGAAGAGTATTTTTACGCCTTCACTTAAGAGGGGTAGGTGCTGCATTTTCGACGCTACAAAATCTTTTGTAGCGTAAAATATGCTAATGCCATGTAACACCTTTCGAAATAATCACCTATCTGCCACCTATACACCTTATTATTATTACTATTATGATTATTATTACCATTATCCTTTCTTCGACATCCGACATCAATGGGGCTGATGATAAAGAGAACAAACGAAACGAACGAACGAGCGAGCTAGCGAGCGGTTAACAGTTGCGAGACATGCAATCTTTGGTGATGAAATGAATTCACATTTCTATTACGCCTTTATTTGAAATCTCCATACGGGCAGAGCCTGAATTTCTTAATCTATTGTTTTGCTTGCTGCTGGTGGTGGTAATCAGCGAAAGGTGTTGCAGTTCGGCAAAACGCCATAAGAGAAGGATATCGATAGCAATAATATATTCGTATTATTATGGGTGTTGTTATCCTTTCATGTCTTCAACGCCAACAACAATAGGTTAATACATATCACATTTCACTTGATGGGAAGGTATTATTGCATTCGTGGGGTTCACTGCTTTCTAAGCAATCGGTATTGTGGGGAATTTTTAAATTTAGGTTTTTTGTTTGAGTATTGGTCAAGCCTAAAAAGCCATAAATGTATTATTTATTACCTTTAATTAGCTGAAATTAAAAGGCATCGGGCGCCTTGTGGAAAATAGTGTTATCTATTGTAGATATCTTGAAGTTTTCTTAAGGGTTGATTAGCATGAAAAATAGGAGAGTACCGTGTCAGTGGTTGGATTGCAGATAAAATATTAAGTTTTATGACTTCATCCAAAAAAAGTGCAAAGACCAAAAAGTGATCGAGCAAAGACAACATTCTGCACTGAACCAGCAAAAAATTAATGTGAAAAAAAGGATTTCAATGCACCCAGAATAGATAAAAACACCTACAGCTTACCTTACAGTTTTACCAAAGCCCTAAAGCAGCGTAGTGGTGATGCAAGAGCATCACAGTTTACGACGGACTATCTCTAAGGTTTAACACGACGAACCTTGTGGCGTGGGGTGATTCGCTAACGATTCGTTGGCAATTCGCTGAAGCGATTTTAAAGCACATTGGAAAATTTTAACATTATAGAACCACTGGTGAACATTCTCAAACGAATCGTAAAACCGATTCGTTTACTAATCCAAAAGACGAGTATCACTCTCGGATAAAAAGCGAATGATATATGACTCGAGAATGATATCATTCTCGAATCAGATGGTTTGTCGGGATAAACCACTTTTTCCCCGATCAAGTATATCCTTGTATTGTGCAATATTTTCAAAGTCGTATTATTACAAAAACTATAAATTCCCCACACAGCCTCTATGTTCAGTTTATCCAAAATAGTACTTTTGAATAACAACCAATCTATATTTAATTCTCGTGCAGTTTCAATTTCTCGCCTTATATTTTCAAATTAGTTTTATATTGGCAAAGTTTTTGAATACAATATTTGTTTTCCTTTTGCTATATTTTAATATTCCCAATCGTTCTCTCGTATGTTTGTTTTTGCAATATTTTGCGTCATGTCCTGTGAAAAATTTTCAAAATTCTTTCCTGTTTGTGTTTTTTTTGCTGTTCTTCTTGTATGTTATTGCAGGGGTATGGGGTGGTTGCCCATCTCTGTCCCTTGTTTTTTTTTTTCTGATAGCAGTTTCTTAAGGGAAATTTGTCAAATTGTGTATGGCTGCGTGTGTGTGTGTGTCGAATAAAATAAAATGAAAATTTGAAAGGTTAAAGTTAAAACAATTCGGCATATGTCAACTTTTATACTAGGGCGCAATCTATCTTCTTTTGCTGTTCGCAAACGAAACTGAAATCGAAAATGCTAAAAAAAAGGGAAAGAAAGAGCGAAAACAAGTAAACTCACGTTTGCAAAATTTACTATAACTTGCAAAAAAGAACAAAAAAACTTTGCGATGTTCAAAACAAAGTACACATACTGCCGACCGGCCGTAGATGTAGGTAGTGTTGGCGAAAACTCATCCCCCAACCCTCGATGACGATGATGTTATACCGTAGCAGTATGTGAGTTTATGTCAGTTTGTATGTTAAGTGAGAAAATATATTTAAGTTGGTGTGTAAGGAATAATCTCAAAAACATTAAACAGGCAGTCTAACTGACCCCAAACGAGCAAAGTTTTTGTTTTTTTGTTTTTCTATACATATACTTGTGATTTTTGTCGCTTTTGGAAAAAAGCACCAAAAAAGCGTCATGTGCAACTTAAGAGACACTAGTACGTTGCTGGCCGTCACCACCCCAGAAAAGGAGACCACTTAAGAAGCGGAATACCAGGAAAAACACGAACAAACTTTTACATTTACTTGTATGTCAAAGTAAAGAAAAAAAAACAACATTGGAGACTTTTGTACGAATTTTTATGTTTCGTTTTTTAAAGTTTGCCTAAGAAACTTTTTTCTCCAATAATCGGTTTTTTTCGTATATATTGGCTCGACAATGTTTGCTGGCAACATCTTTTCATATATGTCTACTTAGGGTTTATTTAAAATTGAAAGTGAATTTTGTTTAGAGCTCAAGCACCTTGCCGTTTGTAACCATACATTCAAACGTCCGTTGCCCATGCCCAAGTCCTTCTGCTAGTCCTTACCAATGTTTGGCCATGTTCATAGAAAACATGTGCGACCACCACATCATGTCTTTTGTATTACGTTTTTTTTTCTCTTGCACTGAAAGTGTTTGCTTTTACAATTCTTCCAAATTTAGGTGATATATGAACTTTTGAGTATGTTGAGACCAAGAAACAAAAGAAACACCATCTTAAAGGATATTAGCAAAAAAAGAGGAAGGACGGCAGTTTTCACGTTTGTAGGCGTCTTTTCTTCTACGGTTGGACTTAATATTTGACGCCAGTTTATGTAACTGTACAAAATGCACACACACGGTCTAGTCAGGCGGCCTCTTATGACGACGAGTTTTTGTTGTTGTTCTCTCTCCCTCAACAAAAACGTGAACAAATTTAAGATATGATGAAAGGACATTTGTCGATGTGAGTGAGTGTGTGCGGGAGGTTAAAAGTGCACCCTTTTACGGAAAGTCTTAAAAAAAAATTGTAAATTTTTAAGATGGCATCAGCTAGCCTAGAGATTTTGGCTGTTTGTTGGGGTTCATTTCATTTTTCTTGGCTCTGACATTTGTTTGTTTAAAGTTGTTATTAGATAATGTACGTAGGAAGATTGCCTCAGCCTATTTGGTTTGTTTTTCTATATGGGCGGGGGTGCTGTCATTGTACGTTTAAAATTGGAAAAGTTGTTTTATATTTCATTCCTACATGGTTAAAATGCAAAAAATGCTACAATGCAAAGCCAAAAAAACCCAATACTATAATATTGTAGACAATGGTTTTATTGATATGGCTTGTATGAATTACAGAAATCTATTAATGGCGGCTGTAAATGCAATGGAAAGAATTGGAGAAAATTGCAATGAATATTATTGATTATTTTTCGCTGTTCACAGAGCAATAAGTTTAGTCTTATCGTTCTTATGGTTAGCCTAATTTAGAAGCATTTTGAAATATAATTGTGACGTTTAAATGTCGTTTATTTTAAATTATAGTCAATTATTAAGTATTGACATTTTAAAAAATAAAATCAATACATTAAAGCGGGGCCAGGCAACCCATAGCCTCGCGTGGTTGGTAATAATCGACTTTTTTAAAGTTTTTGAAAAAGGACTAGAATGACCCTAAATGGAAAGTCAATTCTAACTAGCACAACTAATTTATGGCTGGGGGAATAACAGACAAATACATAAATATAAAGTTCTAAAATTCCATCGAAAAGGAAGAAGCAAAACCGATGCAACATACAGCAATCTCATAGGGATAGAAAATGTAAATATCAGCTAGAATGTTAAGTAACGCCTTTGCTAGCTGATTGTAGGCAATACCGTTTAAAAGTAAGGCGCCTTAACAACTTAATTTCTTGTCGAACCTTAGAATAACACAGAAGAACATTTCAATATCATTACCGCATATTTTTATAATTTTATGGAAGTTTTTAAATCTCATAATGACATTAAGGCATTTCAGCTTTTTATGTAGCCATTCAATAGACTGCTACTTGTCTTAGACATATCATGCTTTGCCAACTTGTTCTAAAAGTCCTAAAAGACTTATCATTTAAAAACCCATTTTTTAAAAATGGTGTATGGACAATAACACAGTGTAACACATGATTTTGGGCTCAATTTTGAGAATCCTTCGATTTGTCAAGTTGGCTGCATTAATAATTTAATAGCCATACGAATTTGTTTGATCAAAGTGAATTTTCAACACTTTTACTTTATTAAAACCGTGTTAAGTTTTAATCTCCCTCGGAAAATCTGAATCTTAACTATTTGCTAACCGATTTTTACAAACAAGTATGCATTTAACCCGAAAAAGCGTGAACTTATTCAATGAAGTTGTAAACATTAGGGTGTCCTTATAAAATAGTGGCTACAAACTACTTCAAACTACTTCAAACAAAAGTTTGAAATTTCGAGGCAAAAAAACAAATCCAAATTTTAAAGCGGTTGATATTCAACTGTGTTACTGGCTTATAAGTGCGTAAAGGATGGAAAAACCGGTATCATAGTGGTCTTAATGAACTATTTAGGTTTCCTAGACACGTTCAGATTGTATTGATATGTTCACAAAAGTTGTTTAACTTTACCATGGCTACAATTTTGGCGAACATTGTTAGTGAAAAACGTGGGCCCCCTTAAAGTAATGCTCAACAAAATGAAAAAATAATAATTTCTTCATCAATTCTTTTTTAAAACAATGCAGGAAGTTAGTGCACAAAACTTTATTGCCGAATATAGTTTAGGGCTATCACGAAGTGTGAGATAGCTGTTGGACAAAAACTGATGACACCTTTTTTCGAGGGGTTCACTGATTTTCAGAACCTTTTGGGGTCCATGAAAGAAAATTGGTCACCAATCTCCCCAAACTGAGTATAGGCTTTTATTACCCTTCGATAGTAGAATCGAACCTATACTATCCAGTTCTTGTATTTTACAAAATGTCTTCATTTGTTGCATAGTGTTATTAATGCAGCCAACTTGACAAAACGAATGATGCGGAAGTTTTTATTTTTAGGACTACTTTCACGTGCAATTCTCAAAATTGAGTCCCAAATCAATGAGCTGAAAAATTTTGTACTGTGTTTTATAACAATTACAATTACATTGTGAGAAACATGTCTGAGGGCGGAATAATTCCTTTACAGGATGAAAGTATTTTAGACTTTTTTTTATGGCCCAGTGAAGATTTCATTTTATTTTTAAATTGATTTGGAAATAGGTCCTAAAAAACTTTGTTTCCTATTATTTTAGCGCATCAGATGTCTTCAATGAATTTTAGCGAGGAATTTTCTTTTTGGTTTAACATTTAAACTCTCTATCTCGACTCCTCACGTATCCAATTCGTCCTTATATCGAGTTAAGTCAGAAAAGGATCTAAAAATAGGACATTACAAACTCAAACTTTCAACCAAAATTTTGTTTAGAAAATTTTACTCAGGGTGCTCTAAGACAAGAAATCTATATCTTACATACCGTATAGGAATTATTCTGCCACCAAAAAATATGTTGCACTGTGTTATCGAAAGTTAATTTCATATCGAAAGATTTCATAACGAAGCGAATGGAGATACAAACTAGTTTGAAAGTTCTAGCCGAAAGAAGTCGTTTGAAATTTTGTTGTGATAAATTGTTGAATTATCGGTAACTAAATCTATATTATTTATTAAATTGGTTATACGAAAAAGTTTGTCACGGATAAACTCAATAAATTATGAATCTATGTGAACAATTTTTTTTAAAAATCTCACAATTTGGCTGTTAAAATAAGTAGGATATAAAGCGATGTACCTATTAAGTAATCCATGTCATCAGTAAGACATTGTACGCGAGCGATCTAAGTACTTAAAATGTCATGCGTGTATAATTTAAAAAATATTGTGCACTTATTATAACTCCGATTGAAATGACACCAACTGACATCGTAGCTTACTTCCTAATCAAGCTTGTTATCAAGTTCGCTAAAACTCAGCTTATAACGTAAATGCAACTGAAATGGCACCTACTGACACCGTCGCTTACTTCGTCAGCGTGATCGTACCGATTAAACGGCTTATGACACTCCTATGCTAAATTTAAGGTGAACCAGTAAGAAAGTTTCGGTCGGGAAAACCGACTTACATATACCCTCAACCTCAGTAGAGAAGGGGCGTGGCTAGTCTTCCAGTTTTTTTTCATCAATACTTTACCCTGATTTAGCTTCACTAAATACAGAATACAAAATACAGAATTTGGGTACGATCGTGTCGAGTGTATTGATATTACTACTCGCTTTCTACAGTGGGAGAAATGGTACATTCGTATTGAAGGTACCCGAAGGGGCGTGGCTATACAGCCCATTTGCAACCCCATAAGTAGTTTTGGGGGAATATTAAACCATGCAAAGTTTCAAAACAATTGGTTGCGTCTTTCGAAAGTTATCGTGCGACGGACAGACAGACATACGGACATGGCTCAAACGACTGTAAAAGTCATGAATCGAATTTGGTTCAAAGAAACCTAGAGTCTAAAGTGACTCCTTCTATGTGTTACACTTTTGGGTCGTATAAAATGATACATATATACCCTCCTACCCGTAGGTTGAGGGTATAAATTTTAGCGAGAGAATAATCAACGTTCATCCCATGAATGATATAAGTGACAGTTTCTTGCATTTGTGTGAGTTAAGACAATTCTGTCGTCAGACTTACATAGCATGTTTTAAAACCTTTTACTAAACCTGTCGATTGACTAGACTACTCTAAAGTTGCTATCTACAACATCGAAAGGCGGCTCATCAATGAAATGTCAAAGGCTGTGACAGAGCTCTAACCCAGGCCACCGGCATGATAGGTCAGCCCTAAATACTTATATTCAATACTTATAGCAAAAATTCTATCTTCATCTCATTATGTTGTATCCCGTTTGTTTAGGGATTCTCTTATAAAACAATTCCATAATGATTTAATTATTAACATTTCAAATTTTTTTTTTTTTAAGTTTTTTTAATTAAAACATTTTCTTAATTATTTTATAATACAAATTCTATAAATGTATAATACCATTAATCCTTCTCGCCCCTCCCCTACCTAAAGCCACACCGCTCACAAGTTGTGTTCTATTCTTTTTCAAAGTAAACAATTGCACAGCAAATTCAAATAGTGAGTTTCAGCTAATAAATCTTCAAAATGGGTCAATTCCCAGGAACATACGTACATATGCCTAAACATATTTCCGCAATATGTTATATATGTATGTATGTGTACATCTTCTCGTATTCATCCCTTTACCTAATTAATTCCTTTTACCAAAATTACTTGATCAAGTTTTAACTTTAAAATGAAGACGAAGATTTTTAATGAGGGATAGATTTGTTGAGTCGCAGAGGTAGGGGAGGTCAATTTAGCCCTGGTAAATAAACAAGAAATATTTCTTCTTAAATCTCAAAACTTAACTAGACAAATGTTGTATCCTTTTGGGTTCTCTCCTTACATAAGTATCTATGTATGTATTTACGTGTGTAATGTTTTCTTTGTCTTAGATATAATCTTAACCTCATACAGTACGAAAGTACTTCTTCCACTTGTGTTGCCTGTGTATATCTCTGTTTTTTGCTTTTTTTGGATAAAGTCAAGCACATATTTCCTTGATTTGAAACTAAAGTATCCGGTATGATATGTATCTTTGACGTATTTGTAGGGAAAAAAAATCAACAACCAGCTACAGCAACAACACTGGGCCATATGAGTTCCATACCTTGTTGTTGTTGGTTCAGACATCCTTTGGCCCAACCCCTTTTCCTGGCATTTCGTCCTGTTTGCACTCTTTTTTCAACCAACAACAACAAAAAACGGGGAATAACAACAACATTGTTATAAAACAATAGAGAAGATAAAAACAAAACGCCAGAAAAACATCATCAGCAACGACAACGACAACAACAACAACTGAAGCTACAACAACATTATTATGTGAACAACAACATGTAAGTAATATCATTTCGAAATGAAATATAAAGTTAAAAAGGATAAATCGTTTTATTGTTGCTGGTGTACATAACTAACCAGAAAACTTACAAATGCGAGTAGTCTTCTAATACATACATGACTATGACTATGGTGATGATGATGATGATGGTGACGATGATGATGATGATGATGGCCCCAAGATCTTTGTTTTTACGATTTTCTTAGGAGGACACCAGCAGCGGCAACAACATCAACATTCACATTATCCTCGACCAGGACATACATCAATACTACAACTGTTTGATATATTTAACATGAACCATGACGAGGATGATGATGATGATGGCAAAGTATCTCTCGTTCTCTCTACAAGTAAATACAACGACGGTCCAAGTCTCTGAGTGTTTTTGTGTGGTCCTGGGCAAATAGTAATGGAGTAGCTAACGGTTAAGGACATTCATACTATATAACTCATAGAAAACTTACAATATCATTAAATGTACATACGTAACCTAAAGCAATCACACATACAGCAAGGACGAGTGCTAAAGGAATATCACGCTTTTGTACATCTATCTTGCGTGCTTTTTCCCATGCCTTTTTTTGGTGAGAGTGGAGGTAATATGCTATAAAAAGGATAATTTTTTGCAATTGATGTATTACGACAGAGAGAGAGAGAGAGAGAGAGAGAGAGCCAAGAAATAGATTCACATAAATGTTTGTAGGTATGAACATTATCTTACTCTGTTAACTACTATTCAAATACGTAACCCCACCAATGGAAAACAAAACCCAGACTAGACGATAAACGGAAAAGAAAGAAGGCTACAAGAATGCCCAAGTGTTTGTAGGAAGTAAACACATGTTCCTCTGCATAAGAAAAGGAAACGTGGTGAGAAAGTGAGCATACATGAGTGTGTGTGTGTGTGTGTGTGTAATGTGATAGCTTTTACTGTTAACCGGCAAACAGAAAATATAACAAATAACACCAAGTTTTTAATATCCTTTACCCACACACACACATACGTCACTGTAACTCCTTGAGGGTCTGTGAGATAAACACCCAAAAAGGAAACCCATCTCACATACAGAGGTACACCAGCATCATCTACAACAATCCTTTGTCGAAAAACGGACACACAGTTGAACTTTAAGGCAGACAGACAGACAAACCCAAGGACGGACTCATAGACAAACAGATAGACAATTGTATTGCTCACAGCTCCTTAAGTACAAAAGTATGATGGGAGCAAATGGAAAAAAGTGCAAGCAGAATATGAGAAACGAACGGCACATAAGTTATTTTCTTAAAACTTTTCACACACACACACATACACATACTCACAATCGTATATCCACAATGGTAAACATCCTTTTCCTTTCACACACACACACACATACTCATACATACACTTACATATCTTTTGCAATAACCACGTACTGACTAACCAACACATACATACACAGGCAGAACGCACACATGTTTTAGAAAATATCTTTCCTTAGAAATAAAATGAAGAAAAAAATCTCTATGTAGAAAAGCTTACATACTCATATGATATGATACGACTTGTCGCCCATCTTCATACCACCACTAAGACTGAAACGTCCAGAACCGCCTTCCTATCCACCTCCTCATAACGGGGGGCGGCAGCAGTAGCAGCAGCAACAACTCTTCCACCCAAGAAATAAGGGCCATAACTCATCTATCAATTCTCACTTTTCAAACCAACAAAAGGAAAAAAAAGGACCAACAACAACTACACACACACATACAAACATGGGCATAGCACAATGAACATTACTATTCCGGCGTCTTAGCGCCAAAAACAGGATATTTTTTGTCCACCCGCTACTCCACATCACACACTCTCAGATATCCATACTTCTTGTACAACAAAAAGTACTCGCACTTGAAGGGTTCTCTTATTATGCGTGTGTGTGTGTGTGGATGTGTATGATGACTGATGGTGTAAGTGTGAGTTATAGGTACCATGTGTCTGGCATACACTTAAGCATACATACACATTCCAGCATTGTCACACAGCCAGTGTCAGTTGTAATGGTCATTACGTCTGTCACTTCCTGTTTCCTTGCCCAGCTCATCACATAGTGAATGTAGTGTGCAAGTACACAACCCATCAGCGTCGCCACATCACTACCATCATAACCATTACCATCACCATTGTCATTATCATCATCATTATCATTAACATCATGATTATTGCTATTGTATAGGACTTGTTCTTGTTGTTGTTGTCGTAGTCGTAGTCGTTTTGTTATGGTTGTTTGTTGTTGCTCAAATGATATGAGGCAGCATCTTTGTAATTTCCAACAATGTGAGGTGATGCCAGATGCGCATTTGTGCAAGGAAGGGACGATTTCCATAACCTTGACAATAGCAGAGAAGAATTAACTAAGTGTTACAATTAGTTGTTATAACCCTATGGGAAATGAACCGGCTCGTTAACCACTCACGGGACCAGTTTCCTGGATTGCATGGACCGGTCCTAGTTCTATAACTTTTGTATGTTAAGACCCGGTACGTTTTTAGTGGGTTGGCCGCTAAAGTGTCAATTTGTGCCAAACTGAAATGTCTTGCACCAGACTTTTAAAGACTAGCTTAGATTCGGTTCAGTAGTTCCAGTCCTTAAACGATTGCAAAGGACCGGTTCCCTACGAGTGCAGGAACCGGTCTTGGTTACGCTTTAGTGCCAATTGACATTCGAATACTATCAGTCAAATAGACACTTCTTTAATATATTAGAACCAACTGAGGGACACATCCTTAACCAATCTCAGAACAGGTACTTTTAGACATTTGATACAACATTTCACGTAGAGACATTACTGCAGAAAAGAATTTCAATTGGCATTCTCCTATTTTGATAATCTTAGGATTAACACGTTACAGGGTCTACTGCTCTACTGTTTAAGGTACCACTGATGCAGATACAAAACCGATGAAACAATTATTTTGGCTCCTGTAAATGCTAGTCAAGTGAAAATGTGTTAAAAAAAGATAATGTTGAAAAACCAATTTCTGAATTCCATTACAAAATGATCACTAACAACAAAAAATTTAACGCCTATCTAGTTACTCTTGCTTTTTAAGTTCTGAAACTCTTAAAGTTAAATCTATGCAAGAAAATATTTTTTTAGAATTTTCAATCTTTTACTTACTATCTTAAGTTTGATTAAAGCTAATTTGGAAAACTAATATCCAGATTTTGTAACACAATATTTCCCAGCAACAATCTGGCAACGCTACAAGACACTAGGATTCCACTAAACCCTCCTAAAACTATGCAATACACTTCGTTAACTTACATTTCTTGAGAATTGTCTCAGCCACACACACACTCATACAAATACGCACACAAGTATAACATACGACAGGATGCGAGCAAAAGACGAACATTTTTCATGTCAAGAAGTTTGCGACACATTCGTCCGTACATCGCACATCTGTATGTGAGTTCTTCTTCATTGTTTTTACTCTCCCAATGAAAACACAAGCAAAAATATGTGGCAGAGGAAAATCAAACGACACATTTACACCCCATAAAAAAGGACTTTCACATGCTTATACCAGCACACACACAGATACACAGACAACCTTACAATCGCACATGAGACCATCTATACACAAACGAACTTCAGGCCTGTGAAGTATGGACGTAGCATATGTATGTGTCAGTGTGTGTGTAAGTTTTGTACTTGTATAATAAAACTTTATAATGTTGCGGCCAGTTTGATGTATTACATACCCCCGCTCTAGCAACGTCTAGCCTTAGATAGTGGAATCATCATGATATTTTTGTACGATAAGGACCAGAGAGGAGATATGTTTGGCAAGGCGATGGGTGGGTGGTTGTATAGCGCATCCCACTACCAAACTAATGCCTATTGACGGTTGTAACCCATATCACAAAACTGTCGCTAAGTTTTAACTATATAATTTATTTTATTTTTCGTTTTGTGTTATTGTTTTTGTTGGTTCACTTCCCCCACTCCCATGCTCTGCCTCTGACCAGCTGGCAGGATAATGACAAACACACTTAGACAATCAAATAGGCATTTGATTTGCGAATTTTCTAGTTCGAGTTCTCTTGCTTTACGCTCTCTCGAAGCAGTTATTGGGAGAGAGAGTTATAGTGCTGGTGGATCGTCAGCATCGTTATGAAGTTGATGTTTTGTTGTTTGACGATAATAACAATAATAGTTGTGAAAACATCATCATCAGACTGACTATTTTGTTATTATTATCCTGTTGTGCCTGGTTATGTGCGCGAGTGTTTCTCAGGACTTTACGGTATTTTACGTATAATATATCATCACCAAACATGTTGGCAATAGCAAAACAAAAACATTACAAAATCACACAAAATAATACAAGTTATAGCTAGGAGCAGCAGCCAGACAACATACTACACAATGTTATATTGCGTGGGTGTGTGTGTGTGTGTGTGCCATTATAATGTTTTTAACAAATCTCTCAATTTTCCATATGACCTCCATCTCCGGCTCACAAGAAAAACACCAAACCATCTAACACAACCGTCCAAGCGCACACACAAGCAATTGCAAAAGGACATTTATTTGAGTGAGTGCAAAGGGCCAACGGGGCGAATACGTAACGTAATTTCTAACTAGTACGTAATGTATGTAAGAGTAACTATGTATGTAAATGATAATGGTGATAGTAATGTTTATGCTTATGATGTGTCTGATGGCAGAGCATAGCATAGCGATAAGCGCACACACCCGCACACTAACATGTTGTGTGCAATAGGTTTTTGTTATGGTTTCATGCGCTATATCAACAACATCGTTATCATCATCGCCATCATCATCATCTTCGTCGTCATCATCATCATCATCATTATCATTGTCGGCATTGTCCTGTTGGAGTTTGTGACATAGTTGAGTAGCAACAACAAAATCATTGGAAAAAGGACAAAACTGTTTAGATTTTTGTGTTGTATAGGTTTTTAGTTTCACTTGTATTTTAATGGTTTTTGGGTTGATGGTGTTTTTGTTATTTGTGTTGTAGCGGCTTTTGCTGCAACCGTTGTTGTCTATTTTAGCTGAAGGGGTTGAAAATTTCACATTATCAATATGAGAGCGAGACAGAGATTGTTTGTGGGACACTTTAAGGATTAGAAGCGGTCAACAGCGATCGTATGGTGCCCCTACATTTAAATCTGGCGTAGTTAGCGGTAAACAAGAAACAAAGGTGTGTTAATTGCAGCAGTGGAGATTAATAATGCTGTTAAAAAAGGAAAGAGATTTTGCAGTTACTTTGCCTCCACTATTCGATCCTTAGATATAGCATGTTAGTATTAGCAGAACAGAACTTTAAATCATGAGTTGTTTACAACATTTGTAAAAAAGTTCAATCGCCATCTATAGCACGCTAATTGAACTATACTGGATTATATTCATAGGCTCATCAAAGCATCTTCTATTGACTATTAGCACCATTATTGCAAAGATTTCACGAACACCATGTCTCTCATCCGGAAAATTGCTGGTTGCAATATATTTATTTGTATGTATTGAATAAACATTCCTGCATTACACCACATTGTTTGTTGGGTTATGGTGGTTAATGGTTGAAGCCTTTGCCTTCGCTGCTTGCTACCACATACATATCTCCATGGCCAGCAAAGTATGAGAGCAGTATGCGAGAGCACTTTTTGTTGTTTAACAAAAATATTTAGTTGGCGTAAATTTAACTCTGATATGTATAAAACATGTATGACATATCGAATGTTCAGACTCTAAACACTCACACACACTAAACGCCTAGATAGGACCACGTATGTATGCGAGTATGCTGATATGTTTTTCTATGTGTTGGCAAACTATATATTAGAATTGCGTAATTCATTAGTACAGCGGTATGCGGTAGCGGGCCGCTGCTGCTGTTGTTGGAATGATGAATGATGTGTGTATGCTGTGGTAAGTTTTATTCCCCCGTCCCCTCTCGACTCATTCCCACAGCCTTTCCGCAGGAACATCGACAGCAACTACAAGTTAGTGTTACAGTTGCAATAGTGGTGGGGTTTATTTTTTCCATAGCTTTGCCTTTGTTGCCGCCGCTGTTTTCCCCATCACACGGACGGACAGTCGACCCAAAACAAAAGGGATGTTAAGCTGATGCTTTGTATCATTTATACAGGATGTTTAAGTTTCATTATATATATATTTTGTTATGCCACTTGGTCGATATGATTCCATAGTTTTGTTCCCTCTGCATTATCTAAACGCACAAATTTCATTTGAATACCAAACGAGTGTAGCCAAGGGGGCGAATGGGGTCTGAGGGTATGTTTTAAATAAAGTGGAGGCAGCGGCGGTTGATATTGAAAGGATTATGGCATAGTTTCGAATATAGAGGCAGTAGAACGATTGGGTGTAAATAGACAATATAGAAATTAAACTATAGCATTATCAATAAATTTGTTTTGGAAATCCCAAAAAGAGGTGGTAGATGTACACATGCGTACCATAGTCGTCTATACGTGGCTGATTTGTATATAAAATGTATCAAGTTCTGCATTTATCATTATCATCATCATCATCATCATTATTGTTATTGCTAATATTATTACTATTGGTATTGTAATGAAAAATAAATTAATTTTATTTCGGAAACACACAAAAGGATTAGAAATGATTATAGACAGCAGTACACACACTAACGCACACACGCACATCGCACATCATACCTCCACTCATCATAATTTTTAGATAATTAGAAAAATGTTTAGACAAAATGAACGGATAACCATCGAATTTGTTGTTTTGTTAAAGTTGATTAAATTAGTGGGTGAAAAAATGCAGCGCAATTTTACCCAAACTAAAAATTGAGGTGAACATGAATGAATGCAATAATTACAATCGGCAAGGCTTTGTGGATTTGTGAGTAATTCTTTAAATTAAATTTAACAATTTTCATGCTGCTCGGATGGGATAATATTAAATATTTTTCTATGACCATTTTCCCAGATCACATGGTCAAATTGAAAATTGGCAAATTCTCCTGACACTGTTACATTAAAGATGTCAGGAGTGAAAAAGCCGGAAGCATTTAGCATTTTTTTATTGCATATAATTGGTAATTATACTGGGTGGACCAAAAGTTCGTTAACATTTGTATTCGAGTCGAGCAGCCACGGCAAGTTGGGGTAAGGCGATGGGTTCGAAATCCAAAAGCTGCCAATAGGAATGCAGTGCCATGGCGGCATTCAGCGGAGCACAACGTGCGTTCTGCGTACGTCAGTACTATCGACAAAACGAATTTTCGACTAAAGCGTAAAGAAAATGTTGCGCTCATTACAACTAAGGCATAGAAACGAAGATCCATAGATTCAATTACAAAAGTTCAACAATGAATCAACCACGACCCGGCCGACCTAGAACGTTCAGCTTATAAGAGTCTCTTCGTTCTTCACAATGATCTACATTTACACCCTCACAAAAATTAAATGGTACAGGATTTAAAGATCAGGCTCCCGTCCTCAAACTGTTTAACGAAATGTTAAATAGATTCACTAACTACACTTAGAGTATTCTCTCTCAGACAAGCACACTCCATTATGGGCATGTAAACTGGCAAAAATTGTGCAATATCCCAGAGCTAAAGTTTTCTATGCCCAGTGTTATCTTTCCACATGTTTTTAATATGTATTAATGTCATAATTATCGCTGCTTATAATCATTCTTTTTGTTTTATTCGTATTTCCCCTTGTTTTTTGTTCCTCCAAGGACATTAACAAAATCCTTTTGTTCTAATTCCTAATAGTTGTGCGTAATAGCCTTTATATTCAACTGGGCTACTAAATCTACTAATTAATCTTAACAATTAGCATCTTTTCGTTACTCTTAAGCATTAACTGTTACTCATTTTGACTGTCATTAAAGCCCATAGAAAAGGCCATGAAACGTTTTGAAGTTATGTCATAATAACTAGAAACCCAAGGATACTACTCGTATGTATGTGTACAGGCGCATACGAATACAAGCAGAACACTTTCTTTCTGGGTTCTTCCAAGCAAACACATCATGTCAAAGAAAAATTCTCATAGACTAAGACTTGAAGAATTGAGAACGTGCTAAAGTAACGGGTACATCCGAAAACACCCCTCGCCGCCCGCCACCGAAACATTCTTTACGTGTAAGTAGTTAAATTACATTCAACATACGTACGCTGTTGTGTGTCTTTGTGCCACATGTGGACGACGACCCACAAACCCCAGAAAGGGGTATGACGAAGTTTTGTTGGAGTTAAATCAAAGCTTTACTTTCTCTAGTCACTATTTGCAATCTAAAGCTTTTTTTCTCTCTCCTTAGGGAAGTCACATGGCATGGTGGGAGTTTGGTTAAGTTATCCTTTTTAAGAAGTTTATAAACTAAGGGTATAATTGTCCTTTCAAGCGTTACATACACTTATTTGTTGCACACAAACATACATAATGTATGTGTATTGTATAATTTCAAGCATGTAAAATACAATTGATGGACGTTTGAAAATGTTAGACTTAGAGTATATTCTGGCAAGAGAGTGGGCGGCAGTGGTGGTTATGGTTGGCTGTTATGAAAGTCCCTTTTTGGGTATCATCATAAGTAACTAGGTATGGCCGTTCGTTTCGTCTTTTCTGTCCTGTACGTATGTAGTTTTTAGGGTCTGGGTATATGATCTGTGAAACATTTGTGCCACTTCTTCGTAGACACGCACACACACACAGTATGTAGGTATGTATTAACATACATATTTATTACTTTATAAGCATAAAACTACAATCCATCTTTCGGTGTGTGATGCTTTTTCGCATAGTTTACGAGCAAACGATTATATTTAACTTGTATTTTTAGTGAAATTACACACACCGACCTCTCGCACACACTAACACACACACACACAGGACATCCTTACACACAACATTTGGGGCGAGTGAAGGATGTGAGGGGGAGACGGCTGAACACTGAGACAAAGCATGGTATGTGTAGTGTAATGTATGTGTAGATTAACGTGGTGGCTTGCATTGCAGGAGTTAACGAGGAAGGAAGATATCGCCTTTACGTAAAAGACATAAGATTTCGCCTTTTCGTCGTACTCTTTTCGCTGCTGCCTGTCTGCCTGTCCTTCTTCTGGTTGTCTATGTTTTTTTTGCTATTTTTGCTGAAATACAATACATTATGAATGTACATATAAATATCTGTATGAGTGAGTGAATGAATGAATGAATGATTTTATTTGTACGTATAGTTAAAATAAAGTGAAGTTTGTTGTGGTTTCCAGCAGCAGCAGCAGAAGGACAGCAGCAGAAGGACGAATTTTCTACAAGAGATGATGTTGATATCTGGAGTTCTTTAACGCCTGTTTCTTCTTCCAATGCCTGTACACACAAATGATGTTACACAGAGTTTCTCAAAAAGAAACACACACACACTTGCTCAGACACAGGCATATGGTTTAGTGAATACTAAGGATAATAGCAAAGGATGGCTGCTTTGTGGGCGGCAGGACATAACGCTTTCTTGGGCTGTGTGTGAGTGTGTGTGTGCCAATGAAGGACGTTGGTAGTTTTTACTATAATGTGGGTCGTCGTTGTCGGTCCTCGTTGTTTTTGTTTAGTAATTGTAATGTATGAATTTTAAAATGTACATTTTCGAAAACTATACTTATGCAGTATAAGCAGTGAAGTCGAAGTCTCACAGGAGACGAACGCAGACAAAGGAGGTGAAAAGGGTTAACAAGCAGAAAATAGTAGCGAGTGTACAGTAATAATATCAGATAGGTTTTGTGGTAAGTTTTGGTAGCAGCAGTGCTGGGTAGTAGCTGGCAGTGATAGTGGAAGTAGTCACAGTTTAGTACTTAGTTACTGCAGGCCCTATCATCAGGCTGTGTTGTTAACCCTTTATGTTATTAAGGCTACACAATGTAGGTAAGAAATTTTTTAAGTTTTTACTTCCAGAAAAAAGATAATTTCGAGAAATTTAAAGGACTGTCAAGAGGTTTTGGTCTAAATTCAAACACCATAAATGTCGTAGGTAGTATATGTATGCAGCCACTTTGTTTATTGCCGTAGGCTCGGCACCCAGTATAACCCTATAACTTTCGTTATGTGGCCTTTACATCTCAGTACTAATGACAACTTGTCATACATAAGATTTTAATTTAATTCGGAATCGTTAACAAAAAGTTTGTTTAAAGGGAGAGACATTGATCATCTTAGAACTTATCCTCCGCTTAGAGGATAGAAGCTTTCATACCAAATTTCAGGTCGAAAGTATGATAACGCCTTAACCGATGTAGATGATTTTTCTTTTGGTTTGTTCACCACAATACAGGGGTGGTTTAAAAAGGTATAGAAATAGTCGCAAATACCATATATTTCAAATATCATATACGAAATTTAGTATGGGTAACTTTCTCTTTGATAATTAGTGTATGTGATTACATACATTGTGCAAAATTTGACAGGATTAAGTACAATTGCAAAAACAAATGCTTACAAAAGAATTATGGTGAATTCGATCATTTCTGTGCGAGATACAAGAATGGGTGGCCAATAGAAGGTCTATCCCCATATAAAAAAATGTCCAAAGTCGAGGGCAAATATTAAAGATTACCTCGAGAATCCCAGCCGAAATCGTTTTTTTAACGCTGCTTTTTAGTTTGTGGCTTAGTCGTACAATACAAGATATCGTTGTATAGGTCTCAACGAGTTCTACATATGTTCTATAGATGTCGCTGACGTATGACACCATTTTCCGGCAGCGCTAAAAAGTATGCAATAATTTTCGGTAATAGTGCAAACAACATCTATTCGTACGTAATTTTTTTGTTTTTAAATTGAACTTTATACTCCTAAAGCAAAATATTCTTAGTTTTTAAAGGTCTTTAAACCTAGGAAAAAATATTTTTAAATTTCAGAGGTTAATATTTTTGAGGACATCATTACAAAATAGTGTTGTACGTCAGAGACATCTATAGCACAAATGTAGTACTCGTTGAGACCTATACAACGATGTCTTGTATGTTACGATTAAGCCATAAACAAATAAGCAGCGATAAAAAACGATTTTGGCTGTTTTTCGGTCTGTTTTTTTTCAAGTTGTCTAGAGGTTATCTTTAATATTACAGCTGATGATGTACCAATGGGCACCAATTTGTCGCAAAGGGATCTGATGATGAACATGTGACGGAGCTCGAAATGCGCCATCCTTGTCCGTGACTGAATTGGCCGTTAACTCAAAAAATAAAAACATTCTGATCGCGATAGCCAATTTAGTGTATTCTTTCAATACACTAAACAAGTTTGCACTAATCAATTTTTCATGTATCAGTCAGATTATTATAAGCGTTTATACCGCCGTTATCCTGATTTAAAGTTCATGGCCGCTTGTGTTTTGTATATAAAATGAAATGGTTTTGATACAATAACTACAAAACTACTTTAAATAGACATTGGTTTTTTTACAGGACATAGACTATGACTTTTGCGACACTTTTGCAGCAGCATTTAGTCTTTTGTGGGATTCTGAAATATTTTCACTTCAACAATTTCATTAAATTCTATTGATATACTAGAATACCTTTGGAAACATTACTATAACCATTCAAAATCAATTCTCAAAATTCAAATGTCCTTTTCGCCGAAATGTATATAGTAATAATAAAATAGCGATGTATTGTAATACAAATTAAAAAATTCACCGGAATTACTGACTTTTAGTTTCGTAAGTAATACTAAGAAGTTCATATGTGAAATTTCTCACTAAGGGTATTATATACTGGTAAACGTGTAATGATAACATAGATTGATTAAACACACGTCTTCTTACATCTGGTAAAATACTGTAGCGTTTTTATAAAACTTGACCGTGAAATAATTTTCCTGCAACAGCAGAGCCTTACATCATCGGGTGTTCACATATTGATGTTTCGATTTTAATTGGTGTTTGTGATAAAAAAAATTCCCATGTGAGCTCGTGGGAAGGGGTTACGTTAACAAAGCAGAAAAGGATTTGCTAACACATTTTATTTTTTTTTTGCAATTGCAAAAGCGTGACATATTGCCATTGATCTCGCTATAAATTATTTGTTTGACAAACCCAAACCACATGGAGTCTTATTGCGTTCATTTTCCCCTGACGCCGCTAATTCAGTAGAAAGAAACAAATTTTTCACATTATTTACACACCCTGTGCTGTGTCCCTCAAAGGATTAACAATCAATCCCGGTATTAGTTAAGGCAATGTTGGATCTGATCCTTGTGTAAGTGTGTGGGTCTGCACAATTGTCTACATGTATAGGTGAGTGTATGTGTGACGTGTGTGTGTGTGTGCGACGTACTACAATAAAAGTACGGGTGGTCTGTGTAATAGTTTTCATAGTTTCAGTTACATTAGTTTGCGCGCGGGGTTTGAAATCCTAGCTGTGTGGTGGCGGCGATGATGATGATGATGGTGGTGTTGGTGGTGGTGGAGAGGAAGAGGTTTTTTGGCTGTTGCCAAAATACTGATAGTTTTTCGTGATGTTGCTGTCGTTGTTGTTCTTGTTTATTTATTTGGTTAAACGTAGTCGGGCCCCACACATACAACCACTCATACCCATACATATAGATTTAAATATGGATGTGTGTGTGTGTGTGTGAATAAACCATGGCATAGCCGAGAAGATAGCGCGCGCGGTAGCAAGTGAGAGTGACAGCAATGCGGTTGTGGTATTTGGGTGTACAACAACAGCAACAACAACTATCTATTGCTACTGTCGTTGTTGTTGTTGTTAGAAACATTTGCACAAAAAGATTTTATAACATCCAGTGCATATTGTTTTTTTTTTGTTAGTTATTTTGCTATTTAACTATTTCCCCCCCGAAAATGTGATTGTGTGAGTGTAACGAGACGAGTGTATTGTTACTGTGTGTGTGTGTGTGTGTGTATGTTTACAAATGTATTTTGTTTAAGGCCATAGATAGTTTTTGTTGTTGCTGTTGTTGTTATTATTATTGTGAAAAGCCAGCCATACCACAAGCATATTTTGCAATTTGGGCAATGTGTTGTATTTGTACAATGTGCCAAAAAGTTTGAATTGTATTGAAATTGTATTTTATTATGAAATAGTTTGTAATACAACACCAGCTCCAACACCAACACCAAAAACAACAACAACAACAGCTACAATGAAATCGAACGTATTTAAATGATGCTAACGTATGATGGTCCTTTAGTTTAGAAAATGTTCTATGCTTATGATTATAATGATGAAGATTATGAAAACATTGACCAGGGAGATGAAAACAAGCCGACGGTTTGGTACTATTACTGAAGTCATTAGTTTGCAATGTTATCATTTGGATAGCACTAATGTTATATAAGGAGTCAATAGATATTTTGATATATATAGTCAATAAATTATCGAATCATGTTTAACAACCCAGTAGGAAGTGTCTGCAAGACATCCTCAAGGATAGGTGAACGACCATAGTAAATCGTTGATGACACATTGGGGACCGTCCATAAAAAATCGTGGACGAAATTTTCATACAAGTGTCCGCTTTGTCATGCAAGACCTGATGAGCGACAATGTCGGTCAAATTGTCGTTGATGCCTAAATAAGCGACATGTCGCCCACACAATCATGCACGACATAATGACCGACAATGTCGGTCAAATTGTCGTTACCAGTGCTTAATAATTTAAAACAACAAATTGAAGTAGTTTTATTGAAAACGTGCGATACATGAACCGTCACGCACTGCTGTTTCCAACAAACGGAAAATTTTGCACTTCTACTTTCCTCTTTTCAATTTTATGTCGTTATTGTTCCGTGACATTGAACTTTTTTGTTTGATGTACGACAACATTAGTATTTTGTCGGTCAGCTTGTCGTCTACCGAGTGTTTTGACGACAAGTACATACATTATTCACATTTTGTCTTGAGGACAGCGTTGACGACAAAGTCTTGTATGACGATACTTCCTACTGGGAACACACTACATTTAGATATGTAACTGTAAAAAACCGGTTATAAATAGTAAAAAATTCATAAAACTTAAAAAAAAATTACTTAAAAGAGTCCTGTCGACACTTTAAATCCGCATCAACTTCCCCGTGATTGCTTGTTTTACTAAAGTGTGTATTTTGGTTTAAATTTGCAGTTATGATTTAGATTTTTTATGTAGTAAAACTTTTTTTTTTTTAGTTAAAAATGTTTCAAGTTTGGAAATTTGAAATTTCTCTGTGATTGAAAATTTTTATCATCAGCGAAAAAATCTCTCTGTCTGGAGTCTTTTTAGAAAATCCTTCCATTGTTTAATGTTGATAAATTAATTTTCCAAACTCTCCTGTCTCCGCCTGTCCTACATTATTTGTATAAACCTTAGCTATCAACCAAACCATAACACGTTAAAGCTACAATATAATTGTACAAACAATATAGGAGCCTGTGGCCAACAAACAGACAGATAAACAAGGATTTCTAATAATATGAACTGTACAGGAAATACAGTTTACGACAATTTCAATAGTCAAAAACGTTTGAATAGCTTTTACTAGATAACTGCCAATTGACTGGTAATATAGATACGGTCGAACTTCTATATCAACTTCTCTATACCGAATTTCTCTCTATAACGATTTTTTTCAAAAGCACTACATTGTGTTTACATATACGACCAAATGATCTACAGTTTCTCTATAACGAATTTTCTCTATAACGTAGAAATCGACGATACTCAGTGACTACGTTATAGGGAAGTTCGACTGTAGCTGTAACCGGGCTCAAACGCAGGTTATCGTTATGACGCTTGTTGTAACCATCAGACCACTCACAGTTGGTCGTAAACTTCCCAACTCTTAACTATTATGTACCGCTTACGTCTTTTTGTGTTGTGAGACATATGTATTCTTTTCTCTAATTCAACTCATATTTCTATGGTACCTCTTTTAAGATTCACCTTACCCTTTTATGTCTAAACTTCTCAACACAGAGAAGATCACATTTCTCTTATCTTTTATTAAGGAAGTGTCTTTTAGCAGTACTTTAGCTAAATCCGTTTTCATTGTTGTTATTAACGATAATTTTGTACTGCCTCAATTTACTCTCTCGCTCTCCTTGCGGCTATATTAGTCTTCTATTTTTCTCTATCTCTCTCTCCCTCTCTCTCTCTCTTTCACATTTTATGGCACTCGTCCAAATTGTGGGAGGCAATGAGGCAAATTGTAATATCTCTTAATACATTGGTATTGTTGTTGTTGTTATTGTTGTCAGCTAATATTAAAGTTTGTTATAAAATAGTTATTGTTGCTTTTTAACGATGTTGTTGTATCGTTCTCTGCAATACCATCATCGCAATGGCCAAGTACTAGTTCACGTTGCGGCACCAACCAATGATGATGATAATAATGACGATGACGATGATATTTATTTAAAATCATTTTTTTTTTCGGCCGGTCATAGAGCAAAGCTTCGTTTTGAGTTTAATAGGTTAGCTACTACGTTGTACAACACGAGAAAATTGTACGTTTCTACATGCACGATTCAATAGAGGAAATGTACGTACGTAAGTATGTAGCACGTAAGCGTAGATCTCCGTAGATATAAGTTGGGGAATTAGATGGCAGTAGGCGGCGGCTGTGCCGGCAGCGGTTACATTAGGTTTTAACTATATCAAAATTTGTGTGTGTGGGCGGTTGGGGGAAAGGTGGCCGGAAAGGGTTAGAAGTAGGAAATTTAAAATTTAACATTAACAACATTTGTTTATGTGATGCGGGACAGTTTGTGTGTGTCTATATGAGTGTGAGAGAGAGAGAGGTAGCTGGAGAGTGTGATGCATAAAATGAATAAAAACCATATACTATTTGTAGATGTGGGTGAGTTATTTGTTGGCTAACAAACTAGAAACTATGTGCGGTTATTTCCCTTCCACAAAAACAAATACATGGACACACTGATATACAGTACACGAACGTGTAGGTGTAGGTTTAAGTGTGATGTCCTATAATGGGGTATGAAATGTACACACACACACACACACACACGCGTTTAGACAAATTTATCAAATGCTGTTGTATTGCAAAGGCTATTATTTTTGCTTATTTTATACAATTTTAAAATGAAATGAAAGGGGTGTAAAAATAATACTTATTGCAAACGTTGTTGTTATTGTTGTATGATATAGACAACGTAGATATATATGTGTATAAAAATATATACAACGTCCATATCCTTTTTATATGCACATGTTATGTTTCTTTTCATGTATTTGTATGTGTGTGCGAATGTAGAAAAATCATAAATACAATAAATCAATACTTGTACATTGTAAATTGCTTTCATTTTGAAAAATTTTCAAGCATGATAAAGTATTTTTGAGTGTAAATACACAATTTGCTACGGTCGGTATGAATGCATATACATATGTATATATGTATGTGTATACATACATACACATGCTATGTATATGTATGCGTATGTAATGCGATCAAAAAGGATATTTGTTGAGTAATAAATTAAATAGAAAACTTAGAAATGAAGTTTTAATAGAAATATAATCGATTTTTTTTTCTGCAAATACACCTCCACTTTACAATGTGACAGCACTTAAAAACGCAATCTTTAAATTTTAATTAAATCTTTGTTTGTTATGTTCAAAAAAAGGACATTGATGTGTGGTGAATGTGTGTAATTAAAGTCGAAACTCGAGTTAACAGCTTTAGTTGCTAGAATTTAAAAAATAAAGCCTCTTTCGCATGTCAGCAGTAAAAGATAAGATGTTAGTTTTTATTAAAAACATTGCAAAAATATTGTTTTCTAATATTCCATCTTTGATAAAGCTTCATACTGACTAAGGGAATGTATTGAACTCAACCTTGTTATGGGATTGTAAATAGGCAAAATAGCCCTAAACCTTCTGGTACCTCCCATGCAATATTTATTATATTTGGAAAATTACACTATGAGATAGTCATTTGGAACTTGGGGAGTGATCTAGTGCATGTTGTAGGTCTGGTCGAGTACAGCATGATCCTATATACCAGTTTCCTAACACCCAAGTGTTTAAACACTCGGTTAAGAATTGACTGAGTTATAAGCCCATAAGTGAGGAAAGATCCGAACACTGAACCGTAAGGCAAGATTTTGAGGGTGTTAGGTAACTTTGGTATATAGGGTCACTAGGCCAAGTTCCTCAAATTTTTTCCATTTTGTCGCAGCATGTTATTACTTTTTCCATAACTACCAAACCGACAACTAAAGGATATTAAAAATTGGCCAGTTTAATTATTTTGTCATAGTAAACAACAAAATTTGACTCAGGAATGAATATGAACTATATCGGCCGACGCCTTCTAGGACCTCCCGTACAACAAGACCTGAAAAATGTATATTTCTTCCATAACTTCCAAATGGACAACTGACGAATGTTTAAATTTGGTCAGTCTAATTATCGAATAATATCAATCTCATTTATCAGTCCGTTCACCTGACTGAAATTTCTATACTGGTTTATCCCTTCCTTATAATCTCTCGCTTTTACCACTGAAACTAATTTGGTTTTAGCCAATTTAAACCCGAGCTCTGCTTGTTATTTATTCTATACGTCACTTCAACGCCTTTACCCTGAATGACGAACAAATTAAATATTGTTTCTGGTTGCTAGAATTTTGAATGGCGCAATTGCGCCAATCCATTCTTCACATATCTTTTGAATGCGACCAACAAAACAAAAAAAAAAACACAACAATTCATTCAATTATCAATAATAATTTTGGTCCATGTTTTCCGTGTCCAAATAGACACATTAAGAGAGAAAATAATCGCCCAAACTAACTTCTAACACCCAATACACATTATCGATATTAGTGGGGCATAGACACACACACACACACAATGAACATACACCACAATTTATCATATGCCAATATGTACGCGTAGTCTCTGGACACACGCTCGCACATACATAGCCACACTCACGCATTAACAATAGCATTCAATCGCACACACACACATACAGCACGATATGTCCTGTAGCGAGTGTGTATGCATGTGTTTTATAAAGACCTTTACAATGAAAAATTGGTTCTTTACGCGTTTTCACAAATTTGTTATTGTTCATTGCTGAGGAAATATTTGCAATAAATTTAGTTTATTTTTGGTTGAAATATGTGTGTGTAAGCGTATGTTAGAGCATGTGTGTGTGTTTGTGTGCAAGAGTGTTTTCTATTCTGTCGGGTGTTGGCAGGACGACGCGTACGTCACACACTTTCTAAACCAAATATACATATGCATAAGTTGAGCGTGTGTGTGTGTATATTAAACAAATCGCTCATACATACGTACACACGTTCAATGGTATAGCAAGTGAGCGCATCTAATGTATGCCTAAACAAAGTCCGTTATACAATATATTGTATTATAGATGAAACGTTCAAAAGGACCATCATGACATGACCCATCATCATATTCTACATACTAAACATTTCGTAGCCGGCCAGCTTTTTATTTTCACCAACACTTGGCCGGCCATATCGCCACCACCGCCACCATCACCACCTTCATCGTCGTCACCGTCATCATCATCGTTGACGACACCAACACCAACACCCCTTTTAACCTTAATGTCATTGTATGTACATACATCATGGCATACTTGTACGCATTGTGTGTGCGTATGTGTTTTTCCGTGTGTGTGTGTGTGTGCCTGTGTAGTGTACAAACACTAGAAAGCTGTCATTGCCTAAATTATATGCGAAATGTGCGTGAATAAGTATTGAACTGTACATATAATAAATAAACGTAAAGCCAACATAGCTCTTCTATTTCTGCTCCCATCCATCCGTTCAATTCCCCCTTCCCCCCGAAACATATAGTATTGCCTGGCCGCCCCACACTGAAGCTCCTGGAGCGTGAACGTGTGTGTGTGTGTGTGAATGTGGCATGCAGTGGTGTGGTGTATGTGTATTAGGAGTATTGAACCCAGCCTTTTTTATTACTTTATCAATTGTATAACAATATGTAACCATTACCCTCATAGCCAAATTGGAACGCAAGGACTTGTTTCGTTGAACGTTTTGGTTCTCTATTGATGGAATATCCTTCAATTATTATAAATATTCAACGCAATCTCTCACTCTCTCTCTCTTTCTCCTTCTGACGCTCGTGCAATGTTGAGTGCTTATATATGTTTGTCGTTCCAATATTATTTTGATATATCATTAAAATGTATGTTTAGTTGATAATGGTTGAAAGGCATTGGCTGTTTCGTAAAGGCTCCACCAACCAGCCGTAATGGTGGTGGTGTTGGCAATAGGATGGGGTCAGGCTTATGGAGGTCAATTTATATTAGAATGTTTATTGTTTTTTTTTGTTGCTGTTGTCTCTCTGTATGCAAAACGAGGTGTGCCATTTCGTAGAATATTTGATTATTTATTGCGTTGTAGTTATAGATTTCGCCAAACAGATAGTTGAAAATAATAATAATTGGATATTTCACAAATACACGCATGTAGACGGACGCACATTAGGCAACGCAGTCAGGCAGGCAGGCAGGCACCTCATTGGAAATTGTGTTTGCACTTTTAAGCCCACACAATTCTAACCAATACACTGGCAAAGAGTTGATGTTTGTTATTAATTAACTAATTATGTTTTAATTGTTGGACAACACAGGACGGGGTGGTGAAAAAACCTAGGGCATTGTATAATGCGATGACTTTAAATTAGACAAAACCTAATAGTAGAATACTGTTTTTTCAGTTGTTTAGTATGCCATACTTAACTCCTGCACAATGTGTGTTTTTTTCCTGTAATACCAAGAGGTGGTAAGCAGGAAGTCAATCATCAGTTTTTGCCGAAGCAAAATTAGTATTCCTCGGGTTATAGTAATTTTACAATACCGTGATTGAACATTGGGAACATTTTCTCCGATCACTACCTTACCGCAGTTAAGGTACGCACAAGGCTAAGCATGGCGAAAAACGTACATAACCAGGCACAACGAAAGCTTGACATCGGTAAACTGCGGGCCACAGAGGTAGCGGACGCCTACTCCAACCACTTAACTCAACTGCTGCGATGTTCCAACTCCTGATAATATAACCTCGCAGTGGCAATATATAGCCGACTCCATAGAACAGACTGCGAGAAGCGTACTTGGGTACTCAAAGCCGTCTCAAGAAGATGCCTAGTACGACGATGAATTCCGCAATGCCACGAAAGAGACGGATGCTGCATACAGGGCGAAACTGCAGCCAATGGGAAAGCGAGCTGTTCGTGAACCGCACAGGGGTAAAGAAAGGAGCTGAAGAAGGACAGAATGTGTGCACAGAGTTGCTCCGAAGTAGAGGGGAAGCCCGAAAATTCTAGCAGTGACTTAAGGCGAGAATGCGTGGAACAGGATTGCCCTCCTGCAAGGACAGCTATGGCCAGCTAGTGAAGGATCAGGATAACGTTATGAAGATATGGAGAGAACGTTTCAGAAATCTGCTGGACACGGACACCTCTCCAGAAGACCCCACTTCAATCCATGACGATGGTATTAACTGACCACCTACGAGCCAGAGCGAGATACGCGTGGCAATATCCCGCCTTAAAAATAACAAAGCGGCTGGATACCGATGTTCTCCCTGCTGAATTGTTTAAGGCAGGTGGAGAGAAGCTGATTAGGGGCATGCATCAGCTTATGAAAAACATCTGGCTAGAGGAGAGCATACCCGAGGATTGGAGTCTCAGTCTGTTATGTCCTATATATACATGAAAGGAGATCGTAGTGAGTGTAAGAACTACCGTGGAATAAGCCTAAAGACCATTAAGATGTTAGAAGAGAACACCAAAATTGTAGAATAACTAAAGGCCAAGGCTACGAGGGCTGCTATCGAAATATTCGAACCCAACACAAGATAATGATCATTTTGGTCCATAAAATCTTGGTAATAAATGTTTTAAAATACTGTATTGCAATGAAGAAATCAGATTAAAAAGTTTATTATCGCTAAAGCGAAACGCTTGAGAGAAAATTGGCCTTGTTTCTTGTTTCTTCTTTACAGAAAATCTAACGAGAGTTACTCTATTATTCATTGTATCTAGTAAATAAATTCGAAGTACAACATTTTTCAGCTCATTGGTTTGGGACTCAATTCTGAGAATTCCACGTGAAAGTAGCCCCAAAAATAATAACTTCTGCATCATTCGTTTTGTCAAGTCGGCTGCATTAATAATTTTTATCACATTTTCTATATTTTAACGCGGTTATATCTCTGTATACCGTACGGAATATCTCTTTTGTGTATGCAGCAATAAAGTGTACTTTTTGTTACATTAAATTTCAACTTTTGGTACAATAAATTGTACTTTTTGGTACAATTAATTGTACTAGTTAGTACAATACTTTTTGTTGCAATAAATTAAACTTTTTGGATTTGTAATCCAGTTATAAGGCAAAAAAGGTGAAAAATGGAGAAAATGTACTAAAAATCCACTATGAACTCGTATGGCCTTTTAATTATTAATGCAGCCAACTTGACAAAACGAATGATGCCGAAGTTCTTATTTTTGGGATTACTTTTACGTGCAATTTTCAAAATTGAGTCCCAAACCAATGAGCTGAAAAATGTTGTACTTGGAATTTATTTACTGTTTAACGCAGAGGCTCAAGTTTCGTTTTTCCGTTTACAAACGTAGTATAACAGCAAATACTATAGTATTAATTAAAAAATATATTTCATAATCTTCTAAAAGAATATATAAGAAACGGAAACAAATTTTTAATCTTTTTTTGGCATATTATATGGAGAAAACAACAAAACAAAGGTTCATTACCCAAACTGCTGCCATAGAATACCAAATATACGTAAAAGTATTATTACAGCATTACAAAGTATACGTCGTTGTGTTAGTATTATTCAAATATTTTTTTTTTGTTTTTATAACAAAATATTACTTTATATAAATATATATTCGTATGCAGACAACCAAATCCCTATTGCAATACATAGAATTCTAATTTTCTACTTAAACTTCAAATGGAATTACATATTCTACAATATACGTACATACATACAAGATATCATATATGTTTGTATGTACGCTAACTATTATTTTTGCTGTGGTATGAAAAAGGGATAATTTGAATTGCCAATGTGTTTGTAGGTATTCACTATCACAAAGCCTTTGTAATTGTATGGGTTAAAGTTTTTCAAAACACTCACACCCACCCCGGACCTCTCTCAAAAAAACAAACCGTACACACTCACAAACCTACTCACACACAATACCGGACATTTAGCATATATTTAGAATACATGTTTGCATCTATACAATAAAATATAGAAAATACATTAAATTTAAACAAAGAACTGTACATTTATTTATACACATATACGATATGTATGATTGTTATATGAAATACTCAAAAGTTGGACATCAACAATACGCACACACCATGTTACAAACAACAACATATACAAATGTCCATGTGTATGAATTTCGAGCGAAAAAAAGAGTTGTTTATTTTTGAGAAATCTAAGCATCTCTAACCAAGCTACAACAACGACAACAACCTGAACTGGACGTGCTTATACAAATACATTAGGAAGAAAGTTAAGAAACACAAAAAAATAACAAAACCTGAAACGCAATCGGCCTACACTTATAGTCTGATGTCCTTATACAACATGCGTATGTATGTAAAGCAAACAAACAAATGTATGGACCCAAAGTACTTAAGGTGGAAATATACAAAAATCCTCAACCAACTACAAACTTTTTCTTCACATTGTTCAAAACTACTACACATCCTTACACACACACATGCTCAGACGCACACATCAGCAGAAAAAGGGATAAAATTTTGAAATTATTCACAAGTGTTGTAAGTATGTGTTTATGTTGGTGGTGTCCCCTTTGCAGAGCCTGTAGACGAATGGATGAACGAATTGTTGTGGGTAGGACGATGGAAGGACCAGGAAAAAATAAAATATAATTTGAATTGTTCATTCGTATAGGATTTCATTTCATTTTGAAATCCATTTCAAATTGTATAAATTTTATATTGTCGAAGTTGGAAGAAGCAAAATGTACACACACACATATATTTGCTTTAAAATATTATAAAAGTCAAAGTGGAATTGTGGAATAAACTAAACACACACACACACACAGGAATAACAATGTTTGCTTGTGTATAGCCTGCGACCCATACTCTTATTGACTTACACATACAAAGTAGTGTGCTCAAGACAAACCAGTTTTTGAGTTAAAGAAAAACGACCTTTTTTGTGGGTGTATTGGCTGAATTTTCTAAAATGGTTTGTTACTAATACAAATATAAGTGCGAGTGTGTGTATGTGTGTATTTGAATGGCTAAGAGTGTGTATGTACTTTGAAGATGGTTGGCATAGATTTACATAAATCCATATGCAATGTACATTTATTTATATCGGCAGCATAAAAACCCATCAGTTTTACTTATATTCCATTTTGTGAGAAGCAAACGAAGAAGTCCCACAATTGTGTTTGTATGTGCACAAAAAAAATAGGAATTTGAAATGGACTCGTCGCCAAACTACTTACTCACACATACACCCATCACACTTATATATATATTTGAAATATATGTATATATATATAAGAACATTTATGCAGCCTCCAAAGTGGCAAATGTTTACTTAACTTTGCATTTGTGTGTGTGCAGTTGTACGAAAGCAAATGGTCAGGCCCAACAACCACCTCTAAATAACTCATACTTGATGTATTACACTGTTCTGCTAATATTTCGTAAACATAACTACGATGAAAGGATAGATTTTTATAAGCCACTCGAAAATTGGTAAAATCAATGAGGAGCTGAAGGATAAGAAATGTTTCTAAAATGAAAACAAATTCTAGATATGTTTAGGAAAATTATGGCGATTGTTGTTAACGGATTATTTTATTTATGGCTGCTACAATAAAACGATCTCATGTGTAAGGCCGACCTCAACAAGTCGAAAATTTGAAACGAGAGGAGCAGTCACCACAGGAACACATCCGCATATACAAGGATGATAAGCGTGGTGCCAGAAGTGACATGTGCCGCGAACTGTACAAGACAAAGATTTGCATCCAACCAATCGCTAAAGGACAAGAATAAATACTTGGTTACGTCGAAGACCTGCCAAGTGGATATATGGACGGAACACTACACGAAACCGCTGAATCCCATTTCAACGCAAAACACACACACATACCACTGTCTCAACACATAGAAAGGCAGGATAATCAGATCAACAATCCAACCATATCTGAAAATGCGATCAAAAGCCTCAAAAATAACAGAGCAGATCCCGTCTAAAATGCGACTTTTGAAGATGCCGCAGTCTCAGCGACGAACTGAGAGAGGGACTTATAATTGAAATGCCTAAGAAAGGATACCATACGGAATGTAAAACCTGATACCTTTCAGCATGATAACATGAGAAACAAGGTCTTTGACAGACGCTCTCGCCCACGACTTCCCGCAATGAACAGGTTGGTTTTCGCCCCAAGCCGGTGTTGATCATGTCATTAGCCTGAGAATAATCACGTAGCAATCGGTAAAATGGCGATCACCCTTGTATATGATATTCGCGGACTTCGAAAAGGCGTTTGAAACCCTATATCACAGTGTCATATGGAACGCACTCCGTCGCAAAGGATTTCCAGAGAAAATCATACCTCTTATTGTGGCCCTGTACACGAACGGTACATGCCACATACAATAATAAGATGCTACAAGCAGCTCCATAAATGTAAACGTAGGATATCGCCAAATATGCCCACTATCGCCTTTACTGTTTAATATGGTTATTGACTACATAATGGCGATGACATGCGGCCTAATACGGCAATGCGAGTTAATACGGCAAATACACCGAACTACAGATTACAACAACAAGATAACGAGAAAGACCAGTCGTTTTTCTATCTAAGATGAACTATAACATCACCTGGAGTTCCTTAAGAGAACGTTATAAGTCGTATCAACAAAGCCAGACAAGCTTATGGTCAACTAAACCATGTTTGGAACTAACATTATATCTCGAGGCGTACCAAGTTGAACATATTTTACAGCTCTGTGAAGTCAGTTGCCCTATACGGATGTGAATCATGAAATGCAGCTTGTTGCGATCTCAGATCAATTCAAGTTTTCATTAACCGATGCCTTCGTCGTATACTAAAAATCTTGTAGCCAAACATCAGCAATGCCAAACTCCAGTCGAAACTGAGATCCGATTAGACATGTCTTATGAGTTTCATAAGAAAGCCATTCGTTTTTTTCTTGCTTAAGAAAAAAGCTTCTATATGTGGCAAGTCAGTTCCAAAAAGCCTTTTCCAACTAAGTATCTCTCAGTCTCACTTTGTTATTCAGTGTAATAAGACCACAATACGTAAGTCCATACGTTTGTCTGTTATGCTACGTTTTCATATGTTGTTGTACAAATATCGAACTTATTACCATATCTTGGGCGGAAGAAGGGCAACGAGTGCCCCACTGTCTTCGGTAAGTATTTTATATGTACATTTATTTAATACAACTAAAGAATTGTACGTGCATGTGTGTAGTAGCTCTCATCTATATCTTTGATTCAACAACCAAACAAGGTATAAGGAGTGTGAGTTGAAGAATAACTATTTCTGTGTGTTTTTTGCTTCTTGTTATTTTTTCTTATCACTTGAAACCCTCTTCATGTACTCTACTCATCTGACACTCTCCGCCCAACAGCCGTCACCCGTGACCCATCGCCTGCCTGCCTGGATGTATGATGTGTGTGTATGTGTGTGCAGGAGCAATGGGTGAGTACGAAACTATACATCTTAAAATGTAATACTTCATCCTTTATTTTTGCATTGATATCCTTTAAGTATATGCGTACATGTTTTTGTCGGCAATGGAGAAATGTAAAAAACCTTTTTCCTTTTTAACTTGACCCTGTCTTACACACATTTCTTTTGCCAACACCCCTCAAATGTCCTCCCCCTTTGGGTGTTTTTTTTTTACAAAGATACTCTTGTGTGTGTGTGTGCGTGCCTGGGTGGGATATGTCTAACTTGTGTGTGGCATTTGTAATATCCCTTTTAATGGATGAGTTATTGCCTAACATTCGTAAGTAATGTAAGTAGGTGCGTAGTGTTAAAATTTATTTTATTTCTTATTTTTCTTTATCCTTTCTTTGTTGTTTCCCCCTCCCCCTCGTCTTTCTTAACCATTCATGTTGTTGTTGTGGCGTTCAAATCGATTGAGTTTCTATAGGTTTGAGAGTGAGTGAGTGGTGTTTGCATTTCATTTGCTCAATACTCAAAGTGTTTCTTATTTCAAATATGCGTAGTTTCATATAAATGATACACTTATCACAATATACGTGTGTATGTGTAATGTGTCCTGGCCATCTTGTGGGTGAATAGATGAGGGCTTTCACGTCAAGAAACTCCCCATCCGCTCATCCTCCCCTGCCCCTCTCCAACAACAAATGCTTGGAGGTAGTAAGATTTAAATTGAAGATTTAAAAAAACAACAACAGCAACAACAACAATAAGGAAAAGGGCGTTGGTTATTGTTAAATTAGAATTTTATATTCAATCCATATATACATATATTATTATACCAATCAGAAAAGGGGTTAACAAGTTTTTTTGTCTCCTTAGAAGAAGAAATTTTCAAATGGAATCCGGAACAAATTTGTAAATTTGCAAAAATTGCAGATTTGAAAGTTTTTCGGATTAGCAATACGAAATGCGCACAGTTGGCATGAATGTTGAGAAATTATATAAGAAGTTGTTATCTCATGTAAAATAAATATATATTTATGGGAAATTTGTTTATATTATGATTATCTTACGAATAAAATTGTATTGTAGTAATTGTGCAGCTCGATAATTTTGTAATTTTCTACCAGTCAATACAATAATACTGATCCACAACGTGAATTTATATTTTTTTACAAAGTATAAAAAGTATTGTCCAAAATATTGCTTACAAAACCAAAAGTACCTATTGATTGTATTTTTCCCCCTTTTTATACCCTCGCCCTTAGGGATGAAGGTATAAATCATATGACACGAGAAAAAGTTTAACGGATTAAAGGAGACGAGTTGCTCCCCAAGTATCTTAGGACCCAAGTATCTTCGTTTAAGGATTTTTTAAGACGGGCAGGATAAGTCAAGTAAACCACAACTTATCGTTATGAAAATTTATCAGTATAACTGAAGTAATGGAATTGTAAATGGGTTTGAATAGCCTCACCCATTTTGGTATCTCTTATATAAAATGTCCAATATGTTCAAAAATTTCCAAATGGACATCTGAAGAACATTTAAGTTAATTTGTTCATATTAAACACCTTGCAGTAACAGAAAAAACATTTAGAAAACCTAAACCTTTGTCACACCCCTTCTGGTACCTCCCTTACAAATGACCGAATACAACAACAACTGGAGGAATAGTAGACAAAATCTCAGAAAACCGAAATCTTTTCCTCACTGCTTGCGGTACCTCCCATTCACAATAACCCATTTTTTGGAAAATTTACATTTCATCTATAAATTCCGAATGGAAAACTGCAGGACATTTGAATTGTGTCAGTTTGATTATCTTGTAATATTAGGCAAAACCCCATAAGACCGAAACATTTGCCAACGAAAAGGGCTTGACCGATCTTTTTGAAATTTTCACAGAATGTGGCTGTGTGGTGCATTTTGATATATCAAGTGGGCGTGACCCCGCCCATTGGACCCTATTTTTCAAATAGCGCTTTGACAATATTTGTGGATGCATTTGGCAGTAAAGTTCGTGAGCCAACATTAAATGGGCGGGATCGGATCAGTGGGCGTGGTATAAAACTTGAAGCTTTTAAAAGCCGGTATCTCAAGAACTATAAGAGGTTTAAAGCTGATATTTGGTATGTGTTGTTGGTACAGTATGAATTACAGCCAGGGTGGAAGGGTGGGCAGTGCCACATTCCATTTAATGGATACCGTTGAATCTTGAAAATATTTTAAGTTTAATATTTTGTATTTTTAGGTGAAACCATACAAAAGGGGAGGTTTACCCGTCCCATTAGAAAATATGATTTCTTTTGAGATTTATATAACAATTAATTAGAAAATTTTTCAGTTTCCATTCTCCATTTCTCCATTCAAGATGACCATATGCCCAGAGATATAGAACTGAACTTATAATATTTGTTGACAGTTTTGTTACATGGCTATAAACGTCTAACCATACGCCCGAAAGTCCTATTCACAACCGTTTACGGCTCATAAACAGTAAATAATATTACATAAGTAATTTCAATATATACCATGTCATGCATATAGTGGAAGAATTTAAATGTCAGTTCACCTGATCTGATTTCAGTACTGGTTACACTGTGTCACAAAATGCAGGTTCTTGTCTGATGCGGAATAATTTCCAGTTAAACCTAAAATAGAGTTGGAAATAGGTCTTAAAAAATATGTTTCTTTTTGTTTTAGTACATTTTCTGTATCAGATGTCTTCAATGAAATTTGACGATGATTTTAACTGGGGAACATTTTAACTCTCTATCTCGACTCCTCAAGTGGCCTTTTCCTCCCTTTTTCGAGAAAAGTCAGAAAAGGTCCTTAAAATGGGAGTTTACAACATTTAAATGTTCTCCAAAAATGTAGCTTAGAAAATTTAACTTGGCTGGTTCTAAGACCAAAAATCGATATCTCCAACTTTTGCTAATCATTTTGTCTCTTTTCAAAGCACTGTGTGAACAGCGAGCTAAAGTAATTACAGTATATATGTTTCTTATGAATTTTCCATATCTGATGTGAAGTTTTACGAGCAATTTTTTTGATAGAATATTGAAACTCTCTGATGCGACTCTCTACGTGTCCTTTTCGTCCTTATTTCGAGAATAGTCAGAAAAGGTAATTAAAATGGGAGTTTACAACATTCAAATGTTCTACAAAAATGTAGCTTAGAAGATTTATCTTGGCTGTCTCTAAGACCAAAATTCGATATTTTTAAGTATCAGAATATCTATGTTTCTTATGCATTTTCCATACCAGATGTGAAATTTAACGAGGAATTTTTTGTGGAACATTTAACTCTCTATTTCGACTCCTTACGTGTTCTTTTCGACCTTATTTCAAGAAAAGGGTCTTAAAATGACATCTACAACATTCAAATGTTCTACAAAAATGTTGCTCAACAAATTTTACTTTACCACAGATTTACTTTGCTAAGCTGATAAATTTACACTGTCTATAAATGTAATTTTCTATTAAAGATAGGTGAACATTTGTTGTATCATATATATGTATTATAGTTTAAAATATATTTATATTATAATTTCTGTTCTAAATGACGTTAACGCCTATGTGCCAACTCTTTTCTGGCCCGGCCATTTTATTCGCCGCCCCTTTTTCGCTGCATTCGTTCAAGAAAATTTGTCATGTTTGAATTCGGTCTCAGAAAAGTTATTTATCTTTGTCTACAGCCTTTTTTTTCTAACATTTGATTGCGGAAAAAAACGATATAAGCATTTAAGTGTTTTCTTTTGTTTCGCTCTTTGATATATATATAAAGTAGTTTCGCCTGCTGTCAATGTCCATTTACATAGCACCCATTTCGTTCTCGACGTTTTTCTTTACTCTCTCTCCACAGCAGATCATTTAAATACACACACCCATATGATTTCACATAAACGATATAAGAAATTTGTCTTAATGTAGGCAGCCAAAGACGAAAAAGTAGGAAAGTAAGCTTGAAAAAAAAAAAACGGTAATGTACGTACGTAACAGAAATCCATATAAGATTACTCACACACTGTCTGCCCCATGCGTGTTAAAGGATAATGTATATTCATCAAATGTAATATGTGTAGAAAGAGTAGGAAAAAAGTGGCAGCACAAAAAAAAGACCTAAAACGATCGAAATATATTAATATAAAATACCTAGGAATTGTAGCGAAACGTAAGGAAACCAACGTATGTGTAAGTGTGCAAAAAGTCTATATCCTTATGAGATACATATCACTACTACTGCGACTGCTACTGCTCAATGTGTAATGTACAATTTCCTTTTGGCGCAACGGAAAAAATACGAAAGTAAAAGTGCGTGCATTAGCAATTATTATAGATACTTTTCCAGTAGATTGTCTCAGCCATCCTTAGAAAGGACTTGGCAAGCAAGTTTTGTGTTGTATGTGTATTCATTACTTCTTGCTACGTTATTAGGATGATATACGTGAGACGAAGTTTGCAATGTCAATGAAAAAGTTTATATGCTACAGCAATCTAATTGTATATATTGCGCTGAGGTTCATAATCCTGGGAAGGCGGTAAATAAATCAATATTTTGTAATTCATATGCCTTTAGTGCTATTGAAATTGTTTGCCTAAAAGTAGGCAATGCTTTGTCGATTAAAGCACATTGTTGATTAATATAAAGTGAATTTTTTTTATCTCTATCCTTGTTGTTGTTGGAAGGTTTAATACCAATGCTTCCGTTGTTTTACTCTAAGTGGCAGTTCATGTCATGTTTTCCTTAACGAACTCCTCTCACCCATCCACGTCGACGTCGACGTCTTTGGTTTCCATTTACAGCCATTAATGGGTGCGTTTATATCAACTATTACCAAGTACATATGCTCATATGCCATACATGCACATTCATACACATACATACAAGTACATACATACATGCCGATTTTTGTAATTGTGTGTAGATTGGCGTTTTATATACAAAGCAATCAAAGTATGTAACTACAAATGTGTTATTAACATTACATTAAGTATAAACGTTTAACAAAGTTTTTCATTATTATTTTTTGTTGGCTTAGAATCCTGAAATTTTTTTCATTTCTCCAGTTATTCTTTGCTTCGTGCCAATGTTTATTTGTTTTTTTTTTTGTTGTTGTCTTGATTGAAACAAGACATATGTGAGGTCTTGGAGTTGGTGTGCTTTTTTTTCTCGTGTGTGTGTGTGTGTACGTGTGTTAATATATTAAATTCAAACACGACACGCACTTACAATTTCATGTTGTTATTGCGATTATTTTTATTGTTCACCCCTCCCCCCCCCCCTGGTTGGCTGGCTGCTTACTATCAAAGTCTATGGCGGCAGTACGTGTGTAAAACTCGGGACAGGGATAGGGATAGTTAGTTATTGGCAAGAAAGGACTTGCCAGTACATATCTAAACATACGTCATGTTGGTGTTGGTGGTGTTCGTTAAAGTAATGCGCGCGAATCTAATGTTTCCGCCTGTTTCCTGTTTTCCGGTATTTTCATTTCAGATTAAGGTGGATAGCTTAGTAAAAAGCCGACAAAAAAATCATGAAAACAAAGTACTAAATGCGAAAGAATTTAAATAATTGTGTGTGTGTGTGAGAGAGTTCTTTGTAACAGTTACGCATAGTCGTGTAATTAAACATTAAATGTCGGCTGGAGGTCTAAGAACATTGTGAAATGAATTCATTAGGGAATGTAAGGGCGATTTGAGGTAAAAGGGTCGTGATTTTGTTATCATTTTTAATCAGTGGACTATAGTTTGTAAGTGTGACTATATGTGTACCATGTGTGGTTCTGACTGTATGACTACTTGCAGCGCTTGCTCGTGAAGTAAATGTAAAACTATTTATTTTCAACTTTATAAGTAATGTATCGCAGCTCACTCTAGATATTTTTTTTTTAATTTAAAGAAAATATACAATTTTACTATCTTAGTTAGGTAATCTTAGCTAAAATATCGCTTCGAATACGATCTAATCAAGTCTAAGCTTCATAACAGAATAACGCATGTAATTTATATATCAAAATCTATTTCATTTTATATTACAACACATATGCAGGACATGCATCGCACATATGCTCGGCCACCTATACACATACTGGATTGATTGTTCATTCCCTTTCATGGGTATGTTAGAATATCGCATTGTATCCAAAACATTGCGTGTTTAATTGTATAAAATGTACAAAGAATACATGGTGAGTTAAGGTAGCTCCTTAATATGTGTTACACAGTTATAGCTAAAGAAACACATACGAAGAAAAAAAATCGACATAAGACGTAACGAGAATCATTTTGCAGCACCATAATATTATGCTAAGGTAGTTTTGGTATATCTTATATATTAGTACCTATCGTTGATTATTTCTTGAGAATCATTAACAAAACCAAGTATATATTATAGTACACATAAACAACCATACATACAGTATATAGAGCCACAGACACACAAGCAGCAGGAGAAATGAAAGTTAGCTAATGCTACAACGCCAAAACGATATTACGGACGTATCATAAACATATGTATCTATGAGATTATGGTCTTTTAATTAGGGCCATACATGCATGCCTTGCCCTTGCCCTCAAACTCAACTCCTTAAGAAGACGATTGATTATACATATACGAGTACATATGTTCGTTCAGCAGATGTAAGAAAGTTAAAAAAAACATATATTAAATTCAAAGATTAACACGCAAAACTTTCGTACATGCATTTCTTTCTATTATCTTTTAAATTAAGATGCCAAAGGGTCCCCGGCAGCGGCCAAAACCGACCTCAAACTTTGTAATATCTTTGTTACTACAAAACTATTTGCAGCATCATGTGAACGGCAGGAGTAGCACGTTTAAAAAAAAAAACCAACACAAGACAATTTCTGCGATGTTTCAGATTTCTCAATAAACTGAACTGAATTGAACATAGTAGAGGGTGTTTTCCTTTGTTGATGGTAACATACGAAATTGAAAAGTTTCCATGTGCACAAAATAAACCATAATAATGAAAACGGTGGTCAGTTTGTTAAGCAAAGAAAGCGTCCACCGCCCCCCTACACATCAGGGCGTAGTACATGTTTAAGGAGTGTTGTAATGTGAACAAAAAGACTGGGCCTTTGGTAAATAAACTTTACAATTTTAAATGTTGTCTTTACTTAAGAAAAGCAGCAGAGAGATCCTTTTTCGGACACACAAGCAAAACAAAAAACAACATCTGAAAACTTGCCTTTGTTGTGGTTGTCTCAAAAGATTTTCAACTCTCCCCCCCCAAAAAACTAAAAATAAAAAATTTACACACATAAGAAATCAGTTTATAGTTAGAGGGATACGGGCTGGATTGCAATGACAAATCTAGTAATCAGGTCTGTGAGAAAAATAAAATAATACATAGGCTTCCATGTGTCTTCCATAGTGGCTGAAAGGAAAGCAACACAGCATAACAACAACGAAACAAAATATGTTGGCAAAACCCATATTTGGTCCTCCTAACTTGTATTTGTCTTCGTTTCCACACAAAAACGAAGTTTTGTTTGTTTTGTCTGTATGTGCTCGTACTCCCTTTTAATGTTTTTCTATCGTTGTCTTGTTTTTTTACAATTTTTCTTATTTATTTACTGTCAATCTTTTAGCAGTTGTTGTGGCCAAATGGAATCACAGCCGTAGTTTTCATCGAAGTCGAAGCTGCTGCTCGATGCCTGGTCGCTGATGCCATCGGTGTTGTCTCTTCGTACAATTTATTTTAATTTTAAAATGTTCATGACTTATGTGGCCCTTTTTTTATCTTTATCTTTGTCTTGTGTCTTTGACTTTTTATTTTGCTCTCTCAAGAAGATATGTCCGAAAACATATTAAAATTCAAAAGAAAATATTAGCTTTTTTCCTATGTTTGATTTTCTAAACAAAAGAAATGTCAGTGGTACCATCAACCAGCAGCAAAAAAGGACATCGTAGTAGTCCTTTTACACATATGTGCATTATTAGTTTTCTTCGCTTATCTAAGGCGGGGTGGTGAATTCGTTACTCACTCGGTTTGAATTTAAGTTAAAAAGCAATAAAATGTAAATTTGTTTGTTGTAGGGGGGAAGAAGAAAAGGAGCTATTTTAGTAAAGTTTTAATGTTGACTTGAGAAAACAAACCTAAATGTCAAAACTTTCAAAACTGGTGGGCTTATTTTAAAGTCCTTAATAGCTAAGACTTGAAAAAGTCACATTTACAGGAAAAAAGATTCCATTTCGAATCGAATTTACTGCATGCAAGTTAAAAAGATATCGAACAACACGAAGTCTTTAGCGGAGATAAGCCAGGACATCACCACCAATATTAATAGATACGAGTAAAAAAGTAAAAGCCCTAAGTTTTATCTCTTTTGTATTGAGTATGACTATGATACAAACAGATACAAAATGTGAAATATTACTGCATTCTTCTCTAAAATGTATAAGGAAGTGAAAACGAATCGGCAGCTCTGTAATTTGAAGACAATTCAAAACGATTGAAGTATTATACAGAACGATTGCATTATATAGAACTGGCAGCTTAAAAAACTGCTACTGCAGTATACTCAAACTTTGAGGAAAACTCCTACCTAACTGCGTTCTTTCGAAAAAGAGAGTTACTGCTACTAGCTTATTGTGCTGAAAGATACTGCAGTTCCCTCAAACTTTGAAGATCGATCGCGATTGGTAGCAACACAATGAACCTAAGTTGAACTACTTTTTAAAGGACAGTCTATAGTAAAGGAATGCGAAGAAGAATTATTCCTGATAAAGATGAGTTCATCCTTTCTTTACATGTTATGGGCTTACCATAGGAACAACGAAGCAAATTGGTTGATTTTGATTTACTCATGTAAGTAACTTAAAATTCACCCCGACGTTAAAGTTTTAGTCTAAGCAAAAATGTTAATTCTTTTCATGTCTTTCGATATTTATACATTCATACGTTCAACATTGATTAATCGAAGAAGGCGTCTCTCTGCTAAAAGTATCGCTCAAGTCGCCATTTCGCTTTTATAGTATAATGTTAGCTCTTGGTTCAGCAGTCGGAAAATTCAGTGTACACAACAACACCTCTGATGACGGATTCAGACTGGTTAGCTTCGCGTCTGCAGGAAACATGGTTGTGAGTGAAACCAGATTTCGAAATAAAGAAATCCACAAGGCAACCTGGATATGCCCCGATCCCCTGATTCCTGATACAAAGAATCGAAATGGAAGCTAGATAACACAAAGCTGCATACCACCGAGATAGCTAATGCCTGCCTACTGTAACCAACTCTCTCAATTACTTCAAACAAACCCCCCCAAATTTGATGTTCCCGGCATGGAAAGTCGCAAAGTCTGAGGAGAAAGGATAAGGCATACAAGGCAAAACTGCAGCCAATTCCAACGCGAACCAAATAATAAGAAGACGAGGGAGATGACATGCCTCTCCAAGCGGAAAAAGCGTCTATGTAAGAAAAGAAAGAGCCAGGCTATCGAAAATTACATGGATAGAGGTGCAGCCCAAAATGTTTTACCAAAAGGTAAAAAGAAAAGGTTTTTGGAAAAGGGATTCCCAACTGTAAGGACACAGATGGAAAACTGGCCACGGACACGCAGAGTATGCTGCATATATGGAGCTCCTGGTCGAAAAGCCATCGGCAATAAACTCAATGGGCGACCAAAACTTCGTTGGATTGACCAGATAAAAAAAACTGTTATCCAAGCTTGGTATGACGAACTAGTTGAGGATCGCAAAAGACCAAAGCGCTTGGAATACTTTTCTACATGAGGCTACTGATAGATGAATTTTTGTTGTTGCTATCAAATAAGAAAAAATATAAGGCTTGCCTCAACGATAACCTGCACTTACTTTCATCAATTTTACTAGCACGTATATAATACAGGAAACCCCAACAGCATAGGGAATATACTTTATAAAAATTAAACCATTACACAGCCATTTGAATATGTATGAGTGGGGAAATCCTTACAGGAAAACCATCTAAACTGCTGTTTGAATTACAAATGATGCTATTGTGTGTGTTTTTTTTTTGCTTACATACTCTCCTCCCGTGAGCTTTATGCCGATTATTAATGTCATAAGAAACATAATGGCAATAGCTACTAACACAAAAAGGATGTGTACCATAATCTACATAGATATAGCCTTGCAGTACATATGCATATGCGTACGCAAACACATGTGTATGTAGTAGTGAAATGGTCGTTAACAGGACATAAGCATAGATATTGAATGTTTATAGATGATTATGGCCGAAACGAAAAACGAAAAAAAAAAACACAACACTATGCTTCAAGGAATAAACAACAACAACAACATCTTTGTCGTCGACGTCCTCTTAAACGGTATAAAAAACAGCATGTCATTGCTGGGCAACCCTTGGCGAAAACAACCACCTTAGCGTGAGTTGCGTCGTTACTCCCTCTTGCCAGGACCAGGGCCATAAGACGTTATTACTCATAAAACGTATGGTCAGTTTAAATAGATGTGTATTGAATATTAAAAAAAAATATGCGAGTCGACCAGAATAACGTTTACGAAATTCTCAAAATATTAACAAATGTCCAAGAAACGCATTGAAGGGATCTCATACATAAGTACATATGCGTTTGTTTGTTTGTTTGTTTGTCTGTCTTACTGTCTATGTGTAGATATAATTTGATGATAAATATGACCATTTAGAGAATATTGTGTGTCATCAATTGACGCTGATGCCATTGATAGTAGTTTGGTGGCCATAAAGGTCCTCTTGGGATGATGCTGGGGTTGTTAAACACATTCACCAAATGTCTTTGATTATCATGAAAATTACGAAAAGATGTGTTCGATTCGTAATAAACATAAATGTAATTTTCGTGCTTGTTTTCAAGTAGTTTCGAATGACACTCAAATGCGATCAAATCGTATAAATGTATTCCTTACTTACAGAGTATTCGTTTTCGTTTTTTTGTTTTTTTTTTATAGTAAAATAGTAGTTGTTTATTGTTGTTTCTCGTTGCTCACCAGTTTTTTCAATGGGGACACGTTTCGCCCATAATCATTGTAATTGTGTACTTCAAAATTATTTTTATTAGCCAAAAATATTAAGAGGGTGAAATAGTAGTAGCACTTAACTACTGCCACTTGTACTATGTATTACCATAAGATAAGGCAAGATTTTTCACTTTGTTTTTGGACACACATAAAAATTTAACAAATAAAAATGTATAGGTAAAAATTAAAATATTTTCATAGTTACAAAATAAGGCAAGCAAAGTTATTTGAGTTATATATACGTATACACGTAATAATAGTGGTTATCTAAAATGTATGTGAATAATGGCAAACATTGTCTTTTTGAAAATTATCTTAATGTGTTTTTGTATTTTCCAAATTAAAAATTAGTTTTATTGTGCTTATCACAGTTTGATAATTTTGTTTTGATTTTTCAGTACAAAATCTCACTCTTACCAATTTTATTGTTGTTCTTTTTGTTCTTTCGTTCGTTTTGTTAAGCCAATTTCAATGGTATTAATTTTCGTTTCGGATTTTCCAATTTATCTTCTTATCTCCATTTGCCATTATTATTTTTTTTAATGCTATATAGTATTTATATTGTCATATGATTTGCTATTGTTACTACATGCTAATTGATCGATTTTGATGTTTTTTGATTTGTTCTTATTGATTTTCGGTAAATTTAAAATGCAAAACAAGTTAAAAATTTCCAATTGGTTGATTTGGTTTATTTTGTTGTTGTAGGTATTGTTTAAAAATTAAATATGTTGTAGTTTTGTATGAGATCGAATTTTGTCAACATAACATCAAGAGGCAAATATATTCAATATATAAATTGTAAAAAAAAAATCATGACTTTTCTTTCGAAACAAATGCTTTAGATATTATATAGAGAGATAGTAGAGAAGGGATTGAAATTAGAAAACTTTGTGACTTACCGAAATCATTGGCTGCCATACCGGAGGGGCCGGGCAACAGACCGGGTATACCCTGCAGACCGAGGAACGCATTGGGGAAGGAATGAGAACGTTGATTGTCCATAGAGTCCATGGTGCCATCGTGTTGTCCATCGCCGCGGTCGGAAGGTTCGGTGTCGGAGCTATTTGAATCTTCGCCGGCACTTTGGGCATGCAGGGAGGCCATATCAGTGTGTTGTTTCTGGAGAGAACAATATTGAAATGTGTGGTATGAATAGATTTTGACAAGTCAAAAGGTAAGTTGTATTTTGTAAATGGGGGTGTTTGATGAATGGAAATAGACAATTATTTGAAATTTGCTGAGATATATATTAGGCGGCGGCAATATTATGAAAATTTGGAAAAGTCCCTTAGTAGCTCGTTGATGAGACTAATAAAAGTTATTTGCCTTTTATTCGGTGTGAAATTCAATAAAACTGATGTATTTAAAAAAAAAAAATTCTTCGGTAGTTGTGGTTTAAAGTTATATAAACTATGTTTCCACTGTTGTTAAATTAAGTACTATAGTGTTGATATCCCAATATTTCGTCAGAAACGTTGAACCAATTTGGGAATGTCAGATTTTAAAATGTATTGCCATACGATTTCTAGTTTCTTCAACTTCTTGTGAAAATGTTGGAATTTTTTTTTTTAAATCTTCTAACTTTGGTCTGGGCACTATATTAAAATAAAAAAAAAATTTTATATTTTTAAAATTGAAAACCATTTTTAAGAAAAAATTCACCTTTAATTTTTTAAATTTTTTTCCGATATTAGATAATATTGTCGTTGAGCCTCAACTACATATGTTATTCAACTTCTTGAAAATATAATATTTTTTTTTTGATTTTGGCTAAATTAAGTTATTTGCTACCAATTAACCCAACAAATAACTTTAATTGGCCAAAATCAAAAAAAAAAATATTAAATTTTCAAGAAGTTGAATAACATATGTAGTTGAGGCTCAACGACAATATTATCTAATATCGGAAAAAAATTTAAAAAATTAAAGGTGAATTTTTTCTTAAAAATGGTTTTCAATTTTAAAAATATAAATTTTTTTTTTTATTTTAATATAGTGCCCAGACCAAAGTTAGAAGATTTAAAAAAAAAAATTCCAACATTTTCACAAGAAGTTGAAGAAACTAGAAATCGTATGGCAATACATTTTAAAATCTGACATTCCCAAATTGGTTCAACGTTTCAAATTTTTTTTTCAATGGTTTTTTTTAAATATATTTTTTTTTCATTTAAATTTAAAAAAAAAATTAAAATATTACTTTTTTAAAATCCAGACCAAAGTTAGAAGAATTAAAAAAAAAAAAATTGCCAAAATTATCAAAATTTTTTTTTAAAAAAAAATACTAATTATTATTCTTCGCACTTTAAGGAAAATGACTGCAAAATTTCATCAAATTCGGAGAGGAGCCCCAACATTTGTGTTATCGCATCTAATGGAATTACTCAAGAGTTGACATATTCCAAGTGCTTACATTCCACATGCTCCCTCCGCTTACTTACCATAATTAAAAAATCCTTCTAAAAATTCATATCTATAGTGCCAAGTACTCTTTTGTGCATATCATATCTCATCATATCTTTGGGTACTAAATTTCATCTCTCTGGGGAGAAACAACATTTTCGCCACGTTCTGTCTACCTACTAATCGAATATACAAATTTTGTCTGGAAGCAGTTCTGCCGAGTACTTTCTTTGTACCAAATTTTATCTCTCTAGGGCTAAAATATAGTTTAGCCTCGCCCTCTGATCGAAAATTTAAATTTCTTCTGCATATTCATAGTTGTAATGCAGTGTAGTAGGATACCATATTTTATATCTCCAGAACTTAAATACAGTTTGGCCACACCCCTTCCGCCCACTGATCAACAATAAAAATTTCTTCTGCAAATGTGAACCTGAAGTGCCGAGTACTATCTGTTTACCAAATTTGATCGCTCTAGCTCTAAAAAGTTTTGACCAGCCCACTCGCCCATTGAATCAAAAATTAAAAAAACGATAATTTTCATATTCTTCATTATATTGTGGAATCTATAAACAAATTTCGGCTGATATCTACTTCGCATTAACATGTTTGACATAATTGTAGATATATATACAGCTGATGATGTACCATTGTGCATCAGTTCGTCACAAAAGGGGCCTGAAGATGAACTCGTCATGGAGTTCGAAACGCGTCATCCTAGTGCGTGACACACTGAATTTGATCAAAAATATCAAACAATAAACACTTTTCTGATCGTTTAGCAGAATTTGATGTATCATTTGATACACTAACATAAAATTGTGATATATAATCAATACGATCGACTAAAACTAACAAACAACACAGTGAAAATTTTTTTTTCTTATTTGTTTTAAAGATCGTTTGTGTTAATATAAATTTTTGATGTATTGGCAAAGTGGGCGTGGGTGTGTCAAATCGACCCACAAGATTTCAACTGATACGCTTACCAATGCACATATTAAAGATTTCGATTTTGTCAGTATAATTTTGATGTTGTCTAGAATAATTCATGGTTTCTAGAATAATTCAATTAAATGCAATTAATCCACTATAGGTGGCGCTATAGTCATCTCAATAAGTATACTTACTAACACAGTACAACACATGATTTTGGGACTCAATTCTGAGAACTGCACGTGAAAGTAGTCCCAAAAAGATCTTTCGTTTTGTCAAGTTACATGCCATAATAATTTAATATCCATTTGAAGTTAGTAAGTATCGTATAGGAGAATTTGTCACGTTTTAGGCACTTTTGTTTGACATAACATAAATACTATATGGTGGCGTATGATTATCATAAGTAATATTCCACGTAAATCATACGACACGGAGTTCAAAATCATTTGATGAAAGGAAAAGTGAAACAGCTGCTTATATAGGGAAACGTTATATAAACAGATTAAAGGAATTGTAATTTTTAATTTTAAATAAATTTGTTTCAGCTAAATCGTACTAGTGGTTCTCGAGTTATGTCAAACAAAAGAGTCTTAACGTGACAAATTCCCCCATACGATACTTACTAACTTCAAATGGATATTAAATTATTATGGCATGTAACTTGACAAAACGAATGATGCAGATCTTCTTCTTTTTGGGGCTACTTTCACGAGCAGTTCTAAGAATTGAGTCCCAAAAACAAAGAGCTGAAAAATGTTGTGCTATGTAATGGATACTTTAAATGAATAAATTCAAATTAAGTAGATAAGCGTGAAGAAGTTTGATTTTTTTTACTTTTCCGCTACTTAAAACATCAATTTCTCTAAACATTCACAACAGTATTTACAGTGTCAAAATATTTTTTCTTTAGCTATTTATGTACTATTACAGTCTTTAGATAAAAAATAAAATGGAATGCTAAATTCTTCGCCTTTACAGCAATTACAATTTCAAACGATCGCTTCATAACATTATATAACTTTATGATTTTCAAATTATAATTTATTTGAAATTCCCATAGCAACTTACCTGTAAACCATTCGAATTTTCTAAAGCCTGACCCAATAACGATTCTCGCATCTCACGATCCCGATCCCGTGACGTTTCACGACTCCGATCGCGATTGCGTGTCAGTGGATGTTGGCCGGCAACGGGAAACTCACGATCTAATAACAAACGTTCGGGACTGATGCCATGTTGGGCACGAAACAAATCGGCACTTTTTATTCTTTTCTGAGGGGGAGGTGTCAAATGGTTATTACGATTACTCTCCGACTCTGGAAGATCCCAGTGGTTGGCCTAAATGTGCAAGCAAGTGCATGAAAAAAAAGAAAAGAATAATAGAACACAAACAAATTGTTGATTAGTTTTCGCTGCTCTTCTCTTTTGTACAGCGACAATTCTCTGAGTATCAGTTGTTGTCTACTTTACTTTATTGTTATTTGATTTTCTTACTGGAGACGCTGAGGAAGCCTTCAATTCCTGTATGGCAGGTGTTTTTCCACTACTTGTTGTATTTGTGTTATTACTGTTGTTGTTATTGTTATTATTATTGTTATTATTGCTAGTAGTACTTGTCGTATTATTGATCAAATTTGTGAGGGGCGTACTCGATCCCAGTGAGGGCGTGGTGAATGGCGAATTGGAGGTATTACTCAGAGCTTGTGTGGCGGCTGTCAGAAAGTTCAGTTTGTTCGTGCTGCCTGAGAAGTTATTGCTGAGAGCATTGCTGAGTGTCTTTGCGGTTGGGGTAAGAGAGGAGGAGTTAAACGAGGAGCTGTTGGCCCCATTGACATCCGCCAAACCGCGGATTTGTAGCAGATGGGCGGTTTTTAGGAATTCTGGCAAATGTTCATGACCCACATTCACTTCGCCGTTATACATAAAGCTGTAAAAATATGGAATATGTTTAAAATGTTAGTGTGGTAAGTGGGGGCTGGGGGCGCATTAAGGATAGAGGGGAAAGGGCATATGCTGGTTGGTATGGTTTATTACCTTAATAAATTTTCTACATCATCGGCTGGCACGTCTCGCAGTATGACAATGGGATGTTCACAAGGATTGGCTTTCAATAGTTTGCGGAAGTAGGGACTGCAGGCACTCAACACCACTTTGTGTGCGGTGAAGGAGCGCTCATCACAGGCCAAAGTGACATCCACGAAATCTTCTTCATCTCTCAAATGGCGAAATGAACTCAACATCGAGGTCTGGTAGTCATTCCATTTTAATGCATATTGTTGTTGTTGTTGTTGCTGCTGCAGTTGTTGTGTTGCACTTAATATCGAAGCGGTCTGTTGTTGTAGTTGCTGGGTGGCTGCTGACAGCTGTTGTTGTTGCTGATGCTGCTGCTGCTGTTCCATAACCGATGAGGGTGCTGGTGAAGTGGCCAATGTGGTGTTGGCTGTTGAGGCTGTTGTGGCAGGCGGCAATGGTTCCATTTTAACGACGCCTGCGTTATTATTCTCTGCTGTTTGTAGCTGTGTTGATTCAGTCATTTGCGTGATATTTGTTATTGTATTATGAAAATATGTCTTTTGTTTGCAAATTTCTTTAGGATGCTTAGTTAGAGTGTTCGCACAAAGGAATCTCGTGTCCTGCGATTATTGTTTGTTTGACCGTTATTGTTTTTTCGCTTTTGGATTTTTGTTTTGAGTGATCTAATAGTTTTTGGGGGGAGGGGAGCATATGCAAATTATGCCATTAATTTGCCGTTCCGATGCGTCCTACTCTCAAAAGATTTTAATTTTAGCTAAAGATCCATATTTCCAATTTTTGTCTGCCTTTTGTTGTATTTTAATGTTTATTGTTGTGCTTTAGCTCTGTTTGATTTAAAAAGTTTACTGCTCTTGTGACCGAAACATTGGTTGCGTTGTTTTTCATTGGTTGTTTGTATTACATTTAAAATATTATATTTCAATAAGTGGACGGAATTCTGTAAAAGAAGAGAGATAATAAAATAGGACAAAGTTATTAAGGATTTCAAGGGGAAGTGTTTTTTTTATATTAATGTGTAAGTCAATAGTTTTTTGAATGCGTTGATAATTTTATATTATAATTAATATATTAGTGTTAAACAAAATAATTACAACTCAATGTGTGCTTATAAATCAGTGCCCTACCAACTCTCTTCCAAATAAAATGTGGCTACAGTTCGATGAAAGGGCTGAAGCGAATTCTAACATATTCGATGTTCGAAGTGGGAATATGTAACTTATTTTCTTGAAAATCTACTAAAAATACTATTAAAAGTTAATGTTAAAATGTGAAATATGTTAAGTTTTTGCGATTTGTGCACCCAGCAAAACAAAACACGCAGTATTTTGTTTTAAGTCTCTTTCTTCCACACGCAAAATTCGATCTTCATTATCCCTCCATTCAAACATTTCCCCTACAATTTGCTGGAGCCTATGGAACCTAATTTTCGCGAGCGCGTTGATGTCTCTATCTATTATTACATATTGCTCTATGATATAAATTCTTAAACAAAACCTATAGAAACATTCTATTGCGACTGCTACAAGTTCAGCTGTAATTTTATGTTATGTGGGGGCAAAAGGCTCTGCATCATGTTCAAAAGTGTTGGGGTAGGAGAAACCCCTTTATCTACACCTTAATGGTTAAAGATGGTAAAGTAGATATGTTCTGAGAAACTGTTCGAGTTGCAAATATTGGGGGTCGATCATTCATGGGGGTCGGTCTTTCCCCTAGGTGCAACTATGGAGTTGTTAGAGCGGTGGAAGCAAATTTTATAACATTTTGATTTTGGTATGGGAGCCCCCTTATGGAGTTTAGATAGGAGGTAGGTATGTTTGAGGAAAATATTAGGTCATACATTTTATCCCTCTGGGAGGCACCATGGGAGCAGCAGTAAATGATTTCATTGAGAATAAAAAAAAATAATAGCATGGGAGCACCTTAGCGTTTGAAGATAAAGGGTATATGTTCTGCAAAACTGTTGGGGTTGCAAAAATATTGGGCGTCTGTAATACATTTTACACCTCTAGGCGCATCCTTGGGGTAGTAAGAACGGTGGGAGCAAATTTTATAAAAATGAGATGTTTGTGTGGGTGCTCTTTAGGGGTGAAGATAGGGTGTAGGTATGTTTGAGAAAAATGTTAAGGAGGAAACAATATTGGGGATTGATTATGCATTTTATCCCTCTAGGGATGACTCTGGGTCAGTTGTGGGGATTGTTGTGGATTTTTTTCTTTCACCATCACCCTTGACCCCGATGCGCATGTGCAACTAACTTTGTCACAGCCTAATGGGAGAATTTAGCAGCCTTGCCAAAAGTAGACTTTTTTGCGAAAGTCTGGCTGTAAACATTCCTTCTGCCTTCAAATAGAGCCAGTATGCATCTCCATCGCTTCTAAAAGCAGAGGAATAGAAGACGTTGTAAAAATTGTGTTTGCAATCCTGTGTAGGAATAGAAAAAATTGGAAGGACTTTACATTTAATATCACCACGGAAAATTGTGAAGGGAAGCGGCAAGGCCTGGAGAATGGGTTGAACATCCATAGCAGGCAAGACTACAAATCTTCTATACCTTAAGATTTCCGTTGGCAAGTTACTTTTAAAAATATATTTTCATTTATATCCCTTGTATGTTACGAGGGGCCCACGGACTATCCGATAGGCTCGACACTACTGCAAAGTTGATGTCGACAACAACTAGGAGCCCGCCGATTATCATGCAGGAGACCCTGATCTACTGTATGACAGTCCCATGTTCTTACCATCATATCACGGTCATCTAGTTACCCATATCCAGAAAAATTGTAATGTGCAACATTCTACCACATCTTACTAAACGGATATCTTCGTCCTCAAGTATTAAAAAATACAAAATATATTCCGTTTACATCCAACGCATCAGACAAGGGAAAGCTTCTCGCAGTATTTTAAATTAGCATGTTTCTATTTAAAGTTGATTCCGAATGTCAGCTGTTTGAGAAGATTTTACTAGATATGCCGATTGACTCGACACAACTAGAAAGTTGCTGCCGACAACATCGAGGTGACCGCCGATGAAATAAATGTAGATTACTGAGACAGCAATCAAACCCTGGCCTTTCGGATGATAGTCGCGAATTCTAAGGCCTGCCACGGTCTTCCCGTATAAGTCTTGTCAAAGGAATAATGTCTTTTTTGTCAAAACTTTGGTAATTTTTTAAAGAGCCACCATTGTAAAGGCCGCACCATTTATATAATAATAAAGTTGGTTAAAATAAGTTGGTCGTTAAAGAAATTTCTAATTCGTTTAACTAGAGTTCGTTTAATCGGGAATCTAGTTTAAGTCAAAAGACAATCACGCTAAATTATCAGTCGTTAAAAAACTCTTATTTAATTTGTAGCATAATCTTGTGAATTCTTCTAATCACCAATTTTTCACTATTAAGTTAATATTATCGCGGATAAAAAAAGTATTTACTATAAGAAAATAAAGCGTTATTTCCGTGATATATAAAAACTTTTTAAATATATAGTGTTTTGTTTTTATTTACAAGAATTTGAAGCAATTTTGCTCTCCTGTTCATTCCTTTGGCGAAAAATTTGTATTTTACTATGAAGCCCAGAGACACTAACTTCAAACCTTTTATTTTGTTTTCAACACGATTGCTTAAAGCCCCAGCATACCAAAAGTACACTATACACGGCGTTCTACCCAAGAGAATAAACTTTTTAAACTATTTCAAAATGTTGTTAAACAACCAAAAAAAAAACTAACCAGCTTTTTTGTTAATCGTATTTAAATTAAAATGCATCAAAACTCAATTAATCAAACGCCCCATAAAAAAACCAATTGCGTGAGGACGTCTCGAAAGTCGTCTGCTATGTAAACCCCTCGATTCGAAATCATACACGAATGCCGTACAAATTTTTTAGATGAAATCTGAGGTAGGCGCCAATTGCAGGTATTTTTATTATTATTATTTCTAACCCACTACACCAAACATCATGACATTAAAACATGCAATCAAATGGGAATTTAACAACAACAGCAATGACGAAAGAAACCCCCCATTCCAAAAAAAACAAGGTATAGAAAGACATGAATGAATTACACATATCACAATGTAAGAAAATAGACGAATAACAAAGCTAATTACAACGTTTAGAAAAACATCAAGAATGCGTGTTATTTGATAACTGCCCACTTTCAAAGGCGGCAGGCTAAAATTGCTGCTGGCCAAAAGAAATCCAAGACCCTTTTAGGCGCACACAAAAATACACACTTGCACGGGCACTAGCACAACATACTCGTATGACAAAAAGTGTTTAAAAGATGAATGGGTTTATAAATATTTTGATACATACTTCAGATAGAGAGTGGGAAAACGCACCGTAACTAAGCAAGTGTATGATGATGATAAGTTACCCAGATCACCATCTGATGGCCGTAGTAATCATCCTCTCATTGTCGTCGTAGTCGTCATACAGCTGTAATAACGATCAGCTTTGGTTATAGTGGAAAAAAAGGTAGTCTTTCCAACATTTTTGATAAATTAACACACATCAATAATGACAGCCAAATAGACAAAACCCCTACCATACAGGCAAGAGAAAGATAAACCTCTGCGCATGTCAAAGTAGCCGAAGAGAAAAACTACACACTTCATTACATTATGATGAGCCCAGCTCACACTGCTGCCTCATGGTACCAACGAGATGGGTGATCTATGTGATCGTCATGACTTGTAGTCCCTTATGTGGCTGCTGGGGTACTTGAATAACATTACCGGCCAGTCGATGTTAAACTTGGGTGATTTGTTGTTATCGTAACTTTTGATTATGGTAAGACCTCATATCGGCTTATTGTTGGTGTTGTTGTTCACAATTATAAAATATTGTATTTAATTGATTTGCATTTATTAACCATTATTACCAGCAGCAGCAGCAGCAGCTTCTTCTTCATCTGCTGCTGCCGCCGATGTACAAGTCAGCAACAACAAGTGTTGCGTTAGTGGTATCCCCCCGCCCTGCGCCGCATTGGTAACAAAACTTAAAAAAAAACTTAGCCATCACCATGTGATGTACGCATAGAGGCAGTCAGGCTGGCTTTGCTCTTCGATATAATTAATGATTTTATTAGGGAAGTACGTTAATTTAAAAGGTATATTTGTGCGGATCTTGCTGTGAACGGCAGCCAGGTTAACCTAAAATCTCAGGCAGCCGACAGCCACCAGCGTTGCCGTTTGTAATGATAGGATAGTAGGGAGAGACGACGTAGACGTAGCACTGTGTAAAAAGCGGCAGCAATAATTGTAATAACAAAAATAATGATCATCGGCCACCGATTGGTGTTTATGGCTATTTATTAAAAACTGTATTGTATATGATCTTTATTTAGGCATAAATAATTGTTAATCGTTTTTAATCTCTTAGGTTTTTCTTCTCAAACAGTGGAATAGATTGTAATTTGTTTTGCTTTAGAAATGCTCAAGACTTCTGTGTTAAGCAAGGTCATCCATCACCAGCAGTAGGAGTGCGGGCCACATGTGTTCAAACTCACACAAAAAGCCCACCTGAGGGGTCAAATGCAAGAAGAAATTATTGCTTAATAAAAAAGATAATATCAAACATGTTTTTGCATGCAACTATAAAAGCAATGGACATTTTTGTGATTAATTTAGAAGTTTGTATTTAAATCCTTTGTACTGTCATTTAATGTTAAAAATGAGTTAGATTTTTGTTTAATATTCAATAATGTTTAATTTGATTTTCTTTTTGCGATTTAACTGCATTTTCCCTGCAGGTGGCTTGAAAATACCAATCAAAATATTGAAAATTCTAATCTAAAGTAACGTAATCAATGCAAAAGCAAAATAAAAAACAACAAACACAACATGTTAGTTTATTGTCAATTGTTTGTCCTCCAGCTGTGAAAAATACAGGACAACGACAATAACATATACAGTTTACAATTATTTATTTTTATATTATAAACATAAGATATATGTAAAGAAAAAAAATTAAAAGAAAAGCTTTCTAAAACACTAAAGTATATTGACAACAATAGGAGTTAGTAGCTTAGAAGTTTTCGTTTTTGTTATTAATATGCAGCTATAGATAAACTGTACCGGAATTTGCAAACACGGAGGCATTTAAAATATTTTTAAATGACATCCCATCAGCGCAAACTGCAAATCATAGGGTTTGTGCAAAATATTCACCCCAGGTTGAAAACATCAGTTTTTGGGAACAACTTTCCCTAGGTCTATCGCCATGTTTAGATCGGCTACAGCTAGGATTGATTACACCTTGTTACAGTCAATCGGAACTTGGACAGTGACTTAGTTCATGTTGTAGGTCATGAATGTGTATACCAGTGGCTTAAATTTCTTCAAACTTATAAAATAGTAAAAAAAAAATACAAAAAGTTGTCGAGACAAAAACAGACAGATATCACAGTACAAATTTTTTTAGCTAATTGATTTGGGACTTAATTCTGAGAACTGCACGTGAGAGTAGCCCCAAAAAAAGAAGGTCTACATTATTCTTCTTTGTCAAGTTACATGCCATAATAATTTAATATCAGTTTGAAGTTAGAATTTGTCACGTTTTAGGCTCTTTTGTATGACATAACATCCATACTATATGGTGGCGTATGATTAGCATAAGTAATATTCCATTCATATTCATTGTCAAACAAAAGAGCCTTAAAAGTGTCAATGTATCCTTTTGGTTGATGTGGCTTTGCATTCTCAACGCATATATGGTGATTGTGTAGCTCTGGGCCTAAAACAAGGTTTTACAACCTAGAAACATATTTACGTTGTGACGGGGCTTTTTCATTTGTAATATAAAATACCACAATTGTGCATATTTCTTTAATGCTTCCTTTAATGCTTCCTATCATGGTAACTCATTCAGACAAATGTTTGTGTTATTGTTCCCGAGAATGACCAAATGGTTAATATGATGATGCTAGCCGGATGAGGTGATTCTGCACCTAGCAGAAGGTAGCGAATGAAGCGAGCTTGATGGGAAGCTACACAGCGGCGGAAATCATGAGAAGGAAGGCCTTCTTTCATGAGTTTGAAGGGCTTCTTTTGGATCTGGTATTCCTTCGATGACCTTCTTTCTTTCTTCCATTCTTTTTTACATTGCGTGAGATGGGAAAAGAAGGCCTTCCGTCGCCGCTTTCCATAAGAAGGCTTATTAGAAGCTTTCTATAAGATGGCCTTATGGAAGCTATCTTTAAGAAAGCCTTATGGAAGCTTTCTATAAGAATGACTTATGGAAGGCCTACATACAAGGACTTGCAAATAAAGCAAAAACTATACAGTGTGTTCTCAAATTATTTAGTATTTTTGAAAGCGCACCAGTTTTTTTAGATATTTCTCAGCCTATGAAGATGCATTCGATTTCTTTCCATTTGGAAGACATGCATTACCTCTGTTATTAGGAAGGTCTGTCCAAGTAATTCTTGATTCTGATGAAAAAATCAGGCGTTCTGCATTGTTTATTTGAAAAATTATTCCCAAATAAGGACTACTGCATGCATTATATGAGGAAAGTATCTCAAATTTCGCCGCTGGATATGCATCTGACAGATATTGCGGCAGTATACTGCAGTATGAGTGGCCGGTTGGATGGGAAACCTCGGTTTCTAGTATATGGCGGTGTGGGCGAAAAAGGGTTACAATCATATGACTTATAAAAAGGTGATTTAACGCTTATAGACAAACAGCATCAAATAACAATGGACAATGGATATACTTATCAGTCAATACGGCATACCTGCATAAGAATATCGTCGCTGCGCCGACATATCAGTTATGTGTAATTTTTCAATTTTTTTTTTATTGATTTTTATACCATCACCCTTAGGGATGAGGGTATATATATATATATTTGTTACGACCCAAAAGTGTAACACATAGAAGGAGTCACTTTAGACCCTAGGTTTCTTTGAACCAAATTCGATTCATGACTTTTTAAGTCGTTTGAGCCATGTCCGTCTGTCTGGCTGTCCGGCTGGTGCGCACGATAACTTTCGAAAAACTCAACCAAAGGTTTTGAAATTTTGCACGAGTTAATATTTCCCCAAAACTACTTACGGTATTGCAAATGAGCTACATAGCCCCGCCTCTTCTAAGACCTTCCATACAAATGTATCATTCCGCCCACTTTAGAAATCGAGTAATAATATCAATACACCCAACGGGATCGTATCCAAATTCTGTACTTAGTAAAGCTATAACAGGATAAAGCGTCGGCAAAAAAAGTGAAAGATTAGCCACTCCCCTTCCGGTACCTCCCATACAAATGTACTTTTCCGCCCACTTTAAAGATGGAGTAATAATATCTATAAATCCTACGCGATCTTACCCAAATTCTTTATTTAGTAAATCTTTAGCAGGATAAAGGTTTTGAAAAAAAAATTGGATGTCTAGCCACGCCCCATCAGGTACCTCCCATACTCATCTGGTACCGCCCACTTTAGAAATCGATTAATATTATTAATAGATCTAACGCGATCGTGCCCAAATTCTGTATTTAGTAAAGTTCAAGCAGGAAAAAGTTTTAGATAGGAAATCTGGAAGTTTAGACACGCCCCTTTTGGTACCTCCCATAAAAATTTACCACTTCGCCCACTTTAGAGATGGAGTAATAATATCAATACACTCGACACGATCGTGCCCAAATTCTGTATTTTGTTAAGTTATAACAGGATAAAGTTTTGGAGGAAAAATTGGAAGTCTAGCGACGACCCTTATGGTACCTCACATACAAATGTTCCACTCCGCCCACTTTAAAAATCGAGTAATAATATCAGTATAATACAAAATTTTTTGTTGTACTGAGGGTGATGGTATATGTAAGTCGGGTCGCTCGACTGAAACTTTCTTACTGGTTTTAAACTCTTTTGGTCGTCCGTCGACCATTAAATCCCTTCGACCCTTAAATCGGTTCTAGTGAGGTGGAGCCCGACACCTTGTCATGTCGACAAGATGGTTCTATATGTTAAAGTGACATCTGTTTTTATGGAATTAAAGAATGGCGAGGAAATTCAGAACATTAAAGGATAACATATGGATGATGTAATTTTATAAAATAAAATCTCTATACTTTCATAATAAATGAACAGCTTCCATCTTCTTAAAACATCTAGTTTTTTTTAACATGGTTTGAAAGTAAATAAACTTTTGGTCCACCCTGAATAAGGAACAACTAAGTAATTTATAAATTTCCCATGTTAATGCTTGTTAATCAAACAAAATGATTAGTAAACCCCTAAATTTTCTCTACTATAAAATTTTCTATCATTCATATTGAATTTTAACACAATTAATAAATACCATTAGAAAATCATAATTTTTGAGTGGTCATAAAAATGTTTTTCTTTTCACTTTGACAATCTTTAATATCAGCCTAAGGGAAAAGAGCAATTCAATGAATCTTATTACATTAATGCCGTGCAATTTTCCGTTTACTTTGATTTTCGTACACTTGACTTTAGTCACTCATGTAAGTGTGTGTGTGTGTGTGTGTATATGAATGTAAGATTCAATTCTATTGTATATGTATTTGTATTTGTCACAGTCTGTCGTAGATTTTCTCCATGACATCTTTTACTTAATTTCAATTGACATTCTATGTACTTCTCTACACATAAGAATCAGTATTGAGTTGAATGCGCGACATAAAGACCATTTACATAAATCATTAATACAATTAGCTGTGGACTAATTACTTCAAATTATACAATTTATATTGTAGGGAAATCTATTACAACAATTGAGATGCGATGTGTCGTATAATGTAACAAGATGGTCTATAGGAAGCAGTAAAGTGTAAATTGTAAAATGGATTTCAGTTGAAAATCGATAGTATATGTATGTTGTTGTAAATGAAAATGTTGGTTATTGTTTAAACAAGAGTAATATCAAGTTTTACATGTATTTATACTGTTAGGCGCCTTGACTAAAGTTCGTGTTTTTCTATTACATATTGGCGCATCCTTAAAGGTATTGGCTGATGCTACTTTGTTGTTTATAATTGATTTTTTTTTTAAATTTTGGAATTACGCAATATTTATTTAATTACTTGTTTCCCCTTTCACTAATTAATTGTTATTCTAACATCATGCTCGAGAAGAACCCTTTAATTTTGAGGCTTTATTTGTGCACGTTGGCCTATCATACACTTTTAGGCCTTTTAGTTTTGTGGTTATCGTTGCTAAATCGGTAAAGAGATACCGAACGTTGGTCATTCTATAAAATCTAATTAATTATTTCATTAAAAGTATTTTATTGACATTTTAATTTATATTTTTAAAATTTCCACAAAAGTTATATGAAACTAGTCGCATATGTACTATGAGTGTATGTATTTATATATTTTTATGTATATGTATATACATATGTACTTGTGCATTTTTCGAAAATATTTAAATAAACTTGAATAACCTTTAAAACTAGTAAATTTAAAACCTTTACGCTAAAACAGTAAAAACAAATAGACCCTCAGCACTTTTAGTGGGTTGTAATAATGCCCGCATCAAACGATTCATAGAAGTTTAATGCAAAAATATTATGTACACATACAACATTATCGAAGTACAGTGAGGAACACAGGAAGGTGTATGTAGGCAATAGTAAAGACTAAGTTACAAAAAGAAAAATTTTTCTCCAGGAATAACAAACTGTCTCTATATCACATAATAATTTTTACAGAGCAAATTTTGACTAGCATTTTCTTAGACTCAAAAATTGTATTATTTAAAGTTCTTGAGTTTCTTTAATGAAGATCTGATTCTTTATTTCATTAATACATACATTACTTGTATACAACTTTTCACGAATTTCATAAAGTGATCTATGAACGTCTGATGCTATCGTATCATTAAATGATATATCTCTATCGTAAGCAAGAAAATTTGTCACTGCTAACAAATTGCTGTCTTGTTACAATATAATCGAACGCAGTGTTTCTGGTTACTCAAGATGATGTTTATCCTTTTTTCATAACTATTACAATATAACATATTTATTTTTTATGATACGCTTACTTTTTTCGGCTGTTTTTGTTGTTGTTGTATTCTTTCTGATACGCTTGTGTGTATCTTGTAAATGTACTCGATATCTGTGGATTTTGTAAATTGATATTTTACTTAAGTTATGATGAACAAACCAAAGAAAAGCCACCCTTTTCTGTTGTTGTTGTTTCGCGCGTTGTTCTTGTAGTCATTTCCTTATGCTTTATGAGCCAAATTTGTTTTGTACGGATTGTTGTTATTGTTGTACGAGTATTGTAACACACATTTTACACATATGAGTATACTCTGTTCGGGTTATAAGGTTTATTTAGGTTGGCTTTGTGGGTGCTCGAATTTTTTTGTTGCTGGTACTCATATTTTGTTGGTGTTTTTTGGGCTGGATGTATAAATTATGCCCTCCTCCCATCTTTTTTTGTATGTGTTTGTAATGTATTTATAAGCATTTTTCGCTTTCTTTGTTTATGTAGTTGTTTATGGCTTAATATCTTAGCGACATAATAAAAATAAATACGCGTTGAAATAATCGTAAAATAAATGTGTGGTAAATGTTTATGTTAAACTTAAAACAATTTGTGAGATTGTTATGACAATAAGCCCCTCCAAGCACAACCAACTACTTGTCATAAATATGATATTTTTGTAAAGCAAAATATTGCAAAAATATTGAGATTTCAGGAAAGGCAAATAATGTTCATATGTATGTATGTGTGTACATTTGTAATGTATTAATAGATAAGAGCTGTACGTAAATGTTCGAAAATGAGTCATTGCCGGATGTTAAGGGGGAATTTAGTATCGGTAATAGATTATGTTGATTTAACTGCTTTAATGCTAAGAATTTTAAAATTTCTTTAGTGCAATGAAATAGTTATTTTTTAAATTAATCACTTATTTAAAAATTAACAGTTATTTTTCATCATTGTATCCTTTGAAGGAGTTGTGGGAAAGCTTGTCGCATTTGAGTGAGTTTTTATAATTTTATTTTTAGGCTCACACAACGGGACCTACAGATTAACGACAATTCACAGCTTCAACTTTTTGAAAAGACAGTTTATAATTCTCGGAAGTTCATGTCTACAATATTGATCAATGAAATGTGGTTGGCTTTGCCGGGGCTCGAACACCCAGGTCAGCCGCAAGATAGACATGTGCTCTAACAGTAGTGTGCTCTTACTTTAATAGTCAGTCGTATACCGGTTTTTTATATTGATGTTAACTTCAAAGACCGATGTTAAGATTTTCTTTATTTTCACTATATAGAAACATCACACATTTTGCTACATGTTCAATATATTAAGTGATAAATCGCCGATTTATTAGCCATATAACAGTAACTCACTCCATCTCCTTACTCTCACTCCAATAGGGTGTTATAGTGTGATATAGTTTCCCTTAATTTCCATGTTATTTATTATTTTTGTCCCATCGATATATGGGGACAAAGCACTGTGCACGACCATCTGCTAGGAGCATAGCTACCCATCCGGCTGACCTCTTCGCTACCTTCTGCTAGGTTTCGAAGTACCCTATTCGGTTAGCATCATCATTTTAAACATTCGGTCACACTCCCTACAGTTCTGGAGGTGTCGATTTGCCTTGCTTGAACTATCTTTCGCACTACTCCCTATATGGATACTTACTTGAATGACACTATGGTAAACGAACGCCGAACCACTGAGTAAAAAATGTATGCGCACGAAAGCGAAAGAAAGTTTATACGAAACGGTTAAAACTTTTTTAATTCTTTACTTCTAGATACGGCCAGCCGTGGCATGATGGTTAGAACACACGACTATTATATGGGAGATCAATGGTTCGATTCCCCATCGCTCCCTCGATGTTGACAAAAGCAACTTAATTATAGTGTCGAGGCAATAGGAGTGTGTAGTAAAAGTGAAAAAGTAGGTGAATCTTAAAATTGAAAAGTTTTTCTGTGTACTCATATCGCGCTAAACGATGTGGTGGCGATTGACCCTATTTGCGGACATTGCATACAAAAATCGAAATGGTGAAATGCATTGCTTAGGGATTGTGAAGTAAGTACAGGTAGTCTCCTAGTAAGTAATGATTTCCCCTCCTACGAACTATTGTCCAGTTTAAGAAGGATATGTCTGAGTGAGTTATTGTCGACTTGATAGGAAGCATCAAAGATATTTGCACCATCTTGGTCTCTTATATTATAAAGGAAAAAGCACCGTGACAATGTACTTAGTCTTATATACTTATTTTAAATTCGGAGCTATCTAATCTCCTTAAACACGCTAAAAATGCAACGCCACATCAACAAAAAGGATATATATGGAATGAGAAATGTGAGTCTCGTATTGTCTCAAGGGTCACCCAGCACCATAACTCAAACATCAAACTTTCGATTTGCCAGCGTGAATTTTGTTTAAAACACAAGTACTACGTGGCTCCACAAAAGTGAATACCTACTCATTCGACCAGGAAAAGTAGGTAGGAACTTCCCTGGGTACCCTGGCCGCCCGTAGTACCATCTTGAGACTGCTCTGTCAAAGGTCCTAGAGGAATAAACCTTTGGTACCGATTTTTACCGTTGCAATATCGGAAAGTGGACCACCAATGTTTTCCTTGTGTAAGCAGGGACGATACTTCCCGAAGGCCCTTCGGAGAGAACTACCCTGCGAGGTCAAAATGGATCATAACACAGCACAACACATGACTCAATTGTTAGAACTGCACGTGAAAGTAACCCCAAAAAGAAGAAGCTCTGCATCATTTGTTAAGTTACATGCCATAATAATTTAATATCGGTTTAATGTTAGTAGGTATCGTATAGGGGAATTTGTGTTGTTTTAGGCTCTTTTGTTTGACATAACTCGAGAAAGCTGAAACAAATTTTAAAAAATTAAGAATTACAATTCCTTTAATCTGTTCATATAACGTTTCCCTATAAAAGCAACAGTTTCACTTTTCCAATCATCAAATTATTTTGAACTGGGTTTATTCTGCAGCGGTTACAATAAAACTGTTGTACTATGTGACGTATGATTTACGTGGAATATTACTTATGATAATCATACGCCTAAAGAGCCTAAAACGTGACAAATTCCCCTATACGATACTTACTAACTACAAATCAATATTAAATTATTATGGCATGTAACTTGACAAAACGAATGATGCAGAACTTCTTCTTTTTGGGGCTACTTTCACGTGCAGTTCTCAGAATTAGGTCCCAAATCAATAAGCTGCAAAATGTTGTACTGTATAATAAACAATTAAAAAATAGTTAAATAAACAAGAGAACAGTCAGACAAATCACTGAAATATACTAAAATGACTAAAAAGAGCAATTGTATAAACACTACAGAAGATAAACTAAAACACACAGACATACCAACACACGCGTTTGTTTTATTTTTTGTTTATAGATATGTTTTTGTTTTAAATTTTGTATCAAGTCCCATTTACGAAACTCATAAGAACATTTTGAAGACTTTTCATGTTTTGTGTTTTACAATTACAGTTTTGTACGCATAACATTTTAGACTCACGGAACTAGGGCTACTGTTTAACGCATAATTCCTTATAGCATTAGTAAAACAACTATTCTCTCTTACTTCGTCTTATTAGATGCCATAGAAATTTGTTTCTATTAGCATAGAAGACATGTGCGTTTCACCTTTCGTAATTATAGGTACATTAATTAAAACTCATCTTGGTCAAGACATCTATCTCAACAAGAGCTTTGGAATCACTACTTAACGGGGCAACAAAACGATGTGACCGCTATTAACCTTTACGGAATATATTTGGAAAGAAATCATTTAAAATTCTTATTGATTTCTTTCATTGACATTTGTTTTATGCTAATAGGATTTCAAACAATTTTAATATCCCCGCTTGAAGATACTACGATGATTTCTTTGATTACATAGCGTTTAATGGGAATTTGTCATCATTAAGGGGCGTATCTGAAACTACAACTTCGGCTAGATAGATTATCATCCAGCCAGCCAGCCAGCGAGCCAACAATCATCCATTCATTCACATATACAGTTTAAGCGATTTATTTCAACTCTTTTTACGAAGCCAACAACAACAAATGTAAAAACCGAACGAAACGAATAACGACAATCAGAAAAGCATTAAACAATCAAAAGCCACCAACAACAGCAACGTAATGCTATATAAATAATAATAGCTACAACAACATTGAGCATATAGTATATACCTACAATACAATACATACATTAAAAACAAATACTAACAACAACAACCACAACAACAAAAATCTGTATTAACCAATGAAAACTATACGCACATTAAATACCAAAAACAACTACACAAATGTACGACCGAGTAGTTGGCCAATAAGAGAGATTAAAAATGGAAAAATAAAAAGACAACGCAGAAAAAAACACAAAATTATATTATATACAGTTGTGTTTATTCTGTGAATTTTTTTCCTACCTCCTCTATTATTGTATTTTATATTATTTGAATTGATTGTTCGAGTGTGTGTGCGAGTGTAATAAGTACGTCAGTGTGAGTGGACATGTAAGTGTGAGTATGAGTGCGAGCGTGGTAAGAGTTTTATAAGTGTTCACTGCTATATTGTATTGAAATTGGTCATAGAAATGTTGTTTCGTTTTAACTTTATGTTGTGTTGTTGTTGTTAACGTTTATTACAACCCAAAGCCATTTATTTACCACCACCACAAGTTTCTTGATGTCTCCGTCTCCGGGCCGTCGTTGTTGTGTTTCCTTTAGCAGTCGCCATATAAAACAAAGTTTAACTTTTTGTTAAGATTTCTGGCCGAACAGCAACAACAACCACAAAAGGTAGCAATTAAAATCAAAAAATGACGTCAATCATCAAGAAACCTACATTGGATTTTAAGTTCCATCTGAAACCAACGCAATTAGTTAGGTTACGACAAACAGTTGCTATAAATTTGAATATTTCAATTAGTACATTACCACACATGATACGCACAATGGAATATTTCAGAAGAGTTTCCGGTATTGGAGAATGGTGGTATAACATTTTATGAGTAGGTTCAATAAATCGAAAGAGTAGAAAAATTAACATGCAGTTAAACTATGAAACTGTTTATACAAATTTTCATTTTGTCTTCATAGGTAAATTACATTTTTAGGAAAAGTTTTTAAAAAATTGTACAATACACTTAAAGAAGCGAGAGACAAATATCACAACTATTACGGATTGTTGTTTTATCTATGGTCGAAATGGTGTTGATGAAACATTTTGGTTGACCGCATTACGAAAGGAAAAATTTAAGCCATTATTAACAGCCAAGGTGCGCACAAGATTGAGCAGAGCGAAAAACGCACGTAACCAAACACAAAGAAAGCTGGACATCGCGAAGCTGCAAACCTCAGAGATAGCTACTGCCTACTCCAACCAGCTCTCCCAACTTTTACGACACAACGCCTCTACTTCTGACGTTCCCGATACACAGTGGCAGCATATTGCGCATTCCATGGCAACCGCCGCAACAACCGTGCTAGGATATGAAAAGCGGAGCTCAGACAAATCCTGGTACGATGAAGAATGTCGAATAGCGTCTGAGGAATTGGATGCTGCTTATAGGGCAACGCTACAGCCAATTGTAACCTGTGCTGTTAGGGAACGGCATAAGGAGAAAGCAAAACGGGCGAGACAGATATTTAGGCGAAAAAAACGTCAGATGAAGGAACGGGAGAACGAGGATATATAGCGATACAGGGATAGAGGTGAGGCCCGAAAATTTTACCAGAAAGTAAGAGCAAATGGATACGGTAATGGCCTCCCCACCTGTAAGGACAGTGATGGAAATCTGGTCACGGATACGTAGAGTGTGCTGCACATATGGAGAGAACACTTCCAGCAACTGCTGGTTCCAGAAGGCAGCGCACGTGAAGTTATCACGCCAATTGTCGACGATGGCTTAGATTGCCACCACCAAGTCAAGCCGAGGTAAGAAGAGCAATATCGCGGCTGAAAAACAACAAAGCAGCCGGTGCCGACGGTCTGCCCGCAGAGCTCTTCAAGTCCGGTGGCGAGGAGCTGATAACGAGCATGCACCAGCTCCTGCGGACGGTTTGGCTTTAAGAGTGCATGCCCGACGATTGGAATGTAAGCGTATTATGTCCTGTGCTGAAAAAAGGTGATCCAAGTGTGTGCTCCAACTACCGCGGGATCAGCCTTCTACCCATCGCATATAAGGTTCTGTCGAGTGTGCTATGTGAAAGACTAAAGCCAGTGTTATCCAACCTGATCGGGCCTTATCAGTGTGGCTTTAGACCTGGAAAATCAACAACTGACCAGATTTTCACACTTCGGCAAATCCTGGAAAAGACCCAAGAGAAACAGATCGACACGTACCATCTTTTTGTCGACTATAAAGCTGCCTTCGACAGCCCGATACGGCAGAAATTACTCGATGCCATGGCTGAGTTTGGTATTCCAGCGAAGCTGATACGTCTTTGCGGAATGACGCTGACTGACACGAAGTCTTCAGTGAAGATTGGCAAGGACCTTACGGAGCCATTCTATACCAGACGAGGCCTAAAACAAGGCGACGGCCTATCGTGCGATCTCTTCAACATTGTGATGGAGATGATAATGTGAAAAGCTGCAGTAAACACGAGTGGCACTATATTCAACAAAAGCCAAATGCTACTCGCGTACGCTGATGACGTAGACATCATCGGTCGAAAACTGCGGGATGTGACTGCAGCCTTCTCAGGTATACAAAAGGAGTCAGCGAAAATGGGCCTAACGGTGAACGAGGACAAAACAAAGTTATTAGCTTCAACGAACAAATAATCTACTCGTTTGGGAAACTGCGTGAACGTTGACAACTATAATTTCGAGGTGGTAGATAACTTTGTCTACCTAGGCTCCGCCATCAATAAAGCAAATAATGTCAGCCTAGAAATCCGGATAAGAATCCTGCTTGCAAATAAATGCTACTACGGACTAAGCAAGCGATTCAATGACAGAGCCCTCTCTCGACGAACAAAACTCCAGCTATACCAGATATTGGTTCTACCTGTCTTAATGTATGGCTCAGAATCCTGGGTTATGACACAAGCGGATGAATCGGTTCTGGCGGTATTCGATATCGTTAACGGAGAGTATCGGCGTCGTATGAATCATGAGCTGTACGAGCTGTACACTGACATTGACGTGGTCAAACGCATTAAGGTGCAACGGCTGCGTTGGCTAGGTCATGTTGTACGCATGGATGAAAATGCTCCAGCTCGAAAAGTCTTCGACAATGAACTCGATGGACGGCGCAGAAGAGGGCGACCAAAACTCCGTTGGAAAGACCAGGTTACTGAGAACCTTACAGAACTCGGTGTGACTAACTGGAGAAGAAGCGCAGAAGATCGAGGCGCTTATAATATTTTTCTACGTGCGGTATATAATCCACTGGGATTGCATAGAAGTACCAGCTAAGTAAGTAAGTAAGTATTAACAAATTATCTATGGGGAAATGGGGAAAAACTTTCCTCCATTCTAATGTCAACGTAAAAATGGTTAATTCATGGATTGTTGCATGGACATTTTCGGCTGATATCTGCTTCGCATGTGGACAATACACATAATTGTAGATATATTAAATACAGCTGATGATGTACCAAAATGCAACAATTCGTCACAAAGGGGTCTGATGATGAACTCGTCATGGAGTTCGAAACTTGTCATCCTAGTGAATAACAATGAATTGCCATTAATATTGACAAAAAAAAAAAACATTTCTGATCGTTAAACTAAATTTAAGAAACTTAATAAAACAAATTATTTATCGTTATAAATATGCGCATTAATCATTATGAAAAAATGTAACAAACAAATAAATTCTTTGTTAGGCAGTATTAGGCATCCCGTAGCCTCGCGAGGGAAAGTAATGGTCTTGAATCTAACGCAGCCGTACTACTTACTTAATTTCCCTTTGCACCTCATGAATGAGGTATGGGATAGCTTCTCGCGTTGTTGTGAATTAACACGCTTTCTATTTTTACATTCACAACTAACGGCACCTACTTGTTTATCGACGAATGCAAACGTCACTATTAAGAAGCTCTTACTAGACACGCCGATTGACTCGACACTTATACTGCGAAGTTGCTGTCAACAACATTCGAGGGGAGCCGACAATGAAAAAAACACTTTTATTTTAAGATGATTGGAGCCAGGTTTCAACCTGCGATCTCCCGCATGGTAGTTGCGTGTTCTAACCACGCACCCTTACATTTTTTAATTTTTTACTTCAGATATTTGTAACGACATATTTTTGTATAAGAACCCAGAAAAGTGAAAAAAAAGGACTAAACCGATGACCGATAACCTCCATAGGTTAGGTTAGATTAAGTTGAAAACAAGTAATTTCCCAGTCCTGGGACTTTGTAATTACACTACTCGGAGAGCGTTATGGTCCATTGCGATTGTGTTATATGAAAATGAAATAAGAAAGTATAGAGTAGAACAGAATCAGTCAAGAATTAATAGAAATAATGATAGATTTCGAAAAATAAAGATAATTCTGAATGAACGTTAGAAATGTTCTATGTATTATTAGCAGCCTTTTCTCGTGCAATTTATATAAAGTAATGAGATTAGACGTGACATACACTATAGTCTTCTGGCCGTAAGCCAGCTCAAACCAATTAGTGAATTCCATTAGGATTTTTGTCGGGGAACCCAGCAGAGTCGAACACTAGTTTTTAGCAGTGTTAAAGCGCCATACTGCATCTTAACTTTATAACCTGTGATGCCAAAGCCTTTAAAGCCGCGTGACTATCCACATACATTATTACGGTTTCTTTTATTGCTAATATTGCCTCTGCAGATTTCATAATGACGAAGATCTCCGTATAGCGTATTTCATCCTTTCTTCGTCCTTTGCTCCGGTCCAACCTTTATATATTTTCGTTCAGAAAGGATCGAGTGCACAACCGATACAATAAATTTTCAAGTCTTGATCTGACATTGAAAGTAATCCTCATGACCATGCCCCTTCAAGTAACCCTCATACAAAATTACCAAATTGCCACAAAAATTAAGTGCGGACCTAAAGTCCGATTATATTTAAATCGGAAGGAGCGTTAAGCAGCAACGGCAGGTTACGGCGAAGGGATTACGAAATTCAAGAGCGCCTATGAGAATTATGTGATATGAAATCCTTCAGCGAAGCACAATGAGCGTTTTGCGTATGCGAGTACTATCGATACAACGATACTTCGACTTAAACGCAATAAAAATTTTACATTCATTATATCATACGGCATAGAAATTGAGCCCTACTGAGTCAATCGACTAGAAAATTGGTTCAAAAGTTCGAGGACATAGGTTCAACAATGAATCAATGAGTAGCTTTGTCAACAAGAGTCATAATTTTATGAGGATCAAGGAGAAATGCTATTACATTGAATACAGGGCGGTAGATTGCAATGCTACAGAATTTTTCGGAAACATGACACCACTACAATAATTCATTGGGTGTAGTTCGGAAAAAGTGATATCCAAAACAATGAAAAAAACCTCGTAGTCCAAACTTATCCCAAATGGAATTTGTTTTTATTGGGGATACCTAAAAAGTTTTGCCAACATGCCAAAACATTTCACGAAACACCTGTTTAGCCGTCATTAACAATTTCCGCTCAAGTGTGCAGCAGTTGTAGAGTAATCAAGAATTAGGTTATATGATGTTATTTGAAAAACTAAATAATTTCCCTATTTGTGTACTTTCCTAATAAGTAAACAATTTGTATCTAATTTATCTTGTTTATTTTTAATATCGTTTGAAAAGTAACAATACTCTTGGTACATCCTGTATAAGTTTTCCGTTTTTCAATTCACATAGGTATAAGTAAATATTAATATTGAAGCTATAGCAAAAAATGAGCAGTAAAAAAATAGTACAAAAAAGTGTTAAAGAACATCTCACTAATGACGGATGGCTAGCGCTCAATTTTAGTTCCATTTATATGACGTTATTAAAAAAAATTATTTTTATACAAAACAAAAAAACTTTGTCATTCTCTAGTTTTTTTCAATTATATTCAGTCAAATTGGTATTACTTGTTCAACCAAAATATCAAATTTGTACACATTATATACATATGTATCTAGCATAGTATGTATTTATTATTAGAGGCCCCTATTATTCATCGGCTATCTTTGTGTTAACTTTTGTGGCTTTCTCCTTTTTCTCGTAATTAAAATCGCTTGGTATTACTGTACCTTTTCAATAAATATTAATTGCACCTCTTATTTTTGTCTTTGTTGTCGATTAAGAAACAACTGAAGAAATGTATCTTTTTGTAAAGGGGGCCCGAACCCCCCTCTCCCCCCCTCATTTTCTCTTGTTGTTGATGTTTTCTGTTAGAAAAAGACTTCTGCTAGGTTTCATCTAGCCGTATGTGTGGGTATTAAGTTTTATTATTTCTATTTCCATTTTGACAATCTTGCTTAATGTTGTTGCTGTGACCGTCGTCGTTGTTGTTGTTGTAGTTTTAATCTATTGTAGCTCCAAAAATTTAGTGTATTTGTACCTAATTTAATTTATGGCTGATTTATGTAAATTTTCTACTTAGTTTCTTCTTCATCTCCCATGTCGCCTGCACACGAAATGTAAGAGGAGGAGAGAAGAAAAACAAAAAAAAAAAAAACAAAATAATCGATGACAATAAAAAGACATGTATCTTTTTTCTTTTAGTAGTTGAGATTTAAGATTCGTATTTGAAATATTTTAAAACCCCAATACCACCATCAACACGGACCGTTTGGAGCGGTGAGCGGCAGTGCGTCCGTGTGTTTGTGTGTGTGCGAGTTTTAATGTCTTTGGACCCCAGGTTCATTGACTTTATTAATATCCAAATCAAATATACTTTTTACGTACATCTCTGTATATAGAGCTACATACCTATGCATATGTAAAGATTTAGATATTTGGTGTTTTATAGAAAATATACATCTCCGCTATAAAACAACACCAACAAACTCTTTAAATATTTGGAACATTATGTGATGCGCTGTTGATGTTGTTGTTACTTTACGAGTATTTATTATTATTTTTTTTTTGGGTTTCATTTCACCCAAGTCCAAATCAACAGGAGGTGGTGATCACGACGACACTTGGACACAACAAGACAACTAGAACCAGTTTATTTTTAATACCTCACATAAAATACATATAATTTTGTTGTCTGTTGTATTAATGTTAGTTGCTCCAAAGAGTTGGTTTCATTTTAAACAATTTAAATAGTTATAGCCATTTAGGGGCATCTTTTGCGTTAGAATAAAAAAAAACTATTTTTACATTAATGATGTCGCCTGTTCGTACAAATGTTAGCGGTGGAATGGCCTTTAAATAGAGTTGGCGAATAAATATGAAAGATGTTATTTGTTAATACAGAGATTGCAAAATCAATACCTTTCTAATTTATTTGGAGGTTTGATTTAAGTGTATTTGTTTTTGTTAGTCGATATTTACAGTATATTATATTAATTTACGTTAGTGTATCGAAATGATACAACAAATTCGGCTTAAGATCAGAAAAGTGTTTTTTATTTATTGTTTGATATTTTTGGTCAAATTCAGTGTGTCACGCACTAGGATGACGCGTTTCGAACTCCATGACGAGTTCATCTTCAGACCCCTTTGTGACGAACTGATGCACAATGGTACATCATCAGCTGTATATATATCTACAATTATGTCAAACATTTTCGGCTGATATCTGGGTTTGATTTAATGCTATATTATCACCTGAGTTAGGTTTAAAAATTACTGCTAACACAATTAAAAGTTTTTGTAGTCGCAGCATCGATCGAACCCCTTTTGCCTTCACATCCCACAATTCTTTGAGTAATCAAGATAGGTATTCATTAAATCAATAAAACAAACAGTTAAACATTTTAAGGTTTCTATTTGTTTCTGGACCCATCGTACAACAATTCAATTAGTTCAATTATCATAGAAGACCAACAACAAATATTGACAATTTGTGTGCCCAAACAATTATTTTTGGAAGTAGATTTTTTTTTGGGGGGGTTTAACAATTTTTATTACACCGCAACACTAAGGCAGCATCAAAGACACCGAGATTTGAATTGTATGTAAAAAAAAAAGAAAATAACTACACCAACAATAGAGGTGTTAAGTGTATACAATTAAAATAGCAAACACTAGAAATAGAAAGAGAGAAAAAAAATACAACTACAAAATAGTATAAGAGAGCCAATGTTACCGAAATCGTGCAAAACTAATAATAAACAAACTGTAGTTCATACTCGACTTGACAATATAACCACCAAGCTGTAACTGGACGGATTTGAAGGGGGCCAAAGTTACATCGGGAGATTTCTCTATCATACCCCTGTGATTTTTGTTAATATCGCAGCCACACAAGTATTGGGATTTGGGGATCAGACTACCATATGTATTTTGATGCGCTAAATACGAATCTAAAACACCAAAATGAAACCCCCAAAGTTAGGGGTTTTTTGAGGTTATGTCAAAATTCTGATGTGATTGGAATAAACTGACTTTAGATTCGGTTTTAGCGACTCCAAAAATATAAAGTAGTCATGGTCTGACCTCGAGCTCAGAACATACGTGCATAGCATAGGTGACTTTTGTCAAAGTAAAAAAGAATTTGTCAAAGACAGTAAATATTTCTCAAAAGACCGAATAAGTAACATATCATATTTCGTCGTTCACATCGAAGTTTTTATATCGATATCATGGATAGAAAAACAGTCAGCAAAACTTAATCTTTTCAAACATAATTTTGGGATTTATTTCTGTACTACACGGTGAACCAAAACTCAGTTTACATTGTCATCGGTGGCATCAAGCAGCGGGTTGAGGCGGGTTGGGCCATAACATCATTCGGTTCATAACCTTACATTTTACTAAAGAGCATTTTAAGGTATCCAGATTCTGTTTGAGCATTTTAGACATTATGGCGATTATCTTAGAAACTAGTTGTCATATATTAAATTTGAAGAGGAAATGAAATGAATATTTTGTATAACAACAATTTTTTTTTTAATTTATTAGGTAAATGTTGTAGGCAATTACTTTACATCGCACATTATATACTAGTGAGCCACTGTATTTCGTTTGGGGGTGAATACTCTGCAAAAGGAACTTTGGAGCTGGCCTTCCCAAGCTGTCGCATGACCTCCGCAGAGTATGTGGACACACTGAAAATGAATTTATTGCCTTTACTTAAGCGAAACCACGAGATAAATTACATTTTCCAGCAAGAGAATACATCTATCCACTCTAATAAGGAAACAAAAGGTTGGTTTCGTTCAGAAAACATTGAAGTCTGAAAGAGACCAGCGTGTTTCCCCGACTTGAACCATATATGAACAATTGGCAACCCCTTATTAGAAAGTGATTTTTATACCCGCACCCGATTCAATTCGATTCATGAGCCACGTCCGTCTGTCTGTCCGGCTGGTACGCACGATAATTTTCGAAAGACGTCATCAATTGTTTTGAAACTTTGCACAGGTTAATATTTTCCCAAAACAACTTACGGTATTGGAAATGGTCTACGTGGCCAAGCCCCTTCTGGTACTTCCCATACAAATACATCATTCCGCCCACTTTAGAAATCGAGTAATAATATCAATACATCCAACGCAATCGTTCCCAAAGCCTACGTTTAACAAAACTGAAGCAGGACAAAGTTTTGGAGAAAAAACTGGAAGTCTAGCCACGCCCCTCCCCTACCCAACAGGTACCGCCCACTTTAGAAATCGATTAATATTATTAATAGATCCAACGCGATCGTGACCAAATTCTGTTTTTAGTAAAGCTCAAGCAGGATAAAATTTTGAAGAACCAATTTGGAAGCCTAGCACGGCCCTTTTGGTACTTCCTATACAAACGTACCATTCCGCCCACTCTAGAGATGGAGTAGTAATATCAATACACCCAACGTGATCGTACCCAAATTCTGTATTTGGCAAAGCTAAATAAGGATACAATTTTGGGAAAAAACTGTAAGTCTAGCTGCGTCCCATATGGTACCTCCCATACAAATGTATCACTCCGCCCTCTTTATATAGAAAACTAGAAAAATATACTAGAAAATGTTATGCTTTTGAGGGTGAGGGTATGTAAGTCGATTTCCCGACTAAAACTTTCTTACTGGTTATTTTAAATTTGTTTTAAAACCACTGCGTATAATTTTATTATCACCCCATAAAGTAAAGAAATGCACAAAAGATAAAATAAGCCTAACACAGTTTTGTTGTTATTGGATATAAAAGTTTTGTTTTTAATTCCCTTTCATTGCTCATATTCGGTTTATCTGCAGGAAAATACACTGGCGCGTATATCTTTATGCTCTTCAGTGTATAAAACAGGTAGTTATCGAAGATGTAATTAATATTTGCATTTTAAGAGGAGTGAAGTTAAATTTTTAGAATTAGTAAAAAAAAACGGTGTGCAAACTTCCCAAACGTTTACTAAAGCTATCATAGTAAAAATCTAATGAATTATTTTTCATATACAGAGAATGCGAAATTAAATCGATTTTGAGATTTGTTATCACTAGTTAATACAAGTTTTAAAATCGTTGAATTTTATATTTGGTAAAATCTTTAATTTAATTTCATGAAAATAATTTCACATTTTAATAGAAATTGATGAATAGTGAATAGTATACAATTTCCAATGTCGCCGCAACTTTATCTTACGTCCCACACACCACACCATCATTCATTCGCTATAACATTCGTATATGCTTCAAGTAATAATTTTATAGAAATAATGAACTATTTAATTGAATATTACACACTTTATGAATACATTAAGAGCTATATAAGAAGGGTGCCAGCCAATGTTCCTCCCTACACATATACTACATACTCTATCATAAACAGACACTTAACCAAAAGGTAAATAAATATCATTATGTCAGTGGTGTTGTTCTTTGGATACATGAAAATATGATGAACTAATCGGCCATAAACACTCGAGAAAAACACACAATGAACATACACATACATGTCATGTATAAATAATCTCGTAAAAAACCACATGTTTTTCTCTAAATATGAAGTGGCAGCAACAGCAGCAGCAGGAGCGGGAGGAGTACTTTAGACAATAATATAGAGATACAACATGCTGCATTACCATATACCATATAGTAACAACATACCCCTGCAATGATATTTCCTTGCTGTTGTACTGATTCATCTATCCACACATAGAGGCACATACTCTCGTACATTCATGGTCTCCGTGAAGGAATCTCTCTGGGCGTAGAAAAAAAAAACATAATCATTGCTGATACGTAGAGCAGTTCAGTGATGGTGTTACATGGTCATTATTACAGAAATAGTATTGATATTTTTATACATTTTTACTCGTTATAGAGGAAAATTGTTTGCTTTGCCATTATTTCAATGTGACCCAAAAGTACTTTTGGTCACCTCTAACATTAAACATACCGGCAAATGACCGTACAGCCCCATCCATCCATCCGTCCATCATTTCAGCGATACGTATGTTCGCTCATGTTTCGGTTCCCATCATTGTCGGTCGGTCTCAATTTGCGCTCTCAGTGTTCTAAAAACGCTGTCAACAATTCAAGCATGAAGGTTATGGATAGGAAACAAACCGGTATCACATATATCATCAGTTGACCAATAAGGTATTTTTGGTCAAATCTATTTGGGATCTTTCGATACCAGATTATGACATAATTACGTATTCATTGAATAATTTCATGAGAATTAAATTCTATTAGAGAGAAGCAACAGCAAAAAAAAAACAACATCATTGAAAAATTTGACCTGGGAAAAAATTGTAACATAGTCAAAAGCGCAAAGAAGACGTTCGTTCAATACATTACTTTGGTACATTTATTCCAGCCTTTGATGTGGATGGCAATTTTTGGGCACAGAGTTGTCCACTTCATGGGTGAGCAACTACATACATACTTGAATGGTGAAGTGAAGAGAAAACACCTTTTTTGTTTATTGCGTTGCTAAGTGACCAAAAAAAACCTCGAAAGGTTTGTATAGGTAAATAAATAAACACTTTGGAATTGCAGGGATTAAGTGAATATTATTAAATTTACCTAAACTCACCCTTAATTGTGGAAGAAACATGATGATATATCAATGTGCCGTATGTTTGGGGAGTAGATGTATTGAAAACACGTAATTATTTGGATTTTTATGGCTATAAATTGTTAAGGTTACTAATTAACTGAAGTTTAACTTTTTATTGTCATGGCGAAAGTTTTTGTTTTTGTTTCATTATACATATAAGTTATCAATTTGTATTGTACACGTATTGAATTAGGCAATAAATAGACGGTCACAACTATTTGCTGCAAAGTATTTTTGTGTTCTATATAGTCAGAGATATATTCTTAAAAAGTTGCAGCATGAAATTATTTTCTATTATATGGTAAAAAAAAGTGCATAGGTTACAAATTAACTCAGTTTTCGTTGAATCGAAATGTTATTTCAACAGCAAAGGAATTTAAACAACTAAAAAGACTCCTTTGTGGCCATTTCGTTGTAGTGAAAATTCTTCGCTGGACCCGATCAATGCTGCAAACTTTTACACTGCAGAACTATGAAATGAATAAATTTCTCCTAGTGATTGTTTTAAGGATAACTATGTGATGACCTAAATTCCGACTTTTTTATTTAATTTTCTGCAAAACCTAACAAATTTAAACTATGATTTCACTACTCGTTTAGCTGTAGAAATTGTTTGTAGTTTTTCTCTTGTATTGCCTACTTGTTATGTCGATTTTCTTTCACTGATAATATTTTTATGGTGTTAAGATGCTCGTCTACAAATTAGGGATGGATTTATCTTCTTTGATAAATCAGTCTCAAAGTACTTAGGTACTCTGTATTCTTGTAGGGGATTTGATGTAACTACAAATCAATGTTGTTTTTTAACTCGTATATCTGGCTCCAGTTACAAACTACGCAATTAAACAACACGATTCATTGTTCAGATAAAGAGTTAATGTCTATGAATGTTAATAAAGTGACATAAAGCTATATAGTGTTAGTTAAATAAAAAAAAAACACCCACTTGCTGGGTAAAAATTGAAAGTAAACCTCAATTGTGAGGTTTAATTTAAATTTTATAGTAACTGTTAAAATTAGATTGTTGCCAAAGACAAATATTTGTGCCATTTGTTTGTAGGGCTGTTCGTAATGTAACAACTAGTGGATTTATTTACGACTTTCTTATTTACCTGTAGTTTATGGTGTTATGGTGTTATTGGAAACCATACCAAATCGCTGATCTTTTTGCTAAAATTTGTGTCGCTCAAGCGATATTTGCCAACTAAATACAGGGTGGATCAAAAATATTTTAACTTTTAAAACGATGATAAAAAACTGTATAAATGAAATACATAAAACAAAAAATACAGGAAAAGAAAGAAACCAGTACAGAAATTTCAGTCAGTTAAACTGACTGATAAATACCATCACCCAATATAATATATTGTTTAAGTCTTGAGTTATTGAAAATAATCGATTTGTAATTAAAACCAGTTAGAAAGTTTCAGTCGGGCAACCCGACTTACATTTACCCTTACCCTCAGTAAAACAAATAATTTTCTATTTTATTGATATTATTACTCGATTTCGAAATTGGGCGGAGTGGTACATTTATATGGGAGGTACGTGAAGGGGTGTGTTTAGGCTCCAGATTTATTCTCCATAACTTTATCCTGTTATAGCTTTACTAAATACAGAATTTGCGCACGATTGCGTTGGGTGTACTGATATTATTACTACATCCCAAAAGTGGGCGGAAAGGTACATTTGTATGGGAGGTACCATAAGGGGCGTGTCTAGACTTCCAATTTTTTCTCCAAAACTTTGTCCTGTTATAATATAACAAAATACAGAATTTGGGCACGATCGTGTCGAGTGTATTGATATTATTACCCTATTTCTAAAGTGGGCGGAGTGGTACATTTGTATGGGAGGTACCAGAAGGGGCGTGTCTAGACTTCCAGATTTTTTCTCCAAAACTTTATCCTGCTTAAACTTTACCAAATACAGAATTTGGGCACGATCGCGTTAGGTCTTTTAATAATATTAATCGATTTCTAAAGTGGGCGGTACCAGATGTGTATGGGAGGTACCAGATGGGGCGTGAATAGACTTCCAATTTTTTTCTCTAAAACTTTATCTTGTTATAGCTTTACACAAAATAGAATTTGGGTACGATCACGTTTAATTTATTGATATTATTTCTCCATCTCTATAGTGGGCGGAAAGGTAGATTTGTATGGGAGGTACCAGAAGGGGCGTGGCTAGGCTTTCAAAATTTTTTCCAAAACTTTATCCTGTTATAGCTTTACTAAATACAGAATTTGGGGACGATCCCGTAAGGTGTATTGATATTATTACTCGATTTCTAAAGTGGACGGAATGATGTATTTGTATGGGAGGTACCAGAAGGGGCGGGGCCATGTAGCCCATTTGCAATACCGTAAGTAGTTTTGAGAAAATAATAACTCGTGCAAAATTTCAAAACATTTGGTTGCGTCTTTCGAAAGTTATCGTGCGAACCAGCCGGACAGCCACCCGACAGACAGACAGACAGACAGACAGACAGACAGACGGACATGGCTCAAACGACTTAAAAAGTCATGAATCGAATTTGGTTCAAAGAAACCTAGGGTCTAAAGTGACTCCTTCTATGTGTTACACTTTTGGGTCGTATCAAATGATATATACCTTCATCCCTACGGGTGATGGTATAAAAACGCATGAGCTTTGAGGTAAAAAGAGAACTGAAGTAAAAAATATCCTCCATTCTGATGTTCAGCTATGGACACTACTACATTGAAAGCCTTGCATGTGTTTGTGCTTCAATGTTTTATTTTATTGTTTTTCGTTGTAACTTCTTCGTATCGACATGAATTCTTATGCTCTTGAAGCTCCGAGAGAGCTGCCTGCCCATAGCTACTCATGTTGAATATTAACGGTCAATATCAAATATTGGTGTTGGACATTTTCAGCTGATATCTACTTCGCATGTACATGTTCGACATAATTGTAGATGATGATGTACCAGAGTGCATCAATTCGTCACAAAGTAGTCTGAAGATGAACTCGCCATTAATGTCAAAAATGAAAAACTTTTCTGATCGTTTAGCCAATTTGGTGTATCATTTCATACACTTAGACATTAAATTTCCCTTTACACAACATACATGAGTTATAGGTTAGCTTCTTGCTTTATTGTGAATTAATACGATTCCTATTTTTAGACTCACACAAATAAGACCTACATTTTAAAGACGTACCCGAACTCCAACTGTATGAAAAGATTATTACTGAGAAGTTGCCTTCGACTACATCGAAAGGGCCTCCGATAAAAATAAATATAGGTGACTGATACATGAAACGAACCGTGGTCTTCCGCATAATAGTTGCGGGTTTTAACCATAAAAACGCATTGAAATTCTGTAACGCTGAAGCAAAAAACAAAACAAAACCCAGTGTACCATACGGATCAGTTTCGGAATCGTTACGGATCCGTTTCTAAGTACGTTTTAAGATATTGTATGAAACGGATTCAAAAAAGTATCGGAAACGGAAATCAGTTTCGATCTCGCAACGGAATTCGTTAAGGACTCGTTACAAGAGTTTCTTTTAGCAAAATTTTCAAGAGAATGTAAATTTGGCTCACCATCCATTTATTAGGATGGAGACAAATATTTTTTTAAAAGATTTTCTGGAATTTTTTTTTAAAAATATTTTGTTTTGTTTTGACAGAAACGAATTTTCTGAAAAAGAATAAAAAAAAAATGGGCAAACATTTTTGTTCCCTGTTTTATTTGGGTTAAATTTTTTTGCTTGTAAAAATTTTTGTAAAACTTATTTTATCCTAAACAAAATTTATATTTAGCCAAATCTTAGTCAAACATAATACTTTTGATTATTTTTACTATAACTTTTTCTAAACCACATACTGTGCAATTTTTACAGACTCGAATCGAATCCGAATCTGATCAGTAAAATACAGATTTCACTGATTTCCTTTTACGGACTAAAATCAGCTCCGTAACGGATCAGTGAAATTCCGATTTCACAGATTCCGTTTGTAACCATTTTGCGGCCTCGAAACGGTCCCGTAACAGATCAAAAAAAACCCGATATTACCGATTCCGTTTTTAACTGCTTTGCGGACTCGAAACGGATCAGTAAAATTTCGATTTCACTGATTCCGTTTTTTAAGTTTGTTTGGTTTTCATGAAAGCATGGCCATGCCACTTCTGGTAAAGCTGTGCATACTGTAACCATGGGCGAATGTAGGGGGCTTTTGATGTTTCAATACCTATACTGAGGGAATAGTCGATGACTGGAACAGAAATTGTACCATGGATCTTCCGCTTAATAGTGGCGTGTTATGCCACAGCCGGCCCCAACTGGTAAAATTTGTGATATTCCAAAACTTAATACAGATCCTCTAAGAAAGTTTGCAAGAAAGGTAGGAGAAGAAAGTGTTTAAATTTTTCTTATCAATATCATCTTTAGCATTTGCATTTTTAGACTCATATATATTTTTTAAAATCATTTTACTGTTTGGATAATTACAACAACTACAAGTGCATTTGTTGTATAAATCCCACAATACAGAACATTTAGGGAAATAAACACTCTCGTCGCTCGCCCATAAGAACTATGGCCAATGTTGTTTTATTATTTATTATTGATTATTAGTGTATTATTGAATATTGATCAAGTAGTTGGAATTGCTAATTGATATTTGAATTGAATTTTGTTTCATTCGCTGCTGCTCTTGTTTCGTGTGTGTGTGTGCAATGTATTTGTTTGTGTGTCTTGTCCATTCTAAGTACAAATACAGCAGCCATACATCAGGCGATTTTCTTAATTTTAAGCTTTCAATGAACGGATGGCTGGATGATGGCCGTTTGGCTTCTTGGCTGGGCTGTTTAATTTGACAGTGGCTGTTCCGCGCACTGTCTCTCTCTCTCTCACACTCACTCTGAAGTAAGAAAAATTACTAATGAAAATTAAAACCGGAAAAATTAATAAATGTTCAATTGTCTATTAAGGCATAATCATTTATTATGCAAAACGAACGAAAAAAAAACTGTAGCTGTTGCGGCTGCTGCTGCTGTTGATAATGTTGTTGCTGACGTTGATGTCAACATTTCATTGCATTCGTCTAATGAAGTACTAAATTATATGAAATTGTAATGCCTGCATCTTATGGATACTTAGGCACTTTTATATATGTAGTAGCAAAATTTAATTGAAGGACGTGTGTGTACTCTCATACACACGTTCACTCGACTTGTGGGTGGGCACTCAAGATGCCAGCCAGTTTTTTTTTGAGTAATTAAAATATCTTGAAAACAATGTAAGCGGTAATTAGCTTTTTTAAACAACAATCACAACAACAACAACAAGTACAGCTACAGCCACAGCCACCACTACAACAACAACAACGACTCGAAATATTAAATATGTCATAATAATTTCTGTTTGTTATTTTTACTTATAACCCTATATGCTGTGTCTTCTTGCCCAAATACTTCATGCTACATATTTGACCCCATATCGTGAATTTCCCATTAAAATCTCCGTTTTTAAGTAACAATATTTTGTTTTGATTGCCATGGTTGTTGTTGTTGTTGTTGCTTTTGTTGTTGTAATAGCTACAATTCCCCTTCAAGAACCAGAGCTGGGGGAGAAGAGAAAAACAGATCTAAATTTGTTCACAACATTTGTTCCCTAATAAAATTTATAGTTATGACTTTTTCTATGTTCATAAAACAGCAGCAGCAGCAGCAATAGCAAAAGATCGAGAGACCATCATCCTACCACCCAAAGTATTATTATGGTTATTGTTGCTATTGTCGAGGCAGCAGCAGCAGCAACAACACTGGCAATAGTTGTTACTGTTGCTGCTGCTGGTGGTACTCAACTCAATTCGTATGCCGCCGTGTGTTTCTTTTTATTTTGTATTTATTTTCCGTTTGAAAGCGCCACACAGCAGTGGCAGGCGGCATCGGCAGCAATAGATTTAAATTGTGATTTCTTGGTCCCCAAAAACAAGGCCCGACATTGCGGAATATGAAGAATTGAATTGAAACTCAAGTACACGCATGCTGCAAACAATTGAATTAAAGTTCTTTATAAACGAATTTCATATGAACCGATTTTTTGCTTTACTTTTTTTTCGGCAATGGGTTCCGCCATACACACTCATACATACATACATACATGTATGGCACATAAATGTAAGAGTACCCCTTTGATATTATTCGGCCGACAGGCAGGCGCATGAGTTTATATTTAAGTGGGGTCCAGTTCGCTTCTTTTTATTTTATTGAGTACTATTGTGTATGCTATTTTTTTCTCATGTTTTTTTTTGCAAAGTTAATCAAATGTCTGTATGCGTCGTAGTACTTGGGTTTTTTTGGTTGTTGTTGGTTAATTGATTTTTTCGGGGTATGCAATATTTTTTAATTGTACATACATGCTGTTAAACTTTGATATCAAACATTTGTTCCTTTGTAGTTTGAAAGAAAATGGACGTTATCTTAATTAAAAATGAAAGCAGTTGCAATTGAAAGTACATATTAGGTTAAAGCGTTTAAATGTGGGATATAATATACATAAGATATTTGCCGCTAATGTGCAGGGATCTATAGTGTAGATGATACGCGGCGAAATATTAAAAGTTATGTTGATATTTTATATTGCAATTATTCTATTCTGAGTAATGGCATTATTTAAAGGAGCACAACATGCGTTCTGGGGCAACATGTCACACCTTGAACGACGCATTGGGTGCAGTTCGCGAAATTTTGGGCAAAAGTAATATCCAAAAGAGGTGACATTAAGTAGCACGCGCAACCGCTCTTAATTTAGGAACTGGCTCACGAGCCGAGAGCTCATTTCAACTATTTAGGCTTCTGGTTCGCGAGCCGATAGCTGATGTGAAATTTTGTACCGAAAAAGTACTTTTTCGGTATAGTAAATGTACTTTTTGCTGCAATAAATCCGTCGCCGTATGGGAAAACTACTCTACTTTTTGCAAAAATTGTGATAACACAAAAATAAAAAGTGTGTTTCGTTTACTATTACTGTCAATTTCAAATTTTGAAAAAGTTTCTCATTTAAAAGTTATTTGAAAAACAAAAATCAGAAAAATACCAATTTGTATGTAAAAACCAATACAGAAATTTCAGTCAGGTAAACTGACTGATAAATACCATCACCCAATATAAGATATTGTTGAAGTCTTGAATTATTGAAATGAATAGATTTTTAATTAAAATAAAATTACTTATGTATATTTTTTCCCCTGCTTGTGGTGCAAAATCGTCCAAAACTTTTCTTATTTGTGTAGGGGGTATAGGTGCGGGTTTGGAATTTATGTGAGAAATATTAATTTTTCAAAAATATTTAATTTTGATAGGGGGTACCACAAGAGGTGAACCGATACAGTCCTTATTCATTCCTAGCTCAAATTTTCATACGTACATCTTACGAATAATTTGACTGAATTCAGTGCACTTACAAAAAAAGATATGTATGTAAGACTATAGGGGTGAGTTCGGTCCTTTGTGTGGGAGGTACCAGAAGGGGTGTGTCAAATAGTTAGGTTTTCTAGGGTTTTGCCTCCTATAATAACATAAATTAATCGACCAATTTTCATTACCCCCCAAGAGTCCGTTTGGAAGTTATAGGAGAAATATTAATTTTCCAAAAATAGGTAATTTTGTATGGGAGGTACCAGAAGGCGTGAACTGATATAGTCCATATTCATACATGAGTCTAATTTTCATAAGCAAACATCATACGCAAAATTTGAGTGATCTCGGTTTACTTACAAAAAAGATATGTATGTAAAACTATAAGGGTCAATTCGGTCATTTTTATGGGAGGTACCAGAAGGGGTGTGCCAAATAGTTAGGCTCTCTGAGGTTTCGCCTCCTATCACAACATTAATTTATCGACCAATGTTCATAACTCCCCAAGTGACTGTTTTGAAGTTATTGGAGAAATATATAATTTCCAAAAATAGGTCATTTTGTATGGGAGGTACCAGAAGGCGTGAACCGATATAGTCCATATTCATACCTGAGTCTAATATTTATAAGCAAACATCATACGCAAAATTTGAGTGATCTCAGTTTACTTGCAAAAAAGATATTTATGTAAAACTATAAGTGTCAATTCGGTCATTTGTATGGGAGGTACCAGAATGGGTGGGGCACAGGTTTCGGTTTTCTTAGGGTTTGTCTACTTTTGCAAGATAAATAAACAGACCAAATTCAAACATCCTCCGGTTGCCCGTTTGGAAGTTATGGAAGAAATATTAATTTTCCAAAAATAGGTAATTTTGTATGGGAGGTACCAGAAGGGGTGGGGCTACTCAGCCCATTTACAATCCCATAAGTTCGTTTTGAAAAATATTGATACTTGTAAATTTTCATACCGATCCGTTAAGGTTTACTCGAGTTATCCTGCTGACCAGCCATCCAGCCAGCCAGCCAGACAAACGGACATAGCTCATTCTTCTTAAAAAGTTCTGAAACGAATTTGGTCTTAAGATACTTGGGGTCTTACTCGTCTCCTTTAATGCGTTACACTTTTTTTCGTATCAAATGATATATACCCTCATCCCTAAGGGTGAGTTTTTCTAGTGTTTTACAAAAATTGAGTTAACTAGTTTACCGTACGCCCACAGAAATTTACTTTTTCTGTATAACAAAAGTACTTTTTTGGTACAATTAATGTAATTTTGTTGCAATAAAAGTACTTTACAAGAGTACTTTTATAGTACCAAAAAGTACTTTTACTAACTCAAAAGGTATTTTCTGTTATACAAAGTACTTTCTTTATACCAGAGTACTTTTTAGTACTAAAAATAAATATATTGTGCCTAAAAGTACATTTATTGCAACAAAATGTAATTAATTTTTCCACAAAGTACTATTTTGTATCAGAGTGATTTATAGTATTGTCCCAAAAGTTCTTTTCTGTTCCACAAGTACTTTTTTGTTCTAAAAAATTCCTTTTTTTCTATCAGAGTACTCTATAGTACTAAATATACTTTTATTGAAACAGAAAGTAAATTTACTTTCCAAAAGTAATTTGTTGTTCTACAAAGTACTTTTTTGTATCAGTGCTTTTATAGTATAAAAAGTACTTTTATAGTCCTAAAAGTACTTTTCTGTTCACACAAGTACTTTTTTTATTCTAAAAAGTTCCTTTTTGTTCTAAATAGTTAATTTTTTGTCCTAAAATTTTCCTCTTTTGTTCTTAAAAGTTCTATTTTCTATAAGAGTACTTTATAGCATTGAATATACTTTTACGGCCTTATTCATAAAAAATTTCTAAAGTAGGTATGAAGCGTTCTCTAGCTAAAGTATTCTTCAGCCCTAAAAAACCTTTAATAAGAAATTGTATTCATAAACGTTTTTTATCAGTACTTGAGCTTTATGTGTTCCGGTGGCAACGCTGACTGTTACTGGTCGTTAATGATGTATAAAAAAAGCTTTATAGTCGGATACAAAAGCTTTATTATCGGATACCAAATATGTATTTGCACTTACAATAAACTATGAAAATGCAGAAAAACTCAAAATAAAGATATCAAATTTATGAATATAGAATAAATTGTACAAACGTCAAGTTATAGCATGCTTAAAGTGGAGACAACCCTACTTTAACTTATTGAAGATATAAATCGTTTATGAATATTGTTTTCTCGAAATTTGCTTAAAAATGGCTTATAAATCTCTTATAAGTTTTTATGAATAAGGCCGTTATTCTTTAAAAAAAATATTTTTAATTGCCCCAACAGTAATTTGTTGTTCTACAAAGTACTTTTTTGTACCAGAGTATTTTCATAGTACAAAAAGTACTTTTAATGCCCTAAATATACTTTTCTGTCCCACAAAGTACTTTTTTGTATCAGAGTGCTTTTATAGTATAAAAAGTACTTTTCTGTTCACGCAAGTACTTTTTTATTCTAAACAGTCCCTTTTTTGTTCTAAAAGGTTCCCTTTTGTTCTAAATGGTTCCTTTTTTGTTCTAAAAAGTTCCTCTTTTGTTCTGAAAAGTTCCTTTTTTCTACCAGAGTTTTTTAAAGTACTAAATATACTTTTATTGTAACAAAAATTATTTGTATTGTCCCAAAAGCAATTTGTTGGTCTACAAAGTACATTTTGGATCAGAGTACTTTTATAGTATAAAAAGTACTTCTATTTCCCCAAATATACTTTTCTGTTCCGCAAAGTACTTTTTTTGGTACCAGAGTACTTTCATAGTACTAAAAAGTACTTTTTGTAGTTTATTCATGGACTTTGCTCGGTGCTTCGGCTCACGATCACTTGACACCCCCTGAATGAGGTATGGGATAGCTTCCCATAGCTTGTGAATTACCGCGCTTTTATTTTTAGACTCACACTACGACACCTACTTGTTTATCGACGAATTGGAAGGTCAGCTGTTTGATACACTTTTACTAGACTTGAGTTCTGCGAAGTTGCTGTCGACTATAGCGAGGCAGCCGTCGATGAAAGAAATGTTGATGACTAAGATAGGAATTGAACTCTGGTCCGCCGCAAAATAGTCGTGAGTTCTAAACATCATGTCACGGCCGGCCCTTTAAAGCCTTTAAATTCCTTCTTAGGCCTATTTTCCCTACCAAATATGATCCCAGGCTTTAATAACTACATTATTGGTAATACTTATGTATGTATGCCATCGCTGGGACCGGCCGTGGCATAGTGGTTAGAACACGCGACTACCATGCGGGAGATCGCAGGCTCAAACCTGGCTCCAGTCATCTTAAAAAAATTGTTCTTTCATTGTAGGCTCCCCTCGAATGTTGTTGACAGCAACTTCGCAGTATTAAGTGTCGAGTCAATCGGCGTGTCTAGTAAGAGCTTCTCAAACAGTGACGTTCGCATTCGTCGATAAACAAGTAGGTGCCGTTAGTTGTGAATCTAAAAATAGAAACCGTGTTAATTCACAACAACGCGAGAAGCTATCCCATACCTCATTCTTGTCATGTGTTTTTCAATTACTTTCAGGGGAGCCAAAAAACTATTTTATTTTGGAATATTTTTCATATACTTTACACTTTACAGACATTAATAACTTTTTAAACCAATCAAGATATCGCGATAGAGATTTAAAGGTCGAAGGACGACCACAAGATTGGTCGGCGCAGAGACGATGTATTTATAATAAGTACAGCCTAATTTTGTTATGCATTGCAAAAAAAATTTAATTTTTCGCTTTAGCAATAGAAATGTATCTTTAACTTAAACCTCCTAAAATTATAGTGTTTATGTTTTAATGTAATTAATTTAAGCAATTTGTCATAATAACAACAATTTAATTTATAATATGACTGACTACCCAAGATTTATTTGTAATGAGCGACTTAACACTATACAAATCGTAACCTTCCACGTGCTTAACATAAATTTCGTCGCTTTATCTCAGACATTCCCAATATGAATCTTGGCCCCTCTTCAGTACAAACTAGTATCTGTTACTCAACATCTTCAAAAGTATATTATATAAATATGTATGGAGTAAAAAAAAAATGTCAACAATCCCATATATCACCCACTGCATTAAAGAAATAATGATGTGATGCCTATAACTTTTTTTGCCGCATTGCCGGCCTACACATTTCCAAAAGAAAATCTGTCAAAACTCCCACATTTGTTTTCAATTTCTGATTTAGCACACAAATTAAACTATTGTTTGGACTACATAGAAAATATAGTTATTTTAATTACCCCCGAAAAACTAAAACTACTTACTTGCCAAGAATAATAATCGTGTGAGTGTGTGTGTTATGTTCTTACAGTTGTTGCTGATGATGCTGCTGTTGTTGTTGTCAATAACTGCTTCTCTGCATTTCTTTAGAGCGATAGCGAAGAAAAAACTTTTCTGCGACGAAAGCCAAAAACATTAACATAAATCTGCAAATACAGTAAGAGGGAGAGAGAGAAAGAAGAAAGTTGGGTTTTTGTTTAGTAAAGATTAATTATTTTTGATAATATGAAAATAAATAATTGTAAATTAAAAATTTGGTACACCCGAATGAGCAAAAAGTCGAAGAGATGCATAAAATCCCCGCCAGATAAAAATAAGTTTTAGAAATCATTACAGAAATCCGTTTATGCTAATACCCAATAAATAATGTTAATTAAAATATTTGTATAGATTTTAATAACAATACTGATATGTATTGTTTTTTTTTTCATGTCTCGCTTGCCCTCTCTACTGCCATAGCCTGTAGTCGTTGCTGTTGGGTGACGCTAAAACCATAATTTCTTAATAATAGTACCCTAAACCAGAAGCAAATGAACTTTCTCAAAGGGGTCAATGAATTTTGTTAAAACAAAATTTGGCGTGTTTTTCCGTTTCGCAGCTTCTCAATATAATAGCGAATGTATTGTGTGTGTGTGTGTGTATGATATTCTTTGTGGCGATTTGTAGTTTTGCTTAATTTTGCTGTTACCAACAAAAAAAAAATAACAGTTAACGAAAATTAAAGAACAATAACAATATGTTTTGGATTTTGTTTTTTGGCGAAGACAAATGCGTTGATTTCAAAACGAGTAGGATTTGTTAACAAGCGAAATGTAGAAACTATTTTATGTTGTTGTTACTTCTTCTTAGATAAAAGCAAAACCAGATATTAGTAACATAGTCGCGACCCGTGTGTCAATTATGTTAACTAATGTCGAAAGCAAAGACACTGGTGGTGGTATTGTGTTAAAGTCAATAATATTAAAAAAAAAATCTAAATGAATATGAAATGAGGATAAATAAAATAGAAATACCAAGAGTTGGTCGAATTTTAGAATAAATTAATTACCTATGACAGGTTAAGAGAAGAGCAAAAACCATTTTAATTATCTTTATTTGTATGAAATATAAGAAATAACGCATTCAACTGGTATTAATGGGGACAATAACTTACGCACACTAAAGCAATGTGATTGCTGTTACCAATCGTTAGAAATTATATAGATATGTATAGATATATAATGTATAGACCAAGATGCTCACTATATGGTAATTTCACCACAATAGTAAACAGCATCTTCTGAACGGTCTATGTTACAGTACAATTGATCATTACATTAGCTCAAGCTTAAAAAAAGAGAATACGGATACTTAAAGATGGGAAGTGGCAAGAAACAAATTCCAAATTCCTTCCCAACCAGGGGCCTTAGACAACTGCTTGGGGAGACGTAGAGATTTTAAAATGTTTTCCATTTTTTTGAGCGCACTAATTAAAATACAATTATAATTAAAAAAACATATCGACAATTAAAGATTTTCCCAACACTTGTATATTTTATGTACTGTTTACTTCATCATTGCTAGAACATTACCAGATAACATGAAGGAATTTTTGATATGAAAGTTGCGTTCCTTGAAAAGCTGGAACATTTTAACCAGTGGTTAACAAATTTTTATATGCAAATATGCTTTTTACTTGACAGCATCCACTTTCTGTCTTAAACAAAAATATAAGGTATCTTAATAAAATATTGGATAAAATTTTTTTTCAACTTACAAAATAGTGAAAGGAATTAAAACATTTTCGATTTCGAGACAAAAACAGAAAGATGTGAGAAGTTATTTGTATAACTGTATATACTGTTGAAAGTTTTAAGATTATTCTTTTCAATACTGTTAAAATATCAATTGGTTTCAGAACTGACTGACTTATCAGCTCATAAATCGAAAAATCGGATTTGAACCTTAAGTCAGGATACATGTTGTACTCGAACAGCCTACAATACGCACAAGGTCACTCCCTAAGTTCTCGCATTTTTTTCCATTCTGTAGCAGTGTGAATTCAAACATTTAATATTTGTTTAAAGACATAAGTTTTATTCACTTTTATCAAAGAGGGCGCAGAAATTTCTATATGCCTTTGGGGAGCCGTTATGACGAAGCAGTTGAGAAGCCCTTGTGTAGGCACGTAACAATGAAAGCAGTTGAAAATGTAAAAAGTTAAAATAGGAAACTCTAAAAGCTTTTAACATTTTTTTCTTTATTTTGATTACTATTATATAACTTGAAGTTAACTTGTTCTGTTTTATTTACATTAAAAGTTAATGTGTTCGTTATAACCTTAACTTCAAAAAAAACATGTACTTTATTTAACTTGGAAAAATTTGGCATTGGTTTATTCGTGCGGCATCTAAGTAAACGAAGCTAGTTGACTATTCTCATATGTCAGTGGCCCTATTGATCTTCAAAGTTTTTAAAGTTCGTTAAACTTTGTATATTTCAATAAAAACTTCAAATAACTTCTATATTTTGTCGCGTCCGTTTCATTGTATAATAGCTTATAGTTTTGAACGTAGCTGTAATAAATACTGCATGTATATTTCTGAAGTGTAGTACTCTTTCAGCGCGTTAGAACATTAAAAAAGTCTAAATAGTATGATCTTTCTATTTCCTTCTCGTTTTTGGCGTAATTATAAGTGCAAATGTAGCGTCCGTGATTCTGGGAGTTGCTCATATGTGTATGAAGATATACAAATTAACGATATTTTTCACATGACCATGCAATTAGTAGTATAGGATGGGGCCATTTAAAATTTTAAATGTGAACTACCGATTACTTTGACTGTGATTTGAGCCCTTTGCATTATTTTCTCTGAGGATTCATGAAGGACAAATGTTACGCAAAGCATCCAGAGACAATTGAAGTAAATTAAACTTAATTTCCCTTTACAATCCATGAATATTTTAGATTCACAACAAACGGCACCTACTTGTTTATCGACGAAGTTCAACCTTTCCAATAAAACCATGGACTATGTATAACAAAGCCATTTTCTACCAAGCGAGGCTTTAGACAAGGCGATAGTCTGTCCTGCGATCTCATTAATATCGTAATGGAGATGATCATGCGGAAAGCAGCAGTAAACAGGAATGGTTCAATCTTCAACAAAAGTCACATGTTGCTCGCGTATGCTGATGATATAAATATTATTGGACGTGGATTGCGAGATGTTACTGCGGCTTTTTCGAACATTGAAAAGCAGTCGGCTGAAGTGGGTCTGGTGATAAACGAGGACAAAACCAAGTTATTTGTTTCAACGAACAAAGAGTCCACTCGTGTGGGACGCTGCGTGAACGTTGACAACTATAATTTTGAAGTGGAAGATGATTTTGTCTACCTTGGCTCCGCCATAAACAAAAATAATCATGTCAGCCTCGAAATCAAAAGACGAGTATTGATCGCAAACCGCTGCTACTATACGCTAAGCAAGCGATTTAACGACAAAGCGCTCTCTCGAAAAACAAAGATCCAGCTCTACCAGACTCTGATCCTACCTGTCTTGCTCTACAGCGCAGAATCGTGGGTAATGACACAAGCGGATCAATCTATTCTGGGAGAAAAATACTCCGCAAAATATTTGGACCCATCATCGTGAACGGCGAGTACCGTCGTCGAATGAATCATGAGCTGTATGAGCTGTACAACGACATCGACGTGGTCAAGCGCGTTCAAATAGACCGAATGCGCTGGCTTGGACACGTTGTACGAATGGACGAAAACGCTCCGGCTCGAAATGTCATCGGCAATAAACACAGGGGCGACCAAAACTCCGATGGATGGACCAGGTTACGGAAATGTTAAGTAAGCTTGGTATGACGAACTATCTACGGAGCGCAAAAGACCGAAGCGCTTGGAATGGTTTTCTACGTGCGGCTACTGATAGATGCATTTCTGTTGTTGCTGCCAGTAAAGAAGAAGAAAAAGAATGTATAACAAAGCAACAATATGGTGCTGTTAAGATGCTGACAATAGTTCTCAATATTATAAAATTAAAACTTGTAAACATAAATATTATCGAAATTGTTGTTTTTTAATTAGAGATACACTTTATGATTTATATTCCAAGTTTGATTCTGGCATTAAGTTGTCGTTGTCGGGATTATAATTTTCTATTATATTAATACATAAATATAAGTTCGCTGACATCCCGTTGACATCGAAAGCAGTAATTTCTGGTCCATAAACTTATTTATTAGCACTATATAGTGACAATCTGTCAAACTTTCTTGATTTTTTTTTCTTTTTACGTATTTTATTGGGTGATACGGTGTTTTAAGGATCTTAGGTTTTGAAATAACAATAGTTTATAACAATTTTTTTCCAATGTTGGCTACGGATTATAATCATTTTAGGTACAGCAATCATAACGATATATTAACAAGAGGTTATCCTTATTATGTAGATATCACTCCATTCGCTTAACACATATATGGACAACATTTGGTTTTTACCTTATATATTTAAATGTATTTTTTGTTGTTGTAAAATTTTATTTAATCTTCAAAAACTTAAAAAGCAAGTTACTGAGTAATCGCTTAAAGCTTTTGTAGTTACAAAAGGATAATGGTTTGCACGACACTCTTTTTTTATCAAAATAGTTTCTACGAACTCTAAAACGTATTACTCAACTGAAATTAATTGTTTTGTTTTAATACAAAATAAAAAAAATTTCCACCATAATGATTTTTTAATCGTCACATATCAGGCAATGTTCTTAATACATCGCATTTAATTATTTTTCACTTTTTCATAATTTGTTCAAATCAAACATTACCTAGTTTATAATAGTAAATGCTATTAATGCCATGAAATCTCACTACATTTGCCGCCGTTCAAGTAATTAATAATCCCAAGTGCTGTATCGATTTTGTGTCGATACGTCTTTAATGCTCTGGTAGTATGAAATTTCCAATTGTATGCTGTAGTTTCGTTGTTTTATAATGGTAATTTTTTACAGAGAAAGCGTTTGTAATTCATAGAACGATAGTAAACTTTGTTCGACGCGTACATTCATTATTTTCCGAAAATAACGATAAATTTTAAATTTGTGTTTTGTTTTTTTTTGTACCGAAATCACCGCGATTAGAGAACACACACGAGATTCAATTCATACGCGTACATATTATGTGTTCAAATAAAAGAAAATTACTTAAATATTTAACACAGCTGGAGTTACGTTCGATTCGACGACTAATTTAAGAAATTCACACACAAACACTCCCCGAGAGGAAAAAACTACTGCTTGCTGCAGCAGTGAAAGACGAATTAGAACTAACAGCAGCAGTGGCGGTAACAAACGCAGCAAGTGCGCTACAAGTCAGGTAGATACGGCAGAGGAGTTGGTTGTTAGTTGTACACATTACAGTGTGTGTGTGTTGTTGTGTACGAGGAGTATTGCTCTCTGAACACACGGTGCACCACAACAAGAAGTGGTGTTCACTTGGTGTTGCACCCAAAAATCGAGAAAACTTCCCCTTTGTTTCTTTGCAACCTCCAAAAGAAAAAGTGTAGCAAAATTTACTCGTATTAGAATTTTCATAGAGAGTGTTGTCCATGCAGCACTACATACGTCGTGAAATGCAGGGATTGAGTCTACAGTTTGTTTCGGTTTTATAAAAAAAGGCGTTTGAAAATTGCGTAGACATTTAAAGAAGTCATAAAGCAATAAATCTTTTTTATTACTATCGGTTACTAGATTTGGGTTTCCTTCTTTGCCTATTGGATTTTCTTAGGTTAATGCGTCGACGTAGGCGTTATTTCATTGTCTCAAACATGTACGACGGACGGAAAGATTGTTGTACTTTAGTTACACTCTACTTTGGTGGCGGTGTCTTTAGACGAATGGACATTAGACGTTTCTCACGTTTCGCATTGGTGCGAATACAAAAGTATAGAAAATTTATTACAATTCTTCATTTCAGTTACGAAAAAAAAGCACAAAAATATCTTAAGATCATAAAGTTTGGATTTAATTACGTATGAACTAAGGAGATGAAAGAAAAAAAAACGACGAATAGTCTATGTGAAAATATGCAAGCAGATATCATAAAATCATAATTTTTGTTTTGAATACAACGGCACCACTGTTAACCCACAAAACAATTTGTGTAATTTTATGACTTTGACATTGGAATTTAGGGATTTTCCCAACCGTCTAAATTTGCTATGTAGTCTAGTTACACACTTTGCTCAGACACATACACAGCAACTAAAACCAAGAAGTGCGAGACGTAGGTACGCGAGTATGCAAAGGAAAATTCATTCATACATTCGTATGAATGACATTTGATGCGAGCACAGCAAAAAGGGTCTTACGTACAATTAGTTTTGACATACGCACGTCATGTCATAATTATAATATTTTCGTTACGTTTCCAAAGTGAAGGTAAACTGTCAATCATGGCGCATGTTGTTCTAAATAGCCCGATAATTATCCAATCAACACATTTGTTTTATATTACTGCCTAGGCGTGTATTAGTTTTTACCCAGCAAATGGGAGGAACCGCCAAATGGAGAGTTTTTTTTAAAGAAATTTTTGACAAGCTTTGAAAATTAGCTGCTCTTAGCAAGTGGTGAGAGTGCATCATGTAATAATTTGGGTATTACTATTAGGGAATATTTTAAAATGTCATGTATTGTTGTGTGTGTGCGTGTGTGTTTTTAGAAAATTATACACGGAAACAAGATTGTAGGCATTTGGTCGATTATCACCATTTAAGAAAATTTGAGATGACACAACCAAGTAAACGGCATAGAGATTAACAAAATATTTGTTAAACATCGTATTTGCGATCGAAAAAAGTATACAATTTTAGGGTTTGTCAAAAGTTTTGCTTGGAGTCAGTATTTCTACATTCACACTTTTTTGTTGTCAATGTTATGCAGTGGTAGAAAACGTGGAAGCCATTTGAAACTGATTCACTACGGCTTGATTCTGGTCTTTATTGTTACGCAACTACAGGGTGGACTGCGTTAAGCTACCTCGGTCGGGAGCGGCGAAGGGGGTACAAAATTCAAGAGCAGCCTATAGGAATTCAATATGCATCCTTCTTGCTCGAGTACTTTCGAAATAACGATACTTTGACTATACAGGGTGAACCAATAGTCTGTTTGTGGGCCAAATACAAGTTTCGTTTTAAAAGTGCAATCAAATAAACAAAATTATTTTTTTCCATATATATTGGCATTATTAGTAAAAACAAAGATTCCCACAAATTATGCAATAGTCATCGATTTTGTGTCGACAATACAAGTAACGCATTCTGTCACTCCAATTGTCCAAATCCTTGTTTATGGTTCAGGCTGTTTCTTACGGATTGCTTTGATGATATTTGCCGTAAGTGCTTGGATCGTTTCTGGATTGTAGGCATAACATCGGTCCTTCACGATTCCCCACGAAAAACAAAGTCCAAAGAGGTCAAATCGCTGTTTTAAGGCGTCCAATTAAGATCGCCAATACGGCTGATAACACGATTTCGGATTTTAGTGCGCACAAGATCGATTGTTCAATTGTAAAGCGACTCATTTCGTTTTGCAGAGGCATGATACTGATTTCCTGTCAAGATTTCAAGCGAAAAACAGCTGACAGTGTCAAAATAACGTATGATTTAAAAAGACATTTGTATTTGGCCCACTCTGTAGTGCAAAGAAACTTTTCCTCTGATTACAAAATACGGAATAGAAATGAATCTCTTTCGCTATAATAGATTAGAAAATGGATCCAGAAGTTCGAGAAAACTGGTTCAACAAAGAATCGATCACAATCCGGTCTACATAGAGGGATCGCGAAAACAATGAGAGTGAAAGAGTGTCTGCCCGTTAACAATCTTGAGTGTTACGCGTTCTAGCGTCTTAAATGTGCCCACAAAACAAGGTGACCCGATCTTTAAACTGCATTTTTCAAAAATATTTACAATAACATCCTTACTAAATTCAAATCCAAATCCAGTTTACTGTCGAAAACTGGATTTTGTTTTGAATGCGAAACAAACGTGTGTGGTGTTGCTTTCATAACACTCAAGCTGAAAACAAAGTCCAAAAAGGTCAAACCGCAGCTTTGATGCGGCTAATTGAGATCACCAATACGGCTGATAAACGATTTCGAATTTTAGTGCTCACAAGATCCATTGTTCAATCGTAAAGCGACTCATTTCGTTTTGGAGTGGCATGATACCGACTTTCTGTCAAGATTTCAAGCGGAAAACAGCTGTCAGTGTCAAAATAACGTATGATCTAAAAAGAAACTTGTATTTGGACCACTCTATGAGCAAAGCCACCTCGTAGCCCAGAATTATCCCCAATGAACTTTATTCTTTAAGGATACCTTAATTGTAATCTTTTCAACACAGTGCCTATTGAGATATTAAAGCTTCTTGTGCTGTCGCATTGTACAAGGTGAAAATGTTGTGCTTTCCCGAAAATCGTGATCTCATGCTTGACTAACAATCGTTGAACATTGTTTCTCTGTCTGTACTTGTGTTTGTTTTTGTGTTGAATGCGAAACAAGCGTGTTTGGTGTTGCTTTCATAACACTCAAGCAGAGACTGACTGATCTCGAGCACGAGTGAATTGCCGATCGTATCTGAGTGCAAAAAACTATTATCGCGAGACTATGACATGCCTAGTACCGAATAAAAGTAACGTATTCGCCAGGAAATGCAGAACATATAACCCACCATTACCTATACCATGATTGTTTAATGAACTCAATATTTCAGTGTTATTAAGAGCATATTTTACGTTTTTGCATTGTCGATTAATTTCGAAAATCGCTAAACTGAAAGATTTGACGATTAAGTACGAAGTCAAATCTAGAAATTTAAAAAAATTCAGCTTAAAGAGAAACTATTGTTTAAAAGACCAGTAAATATGAATACTCTTAAGACTCTACTTGCGTTAAATTTATGTAAATCCTATAAAACCATTTAACCTTTAACGATCACCTTAATTTCTCCAGGGATTGGTTTTAAGAAAACTGAATTTTTCCGAATTCTCATCAAGATCAAAGATCAATCAATCTCAATATCCTGGAAAACCTACAGATCTAGTCACAATTTCTTCCATATCGTATAATTTGCCCAAAAAACTTCTTTATTTCGCTCAAAATTTTTTTATTCATTTCACACTGCAATTGACCTTCTCCCGTCTCTCTTCAACAAAAAAACCTATACAATTTCATTTCTTAAAACTTAAGTTCGCCTTACTCACCATAAAGGTGCTAATTTCCTAAAATAGTTTCTAGCCGCGCATTGTAGAAAACCAGTTAACGCTTAACAACTGAGGTTCATGAAACATTTGTTGGTAACGCTTGATTAGCTACGACTGGGGGAAAAAAACGTGCGGCAATTGCTTTTATAAAATATTTTGTTTTTCTCCACAAAGTAACCATTTGAGTTTCTCTGATAGCACTGAAATGGCCGACAGGAGAAAAAAAAGTATTGTCGAGCAAGCGCTTAAACTAAAATTGTTTATTAGACCCTTTTCATGCGTGGTAATCAATACCTTTTTGTCGACCAGATTGCTTTTACGTACGTAATGTTGGGTAACAGAACCGAAAACGATAAAAATGTCGATTTTTATAAAATTTATTGCCAATTGAAATTATAAACCATATGATCTTTTTTAGAGTATAAAAGATGCTCATGCGCGCACACACACATGCAGGATACATACGTAAAATCTTTGTTAAAAACAAAAGTGACAAAAGTCAACGAAATTTTGTTAAGAATTAACTGAAATTACCTGCTGTTAAGAGATCTTCTGGCATCTTTCCCCTCCCCTAAATGCCAACCTTCGTTAATGTTGTCGTTTTAGACAAAGAAATTTACCTGTAACTCGATTTTAGACTTGTAAACTAAAATATGTTTTGTAAATGAGCCGCCCTCTATGTGATCGTCGTAGCTGGGAATGCTGGGATCAAGTATGTGAGTGTGTGTGTGTGTGTGCGAGAGTGCACCTTTTAGTGATCAATAAATTATCCCTTTTAAATTAAGCCTGTATAGAGTGAGTTTGTTTGCCTTTTGTCCTTTGTTAATCTTAATATAATCTATTTACTTTTGTTGTACTAATAAACATCCACAACACTTGCAGTTTTTAGTTTACAAGTTTCCAAGTACATATGTGAAAAGTACAATTTGAGACTGACTGGTCATTGTTATCATTGCGTTTGTTCCAATGCAATTGACTGGCTGCTTACAGTGTTGTTGTTGTTGTAAACTGACCAAGGATGCGGAAAGTATCCGTCTTTAATCTGGTACTTTTTGCTATCTGTTGAAAGGCTAGACGTATTGTCTTTTTGGAGATTTACTGTTTGTACACTTAAGTGCATGACTTGTGACAATTTTGAGGTAAAGTCTATTGAATTCGAAAAAAAACAACGAGTTGAAAATACTGTCGCAATTTTTTTTTGGTAAATTCTACAATACAAATGCAAAATATAGAAATTTATGGTTAAAATAGCTGATAGTTTGGAGCATATCGCATAGTTATGAAAATAATATTAGTAATATAGGTGGAGTGTTACATTGTGCAGGGTTTTTTATGCGAATATACATATTAAACATTTTATAAGTTTATTATATTTCTATTAAAAATTACACATTTTATTATAAAGCATTGATAGGCATCCCATACCCTCACGAGGCCGACAGTAATAGTTTTTCACACAGATACGATCGGCACTTCGCACTTAATCGAAAGTTTCGTTTGATTCAAAGCCGTCACACACTTGTTTCGCATTCAACATAAAAACAGACACAAGTACAGACAGAGAAACAACACAGTAGGAAGTATCGTCATACACGACTTTGTCTTCAACGCTGTCCTTATGTCTAAATGTGAACAATTTATGTACTTGTCGTCAAAACACTCGGTTGACGACAAGCTAACCGATAAAACACTAATGTTGTCGAGCATCTTACAAAAAAAGAGCTATGTAACGCGACAATTACGACATGAAATTGGAGAGCGCACGTAAAAAATGTTCAGTTTATTAAAGACGGCAATGCGCGACAGTTCATGTATCGGACGTTTTCAATAAAACTATTTTAATTTGTGATTTTAACTTATTAAGCAATGGCAACGACAATTTGACCGACATTGTTAGTCATCGGGTCGTGCATGATTGTGAAGGCGACATGTCGCTTATATGGGAATCAACGACAATTTGACCGACATTGTTGCTCATCTGGTCGTGCATGACAAAGCGGCAACTTGTATGAAAATTTCATCGATGATTTGTATGGACGGCCCCCTTGAGGATGCCTTGAAGACACTTCCTACTGGGTTATTCTGCGCCCGCACACATGTACAAAATATTGTTGTGTGCGTGCGTTTGATAATGCCTACCACTGTTATAATGTAAAATAATAAGAAATGGTTTTCCTCCAAGACTCAAATCTTTACCATAATTTTCACAATTTTACGCTATGACCATAACTTTGACGCTTAACGAAATTAACAAATTTCGCTTGTGTACTGCAAATAAAAATTATAGCGCACACTTGTTAATACAACAGGTTAACGACATTTTAAGCCCATTAACAGATGTTAAACGGACATATAATTAATATTTTCTGGACAAATCTAACATGCCATCGAGATAACATCACGTTTTTTACATAAAGAGTACGAGTAATAAAAAAAAGTGAAATATACCTATATCCTTGAAAATAAATATACATAACCAAAGTAAGCTAGCTATAAGCAATGATATCATTAACAAAGCACTACATAGAAAAATAAATTAAGGAATTTTAGTTTAAATACACTCCATATAAAATGTAGGTCTAAAACACACAGAAAACCAAGTCTAGTTTCTTTTCAATTTGACTTCAACAACAATGTTTTATTTGCATTTATCCTCGAGTATTTGTGTGTGTGTGTTCACTTGGCCAACCCCCCCTTTGTTGATAGCGTTCATTATACGGCCAAAAATTTACAATTGTCGTTTTATTTTCCTCTTCAAAAAAAGGGTTAAATGTTTTTATTTTCCGCTTTTATACAACATACATACATACATATGCAACTTAATATGTATATAATGTTTTGTGTTTTTTTTTTTCATGGAGGGTAATTTAAAGGGAATAAAAACAAATTCCTTTTTGGTTAGAATACAACAAATTGAACATGTACGAGAATATTTATGACTTTCTTTTGAATTGTATTTAGGAATATACATAACGATGAGAAGGTACATAATAATTAGTATATGATGTTGGTGTTGTTTTTTTTGTTGTTGTTACTGAGTTCGCTTTAAACCAACTATCAAATTAAGGTGAATAAAAAAATTTCTGCCAAAAAAAAGGTGGAAATTGTAGCAATGAAACGGCGTAAAACGGCGTCTTTGTAACAATTACTTACTTATTAGAACCTTACGATAAGAGAGAAACTGCCAACACAGGTGACCATTTGAAACTGAAAATGCAATAAATCGTGTATGGGGCATTGCATGAAAATTGAAATTGGAATAATAGATTTATGCCAGAGGCGTGTAAAACTGATTTGCAGTTGTGTTTGTGTGCAAGAGAGAAAACTGTACTGGAAAAAAGTTAAGCAAAATAAAAAAAAGATAATATATTTTTTAGGCTCCAATACATATATGGACGCGCAATTATAGTACAATTATGCTATGAGTACTTCACGCATATTATAATGCTCGTTTACATGTATTGTACCAAAACCTACTTTTGATGTACCAAAAGTACTTTTGTTGTACCGAGATTTCCCTTTTAGTTCCAAAAAATACTTTTATTGTACTAAAAACTACTTATGATGTACCAAAAGGTACTTGTACTTAAAACTAATTTGGATGTACCAAAGATGACTTTTATTGTACCAGAAAATATTTTTGTTGTACTTTTATTTTGCCAAAAAGTACATTTATTGTATCAAAAAGTACTCTTTTTCTAAAAGTGTTTTTATTGTGCCAAAAACTACTTCTGATGCAACAAAATGTACTTTAAGTGTATTAAAAAGTAATTTCTATAATACAGAAAATAATTATACGAAACAAAGGAGACAGGTCCTAATAAAACTGAAAACATTATTATATTTTCAAATTTCATTAAAAAAATATTTTTTTTTTTGAATTTTTAAAAATTATACATTTGTTTTCATTGCCAAAACTCTGGACTTAATCAAAGTAAGGCGTCACGCGGACGAAACCTACTACGACAATATTGATAATACTCTACACTTTGGGGAAAATGTCACCCTAATTTTCACGGACGGATCGAAATTAAGAGAAAGGGGGGGGGGGGCTGTGGAATATTATCAAAGGAGTTGAATCTGCAACCGGATCACTAAAGCATAGTTCTGGCCGTGGAGCAAATTCAGTATCATAGGATAGCTCTCAGCCCCCTGGAGATCATGTACACAACTTCGAGAAATGTTCGAGAATGCCGGTCGTCTCTGGAGAAGGCAACGAAACATTCGACTGTTACCCTCAAAGAATCGATGCATTGGCAAAAGTCGTCAGCATCGTGAGTTCGGGCGAAGTTTACGGTCTCATTGGTGAGAAAATCTCACAATGGGAAAACAGCTACATAATGGCGGGAAAACTGAACCATATTGCGAATGAACCCATTTGAACAGCGAGCAAACAAATTTAGCCTACCATGGATATACATGTCTAGAGTCCATCTGAGGAACATCATAACTGTAATAACCGGTCACTAGCCGGTTGACAAACACGCTAACACGATTTTTGTAGGAGCTGCTACGATAAGTAAGAAGAGAAGACCACGGACCACATCTTCTATGTCACAGCCCTGCTGGGATATGCGAAGTTTGGTCATAGGACACTTATAGACAATACCTGTCTATCAGTAGGCGATCTGCGTAACTTCCACGCCTGCAGGTCGGATAGCCATTTTAATAGTTGCCAAACTATCTTATCAGAACGCTTTGCTGTGACTTCTCCACTATCATTATAAACAAAAACTTAAAACAACTTAATTTCCCTTTACACACCATGAATGAGGTATGGAATAGCTTTTCGCGTTGTTGTGAATTAACACGCTTTCTATTTTTAGATTCACAACTAACGGCACCTACTTGTTTATCGACGAATGCGAACGTCACTGTTTGAGAAGCTATTACTTGACACGCCGATTGACTCGACACTTATACTGCGAAGTTGCTGTCAACAACATTCGAGGGGAGCCGACAATGAAAGAACAATTTTTTTTAAGATGACTGGAGCCAGGTTTGCACCTGCGCATGGTAGTCGCGTGTTCTAACCACTATGCCACGGCCGGTCCCATCATTCATTATAAAAAAGAACTGATAAAATCTCCACGACTAAATCGAGAAGCCAAAGACATCGGTGCAACATCGAAGAACACACGTCAACATAATCCATCCAGCGGTCAAAATTGCACAATGTTCTCTAAAAAAATTCACTTTATTGTAAATAACATAAAATTATTTTTTGTACTTTCAGTTTACTGATATTGTAGTATAAATGGTTATTGAGTTGTGCTAAAATCTGTGAAACAATAATATTTAGAAATGGAAATTTTTACAAAAAAAACAACTTTTTAAACTAAACATATAAACAAGAATTTAGACTATTTTTGTAATCGTTTGAATATAATACATTTAAAACGTATGGTGGAAATACTAATGTCGATTTTTTTCATTCTGTTGCATAGTATAATAAATTTATGTCGAATTTACTACAAATAATGGTAGGCCCTTTTTAATTTAGTTAATAGAACACAAAATTTTCTCTTCGGCTATCATTATGTTCGCCTTGACGATTCAGTTTTCAAAGTGTAGATTTAAAAAATGTACAATTCTTTTTCATCTCAGATTTTTACTACAAACGACATTTACTGCATGAAATTCGTACATTTCACTAAATAAAAAATCGCCTAAGAATTGTTTTCTCGCCGATAATTCTTATCACTCAAACGAGTATCTACCCATATGTACAGATGTGAGTACAACTATTAAATGTATTCAGTTCCTTTATTTCATTATTAGGGTTAGTTAAACTTGTTACTTGATGTTTGCATGACAACTGGTTATATCAATTATAATAACAAAAAAGCTATAACACAGAGGCGACCAACAACAAAAACAACAAAAGCAATGAGAATTGTATTTACATACAAACAAATTTACTTGAGACTTACTAACATACGTTTACGTATTCTCGTAACTATCGACTAAAACTATACAAGATTGCTACATTTAGCTAAACACAACACAGCAGCGATGGCAATAATAGTAGCGACAATTAACATAAACATAATTTTTACGGTAATAAACATCTAATGAAAATTAACCAACTTAAACACCCACCCCGAAATGTGGCCCCTTCAGACACTACACTACACTACACATTACCGAGTGTGTGTGTGTGTAATTCTTATAAATCTACCCTATAATTATTTCAATTTCATTCCTGTAGAGATGAAGGCGATGTAGGAGCGTTGACTTGTAAGCTGTGTTACCTTTTATCACCTTTTGTCACATTGACGTAATTTTTGGACTTCGGGTTAATATTGTTATTGTTATTGTTGTTTTTTTCGCTGCTCTCAGTTGTTATTAATACAGAAATTAACATATTAGTACATGATAACTATTATTGTTATGATTATTATGGTAGCAAAGAAATGTAGAAAGGACAAAAAGGATAGTATGTTATCGTATGGGCACGTACATACATTCATATAGATTCTATGGAATTGACCTTAGCACATGCTCTTTGCTCTTGCAATATGGCCAACAAACAATGGAAATATGAGTGGACAAATTAAATTGACAGACAACAGTGGACACTAAGAATGACGCGAAATAAAGTTTTAAGTAATCCTGAAAGTACTAAGCAGAAAAATTGTCAATTATTGTGCAGAGTGGAGCAAAAATGCAAATGGTACAGGAATTACAAGAGAAAAAATTAGTCCTAATTTTATGAAAATCAAAGAGAATATGTGACCGGATCTATGAAAAGGTGGCTTATGACTCAAAAAAGAAAGACCTAACTTGCTTAGAAGTGTACTAAAAATGTAGAGAAAGAAGAGCACAAATGAAAGAAAAACAGAATTTTATTAAAAATCGAGCTGATTTCTTGAAATTTTATTTTTGAGTCATAAGCCACCTTTTCATAGACCGGGTCTCATATACTGTTACAACTGGCTACCTCGTAACCCAGACTTATTACCAAAGAACTTTTTTCTTTGAGCATACCTAAAAAGTAAAGTTAAAACTTTTGGTCTATCCTGTATTAGGTAACTTTTTTGATTTGCCTACCTTACTTACTCGTTTAAATTGGTTTCCACTGTACACTGTTGTTATTCACGTCTCGAACTGTTAGTATTTCATTTTTTTTTTAGTGTATGTGTGTGGGTGTGTGTGAATGTTTGCTGGTTGTAATGAACCCTTTAATTATCCTTTTGTTTTCTGTATACAACAACAGCGACTAGTATGTGTTATATGTTGTTAAAAGCTTTTTCCATTGAGTACTGGAGGTTAGTTACTTACACACATAGTTGTTGTCGCTGTTGCTGCTGTTTATTCCTTAAAAGTGGGCGTGTCTCACTGTTTTATGAATTCATAATGAAATTAATCGTAATCATAGTTAGACTACATGCAAATTCTTGATGTTATTTTAGTTGTTGTTTTCATTTCTGTTTATTGCTGTTATTAACCATTATTATTCTTGAATTGACCTTTGTATGCAACATGGGGGAAAGTTCACATTTCACCAGGTCTGGTGATGGGGTCAACTGGTTAATAAAAGAACTGGTGGTAACAAATTTCATTATTTTATGTAGTTTTGTTTTTCTATTTTCTTTGGTTGGCATTTGTGGGATATTGAAGGTAGATGAAGGGGGTTTAGCATTTGACTTGTAATTAGTAGTTGTTTTAATTTTTGCAGCATAGGTGGTAATTTTTGGTCATAAAAATTTTGAGCATAAGGTGAATAGTATTATTAGGCATATAAAAATAATTAAGCATAGTATACGGAAAATGTTCTTGATTGTAAAATAAAAAACAAAAAATGTGGCAAATGTTATAACTACGGAATGTATATGCATTTACCTGCAATGGTGATTATCGAGAACATTTGCGGAGTATTGAATAATCCCCCTTATGACGTATGTCGTAGTCAACTTTCGACAACAATCGATAGTTTTATTAATTAAATAAAATTGGTAATAATTAACAGAAATATTTCGTGTTGGGAATTTTTCATCATCAGATGAAGAAGAACATGGTAGGATAGTATTTTAGTTTCACCAACGACATCAGCGATGCGGTATTTGAAAAACGACAAAGATTCGACGTGACTACGACATACATAATAAGGGGGAATAATTTAAATGCATTATTTTTCGTGTTATATATTTGATTAAAGTTGTAATGTCATATCCGCAAATTCTACTACATATCTCCCATTTCACAACCTGATTGGTATAAAGGATCAGGGTCCGACTCGAAGGACCAAATTTATGTTGGGTGAACTGATCCCAAGATCCCAATCAATTTATTGGGAGAAGTTAAAGTACAAGTATATAAGATGAGACTTTCAGCGCGATTTACTATGCGGGGGAGAATTACATTACAACTCATTGGAAGATCAATAAGTAATGACCTCCATACCTTTTTGGTACCTTTAAGTAAACATGATGTAGATCTAAACAAATTCATCAAACAATTTTGACGTGTTTTCCAGTGTCTTAAAACACAAAAATTCTACAATGCGTTCGCATTTTAATCAAGTTAACACTGAACGATTTATATTGCGCATTCCTCCTCACTATCAAGTTTATTGTGATAAACAGTGTCTGAGTAATACACAGTTCCTTTTTCCAGCGTATTGCTAAATTCATTGTAAATAACATTGATAATATTTTATGGCATTTTTGTATTGCAATTTCACATAAAAAAAAAGAAATCATTAACATTAAAAGCAAAAATAAATCTACAGCATCTCTCAACCAGGGGATTTGCCATTCTAAAGACAAACAGGACAAAGAAGAGGGTGGTGAAGATTTAACACCGGCACCGCAGGATTAACACGCAAATGTGCAAACAAACAGACAAAAAAGAAAAACTGCCAAACACAACAAAGAATAAAACCTGTACGAATAAAACATTTTTTGTGTGTCGCCGGCAATGACAGCGAGAAACGCGATGAATTGTGTGGTACAGGCCAGGCCAACCAAGCAGCCACCAGCCACTACTCACTCCTCACTACTGAGGAGAGGTGACACAATAAACAGCAGAAAACAAATGAAGTACAAACCCCAAAAGAGTTGACTGGCTGGGTAATCAAAGGCCATTAACCATTAACTTGGCTTGTTCGCATGCAAGATGCCAGGAAATAAATGCATACTATATCTGGATCTGGGCATAAGTGCTCAACAACAGCAGCAACAAGAACAACGACGACAATAACAATAATAGCACCAACAATAAGAACCACAAAAATCGTCAATTCTGGTTAAGAACAAATACTCATATGCGTAATAATAATCGAAAGAAGTAAAATAAAATAAAATTAAGTCAAGTTAAGTTCAGTTCAGTTAAATTTCAAGTGAACTCCCCAAACTCCCTCAACACGTCTTACGAAGTAGGGAGTGTCGTATGATAAATTCACAACACGGCCAAGTCACTTGCGCTAAACCTCGCGTCAATGACGTGTAAAGAAAGAATGAACACGGAAAAGTGTAAATAAGGTAAGTGAGCGTATATAAAATGTTGAAGGACTTAAAAATAAAAATTAACCATAACAGCAGCAAATAATGACAATAAAAGCAATCCGAGCAACTACTGCTATAACCCGACCAACATTGCCGGCCACTACATGAGTACACATTCGTAGCACAGAAGAGGCAGCGAAATCGTCATCGCCATCATATCGTTATAAAGGTAATTTTACGGTTGTGGCGATATTCTTAAGTCATTGTCATTCTTCTTTTTTTAATGTTGTTTTTGTTGTTGTAATTAATGGCAAACAATTACACAGAAAATCAACTGCAAAGGCAGCAGCAGCAACAACAACAACAACGACCACGACAGCAACCACACCAATAGCATGTTAACAAATAAAGTTAAGTAAAGTTAAAATGTTATTGAAGTAACTGACTGGAGTAGAATAAAAGTAGCAGATCATCATAAAAAGTAAGCAAGACAATTGTATACACGCAAAGAAAATCAAGTAGAACACACATTAATGGATATAGATAGAGGGAAAAAGAGCGAGGGAGAAAGATAGAGAGGAAGTGTGAGGGTAAACTTTCTCTAGAAGATGATCGTTTTTTGCAAAAATGTGAGAATACTTCAGAAAAAGAAAGTTCAAAATAAGGCAGTTTCGAGGGATTAGGTGAACTCGTAAACACTTTTCCTGGCGGCTTATAAAGGTACGACCGTAATTTATAAACACAAAACAAATAAGCATCGGGGTTGGTTAATCAGACTACACGTTTCTTATGTATTTCGATGCACTAAATACGAATCTGAAATTCATTTTGATCCATCACATCAGAACCTATTGCTAACCTCAAAAACTCCAAATTCGTCAGCCCAATGTTAGGTTTTATTGAGGTTATGCCAAAAATCTGACGTTATTGGAATACACAAACTTCATATTCAGTTATAGAGATCCCAAAAAATTAAAGTAGTCATGGTCTGATCTTGAACTCAGAAAAAACATTTTGTTTTGTGTGCCCGTGCAAAACAGGCATCCACCATGTGCACGAAAAAAATTATGTTCTGAGCTCGAAGTTAAACCATTAGGGGTTTATGTTTTGGGTTCCCTGCCCCCCATGCCACGGTCGGCCCCATGTTCATTAACTTTACCAACATTTTAATCAGGCGGGAAACACTTCCACCCAAATGGGCTGGCTAAATTGGAGTGATAGTTATTCTAAATAGTGTATGGGCAGTATTTTACAAGTATTACTTATTTTAATAAGGATCAAGGAGGGCAAACTGTTATAGTGAATACTAAACGATACAGAACTTTTTTTAAGGATTTTAAGGATCCTATTCATAAGAACTGGATCTCTTTACCCGTAGGTATTAGGTCAATGACTTCAGGCCACTGAAACTGAATGGTGTAAAACTAAAGCTATATACGGAGGTTAAGTACCTAGGTGTTGCTCTCGATCAGAAGCTAGATTGGTCAAGGAATATCGAGGAGAAGTTCAAGGGGGGTGTCAACGCCCTTTATACGTTCCGGAACTCTATAGGTAAAAGCTGCGGACTTAGCCCGAAGTTTACAATGTAGCTGTAAACTGCGATAGTCCGACCAATTATTACATATGGATGTCTGGTTTGGTGGGAGAGCCTAACTAAAAGTAATTTATTAAAAATGGTCAGCGAGGCCCAAATGATGTTTGCATTGGAGCTTACTGTGACTGAAAGAAGCACACCGAAAGCAGCTTTAAATGTGTTCCTGGGCCTTCCGCCCCTGAACATCCACGTCAGGGCTACTGTGGCCTGAAGGACTATCAGACTAAAGGAAGCTGGCGATTAGCATCAATCCAGAATACTCTCCGGCTTTTGGATACTGACGATTTTTTTCATCTGCCACCAATTACTGATTTTTTGACGAGACGTGTGGATTTTCGTAAAAGAAACCATGACATTTCGGAATGATCGGTATAGAATAACGGGGACTCCTTATTGTGGCTCCATTTCACTCATTACTAACGGATCCAAGGTGAAACATGTTACAGGAGCTGGCGTATACAGCAAGAACCTGCAGCGAAACCTCTCTTTCAGGCTATTCATTGGCGGAGACTATTATGGCATGTGGAATCGATACTAGCAGACGGATAACCAAAATCGTGGCAGGCTGCAATTAAAACGATCACTTCTCGATTGTGTAAACCAACGTTGGTGAGAAACTGTAAGGGGAAGTAAGATGGACTAAGGACTCTGGATGTCAACCTCCGTTGGATTTAAGGAAATTACGGGATCCCTGGTAATGAGTTCGCAGACTTATTGGAGAGAGGAGGCTGTACTACGTCTGATCATTACTCTCTGGGATATATTTAAAGGAAAGTTTATAAAGAGGAACTAGAGTGCCTCTCGTCAGTCGGAGTAGGCAGTTTAATATATTTCATGCTGTGCCTTCAATAGCTGATCTGGGGCAAGATGATGGTTGGGATTTTCTCTTCTTTCCCTATCCCTCACCTCTCGCCTTATTTTCCTTCCCTTTCAGCCTTTTCTCGCGGACAATCACAATAGATCAGCAGATCTCGGTGTGTATGTATTTACCACATAAAAGGAGTCCACAACCCAATCTAACCTATGGATGATGTACTTTTTAGCAAATAAAATCCCTATTTATGTACTTTCATAATAAATAAAAAGTTATTTTCTTATTCACATGGGTTTTTATTTATCATTATTTTAAATGTAAAAAGACTATTGATTCAGCCTGAATTTATGAATTTATTCCTTGAGTGCTCTACCCTAACCCTGCCTTCCACGTGCCATATTATTTCTGTCATGGCGCTAATAATTACAGAATGACCTAAGAAATTCGGTACAAATCCATAAGAAGTGCAAAGTAGTACCGACGTTATAAGAATATTTGGAAGTCAGATATTTTAGAAGGGTGTGATTATCGTTTTTTAGCAGTGTGTTCAAAAGATATTTCTGATATTCCTTTGGTAATTGAGATTTATTTGCTTTGGGTACTATTATGCGATTCACCAATATTCAAAGATGTGTTCCGTCCAATGTTGAGTCAGTTACAACAAATTGCAAAGGCTACACTTTTAATTCGTTTTGACTTTTATATAAAATTTCCACTAAATCCCCACATTTCTCCGTGTGTATGATTAACATTCTTACACCGCCGCCACCACCATGTACAACAAGTACGTATATATCTTGGAATTAAACAACTAATAAAAAAGTATTTTTGGTCTGCCAATATTTGTTTTGCCAATAAGAATAAGAAAAACTACTTGCTGCGATATATTCGCTCGAATGCCAGCAGACTGTGCAGAAAACGCAAAGAAATCAATAATAAAAGAACAATAATAAAGAAAATGTTAAAACCTGAAACCTGATTGTCATTTATATAAGACCGCTGCTGCTGCTGCGAAGGACAGCAAAGCAGATGAGTAAGTAGTGTGCTGTGTCTTCTTCCTCACATGTGCGAGAATGAGCTGGAGTAATGCACGTATGGCATCATATAGAATGTCGTCGACGGTTTCGCTTGGAGGATATGGTAGATGTGTTGGCATGGATGTTGCTGTATAGATGGATAGATGGTTAAGTTAAATTTACGCGAAATTCCAGCTGACGCGTTTTAATTAATTACGGTCATGTATGCGTAAAGAGATGAACGTAGCCGAAATCGAATGCAAACGTATGTAGATACACTCAAAGAAATCGTTTAACTTATAGCCGGCCACAGAGAATTTGTATCCGGTTAGGAAAGTTACAAGTCATGTCATGGAAGAGTCTTTGGGTTTTGGAATGACGTTTAACCTTTTCCTGGGCCGCTGTTACGAGTATGTATTAACTACATGCTGCGTACTTAAAGATCATAATAAAGGATATTTAAGAAGTTTTGTTGTTCATGACCATGATGTTGTAGGCCATTCGAACGTTCGTATGTTCGTTTGTTTGTTTGTTTGTCTGTCTTGCCCTGTCCTGTCTACTGTTTACTTTTGAGGTGGCTACATCGTTTACTCTCTGTTGTTTCTTGGTATCATTACTGCTATTGATGTTGTTGTTGTAATTGACCATGTTTTTGTTACTTTGTGGGTTCTGTTGTTATTACTGATGATGCAGATTTGTAGTCGTCGTTGTTGTTTTTTTTTTTTGTTGGTCTTCTCTGCAGCACCACTCATTCGATATCTCGAAGTAATTGAACATGATTCACCATAATTTTTTTCAATACTCACCTCTGTGGTTATTCATTTTGTTGTTGTTGATGCTGCTGTACATTAAGGTTAAGTATGTCTCATTGTTGTTGCTGTGTAGTGTTGTATCTTTTTTAAGTGAATTCATTTGTTTCAATTTATCCCGAGTGTGTGATTTCTGCTTTGGTACTTTTTTTCCGAGGTTCTTTTATGAGTTTCATTGCATTTCAGTGCAAATTCGTTGGTTGGGTCGTTTAATACCTTGGTTTTTTTTGGTTAATTACACTTCTTGGAATTTCGGATGAGTTAAGTAACAATTTGTATCTTTTTTGGTTAAAGTGTTATAAGTACCGTTATGATTTGTTATTTTGAGTGGCAGAATGTGTCAGCAGCGCGTATAATGATAAAGGTTTAGCCGAAAAAAATTTTAATAAATTAGTTAAAAATCTTTTAAAATTGGGAAATGAAAACAAAACTGGTTGGTAATGGTTGCAGGTGATTCATATTGAAATTAAACCAAAAATAATAAGAAGACTGGGTAGTATATGAATATATCTTCTGCAACTAAAATAAATTTAAACTGTTTACCATACTTAGGCTAATGAGGCCCATTGAGATACCTGGAATTATTACTGACCAGCTATCTAGCCACGATTTGGTTTTTCTTTAAATTTGCTGATCAGTATTTCCTGCAGGTCGTCATTGCTTACTACATATATGATATCCGAATAACCTAGTTCTAAGCTAATGCTGGGCAATCCACGAAAAGGTGGATCAGCCTCCTTGATGCAGTATCTACAGAGAGTGGTTTCTATGCCCTAATTTAAGGGCGTGTTTTCTACAAGACAATGTCCCGTTAGGTAGAGATCGGCAACACTTACTTTTGCCTGTTAGTGTTTAGCTAACTTATCTGCTAAACAATTGCCCGAAATGTGCCTGTGTACCGCTACTCATATGAGCCTTTTATTAACATACTCAGACATCACCCTTAGTGATCAATGGCATTATTTTACCGTCAGGGATGTAGCAAACATGGCTTCCATGCATTTAATAGCAGTCTGGTGAATTCCGAGTAAAACACGCTGCATTGGTCTGACAGCTTGTAGGAGATATTTATATTATCATCCGGTGTATAAAAGCCACATACTCTCTCATACAACTTTGATCCATCCGTGAAAAATTGGATACTTCTGGTATTCATTGTCCAGGTAATCCGTTTTTACGGGTAATGAATTGATCCGGAATCATAGTAAAGCATCTCCAGAATTCTCTGATAGCTTAAGTCCACATTCTCTATCATCAAAAATGCAGCGGATTCAGCCATGATACCAGGAGTCCAGATATTTAGAATGACACTATGTGCAATACCTTAGATCTTACAAGGAATTCAGAACGTTTTTCCTATGAAGGAACTGCCACCAATCTTCGATACCACAGAAAAGTATTGAACTAACTATTGCTGAACAAATCCACATAGTAACATTTGGAGGCAGACCACAGCGATTACCTATAGCTCCGTTACAGCAATAAAAAACAACTGATGACTTTTCGGCCCTCTCCTCCACATTGGATTTCCAAGCCAGTTTTCGGTCGAGAATAATCCCTAAATACTTGACTTGTCAACTGCAATTGCGCCCCATTAATTGACGGTAGTTCAAATTTTGGTTGTGGGAATGCTTAGTAAGTTTAGGTATCTATCAGTACAGATGATTGCAATATTATCGGCGTGGCAAATACCTGGCATTCGGTCATCTCCAATTCGAGAAGCAGTTCATTGACTGGAGTTAACCATATAAATGGATACAGAACTCCCTCCTGATGTGTCCCTCTATTAACATTTATAGCAATTGTGACCCCTTTCCATTCAGCTCTGACGTTCCACTAGAGGTATTCCAATTAGGCGAGTCATTGAACTGTCAATCTCTAGATCATGTAGTGAGGTCGGGGTCAAATGTGTCCAAAAGCTAAATGTAGCCCTTAATAAACAATAAATAACGATATGGACTTGCCTCATTTCGAGCGGTTATCAAACGACGATACAACATAATATATACAATATGGTGCACGGATCAAATACAAATTTGTATGTCCTTTAATTGTCTTCAGACAAAACACAAAACTGGGGAGAGAAAATAAAAACTTTTTTTCGCCATATAGAGCGACCCTAGTGGACAGCTGTATCAGTTGTCCTTCCCTTAGTGTAGGCATGCTGAAATTTTGAGAGTAAATACTGTGAAAGATTACTTTGAAATGGCTTTCTAATAAGTTTTAAGGACAAAAGTTGAGTGACTGATCGGTTGAAAGTCTTTTGGTTTGACATAAGAGTATTAGCCAGCTTTCGGGATGAAAACCACTTGGGTTTGTTTCCAAATGTTTAGAATGACTCCCAGTATGAGGAAGCCCTTGAAAATGACATCTAACCAACCAGCTGTTTTATATGTGAGGTTTAAAGGATTGTAAATACAGATATTTACAAATCTTTTTAGTTTTGTTCGCTATGGTGACAATTCTTCGACACGGAAGTTCGAGGAGACAGATTTACCTGTATGTTTGTCAACAGCCTAAACACTTTACTCGTCATTACTGCCCAGAACATATTTACTGGATAGTTCGGACTAACACGTGTCCGGATAAGGGATATTATCAAAACAGCAAAGTCTAACGGCTTCCCAAAGTTTCTGGCTTTGTGAAAGTCGAGAAGCCCTGTCCTTTCTTGTCTGGACGGTTTTAAATAATATTTGTATTCTTCTTTTTCTTATTTTGAAAGAACAATCATCAATCAATAATATGAATAGAACCGTATACGAAGCGGTTCGGTCTTTGGCGCTCTGTATATACTCTAGGGTAAAATGAACCGGTTCAGCACCAGTCAAGGGTGCTGATTCTCTGGGGTGCTTTAACCGGTCCTCGATATAGAACTGTTGTATGTAGAGAAACGTTAAGTTTTGTATTAGGTTGACCGTTAAAGTTTCAATTGATAACTGACACTTTGTGATGTTTCTTGAACCATCCCCTAAAATGCCAGTGTAGTTTTGGTTCAGTATTATTTTTTTATGTTCTTAATAACAAACTGAAATATAATCTAAATATTTCTAAAGATACGTTTTGACGACTTGTATAATTATCGAGAAAATTAAATTTTTTTTATTAAATTTAACTTTTTGGAATGGTAGAACACTGTAAAATTATATTTATAAACAACTATGTTGAAGAAATACAAAGCCGTAGGAATATTATACTAGTCAGATTGACACTTCTTTATCACGTAAGAATCACACATTCCATCTTTGCCAACCTCAGAACAGGTACTTCTGGGCAATTGACACCCCATTTCATGTAGGATAGTACAAATCCTTAACCTGGTCTATCGATTGAAATTTTGGCTTCATATAATCAGGAAGGTAATATATAAATGTTTATAAGTAATAAGCCAACAAAATATTTTACTCACATTACATTTACCGAACTCTTTTGTTATAGTAACTATAGGACAATTAGTTTTTAGTCACAAAAAATTACTCGCTTAAGCGAAAAAATATGTCGCTGTAATTGATGCTAACCATTTTAAAGATTTTCACCTTAAATCATATATAAAAATTTGTCACCAAAAATATACCATTAAACAATAATTCCCGTCGGCAGACACAAAATTTTCAAATTTATTTAATTTTCCTTACCTTTACAAGCCTTACGATTGACAAATGATTTTTCGCGTCAACCATTCTCCGACTTGTCAGTTTTTATGACAACAAAATTCTATACTTTTATGGATTTTCCCAAAAATTTCTTGTTTAGACTGTTCTCGAAACCAATGAATCGTTAAAATAAACCAAAAGAAAACTTTCAGATATGCCAAGTGGTAAATTTCATATTTATGCGGCAAACAAACAAATATCTAACACCCACATGTACACGTGAATTTCCGGTTCCGGTTAACTTAACCTCTAAATGTATTGATGAGCCTTTTAACAAACACAAGTAAAAACAGTCGTGCCAAAGTAAAAGCAAAAACAGAGCACACACAAAATACTAAATGTTCGAAGTATCACACACACACACCCGCGTCTAAACTTTCAAAAGCACACCCTACCAACTTGTGCCTCATCGCAACAAGCAGCAACGAACTAATGAAGTTCACGCACAACATTTTGGTTCGAACCCACATTTCGGTTCGATTCACTCATTTTGTGTGAGATGTACGACGACAAACATCGATCTCCAACATCATACCCATCATGTGGTTGGTGCGGGCTAATGATTAGAATTATGACCCACCCATACACTTACATGCGATGAATAAAAACACAACAAACAAAAAATAACTGTGACTAAACACAATCACGCGCATAAAAAATGCATTTGTGTGCGCGGTTTTTGTTTTGAGGGGTTGTGATTAGAAGGGAAACGGCAAAAAAAATTGGTGTTGCTGGCTATTGCAGATTTTTGTTATGAAGGCGATGGATGAGAGAAAAAGTGGTGAACATTTTTGCCATAATAAAAATAATTGAATTACAAGAAGAAGAAAAAATACATGACTCGATAATGATTACAATAAGAAAAAAAAAACGGACCAATGCTAATAATGGAAAAACGATGTTAAAAAAAATCGATGACTCGTTTGGCAATTTTATGATTTTTAAGGTTTCTTGTAAATGGAAGCTTATGAAACATTCATATGTGTAAGTTATATGGCGGCAAACTATTGGTTAAATGCAATAAATTATTTTTAAGCTTAAACGCGTGCATAAATGTGCGAGCCAGTAAGGATTTTCTACTTAGGAAGACCATTTTATATTAACATTGCCATTTTTTGTACAATGAAGTGACTCGAACTTGATAAAAACTACCTTTGCTGATAAAGAATTCTTGTTATGCAAAATTTGTAAATAACAACTTAATATACATATATAGCAACAAATTGGATCGATTACAACTCCGTTTTCAAACATGCATTGAACAATGGGGGCAACAATGGCATCCAACTCTTTGTAATTATCTAAAATTGGGACATTCTGAACGTAACCTTCTTTTTACTACCGAAAACTAGTTAAACATACATATGTATCCTGTTTGGGCTGCTTAAAGGTTTCACTATACTTTGAATTAGCTCTGGTTTATTTTGGGATTTAGCCATATTCTTAAATTTGTTATACTGTCACCTAAACGGTGGAGATAAAATATGTATCAGTTGACACGAGAAAGCTGAAAAGTATGAGGAAGACGAGTAAGACTATAAGTATAAGTATTTTTACATTGAGCTTAATACACCTTGTGATAATGGACCAGCAAACTAAATACGATCCTTCTGATGTCTCCAACCTTCAACCTTTTCTTGGTAATTATTCCCGTTTTTTCTGTAACCTTCATACAAATAGACTCTAATATAAAATTTTCGCTTTAATATCTACCGATTATAACCTTTGTATCCTTTTTATACTTTAAAGCTTTTAAATCTCCAGCAAGCCCTATAGTCAAGGAAATTACAGGAAGTGTACATAAACTTACTTAAAAACATTGATTTAGAATACTTAAAAACTAAATTTCCCTTTACACCCCATGAATGTGGTATGGGATGTGAATTAACACGTTTTCTACTTTAGATTCACAACAAACGACACCTACTGTTTATCGACGAATGCGAACGTCACTGTTTGAAAAGCTCTTACTAGACATAACGATTGGCACTATACTGCAAAGTTGCTGTCGCTATGTTGCTATGAATGTAAGATGTAGATGACTGGAGCCGGGAAACGAACCACAATCTCCCGCAAGGTAGTCGCATGTTCTAACCACCATACCAAGGTCGGTCCTTCTATTTTCGACATTGAAATGCAAAACTATACAACAACAAATGGCGACAATATAGTCGAAACCTATTAAATTTGTGGTGTTTTAAACATTGACATCAGACTCATCTAAGTACCGGGATACAGCGACATTCCGGGCAATTGCTTAGCGGATGAGCTAGCTAGACAGGGTACTTAGGCACAGTTTATTCCGGCAAGAGAATGTGTAAGTATGCCAATCTCTAGCTTCCGTCTGCACATCATTTAATGCACCGCTAATACAACGATTCAAGACATGGGAACAATCTTGCGCTATCACTTTCAAAACATTAACATAATGATACTATATCCCTTAATCATATTGGGTGATGCATTGAACTTGATACAGCAGATTGGCATTCATAGCGATTATCTTTTTGTTTTATTAAATTTTGCTCACGATGTGTTATAATAATGAATCATAGCTTATATGTCTCAAATCGTAGTTATCCAATTTTTAAAACTATAATCGTTCCTTACCCCTTAAATTCTGCGAAAGAGAATTCGGCGAGAAGACGGGCGATGTAATAACACAACGATTTTCTTAAAATCTTATGATATCAAATTCTACATCTGATTTCTAGATATTCTAATGTCTCCATAAGCTTAAGCTTTCCATTAATACTATATTGCATTTCCACACAGTTTTATCACTTTCTTTTTTCATTTATAGATTTTGTTAGTTTGTATTTCCGCTTTGTTTTGTTTGAACTTTCTTGATTTCCTTCCCGTTTGTTTGTTGACTTCTTCGAGATTCCTTTTTGCTACGAAAGCAAATACGCGAAAATCTATTATTGCGTTCGCACAATATTATTGCTTTCGTATTTGTCGTGGAACCGATGGGGTTGGGGTTTCCCTATTAATCCTGTCTGCCATAATGCACACACACGCACACACTGTCACTCGCAATTACACCAACTACAATTACACTTGTGCTAGGGGGAGCGACGATGGGAGGGACGACGTATTGCGTTGTACGTCACACAGTCACACGTGAAAATTGTCTTCGAACACTCATCCACAGCAGACACCGTAAGTGATAGACGGACAGACACGCAGCCAGACAGACAGACAGACACTGACTAAGTCAGTCGATGAGACTGAGGCCATCACCTACTGTCTGGCTGCCTTGCGGCCTCAGAGCAGCAGCTCTCGGTTGCTCATTCGGTGGTGTTCCTTTGAGTTTTTTATTCTGTGCTTCCTTGTCTGCAACTCAGTTCTTTTTTTTTTACTCGTACTATGGATGGATGGATGGATGAAATGTCAATGGGAAAGAAAAGTGCCAAAACACTACGACGAAAATTCAACGAATTTGTGAACAACAACAAAAAACCGCGATTGGTGACACGTGCTTTTTTCAGCTGTTTTGGAACAACAACACAAAAAACAACCCAGACCAATAACAACAACAGAGGTGAATCACAAAGCAAAGGGAAAAATAACTCATGAAAAAAGTGGTGAAAGACGACCAGAAAGGGGAACTGGCACACACAAAAACAGCAGCCGCAAAAAAAAAAACGGCACACGAAAATTGCACTGTAAAGCAGCGAAGAAGAAGAAGCAGAATTATAAAAAACCGTAGGGAAAATGCTGCCATACGAGAGTGGAAAAGCGAAATCAAAACAAAAACATTAAGGCAGGCATTGTTCCTTGGTGTGTGTATGTGTGTGTGTGTAGCAGTGTGCGTGCGTGTGCCTCACATTCGTATTTGTCTCGCCATCAAAATGTGCATTCGCCAATTTCACCGTTACAACGAAAATGAAGGCGAAAAATAATAGAAATGCACAAGTTAACATTGAAGTGTCAGAGTGTTTCCTCAATATGAGAGAAGAGAGAACATCATCATCATCACCATGACTTGTGGTGATAAAAGAGCATGCATGGCATGCATAGGGAGTAAGCAGCATGAGAGAGTTATGGGGAATCGAAGTGGGTGAGTGTGCAAGAGAGAGAGAGAGTGCAAAAAATTGCACAATAATGCAGTAGTAAAAACTAGAGATGATAAGAAGTGACATGTTTGTCACTGTTTCAAAATGTGCAACTGTCTCAATTTAGTTTTTCCGAAAAGTACTTGCAGCGTCAGTTGGAATATTACATCAATAACATGACATTATTCAGCGGAGCACAACGTGCGTTCTGAGTAGGCAGGACCTCGGTTCCTAGCTAGATGGCGGTGTGGACTTCAAATGTAGCGTAAGAATGGAGAAAGGCATAACTATGGTCTAAACAACAAGTGATTTATCACTTAACGTAGCAACTATTAAGAGTGGGGGGGGGAATCGGACGGAGTGCAAGCCTCGAGTTAGTACATGACGGTCAATATAGTACGCTCACAAACTATATATGTACAATTTTAATATCCTATCAAGTAAATAGTATAAGATCCGGGCCTAAACGGCGACCTTGTAGTCGGTAACAGTGGGGTAGAGCTCACCTTGGAATAAAGCCCCCATGGGTAGGTATCTACGTTAAACACTGACAAATTCGATACAACTATTCTACGACTATAGCGCAAAGAAAGTTATCATCGATTCAATTGATTACACAGTATAAAATTTTTTCAGCTCATTGATTTGGGACTCTAATCAAATTTACCTAAATCGGACTAGTGGTTCTCGAGTTATGTCAAACAAAAGAGCCTAAAACGTGACAAATTTCCCTATACGATACTTAACTTAATTTCCCTTTGCACCCCATGAATGAGGTATAGGATAGCTTCTCGCGTTGTTGTGAATTAACATGCTTTCTATTTTTTGATTCACAACTAACGGCACCTACTTGTTTATCGACGAATGCGAACGTCACTGTTTGAGAAGCTCTTACTAGACACGCCGATTGACTCGACACTTATACTGCGAAGTTGCTGTCAATAACATTCGAGGGGAGCCGACAATGAAAGAACATTTTTTTTTTAAGATGACTGGAGCCAGGTTTGAACCTGCGATCTCCTGCATGGTAGTCACGTGTTCTAACCACTATGCCACGGCCGGTCACCTATACGATACTTACTAACTTCAAATCGATATTAAATTCATATGGCATGTTACTTGACAAAACGAATAATGCAGAACTTCTTCTTTTTAGGGCTACTTTCACGTGCAGTTCTCAGAATTGAGTCCCAAAATCATGTGCTGAACTGCCTAGACTTTCTATTCAAAAGTAGACTATATGCGCCCAGAACATTCTTTACATTTACATCCTAACAAAATTTAAATAGTAAAGGTAATAAAAAACTTTAAGATCATGTTGACTGGCTTCAGTTCGCTAATGAAATATTTAAAACATAAAATTAAAATTTTCAACATTAACCCACTCAGTGTTTTTTGAGGAATTCTAGGAATGTAGTCGCAAGGAAATACCGGCCAAGCCGATATTCAAAATATCCGCTCCAAGTTGCAGCAGTATCAAATTATCAAGGATCACATATCGTCAGCTTAGTATACAAACCTGCTAACTGTCTCTCAGCTTATTTTGCATTCTGATTGCTCATTTCGTATTTTATTTAATGTCTATGAATTTACAAATACCTACAAAGTTTCGATATTCAAACAAAAACTGCGATAGTAAATATTATAATACCAAATGTTATCTCTGAATTTACCAAATATTCCAAATTGCTAAAGTTGTCAAAAAAAAACATCGATCGACTATATGACTATACACCATACACAACAGGCACAAAAGTACCAACTCTTTGCCATCCCTATGTATGAGATTCTTCCGTTGACTGCTATCCTATGGATGGGCTATATTAAAGTGAATCCGTAATGTGTCTACGAAAAATTACAACAACAGTCATCAGTGATGATGATAATAATAATACAAAAAAAATGCATAGGAGACTAGGAGAGAAGTTAGTTTGTAATTTTGTTTTTTTATTTTTTATTTTATTTCCGCCACCTAAGGGAAAATAAGGCACTGAGAGAAGAGAGTACATTATAGTGACTGTGCATGGGTCATAGGTTAGGGAGGTTTTTGAATTTACCGAATTTTTGGAAGTTTTTTTCTGTTATTTTTTTTTGTTTTGTGACTTTTAGCAATCATCCCCTAGAAGTGTGATAAGTTTGTGGCGTGCAATTTTGGCAAATTGCATTATTATACGTTTGACTGCAATGCAATAATTGTGATAACAACACTTATAATACACTTGTAAAATTGTGCTAAAATAGTACAAGCCCATCAAGGTAGTGCGAAATAACAACTAAAAGTCTTCTTCGCGATTAACATCAGTAGCTGATATAGAGTTAAAGACATGATAATCACTCATATCTGCATCTCAAAATCATAGCTAACATCATTAACTATGTTATCACTACTAACGTCATCATCATCTGTGATAATGCTCTAAAAGAAAAACAACATTAATGAAATCGCGTAAAACTGTTTTCAAAAAAATCTCTCTCATTTTTTTATATTCTCCCTCTCGCCGTGTCTTATTAATGCCTATAATGCATTTGCAACAGCACCACCTACTTTCCCAACTCAACCTATGCCTTCCTCTTCTGCCCGTGATAGTAATGGGGGGGTTAGACGTGTATTACATTGGTAGTGCATGAGGCAAGGGGTTTTGAATTTTGATATTCATAATCCCCTGTGACTGTGATATTATTAATATCACACAGTCATACAGGAAGATAGCGAATGCGACTGCAGATTTGCTAAGGGGTGGTGTGATTGTCAGGCAGGCAGGAAGGCAGGGAACAGACAAGTTGCTGTTTGTTCCCTGAATGCCTACACAATATTGAACGTAATGATATAGAGGGCGTTAGGCTACAATTTCTCTCGAATGTGTCACCCCTCTCTGTGCGGAAATAGGCGACTTTGCCTCTCACACAGCGAACCCCTTCGTCTTTTTTGGTTTTGGGCAAGGAGTGCATGCATCGTATCCATATTGCACATGTTGTTGTTGTTTTTTTTTTTGGATCATAGCAGTTATTGTTGTCGTTGTTACAAAAATGCATTATTAAATAGTTTTCTGGGTGTTGGTGTTTATTTAAAAATTAATAGAATTTTGTACTCGTTCCACACTCTAGCTTACACACACACACACACACAACCTCACACATACTATCAAAGACTGACAGTGTTTAGACACTGTGACTGCCCGACTGTCTATTTGTCTGACTGCCTGGCTGGCTTACTGTCTGTCTTTGTATTAGTGCGTGTGTGATAGTTTTTCTCCAGAGCAGATGATTTTGTTGTTGCTCTTTTCCCTTAGCATTACGTTTGTTAATTTGAATTTTATTAGTTTTTAGACAATTTGTCGTTGTTGCTGTTGTTGCAGTCGTTGTTACTGACTGGATTTATATAATAATAATTTCTATATAATATTAGAGAAAAACTAACTGACACACACCAAAATAAAAAAAAACACAAAAATTTATATTCTGGAAGTGCGACTGCGTTAGAAAAATGTTAGAGCTGCTGCTGCTGTTGCTGCTGTTTTTAGGGGAAATCAAATAAAATATATATTTTCCTAATAATTGTCGTTATTGCATTTTGTTGTTGCTGTCTCGCATTTTCTATTATTATTATTTGTTTTTTTTTTTTTTGTTTCAACAAAATGTGAGAGATTTTCAAATGCTCGATATTCAAATAGATACAGAGACGCATGTATATAGAGACATTTTTATTCAGATATTTATATGTAGATTGAGAATTTATGGTTTATTATGATTAATGTGACAGATTTGTCTGTTTTTCGTTCTGGATATTTGTCAATAGGGAATTGAAAAAATTGCACTGAGCAACAACAATATGTGTAGATAGATATTAGATTTCATAGACACAATATTTAGTTAAAATAGAAATTTTTGAACTAAAAACACGTTTGAAAGAATGATTTGATGCAGTTTCCAATTACTTGAGCTTTACCACGTATTGTAATTATTTATACTTTGTAATATTCAAAGTTTTGCTAAATTAGGTTCGAGTTCAATGTTTCCATTTTTCAATATTTCAAAATGCGTTAACCAGTTCTATAAAGGCAAAATGAGACATAAAAAGTCTCAGCCTCAGTGAATTTCCCGAAATCCTGCTGGATTCTCCTTTTATTGGTGTACAGGCTCAAACTGTTTGTTTGCCAGGTTCGTCAATATTTCCATCATATGGGCAGTCGAAGACTAAAGTGATATAAGTCCTTATATATTTTTGAATCTGTAGCTGCGTTAAGCAGACACATTATGCGAACGCTAGTTGTATCAAAATTTTTCCACTATAACACAATGATAATTTTGTACGTTTTAAATATATTAAATGTACTTGAAGCACGATCAATGAAAGTAATTAGAATGTGAGTGCAGAATTTCGAGGGAGTAAAGTTCAACAAGTAATCAACCACAATACGGACGACATATATCTTAAGAGATTCCGATAATGTAGAGTGTGTACAAGTGTATGTTTGTAAACATCATATGGTTAGGTAGTGGTGAAAGGCGAATAAAACTACCTCACATAGACCAATCAAGGCCCTTTTGTATTACCTCGGGCATAAGTGGTGCCCCTCATCGGTACCAACCTGTCTGATACACAAAGTTATTAATATTATGAATATCGATAACGGTAATATGCGCTTGACCTCCTAAACACCGACCCTAGTAACATATATTCAGATGTCGTTTAATAAAAGCCGAGACAATAGCAAAGCAGGTGCTCAACGCTCTCCATTCTCTCCACAAATCAATCCGTAGCGGCGTCAAAAATACGGTAAGTACGGGTTTTCTTAAATCCAGTATAAAATGATTGATTCAAGAACCGATTTTTATGCAAAGAGAAACTTATTGCATGATCTTATATACAAGATCGAGGTTAGAATGAAATGGGCTCCTATGCAGAACACTCGGATTAATTAAAGTGGATTAAATACTTGTTTTAATCGCCGATACAACAATTATCTTGCTCTAAGAGTAAGATAGTTATTTCGGTAGTTGCTAAACGATCTCATCAGCACCCTTTGCTGTGACTTCTCCATCAATCTTTAAAAACCAAACGAGAAGCCCAGACACACCGGTGCGAAGATAACATCATCGAAGACCACAACCACGCTTACATTTTATAACAAATCCAGTTTTTTTCTTTTTTTAAGAATAATTGAGTTCAGATCGTACTTTAAGCTTTAAGTACAGTTTCTGCAAAAAGTAAGAATTTTAAGCTTAAATTTAGAAAACAAATTTCTTTTCTGTGTAGTTTTCTAGCGTGTTGGCATTTCAGAAAATATTCCTTCAGAACCGACACTAACGAAGACAGTCTTTTCTACATTAGTGTGACGTGATCTTTTGATCTCTTAGGATTGTATCCTGGTCAAATTTGTCTAGCTATCCTACTTGTATCAAGATTCACCCATCTTTCTTCTCTAGTGCGAGGTGATATTTTGATTTCTTTAGTTTGTATCCTGATCAAATTTATCTAGCTACCCTACAGGTATCAAGATTTGTCCATCTAGGCCAAAGCCTGTGCGAGGAAACTAGCGCAACAATGTTAGCAAATCTTATGCGGTTTCGTGGTGTCGGTCCTTTTATAGCGAGTTTAGCGGCTTTGCAGTACCCCGGTTTGTCCCTATGACCGGGCACCTATGTAAGACATATGTTACAGTGCTCAGCTATCTCATTAAGACATTTCCATAGATTGAATGGCAGTATTGCTGCCGTCGACTAAAATACTTCCCTGATTTTCATAACTTCCACCTGATAGATACCACAAGTATCTGGTAATCTAGGTGCTATGTCTAGATTAAGATCTTACATTGCAGTCCGTAGCCTATCTTCAAATCAAGATTCGAACCGTTTGTAAACAAGCGGAGATAGTTTCCGTTTCCTGGCATTTTTCACCCCATTCATCTCTGGCAGGTACGCTGGTGATAAAGTTCTTCTCGAAGACGTGTACAGTTGGTAAAGGCAAACATCATATAGTCTATACTCGAAAGCGGTATAGCGTCTTAAATGTGTTCAGAACACCTTTAATCGCCTTCTCTAACAAGATTTACATGTAAATCCTTAAAAAATTCTAATTGTAAAATAACTTAAGTATCATAAACATGATCACAGGCGCCAGTTTGGTTACTAAATGCTAGAGAAGTTCACCAGGTATACCAACACTTTTTTCTTAGATCGTGCACACTTACACCTAAAAGGGCATGTTAACAGGCAAAACTACAGGTTTGGAGTTACGCTAATACTAAATTGAAGCATGAAAACCCCGGACATACCGCCAAGGTAACTGTATAGGCAGCTTTTATGAACATAAAAAATATACCGTTACAGTGAATACACAGTTTTGCTACAGCGCTACAGAATTTCAATAGTTTTAATCAAAGATCGCAGGACAAAAAGTGATATCCAAAAGAGTTGACATTAACTAGCGACCTCGTAGCCTCGACTTATCTCTAATAGACCTGATTCTTTCGGGATACCTTTAAGGTAAAGTTTTCATTGGCAACCCAGATTTTCTAGGAAGAACATATCACCATGCGACACGTTGCAGCAGTAACGAAATAGTCAAGTACCACACAAGCATAATGTAATTTTTAGAAAATGTAAATCCTATTTATGTACTTACATATTTTAGTTTTAATCCCAAGTACAAATACTTTTGGTCCACCCTGTACTTAGGAGTATGAATATAACTGTCACGTCGTAAATGTGACCTTAGAGAAGAGTACAGCATATTTTTTAATTCAATTTAATAAGTTTAAACTATATTATGACAATTAATATTTTGTAAATTTATATTAAACCATCTTTGTAATACAATGTATTTTTTTAAACTAAATGATAGTATCAGTTTGTATTTCCAAAAGTATACAACCATTTCAAACTACAAACAATTTATCTTCCAAATTTTATCATCACTTTCATCATCACCAGCGACTGAGGATGCTGCTGTTGCTGCTGCCTTTAGCGATGAAATGAAAAGAAACGAATTGCAGCATCGTTGTATTAGCATTCGAAGGATGTGGTGTTGAGTGATAAATTAATTGGCTAACATCAGCAGCAACAACAACAATACGAACAACCAAAAACAGTGGCCGACATGTATAAGCGCAATATTTTGTCATTTGGCAGTACTTGAAAAAGTTGATTCAAATAACGGCGCCATTAAGGTTTACACAAACAAAATAATTTATATGATATGAACATGCATCGCCATCAACATTACTCTTAACTAAAGGACACAAATGCAATTACAAGGATCTGTAGGCAGGGGGCAAGAGGAAATTAGGGAAGTGAGGCAAATAAACAAACAAAAACAAAAAAACGCAAATAATTACAATTATTTTTACAAATTAATCTCAATTATGGAGGTCACAGGATAAAGCGAACAAAATGCACAAATATTTAAAGTATAGAACAAAAAAAACTATATTGGTTTTTACTTCAAGCAAAACTTTACAATTAAAATTGTCAACAACTAACGCGCTTTCTTGGCTCATTTAAAATTTTATTTGTTTTCCAAAAAGCCGACGGTTGATATTTCCCACATCTTTTTTTGTCTGTGGCTGCTTACCAATCCCTTGGTCGCTATATTAATGTCCTTTTTCCGCTTTAGTGTGTTGTTTAATATTTTCAATGGCATCTGTAACCCTTTCTCCCTTCAATTTTTTTACGAGGGCTGCTATATATATTTCTGGCCTAGGCAACAATAAGTGTTGCCAGGTGCAATCTGATATTTCCATTGGAAAGGTTGACATTTTTTAGCATAACATCACTCAGAACGTGTTGTCATTTAATCGTGAATTGTTAAACTTACAGAGCTTTGAACAATTCAATTCCGTTAAAAAATGGAATTGACACGTGAGCATTTTCGTGCGATCATTTTTCACAACTTTCGACGTGGATTATCCAGACAAGAGTGCATCGATGAACTTAAGTCTTTGTATGGTGATCAAGCACCATCATATAGCACCGTGAAAAACTGGTATAACGAATTTAATCGTGGTCGCAGTTCGCTCAACGACGAATTCCGTGAAGGTCGTCCAAAAACGTCCGTTGTGCCAGAGAACATTGATGCCGTGCGTGAACTAATAATGCAAGATCGTCATGTGACATACCGGGAGATAGAGGCATCCTTGGGCATTTCTCCCACCAGCATACATTCGATATTACATAAACACCTGACCGTAAAAAAGGTTTGTTGTCGTTGGATCCCGGACAATTTGACAATCGCTCAAAAAAAGGCTCGTGTCGATTGGTGCAAAGAAATGTTGAAAATATACGATCGCGGTTCTTCAAAAGATGTTCATAAGATCGTCACAGGTGACGAATCTTGGATCTATGCGTATGAGCCCGAAACAAAACAACAATCGACCGTGTGGGTCTTCGAAGACGAGCCAAATCCAACGAAAGTTGTTCGTGGAAGAAGCACTTCGAAGCAAATGGTCGCCTGTTTCTTCGGCAAAACTGGTCATGTGGCGACTGTTCCGCTTGAGCAACGAAGGACGGTCAATTCTGAGTGGTACACCACAATTTGTTTGCCTGAAGTCTTCGGAGAAATTCGAAAAACAAACAAGAGAAGACGAATCATTCTTCACCATGACAACGCGAGCTCTCACACATCGGCTCAAACCAGCGCCTTTTTGACCGGCCAAAACGTCGAATTGATGGGTCATCCGCCGTACAGCCCTAACTTGGCACCCAATGACTTCTTTTTATTCCCGCACATCAAGAAAAAAATGCGTGGTCAACGATTTTCGTGCCCAGAAGATGCTGTTGAAGCGTTCAAAAACCATGTTTTGGAGGTGTATCAATAGGAGTGGAAAAAGTGCTTCGACAATTGGTTTGAGCGCATGCAAAAGTGTATAAATCAGGCTGGAGAATACTTTGAAAAACAATAAAACAATTTTTGATGATAAATATTCGCATTTTCATTATTAGGCCAGAAATATATATAGCAGCCCTCGTATACCATAAAGCATCATTTTGTAATAATGTAGTGTTGTTTTTTTTGTGGGACCTAAATTTTGCTTCTATTCCGTCGGTTTTTTTTTTGTTGTTTGGGAAAACATTAAGTACTTAATAATAAAAACGTGGTTTTGTTATGAATATTTTTTCCGCTATTTACATTGGCAAAAAACAAAAACATTTTAAGGACTTTTTTTTTGGTACATTGAAAATCAAAAAGAGTGAATTTTCACCCATTGAAATGTTTATTCAAAGAATGCTGTGGAACTGGGATGTGGAGGGAGGCAAATGAAGTGTATAGAAAGGATAATTAAGAATGCTTATTTATCTAGAACGGCGACATTTGGACGGTTCAGTTTGGTTTGTGTGTCTGTATTTTTGTTTTTTTTTCTCATTTAACAATTTTTATGAATTACTCCCAAAAAGGATGAAGGAAGCAAAAAAAAAGAGGAATAAATGAAAAAAATCACTGCACATTAGTATTTCATTGCGGTAATAATAATACAACAGTTGAATGAGAAAGGGGAAAGGGAGTTTAATAATTTCAGTGCTGTGCACTAAAATGTGCCATATTTTTGTGGCAATAAAAATAGAGGAAATGGTCTAAGTTAGGTTATACTATACTGAAATTTAGAATTTTTCTTAAAGCAAACAATACGTACTAGATGTCATTAGTTAGTTAACTACCAAGTGTTGTTCTTGAAAGCGAATATCCTCAAAGTAGAGGTTAAGTTCTAAGGTGGGCAAGGTCGTTCAAAAACTACTTTATTACTACCTCCCTTAGTGAAATTATGTATGCAAGCTTCCATTTTCTAAACGGAGTTTGAGTTTTAAGATGAGCAAGATCGGTCAAAAACTGCTCCCACCTCTTATACAAATCGCCCCATTTTTTGGGGTCTTTCCCTGCGATCACAGTAGTAGATTAAGAGCAATCAAGCTGAAATTCGGTATACAAGCTTCTATACTTTAAACGGAGGTTAAGTTTTAAGATGAACAAGATTGGGCAAATATTACTCCAACCTCTCATACAAACATCCCCCTTTATGAGAGTGTCGTCTATCTGTTTCAGCAATGAGTAAATTAAGTAATTTCGGAAAAAAAATTCTCCCATACAAACACATTAGGTTGTCCGTCTATTCCTGAGATAACAACCAAAATTTGTATATTTGTAATCCAGTTAAAAATTGGGAAAATGGGCACTTTTCGATTTTAAAGGCTCTGGATTCCCTTTTTTGTGTAGGTTTGTTCCGCATTTTTTCTCCTATTCAATACCTACACTTCTGCTGCAGACACAAAAGTGATATTTTGTGTTAAAATATAGAAGAAGTGCTTAAAATCCACATTGAGCAAAAAAATTCATATGGCCATTTAATTATTAATGTAGCCAACTTGACGAAAAGAATGATGTAGAAGTCCTTATTTTTGGGGTTACTTTCACATACAATTCTCAGAATTGAGTCCCGAATCAATGACCTGAAAAATGTTGTACTGTATAAGGCACGGGAAATTGTGAATCGCACTGTGACTAACATTTTGTAATATGCTAAGAAGATGCTACTAAAGCAGGGTATAGGTTATTATACCTATATCCCACTGAACTGGCCTCCTTTTCGGTGGTTATTCGAGGTCTTTCAGAAATGTATCATGAGAACGACGTCCTGCCTTGTCTGGGCGAACTTAACATAGCCCTGGAAACCATTAGGGCCACGAAATTGGCCAACGGTAAATGGTTGGCGCATATCACGCGTTATTCTGACATAACGCACTTCTACCGCCTGAGGTATGTGCTGCAGAGCATAGTCAGGATTCAAAAGGACAATAAGAAGGATCTGACTCAGTGCCACAACTACCAAAGATTTGGTCATGTTTCGCCTAACTGCGGTTTGTCATACCTTTGCGTGAAGTGCACTGACGGTCACGGCTCCGGTAAGTTCAACATCCCGAGCAAGAGTGTGCTGACGGAAGAACATCTGATGGATTGCTGTGGTTATAAACGGATGTGTGCAAATTGTGATGGGCTTGAGGGCGAGCATGAGGCTGGCGATCATCGTTAAACTGCCTCTTGGCAGTGGAGGTGTCTCTTATGCCACTGCTATGGGTGCCACTAAAACCGTATCCACATCGAATGCACCTCCTAACGCGACAGAACTTGCTAATACAGTGTGCTTTTCATGGGGTCTGCGATGAGCCCTTTTGGATTTATGGACTGAGAATGCTCACGACAGCTGGGGAAAGATTGTTCGGCATGCAGCAATACTGTGGTATGGTCATGTTACGAAATTGAAGCCTATTTAAATACTTAGTATCTCAGAATATGTTATGTATTGATAATTATAAGAAGTATTCAGGCACTGTATGTATGGATTAATAAATATGAATTGAACTGAAATAAATGTTTGTAACGAGTAAACTCAAAAACCAAGCGACCAATTATAATAATTATTTTTTTGAAATATCACAATTTGGCTAAAGAAGGGAACTGCATAACTTATTTATTTATTTTCAAAAGTATTTAACCTTAATTTATATATTATCGTAAATTGTGTATTTGAAATATACATAGCAATTGCCACATACTTTTATAGTTTTAAACAAAAATTTATTGGTATGAAATAATCTCTTTTTTCTTTTCATGCCTCTTGGTCAAGAATAAAATCACTTAAACAACGATTTTCTAAGCCGGGGTTGCAAAATTATTACCTCTAATTTTATTATTCTCAAAAGATTCAAATTCATCGTGTCAATAATGGCAGCCTTGGAATTGCCTTTGTTTTATTTGACTTGTTAAAATGTTTGATACCTTCTATGGCTGATGATAAATGAAACACTTAACAAATACAGACTAAAAACAGTAAAACATCACCGCTTAACACAAATAAATGGCAAAATCAATATTGCCGTAGAAGAAAAAAACGCAACCACAAAAAAGGCCCAAATATACCAATACCCCCTCTAGACCCTTAAAACAAAACAAAAATCATTTACCAAAAAGATCGTTTCTTACAAAAAATACATTAAATACAACCAAATTTTGCCTAAACAATTTTTTCTTGCTAATTACCTCAAAACGTTTTCTCTTCCTAGCAAAACTTAAATATAATTACCCTTTTTTCCACAACAGATCATAACAGCACAGAGGCAGAGGAGTGAAGTGGACTTCGGCAGAAAAATGGCCTTAAAACAAATCATAAAGAAGCAAAGCAAGAAAAACGTCTCAATGTAACTTCGAATGTAACGCAACAAAGATGATGAAATTCGCAGCACTGGAGAACTGGAGTGGCAAAGGAGGCGTTGAAACAAGTGTGCCAGGAAAACCCTTAAGTATGAGATGGTCAACAGAAAAAGAAAGACAAGCAAAAAGAAAAGCAGCAAGCGCTAGGAAATACTTGTACTTGAAATGGCGTTGAAAATCTTAAGTGCTACCATGGCCAACACCTATCGTGCCGGCAAAACGACAGGGCCGGCAAAGTCTACATTACAAGTACCCGACGAACGGCTTCGATTAGCCCAAATATTGTGGCCGGCTGGACGGTGCTGCTATACGTTCAGTCAACTCAAACAGCGTCCGGACAACCGATGTGTGTAATTAGTTAATTTTTCAACCATCTTTCGCCTGTTTCGTTCGGGGGGATTTATTTATTGTTTTTTGCTTAATTTCTGTAGCCATTGGCTAACGGCTTTCGGTGTTATTAACCAAATTGAACTGAAGAAGCAAAAAAAAAACAAGCAAATCTATGTGGCAGCAGAATCTGTCCAAGCCATGTTGTATTGTTATTATGATTTCTGTTACTTCTTGTGGTATTTAACTTAAAGCAAGTTATTAATACGTATGTATCGGTAAATACACGTGAATATGTATCTATACATATGTATATATACTTAATATTTTCTTCCTGAGTTAACAACAAGTAATAATGATAATAATCGTTCAATGACCGTTTTTATGTAAAGTTTTCAATACATCTTGTAGTCTGAGCTTCTTCTTGCCTACCTAAACCATTGGGCAGTCGACAAAAAGTGATGGTGGTCAAAAGTAATGATGTTTAACTTAATTTTAAGTTTAAGTTGCTGATTTTATTTCTAAGCGTTTCATTTTTTTCCGTCTTATCTGCTGTTCGTGGTGGTATGTACCGCTCACTACTCCCTTCAAGTATGTTGAGGAGTTTAATAGTTGTGTTTTAAGTTAGCCACCACTACCACCATTCACTGTAATTAGTAAGAAAAGTGTTAATTGTTTTAAGTCATATTTTTTTCACCAGTTTTGTTCATGTTAAACTTGTTTTCATACCTTGAAAAAGCAAATCAAAGTTTAATAATTTCTGGCGTGAAGAGAAAATAACAGGTGCGTCGTTATGGGTCCAGACGAAATAATTTGTAGAATATGTATCTATCCATAGGTCTTTGATATATGTATGTATGTACAGAAACTAACGATTGAGTGTACTAAAGAAACAAAATATTGTAAGTTGACATATCTAACAGCAAATATGATTTTGGATAATTTCTTGCCGTCTCTATTTATCCTACTGGGCACAACGTGCGTCCTACGTACGCGAGTACTATCGAAACAACGATTCTTCATTATAACATACGTTGGAAAAATGGAGCTCAATCGATTTAGTTGATTAGAAAATGGGTGCAGGAGTTTGAGGCTAAAACGTCAACATTGAATCTTTGAATCTTAAATATGCCCAAACCATCCTCAAACCGCATTATAAAAGCCTCAAGTTATATATTGAAGTGGTTTTACCAACATTTTTTCCTCAGACGCGGCAGACTTCCACCTAATCAGTCAAAATTGCTGGTATTTGAGTGACATTTCTCCTAGTTAGGTTTTCTTAAGTTTTGACCCCTATCACAAGGCAAATTCACTGACCAAATTTCATTATCCCCTATCAAAAAATAGTTCATTTTGTATGGGAGGTACAAGATAAGGTAACCTGATATAGTCTATAGTCATTTGTCAGTCAAATTTTCTGAATGTACTGAATTAAGAGTACTAACAAAAAAAAACTATGATGGTGCATGGAAAACTATGATGGTTAATTCGGTCATTTGTATAGAAGGTACCAGAAAGGGTGCCGCAAAGACATCGGGTTTCTTCTACTATTACAAGATAAGTGAATTGATCAAATTCAAATATCCTCCATTTGTCACTTCGGAAATTATAAAAGAAGTATTATTTATCCAAAAATATCTTATTTTGTATGGAAAGCAACAGAGGGGGTGGGACTATTCTGCTTATTACTTCATTTTGAAAAATATGAATACCCTAATACTCGGATTTGCATCATTAATTGGCACCGACAAAACGGGACGCAATGCGAAACAAGACAAATCGAATTGTTTTTTTCCATATAGTTGTATAGTATTTTCTTTAATTCGTTCCATAGGTTAAAAAAATTGTATACATTTTTTTGTAACATTTACTGCAACAAACAGATAATGTTTAGTAAAACATAAATTAAAGTCAATTCAAAGCAATTGTCGCATTAGGGTTTTGCTTGATCATAACACAGTACAACATTTTTTAGCTCATTGATTTGGAACTTAATTCTATGAACTGCACGTGAAAGTAGCCCCAAAAAGAATAAGTTCTGCCCCATTCGTTTTTCCAAGTTACATGCCATAATAATTAAATATCGATCTGAAGTTATTTAGAATTTTAGTATTTAAGTTAGTAAGAATTTGTCACGTTTTAGGCTCTTTTGTTTAACATAACTCGAGAACCACTAGTCCGATTCAGCTGAAACAAATTAAGAATTACAATTTCTTTAATCTGTTCATATAACGTTTTCCTACATTAGCAACAGTTTCACTTTTCCATTCATTAAATGTTTTTGAACTGGGTTTATTTGATAGCAGTTACAATAAAACTGTTGTACTCCGTGGCGTATGATATATGTGGAATATTACTTATGATAATCATACGCCACCATATAATAATATATCAAAAGAGCTTAAAACGATGCCCATACAATACTAACTAACTTTAAATCGATATTTAATTATTATGGCATGTAACTTGACAAAACGAATAATGCAGAACTTCTTCTTTTTGGGGCTACTTTCATGTGCAGTTCTCAGAATTGAGTCCCAAAATCATGTGTTGTACTGTAAAAGCTGGAACTTTGCGACTAAAAATTTGAAAAATGGAAATCTTGTTTTTGGAACAAAAGTAAACAAAAATAGGAAACCACTCTGTATAAGAAAAATAGAAAAAAATTTTATTTTGCGATGCAAAACAAAACATTGGCGTCGAAATTCGCAGCCACTCAAATTTTTTTAGACGATGCAAATAACATCGGCTCAATTAGGGGCGACGCAAATCGAGGTATTAGGAACTAGTTAATTTTAATTCCGATTAGTTATCGTTTACTCGAGTTATCCTGCTCACCAGCCCGCCATACAGACGTACATAGCTCAATCGTCTTAAAAAATCCTGAAATATTTGGTCTTATATCTTGGGATATAACTCATCTCCTTTAATGCGTTACACTGGTTCTTGTGTCAATAGATATATACCATCATGGTATGATGGTATGAAAACAGCAAGAAAATAATGTTAAAATTTTAAAGCATTCTGTGCGTGCGTAATCTTTTTTCATGATAGAGAAAAAGTGACACCATATTTCTTAGTACTTTTTCATGCCCTACACGACTGTGATGTGGGACTTTTGATATTTGCAAATAGTTATATCCCTAATGTAAATGTATATGGTTGAATTCGGTCATTTGTATGGGATGTACTAGAAGGGGTGCGAAATGTTATCGTTTTCTGAGGAGGTAACTCATCCGACTTCAAATATGAATTTGAATATCCTGCAGTTTTCCGCTAGCCAGTTACGGGGAACATTTTAGTTTTTAAAAAATTCGGCGATTTTTTATAGGAGGTACCAAAAGGGTGGGGTAATTTTATTTATTTTCAATTCCCTAACTACATATTGGGCGGCCGGCCGTGGCATGATGGTTACAACATGCCGTTAGTTGTGAATTTAAGCGTGTTAATTTACAACAACAACGCGAGAAGCAATCCTGTACTTGATTCATGGGGTATGAAGGGAAATTAAGTTTAACCACATTTTGGAATATATTAATATAGATAAATATTCATTGTTGATTATTGAAGGATTACTCGAGTTATCGTGCCCACCAGCAAGCAAAGTATCCAACCAGACAAAGGACATTGCTCAATCGTCGTAAAAAGTTCCGAAACGAATTAGGTATTAGGATATGCAAATGATATGTACTTTTATTTGAAAAAATACTTCTTTTTTAATCACTATATAAAATATACATGAGAGTGGAGGACTTTTTCCCCCACAAATTCTATTCTTTTTTCACCACTAAAGCTAAAGTAAAGCTTTGTACTGAGGATATTTGTTGTTTTTTCTTCGCTTACTTTAATTAAGGAGAGCATAGATTTTCAGGCGGAGGCCAATGCCATTGCATTTTTGATACAGAGTTTTTAAACATTTTTTAACAGTTTAGAGAACATCTCAACGGTGACGGATGTCTATCGCTCAATTTTAATGTTTTATGTACTTATACATTTTTATTTCCTGAAGATGATATTGAATAAAAATAATAATAAAAAAAAGAAAAACATGACCTGGAGCTTAGTTATTTAAAAATATTATCAATTGATAACAAAAAGGTCGAATAAAAATAATAATAATAACAAAATAAATATAAATATACAAAGGATACACCGAATTGGCTTAACGATATGAGAAGTTTTTTTATTGTTAATACTAATAATCAATTTAGTTGCATTCACCACGATGACGCTTTTCGAACTCCATGACGAGTTCATCATCTTACCCATTTGTGACAAATTGGTGAACTCTGGTACATCATCAGCTATATGTATATCTATCTACATTATGTCAAACATGCAGATGCGACATTGATATTAGCCAAAAATGTCCAACGCCTATATTTGAATTTGACCGATAATATTTAACATAAGAATGTAGGACATTTTCCTCCTACAAAAAAAAAAATTAAAAAAAAAAATGTTTCCTATAGTACTCAAATTTTCGAAAAAAATAATTTTGTAATTTTTATTATAGGAAGTTTACTACGATTTTTTCCGTTTATCATATTTGAAACGTAGACCGTTTGCGGCGGTGTGTAGTCGGGCGATTATTCAGTCTGCATTTGTCTGATAAAAGCTTGTTTAAAAGCTGACGTTCGGAATCGACTTTAAACTTTTAATTCCGTCTACAGTGCATATTTTAAATTCCTTAAACGATAAGTAAGAAATGTTTTCCAAATAGTGTATGTTGTACTTTCTTAAATTTGTGATGCGAGCATAAAAATTAAAACATTCTATGCGTTTTAATCTTTAACATTCTACCCAAAATCCTTCTACTCATTGTATTTTAAGTGCTAACAATTTATTAAGCAATAGTTCCGCCGGTAATTACCACATGAGGTTTCCCTTTATTTAATTTTTAATATATAAACAAATATTTCATAATATTAACACTTACCTCCAAAAGTTATCGAATAGGATGACAAGTTGTTGTAGATTCAGCTCTAGTTGTTGTTTTGTTGCCTTTTTTTATTATAGTTATTTGATTTTCTTTTTTTCACTTTGTCACAGATTTGTTTATGAAAAATTTATGTTTTTATTATGAGATTCTATCAAAGTTTTTCAGTTTCTTTCTTATTTTAACTGTTCGCATAGATAATGTTGTTGTTGTTTCAATTACAAAATTTCTTTAGGTACTTTTTTCAAATTCTGCACAGTATAATTTTTTCTTTAGCTACATTGTGAAGAAATAAATTTTAAGATTAATAACAAGTTTACGAATTTATTAGAGGTGTTTGAAAAAAAATATAACCCATATTAAGTGTTAAATCGCTTATAAATTGGCCAGATGTTTCCGAGTTGTGTTTTTTTTTTTTTTTATATATAAATTTTTGTTTAAAAATATAACGGTCAATAACATTAAACGCTTTGGTGTTTGGTTAAATTGTGATTTTGTTTATTTTTTGATTTTGCGAAAAACCTGTCTTTAGGTGCGATCGCGCGCGGCCCATATCTGTGTTTAATCACTATGCTCGGTGGGGGGAGGGGAGGCAAACGAATGCATGTGTCTGTGTGTAAGAGGTTTGTGCAATACTATGTTCGTTGTTGATATATTTTTTTTTGGTTTTATTTGGAATTTCGGGTATCTCTCAGATGCAAAATATTTACGATTTTTTGTTTGCGTACTCGTCATTTGTGTTGATTTTAAAACGTCACTTTTTTAGCTGTTCGTTTGGTTTTATCTGGTTTTCTCATTTTTTATTTTGCTTTGTTTTGTTTATGTTTATTATTATTATTGTTGTTGTTATTATTATTATTATTATTATTGCTGTTGTCACAGCTTTGATTAATAAAATGCACAACTTCCGTTTATTAATTTCACGTTTTGTTGTTTTCCTCCAGATTTGCACTGACTTTGGTTTGGTTTTGAGTTTTTTGCGAGAGCTGCATCGGTCGTTCTGTTTCTGTTTTCGTTTTCCTTTATTATTTTTTTGTTTTTGTTCAAAGCGTTTTCTTTTCGGAGTTACATAGCAAAAATACACAAACAAAAAAAATAAAACGAAAAACGTTTGTTTTTGCACTCTCTTTTTTTGTTTTGCAGCGATTTTGTTACACATTAGTCCTATATTGCTACTGCTGCTGCTGTTGTTGTTGCAATTTTGGGGTGGTTGTTGTCGTAGTAGTAAAAATGCACAAAAAATGTATGAATGAGTTTTTTTTGTTCGCTTTCCTTCTTAGCGAAATGTGACACGACGCTAAAGTAGCTGTGCCTGTGTGAGTAAGTATGTTTGTGTGAGTGTGTGTGTTTGAGTGTAGCCGTGTATCTGTGTATTGGTGATGATGTTGACGATGATGATGATGATGATTACGTTAACATTTTTTGCACATTTGCCCCTGTGTGTTATTATTGTTGTTTTTGTTGTTACGTTATAATATGAGTCAAGTGCCGGCATGTGTTTCTTTTTTGCTCCGATTTTTCGTAGATTTTTTTTTCGACTTTTGTCTCATCATTTTTTTTCCAACCCCCCTATCTGATGTAGGTATTTTGCTAAACTGCAGTTTGTGTTTCGCTGCAAGTTCTAGCATTTATTACTAGTAGCACGGTTTATGTAGTCGTTTGTTTTGTGCATCTGAGAGATATTTACATTGTTACAGTTGTTGTAAATAATAACTTGGAGATTTATTGTGTTTTATTTGTCTTTTTGTTTTGTGTGATCTTTTCTTCTTATTAATCTTAGTTTAAAACGGAAAATTGATAATAAGTTTATCGTACCTAGTAGAATAGCAACGACAAATAGCAACAAAACAAAAAACAAACGGAAAATGTGTTCTCAAGTTCAAACTAATGAAGACCAACCGGTGACCAGAGATGTTGCAACACATTGCAAGATTACGAAGAAAATGGAATGACTAAGTCGTTAGAGCAGATTTTTAATCGTATTTATTACTTTTGATAGTTAATGTGTTTTCTTTCAAATTTGTAAGTGGGAAATTTTTTTAAATAATAATACTCGTATTTTCCCGACGGCATAGGTATGATATTTGTAGTAGAATCGTCAATTCAAGAGAATTCTAGCGTTTCGACTCGGAATTTATCGTCGCAAATTGGAGTTAGTAGATATATATTACAGCGGATTACTTCTGAAAACTAAAACTTGTTTCTCCAGCAAGTTTAACCTAGCGATTTTCCTATTCGCCTGGAATTTTGCAAAAAAAAAAATATGGAAATGGCCAAAGAAGGTAACAACTTGACCAATTGCTTTTTTTATGACTGATGAGACCCATTTTGATCTAAACGGCAATATAAACAAGCAAAATTAACGTATGTGGATTCACTCCAGATATACTCATTGAGCGGAACTGCACCCAGTACGAGTCACAGTTTTATCGAGAGACATTGTGGGGCTATACTTCTTTTAAGAAAACAGTGTAACAGTTAACTGTCAATAAGGACCGTAATTGAAAGATGTTGAAGGAGTTTTTTTTTGTTTATCAAGACCCCCCCGCGGAAGATGTATCCGTTTCCAGCGAGATGGAGCAATTGCATACATAGCCCGAACGGTTATGGCGAAACTCCAACGAAAATTCCCAAACATATTAATATCCAAAAACCTCATTTCACTTAAGGTTACCTCACCTGACTGCACTAGATTTTTGACTGCATTGTAGGTAGCAGTTCATTAAACAATAACACTATGTGACAATCATTTAAAACTTGTGGAGTGTCCTAGTGCATGTTGTACGTCGGGTCGAGTACAACATGACCCTGTACGCAATTTTGTAACACAATTGGTGTGCCATACTGTCCTTCCAGTAAGCCAAATTCGAAGAAAACTATGGGGGTTCTATATACTCTCGAATTTTAATTAATCGAGGAAATACAAATTTCAGATTTGTTACAATTTATTTTAACTGTGTTTTTTTGACCATCTACTTTTATTGGGGCGATCGGCAAGTCAGGTATAAGTTTTGACGTTCGAAGACGACGTTAAACTGTAGGTCTACAAATTGAAATATTTAGTTAAAATTGAATATTTTTAGTTACGGTGTGTTAAAATAACAGATATCTTCGTTTTTCCTAATAGAGTCTCTTGTAGCTCTATTCGAAGATACTGCGGCAAAAATAACACTGTAAGAACGTCAAGATGTAATAGAAAATCCCCGAGACACCCCAACTTAATTTTGGTATTCTCTGTATTAGAAGATTAAGTCAAAATAAAGAGATATTAAATTATATGTTTGTTTTGTCTCGCAAGCAATTTTTATACTATATATGGAAAAGGCTTCGAAATCTTTTTTTAAATAACATTATTTATTGTTTATTTGTCGATAATTAGCCGTATTCCGACTTCAACCCAGGTACATTGTTTTAATTCGAAAAATATTACAAAAAATTTATTAAACTTATCATAATAATGAAGTAAATAGTACCAAACCGGAAGTTGGAAGCCCATCATCATAAGACTTGAAATTAAAAATGTAAAAGACATTTTGATATATTTTCCTTAAAACGCTAACAAATCTTTTATAACGGAGTATACCACTGGGTTCTAGGGTCCAAAATTAAGTTAAGGTGTCTCAGTGTTTTTTTGTGTCATTTCGAAAGTTCAAATTTTACTTACAGTATTATTTGTGCTCCGTTGAAAAGTTTCCATATTTCAATTGTTATAATAAGGTTAAACAATTTTAAAAATTCTATTGCCGACGGAAAATTGTTAGAACAGTCGCTGCAGATGAATGAAGATAAATCTAAACATAGTTGTCATATAATCCATTTCACAAAACTCTTGTAAAACAAACTCTAGTAGCACTACATAATAAAAAAATTTCCTGATATTGGCAAACTTTTGATCGCTTATGTGAAAATATCACATATTGTCGGCGGAATATTTTGGAATATTTCTCATATATTTGACACTATTGAAATGGTCTCTATTAAATTAAATTTACTTTTAGACAAATATTTCGAATGTGGAATAGATCCTTATGAACCTAACTAGCATTGAAAGGATATATCTGTGGATTTCACAAGCAATCGCCTATCTCCCAAATCCAATTTTTTAAGGAATTCTAAAAATACGAAAAGAAACTTATGAAAGAAAGCATGCACTTCTTAAATAAAATAATAATCATTAAGGAATCCTTACAAAATATTGAATAAAATCTTTTTCAAACTTAAAAAATAGTGAATAAATTCAAGAACATTTGAGGTTTCAAGGCAAAAAGTATAGATATGTCAAGTTATCTATAGAAATATAATATATATAAGGTCAAAGATTATTCTTTCCAAAACCGGTAAAGAATTGATTGAGACTTAAGTCTTTAAGTGGGGACAGTAATGGGAAACCGTTACAACAGATCTACTACACAACAAACCAAAATCTTCGACATTGGCTGATATCCGACGCGTCTGCACATTGTCTGAACTCTTCTTACCGATACCGTACAGAATCTGTACGACTCGTTGAAGGGAAATTTTATTTATTTTTCTCCAACACATTTCGGAACTCTGTGTCGGAGAAAACAACTAATAGTTATTGAAGAAACAACAAATTTCTCTGTAGATTTTCTTACGATTTATATTCCGAAATCTTTCAGACAACCGTACGACATGTCGTATATCAGATTTTTCAGCCCGATTTCGAAAGATATTTTCCTAAAAATTTCTGGCAGAAATCGGCACAACGCGTCGGCAAGAACATCCGAATTACTTCATATGTTTGGTAAAATATCGGTTCAAATTGGTAACGACGTGTCGAATTTCCTTCAGAATTTCCCTCGATTTACATTCAGAAATCGTTCAGACGTCGGTACGACATATCGTACTTACATCAGAGTTCCCTGAAGTGCGTCGCTCAGACTTCGTGTCAACCACTCCATACGTTTTTGGTAACGACTTTGGCCCGATTTCGGATCTTATATCGGAAAATTCTGCCCACTGTCGTATCGATTTCTGACCATTTTTATGCTGGGTACATACATACCCTAGGTCATTTCCCATGTTCCTTAAAATTTGTACATTCTGTGTTATGAAAATATTTTTATAAAACATTAAAGTTATGTTGTTTTTAGCATACAAAATTTCTTAACGGTACATTATTTTGGGAAAATAATCAGACACTTAGAAAGACAGTCAAAAATAATGCAATTTGCTATCATTAACTTAAAATCAAAAAAATTTGACATAAGCAATTGTTTGTGAAAACCTCATAAATAAGTCCTTTACATTTAAACTTTTTGTCCAGTATTATGCCGAGTAGTAATAGTATTGGTATAGTATTGGTGATAAGACAGAATCTTGAGGTAATCCAGCGTTTATATTCTTTCTGCAAAGGTACATGATTTTCAATATCTAGTAAATATCAAATGTTCTATCTAAGATAAAGCTTTTGATGAATTTTTGCAGGTAAATTGAATATCCAAATTTGAGACCTTTGTGCCAAATTTAGTTGAATGCTTATTTTAAATCTCGAAACATAATTCCAGTTGATGTTTATTATTATGAATTAGGTTTAAGATTATTTTCACCTGATGAACGGTAAAGTAATCCCTTCAAAATGAAAATTGTTCTTCTTTCATAAGTGAGCAAATTTCGGTAAGCTTTAGCATTATTATATCACATGTTATTGTAAAAATAAGTTAATTAGTTAACAGCAATTTTTATTTAACCTATTCAGCTATGATCTAATTATGTATATGTATATAATTAGATCGGTTTATATGCGGGATACATTTTGGATAACATTCAATCTAATCAGAAATAGTAATAAGATTATTTCTGATCCGATTAAATACATATAACAATTTTTCGGATTTGATGAAGTCTTAAAAGCTGCTTTTTTTTTTGCACGAGTTATAAAATTTTTTATTTTTTTTATTAATTCTTTAAAAAAATACCTTTTATATAAACTGTAGGTAGGTGAGAAACGATAGAATTTTCCAGTCATTTTTAGAGATTATTTTGTTTCTCACATTTAAAAAAAATTACATTGAATTTATAAATACATAATAACCATTTAATCAAAATATAACCTAAAAAAACAATCAACAACAATATAACCTGTAAATTCATTTTATTTTCTAATGTACTAAACTATAACCATTTTTGAATTGTTACTAGTTTTAAACATATTTTTTAAACGTCGGCTTTCATACTTCCAAGAAAATATATTTTGATCAGCATACCACACATACAAACTGCATATTTGCAAATATTTGAATATTTCTTTAAATTAAAAGAAAAAAAATAGAAAAAACGCAATAAATTTATAGTTTATTGAAATAGTTAGGCCACTTAGGAAATATGTATTTAGGTATGGAGCATATACAATATCTATTTCATAGTTTTAAAATCAAACAAATCATAAATTAGTTTTAACCAGTTTAAAGTTGGATGTTTTTTTTTTTAAATATTTTTTTGCCGAGATGCACATTATTTTGTTGTTGTTTTAGTCGCTGCACACTACTACCGCCGCGTGAATGAGTATTTTTTTTCTCATGATAATTTTGGTTTCTTCATTTTATTCAGTTAAATTAATGTTGCAATTAATTAACATAATTATTATCAATTATCCATGTTAAACATGTTGATTTGTTGTTTTGTTTGTTGTAGTTGTTGTTTCTTTGTTTTGTTCGAAATGCCACTAATTAACCTCCACAGCACAGCACAGACAGACACAAATCACCAATTTAAGAAATCTGTTTTGATTTGCTTGCAGTTGTTGTTATTATTGTTGTCAATTAATTAATTAATTACATTATGGTTCAATTAATTTGTTACTTTTTTGTCACTGTCATTCACCAAAATTCCATTAAAATTGCATTGTTTTTTATTATTATTATTTTTATTTATTTCGTATGTAATTGCAATTGCATGTGAGTGTGTGCGTGAGTCTGTAAATCACCGAAAATAATCAAGTGTCATTACAACTGTCAAAAAATGTAAGTTTAACAGCCAATGCAAAAACTAAATGAAAAAAACACAACACAACAAAAGCACACACAGTCAGCAGTGCAAGCAAGAATAATTCGCGTAGAATGTTTGTACGACAACAATGACGAGAATAAAGAAATTGTACTTGTTACCCGCCTGATTGCTAAAAGCGTACTGATTTTGATTATTTGTTATTACGGCGTAACAAGCACAGCATAAGCACAACAAGCAAGCACACGCAGAGCAAAAGCAACGTAAGACCGACCAAAGCCAACCAACCGACCGGCCGACCCCGCGCCTTTGTACATTACCGTTTGTTGTTGTTGTCCAAAGCGATGGCGATGTGGAGTATTCTTCTTCGTCGTGGCCGTCGTTGTTGTCGTCGTCGTCGTCGTCGCCACCGTAGTAGTAGTGTAGTGTATGTAGTCGTTGTCAGTCGACAGCAAACACACAACAAAAAGCAAAGACAAAAAATAAAAAACAAAAAATGAAAATAACAACTAAACCAAGGAAAAACAACAATTTTCAGTTAAAGTGTGTGTTTATGTTGTGTTGTACTCGCACTCGCAACTAAAACGTGCACACGCACACATACACACACTCACAGCCACACCAACTTGCGGCCCAACTAAAACTGACAATAACAAAAGTTACCAATAAGAACAACACCAACAACAATCATGCAGCACACACGATAATCATAATAACTACACATACTCGAACGCACATGATGACCAGACCGATGATGATCATGACGATGAGCAGTGGCATCATAATGACGATGTCGATTGTCAATGAGAATGATGATGCCGATAAAGGTGATGATTAAGATGTAGAATCTGCAAGTAACATACGTACCAACACAACCGACACACTCACAGATACGGTACGAATCGCACTTGCAACCAAACAAAACTAAAACACGCTGTTCATACCGGAACACACACGCGCCATCGCACATACCATTTTGAGACATATGAGCTTAGCAGCAACTACTGCTCGAAGTACCCGCCGTCATTAGAGTGTTGTCGTACTCCAACTTTGTGGATACCACGGCTTGACACTGACTGAAAACATAACTATCAACTACGCTAACTGTTCGGTGTCATAGCAGAGTTATGCACATATGTACGTCGAAAAGGAACGCCAAAGTGACAAACAGCAAAAAACAACAATCACAGTGTGCATACACCACAATGGGACCGAAAAGTTTACATATATACATATACATATGTACTTACTAGTGATTTTGATTTCCTGGCATATTTCATTTCCCGGAAAATCGGGATTTTATATATAAAAAAAAAAGTTTTTATATTATTACAAACAAATAAATATGAAATGAAACATAAAAATAATTCCAAAATATACTTAAACAACCTATCATCGTGAAACCTGTACATAAGCAATCTCCTTATAGACTTAGATAGGAGCAAGAAGGGATTTTTCAAAATTCGTAATTTTAGGGGGGGAAAAGGTGTAACAAGTGAGAAAACTGGTAACATTATCCAAACCAAACGGCAAAAGCCATCATCGTCAAAATGTGTATGAGCAAGCTTCTTAATGAACAAGAAGGCCGCTAGGAGGGATGTTTCGAAATTCCTACTTTTTGGGGTAAAAAGGCCAAAAAGAATAAAACCGGTACCATTGAGCAATCTCCTTATACAATTAGAAAGCTGCACGAAATGATTTTCCGAAGTTCGTCCTTTAAGGGGTAAAAAGGACCCAATCCAAACCCATATCCGAAGGCATTTTTCAAAACTCATTCTTTAGTGCTAAAATGACCCAAAAGGGGTAAAACTTGCACCATCACCGAGACCAACGACTAAAGGTAGAATTGCAAAAATCTATATGGGAATGCTTTTTATAGAATTAGAGAGCTGCATGAGGAGATTTTCAAAATGTTTAACCCTTAAAGGAAAACCTAACCAAACCCAGACCAAGCGGCTTAAAGTAGAATAGTGAATATGGAGCGGAGTATTTATGTTAGTGAGTAGTTGTGCGCTGTGAATTCATATCAAATTGGTACCATTACCCAGACTAAATGCCTGAAGTTAGAAATGCGTATATTGGGGCGATTATTTATTTTACGGAGCAATTGCGTTATATAAAGGAATTTCGAACTTTTAGGAGGACAAAACCGAAAATGGAATAAGAATCGGTACAATTAGATTAACTCTTATTTTAAAGGGTAATTGTGAAATGTGAAGGGATTTTTTGAGAATCATACTCCTTGGGACAAAGAGTTGAAAAGTGTTATCATCGCTCAGACCAAACACCTAAAGCTACAATCACCCAGTACCACAACAAAGAAAGTTATATGTCAGTCAATCGGCTTAAAATATTGTCTTAGAATATATGCCTATCAATAAGTACGTATTAATCAATTCATGGACATGGTATTGCTGATCAATTTTAGCAATTAAATACGTTTGAATTTTTCTCTATATTCGTCCATTATATAAAAGCACATTTGAAAGATAAACAAAACATCGAGAGAATAGTCACCAATTAATAATTTTATGGTAAAAATTTCAAACACTAAATAATTTATAGTTCTAGTAGATTTAAACTTATTACACATTTTGATATTGACTCTATAAAAAGCGTATGAAATCCCGTTAAATCCCAGTCGCATTCCCGGGATTCCGGGACAAAAAACTAGACGGGATTCCCGAGAATTCTCTGGACAAAAACACTAGAACTTACTTACTTACTTACTTATATAAATGGCCCATTACAACTTACGAACGTGGTCTATATACCTAGGGATGTAACGAACGTTCGCTGTTTGGATCGTTTTGTACATTCGCTTTCGCATTCGTATAAATATATATTTCAATATTCGCATTCGCTTTCGCAAAAAAAATATTCCAATATTCGCATTCATACAAGTAATAGTAATAGTGAGACTGATGACGACATCGAAGAGATCGGGTTTTCAGTCTCTCGTGCAAAAAAATTGTTAGTTGAATACAATAAAGAGAAAAAAATTCATATTTCAGAAGATCCTTTATTGTGGTGGAAACGAAACAGCTCGAAATACCAAAAGTTAGTACATTTGGCACGCCAGTTCTTAGCTACATCTTCGGGAAGTGTTCCCAGCGAACAGTTGTTTAGTGGAGCCGGAATTATCTATGATCCACTAAGAACTAGATTGCATAAAGAAAAAGCAGCGAAGCTTCTTTTTGTTAAATACAACTTGGCTTTACTAAACTTTGAATGCTGAATACGTCAAAGTTTTCGAAAGTAAATAAAATTATTGTTTAGTTACCTTAAAGACTGAATTTCTGAGAATTATATATATTTTAGTTTCTCTTTTACTATGAAATCAATATTTTATGCTTAATTACTTAACTGGAATACATATTTTTATTTGAAAAGGTAGACAGTAAACCATTTTTTGCCATTCGCTAAACAATTTTGGAAAATTCGCTTTCGCATTCGCAAAAAATTATTAGTATTCGCATTTGCATTCGCATTCGCTAAAACCAAAAATGAGTATTCGCATTCGCTTTCGCAAAAAAAAATATTCCAAATTCGCATTCGCTAAAGCACATTCGTTACATCCCTATATATAACATATGTATTAGAGGCCAAAAGTATTAAAGAATTCCACAAGCTTCGGACTTCTACATGCGTTCTCTACTTAGTCCTACCAGATGGTGGCACGTCGCCAAGACCTTTCTTGCTGGAGTATTTACGTCCATCCTGGCAACATGTCCCAGCCATCGTAGTCGTTGTACATAATGATTCATCGCCATCGACACAGATAGGTCTATATATTTTTCGGAGTACTTTTCTCTCGAATACTCCCAGGTTTTGTATATCAGTTGTCGTAAGCACCCAAGATTCGACAGCATACGAGGGCTGCTATATATATTTTTGGCTAGGCAACAATAAGTGTTGCCAGGTGCAATCTGATATTTCCATTGGAAAGGTTGACATTTTTTAGCATAACATCACTCAGAACGTGTTGTCATTTAATCGTGAATTGTTAAACTTACAGAGCTTTGAACAATTCAATTCCGTTAAAAAAATGGAATTGACACGTGAGCATTTTCGTGCGATCATTTTTCACAACTTTCGACGTGGATTATCCAGACAAGAGTGCATCGATGAACTTAAGTCTTTGTATGGTGATCAAGCACCATCATATAGCACCGTGAAAAACTGGTATAACGAATTTAATCGTGGTCGCAGTTCGCTCAACGACGAATTCCGTGAAGGTCGTCCAAAAACGTCCGTTGTGCCAGAGAACATTGATGCCGTGCGTGAACTAATAATGCAAGATCGTCATGTGACATACTGGGAGATAGAGGCATCCTTGGGCATTTCTCCCACCAGCATACATTCGATATTACATAAACACCTGACCGTAAAAAAGGTTTGTTGTCGTTGGATCCCGCACACAATTTGTTTGCCTGAAGTCTTCGGAGAAATTCGAAAAACAAACAAGAGAAGAGGAATCATTCTTTACCATGACAACGCGAGCTCTCACACATCGGTTCAAACCAGCGCCTTTTTGACCGGCCAAAACGTCGAATTGATGGGTCATCCGCCGTACAGCCCAACATCTCTTGGCGAGTACTATACTCCGCTTTATTTTTTGGCTGGCATTATATTTCTGGTTGAAGGAAGATGAGTGGTAGGTTAACTCGTCTACTACCTCAAAACAATAATTTGTAACGTTGACCCCATCGAGAGGACCCTTTGTTTATCGAAATCATTATTTTTCTTTTTAATCGTTGACCGCAAAACCCATTTTTGCTGACTCCTTTTCTAGTGATGAAAAAACTTCACTAACATCCAGCAGATTTCGGCCAATGATGTCTACATCATCCGCATAGGCTAGTGGCATGTGGCTCATGTGGAATATGGTGCCAGACATGTTGACACCAGCCTTTCTCATCACCTTCTCCATAACTATTTGAAATAGTGTACAGAAATAGTTTCCGTGTTGAATGGTTCAGAGTGATCCTTACCAATCTTAATCGAGGATTTGGTGTTTTCACACTGCATAGTCGACTTAGCTTTGCAGGAATACCAAACTCAGACATGGTCTCGTATAACTTACTCCTACTCCTTACTTCAGGATTTGTCGTAAAGTGAATATTTGATCCGTCGTAGATTTACCACTAAACACTTACCGCTTACTTACAAAAAATGATATGCATGTAGAACTGTGAGGATGATTTTGGTGATTTGTATGGGAGGTACTGGAAGGGATGGTGCAAAGTTTTCGGTTTTCACTTACGAGCACTATTTTTTCCTGTTTACAGTGTGTTGAAAATTTCATTCATTCATATTTTTATTTACGATTTCCACGTGGATTATCGAGGCAAGAGTGTCTCAATCAACTTGTTCCGACTTTTGGTGATTAATCACCATAAAAAACCACTGTAAATCACTGGTACCATGAGTTTAATCTCGGATTGAATGCATCTCCAGGATGAAATACGTAATGGTCGTCTAACTTCGGTAGTAATGCCGAAAACCATCGATGCTGTGTGTGAACTGATAAATCAAGATCAACATGTGACATACCGTATCCTTGGGCATTAGCATGACAAACATCAAAAAGATATTGCATGTTCATTTGGCCGTGAAAAAATGTGTTCTCGTTGGATTTCACATAATTTGACTAATGTTCAAAAAAAGCTCGTGTCGATTAGAAAATTATTAAACGAGGTCAATAATCGTGTGTTAATATAAAAGCACACGTTCAAAGAGAATATCTAAGTATGTAAGTAAGTAAGAAGGATATCTTCAGTTTTCCGCTAAAATATTTTATACTTGCTTGCTGCATTCAAGTTTCAGCGTGAGCGTATTTTTTTTTTGATAGACCAAACACATTTTAATACTTTTGAATATGAAGTTATGTTTTTGAGAGTTATCCTCATCACATATGTCTTCCTACATGTTTTCCATTTCTATATCGGATATTCTTCAATATAAACTTCGATGACAATGTAATTGTTATCATCTTCTGTGCATAAGGCAATATCAATTACTAAAAAGTCCTCAACATATGACGGATAGCTATTTCGATAGTTGCCAAACTATCATCATCAGCAACCTATGCTGTGCCTTCCCCACGCATTATCACAACCTTAAGTGTTAAAAGCTTCAAGTTTTTTTTTTATATTTTTTTTACGTCTTTGAATGAAAGTTTGTAAGAGATCATTAACACTAAAAATTGGAAAAAAAAGGAGTGCGTGTACAATTATTAGAGTGTTTGCTTTTTGGAGTGGAATGTGCTCTAAAAATATTACATAAAACCAAGTTTTCAAATATTGGTCAGCTTGTGGGGAGTGTCCGGTTATGGGAACTGTCCGTAAATAGAGTTTTCACTGTATTGCTTTTTTGGAAAATATTAATACTGGTTACCTTTTATAAGGATCAGTGAACGTCAACTCGAGTTATGCTGCCTACTAGCCGTACAGCCAGCCATACAGACGGACATGGCTCAATCGTCTCAAAAAGTCCTGAAATAAATTTGATCTAAAGATACTTGAAGTTCAACTTGTTTCCTTTAATGCGTTACACTTTTCCTCGTACTAATTTATAAAGGTATTACCTACAATAACTTATATTCCTTTTGGACTGTAGTCCACAAAAGAGTTTGCATACGTTCGCATTCTACTGTCCCATGTGCTACAAAAGTACATTATTACACTAAAACTATTTGTTCGGCGCGTTTGTTTTTTTCTGTGTTTGCTGCATGTGGAAACAACAACAATGATACCATTACGAAAAGCTTAAATCCACCCATACAACAATCCATCCAACATCTATCTATCCATTCATTGAAACAAACAAACAAACACAATAAGCGGCCGACGGACAAAACATCACGACACATGGTCGCTTGTTCACTCGGTCTTATGCCTGTGTGTTCTAACATGAAACATCATTATGATATGAAATCATTCGCACAACTACCATTATTGTCTTTATACACAGATTTCATTTACAAGTTATAAACGAACTTATTCCATTAATTTCTTTTAACGTTCGAATCAAACTTTGCAACCCCAACAGTATCGAACCATCCGACAATAATACAACCTCAGTGACAAATTGAGTGTGATGTTTTTGTTGTATCCATTCATTGATATGGTCGTAATTATCATGCACAGCTCATTGTGATAACAACGATGATGGAGTTTCCTGCTGGCATTTTTAAGCTCGCAAAATTGTTCGCCAACATGGAAATAATATTTTTAATCAAAAAATTGATTGAAACGTGGGTTCTTGAATAGGAAGGGCTACAGCCGTTTTTTTTTTGCCAACTTTTAAAGTTAAAGGAAAAGAATTAGCCAATTAATATATTACTTAGGACCTACTTTATGTATTACTTTATTTCAGTTCCCTTTATGCATCAATATGCTGCCTACATTAATCTTCATTAGTATGGGTCGGTCCTTATACAGAACCATAATGTTGAGACAGACATCCCCTACGTTTACAGATTATTTAAAGATAATTTTAGAATACTAACAAATTTTTTGATACTTGCGCCCTACATACGGACCATTTAAGTATTTGACTATTGACTTCCTGTATCGAAGAGGGTGTCTAGACCAATTTTTATCGACCTATACTAATGTCCATGAATTTCTTAGATGGCAAATTTTGACTCTTTATCGAAATGGGGTATTAGTTGCGATGTGCCCCATCGAGCTCCATCTTATATTTGATAATATGATCAACATATATCGCATCGATAGTTTTGCATCATAGTGAGCGGCAAAGTTTGTCTTCAAATGTGTTTATTGCTTATAAGTTTTTGTCTGGTGGAGACAGTTAAGTGAAGAAGTGTACATCTATAATACGATGTATTTAGTTTTAACATAATTCTTGGATGTGTTGAGATATATTCTGCAAATACGGGTGTATTTTTTGAAAAATTTTTGTAAGCAAATTTTAAATTCATAACCAATTATTACAAACTCTTTATCACTTGAGCAGATATGGGGTATAAAAAATAAAATTTTTATGATTAATAGAGCGAAGACTAATATATTTTTGTTCAAAACACAATAAATTAATGATATTAGTATCATTATAATAATGATTCAATTCGTGTCTTAGTCATCTACATTTTAGCAACTTCCCAGTATAGTGTAGAGTCAATTGGCATGTCAAGTAAAAGCTTATCAAACAGCTGACGTTCGCATTTATCTACAAAGAGTAGGTGCCGTTATGTGAGCCTAAAAATTTAAAGCGTGTTAATTGACTATTAAGTTATTCCATACCTCATACATGGGGTGCAAAAGGAAATTAATTTTTTTTTAAATCATAAGAAAGCAGACACCATGTGCTTTCTGGTAGAATTAGGAATTGCATTTATGATTTATATCTGTTCACCGCTATATATATCTGTGGATGTGTTAGAGGGCATTGGATTATATACCGCAGCTAGAAAAATATTATAGCGCCTCGATCTTCTGCGCTTTTTCTCCAGTTAGTCACACCAAGTTCTGTAAGGTTATTATATACAACTAGTTAAAAAATTAGTTATGTTTAAATAATAAAGTTCATACTAAACTGCATAATTTCGGTAGAATTTGATATATCTAGTGTCAAAAATAAAATTGTAGATAGTGATGTCACATTTTATTACTATAAATACTGTACAAGGGGACCCACAACTTAACGACAAATCCGAACGTCAGTATTAAAAAACCTTTACTTAATAAATACCGATTGACTTGACTACTCGTAGACAGCATACAAAATCAAGGTAAACGCCGATCAAAAAAAATAGGGCTCGATTCAAGGTCAACTGTTTGGTAGTCGCGTATTCTAGCCGTCATGGTACCGGTCGGTCCTATATAGACCAATACCTTAAAATTAAGACCATTTTGAACTTAATGAATATATGATATTCTATTTTTTTTTTGTTATTTGTTATTGTTTACAGAATTTGTTTTTAAAAATTATTTCGAGAGTTTATGTATGAAAATGTACACTAGACCGGGTCACGAAAAACATGCCAAAGTCGAGAGCAAATATTAAAGATCACCTCGAGACAACTTCAAATCGTTTTTTGTTTGTGGCTCAATCGTAACATACAAGGCATCGCTGTATTGGTCCCGACGAGTACTACATTTGTCCTATAGATGTCGCTGACGTACGTATTTTGTAATGATGGCCTCATTTAAAGCAGTTTCTACGCCTAAAATTAAAAAATATTTTTTCCTAGGATGAAAGATCTTTGAAAACCAAGAATATTTTGCTTTGGAAGTATTATTTTGCTTTGGAAGTATTATTTTTAGTATAAGTCGTAAGGAATCCAGATTTTTTGCACACTCTAGTTGAATTATATAATGCCCATAATAACCTACATCGAAAACTAATTTAAAATTTTTGATAATTTTTTCAAAAATACCCCAACTTTTACATCAAATATCTCGACGTCTATAATAGACAAGGTAAAAACAAACACATACTATTTTAGGTCTTTACCTTAGCTATTGAACGGCTTATTACTACTTAGTCTGTGTACAAAAGAAAAATACTCAGCGGCAATAAACTGATTTGAGAACAAACTCGTACTTTAAACTCATTGCGGCACATCCTAATGCCTAACTATCGATACGAAATCTTTTACAATGTATTCGTAATTTTGGCAAAAACAAACATAAGGCGAAGCTAGATGATCCAGAATGTGATTAATACATATTTTTAACGAAATTCGAAAAAATGCCATATAAGGAGCACCCTAATACTCTATGTGAACAATTAGAGGGGTGGGGTATTCCGATCATATTGATTGTTTACAGAAGTTGGTCAATTATACAAAAAGTACGTTTTTTGTAAAGATAGCAAGTAAAAACATTGCACAATGGCCCAAAACTCCTAAAAAACTGATTTGTTTAAAGTAGATAGTGTGTTTTGAGAGCTATTTAATATCCCTAGACTTGTTCAGATTGCATGGGTTTGTTCAGAGAAGTTATTCGGTGTTATCTAAACTACAATTTCACTGAATAGAGTATGCATAAAATCTGGATTCCCTACGACTTATACTAAAAATAGTGAAAAAATTTTAATTTTTATCGAAGTTTTTTGGAAATAAACGAGGGAAGTCTAATTTTTGTATGTATGGTGCTTCAATCGTCGCAATATAGTGATTAAGTTTTATATCTTGCTATAAAACAAAGTTTGCGTTTTTTTTTAATATGTTGGTGACTTTCTGTATGAATGTTAATTGTTTCCTGGTCTAAGTAAAGTATAATCATATAATAGGATCGATCAGGCGATAAATTAAAGTTAAGTATTTTGGCTGGCTACATCGTATTACCCAGCCATATTTCTATGTAGAACATTTTTGTCTAAGCCGATCAACATTCTTTTCTTAGCTATTACATATTTTATTGCATGTTTAGTTTTTAATTAGTACCAAAAAAATTATACGCTAGATGAGGACAATGTCTTCAATACCTTCAATTTATAATTCTGATGTACATACGATTCCGATGTTGACGCTAATACTATTGTTGTTGCTTTTTAATTTATAACCATCAGCTATAGACACTACAACAAGAACAGCAACAACAACTATGACAACATTTTTAATAATATGGACGAAAGTTTAGAAAATTTTGTGATACTACACTTTTGTTTTCACATTAACATTTTCATCTACATCTCAGTCGCTCGTCCCTCCACTTCCACCCAATTACGTCTGGGGATATGAGCCCATTCCTCCCCAACGATTTGATTTGTTTGTCGCACTCATTTTTATGATCTTTGGCGTATGTATTCTTTGTTTTTAATTTCCAACAACAAAATGTATCACGATTTGATGTCACATTTACTAAATATACACGCACTCTCTGTATTCAAATTGTAAGCAAAACAATTTAGGGACTGAATAAGTATTCAGAAAATACAAACTTAATTGTGAGACATTTAATTTATATCACATAGGTGTCTTTGAATACATTTGATACTTTTGGTTCAAAGAATTGGGTTGATAGTTGCGATGCGCTGCGCTGGTCCTATTGTTTCTACTTCGCGATGTCAATATGAATTATATGAAATATATTTTTTTGTCAGTATTTCGCCTACATATTCTACTTTAAGGGGTAAAAAATAATAGAGCTGAATTTCATATAATTCTCTAGGGACATTTTTATGAATTTATTTTTCGTTTCATATGGTACGAGCCGCGATAACAATGCCATTAAATAGTTGGTGTTAAATCCATTTATTTGTATTAGTTAATATAAAAATAAAGGATCAGCATTATAAGTTGCACATTCGATAGATATTACACACCTCGCCTGAATGATAAATAAATGGTAACAAAAACGAAAAGTGGGGTTTTGGTGGGAACGCAGAAAAGCAAAAAATATGGGAAAATCAGCCAAATTAAGAACTAGAAAAACGCAAGATTCTAAACACTTCGATGACTTGGTAAGAAAGGCTGAAATTTTGTGCAGAAGAGATAAGTCTTAATGGTTAGATAACCTTGCGGAAAGGGCAGAAGCAGCCGCTGAAAACAAGAACATGAATGTATTATATGACATAACCTTGGAATTAAGTGGGAAATAGCCATGTCAGTCCCGACCTATCCGGGATAATAATGGGAACTTCTTGACATCTATTGCAGATCAAGTAGATCGATTCAGAGAACAGTTTTTGGAGATTTTTAACAATCCGACTCTGCCAACGCCCCGCAACATAAACCTATAGTGTCAATGAAGAACAACAAACCCCCGGGTATTGACAACATATCAGCAGAAATGACAAAAGCCTGTCCCAATACTAAAAGCAAACTCCTACAACCTCTGTTTAAGAAAATATGCCGATGCCGATCCCATCAAAGGTGCTAACTAATATTTTCCTTAACCGTGTAAACGAGAAACTGGACTCAATCATTCGCAGACAACAGACTGGTTTCCGACCCAACCGTTCTTGTGTCGACCACGTAAATACGTTGCGAATAATTGTAGAACAGTCTGTGGAATTCAGGACAGCCCTTCAACTCCTATTCGTCGATTAAAGCACAGCATTCAACATCATTTACAAAAACTGTATATGGAAGCTTTGGTATAGCGGGGGATTGCACCTAAATTAATAAGACTTATCAAGGCTCAGAACGATGGGTGCTATATATTTGTGGTCGCTTGTCAGAGGACTTCAAAACCATATGCGGGGTACGACAAGGCTGTCTAATATTTTATTTCTCATAGTATTGGACGACTTTTTAACTCGGGCAGTCGCAGGAAAAAATCGTGGTATCACATGGAATCTGCAAAACCAACTAGAAGATCTGATACCGATATGCAAGATAAAATCAACGCCCTTATCTCTGGGTCTAGTAGTGCTGGACTGAAGTTTAATTGAACAGACGACATTCTATGGAAAATTTGGACATCCTCTTCGATCTACACCAACACGATACTACGTATCTTCAATTTTCAAGTCGGACCATTATTGAGAAAGCTATTACCAAAAATCCAAAAAAAAAAAAATTTAAACATCGATATATTTTGAACGTTTAATTACAAACACATCTAAGTTGACCAGAAACCGTTGCTTGATGGTTACCATAAAATATCAAAAATGGCTGAAATCAAAAAGAACAATTTTCAAACTCTCCGATTTGGCGTGGAATGCCCCATATAGAGTACGTATATTGTACCAAGTAGGACAATTTATTGTAACAAAAAGTACTTACATTGCACCTAGTAGTACAATTTATGTACCAAAATTTACTTTTACTGTGCCAAAATTATTGTACTGTACTGTACTACAATAGTTGTACCACAAAAGTACATATTATTGCAACAAACATACCGAATAGTACATTTTATTGTACCAAATAGTACAGTTAATTATTCTATACTTTATTGTCCCATAAAGTACAATGAATGGCACCAAAAAGTAAATGTACAATTAATGTACTTTAAAGTTAAATTTTTGTACCAATAATACAGTACGAGCTCGATTTTCGCAACTACCGATTATTGCAACACCCCGATTTGCGCAACCGCTCTTTTTTACACATGAGTCTTGATAAGTGCAACACGATCAAAAAAGCAGTCTCGATGAGCGCAACTTTTGAATGTATTCGCAGAAATTATATGTGTTTTTTTATTAGCATGCTATGTTACGCCACTGTTCAATGTGAGTGAGCAAATGACTGTTATAGTACAGTTTTTTAGTGACGTGGGGCATTTTGCACAAAGTAAAATAACAATTTGCAATAGAGGTTCGGTAAGCGCAACAATCTCGGTAACTGCAACCGGCTTGGGCTGCTATCGGTTGCGAAAATCGAGCTCGTACTGTAAATAGTAATTTATGGTACCATAATGTACAGTTTATTGTACCAAAAATTGCACTTTATGATACCAGAAAGTACAATTTATTGTTCCAAATAATACAATTTATTATACCAAAAAGTAAATTTATTGTAGCAAAAAGTATATTCAATGGAACCGAAGAGAACAATTTATGGCACCAAAATTTTAATTTCTTGAATCAAACATTACTTTAATTTTACTGTATAGCTCAATTTATTGTAACAAATAGTACAATTTAATATACCAAAAATTACTTATATTATACCATCTGCTACAATTTTTGTACCTAAAATACTTTCATTGTCCCAAAGTAAATTGCATTTTTATCATATTTTATTGTATCAAAATACCTAAAAGTAATTTCTGATGCAAAAACATCAGTACTGAGTGTCACCATATTCTACGAAGTAATCTTTTTATATAGTGCGCACTAGATAGGGTCGCTCGATAAAGGAAAAAAGAGATGTTATTTCGTTCACCCCCCATATTTTTTGTTTTTATCCAGAAACAATTAGAGGACATCAAAATTAGTTTGATCTGTGCCCCCTTTGACTCATATATAGTACTCATTATGCTGTATTGTCATTTGATGTCGGATCGAGACAATGCAAATTGTTAAAAGCTTCTGAATCAATTGAAGCTCGCATTCCTTTTTATACAGGAGGTGCTTTTGTGTAAGTCTAATGGCCGTTTTCTCAATGTATCGACAAACTTCCTGTTACTAAATCTCGACATAAATTTGTTAGAATGATAAACTGTCCGTTAACGATTTTGGTTTTCTCAATATACCGACAAAAAATTATTTTTCAGTTGGCAATACCCCGAAAAATAGATGAGACAGTTGACAAATTCTTGATATAAATCAGTTATTTTCGAAGTGTTAAAAAATAAGAAAACACATACATTTAATAAAAACGAAATAAAACTTAAATAATGACAGATAAAAGCAGTGTGGATAACATTTTTCCACTGCTTATTGTTTTGGTTATAAATCAAAAACATATTTTGGAAAACAAAATAGCTATAAACAGCAGTCAGCTGATTGAATTTATCTGTACGGCAAATAAATACCCGGCAGATGAGGGCGGGTTACCTTTGTGATAGAACAAAATCAAATGAGACATTGAGAAAACCTAATTTCTTTAATCTACAGTTTTTCGTTAAAAAAAAAAAGATAATCGTCTAATGAGAAAACGGCCCTAAGTCATTCATGGGCAGTTTTGGGTCATTGTGCAATGTTTTTACTAGCTATCTTTACCAAAAACGTACTTATTCTATAATTGAACAACTTCTGTAAACAACCACCCCTTTAATTTTTCACAAAGAGCATTAGGGTGTTCCTAATACGGCATTTTTTTCGAATTTCTTTAAAAATATGTATTAATCCCGATGTTCGTCATCTAGCTTCACCTTACGTTTCTTTTTGCCAATATTATTTTGAGAAATTTCGTATCGATAGTTAGACATTAGGGTGTGCCGCACTGAAGTTAAAGTATGAATTTGTTCTCAAATCAGTTTATTGCCGCTGCGTATTTTTCTTTTGTATACAGACTAAGTAGTAATAAACCATTCAATAGCTGAAGTGAAGACCTAAAATAGTATGTGTTTGCTTTTACCATATCTTTTACCATATCCCTCAAAAGATCATTGGATATTAATGGTTTTGGTAATATTTGTAAGCACACACAATGGATATTCATTTGAAACAAAAGTTTAGTAGTCATTGCTATGCTTTTTAAAGCTCTGATATCTCGAGAATTGTTAGAGATATTGATAATGTTCACATATACTTTTTAAACATATAGATTTTAACTTGATTAACCTTAAAAAGTTGAGATATGTAATTGCCCATAATAAATTACTTCGGAATCCAATTTCAAACTATTAGCTAAAACTTTGCTGAAGAAGAGAAAGAGCTAGATTAAAAACTGTAGAAACTGTTGGCCAACAATTGATGTCACCTTTTTCAAGGTATCCAAGGGATATCAAAAAGTTTAGGGGGCAAACAAAATGTGGTAGCCAATCTATCCAAACTGAGCTAGGGTTTTACTCAGCTCCGGTTGTACTGTCGAACCTATATAGTCTCGTTGGGGTGTTTTTTTCACTGTTGCACTCTGATATTAAGAGATCGCATCATAGGCTGTAAACTTGTTAAACTACTCTTTCTGCTTTAAAAGAGTTTGTTAGTGCTTTATTTTTGCTATATAGTTTTTTTATATCGGACTCTTGAAGGTAGTTGTACCATTAGATAATCTGTGTGGCTCTTTATTCAATTTGGCCTAGTATGAATATCTGGTCAGTTGCTAATATTATACACACCATTTACAATGTGATAATTTCAGCATCTTATTGCTGTAGTGTCAGAATTCAAGAAATATTGTTTTTATTCATATATTTTCTAGACCCGAACCATATTAAGTTCGTTGACTGCTCTTTCAACCCCTCAATTGATTTGTCTACGCTTCTACCTCTGCAGATCTTATAATGCTTAAATAATTCTTTTAATCAGTTTCTTTACTTGTCACAAGATCGTGTCAATCGATATACACACATTTTTATTTTAAATTTCAACACGCTTATAATATCTCACATTTGGACAACTTAAATTTAGAAACCATAAATTTAGTTTTCTTTTCTTTTGATTTTAACATTCACAAATCATAATTTAATACTTGCTATTGGCACATCTTTAGTTGAATATCTTAATTATATACATATTAAATGGAACTTTTGTTGTTCTGCTGTCAATTCGTTTGTTAATACAATTTTTCTCCTCACAATACCTAGCAAATATTTGCCACAAAGAATTGTGCTGCATGATTTTTGCTTCAATACAAAAAATCGTGTGTATTAGAGGGTTATGGTAAAGTATGAAAAAAAAAACACAGAAATTATCAAAAAATATAATTAAAACGAGCGATCAGATCAGATCGTGGGCGGTTCAAGTTTATTTTTAAGTGATTTTTATTTTAATGTTTCTTCACTGTTTCCCTCTGGTATCGTCGTCTTTGTACGCGATAAAAACGACATTCTCAAAAAACATTAAATTATAATATTTCTCTCATTTTGTTGCTGTATATTTGAGACACACGTACGCATTTACGTATCTAGCATATAGTAAATAAATTAATTTAATAAATAGAAATGTTCTTTATTAACTTTTTGTTTTTTCTTCATCTGGAAATGAATAATAATGATGTCAACAAATATGAATTTTTATATGGAAATTGGAATTCTTTTTTTTTTGTGATTTTCGACAACCTTCAAATGATATTTTCAAACATCGAATTAATAAATAATTTAGAAAATTTTCCATACACTTGCTTTCAAATTTTAATAATTTATTTAGAAGTTAATGAATATTGTTTGAATTATTAGTTGGATTTTACTAATACAGCGACACTGCTGCATTTCGTTGTATATCGTTGTCTTTATGACGAAAAGTTTGTACAATATAACAAATACTTTTTGTTTTTTTTTCTCAGTGTTAACTAATGCTTGTAATAAATGCACGATGTGTATTTTTTATTTTTAATTATTTTTAATACTCTTAAATTACCCAGTAAATTTTTTTTTTTTATATTTTCCGACATTTTCAATATGAATACACTATTTGGGACCGGCCGAGGCGAAGAGATCGCAGGTTCAAAAATTGTTTCTTTCATTGTTGAAGACTGGCAATCCTATCGTGCAATCCCTTTAACATAAATACGGAGATGATAATGAGGTTAGCTGTAGTAAGCACGATATTTAACGGAAGCTACATGATAACGCTGATGATAGGGTAAGGCTAGGTTGATTCGGCAGCCACGTTCAACACAGCTCACATAGCTCCTAGCATGAGTTAAGTTGTGATACCATTTCCCAATTTTCACACCAAATGTTCCTCTTCTGTTCGTGCAACATCGCTATTAAGCCATTTCGTTGCTGTGATGAAAGACAGGTATTGTCCAGAAGTGTCCGATGACCAAGCTTTTCATATCTCAGGTCACCTAGAAGGTTCATTCCTCATCATTGCAGCTTCTACAAATCGTTGTAGAGTAGTTTCAACCTCTTAGGATGTTTACCAACCTTCCAGTGACCGGTTACTACAGCTATGATGTTTCTTAGGTGGACTTTAGACAGGTTCAGCACAAATTGTGTCTTCTGCATATCCATTGCACATTGGTCGGAAATTGGAATTTTCTGGCTGAAATTCAAAATATTAAATTGTCCAATTCGTATTTTTTAGTTTGTTTATATGTAAAGTTAACTCTCCAAATAAGAAGAAAAAGATAAAGTCTTGTCCATGTGATAATTTACCATTACGCTGTAGCCATTCAAAGTTTGACTTATGTTTTGAGTATTCGTCATATAAAATATTAAGGTGAGTTCTAACTAACGGTAGATATTAGTTTAAATAATAAAAATATAATTATTCAATATAGTTTTTGATTCTGTTTCAATAAAATAGGGGATGTTTTCATAGGCTCAAAAATTCACATAAATGAAAATTTCTGACGTTTCTTGAACTAAAACTTCCGTTAAATGACTTAATACTGCAAACCCTTATCACTACGTTAAAATGTTGATGTTTCCTCTATCGAAAGGACTTAGGATAAACTACAAGGGCGTAGCCAGGATCTCATGTAGGGGGGGCAGTCGGTTTTACATTTCATGTCAAAAAAAAAATTAAAACTTAATACCTAACTAAAAGTCAATACTTATTGTTCATGTTGTACCCTAAAATAATTTTTACTCATTTTAGTTGTTTTTTTTTTTTTGGACATATAAAATTTTAGGCCGCAATTCTAAAGCGATTTTAAAAATTTTTTCTTGTGTTATTGGAACCAAAATTGTGCACAGAGTGAACGTTATTTTATTCTGAATTCCTTATCTTTATTTTTTTTTTAATGTGTCAAAGTCGATGACAAAATATTCTTGAATTTAATTTCAAATACCTGTTGGATTACATGTCCAAAAAATTTTGAACTTCCGCAATAATTGTGAGTATATGTTATAAATTAAACTAAGTGAAAATATAAGGAAAAACTATATAGTTCTGCTCACAATTATTATAATATTAGAACAAAACTTAATATATAATATGGAAAATAAATGTTAAGTTTTAAGAAAGTCTTCTGTTAAAAATAAGTCAAATTGGTGAGTCACTAGAATTTTTGTTTGCATATATACAAAAAATTCAGTTTTATGCTCCAAATACTATTTTGTGTTTATAAGTGGGCTAAGTAGTGTGCTTTTCATTTAAAAAGTCCAATACCATAATATTATAATATGTTACATCATCTGAATAAAAAAATTTGTTAAATCCAAAAAAAATGTTTGAAATTTTAATCAAAAATTTATTTTTACTTGGAATTAGACTATTTAAAAAAAAATAACGGTAAGGAATTTAAAATAAAAAAAGGCTCTGTGAACAATTTTGTTTCCAATAATACAAAAAAAAATTGAAAATCAGTCAAGAATTTCGACCTCAAATTTCATATGGCAAAAAAACCCTTTTTACCATTGTGAGCTGTAGACTTAAAACAGTTTTAGGTTGTATGAAAATGACGATAAAAGTGTAAATGCCACCGTATTCTGGGTCGATCGTACATCAAAAAATGCTTGGGTTGAAATCCCAATGATTATAAAATCTGTTAAGTTATTATAACAGTACATAAACAGGGATTTAATTATTATTCATGTTTTGTCTTTGATTATTTTAACATTGCTACAACCTGGAGGCTTAACGTGCATTAAGGTAAAAAAAACTTAGTTTGGTAGACAAAAAGAAGAAATTTGGCATGCATAGAAGTATGCCATAGCCTTTAACTAGGAGAAATACAGAAATAAATTGTTCAAACTTCTATATCCTTTAAAATATTAAAAGGCCTTTACATAGTAAACGAAACCGCGGATGGGCATGCAGTTTTCATATACATGGTCACTACTATCAGTTGTATATAGTTTCGATCATGGGTAATAACAATTGTCGCATGGTGTCATATACTTGGTGTTGGGTAATGGATCTCAATTACGAATATTAGTTTTTACAGGTTTTCTGGATCAAACCTGATTTTAGCGTTAAGGTTTGTTTCCAAAAGCAGAAGCAGAAAATATTTGGAACAACTTTCTTAAAAACCTTTTTTTGGGACAACCAACCGAATAGAAGTTAATGTCTGTTAAAATTGAGTCAAAATCAAAAAAACCAACCATTTTAGTAAAAACAAAAATTTTCTGTGAAAAATCATAATAACTCAAAAATCTAATGAAGCAGTTCGATTCCTCGTGTCCGAATTAGGTGAAAATCGCCGAGTCCGGTCTTGTTATTTTTTCGACTACCTCTTTTTCACTGAATGTAATCTACAAATCCAAAGAACTAATTATTTAGCCTTTTGACTTGTTAAAAGAATCGATTAGGAAATCGAGTAGAGAATCAGTTGCCTCAAAAATTCTTAACACTCGATTGCTTTTTTTAAATATTTTTACTGTGTTCGTTTAATTATCTGCATCGGCTCTCATCGAAGTAGCTCATTCTGTCCCCCAAATTTTTCAAGACCTTATTAATGGATTAAAATAATCTATGATCTTTATTTTTATATCAAGCTCGAGGTCAAGTATTTTTCGTATAATTTATTTATTTTTCAATATTTTGACTCTCTTCATTCTAATAGTGTTAGAAGAGAAGACATAGACGAGAGTCTACACTTACACTCATTTTAATTTAATTTTTGTTTATTTGTCATTCCTGAAGATGACCCTCAAAGAGGGTCGAAATATTGAAAATTAAATAAATTATACGAAAAATACTCATCTCGAGCTTGATATAAAAATAAGGTAAATAAAGATAACTAGGAAAGGTGGAATTTAAAGAACAAAATTAAAACTAAACAATCTATGATTTCAAAGCTAATTGCATTTGGTCCACCCTCTATATCATTTGGCACGATAAAAAGTGTAACTTATTAAAGGAGACACGTTAGACCTTAAGTACCTGAAAAGCGAATTCAATTCTGAAGCCATGTCCGTCTGTCTGGGAGGCTGGCTGGTGTGTTAAAGATTCAACAGTTTTATTATTTTCCAAAAAAATTTTTTTCTAATGAAATACATAACTTTCTAATGAAAAACTGGACGATATTTGGATTTGGTCAGTTTAATTATCTTACAAAAGTAGGTAAAATCTCAGAAAGCTGAAATATTTTCTGCAACCCTTTCGGTACCTTCAATACAAATGACCAAATTCACCCATATACATTTACATACACCTTTGTTTGAAGTGCACTAAATACAGTGAAAATTTTCCACAATCTTATCGCTTATTGAACTTTAACTTACGGATAAAAAAGGGGTATCGTTCTGCGTACTAGTACTTCCAATACAAGGTAGTCTAAATTTCCCCAATAATTTTAAGGAGGAACTCATAATGTTTTATGAATTCATTATCACTTCCTCAATTGTAACCATTTTACAGCTTTGATATATTCCTGTAAAAGTCTGGCCAACAGTTACCACTGCACAAGCTGGACTATACTGCCCTCCTAGGAAAGAAAGTCACATCTCCATTTTAGTAGTTTTGAGATATTTAGATTTTATGTTTTTTATCTCCCGCGTCTTAAAATTAACTGTTTTTGAAAATTTAAAAAAAAAAATAAATATCGTTTTTTTTAATTTTATTATCGTAACAAACAGGTATAATTTTGATGATAAAGTAGAGAAAATGGACTTATGACTTTTTTGGCACCCAAAAAACTAAGAAAAAACCAAATTCTACAAATAAATTCAAATTTTTTTTTTCATTTTTTTGCAAAAATAATAGTGTCTTTCCCTATATTAGTTGCTATTTTTAATTAATATAATAAATAAGGTTTTATCATGTTTGCAGGAACTTGAGAAAAAGCCATAACATCCAAAAATATCATATATACTAAGGAAAAAAGTCTTAAATGTGCTTAACGTTTTTCGGCCAATTACAGTTGAAAATAAGTCATTTAAGTTTAATGCAAAAATCAGAAACTAGTTCACGCTTCCGAATTGAGAAAGTACTTTTACTTAAAAATTAGTTAATTCATTGAAAAATATCCACTAGAATTTTGGAGAATGAACATAGGGTGAATGTTTTTATCAGTCAGTTCACCTTAGTGAAATTTCTATACTGTTTAATTTTGATTTTCATATCTTCCGGGATTTTGACAGATTTTTCAAGGGCAGCTGCCTTTTTTTGTTTTTTTTTGGTTTTTTTATTCCTTATTTTGCCCTTTGAATTTAAACTTCCTGCGATGAAAATTTTGAAAAATTTAGTCCGAAAAGTGAGAAAACTTCTCATATGCATGAAACATAGCACTAGGGTTTTTTGGGGTCGCTGATTTGGAATCCGAAGTCAGATTTCGAAAAAAAAACAATATGGCAGACATTATTTTCAAAAAAATTCTTAAATTCACCTAAACAAAATGTCCGAAATTTAGTATTAGCAATTTTGTTTTTTCAAAACTTGACTCCGCATTCGAAATCAGCGACCCAAAAAGCCCCGTTACGCACAATTTCAGCTAAATTCCAGCGTTATATGCGTTATTTTTTGTAAATTTGACTCCAGAATCAAAACCAGCGACCTCAAAATACCCGGTTGGCAAAATATAGGTTGAATTCCAGCGTTTTTTTTAAATGCCCGCCATTTTGTATTTTCCTTTTTGTTTTTTTTTTTAATTTGATTTCAGATTCGAAACCAGCGACTCCAAAAACCCCCACACCCACAATAAGGCTGAACTCAAGCATTTAAAAAAAAAATGTCCCTCATTTTTTATCCGCCATTTTAGTTTTTCAAATTTGACTACAGATTCGAAATCAGCGACCCGGAATTTTGTGTTTCCCAAATTTTACTCCGGATTTGAAATCAGCAACCCCAAAACCCCCTTAGTACCAAGTTTTATGCTCATCGGAAGTCTCCTTCATATTAAGGCCAAATATTTTACAGATCCGACCAATGTGCATTGTAGGCCAAATTTGTTTGGTCGCCGTGCAAGGAACTCTTCCCCATATCTCCTTAGCAATGAGGTTCAGTTACCCCCCTATTAGCTGTTTCCACCTTGTGTGAGGGACACCAATGAGGCCGTAAATTTCGCCAGAGTTCACGGTTGTGGCGGCCCGAGCCAATGTATCGGCTCTTTACTACCATATATGTCTCCACGCCACTTTTGCCACTTTTTATCTTTCGAGACAAAAAGTTTCCGGAATAGGAAATCATTATTCATAAGTCAATTTGATCAAATCGCGACATTTTAAGAAGAAAAAGTAACTTTCTTTTACATGTTTAATTTTTTTTTCTAAGGATAAGCACGTTGGAAATCTTTATCGGTGCGGTAACTTTTGTAACCGAATCAATTATAAAATCGGGTTTTTATTATCGCAACAAAAATGTTATATTCCTAGTGTACACGTACACGTACATGTTCCAGGGATCTGATAGCCTTTAGCTTTACCATCAGTAAGAAAATGAATATTGCCGCCCAATATCCCACATACCCATATCCTACAGTCATCCGGTAGTTTGATTGATAGTTGCAAAATCAACTCCTCCGAAAAGATTCCACAGCCTGATCTTTCCTTTAATTTCGAACCGTCCGTGAAAATTAGGATGCCATCTTCCCCAAAGTTTACGGCATTATCATTATACGTGTGGCAGCTCACATTAATTAGGTCCAAAATTTTTGCATGGCCATAGTTCTGATGATATATCTCAGGATATAAGGATACGTGAACATTGACTACAACATGGGCTCCGCCAAATGCGGAAGTTGCGGGGCAATTGAGCCCATTTTTGGTCTTAAGTAAGAATTTCCAAAGAGGTAAATCTGTGTCCAAAAGTATTTGAGATTATATGGACAATTTCTTCACTTGTAAAATTAAAATTTAATTATCCAGATTTCTTAAGTTTTATCGAACATTGCATTGTAATGGAAAATACAACTTTTTAATGCTCAAAAGATATCTGTTAAACAGATTCTGTTTACACGTTAAGGGAGAAATATTCCTCTAAGTTCCTCTTATACAAAATGATCTCCCCGTCGGCGATTGCTATCTTGTCGGGATAAGGGGACTCAGTAGATGCAAGGATTCTAAGTGTAGATCCAGCTAATATATGTACGGCCAATCGTTTTTGACGGATTCATAGTAGAAGAAGTGTCATTTTGTTATTTTGGTAGCACTATCACTGCAGATGGCCGAACAGAAAAGGACATAAATGAAAATTAATTAAGCCCTTTCAGCATTCCTATCTCTCTATTACAAAATTGAAAGCAAATAACATTTCCAAGGCTACAAAAAAATCGGAGTTTTAATATTAGCGTCACGTGCTTCTTTATGGATGGCTCACTTGGAACCTAATCCAAACTAATCCTAATCCAAGGCTTTGAACCTAATACCAACTGATGTTTGCGCCATCTATATGTATATCCAGGTCACGAACGAACAACTGCTTGATTTGCCAAGTGTAGGTAACAGCTCTTTCACCTGGTCAATCCAACGAAGTTTTGGTCGTCGTTTATTGACGATAACCTTTTGAGCTGAAACATTGTCCAACGTGTACAAGCCAGCGCATTCGGTCTATTTCAATGCGTTTGGCTACGTCGATACCGTTGTACAGCTCGAGGTTTATTCGACGACGATACTCGCCGATAACGATGAAGGGTACAAATATTATGCTAAGTATTTTTCTTTCCAAGACTCCCAGAATAGATTGATTCGCTTGTGTCATTACCTAGGATTCTGAACTGTAAAGCAAGACAGGTAGGATCAGAGTCTGGTAGAGTTCCCATGCTTAGCGCAAAGTAGCAGCGGTTTGTAATCAATACTCGTCTTTTGATTTCCAGGCTGACATTATTATTTTTGTTTATGGCGGAGCCAAGGTAGTCAAAGTCATCTAACTCTTTAAAATTATAGATGTCAACGTTTACGCAGCGTCCCAGACGAGTGGACCTTTTGTTCGGTAAAAAAAATAACTTGGTTTTGTCCTCATTTATCACCATATCCGACGACTGTTTTTCAATGCCCGAAAAAGCAGCAGTAACATCCCGCAATCCACGGCCAATGATTTAAAACCCAGTGCTGTCGTAGCAGCAGACGTCATAGAATTAGCAATATGCTGCCATAACTAGGGGGGTTTGTTTGAAGAAATTGAGACAGTTGGTTGGAGTAGACATTGCCTATCTCGGTGGTATGCAGCTTTGTGATGTCTAGCTTCTTTTTTCGTTTGGTTACGAGTGTTTCTAGCACTACTTAATCGTGTTCTTAACTTGGCTGCAACTAGGTGGCGATCCGAGTCAATATTTGCACCGCGCATCACACGCACGTCCATAACGCTTGAGACATGCCTTCCATCAATTACCAATATGATATCAATATGATTTTTGTATTTTGATCGGAAGATATTCGGTTGCCTTGTTGATATCTTTATGCAGGAATCTGGTTCCACTCACAACCATGATTCTTGCCGACGTGAAAATAACCAGTCTGAATCCGTTATCGGAAGTGTTGTTGTTGTTTAGACTAAATTTTCCACTGCTGAAGCCGTGGCATAGTGGTTAGAACACGCGACTACCATGCGGGAGATCGCAGGCTCCAGTCATCTTAAAAAAAAAAAAAAAAAAAAAATTTTCTTTCATTGTCGGCTCCCCTCGAATGTTGTTTGACAGCAACTTCGCAGTATTAAGCGTCGATTCAATCGTCGTGTCTAGTACGAGCTTCTCAAAACAGTGACGTTCGCATTCGTCTATAAATAAGTAGGTGCCGTTAGTTGTGAATCTAAAAATAGAAAGCGTGTTAATTCACAACAACGCGAGAAGCTATCCCATACCTCATTCATGGGGTGCAAAGGGAAATTAAGTTTAAGTTTTTTAGAAGCCAGAACAATTTTAATGTCATGTGCAGGGCAGCGGTCATATATTTTCTCCAGGCGCTTATAGAATGCATCTTTAATGTCATCGTCTTTGCCTTCCGTCGGGGCGTGTACACAAATCAGCGTAATGTAAAAATAGTGGCTATTCGGTCACTTACAGAGTTGAACCTCGTCTCTTGCCGACTATGAAACCACATCCGAATTCGTGTTTTTCTGCATGGCTGCTGTAAAAGATGTCACAGTTCTTTCGTCGTGTGCATCCCTGTCCCGTCCATCTCATTCATGTCAGCCTTGTATTTGTCGAGAACTTCCGCCAGTTTGATATCTCTGTATAGAGATCGGACATTCCAGGTGCATATCCTTAAATCATTTGCGGTGGTCGTCAAGTTTTGGGTGGGTTCTTATTTATTCTTTTCTTCGTGCTTTTATAATAAATTTTTTGTTTAGGGAGAGTGGCTTTTTAGGCCACCGATCCTAGTTTCTTGGGGCTGCCAAAGCCACTAAGAGAGCCTCGTGTTGAGCTTCAGTAACTTCTGTTATCTACTTCCAAAGACGAATCGGTGGTAGCATACCGTTTAGGTTACTCAGTATTGCGCATTTTCACATTTGCTACTACTGAACGGATGTTCAGTGGCATTGTCCGGGGAATACGTGATCTCTCGGACGATGTGAGCTGCTGGAGGTTCCCATCCAAAGAGAGCTTCTGGTTATCCCCAAATGAATAACAATCAGAAAGACTCAAATTAGAAAATTCCCCATACCCGCAAAGAAAATCATCACCGAAATTTCCCGTGCAGTCTTAGAGTGGAATCCGCAGGGGAAACGAAGATCAGGCCGCATGCTCTACATGTATAAGAAATACAAAGGAGAATATGAAGAATTTCGAATGACATGGAACCAGCATATCGACGTGACAGAAGTAGAGAACAATATTTTTGAAATTTGTAATGGAGTTTATTGATAGTTTACACAATGTTACTTTTTCTTTGCTCTAACTTAATTGTACTTAATTTCTCACATAATTTTTCTGCGTTATACCAATATGTATGAAGTAAAAATGCTTATTTCATGTTACCATATTTGTAAATTTATTATATATTTAAATAGCTGAACGATCTAAAAGTCAATTTATTATCACCCACATGACAAATTATGTCTTTTATACCCTTAAGTTTAAGTGTTTTAATCTTCTACTACTTTTGTACGAATTAATAGGATATTGTACATAGTGGGGGGAACTAATTCAGTTTCTCTAAAAGTCCATTATACTCTAATATAAGCAATTCTATATTTATTTGGTTTCTTGGAAAATACAGCTTCATATAACACGAAGTCAACAATCTCTTACCCAAACTCATGGCAAACTTAAAAGTTTTTGATGCGCAATGTGTCTCTTAATACAACTGTCTTTTAGACTTATCTAGATTTTATTATAATATTATCATTACCTGTTTGAAATTTGAAACCATATTTTACACCTAAAAATATGTGTATATATGTATTAAAAAATACCGTAGCTAAATAAAATTGTAAAATCCAAAGACTATGTCTAATCAATATGTACTTAAACTATGTTTAAGTTAAAACCAGTTTTTAATAACTTCAAACGAAATAGACAATAAATTTTATTATGTACAAAAGAAAACAAAAACCATTGTGTGATCTTAATACCGAGCAAATCGGCAAACGAAACTAAAATAAATAGTCATAAAAGCGTAGATGGTCGCTATGATCGGTATGAACGAATTACCTGTATTAGGAAAATAATTAATAAGAATGTTGCCTGCTCACAATAAGCAATCGCAGTTTTAAAGACATTTGGACAAGATATTATAGTCGATCGTGACATTAAGGTTAGAACTTGCGACTATTATGCGAGAGACCAGAAATCGATTCCTGTCTCATTCATCTACATTGCTTCATCGGCAGCCTTCGCAGTAAAATTCTAGCAAAAGCTTCTCAAACCGTTGACGTTCGGATACGTCTATTAAGTGTAGGTTTCGTTGTGTAAGTCCAGAAATATAAGCGTATTAATATAAGCGTATTAACGCGAGGTGCTATCCCGTACTATAAACATGGGTTCGTAAATGAAATGAATGCTAAGTTTTTTTTGTTAGATATTATGTTTATTTTTTTTTAAAATCGAGAGTCTTGAGTTGTAGCCAATTTCCAGTAGGGGATTTTTAAAAATTCGAAATTGGAGAATTGGTATTGAACTATCGCCATTATAAGTTTACGGTATCAACAAACCTTCCAGTTTTTTACAGTCTGTTAACTTTTAAAAAATGTCACAAACGACATGACAAGCTAATGAGACCATCTCATGTGACTTTTGCAGCGATTTAGGTAAAACATGAATAGTAAAACAATATTATTTTATAATTTACTGTGCGTTATATTTGGACAATTATCGACAAAAACTAAAATGAATATCAACGAATAGAGGGAGACAACACGATCAATATTGAACGTCAGAGATATAAAATGTACCAAAACCAGTATTGAAAACAACAAATTTTAGTAGTAGTTAATATGTATGTTAAGGAAAAGAAAACCGAATAATTTTGTTTATTTAAATGCGAATGTATGAAGAACACGCAATAAACTCAATATATTGCGAGATAAACAATAATAACGATAATCATAATGATCAATGGCATAATCATGTATCTGATCATGATGTTAATCTTGACTACGTAGTCCAAATTGCTGGCTGATGATCATTGAGCAACGATGATCGAGCATCTTTTAATTGGAGGCAAATAATCGTTAAATGACCAAAACGAGTGAGTAAACTACACCCAAGACCATGTTCGATGAGCAACTGAAATCGACCTACCAGAGAGTCGTATTAGACCAGCTATCGGCAACTAACACAACCACAATATGGGTTTGTGTTGGTGAGTTGTTCTCTTCCCTCTCTCACTGTAGTGAAGGAAATTGTTGTAAAGATTTTTTCATAACTATGAACAAAATTATAATATAATAATATAGGAAATATTACTGTTGTGCGCGTGGCAATGCACATTAACATATAAGAACTCATTTTTACCGAAAAAATTCATTTCTTTTATTGTCTTGCTAACAACAAGCGTCGACACAACTGCGTCGGACGAATGCTCAAGCGAGACTGATTCAGTTTGTTTGTTTTCGTTCAATGTGTGTGAGAATACATGTGTGGCTCTCTCGCTCATGTTGCACAAGTGCGCGCTCTCGCCGATCGCTGTATTAGACAAATACTGACGCGTTTGATTACAATGGTCTTATTGTTGATCATTATGTTCGAATACATAGAAGACTTACGTATTTGTATCTCACCAGCACGCGCTTTCTACAATCTAAAATAATTGTACTTTTCCATAGAGTGTTTTCATTTCGACGAATCGTTTATTACGCGCTCATGGTGTAGTTCTTGTGTATTGTAGATTGAGCGTGATAGCGGAAAGGCGGTACCGCAATTGTGATTATTCGTCTATGGAGAATACTTGTTTATGAAGAGAGTATCTGTATCAGTGGCACAGTACCTACTCAATGTTCGAGTACTTTATCCATTTATAGTTTCTCTTTGTACATTTTAATTTCAAATGTACAATCAAATTTTTTGAGTAATAATAAGCACCACCCACTTATATATGTTTTTGAGAGTAAATTGCTATAAGTTTGCTTTTTCATTATCTAGAAGTAACATTTGTTTTTGGTTTATGTTAACCATTTCCATGATAGTGTAAACACATTTTGTTACTTAAATCAGCAGTTGTTTGTGTTAACAAACACTGTCTGTGTGGTGGGCTTTGCTGAAGAGTCTATTGGTTATTCTGAAACCTTTCATATTCATATGTATAGGTATATCCACAAAAGGTGCTTACTTAACGGAAATCGGATGTAATCCCCTATAATATGTCATAAATGACATTTTTGTTTCCAGTGTTCTAAAAGGCACTGTGGTATGCTGTGTGAAAGGGCTGTTGGAAGGAAATTTTAAATTGTTTCTTACTCCAGTATTGACTATCAGTAATGATCATTTGAATTGAATTGTATAAATTGTATTATTATAATATAATATTATAAGTTTGGAAATTTCTTCACAAACAGTCTGTAAGGACCACTGTTCCATTTAAAGTTGTTATATAATATTCTTGTTATATTACACCCTGCTACAATTTTAAATTTTTTTCTTCACACTTGATGATGACCATATCTACGTGAAAGTAGAGACCTTATGTAGTAAAACTGCGTTCTCAGTTTATCACCAGAAGGTCAGGATTTTTTTTAAAAGGACTTCAAAGTTTCAAAGGATACACCACTTTCAAAAAATTAGATGAAATATTTCCACGAACCATATGATAACGATATGGGTATCAAATGAAAGGTAAGAATCTCAGCAATGCAAATAAATAACAGAGTTTAATGGATTTGGACAAAAAATTTCAAAAAAATTCATTTTCTTGACTTTTTTCCCCACAATTTGGGAAATTTCAGTGATGAACATGGTGAGCGCTTTCATCAAGAAATCGCGACGATTGAAAATCGATTTAGAGGAAAAAAGTGAATGCCACATGATGGCAGAATATTGTTGACAATATGTCGTGACACAGACGATCAGCATAAGCGGCAAAGTCAACGTTACATTTTAATTAATTTTTATGCAGTTTTTTTTTATATATATATAATATTTTGAAACAGGATTAATATTTTTTCTTTTTTACTAAACTATAAAGCTAGATTAATAAAATGTACATATAACTTCTTCAACGTATATTTTTTTCAGAAAAAAATTATTTAAATGATATTAAGCTTTAAACCCTTAAAAATACATTTTTGAAATTTTTGGTCCAGATCCATTAAAATCTGTTATTTGCTTGCATTGCTGAGATTCTTAACTTTCATTTGATACCCATATCGTTATCATATGGTTCGTGGGAATATTTGCTTTAATTTTTAAAGGGGTGCACCATTTGCAACTTTAAAGTCCTTTAAAAAAATCCTGACGTTCTGGCGATAAACTGAGAACGCAGTTTCACTACAGTGTGAAAACCACTGTTGCACGGTGTTATTTGAGTCATTCTGGTTGTTATTCATTTGGGAATAACCAGAAGCTCTCTTTGGAGGTTCCCAAGCTGCTCATAACGTCCGAGAGATCACGTTTTCCCCGGGCAATGGTAGCAAATGTGAGAAGGCGCAATGTTGAGTAACCTAAATGGCATGCTACCACAGATGCGTCCTAGGAAGTAGGTAACAGAAGTAACTGAAGCTCAACACAGAGGCTCTCTTAGTGGCTTTGGCAGCCCCAAGAAACTAGGATCGGGCGCGGTGGCCTTATAAGCCAATCTCCTTAAACATAACAATTATTACGAAAACATGAAGAGAAGAAAATAAGAAGAAGCCCCAAATGTTGACGACCCCCGCAAACGTTACAAGGACCATGATTTAAGGATATGAACCTTTAATGTCCAAACTCTATACAGAGATGGTGCCTCTATCCAACTGGCGGATGTCCTCGACAAATACAAGGCTGACATCACCGCCATACAGGAGATGAGATGGACGGGACAGGGATGTACACGACGAAAGAACTGTGACATCTTTTACAGCTGCCATGCAGAAAGACATAAATTTGGATGTGGTTTCATAGTCGGCAAGAGATTTCGACACCTGGTCTTGGGGTTTAACCCTGTAAGTGACCGAATAGCCACAGCGCTCGCAGGCTTAAAAATAATAAAGCTGCGGGAGAGCTACCGGCAGAGCTTTTTTAAGCCGGCAACATGCATGCACCCGCTCATAAAGACGATTTGGCTCAAGGAATGCATGACCGATGATTGTAATCTGAGTGTTCTATGTCCTGTGCTTAAGAAGGGTGATCCAAGTGTGTGTACCCACTAACGCGGAATTAACCTTTTACCCATCACATACAAGGTCCTGTCTAGTGTGTTATTTGAAAGACTAAAACCCATTCTGGCGAACCTGATTGGATCTATCAGTATGGCTTTAGACCTGGTAAATCCACAACCGACCAGATATTCACACTACGACAAATCCTGGAGAAGACCCAAAAAATGCAGATCGACACCTACCATCTCTTTATCGACTACAAAGTTGCATTCGACAGTAAATTACGACAGAAATTGTTGAATGCTATGGTTGAGTTTGTTATCTCCGCGAAGCTAATACGACTTTGCGGGATGGCACTGACACGAAATCTTCAGTGAAAATTAGCAAAAATCTAACAGAGCCATTTTCTACCAAGCGAGGCTTTAGACAAGGCGATAGTCTGTCTTTCGATCTCTTTAACATCGCACAGTGGTTCCTTTTTGGTTTTTTTTGGAATTAATTCTGTAACTTTTGAACGGATAATGCTATCTTGATGAAATTTGAAATAGTTAAAGCTGAGGTGTTTTCGAGATGATTTGGAAATACTTGGCTCCCTAGAGGGTGTGGGGGCCACTGCGTGGCCCTCCAAAGTTGGTCACCTCGGGTGTTTCAAAATTTCAAATGCTTGAGGAATGTGTATTTATGAACCGATTTAAAAGATATTTTGCATTTAGAAAGTGCTCTGAAAAACCTTCAAAAAACATGCTTACATGCACATGTTACCTCATTTATGTCAAGAGATATTTGAGAAAATAAAAAAAATTGTGTCATTTTTGGACGAGGTTGATTTGGTATTTTTAAGGGTGTGAGCTCAGTTTTTCCTTGATTTTAAAGATATTTATATCGTTAGTTAGCTTATAAAATTCTGAATGAAATTGCTGAAAAAATTATGCAAATATTTTGTTCCAATCAAAAGTTATAAGCATCGCAAGTAAAAGTTTCCAAAAAAGGCATATTTTTACTGTTTTTTTGCAATAAGGCGACTACATTCTTTCGTTTGTAAAAAAAATATTTCTTCCGGGAAGTGGCAATTTCTTAATTATTCGTCATAGAAATGTTGATGCAGATGCATTTAATGCTAAATTTGAATCAGTTCAGCAAAATGGTTACCCGGCAAGGGAAGTCAAAAATACCCCATTTTTGAAAAAAAAATTTTTTTGTTTTTGAAAATTCTCAAATCGCAAAGCGCCAACGAGAAAGCTCATTATATATTTTTTTGACCACATATGTGCACTAGTTAACCGTAACGTATTTCAACATCCCTGCCATAAACAAAGACAGTGTGGCCATTTTAGTAAAAAATTCGGAATTTTGGAACATATTTTCCCCGTTTTGGGAATTTGGGTATTTTGTTATAAGATATGGCAACATATTGTTATTCGTTTTTTTAAGGACGATTTTATGTACTTTATTCCAATATTTCGTTAAGATATTCCAGTCCGTTTGAATTTTACGCTATTTTTCATATAAGATATTATTTCTCCAAAAAATACGTTTTGACCAAATTTTATATTTGACTCAGAATCATGCCCAAAATAAAATGTGCTTTTAATTAATTTTTGTAAATTATTAAACTTCATGTCGTTCCCTTTTCAACGATATGCAATACTTGTATGTCAAGAGTTTAATTATTGTTTATAATTATAATCAAACTTCACTACCTCTGTAAAAAAAAGTATATATCGTGAAACATACATATATATGGGGGCTATATCTAAATCTGAACCGATATGCTTAGTTTTGTTACCACATTAGAATAGTGTGAAAAAACTAAGATGTGCAAAGTTTTGTTAACATCAGAGCAAAAATGTGGTTTTTGGCAACAATAATCTATAAAAGGTTATGCTAATTTGTATGGGAGGTACCAGAAGGGGCGGGGCAAGTGGACCCATTATTTCAGTATATACTTCACGCTGTCAAATAATAATACCATCCAAATTTTAGCTTCGTAGGGCCCTCCAGCATGAAGTTAGTGACAGAATAGTGGTTTTAGTAAAATAGGTCATTTTGTATGGGAGGTACTTGAGAAGGCGTGGCTATTTCGCCCATTTTCCAACCAACATTACGACTAGTGAATTTTATACCACTGGTAAATTTATATTCAAATTGATTAAGAACTACTCCAGTTATCGTCTTAAACACTTACCCAGCCGGCCAGACGGACATAGCTTTATTGGGTTAAAAAGCTCCGAAATATTTATTTTTTCTAAAGAAATCTAGGATCTCAGTTATATTTTCTGTTGTGTTTAACTTTTTCCCGTTTAAAATTATATATTCTCTCTACCATGTATCTGAGCTTGTACAAATTTTATTCAAAATTTGTTAAAAATTGTAATAATAACACACAAAATCCACAAAAACATATAAATATTGCATTGAAAATCAAAATTTTTACTTAAAAAAATAATTTTGCTTAACATATTTATGCAATAAGGGACATTTTTCGTAATTTGTCTCGCATTCCTGTGCATAGGGATTTATAAATCATAAATAACTTAATTAAAGAGTCTATGAGCTTGTAAGTTTTATTAATAAGTAACGACTCCATAATGATGTTTTAGTCTCATGTGTACTAAAAATGTCTCTAATTGCAAAAATATGTTAAGCAAAATTATTTTTTTAAGTTAAAAATTTGATTTTTAATGCAATATTTATATGTTTTTGTGGATTTTGTGTGTTATTATTACAATTTTTAACAAATTTTGAATAAAATTTGTACAAGCTCAGCTACATGGTAGAGAGAATATATAATTTTAAACGGGAAAAAGTTAAAGACAACAGAACATATAACTGAGACCCTAGATTTCTTTACAAAAAATAAGTTTTGGAGCTTTTTAACCCAATAAGGCTATGTCCGTCTGGCCGGCTGGGTAAATGGTTAAGACGATAATTGGAGAAGTTCTTAATCAATTTGAATAGAAATTTACCAGTGGCATAAAATTCACTAGTCATAATGTTGGTTGGAAAATGGGCGAAATAGCCACGCCCCCTCAAGTACCTCCCATACAAAATGACCTATTTTACTAAAACCACTATTCTGTCACTAACTTCATGCTGGAGGGCCCTACGAAGCTAAAATTTGGATGGTATTATTATTTGACAGCGTGAAGTATATACTGAAATAATGGGTCCACTTGCCCCGCCCCTTCTGGTACCTCCCATACAAATTAGCATAACCTTTTATAGATTATTGTTGGCAAAAACCACATTTTTGCTCTGATGTTAACAAAACTTTGCACATCTTAGTTTTTTCACACTATTCTAATGTGGTAACAAAACTAAGCATATCGGTTCAGATTTAGATATAGCCCCCATATATATGTATGTTTCACGATATATACTTTTTTTACAGAGGTAGTGAAGTTTGATTATAATTATAAACAATAATTAAACTCTTGACATACAAGTATTGCATATCGTTGAAAAGGGAACGACATGAAGTTTAATAATTTACAAAAATTAATTAAAAGCACATTTTATTTTGGGCATGATTCTGAGTCAAATATAAAATTTGGTCAAAACGTATTTTTTGGAGAAATAATATCTTATATGAAAAATAGCGTAAAATTCAAACGGACTGGAATATCTTAACGAAATATTGGAATAAAGTACATAAAATTGTCCTTAAAAAAACGAATAACAATATGTTGCCATATCTTATAACAAAATACCCAAATTCCCAAAACGGGGAAAATATGTTCCAAAATTCCGAATTTTTTACTAAAATGGCCACACTGTCTTTGTTTATGGCAGGGATGTTGAAATACGTTACGGTTAACTAGTGCACATATGTAATCAAAAAAATATATAATGAGCTTTCTCGTTGGCGCTTTGCGATTTGAGAATTTTCAAAAACAAAAATTTTTTTTTTTCAAAAATGGGGTATTTTTGACTTCCCTTGCCGGGTAACCGTTTTGCTGAACTGATTCAAATTTAGCATTAAATGCATCTGCATCAACATTTCTATGAGGAATAATTAAGAAATTGCCACTTCCCGGAAGAAATATTTTTTTTACAAACGAGAGAATGTAGTCGCCTTTTTGCAAAAAAACAGTAAAAATATGCCTTTTTTTGGAAACTTTTACTTGCGATGCTTATAACTTTTGATTGGAACAAAATATTTGCATAATTTTTTCAGCAATTTCATTCAGAATTTTATAAGCTAACTAACGATATAAATATCTTTAAAATCAAGGAAAAACTGAGCTCACACCCTTAAAAATACCAAATCAACCTCGTCCAAAAATGACACAGTTTTTTTAATTTTCTCAAATATCTCTTGACATAAATGAGATAACATGTGCATGTAAGCATGTTTTTTAAAGGTTTTTCGAAGCACTATCTAAACGCAAAATATCTTTTAAATCGGTTCATAAATGCACATTCCTCAAGCATTTGAAATTTTGAAACACCCGAGGTGACCAACTTTGGAGGGCCACGCAGTGGCCCCCACACCCCCTAGGGAGCCAAATATTTCCAAATCATCTCGAAAACACCTCAGCTTTAACTATTTCAAATTTCATCAAGATAGCATTATCCGTTCAAAAGTTACAGAATTAATTCCAAAAAAAACCAAAAAGGAACCACTGTGCATCGTAAGGAGATGAGAGATGCTGCTCGCGTATGCCGATGATATAGATAACATTGGCCATGGATTGCAGGATGTTACTGCGGCTTTTTCGAGCATTGAAAAGCAATCGGCGGAAGTGGGTCTGGTGATAAATGAGGACAAAACCAAGTGTCAACGAACAAAGATTCTATTCTTCTCAGCCATAAACAAAAATAATAACGTCAGCCCGGAAATCAAAAGACGAGTATTGATCGCAAACCGCCGCTACTATGACAAAGCGCTCTCTCAAAGAACAAAGATCTAACTCTACCAGAGTCTCATCATACCTGTCTACAGCGCAGAATCCTGGCTAATGACACAAGCAGATCAATCTGTTCTGAGAGCCTTCGGAAGAAAAATACTTCGCAAAAAAAATACTTCGAAATTGGCCTAATGCACTGGCTTGGACACGTAGTAGGAATGGATGAAAATGTTCAAGAAAGGTTTGTGTCAAAAAACTCGATGGGCGGCGCCTAGGGGACGACCAAAACTTCGTTGGATGGACCAGGTGAAAGAGGTGTTATCTACACTTGGTGTGACTAACTATCTACGGAGCGCAAAAGACCGAAGCAATTTAAAAAGCGAGAAGTATTATCAATTTACCTGAAACGGTCGTGCCCGAATTCTGTATTTTGTTAAAACATAAAAAATTGGAAGACCAGTCACGCTTCTTCTGGTACCTCCCTTACAAATGTACCATTCCGCCCAGTTTAGAAATCGAGTACTACACTTAGCGATTGCCCAAATTCTGTATTTTGTTAAGAAAATCTTATGTTTTTATTGAGGGCGAGGGTATATGTAAATCGGTTTACCCTGAAACTTTCTCACATGTTTTTTTGTTAATTTAACTATTTCTTTAAACTTTAACTAGCAAATTGCTGATTGACTTGAATTTGAAATAGCAATTCCTAATTGTAATAATATATTACATATTCTTCCGCCTTTCTTTGTTGAATCTCTAATTGATGTAACAATACTTGAAAAAAACTTAATTCCCTTTACACCCCATGAATGTGGTATGGGATAGCTTCTCGCGTTGTTGTGAGTTAACACGCTATCTATTTTAGATTCACAACATAAGGCACCTACTTTTTTTTATCGACGAATGCGAACGTCACTGTTTGAGAAGCTTTTACAAGACATGCCGATTGACTCGGCGCTATACTGCGAAGTTGATATTTACAACATCGAGGGGGCCGGCAATGAAAGAAAAATGTAGATGACTGGAGCCAAGAACCGAACCACGGATCTCCCGCATAGTAGACGCGTGTTCTAACCACTATGCCACGGCCGGTCTCATATTTACAGTAAATTTACTTCTGTAGAGCTTTCTACTTTTTTCTGAGTTTCCTCATCATTGACTTTCTGACGGTCGTCGTCTTTATTATCTACACTCTTACTTTATCTGTTTTCAGATTAATTTCCACAGTCTGTGGGAGACAGGACTTGTGATGTTGATGATGTTTCTGGTGCAGACGGAGCTTACCTTCTGTTGGGAGGTTTCTTTACTTGCCACATGGCCTACTGAGTAATTCACCTGTCCATTACTTTCTGTTTGTGGGTGGTACAGACGTTTATCTTTAAAAGATAACCACTAGCTATTTGCTATCGTTACACATCAGACACATTTGTTCTTTTCTATTCGTTCTTTTCATCCTTTAACACAGGCTTAGAGAAACTGGTATCTGCCTACGATCTGTCATTGTAATGACATTATAGATTTTTATCGAGTTCATGTTTTTCTACAGCCATTGTCCCTCTTCTTTTGTGTTACTCCTGAAATCTCACCTAACTATTAGTCCGTCTTCTTGTTTTTTTAAAATCAAATTTAATAAGGAGGTTAATTTAGGAGGTTACTATTCGCCGATTATGACTTTGGCCGGTATACTTAGCATTATTTGTGATGATTCTTACACCTAAAACGAAGCAAGTAATTCAGCTAATTTTTCCTTTAATACCACTGTGTCAATTACTTGATAAAGCTTTTACCTCACGAAACAAACGAAGACAACAAATTCTGTTTGTTAAGATAATTTTTTCTATATTAAGTTCAAACATATTTTGAACATTTCATTGTCACCAGCATCTCGTGTACTTCATGTTAGTTTCGTGTTCTGTTGTCCTATGTTCACACTATGGTCGTTGCATCTCTATCTGACAATTCATTCCACCACCATTCTTAGTAATATTGACGACATCATTCCCCAGTATCGCCGCCACCAAGTAGTGCATACATCGACGAAGCTCGCGCGTCTGTGAGTGCAGTTGACAAATGTCCCCCTAATGATTATCATGTCGTAGTTGTTGTTGTTGTTTTTATTATTGCATTCGATCTGATCCAACTCGTATCGCATTTGGGGTTTTGTCATTGGCTTTTCCGGTTAGTGCAGCGCATACGTATGTATGTTTGTATGTATGTGAGTGCGTGTGTGTTTCTATTGAACGCCAAGTATGGCACAATGCATATTTCCCCAAAGGTGTCTCTCGAAGAAGATGCTGAATCTTTTGTCTTTATCGTTGCTGTCTGGCGGCGGTGAAGAACTTTTGGTATTGTTGTTTTTATTAATGGAGAATCTTTATTAAGTATTTTCAATAAATTTTGTTTTAGGCGTCGTCTTATTTGGGCGCTTTTAGTACTTACACCCATCCATTACAAAGGTATTTAAATGCGTGACATAGAATGTGTGTCCGAGTGTGTGTGTGTGTGTGTGTGTGTGTGTCACGGCGAGTAAATCTTTCGTTGAGCATGGTTGCATAGGGGACAAATACGATTTCTTGATCCCGTAACTGAAACTTTAATTCATTTGTAATAAAATTGATATTTTTAGTTTTTCCCCATTGTCATTTTCGAATAAGCCAATGTATTGCAAGCAGTTGTTCAATGCTTTTCATTTGAAATTAGAATTTCTAATGAAACATAAAATTGTGTTCTAAAATTAAATATGTATAAAGAGACATCCCATGATTTGTATAGCTTATTATGTAGTACTTATTACCGAAAACTTGCGACACAGTGCGTGTTCATAACAATAGGAATATGGTTTTTGTCATAACATATTTCAACAGCCCTGCCGTAAATAAAGATATGGTAAAGAAAATTTAGTTTGGAACTGTCTGTTTCGCCCAGTTCACGACTAGGGAAAATAAAAGATTTACTCGAATTGCTCGCAAACCAAAATTTTAGTCAAATTAACAGACTGATAAATACCCTCACCCATATGATATTGTTTATAATAAAGGGTGGTTAAATTGTAAGGGCCGATGTTGAATGTGAACCAAACGTAAACGTCAAGTTCTTCTTGAACCATTGAAATATACACAATCGAGCAACGCTTTAATGTTATTCAGGCTTATTATGAAAATGGGCGTTCAAATCAAAATGCATACCGTGCACTTCGTTATTTTTGCCGTCATTTAATCGTTCAAATGTGCGTACAATCGGAAAAATAGTGCAAAAATTTGATCAACCCGGGTCTGTAGGAGATGTAAAAACACCAGTGCATGCGCGTACAGCTCGTACTGCAGAAAACATTGCTGCTGTTCGCGATAGTGTGGCTGAAGATCCGTCCACCTCAACTCGTCATCGTGCCCAACAATTGCACCTCTCACGCTCATCATTGACGAACATTATGCATAAAGACTTGCATTTACACTCTTACAAGGTATTTTTTCCAAAATAAGACCGGTCAGGTAGTTATTGTGATTTGTGTTCGCTATCGTGAGATGATAATGAATGTTTTATTCCCCGAATTGGAAGATATGGATGTGGACGAAATGTGGTTTCAAAAGGACGGTGCCACTTGCCACACAGCTAACGAAACAATGGCTCTTTTGCGCTACAAATTCAATGGCCGTGTTATCGAACGTGGTGGCGATGTTAATTGGCCGCCAAGATCATGTGAAGAACAAGTTATTTGTTTCAACGAACAGAGAGTCCACTCGTCTGGGACGCTGCGTGAACGTTGACAACTATAACTTTGAAGTGGTAGATGATTTTGTCTGTCTTAGCTCCGCCATAAACAAAAATAATAATGTCAGCCTCGAAATCAAAATACGAGTATTGATCGCAAACCGCTGCTACTATGCGCTAAGCAAGCGATTTAACGACAAAGCGCTCTCTCGAAGAACAAAGATCTAGCTCTACCAGACTCTGATCCTGATTCTGTCTTGCTCTACAGCGCAGAATCCTGGATAATGAGAGAAAAATACTACGCAAAATATTTGGAACCATCATCGTTAACGGCGAGTACCGTCGTCGAATGAATCATGAACTGTATGAGCTGTACAACGACATCGACGTATCAATCGCGTTCAAATAGACCGAATGCGCTGGCTTGGACACTTTGTACGAATGGACGAAAACGCTCCGGCTCGAAAAGTCTTCGGCAATAAACCCGATGGGCGGCGCAGGACTGGGCGACCAAAACTCCGATGGATAGACCAGGTGAAAGAGGTGTTAACTAAGCTTAATGTGACGAACTATGTACGGAGCGCAAAAGACCGAAGCGCTTGGAATACTTTTCTACGTGCGGCTACTGATGGATAAATTTCTGTTGTTTCTGCCATTAAAGAAGAAGAAGAATCCATGTGAAAGTTATGGGAGAAATATTAATTTTCCAAATATAGGTAATTTTGTATTTGTGGTAGCAGAAGGAGTGGGGTATTCCACCTATTTGCAATAGCATAAGGATCAACTTAGATCAAGAAGACGGACATGGCTCAATTGCCTTTAAAATTCCTGAAACGAATTTACTTTTAAAAACCCTTATTCCAATTGGTGAGAGTTATTATCGTTTGTCCGTGTTTCTGTCCCCCTGATTATAGCCGTACTTTAAGAAATTTGGTACGAAACCTTCTATCCTCTAAGCGGAGGATAAGTTCTAATACAATCTCCCATACAATCTTCCCCTTTTTGAGAGTTAAAAAATTCATAAAAATATCATAAGGTCATATATACAACTCAACCTCAGTATTTGATATTTCAGTAGTAATAAAACATTACTGAGTGTGATTGAATAAAATTTACACCCACATCTCATACAAACGCACCTTTTCTGTCGTAGAAAATTTAATAAAAAATTGCTGTGGTTCAAAACACTAGTTTTATTACAATTTTTACAAATGGATATCTGAAGGATATCTGAGCTTTATGATTATAAAAAATAACGAATGTCACTTCAGAAGTATGTTACATACATTCGTATTAAAGAAGTTAAAATCGTTTAACATCCAACTCTTGCTGATCTATGACTAATTTCTATTCATGTTAATATTTTCGTTGTGGTTAATTACTTACTATGTATACCCTCACCCCTACGATATGATACTTAAATTTTCATTTCATTATTCTCTATTGTACTTTGTGTTCATAACTTCGAAATTATCTGCTTAATTTCAGCAAATGCTATTTCAACTCTCAAATTATGCAAAATGATTGATTGGTTTGCCAGATGTAGACATGCACAACAAAAAAACCATTTACGTTTCTCTTGTCAATTTCTAACTAGAGATACAAGTAAATTACCAAAAAAAAGTTAAGTACAATAATTACCACATTTATTACCTAGCCATCACCACCACGGTAGATGTATGACTACAGACAACTGGATGTAGTGGAACGCTTATGTGTTGCCTTTGTACAGGCAGTTAGTTATATTTAACATAGCATTAGTTCATTCAACTCTTTGTTTTCTAAATATTCATGGGTTAATAATTTTACCAATATAAATATCTAGGTGGCCTCACGTTATGTAATCTTCCAAAGCGTAAAGAAGAAGCCACTTGAGAGGAAGGAGAAAATTCGGTTGCCGAAAGTAGTTGAATTGTGGACAGTATCTTTCTTTAAAATTACAATTGTAATTTTTTTGTCCGTACTTGTTTAACCTTTATGTCAACGGCAAGATACCTAGGTATGTTTTGCGTTTTTAAAACGCTGAAGCTCTTAACTGGATAATCGGATCGAATTGAAATTTTAAGATGTCCTAGCCAAAACTGTTTTACGCAATAGCCCTAAGTTTGGTTAGGATTGAATCACCCATTTGGAATATTAAGCGCACTTACAAAGTTGCACCCTTACATCAACAGCATACATACCTGGTAGTCCGCGAGTCAGGAACATATTTTCATGACCAATCGCATCCCAGATGAAAACTCGTTAGACGCTTATTGGAGTTGTATAATGCAGCCTAGTGAAAGTCAGCTAGCGCTTCCTTGGTGGGTTTAACAGTAGCACCTCGTCAAACATGTATAAAAAATTCCGTCATTTTCTCCCGGCTGAAAATTTGTCAGATGATAGTTTATACTTTATTATTGAAAAAAAAATAATCGTCAGCTGGCCTACGTTGGTGAAATGATCGTCAGCTGGTAACCTAAAGGGTCTACTGTAGCACAATAAAAAAGTTGGAAAAATCACAGTAATAATATCACACATGTTAAAGTATTGTTCTGATCATTTTGAAATGTACTAGACATTTGTTAAGGAGGAGTCAGGCTGCAACCAAGTTACCGAGGTAGAGTCTTTGTTGATGGATGGACACGCCGTTTTATCGTCGCCAAAATTGAAGCCCTATTGAGCTGAAGGCTTCTTTCGATCATCGCTATTGTATACACTCAGGAAGATAGACTCAAATCCATAGAACACCCTCCCTTGTGTCTTTCTTAATGGCAAAAGTGAGTCACTATTAAGTGTTATGGTGGCCAATCTGGAGTCTTCTTCCGCTTCAGTAACCCTACCTACTTTCTAGTCATGTGGGGTAGTTAAGGATTACTGTATTGAAGAATTGTCAGGATTTCCATAGAGTCGGAGAGTTCGGCAGGAATCTTGGCAATAGATCGTTTCCTCAGTGATACATTAGCAAAATGTATTGCTTCAAATCTCGCACCAGGTTAAACCTCCCCGAGCGATTCTATAGCCGCCTTTTACAGTTGCGCTGAGCGCTCATATGCACAAGCAACGAGTTTGATAAGTCCCTAAAACTAGTCCACATCATGAACGCTCGCGAACGATTTTAATAATGCCACAGTAAGGGAAGCGAAAACTGATTTCCAATTTCTTGGGGAAAGAGTGCCGTCGCTGTTATTACGGCCTATGATCGCCTAGATGAGGTGGCCTTTAGCGATACCTTATACTATCTTTGTAGTGCCCGTGCAGGATTAAATTTGGATATTATGGATCCCGGAAGGGTATTGTTCTTATACCGCTGCCGTTTAGGCGCTACATCAGACGACTTTCGTTTAGTTTTATGCCCACCGGAGAGAACTCTTTTCCTGCTCCGTGAGCTAGTCGACCTGCTTGTCACCGAGCCGACTAATTATTTGATAGTTATGCGGAACGCCTGGTAATGGAGCCCCTTCTGGAAGGTGTTTTGTTCCTAGGGGGAATTGTAGCGGAGGCCGAGGGAAGTGCTTCGGAGAGAATAGATTTATTATTATTATTTCCTCCTAGCTCAGCTGTCCAACTGGAGCCTTGTTGAGTCACCAGCACCTGAAGCAGGGGTTTCAAAAGGATTACATCCCATCAGGACATTAGGAGCCTTTGAGGTTATTTGTTTCGAAAAACCTTTATGTATCAGACTTGGATTATGACTGCCTTTTGGATGTGTAGGTTCGATTTTTGGCACACTAGTCGCAGATTGACTAGCGGTGCCTGGCACCACCATTACACTAGACAAGATCTCAGTAGCAGACAACATACTACAGCTTGAAAACGACGCTGTAGTAGTCGGGTCACTGAAGATTATGAAGTCCTTGACCGGATACGCAGGGCATGATTTTTTTTTTCGGACATTTGGACGAAATCTAGGTTTACATTTTATGCCTAACAGCCAGCCATGAAAACCTGTCGCTCCTTCGAATACAGGCGCATACCATCGTCCGCTCACAATGAGGACAGACGTTGCTGGATTTTAAGTACCGGACCGACGACCTTTAGAATGACGAATAAAAGACCCCTAAGACACATTTTCCGAGAAAAGCAATAAAAATTAACGAAGATTAGAAAAAATTAGTTACAAATTAAAATTTGTATGCCAACGGAACTCTACGACTTTTAAAGAAACTCATTATTTGTGCATTAAAACATAATATATCTCTAATTTTATTTTTAATTGTTAAAAAAACAATATTTCGAAGGGAAGTAAGAGGAAGAGAAGGGGGAAGAAAACTGAATCATTATATCAATGTTAAAAGTCTCATCCGTTATCGCAGTATATATTGCGCAAGTTACAGAAATATTTAAAAAGAAGTCCATAATACGCTATCTTGATAATTTCCACTATTTCGACTTCGACTGTTCATATTTAAATATATGTATCTCTGAAACGAGTCCTTGCACTCTTATGCATGTGACTTCAAAAATGTATTACAATCATTATACCATGTTTGGTGTTAAGGATTCATGTCTGAATCCGAAATAACTATACAGACTGCCTGGTATTATTAAAATATAATTATACTAAAATTATGTCAAACAAACCTGTTCTCAAATAAAAGTGTTAATTTTAGAATACTAAATGTATGTAGTATTCTAAATAAGCAAAAAAAAAAATTTTATTAACCTGATCGTCGTACTATATAGAAATATACATTCTAACTAAGTATGTAATGCAAGCTTCTAAATGGCCAATCTTTCATTGGGCTTTATATCAATGCTAGTATAAACCAATTTACTTGCTGTCATGGTATTATTTTTGTCACCGACTTTGTAGAGACATTTTCAGCTGCGATGTATTTTGTAAAGTAAAGCATAAATACATAGGTTAGTTAAGAACTAATTTTACAAAAATGTCACTTTACTGTAACAACAACCAGATCTTAACACATAATAACTTAGCTGTTTTCTACAAAAGAACAATAAAAAATATATTTTGTGAAATATTGGTCAAAGTCAAATCAAAACGATAAATTATTGCAAATTCAGTGCAAAAATTAAACGATAGAAGTCAAAGACATAGGAAGTAAACGCTATCGTAGTTGCCAATTCCACAGTCATCAGTTTCCACAGTTAATGTTGTGAACTGTTCTTATTAAACAAGAAAAAAATTTAGTAAAAAAAACCATAAAAAGAAATTATTGACCCAAATACTCAGTTACCGTAAATTAAACGTAGGTTAATGCACAATTAGCTAGCGACATTTTAATCGGAATTTTAACAAACCGGGTTAACATATTGCCGAATGAAAATGATTAAAAGAATAAAATATTAAACAAGTATGAAACAAAGTATTCATACACCAATTTGTTTTTTTTTGTGACGACCAGCATATACGGCAGTTCCACGCCCCTTTGACTAATTATGTTTTTATATAGACTATGACATACATATATAGACTATGACAATTTGGCCATTTAATGATTTTTCGTACCTCTTATGGCTTATGAAATAAAGGAATTTCAAATTTTTGAGCTCTGTGAGCGGTACCACGCCTTTTTAGCACATTTTTAGAGTCTAAGAGGGTTAATATGAGTTTCGCCGTGAATGCCTTACCCATGGTGTGCTAAACAAACTTGGCATATTACAATTTTGGGTGCAAGCTACCGCAGTTATCGGATCTTTCTTCCAACCAGGAAATACTAAATTGGGTATGACAGTATGGGACATAGCCCCCTTGGCCAAGGTGAGGCCAGTCTTACCACCTTTACAGATCTACGAGCTTAAGCACCCGGTTGCAATGCAACTCCACATTCGAGCCCGAAGACTCTACCAGAGATTTCGGTATCGGTGTGTGTGTTCTACATCTAGTATCACCTTGACCGCCTGATCAGATTTAATACAAAGCTCAATCAAACTTCACGGTTTACACTTGGCTACCTAATTATAATTCACCCCACTTAAACATACTATTTTGCCGCTGTTAAGACCCGCATTCTTGTCCCAGATTTTAAATAACTAGAGGTTTGTTAAGAAAAATGCACCACCAACAGAACTATTGCCACGACTGCAAATACAACTGAGATCAGGAAAATGTATTCGTCTTAACAATAGTTCTGTACCCAATTATCGAGTTAGTGCTATTTCACAGTTTTGCCGTGTTCTAGCTAGGAATAAAGTTCTTCACTGGCTTCATATATCCGTGTTTTAATCAAATATCGATCAATTAACTTCTGCAACGTCATTGGATACAACTCCTCCCTTTGTTACTTCGTTCAATTTCATCTGCCGCTGAATATCTACTGAGCTCATTACAGTACCATACACCTCAAGTCACATAAACCTACACTGTAGAATTAAAATAAAGGTTCAATTAAACTTCCCGGTTTACACTTGGCTACCTAATTATAAATACCACCTTCGACCAGGAACCGAAGTTCTCCGTGGTGCTGGGAGTAGTCATTTCACGACTCAGTGTTAAAGCTCTGCTCATTCAATATTGCCGTTCATCGTTCTAATAGTATTATAACTCTATATCATGCTCATCTTATACCAGTCGTTCGCCAGCAAGAGTTTCAACGAAGTTTGAAATCAACCTATGTACATGCCAAATGTCACAGTTCTAGATTTAGTCGTTTAGGCTGGCGAGTGATTAGTCAGCAACGCAAGCCTTCTACATACCATATACTTAAACTTAATTTCACTTTACAGCCCATGAATGAGGTATGGGATAGCTTCTGGCGTTGTTGTGAATTAACACGCTTTCTATTTTTTAGATTCAAAACTAACGGCACCTACTTGTTTATCGACGAATGCGAATGTCACTGTTTGAGATGTTTTACTAGACATGCCGATTGACTCGACACTAATACAGCGAAGTTGCTGTCGACAACATTCGAGGGGAGCCGACAATGAAAGAAAATTTTTCTTTTTTTTAAGATGACTGGAGCCAGGAGTTGAACCTGTGATCTCCCGCATGGTAGTCGCGTGTTCTAACCACTATGCAACGGCCGGTCCCCTACATAGCATATAATCATTAATCCATTGGAAATTGTCACTGTTTAGTCATATTGATGAAAAAGAAAACAATTTCATATGTAACTATGAAACCAAAAATCCAAACCCGGTTTCGGAAATTGATATCACAAACAGTAAAATTCTAAATCCAATTAAAAAAAAATTGTCCGTTGACGAGGCAGACCATGTAAAAAATGCAATGTAAACATTTATGCAATGTATATAATTGCTTGATCACTAAACTATTGTTGTCAGTTTATTTGTCAAGTTCAGTATTATCATATCGCTGAGAAATCTCTTTCTAAATTTCAATATGAAATCTTTCGCCGTGTTTGCTGTTGTCCTCTTCTTGGCTGCCGCTTGTGGTGCTGCGTCCTATGGTGGTGCAGCTGCTCCCTCGTACAGTGCTGCGGCACCAGTTTCAATTCCTGCTCCTCCCTGTCCCAAGAACTACTTGTTTAGCTGCCAGCCTAACTTGAGCCCAGCTCCTTGTGCGCCATCTCATGGGTCTGCTGGTGCCTACTCGCATAATTATCCTGTTTACGCTTTGCCCCAATATGTTCATGGTTACTGAACGTAAATGTTTTTATGACATGGAACGGATTTTAAATAAATATTTATGATAAAGTCAAATTGTTAATGGGATATTGTTTTTATTTGTAAACTTTTACAATGTATAATATAATAAGTATTTCATCTATTGTTATACATCAAAGCTGGAACGCATCGATGAACTGATGCAAACACTGTAAAAAGTCATTGAGGTCCACTAAGATTATATATGCATGTGTTTTATGTACACAACTGCAACAAATCTTGAAGAAGTGCCAAAAACAACAGCTCGGAAGTAAAACGTCTTTGCCGTTTATATAACCGCTATGGATAAGTTTAGTAACCCTGTGAAGCCTACTTTTCTTTCAAGAATGACAGCCATGAATCAAATTTGGTTCAAAGAAACTAAATGTCTAAAGTGATTCCTTCTATGTGTTACACTTTTGGGTCGTATCAAATTATATACCCTCCTACACGTAGGGTGAGGGTATAAATAGGTAAAAGCTCAGAAAACTGAAAGATTTGCCACACCTGTTCTGATACATTTGTACATATGACATAATTCACTGTCATATTTCTACATGCGTATCTTTTTTGTAAGTACACAGAATACATTAAAATTTTGCCCAAGGAAAACGCTAATGAAAATTTGGCTTAGATTGGAATATGAGCTATATTGTGGCCAACCCCTTCTAGTACCTCCTAATATCCAAACAGACAACTGGAGGATATTTAAATTTGTTCAGTTTAATTACCTTGTAATATCAGACAAATCCTTGAAAAACTAAAACCTTTGACACATCCATCATGGCAACTTCCATTCATATCTCATATATTTTTGGTAAGTACACTGAATTCTGTAATATATTGCGTACGATGTACGCTTTTAAAAATTTCACTCTAGAATAAATAAAAAAAAACTTAATTTCCTTTTGCACCCCATGAATGAGGTATGGGATAGCTTCTCGCGGTGTTGTGAATTAACACGCTTTCTATTTTTAGATTCACAACTAACGGCACCTACTTGTTTATCGACGAATGCGAACGTCACTGTTTTGAGAAGCTCTTACTAGACACGCCGATTGAATCGACGCTTAATACTGCGAAGTTGCTGTCAACAACATTCGAGGGGAGCCGACAATGAAAGAAAAATGTATTTTATTTTTTTTCTTTTAAGATGACTGGAGCCAGGTTTGAACCTGCGATCTCCCGCATGGTAGTCGCGTGTTCTAACCACTACGCCACGGCCGGCCCCACTCTGGAATAAATATGGACCTAATTTTAGTACCTTCTGGTACTTCCTATACAAAAGACCTAATTTTGTAAAACTAATATTTCTTCCATAACTTCTGAACGGACAATTGCAGGATACTTGAATTTGGTCAGTTTGATTATCTTATAAAATTAGGCAAATCTCAGAAAATCGAAACATTTGCCTAGTTAATGCGCACAAAAATTTCAAAAGGAATAATCATTTGTAATGGGTGGGAAAAATGATTTCTTAGGTTTCACCTACAAATACAAAATATGAAATGAAAAATATTTTCAATGTTTTGCGATCTTTTAAAAATTATTGACAAAATATTAATTTTCGGAAAATTACCTAATTTGTATAGGTGGTATTAGTAGGGGCAGTAAAACGTGTCCGTTTTTGAAGTCACAATTCAACAAACGCTTACTTTGTGCCAAATATCACTGAATTCGGTGTACTTACAACAAAGAAATATATGAAGAATAGGGTGCCGTAAATAGCGATTTTGAATATTAGTCAACGCCCAGTCCACAAAATGATAAGTTTTTACAGATGTTACGATAGCCAAAGTTTGAGCACAATTGGGATATGTTAAACTGTGTCCCGCTGTTGCACCACATGAATGAGGTATGAGATGCTTCTCGCGTTGTTGTGAAGTAACACGCTTTCTTTTTTAGATTCACAACAAACGACACCTACTTGTTTATCGACGAATGCGAACGTCACTGTTTGAGAAAATTTTACTAGACATTCCGATTATCTCGACACTTACACTGCGAAGTTGCTGTCTACAACATCGAGGGGTCGGCAATGAAAGGAAAATGTAGATGACTGGAGCCGGGAAACGAACCACGGATCTCCCGCTTGGTAGTCGCGTGTTCTAACCACTATGCCACGGTCGGTTTATTACTTTTACAATATAATTAATTTGACCAAGACAGAATGTCTTCCAATTGTCTGTTTAGATGTTATGGGTCATGGTAATAGGTTATTTTGTATGTAAGGTACTATTTGGTGGGGCTATTCTACCTATTTGCAATCCCATAACTTCATTTTGGAAAATATTAATACTGGTAAATTTCCATAGGGATCATTCAAGGTTTACTAGAGTTATCCTGCCCACTAACTAGGTAGCCAGACGGACATGGCTCAGTCGTCTTAAAAAGCGTCTGAAACGGAATTAGTCTTAAGATACTTGTGGTCGAACTCGTCTCCGTTATTGCGTTACACTTTTCTCGCACCCAATGATAGATAAAAACTATAGCTCAACACATACCCATTCAACTCCTATGTACCATTTGAAAACAACGGTTTTCTTCTTTTTCAGTATCATATGTTATTTCACAAACTCTGTTAACGGACTCCAACGTTGGACGAAATTAATACAAAAATCAGAGTGTGACTTCTTATAAGTATACAATCTCTTTAAATCTACATATAATTAATTTTTTAATTCTTAAACCGGCGTATAATATTAAATTAGCGATAAATATATTTTGTACAACTTGGAGGCTTGGGAAAGGTGTGTATTATCGAAGAGCTATCTATTAGTATAATAAATAGAAATTAACCAATTTTTAATAAACTTAACCGTTTAGTTAACATTTTATTTTTAGAATGCGTTTGGACCTTTCACAAAACGGAAGTCATTTTGAGACTAAGTTAATATAATGTCAATATCTGCGAATTTATCAGCCCAACAAAAAATTCGTGAAGACAATATTTTTTAAAAATTTAATAAGCTTTCGGAAAAAATATATTTTGTCTTAATTAAGGGCAGTAGTGCGCTCAAAATTATGTATTTTTTTATGTATTATGTATGTATTTTTTCCACTCGAAAAATATTATACTGCATTATATAGAAAAAATTACATGTGGTTTCGCCATCAACTCTCTGTATTTGGAACATGATAAATTTAATAGCGTACTTAATTTTTTGCAAAGTTTTGCTAGAATTGGCCTAGTTTTTTGCGAACTATCTTGCTTAATTTCAACTAATAGGACATATGTTAATTGCAACAACTGGTCAATACCTGCAGCTATTTTAAGAATGCGGATTCGGTTATAAAAACTATTATATATCGCCATCATTTTCCTCAATGTGGTTTGCGATTTTATCGATTTACACTCCCAAATAGTTATAAATCTTACCCAATATTCTGGTTATAAATACGTGCGATTTTTAGATGCTGTTTTTTTTTTAAAAGATATAACATTATAAATATTTTATATGCGAATAACATAAATTTGCTTAACTTTTATATGGCAGCGTTAAAATTCCCTCTGTATAAATTTTCAACGTAGAAAGCTTATTTTTTTCTGGACCTATGGCACTTATGACCTCGCTGCCGAAGAATTAGACATATGTATGAAAAAGAACAAACAAACCTATATATATAAAAAATTGTTGCAAGTGAGTTGTGACTGAACTCCTCCTAAACGGCTGGACCGATTTGCATAAATTTTTTTGTCTGCGTTTGGGTGGCGCCCCGGATGGTTTAGATTTACAATTCGGTCCAATTGGACAAAGGGGCGTGGCACCGCCCATACAACTTGAAAATCAAAAGGGCTATATCTCATGAACTATCAGAGATATGAAGATGAGATTTGACATACATATATGTTGTTGGAGCTGTATTACTTACAGCCAGGGTGGAAGTGGGCGGTGCCACGCCCCCTTTTCAAAAATCGCTCTAACGGCTTTTCTAATAGACCGATTGATACGAAAAGTGGTACTGTTGACCAATTTATAGACCCTGGCTATATTTGGTTGTGATTGGATAAAGGGGCGTTATGTTTTTGTTATGAGTGATGAAAAGAGTCTTAAAATTTTGGCGGATAGGGAAAAAATAATTGTAGTTCATGAGTTGAAGTTAATAAACCATTGATGCTGCTTACTCTATATAATGGAATTTTTGCGAAAATGCCAACTTGTATTTTTTGGTATTTTTTTGAGCTTTTTCAGTATTTGCTATATACTTCGTGTATTGTTGTTTTGATTCAATCACGTGTAAACGGGTGAACCGATTTTAATGAAATTTGGAAGGCAGAGTGGGAGGCATAAAATTTAATACCCAGATAATACTCGGCAGCAGTAATAGGAATATGCAAAGTAACTTTTAATTTTGGTTGAGTGGGCGTGACATAACTTTTTTTTAGAGCTAGAAAGATATAATGTAATACCCAGATAGTACTCGGCAACAGTAATATGAATATGCTGATGAAATTTAATTTTGGATCAGTAGGCGGAGGGGGCATGACAAAACTGTATTTTGGCCATAAAGATATACAGTTTTAGACTCTGATAATATTTGACTATTTCTGTTTAAATTTGAAGGCGAAAATTTTATTTTCGATCTGTTGGCGAAGGGGGCCAGGCAAAACTGTATTTTAGCCCCACCGAGATAAAATTTGTTACAAAAATAGCACTCGACAACACGAACGTGAATGGGTGTAGCAAATCTGAATTTTAGCTCTAGAGAGATACAATTTGACACCAAGATAGTACACGGCAACGCCAATATAAATATGCAGACGACATTTTATTTTTGGAACAGTGAGCGGTTAGCTTCAGAGAGTGAGCGAGGGTGCGTTGCAAAACTGTATTTTGGCCCTAAAGAAATAAAATTTGGTACACAGATAGTACTCGACTCTTCCGCTTTTAATTTGCAAAAGAAGATTTTAATTCGATCAGTGGGCGTGCGTTGCAAAACTGTATTTTAGCCCCAGAGAGATACAATTTGGTGCACAAATAGTACTCGAAAATAGTACTGAAAAAAATATATTTTAGCTCCAGAAAGATAATATTTGATACACAGGTAATACTTGATACCAAAAAGTATAATTTATCATTTTATGAAAAAGTACAATTTATTGTACCATAAAGTACTTTGAATGTACAAAAAGTAGAATTTATTTTACAAAAAAGTACAATTAATTACATTAAAAAGTACTTTTTTGGTGTACAAAAAGAACAATTAATTGTAACACAGAGTGCCTTTATTGTACCAAAAAGTACTTAAAATTTACTAATAAGTACTTTTATTGTACGCAATTAAAATACTTTTATTTTTTACCAAAAAGTTCTTTAATTGTGGCAATAATTATATTTTTTGCATCAAAAAGTTCTTTGAATCAATAGGTACTGTTGTTGAAGCAGGGGCAATGACTACAATGTTTTTTTCTGAACTTCATAATATTTTTAAATTTTATTTTTGACACTCTTTTAGCATATTGATATATTTTTTAAAATTGTGTTAGTAAAGTAATTTAACATGTTTTTCAGGTTTTTCATGTTTACTTGCTGCAAAATTTATTCAACTTAAAATATCCTTGGTTGCATTATTGGTGTACCATTGTTAGAGTTTCGTAGGTTTTTATTTACACAAATTTTTGAAAATCATGGTACAAAGTATTAAAATGTTGCCACCAATATTGCAATGTCAACATTTAGCAATCAGGAACTAGTGTTGATGTTCATTTTAGTGTCGTCTAGCCGTTTGCTTTCATGTTAAAGCTGTTTTACATAACTTAGCAGTTGTATTTAAAAATTTTTGTTTTTTTGCCAATCAATTGTGAAAAAAAATCGCAATTGCGAAAAGCTTTTGAAAATTTCCAAATGTAGCCGCCACGAATAATGCGACAGTTGCAATTTTTTTGCCAAAGTGTCAGGTTATTTTTATTACAACACAACAGTGATGTTAAATTGAACACTTAAATGTTGTTACTCAAAATTTGAAAGACATTTTTTGGAAATTTGAGCTAACAATTTCTTTACATGATCAAATTTCTTAATAATGATGAGCCTTGGTGGTTCTCCACTAGTTACATGTGTTTACATATGTTAATGGATTTTTTCATCTTCTTTTTTTATTCATTTTGCAAAACTTAGAACAAAAAACTTGCACTATTAACACTTTTCAAAATTATTTAACTGAAGCGAAAGTATTGAAAGTAATTCAGTTCAAGTTAAGATTCATTGCTACGATTACGCAGCGAGAAACATAATGAGAGTTTTAGTGATTGTGCTCTGTTTAGCGATAACAGTTCGGGCGTATGGTGAAGGTGCTAAGCATTTCGCTAATATCCAATATATAGGCTCTGGACGTGGGCATGGCGGTGGATATGGTGCTGGAAATTACGGATCTGCGGCATCCGGAGGATCTTCTGGATATTCAAATACAGACGGTGGATACGGAGGTGGTGCAGCTGCGAGCGGAACAAAAGGTGATTACAGTGCAGGTGGCAAAGCTGACGGATATGTGAGCAAAGGTACCGGCTATAGTGGTTCGCCTGCTGCAGGTGGATCATATGGTGGCAGCGTTTCTGGTGGTGGTGAAAGCAGTTACGGTGGAGGCTCATCGGGTGCATATGGTGGGGCTGATCCAGCAACTAAATCAGGTGGTTACGGAGCTCACGGTGGTTATAGCGGATCTAGTGCTGCTTCAAATCATGGATCTGCTTATGGTGCACCAGCTGGAGGATCGTCAGGTACCTATGGCGGTAGCGTTTCTGGTGGTGGCTCGTCAGGTGCTTACGGTGGGGCTGCTCCAGCTTCCAAATCTAATGGTTATAGTAGTACATATAGCGGCGCTGCACCATCTTCCTCAGCTGGAGGTTATGGCGCCCCTGGTTCCGCCCCAAGTCACGGTGCTTCTTATGGCGGTGGTTCTTCTGGAGGTTATGGCACAGCTAGTGCCGCTCCAAGTCAAAGTCCTTCCTATGGTGGAACTTCGAGTAGCTATGGAAGTGTATCTGCTGGCGGATCTTCAAGTGCTTACGGTAGCGCACCAGCTCACAAATCTGATGCCTACGGAGGTGCATCAGGGGGAGTCAGTGGTTATGCTGGAGCTGCTCCACCAACAAAAACGGGTGGATATGACGCTGCAGGAGGTTATGGTGCCACTTCGAGCAAAGGTGCTTCGTATGGAGGTAGCGCCGCTAGCTATGGTGGTTCGTCGGCCGGTTATGGTGCTGCTCCAAGCAAAAGCGCTTCGTATGGTGATACTGCTAGCAGTTATGGTGGATCTTCAGCTGGTGGCTCTTCTGGTGGTTACCACGGCGCTCCTGCAGCTGCTAAGTCTGGTGGCTACAGTGGTCCGCCTGCAGGTGCATATGGCGGTGCTGCTTCATCCGATGGTTATGGCACTCCGAGTGCCGCCTCAAGTCAAGGCACTTCTTACGGTGGTGCCGCCAACTATGGAGGTTCGCCTGCTGCTGGATCATCAAGCGACTATGGCAGCGCACCCGCGACTTCTCAAGCTGGTGCTTACGGGTCTTCTGGAGGTTATAGCGCATCTAGTGCTGCACCAAGTCACAGCCCTTCCTATAGTGCACATGTTGGTGGATCGTCAGCTGCTAAATCTGATACTTATGGAGGTGCTTCAGGTGGATCAAGTAGCTATGGCGGATCTGATCACACTACAATAACGGGAGGATATGGTGCTGGAGGTGGATATGGTGCCGCTCCAAGCAAAGACGCTTCACTTGGTGCTACTTCTGGTAGTTATGGTGGCTCTTCAGCCGGTGGCTCGTCTGGTGGTTACAGCGGCGCTCCTGCAGCTGGCAAAGCAGGAGGATATGGTGGAGCTGGCAGCTATGGCGGTGCTTCTGCGGACACTAAATCAACTGGTTATGGTGGTTCTGGAAGTTATGGCGGCACTTCTGGAAGCAGTGCATATGGTGGTGCTTCAGGTTATAGCGGTGCTGCACATGGTAAAGGTAACTCTTATGGTGCTCCCAGTAATTACGGCGGTTCATCCTCTGGTGGATCTTCAGGTGCCTATGGTGGCGCTCCCGCCGTCCAATCTCATAGCTATGGTGGTACTACTGGTAGCTATGGTGGCACATCCCAAAGTAAACCATCAAGTTCTTATGGCGGCGCACATGCAGCTGGAAAAGTGGGAGGTTATGGCGGCGAAAGTGGTTCTTATCGTACTGCAGGATATGATGATGATGGCGATTCCGGCAATTATGGCAGTGCTGCCCCAGCTGCTAAATCAGACGCTTACGGTGTTGCCCCACCAAAAGGTGGTTACAATACACCGGCAGCCCATGTATCAATCCCGGCTCCGCCCTGTCCCACAAACTACGTTATAAGTTGTCAGCCCAAATTTATAGAACAGCCGTGTTCTCCCTCTCACAATTGTGAGTCAGGAGGTTACTGTGGTTCTCCCAAGACTGGTGGTGGCAGTTCGGGTAATTACAGTTCTGCTAGAAGTTCTGATGTTTCGGCGGACGGTTACGGTGGTCCTGCGAATCCTACAGCTGGTTCCGGTGGTTACACTGCTCCTGCTGGAGGTTATCACTTTGCGGGCGCTTATTCACAACCAAAACCAATTTATCTCTCCATGCAACACATCAGCTTATGTTGATAATGATAAAATAAAATTAAGTATTCGAATAAACGATAAAAATTGTGGGTTACATTTATTTTTTTACTAGAAGAAATTAGTTTTCACCATATATTGAATGTTCCAAAAGTTATGAGAGAAGTACTGCTAGTTTTTAAACTACAAATTGATGGGCTATGTAAATTTTGGCTGTGTGGTGGGAAGCGCCGTCGGAATGAAGGAATATGTCGTCCATGTGATCCTCTAAAATTTTTTGTAAAAATCGCTGAGTATGCCACTCGAAGTGGATGCATCGCTCCTCTATTTCTATCGAATTTATTTTGTAGAACTCTTATAGACCGAATTGCGAACTTTTAAAGAAAACTTCAATATTTCGTAAACTTTAATTAATTGCACTATGCGACAGTCAAAATCGGGATGGGATGAAACCAACGGGAAATGTTATATGGGTCAAAAACAAGTTATACGTGGCCCGGCGTTTCGCTGGGTCACGTCTAGGAATCGATATATATTGATTTGAAGTTAGTAACTATCATATAGGGGAAATTGCCACATTTTAGGCTCTTTTGTTACATAGTTATATGGTGGCGTATGATTATCTACGTAAATCATACGCAACGTAGTACAACTGTTTTATTGTTATTGCTACAAAATAAACCCAGTTCAAAATCATTTGATGAATGGAAAAGTGAAACTGTTGCTTATGTAGGGAAACGTTAAATGAACAGATTAAAGGAATTGTAATTTTTAATTTTTTGAGCAAAATCGGACTAGTGTTTCTCGAGTTATGTCAAAAAAAGACCACCAAAGGTGACAATTTCCCCTATATGATAGTTAATAACTTCAAATCGATATATCTCGATTCCTAGACGTGACTCAGCAAAACGCCGGGACACGATATAACTTTCCCGGTAATTTGAACCCTTCCCGATCACTGACCCCTACCATTTGTCTCACAGTATTATCTGTCACTTTATAAATATCAAGCATTCCACGAGAGAGAGAGAGAGAGAGAGTAGCGAGATAAGACTTCATAAGATTTGTATAATATGATTTTAAAACTGACATTTCGTTCAAAAAATTAGGTCTTATGTCATTGCATTTGGGTGATATGTCATTTTGTAGATGAATTTGGTCGATATGACATGTTTTGGGCGGTATGTCTTTTCGTTTTTTGGGCAAAATGACATTGGGCAAAATAACGGTGCGCCAGAATTACCTGGGAAGAGTATAAAAAATAAAAGAATTAATAACTTAAAAATAAAGATGAGACATTTTATTGGCAACTCGTAAGGAACCCGTTATTACGATTCGTAAATAAACGCGTTTTCGATTCCAGAAACGCTTTTTTGATTTTTCCCCGCTCACGATATCTCACCCGAATCGTTGACGAGTATCGTTCTCGAACAAAATGTGATTTGATAACGATATCATTCTCGAATCGCATGGGAACATTCATATTGTTCCTGTTTTGTTGGCGTTTTTTTCATATAACCATTGGTTTACTAATACCCATCCGGTAACATCCAGAAAGATGCAACATATACCACAAGTACCACATATTTTTTGATGAAACGTATTTTGCTGGTAGACACGATAAGTATGGTAAATTTTTACGAATAATTTTTAAACTATCCTTTTTCAATCCACCCCTTTTGGTAACTCCTATACAAAGTTACCTATTTTTCGAAAATTTTTATATCTCACATAAATTTTATAATAACAGGTATAACATTGTAATAACAGGTAAATCGTGACAAATGTAGATGTTTTAAACAACATTTACTAGTTACCGCCATTCCATACAGTTTACACTACTATGTATCCTATATTATATGTGCCACTGATCTTTCCTAAAAATTAATAAACACAAGATAAGTATTATACATAATTTTGCAGACGAATTGGCATGCTTATGACCTTAAATGAAAATTTTCCGCATTCTTCTTTGCTTTGCTTCTTGATTTTTGAATGTTGCTATTTTTTGTATTTTGGAGTAACATTTTTCGGCAAATCTTACAAAAATACACCTCGCTATTTATGCTTCAACTAAAAAAAGAAACACTTTAACAAGGTTTTTAGGTAGGTGCAAAAAATAAAATAAAAAATTAGTGAAAGTTCTTGATGAAATAATGATGATATCAGTATTTTTACAATGTCAAATTAAACTAAATTCATAACTTTAACATTATTGCCCTGTTTTTGACTGAACCTACTGTAAACTACAAGACAAAAATGCATTGTTAACATTTTAAAAGTATTTATTCGGTAGACAACCTTTGAAAAGTATTCAGTTGCTTGTGAAAGTTTATCATTTGCAAATTATTAACATGAAATTCTACGCCGTCTTCGCTGTTATTCTCTGCTTGGCTGTCGCTGTACGAGCTGGTGGATATGGTGGTGGTGCTGCTGCTCCCGCTGCCGGCGGCTATGGTGCCGCTCCAGTATCCATTCCTGCTCCTCCCTGCCCCAAAAACTATTTGTTTAGCTGTGCACCTCATCTGAGCCCAGCTCCATGCTCTCCTCCTGCTGGTGGTTACGGCGGTGCTGGAGCCTATTCTCAATATTACCCCGTTTACAGTCATCCCCAGTACAACAACGAATATATAAATGGACAAAATGAAAATTAATAAAATAAAAACGTTGATTATGAAAATAAAATCAAATGTTAATTAAAAAAGCCGAGAAAAAAAAGTTTTTTAATACATGTTAGGAAACTAATACTGTTTTTAGACATTGCTAAGGATCACTGGAAAACTTCGGTTGGGATGGCTATTACTCAAGGATGGCTATTACTTTTTGAGTATTAACGGCAATCCTAAAAGATTTTGTGGTTAAGGTGATGCCTAACATTCGAATAGTGGGAATTCTGTCCATATATGAATGTTAGAGTAAAATGTATGACGTCATTTGTGCGAAATCAAGTTACTTGATGCGAATAAATAAATATTGTTTACGCTGTATAGGAGATTACACTAAGTGCCCAACGTGTCCCATTTTAATTCTAAATTCAATGTTAAATAAACGTTTACCTTCTGCACAATTTTAAAAAGTTAATGTTTTCCCCCCCCCAGTTTTGATTTTTTTCTGAAGACAATTTGAGGACATAATTTTTTTTAATTCGTGCACCCTACGATCCCCCGAAATAGTATTTATTATATTGTATCGTCATTTGATAACCGCTCGAAACGAGGCCCATATCGTTATTCATGGCTAACTAAGAGTTACATTTAGCTTATTGTGTTGTCGGTACAACACAAATTGGTCAGATCTGATAAAAATTTAGCCTTAGTATAAAAGAGACATCGAATGAGGATAAAACATGGTACTAAGGGGGTTTTGGGATCGCTGATTTCGACTCCACGGTAAAATTTGAAGAAAAAAACAATATGGCGGATAGAAAATGGCGCAATTTTTATACTCTAACCCTACGTGTAGGACGGTATATATCATTTGATACGACCCAAAAGTGTAACACATAAAAGTAATCACTTAAGACCCTAGGTTTCTTTGAACCAAATCGGATTCATAACTTTTTAAGTCGTTTCGGCCATGTCCGTCTGTCTGGCTATCCGGCTGGTACGCACGATAACTTTCGAAAGAAGCAACCAAATGTTTTCAAATATTGTAAATGGCCAACATGACCCCGCCCCTTCTGGTTCCTCTTACTTTAGAAATCGATTAATAATACCAATACACCCAACGGGATCGTACCCAAATTCTGTATTTAGTAAAGCTATAATAGGATAAAGTTTTGGAAACAAAAAATTTAAAGTCTAGCAACGTCCCTTATGGTACCTCCCATAAAAACGTATCTTTCCGCCCACTTAAGATATGGAGTAATAATATAAAAAAAAATCAAACGCGATCGTATTCAAATTCATTACTTAGTAAAGCTATAGCAGAATACAGTTTTGGAGAGAAAAACTGGAAATCTAGACAAGCCCCTTCTGGTACCTCCTATACAAATGTACCACTCTGCCCACTTTGGAGATGGAGTAATAATATCAATACTCTCGACACGATCGTGCCAAAATTCTGTATTTTTTTAAGCTATAACAGGATAAAGATTTGGAGAAAAAATCTGTAAATCTAGACACGCCTCTTCTGGTACCTCCCAGTAAAATATAACACTCCCCCCATATTGGAGATGGGGTAATAATATCAATACGCGGGTTTTTTTTTTTTTTTTTTTCTTTATTTGTTTTTTTTTTATTTACTGCAACTAGTTATTAATAACTAACAAGCAATTTTTTTCGGACTTATAATTAAATTTTACATTATTTTATATATAATATTATTATGCGAAACGTTCGAGCAGGTGACATTTAAATATTAATAAGATCTGAAGGCTTCCTTCTTTGTAAACGGCGTACAACGCCGCTGGGATTTATTAGGGCCGATGCTTCAGGATTAACATGTATCAGCAGACGACTGTTGTGCCTAGTGGCAATGTTACCAATTTCATGTTCAACTGGATTTATTCCAAGATCCCTCTGCAGATCTTCGTTTCGTATATACCAAGGAGCATTGACTATACATCTAAGTATTTTGTTCTGTATACGCTGGATGATGGCGATATTGTTAGGCGCAGTACATCCCCATAGTTGGGCTCCGTATGTCCATATGGGTTTAATCATTTGTTTGTAAATTAACAGCTTATTTTCAATGCTTAACTCTGACTTTCTACCTATAAGCCAATTCATTTTTCTTAGTTTCAGCTGGAGTTCTTTACTTTTGATTTTAACATGCTCACTCCAACGAAGTTTAGCGTCTAGTGTCATACCAAGATATTTAGCAGTATTTGCATAAGGCACTTGATGATTATTTATTAATATTCTTAGATGTTGAAGGCTTTTATTTGTAAAATTTATGTGCGTGGATTTTGAACTATTCAATTTAATGTGCCATTTAGTTGTCCATTCAAGTACTGCGTTCAGAGCAGCTTGTAACTTTTGGTTTGCAGCTTCCTCCGTCGATTCTACTGACAGTATTGCCGTATCGTCAGCAAAGGTTGCTATTAAAGTACCTGATGTTGCTGGTATATCGCTAGTATACAGAACATAGAGTAATGGACCCAATATACTCCCTTGAGGCACCCCTGACTGAATTTTATTCAGTTCAGAGAATTCATCATCAACTTTCACGCGAAACAATCTATTTTCCAGATATGACGACAGTAAGGTGCAAAGCTTTTTTGGTAAAAGGGTGTGTAACTTTTTAACCAAGCTAACATGGCAAATTTTGTCGAATGCCTGCGATACATCTAAAAACAATGCTGAACAGACCATCTTTTCCTCAAGGGCATTTTCAATTGTATTTACGATACGATGGACCTGATCAATGGTAGAATGTGCGTTTCTAAAACCAAATTGATGCGACGGGATAGTGTTATTTCGTTGTAATACTGGAGTGATTCTGGACAGAACTATTTTTTCGTACAGTTTGGAAATAATAGGCAGCAGAGATATTGGCCTATATGATTTTACATTTGTCTGTGGTTTACCTGGTTTTGCTACCATAATTATCTCAGAAACTTTCCAAAATAATGGCACGTACTGAAGTTTGAGGGAAGCGTTGAAAATTTGAGCGAGTTTAATTATAAAGTTTATAGGTAATTGACTTAATACTTCCGCTGTAATTAAGTCAAATCCCGGGCTTTTCTTCCTTTTTAATTTATTAATATGATAAATGACTTCATTCGTTGTTACTTCTGCCATATCCTCTTCGTTGTCGTTAGGAAGAATATCCTCATCTTCAACATTTCCTGGAGCGAATACTTCCGACAAGTGTGACGCAAATAGTTCAGCTTTTTGTTTATTTGTTTTTGCCCATTGACCATTAAAATCTCGGATAGGAGAGATATGTGTTGTAGGTCGTTTAATAAACTTGGTTGCCTTCCAGAGTGAATAATCGGTATATTTGTCGTTATTTAGTCCTTTTAAATATCTAGACTTTGATTCGTTTCTAAACTTTTTTATTTCTGAACTTATTTTAGATGTAATTCTGTTAAGTTCCGTTTTATGGTTAGGAAATCTTGTTTGTTGCCATCTTTTATTAAGTTTTCGTTTCATAGCAATCATGGTTATTATGTTTTTAGGATACGAATTGGAATATTGTCTTTTTAGAGGATTGGGTGTACTTTCCCATGCAGCCGTTTGTATTGTTTTAGTTATTAATTCAACTTCTTCTTCAAGTTGGTATATTGTAGTGGGCTCACAACTAGGTAATTCTTTGTTCGTCAGAATTGTTTTAAAATATTGCCAGTCGGTATGCTTATTTGTCAAAGTAAGTGGTACATTCTTCTCCACTGCATGTTCATGTAGAGTTAAAAAGACCGGTGAATGGTCCGAGTTTAAATCGTAGCCACACCTAATTTCCAAGCATGGTGCCGATAATTTATTTGTGACGAAAAAGTCGATTAGATCCGGTGTTTTGTTTTGGTCCGTAGGCCAGTATGTTGGTGTTCCAGTTGAATGTACTTCACATCCAGTTGACCTTATTGCATTTAATAGTTCATTCCCTTTTGGGTTGTTTAGCCTGGAGCCCCAGAACATATTTTTTGCATTAAAATCTCCGCCCATTATAAATCTGATCTTATGTCGCTGAATTAAGTTTTTGTACATATCGCATTTGATTTGATGTCGAGGTGGACTATATACTGAAGTTATCTGTAGATCATGTGTGTGTGCAGTGAGTATAATGGAAGTTGCCTGAAATTCTTGGGTACTTAATTTTTCTTCTTCGTAATGCTTTATGGACTTCTTGATAATAACAGCACTACCTCCTCTAGCAGTATTTTGTGGGTGTATGGTGTGGTATAAATCATAATTATTAAATCTAAGAAAGGATTCTTTTGTGAAATGTGTTTCAGATATAAGACATACATCTACATTATTTTGCTCCAGAACTATTTGAAGCTCCTTTTGGTGCTTTGCTAGGCCATTTGCATTCCACAACATAATTTTAATCATGAACTCTATTTGTGTGTGATTTGTTCAAGCTTCGTAAGACGATTTTCTATTGACTTCAGGAACTGTTCTTGATTATTAAGTTTAACTAGAATTTCCGCCAATATTTCGCTTTCCTGCTGGCCTCTGACAACGGAAGAATAAGTATTTACCGAAGATGTAGTCCTTTGATGGGATAGATTCGAAGTTTGACGAATGAAAGTTGTTTGGGCGTTGTTATTTTCCACTTCCTCTAACACAGGTTGTTGTGCTTCCGGTATATTTTCAGGAGCAGGTCGTTTCTTCAATGCCAAATTTCTTAATTTTTGAAGCTCTTTTGCAACCGTACATCCGCGGTATGTTGCGGGGTGGTTTTCACCACAATTGCTGCACTTAGGTTGCTCCAGTTGTTCATTGCAATCAATAGTTAAGTGATTTCCAGCGCATTTAACACAACGTGGCTGTCTATTGCAATAATTTTTTGTGTGACCAAATGATTGACATTTCTTACATTGGGGTATAATATTCAGCTGCCGAAGAGGTTCGACTTGAACAATTGTACTTAGCACGCTTTTAATATTGTATATTTTGTTAATGTCTTCTGAAGAATCAAATGTAACTCTGAACATATCAAGTGGTTCTTTAGTTCTCCATTTAAGTTTATTTACTGCCTCAATAGCTTTAAATCCTTGGGATTGTAGGTCGTTTACAATAGAGTCACAGCTGTTTGAATGGTCCAAGTTTTTTACCATTACCTTAATGGGCCTTGTTCCCTTATTTTCATAGCTATACCAATCCACCTTTAATAAGTTTAACGATTTTGTGATGTTTCTGTAGTCTTCTGGATTAAATGTAGTGACCTTATATGAACCTTTATTTAGTAGCTTTATCAAAAACTTGTTGTTTGCTTTAGATTTTAATGTGTTTAAAAATTGCTGATAGTTTGTGACATTAGATACCATTATAGGGGGCGGTCGCATTTGATTATTTTGCCCAGCATTATTTTGAACATTAATTTGTTGTAATAATTCACCGTTTATTTGCGTGTTTCCATTATTTGAATGATTGTTCTTATCATGACATTCGGGAGAAGACTCAGCTTTACGTTTCTTTGATTTATTCTTCCTATTTTTCTGGAGCATCCAGCCTGTTTCCTTTTCAAGGTCTTCTTCATCAGTTTCAAATACTGATACCGATGTTGATTTTTGACTTGGGTTTGAATCGCCATTCCCAGAATCTTGATTGACAATTGCTCTTAATTTTTCATTTTCATCTTTTAGTGCAATGCAAATTTTCTCCAACTCTTTTAATCTTTCAGATAACTGATTATTGCTTTTTTCCAACTCCTTAACTTTCGATATTCGAAATGTGCTAAGGCTATTTCGAGGAGTGCCGGTGTTGTTATATGGCTCTGTCTCCATTTCCTAGGAGGGCTTTTATTCTTGTGGTGAATACAGTTGTGAATGACGAATATTAGCCAAAATATTCACCACATAGCTAATATTCCCACCCTTCAGCTTAACGACTGTTTTTTGCAACTCACCTAGAAGTGATAACAACAGATGTTATTCGCCGAAACTGCTCAGCTGTTGTTTGTTTTTTATATGTCGTAGTGTTAAGTGAATTTGCAAATAAATAAGCTCGACGTATATTTGCGCCAAGTGCAGGAACCTTGCTTTCCGTATCTAAACGATCCAGGATGGAGTTTGGGCCGTACTTTCCGAGTTTTGTGTGGCAGAAACTGGAGCTGCATAAAAACACGTCCATACGGATTTAAGTGAGAACAAAACGATCAATACGCGGGTGAGGGTATATGTAAGTCGGTTTGCCTGACTGAAACTTTTCCATTGTTTTTTTTTTTTTCAAAAAATGCTTGCATTTAATGGATATTGTGCCTAAGCGGGTTTTTTGGGTTGCTGATTTCAAATCTGGAGTTAAATTTAAAAAAAAAAACCAAACGGCAGATAAAAAACGACAAAAAAAATTTTAAAATTCTGGAATTCAACCATATTATGGGTATGGGGGTTCTTGAGGTCATTGATTTCGAATCAGAAACCAAATTTTTAAAAACAAAACAAAAAATACAAGATAGCGGACATTTTTCAAAAAACGCTGAAATTAAACCGATATTGTGCCTATGGAGGATTTTGAGGTCGCTGATTTCGAATATGATATGGACCGGCCGTGGCATAGTGGTTAGAACACGCGACTGCTACGCGGGAGATAGCAGGTTCAAACCTGGCTCCAGTCATCTTAAAAGAAAAAAAATAAATTAAATTTTCTTTCATTGTCGGCTCCCCTCGAATGTTGTTGACAGCAACTTCGCAGTATTAAGCGTCGATACAATCGTCGTGTCTAGTAAGAGCTTCTCAAACAGTGACGTTCGCATACGTCGATAAACAAGTAGGTGCCGTTAGTTGTGAATCTAAAAATAGAAAGCGTGTTAATTCACAACAACGCGAGAAGCTATCCCATACCTCATTCATGGGGTGCAAAGGGAAATTAAGTTAAGTTAAGTTTAAGATTTCGAATATAGAGTCAAAATGGCGGATATTTTTTTAAAATAATGTTGGAATTTAGCTGATATTGTGCCTAACGAGGCTATTCGGGTCGCTGATTTCGAATCCTGAGCCAAATTTTGAAAAAACAAAATAAAACAAAAACAAAAAGTCCTCTATTGAATTATGCACAATAAAAGTACAATGTTCGTCCATTTCAATTCACAAAAAAATATATATTTTTATTGTTTAAACTAAAATCTACCGTTAGTTATAACTCCCCATATTTTTCCTGAATATTTTATATGAAGAATACCCAAAACATTAGTCAACTTATAATGTCTACAGTAGGCTTATAACTAATTTTTACGAAAAATTTGGCATACCACTACGAGGTGGCTAATATTGTACAAGTAATGAATATCACCTTTTTAGGTGATTTGAGTTCAAAAATGTTCCGCACCAAACGCGATTTCTAAAATAAGTTAGATATTTTTTTCACATTTTTGTTTTAAAAAACAAATGTGTTCAATTGTTATATGAAATGTGATGATTTACAAAATGGCAAAATGTCTTGCATAATTTTAATTGCATGGTCTGAGCAGATGTAGCTCTGCTGAACTTCTTGAATATCTGATGGTTTTGTGACAGAGAAAACATATATTTGCTTTTGTAAAGCCGGACAATGACTTTTGTAGGGTGGCGAAATTATTTTTGTTAAAAGTGTGATCAGAAAACCAGACGTCGCTCCTAGCGTGACAAACGTCAGAAAGAACTGGGCTGCCACCTCTAAATCTGCCTACTATAAGTTAATGTAGTTAAGATTTCTAGTGGAAAATGTATGTATTGCAGCAAGTTGGCAACCCTGTAATTGAAATCTCTTTGACAGATTTGTGAAGAAATAAAACAACATAGGAAAACGTCAAAAACAGCTGATGGGATGACGTAACATTTGTAGGAAAACCTTGAATGGCTATATGATCTGAAAAAAATAATTGCGTTTGGTGCGGGAATTTTTTTTGCAATTTCGAAAAAAATAAAATAATGGGAGTTCATACTTTTTTATAGTTTTATTCGACTATGCTATGCCATTTTTTTTATTTGCAAAAATTGTAAAAAGTTATATGCCTAGACTACAGCATAATAGTAAATTATCACATGGACAAAACTTTTGTGTTTTTTTTCTTAACTTTATATACAGTCGCGTCTCTAGTTTATGTGCAAGTTTGTGAATACTTTTAAATTGATAATGCGATCATGTCTTCGAGGAAATTTCACTCATTATTTGTTGCCCTTCGTTTTCGTCAACCTTTGTTTTTAGTTGTCCTTTTTTATTTTAGGAAACCTATACTGTTATCGATATTGAAAAATGGAATGCAATCAAAAACGATTCATATTGAGAAAGATGCCGAGAATATTGTAGAATCTGATGATGACGATCAAGGCGAAACACCGATCACAAATTTTGTAAAAGCTACTGAAGCTATTAAAAGTTTCGACAAAGCCATCACTTGGGCTGAGTTTAACACTTCTGATTTTGCTGGCATACTAGCATTGCGAAGTCTACCCGAAAAAGCGATCCAAAAGTCAATTTCTGAACGCAAGAAGCAAACATCTATTCGTGAATTCTTTCAATAATCTGACATATGTACATATATTTAATTTTTCCTACAAAACTCTTTTGTCCTAATAAACTCTTGCATTTACATGTACAAATATGTTTTTTTTTAGCAAATAAAACGAGTTTTTAAATAAAAAATGTCAACCTTGGTATAAAGAACAACAGACACGATCGTATAAACAAAAAAATAATAATTTTATAACAGTACTATGCTAATACAAGGGGAAATATTAAAGTGTGGAAAGATCAAAAGTTATCACAAAACTTTACTTAAGGGGGTTAATGGCCTATTGAAATAGGTATAGCAAAATTGTAAATACTTTAGGTCATTGTAAATAGGTCATCTTGTATACCTCCCAAAAACAGCCTTCCAGTCGGGTTTGGACATGCCTGGTTAGAGTAATAAGAGCTTAAATCGATTTTAAGCAAGCAATAGTTGGGTTTTCGGATATGCCGTTATCGACAAAGTTGCTTTAAATAAGTCACTCTGAGTAAAAAAACTTGAGCAAACTTATATCCAAATTAGGGTAAAACCGCCCAGACTTAGGATTTTTTAAAAAAATAAAATTTAAGTATAATGACATTAACCATTACAACCTTTTGTTATTACTTATGTTGACCTTTGACTATACCCTTACTAATCTTATACATATTAAAATCCCTAAAAGCCACTTTCTTCCTCAAAGAAAAAAGTGCCAGCAGTCGCACACCAATACCAATTTACTTTAGATTTGTAAATGATTTTATTTTCTTACTTGGCGTTATCATTATTGTGGTAATGCACTTGGTAACACGGAAAAATATGCAAACTGATTAAGTGTGCAAGTTTCTTCATTGTTCTTGAAAATTGCCAACCCTGCTAAGGCGAAAATATTTCCGCAATGTTATAACTAGAGCATATAAAGATCTGACTTTTGACAGTGGGCATAATGGACAACGACTAACGAATACAGTGTTAACAAAGTATTTAACCAGTAGACAACACATTAAAAGTAATCAGTGTCTTGCATAAGTTCATCTTTAGCATATCATAAACATGAAATTCTACGCCGTTTTTGCTGTAATTCTCTGCCTAGCTGCTTCTGTACGGGCTGGTGGTTATGGTGGTGGTGCTGCTGCTCCCGCTGCGGGCGGCTATGGTGGTGCTGCTGCAGGTAGCTATGGTGCCGCTCCAGTTTCCATCCCAGCTCCTCCTTGTCCCAAAAACTATTTGTTCAGCTGTGCACCTCATTTAAGCCCAGCTCCCTGCTCTCCTCCTGCTGGTGGTTACGGTGGTTCTGGAGCCTATTCTCAATATTATCCTGTTTACAGTTATCCTCAATACAACACCGAATATCAAAATAAACAAAGTGACAACTAATGGAATAATGACATCTGAGAGGCGAAATGTACAAAATTATAAATGCTGAGCGCAATAGATATTAATTAAAAGTATATCAAAATTGTTGTGTAAAAGGAATTTTCGAAAATATATGAAAATAAATTTATCTTGCAAAAAAAAAATGTTGTAATTAGCGAATATTAATTATTAGGGTTATATCGAGGATTCATGAAAAATTGTAAGATCGATATTGACAAATCTGCATATTTTTTGTACAAAAGGTGAATTTGGGAGTCCCCTACAAAAAAAAAACTGTACATGCCAATTGATACTCACCCTTAGGGATGAGGGTATATATCAGGGGTTCAATGCCTATGTACTTGCCGCACATTGGTTTTTGTAAAAGCACTCAGCATAGGTTACTTACACAAAAGAGCTATGACCGTCTGTCAGACTGTCTGATAGGCAGGATAACTCTAGTAAACCATTGTTAAAATATACCAGTACTAATATTATCTAAAATGAAGAAATGGGTTTGTAAATGGGCAGAATGGCTACACCCCTTCTGTTACTTCCCATACAAATTTGAATTTGACCAGTTTAATTATCGTGTAATAGTAGACAACATTTCAGAAAACCAAAACCTTTGCCGTTCCCCTTCTGTTATCTCCCATACAAATGACCAAATTGACCCTCATAGTTTTACATACATATAGTTTTTGTAAGTAATTGGAAACATATTTTACATAAGATGTACGATGTGTAAGATGTGAGACTTTGACACAGGGATGAATATGGACCTTATCGGCCTACCCCTTCTGGTTCCTCCTCACAAAATTACCTACTATTGGAAACTGAATATTTCTCCAATATTTCCAGTTGAAGAATATTACAATTTATTTAGTTAAATTACCTTATAATAACAGATAAACCCTCAAAAAATCGAAAACTTTGTCATTCACGTTTTGGTACCTCCTTTGTGACCACTCTGAATGTAGTAATATTTTGCGTAAGATGTACGCTTAGATTCAGGAATGAGTATGGGCTATATGGGCTGACCCCTTCTGGTACCTCCCATACATATGATCATAATTGCCCCCATAGTTCTACACATTTTACAATTGTAATTCAGAAAAGACCAATTGAAAATCAGAAATTCTACTTGAATTTCCGAAAAAAAACAATTAAAAATCGGAATTCCTATTTGAAAGGACTTTCACCTGAAATGAGCATTGGATATGAGTGGTTTTGGTGTCATTCGAAAGTAGAGACAATTTGTATGCGGATATATAATAAATCTATGCTTAATTATATGTCAAAAAACCGATTTTTAACTTCTGATAACTTAAGAACGGATAGAGATATTGAAAATGGCAACTTTTTTTTTATAGATATTGAATTGATATATGCAAAATTGTTCAAATATATGATGGTCTCCAATAACTAGTGTTTTGATTTCCCGGCATTTTTCATTTCCCGGGATATCGGGATTTTTATTACATTTTCCCGGGATCCCGGGAAATCCCGGTCTAAAACAAAAAATAAATTAAAATTGAATTTTTTATTTTAATACTAACAAACGAATGTGAAATGAAACATGAAATGAATTCTAAAAATCTCGTTTTATGGTTTATCCGAAAATTTGTTTATATTTAGACAAGCTATCATCTGTACATGAGCAATCTCCTTATAGACTTAGAGTGGAGCACCAAGCAATTTTTTGAAACTGGTACTTCTAGGGGGGTAAAAAGGTCTAACAAGTGAGAAAACTACTAACATTATCTAGTCCAAACCGCAAAAGCTGTATATGAGCTGGAAATGTATACGAGCAAGCTTCTTAAATAACATTAGGGCTGCTAGTAGGGATTTTTCGAAATTCTTACTTAATTGTGTAAAAGGCCAAAAAGGGATAAAACCGGTATCTATGGGCAATATCCTTATAACATTAGAGAGTTGCACGGTGATTTTTCGAAATTCATCCATTTAGAGGTAACAAAAAAGGACCCAAACCAAACGACTAAAGCTGTAATCCGAAGGCATTTTTCCGAATTCGTTCTTAGGTGCTAAAAAAAGCCCCAAAAGGGGTAAAACTTATGCAATCACCCAGAACAACGGCTAAAGTTAGCATCGCAAAAATCTATAAGGGAATGCTTGCTATAGAATTAGAGATCTGCATGAGGAGATTTTTCAAAATTGTTACGTTCGAATTTTTCTCTATATATTAAAGCACATTTGAAAGATAAATAACGCATCGAGAGACGGAATACAATAGTGACGGTTACGAAAAAAAGTCAACAATTGTTAATTTTATGGTTAAAATTTGGAACACTAAATAATTTATGTTTTTAGTGGATTTTAACTTATTTAACATTCTGATATTGACAGATTAAATAAGCATAATGAAATCCCGGGAAATGCCGGTCGCATTCCCGGGATTCCGGGACAACAAATTGGCCGGGATTCCCGGGATATTTCTCCCGGGAATTCTCGGGACTAAAACACTACCAATAACGTACTTCATTATGCAACTTGAAATTTGTTATTAATTTTTTTTTATTATAAAAATGCCCCCACTTTTGCTTCAAATATTTCGATATGTGATGGAGGTATGGAAAGTCCAAACATATTCCTGTATAGGTCTTCACTTCACCTATTCAACGGCCTATTACTAATTCATCTGTCTACAACAGGGAAATATTTAAATAGTCGATGCGTTATTTCGCACAATATATTCGAAATTTTTTAAATATAGTGAAATCTTGTTAATCCGAAGCACCTTTAATCCGAATATCCAGTAATCCGATCTGCATTTACAAATACATTAGAGATTCTATAGTCCGAATTGGTAGCAACTTGATAATTCAAATTGGGTGTTTTGACCATAGAGAAATAAATAATAAGAGATTCCATCAGCCATCCATTACGAGGCATTTGTTTATGTAGATTTGTTTTGTGTCACTGGCCCGAGGTGATTTTCAATAAAGGCCTGGTTCCCATATTGTTTTTAGTTAATAATTTATTTTAAATTTTACATGTCAATGTATATAAATATGTTCATTTGTTTTAAATAAATGGAAGACATAATAAGTTATTCATTTCTTAATACGAATTTTTCGTTAATCCGAATCGGGTTGTAAAATCAATTATTTGGATTCACTGTGACAAATGTAAGGTGGAGCTCGATGTCCAACATCACTACTACTATTTTTATGTTAACAAAATTTCCAAATATACCATTAAAGCAGTACTCTAATGTACTTAAAAAAAAATTAATTTCCCTTTGCACCTCATGAATGTCGTATGGGGAAGCTTCTCGCGTTGTTGTGAATTAATACGCTTTCTATTTTAGATTCACAACAAACAGCACCTACTTGTTTTTAGACGAATGCGAGCGTCACTGTTTGAGAAGCTTTTACTAAACATGCCGATTGTAGTGCGAAGTAGGTGTTGACAACATCGAGGGTGCCGGCAATGAATGAAAAATGTAGATGACTGGAGTTGGGAATCGAACAATGGATCTCCCGCATGTTAGTCGCGTGTTCTAACACATATGCCACGGCAGGTCCCACCCTAATATACATATGTATTTTATTAACAGGCACACGAAATACAAATTCCATCTGTATATTTATATCAGTAATGCTCAGTACTATTTAAGTATCCAACTTTTAATCTCTCTGGAGCAGAAACACATGGGTAATTCCAGCCTTACGAATGTTACGATCGTACGATTCAACTGAAAAAAAAGCACATACAAGTTAAACTTTTTTCTATTTTGTAATATATTTTGAATAGCTCCCTACTAGCGCTACATTATGTAAAAAAGGCGTCATACTTAAAAATCTACAATCCAAGATATTAACAAAACACAGGCCTACGTTATGCTACACGAAATAGAAGTGCGTTTTATGTTAGTTCTTGAAATTTCAAAAGACTGCATGTTGTTTAAGATTTAGTAAATGCACTTAATTATTTCATAAAATAGACCAATAGCGCTGTAAAAATATGTTTTTGTTGGGCAAATGTGTTCCTCTGGTTTTTAACCGCGAGGTAATAAAGACGTACGATATGTTACTGACGTTATGTGACAAAATATCCCATAGCTGTGAAATGCTTAAAAAAAATGTTTATTCAAGCCATTGTTTTATTTGCGAAATTAGGGAATATTATAAAGTTTATATGCCACTAATTGTTGTTCACGAATGTTACAGTAGAACGCCAATAAAATAAAATATTTAATTATTAATAATAAAAAATTTATTATTATGGACCAGTTATTTGTTGTAAATAAAATTTTATGATAAGAGTGGACTTGCATCATCAGTAAATATAATATGAAAAATTAAAACTGGTGACCAGCAAAAGAATGCAATTTTGCAATCCGCTAAATCACCACGGAAACTAAGAAAAGCTTTGGGCATTTTAATTTAATAAAATTTAAGTATTCGTCTTTACTAATGCAACTCAGAAAATTTTTTTGACAACTTTCATTTTTTCGATCGCGGTTGACACTTCTGTGGAAATACCCAAATTAGTAATATTCATTAATATACATTAGACCGGGTCGCGAAAAAAAATATCCAAAGTCGAGGGCAAATATTAAAGATCACCTCGAGACAACTTAAAAAACAAATTTTTTTTCCTCCCCCACCCCCCGGAAAAACAGCCAAAATCGTTTTTTTATCACTGTTTCTTTGTTTGTGGCTCAATCGTTAAATCAAAGACATCGGTGTTTAGGTTTTGACGAGTACTACATTTGTCCTATAGATGTCGCTGACATACGACATCATCTTGTAATGATGGTCTCATTTAGAGCAATTTCTACCCCTAAAATTTAAAAATATTTTTACCTAGGATTAAAGCCCTTTAAAAATCAAGAACATTTCGCTTTGGAAGTATACAGTTTTATTCAAAAACAAAAAAGTTACGTATGAAAAGATGTATTTACAGCATCAACACTAATATTTTTTCCTGTTGTTTGCATTATTATAGAAAATTATTGCATACTTCTAAGCGATATCGAAAAAAATAAATACAAGTTATTGCATACTTTTTAGCGGAAACATTGTTTTTAAACATGCGGCTGAAGATATTCAGAGTTACCAATATTCAAGCAACGAAATTATAAAGATATCTGGTCCACAATGGAAGTATTAATAATAAAATAAAGACTTAATTTTGGACTTGTATTCTTCCCATGCAATTTGCATCACTCAACATTTGTGCGAAATGTAAGTGGATCAGCGCTGGGAATGACTAATCGAAATGAAAACTTATTGCCAAACTAGAAAGTAGTGAACGGACCTTAAGTTGCGCCAATATTTGCTGTAATTACATACATATCTTTGCTCTTTTTGGGATTTTATTTGTAATACAAATTATATTTCGTCGGTAACTAGATTAAAAATGAATTATCTCGAGAAAACTTGTAATTTTTTTTCGATGTCGTTAAGACTTATGCAACAATTTGAGCTACAAAGTATAGAATCATTTTTATAAAAAATTTTTATCAGCGCTATAAAGTATGCAATAATTTGTGATAATAATACAAACAACATAAAAAAATGTTTTTGTTGATGCTGTAAATACATCTTATCATTCGTAACTTTTTTGTTTTTGAATAAAACTGTATACTTCCAAAGCAAAATGTTCTTGGTTTTTAAAGGGCTTTAATCCTAGGTAAAAATATTTTTAAATTTTAGGGGTAGAAATTGCTCTAAATGAGACCATCATTACAAGATGATGTCGTATGTCAGCGACATCTATAGGACAAATGTAGTACTCGTCGAAACCTATACACCGATGCCTTTGATTTAACGATTGAGCCACAAACAAAAAAGCAGTGATAAAATAACGATTTTGGCTGTTTTTCCGGGGGTGGGGGAGGAAAAAAAATTTTTTTTTTGAAGTTGTCCCGAGGTGATCTTTAATATTAGCCCTCGACTTTGGAGAAAAAAAAATTTTGTATGGGGACCGACCCGGTCTAATATACATTGACTTGTATTAGTAAAGACGAATACTTAAATTTTATTAAATTAAAATGTCCAAAGCTTATCTTATTTTTATTTATGATTAAAAGGACTGCAAAATTGCATTAACGATTTGGTCACCTCTTAGAATTTGTAATAACATATTTACTGATGATGCAAGTGCAGGCTTATCAAGAAATATTTGTTACAACGGTAAATAACTGCAATAATAGTAAATCATCAGAAGTTTGTTGGAAAAGCCGATGCACCAAAACCGAGTCACTGTTTGGTGCGGATTTTGGTCCAGAGGCATAATTGGGCCATTTTTCTTCGAAAATGAGCAAGGAGTGGCCGTTACAGTCAATGACGATCGTTAACGGGCCATGTTGAACGAATTTTTGTTCACAAAAATTTAAGAGGAGGATATTGGCAACATTTGGTTTCAACAGGACGGCGCTACGTGCCACTCAGCCGAAGCTACACTCTATGTTTTGCGCCCTGTTTTTGAAGATCGCATTATCAGCCGCAGAGCTGATGTCGTTTGGCCACCTCGAAGCTGCGATTTGACACTGGTGAAATACAGCTGCACACAATCGATAATGTGCTTAAAAATTGGACCGTTCTAGTAGGCTACTGCATGGCCAGCCGACTAAGCCATTTGAATGAAATTATTTTCCATTATTAACCGGAAGGTTTGTACTTTCAAATAAAAAAAAAATGGAGAAAATATTCAGTAGTTTTTTTTATAGCATTTAAAAAAAAAAAGCTATTTGGCGGACCCGGTATATAAAATACATTACATTTTTATACCATCACCCTTAGGGATGAGGGTATATTTCATTTGATACGAAAAAAAGTGTAACGCATTAAAGGAGACGAGTTAGACCCCAAGTATCTTAAGACCAAATTCGTTTCAGGACTTTTTAAGACGATTGAGCTATGTCCGTCTGTCTGGCTGGCTGGATGGCTGGTCAGCAGGATAATCATACATAATTACTTATTTTTGGAAAATTTATATTTCTCCCATAACTTCCCAACGGACACTTGGGGGTAATGAATATTGGTCAATAAATTTATGTTGTGATAGAAGGCGAAACTTCAGAGAGCCTAACTACTGGACAAATTTTATCTTAGCTGGACACTGGACAAATATAAAAAAGCTGGACAATCCAGCCGAATCCAGCCCGTCTGGCAACCCTTTCGCCATCACATGCATTTTCCTAATATTTTGGAAACAACAAATTTACAAATGCTTAATGTTACACTAAGCGGAGTGCCACTAAAATGCTATCGGAAAATGTAAACAAACTTAACAAATTCAAAGATTTCGTTATTAATTTATCACTTTAAAGGCGTACAAATGCCACTTTCGCCATCCTGGAAATGCCCATATATAGATTTGACCTTTGACCTCTTTGGGGCACTGCTTAAAGTTATCCAATTATGCTCAAATTTTAACCCTAGCCAACTGCCACAATATTCCGCTCGGGTATTACCGAAAATCCAAAGTTTAATTTTCGCTGCCACCCTAATATGCATATTCTATGTTCGAATAAGTTTTATAACTCGAATGATTTATTGTCTTGAGTTCATTCAAATTCTCATAGAAAACAGTGAAAATCTTATTTATCATCCTCTACCGGAAAAAAATCTATACTCGCTCATACTCATATTTGTGCGTTTTTCTCAGACGTTAACCATATGAAATATAGCTCAATTCTTCAGTACATTCAAAAATTTATTTATTTCCGCATAATCAAAATATTGTCGCTTTATTTTGTATCAATTTTTTGTGTAGGCTGGATAAAAAATGCAATGTAAACATTATTTATAGTATTTAATCGACACTCGACTTAGAGCAAACATTCAGTATCTCGCTAGATTTTTTGTCAAGACATCATCAAAATGAAATTCATCGCTGCCATCGTCGCTGTTCTCTGCCCGGCTGCTACTGTACGTGCTGGTGGATACGGTGGTGGTGCTGCGCCCGCCGCCAAAGGTTACGGTGGTGCTCCTGTTTCCATTCCTGCACCACCATGCCCCAAAAATTACTTGTTCAGCTGTGCTCCTCATCTAAGTCCTGCTCCTTGCTCTCCTCCTGCTAGTGGCGGTTACGGTGGTGCTGGTGCCTATTCGCAAAATTATCCCGTTTACCATTTGTCGCAGTACATAAACTCTTTCCAGCCTAAACAAGATGAAAACTGAAAAATAAAAAGAATTTTTGCAATTACTGCGAATCGAACAGAATTGGAGCAGATATTAGTAACGTTAATAATAAAATTTGTTTTGAAAAGTGATATCTTTTGCCTTTTTCCTTATAGAGATTTACAAAATATTAATATTTTTGTTTGTTCATATCGTTTAATATGGTTATTTTAAAAATTATAATTTTCTAGGAAGGATCAGTTACATGTTCGAGTTAAATACCTCTTTTGCAGAAACATTACAGTATGTCATTGTGATCGGACTTGGCAAGTATCTGAAATTGCAGAAACATTACAGTATGTCATTGTGATCGGACTTGGCAAGTATCTGAAATTGTGAATGTTAACGTCATTTTCTTATATATGACGAATTTCTAAAAAAAACATAAAATATCAAAAACTGGATAAAGCGAAATATTCAAAACATAGAAAATCATAATATGTTATCGTAATATAAAAGACTAAGATACTCCTTATTGTTCTCTGTCTTCATTACTAAATAACATTTGGAGAAGTTTGGTAATTATCGATGCGCATAAAATGATATTTTGGGACAAAACGAAACATTTTAGACGGTAAACAGTTCTTGCGTGCAAAAGTAACTACCTAGAAACTTCGGTACGTAGTAATCGATGACGACTTAAGAGAGTTTTTAAATTGTTTATTTTGCATACCATACAACGATTAATCCTATGCAGAAAAAAATTAGTAATGGCAAGTGATTTTAACCTTACCGCAAATAGAATTTACATTCGGATCGTTCCCAATAGCAGATGCTATTTGTTGCGACTACAAAAGTGCTGTTCTTCAAATACAATTCGGCAAATGCAAAAACAGTTTTACCAAAATAAATTGTCTTTGCAACAAATACAATTCGGCAACTGCGAACCTGTTATACAAAACACAATTTTCTTTGCCCCAAATACAATTCAACAAATGTCTTACCAAATGCATTTGTATTTGTACTAAATACAATTCGGCAATATCAAAATCAGTTTTTTTTTTTCGTTTTTAGATTTTATTTTTATTTATAAAGAATAATAGGAGTACAAAAAAAAGAAAATAACATGTTTATACCATCACCCTTAGGGATGAGGGTATATATCATTTGATACGAAAAAAAGTGTAACACATTAAAGGAGACGAGTTAGACCAAAAGTATCTTAAGACCAAATTCGTTTCAGGACTTTTTAAGACGATTGAGCTATGTCCGTCTGTCTGGCTGGCTGGCTGGCTGGCTGGATGGCTGGTCAGCAGGATAACTCGAGTAAACCTAAACGGATCGGTATGAAAATTTACCAGTATCAATATTTTTTAAAACGAACTTATGGGATTGTAAATGGGCTGAATAGCCCCACCCCTTCTGGTACCTCCCATACAAAATTACCTATTTTTGGAAAATTGATATTTCTTCCATAACTTCCAAACGGACAACCGGAGGATGTTTGAATTTGGTCAGTTTATTTATCTTGCAAAAGTAGACAAACCCTAAGAAAACCGAAACCTCTGCCCCACCCATTCTGATACCTCCCATACAAATGACCGAATTGACCCTCATACTTTTACATACATATCATTTTTTGTAAGTAAACTGATTTCACTAAAATTTTGCGTGTGATGCTCGCTTATGAAAAGTTGAATTAGGAATGAATCTGAACTATATCGGTTCACGCCTTCTGGTACCTCCCATACAAAATTACCTATTTTTAGAAAATTAATATTTCTTCCATAACTTCCCAACGGACACTTGGGGGGTAATGAATATTCGTCGATGCATTTTTGTCGTGATAGGAGGCGAAACCTCAGAGAGCCTAACTATTTGACACACCCCTTCTGGTACCTCCCATACAAATGACCGAACCCACCCCCATAGTGTCACATACATATCTTTTTTGTAAGTAAAGTGAATTCACTCAAATTTTGCGTATGATATTCGCTTGTGTAAATTAGACTCTGGAATGAACATGGACTATATCGGTTTACGCCTTCTGGTACCTCCCATACAAAATTACCTATTTTTGGAAAATTAATATTTCTCCCATAACTTCCAAACGGACACTTGGGGGGTAATGAAAATTAATCGGTAAATTTATCTTCTGATAGAAGGCACAACCTCAGAAAACCTAACTATTTGACACACCCCTGTTGATACCTCCCATACAAATGACCGAACCCACCCCCATAATCTCACATACATATCTTTTTTTTAAGTACACTGAATTCAGTAAAATTTTGCGTAAGGTGTACGGTTATGAAGATTTTAATCAGAAATGAATATGGACTATATCGGATCACCCTTCTGGTACCTCTCATACAAAATGACTTTGTTTGGAAAATTAATATTTCTCCTATAACTTCTAAACCGGCACCTGGGGGGATAATCAAATTTGGTCAGTTAATTTTTCTTGTAATAGGAAGCAAAGCCTCAGTAACCCAAACTATTTGGCACACCCCTTCTGGTACGTCCTATATAAATATATGGGATATTTCCCCTTTCATACGAAAAAAGTCAGACACGTTGTGCTGCCCCTAATTGTACCTTGTGTACAAATAGGAAAAATTTTGTATGTTTTTGCTCTACATGCAGACAAAAAATAATACATAAGTAATTTTATTTTAAAAATCTATTAATTTCAATAACTCACGACTTAAACAATATCTTATATTGGGTGATGGTATTTATCAGTCAGTTCACCTGACTGAAATTTCTGTACTGGTTAAAATAAAATTACTTATGTATTATTTTTTGTCTGCATGTAGAGCAAAAACATACAAATTTTTTCCTATTTGTACACAAGGTACAATTAGGGGCAGCACAACGTGTCTGACTTTTTTCGTATGAAAAAGGGGAAATATCCCATATATTTATATAGGACGTACCAGAAGGGGTGTGCCAAATAGTTTGGGTTACTGAGGCTTTGCTTCCTATTACAAGAAAAATTAACTGACCAAATTTGATTATCCCCCCAGGTGCCGGTTTAGAAGTTATAGGAGAAATATTAATTTTCCAAACAAAGTCATTTTGTATGAGAGGTACCAGAAGGGTGATCCGATATAGTCCATATTCATTTCTGATTAAAATCTTCATAACCGTACACCTTACGCAAAATTTTACTGAATTCAGTGTACTTAAAAAAAAGATATGTATGTGAGATTATGGGGGTGGGTTCGGTCATTTGTATGGGAGGTATCAACAGGGGTGTGTCAAATAGTTAGGTTTTCTGAGGTTGTGCCTTCTATCAGAAGATAAATTTACCGATTAATTTTCATTACCCCCCAAGTGTCCGTTTGGAAGTTATGGGAGAAATATTAATTTTCCAAAAATAGGTAATTTTGTATGGGAGGTACCAGAAGGCGTAAACCGATATAGTCCATGTTCATTCCAGAGTCTAATTTACACAAGCGAATATCATACGCAAAATTTGAGTGAATTCACTTTACTTACAAAAAAGATATGTATGTGACACTATGGGGGTGGGTTCGGTCATTTGTATGGGAGGTACCAGAAGGGGTGTGTCAAATAGTTAGGCTCTCTGAGGTTTCGCCTCCTATCACGACAAAAATGCATCGACGAATATTCATTACCCCCCAAGTGTCCGTTGGGAAGTTATGGAAGAAATATTAATTTTCTAAAAATAGGTAATTTTGTATGGGAGGTACCAGAAGGCGTGAACCGATATAGTTCAGATTCATTCCTAATTCAACTTTTCATAAGCGAACATCACACGCAAAATTTTAGTGAAATCAGTTTACTTACAAAAAAGATATGTATGTAAAAGTATGAGGGTCAATTCGGTCATTTGTATGGGAGGTACCAGAATGGGTGGGGCAAAGGTTTCGGTTTTCTTAGGGTTTGTCTACTTTTGCAAGATAAATAAACTGACCAAATTCAAACATCCTCCGGTTGTCCGTTTGGAAGTTATGGAAGAAATATCAATTTTCCAAAAACAGGTAATTTTGTATGGGAGGTACCAGAAGGGGTGGGGCTATTCAGCCCATTTACAATCCCATAAGTTTGTTTTAAAAAATATTGATACTGGTAAATTTTCATACCGATCCATATAGGTTTACTCGAGTTATCCTGCTGACCAGCCATCCAGCCAGCCAGCCAGACGGACATAGCTCAATCGTCTTAAAAAGTCCTGAAACGAATTTGGTCTTAAGATACTTGGGGTCTAACTCGTCTCCTTTAATGTGTTACACTTTTTTTTGTATCAAATGATATATACCCTCATCCCTAAGGGTGATGGTATAAAAATCTATTAATTTCAATAACTCAAGACTTAAACAATATCTTATATTGGGTGATGGTATTTATCAGTCAGTTCACCTGACTGAAATTTCTGTACTGGTTTTAATTTCATTTCAACACGGGACCGGCCGTGGCATAGTGGTTAGAACACGCGACTACCATGCGGGAGATCGCAGGTTCAAACCTGGCTCCAGTCATCTTAAAAGAAAAAATAAATAAAAATTTTCTTTCATTGTCGGCTCCCCTCGAATGTTGTTTGACAGCAACTTCGCAGTATTAAGCGTCGATTCAATCGTCGTGTCTAGTAAGAGCTTCTCAAAACAGTGACGTTCGCATTCGTCGATAAATAAGTAGGTGCCGTTAGTTGTGAATCTAAAAATAGAAAGCGTGTTAATTCAAAACAACGCGAGAAGCTATCCCATACCTCATTCATGGGGTGCAAAGGGAAATTAAGTTTTTTTTTAAGTTTTTTTCAACACTAACATTAAATTCTGGTTATTGCTCAATTATTTGACATGTTTTAATTTATATATAATATTTTGCACTTTGTCAACTTTTTCTAAAGATGGAATATCGAAAATATACTCTTGTAAAAAAACCCACACATATTTGCTTTTAGCCGAATACTTCAAACAGAAAGTAAAACATATTTTAATCACTAAATCCACAGACCGAAGAAGTGTTTCTACTTTGTAAGTTAAAGAGTCCTTTAATTTGTTAACATCCTCACCAATCACGAAAACCTTAGGTTGAATGGTCGACTGCTCTTGGAGGGCAAGTTCCCGTTGCTCGTCCTTTTTTTGAATAAAATCATTTATATTGAATAAGTGGACGATTATGTCGTTTTGAGCATCGGTTATGAGCGGCCTTAAAGTTTTATTTACACGAAGCGGTAAAATTATCGAATGTAACAAGTAGAAAATGTAGAAGTGCTTAGTATCTAAAAAACAACCAAAATTAATGTTAATTTTTTTTTTATTTAAGGTATAACTTACTTTTGTCTGTTGCTGCTTTCATTTTCTCCAGGTATTGCATGTTGAGTTTGTCTTTTATATAGATTGGTAGAATTCTCAGTGAGTAAGCACATTTTCAAGAAATGACATTTGTTCAATCATAAGGTTTCCTTTACCTGGATACAAGGTCTCAATGAATTCGTAGAAAGTGGGTATTGGTTCATTATTTTCCCTCATTCGGAGGATTGATGTAGCTTTCCAATGGGTTTCTATATCAGTGGGGAAATTGTATACCAACCATTTTTTTTAGCCTCGAATTCATTGACATCCAAGGGCCTGTTATCGGCAATATCATTCACTCTATATAATTTTGCCGCATCTGGATTTTAAATGTTTTTTCTCTTATTCCTTTCGTTGTAGTACCGGTCGTACAATTTACCAGAAACTTTCTTCTTTTTACATATGTCGTCTGGCATTCGGTTGGAAAAAGCTTTGTTAAGGCATTGCTATGTTTTCCATAAATTTAGAATCCAACTTAATGATGTGAAATTTGGAGTGGTCCACAATTATTCGAATAATGAGTTGATGGCAAAATATTTTGAAAGAATATCCTTTCCATCTACTGTTTTTTCCAATATCTACTTCATTCTTGGATACTGGGTGGACTTGTAAAAGTTCGATCGGACGCACTACATAATAATGGCTCGTACTAAAACAAAATCAATTTAATTTTACTTGCATATGTTTAAACACACTCATAACATTACTTACCTTATTTTCCACACGTCACTTACACCATGTCACAAAATTTCATAAGTTTCTGTATCCGGTACATTTAATAATACATTTTAATGTAAAATTTGAATTCAAATCTGCTCTCAGATATGTGGAAAGTAGAACAGTTTTTGAGATATGGTCAAATTTCCATTTTTAGTGTTTTGATGTCACCGAACTGACGGAAATAAAAGATAATAAAATTAATTATTATAAAAACGATAGCTGATTAAAATCCAAGTATAAATAAAGAAGTTATGGCACTTCAAAGTTAGATTTTTGTAAAAATTTTAATAATTTTTTAAGTTTTTGCTGCCTTTAATTAAGTTTTTTTCCATGTTTCCGTAAAATTTGCTCCGGTTTCAGACCATTACATGATAGAATAATATGTTACAAAAATTTTTTGCCCTTGGTCATCAAAATCGGTTGAAAAATAAACGCTACATTCACAATTAAGTACACATACCAAAATTCCTTGATTGTACTATTTTGGCCAATTGATTTTGCCATTAGATCACCGAATTTAACGACCTTTTAAATTCGATTACAGAAAGAGCATCGTGACTAAACATTTTCTGCCCTAAGTATTGACTTTGAAAGCACTGAATGAAATGAACTACCCAAACCTACAGCAAAAGAAGCCAAACATAGTCCTTTCGAGCTTAGGAAGCGTTTCCAAAGTATGTTTAAAAGTGGAATATGTCAGCATTTATAACTGTATAGTAATTCCGTTAGATGTGCTATACTAAGTTCATTTTATAAGATTCGTCAACTATGCAATATCTAAGCAATGCCGGACCACTAGCATACTTATATATGTGAGTTCATTTGTAGGCACTGGAGATGGAGAACGGAACTGAGCAAATTAGGTATCAATAACATTGCTAGTGTTTATATTTATAGTATTACAATATCACTAAACTGACCAAATTTAAATATCCCTCAGTTACTCTTTGGAAGTTAAGGAAGAAATATTACTTTCTGGAAATAGGACATTTTGTATGGGTTGTACCAGAAGCGGTCAACCGATAAAGGCATATTTATTCCTGGGTCATTTATTCCTGCGCTATACTTGGTTGAATTCAGTTCACCTACAAGAAGGATAGTAAAAATGAGTTCAAATTAAATTTGTATTAAGAAAATAAAAATTTGTAGGGTTGTTGAAAGATAAACTTAGATGTTAACATTAGGAAAATTGTTGGTTTTTATTTTGGCGTTTATTATTAAGGATGATTATGTTTTGTTGCATGATTATGTTTGTTAATTATAAATGTACAAAGAAAAAGAAAATTAGGAAATTTTATAAAGTTTATATACAAATGTCAATAATAATAATATTTAACTATTATTAGATTTATTTACTGTTTACTTCCATCATCAGTAAATATGTTATTAAAAAAGAGGTGACCAGGTCATTTGTGCAATTTTAATTTGATAAAATTGAAGTATTAGTTCTAAATAAATAAAATTGAAGTTTATTTTTCAATCGTGGTGGACCTTTCTTTGGAAATGCCCATATGTATTCTTTTTATACCCTCACCCTACGGGTAGGAGGGTATATATCATTTGATAAGACCCAAAAGTGTAACACGTAGAAGGAGTAATTTGAGACCCTAAGTTTCTTTGAACCAAATTTGATTAATAACTTTTTAAGTCGTTTGAGCCATGTCCGTCTGTCTGGCTGTCCGGCTGGTACACACGATAACTTTCGAAAGATAAAACCAATTGTTTTGAAACTTTGTACTTGTTAATATTTCTACAAAAGAACTTATGATATTGAAAATGGGTTACATGGCCACGTCCCTTCGGGTACCTCCCATACAAATGTACCACTCCGCTCACTTTAGACATCGAGTAATAATATCAATATACTAGAAAATTTTATATTTTACTGGGGGTGAGGGTATATAGGGTATATAGGGTATAAGTCGGTTTTCCCGACTGAAACTTTCTTACTGGTTTTGAATCTTTTTGTGAAAATAATAAAACCGTTCATTTCGAAAAGTAAATCTGTGAGCAATCTCCCAGCTTTTTTTCTGGCTCATTATCATACAAATACCCTACAACACAAAAGAGTTTCAGTCGGGCAAACCGACTTACATATACCCTCAAATTCTATTCTATTATATTGATATTATTACTCGATTTCTAAAGTGGGCGGAGTGGTACATTTGTATGGGAGGTACCAGAAGGGGCGTGTCAAGACTTTCAGGTTTTTCTCCAAAACTTTATTCTGTTATGTCTTTACTAAATACAGAATAAGGGCACGATCGCGTTGGGTGTATTGATATTATTACTACATCACTAAAGTGGAGAGGTACGTTTGTATGGGGCGTACCAAAAGGGGCGTCGCTAGACTTCCAAATTTTTTTCCAAAACATTATCCTGCTTGAACTTTACAAAATACAGAATTTGGGAAAGATCGTATTAGGTCTATTAATAATATTAATCGATTTCTAAAGTGGGCGGTACCAGATTTGTATGGGACGTACCAGATAGGTAACTCATCCCTAAGGGTGATGATATAATCAATGGAAACAAGATGTGCGGACCAGTGTAATCTTCCTAAGCATTTTGAAATATTGTTTATTTGTGTGGGTTTCGCATTTTATAAGTAAAAATTTGCAGAAGTAATTTGGATCATGACATTACAAACAGTGTGGACCAAAAGTCAGTTGCCATTTGAATCGGTAATCGGTAAAATATGTTTAATATGATTGTACAGAAGATACATCCCAATAATATGCTTTCATCCTATGGGGTTGTCATATTACTGCATATATATTTTAACGGATTGCCCGATCGTGGCTTAATGGCTAAAACAATCGACTATCAGTTGGATGATCGGTTTAATCAATAGAGCCTGGTAACAACAAAATTCAAATTTCAAATGAAAAATAACTAGTGCTCCCCATTTCCCGGGAAACGGTATTCCCGGTTTTCCCGGTTCTTTCCCGGGAAACCGGACCGGCGTTTCCGCAGTTTTTAGGCAAATACCACAAAAATCCGTGGAAATGTTCTACTAATGTTGTTCTTCAATATTGCCAACTCGCGACCTATTTAAGTAAGTATTTTAGAATCGCCGGTCCGAGATAGACTGGAAATCTGAAAAATTTCATACAAATGTATGAAAATAAAAGAAATTTATTCGATCCCGGACCGGCGTTTGGACAGCTTTTCATCAAATTGCATAATTTTTTGGGAAACTATAACGATGTCTCTGTTTATGATATCTGCAAATTTCAAGTCATTCTGTGCATTCTTGCTTAACAAACCGAAGCTCCATATATATACATATATTAAAAAGTTACTGTTTTTGGTCTATCCCGGACCGGCGATTCCGCAGTTGTTAAGCAAACGTCACAAATATCCCAATAATATGCTTCCTTCCTATGGGGTTGTCATATCACTGCATATATATTTTAACGGATTGCCCGATCGTGGCTTAATGGCTAAAACAATCGACTATCAGTTTGATGATCGGTTTAATCATATCCCGGCAAACGGTATTCCCGGTTTTCCCGGGATTCGCGGTTCTTTCCGGGAAACCGGACCGGCGTTTCCGCAGTTTTTAGGTAAATACCACAAAAATTCGTGGAAATGTTTTACTAATGTCGTTCTTCAATACTGCCGACTCGAGACCCATTTTAGTAAGTAGTTTAGAAACGCCGGTCCGGAATAGACCAGAATTTAATAATTTCATACAAATGTATGAAAAGAATAGAAATTTCTTCGTTCCCGGACAGGCGTTTGAACTGCGTTCCATCAAATGGCATAATTTTTTCGGAGAATACAACAAAGTCTCTGTTTATGATCTGTGAAAAATTTCAAGCCATTCTGTGCATCTTTCCTTAAGGTGGTATTACACGACATGTATTTTACACATGGCTTGTCAATTCAAAAAGCGATATGTAATTCTGCATGTCTGTCAAAATGAGCGTGTACATTTGGTATATAATTTTTGCGTTCAAACGTGCTTGTGTATGTATTCATGTGTTTATCATTAACAGCTGACTTTGCTATATTTTATCATCGCCAAACACAGCTTTATTTGCCAAATTTAACTAAAAATATGTTAAAAAACACTCATTAATTGTTCTATATACCATTTGAAATAAAATACTTATCCTTTTCAACTTTTTATCAGCAAACGCTTTGCTGTTTTTCAAAAACAGCTGATTGCCGATATGTATTACATATCAAAATAGAGCACGCTCTAAATGAAATGTATACATATGTTATCCAACACATTGTTTTACACAAGCAGTGTTTGAAAGGGGTCACACGACATGTATAAATTTTACACTGTAAAAATTGACATGTCATATGTACAATACATGTCGTGTAATACCACCTTTAACAAACTGAAGAAAAAATAAATTTTTTAAAAAATACTAATTCCCGGGATCCCGGGACAAGCCTAGAGCACTAAAAATAACTGACATTTAATATCTTTATTAAACTATAAGAGGCAAGGCCGTAGCCAGGGGGTGGCCATAGGGGCCAAATCCCCCCAAAATTAAAAATCTTACAGGAGGGCGAAAAAAACTTTACTTTTTCCTTTAACGACTTACTTTTTCAAAACTGTTAATGCAATTATGTGTATGAAAGGTGACAACGCATATTATTTTGGTGGTTTTTTCTTTCAAGCAGATGCGTTTTCTATTTATCTTGCCTACATTCAAAAATACTTTTAGACAAAAAGTGGACTTACAACCTTTACGACTTTAGGTCGCGATATGTATTTAAAATCGACATAATTGAGCCTACCATGGAAAGCGATCACAAAAAAACATTTTTCTTCCTAATTAAATATTAGAGTTCGATTTTTTCTTTAAAATTGTTTTAATTTTTTATTTAAAAAAAAATACAAAACCGAACTATTTTATTCGTAATAGTATAATGTTGGGATCGGCCGTGGCATAGTGGTTAGAACACGCGTCTACCATGCGGGAGATCCCGAGTTCGTTTCCCGCCTCCAGTCGCCTCGATATTGTCGATAGCAACGTCGCAGTATAAGTGTCGAGTCAGCCGGCATGTCTAGTAAAAGCTTTTCAAGCAGTGACATTCGCATTCGTCGATAAAAAAAGTAGGTGCCGTCAGTTGTGAATCTAAAAATAGAAAGCGTGTTAATTCCCAACAACGCGAGAAACGTTTACCCCTCCTAAAATGAAATTAAGTTTTAAGTTAGTATAATCTTTCAGCAAGCAATTACAAAAAATTTTTGAAATCCTTTCTCCAGATAAAGTATCTAAACGGCCAATTCTGAATTTAAAAAAAAATATATACTAATTGTTTTTCTGCGCACTTTAAGATACATTAGGGTGTTCATTATATGGTATATTTGGAAATTTCGTTAAGAAAAAGATAGTAGTAGCGGAGTTGGACATTGAGCTCCACCTCACGTTTGTAATTTATGAAATTTCGAAAATATTGTGCGAAATTTCTCTTCGATTGTTTGGCATTAGAGTGGGCCGCAAAGATGTAAAAGTTCGATTCTGTAATAAAATTTAGTTTATCGTCGCTGAATATTTTTGTATTGTAGACAAATTAATAAGCCTTATGCCACTAAAAAGACGTATAAAAGTATATGATTGGACTTACCATATCTCTTATAGATATCAAGATATTTGATGCAATATGGCATTGGGTGGTAATGGTGCCATTAAAAGGTATACACAGTGTGTATTCAGATGAAACCAGAGATCAAAATATAGATTTATTAGTCTTTGCTATATTTAATGCCAAAAAAACTGTGTTTAAAGCCTGATATCTCTGGAACGGATAGAGATATTGAAAATATGCACATATACTTTTTATGTAGATTATGACTATCATATATGCTAAATTGTTTATTTTTTTTTTTTCAAAAATACTCCCACTTTTGCCCCAAATATCCCAACATCTATAAGAGATATGGAAAGTCCAAACATATACTTTAATAGGTCTTCACTTCACCTATTTAAAGGCGTATTCCTAGCTCTCAAAAATAATTAAAGGTGGTAAACTAATTTGAAAAAAAAAATCGAACTTTTGACATCTTGGCGGCACACTCTAATGCTAAACAATCGATGCAAAATTTCGCACAAAATATTCGAAATTTTGTAAATTACAAACGTGATTTGGTGCTCAATGTCCAACTCCGCTTTTTAACGAAATTTTCAAAAATACCATATAAGGAACACCCTAACATACATATCAGATTAATATATGAAAAATTTAATAATTTTTTGTTTCAATTGGTTTTGGCATTTTGGTATTTTTAGATTCACAACTAACTGTTTGAGAAGCTCTTACTAGACACGCCGATTGACTCGACACTTATACTGCGAAGTTGCTGTCAACAACATTCGAGGGGAGCCGACAATGAAAGAACAATTTTTTTTTAATATGTCTGGAGCCAGGTTTTAACCTGCGATCTCCCGCAAGGTAGTCGCGTGTTCCAACCACTATGCCACGGCCGGTCCGGTTTTGAAACATGTGTTCAAAATCTGAAACCCAGTTCTGACACAACTTATCAAAATACATATCTAAAACAAATGCAAAAAGAATGTTTCATTAACATAGCCTCACTCGTGATTAATAAATTGATGTGAATTTCCGAAAATTTCTACACCCATTTTTGTTCAGTGTAAAATTTTATTAATTTCTTTGGACAAATTTCAACACTATGCTAATGTAAGACATTTAGTTGACCTTAAATTTTACCGGCGCATATGTTGTTATTAGCAATTCACCAATACCAATTTGTTATAAACAATTCACACCACTTCCGTAATTTAATATTTTGTTTCCGCCGCACTCAGGTGCAAACGGAAAAAAACGCTAAAAGCTGGCTTCCAGTTACAATGAATGCACACGGTTTGCTCATACACACCATTAAAGCCATGTGCTATAGACCTATTTTACACTTTATTGATGACAACTTGAAATAACTGACCTTATTGTTTAGAATTTCGTACGCATTGTGTCTGGCCGCTATCAAACATATATTTACTATTTGCATAGTCAACAGTATGAATAGTATTTATTTGCCTAAATATTACTGAAATTTTATCAGTGTCTAGTGATCAGCTATAGAGAACTAACTATTCAGTCTAATATCACAATGAAATTCTTTGCCATCTTCGCTGTTGTACTCTATTTGGCAATTACTGTTCGTGCCGGTGGATATGGTGGTGGTGCTGCTGCACCCGCCGCCGGCGGCTATGGTGCCGCTCCAGTTTCCATTCCTGCTCCTCCATGTCCGAAAAACTACTTGTTCAGCTGCGCCCCAGTTCTAAAACCAGCTCCCTGCTCTCCAGCTCCTAGTGGATGTTCCGGTGGTGCCGGTGCCTACTCTCACCAGTATCCCATTTACTATTATCCGCAGCAGTTCTTCAATGGATATCCGGTGAAACAAGATGTCAAACAGGAATAATTAAATGATTAAAAGCTCAATTAAAAATAAAATTTATTAAAAACAAAATGTGTTTAAAGCGGATTTCATTCGTTATGGATGTTATATCTTCAATAGTGGGTTTGGTTGTGGTGATTTGTCATAATTTTTTATACTTCTGTAAAGTTGTGGTAATTGTTGAAATGTGGAGTATGGTATTAAACTCCGGTATTACAGTTTTTATATCTGCAATCTAGTCCAGTCAAACAGCATTTGTCAGCGAAAAGTTTCTTACAAATCTAATGTTCGGAATCATCGGTCGAGCCGTTTGTAGGAGTATGAAAACAGAAGAGTGTTGCTTATCGTATTTGAAAGATACCTATATTTAATAAATTTTTTTCAATTAACGATTAACCCTAACAAATCAGTACGATTTATCGATAGATAGATAGATACAAACATTAGATAGACAGATACTCTTCGCCAATTGTAAAAATTTCGATAAAACTGTTAATTTGCACTACAACTATATTTTATTAATCTTTGTACTGCAAAAAGGGTGTTTGTGTGAAGGGTATATTAATTTTGTTCTTCCATTTGTAACGTCAATAAGGAGGCGTAGTAGGTATGATAATATATATATACTAGATTTCTAAAGTGGGCGGTACCAGGTGAGTAGAGGAGGTCCCAAATGGGTCGTGTCTAGACTTTCAGTTTTTATTTCCAAGACTTTATCCGGCTGTAGCTTTACTAAATACAGAATTTTGGTACGATCGCGTTGGGTATATTGATATTATTACTCGATTTTTAAAGTGGGCGGAGTGGTTCATTTGTATGGGAGGTACCAGAAAGGGCGTGACTAGACTACCAGTTTTTTTTCTCCAAGAATAGGTGTATTAATATTATAAATCGAATTCTGAGGTCAGCGGAATGATATGTTTGTATGGGAGGTATCAGAAAGGGCATGGCCATATAAATCGTTTGCAATGCCGTAAGTAGTTTTGGGATAATATTAACTCGTGCAAGGTTTCAAAACATTTGGTTGTGTCTTATGAAAGTTATCATGCGTACCAGCCGGACAGACAGACGGACATTACTCAAACGACTTAAAATGTCATGAAACGAATTTGGTTCAAAGAAATCTATGTTACACTTTTGGGTCGTATCAAATGATATATACCCTCCCACCCGTAGAGTAAGGGTATAAAAAATGGCTGAAGTATATTTAAGTCCATCGCATAATCTCAAAAAAATATACAAATTCGACCCCAAAGTTTAATTTGGAGAGAATTTAAATAAAAATGTAAATATAGCAAAAATAAAAATTAATGTCAGCAATGTTAAAATTTAAGAAAATAATAAAGAAATATAATATACTAGCTTTCCCGGCTCGCTTTGCTTCACCCGTACCTACAATGAAACTTCTTAAGAATGTAATCAATACAAATAAAATGCAAACGTTTCATAAGACGAACGGACACAAATTTATGTGATTGTAGCTTTATCCCATTTGTCTGAGTGATTGTACCGCTTTAATCGCTTTTATCCCTAAAACAATAATTGAGTGGTCCCCCTTTAATTCTATTCACATATACGATAATAGCTTTAGCCGTTTGGTCTGGGCGATGGTACCAGTTATATCCCCTTTCGGTATTTTTCACCCCCCAATGTTCAAATTTTTGAATACACCATCTGACGGGTATCTAATTCTATAGGGAGCAATGCTAAATACATTTTCCCAGTTCTACTTTAAGTTATATGGTCTAGGCGATTATACCAGTTTTATTGCTTTTCAGTATTTTTACAACTAAAGAACGAATTTCGAAAAATTAGTTAACATCGTACAACTAAAACATTCACTTCTATTTTTAAGACTTATCTTTTAGCCGTTTAGTACCAGTTTTATTCATTTTCGGCCTTTTTTACCCCTAAAAGGTAAGAATTTCGAAAACCCTCCTTGCTTCGTTCTAATTCCATAGGGAGCAAGCCCATAAAATTATCATAATTATATCCCTTTCCGATAATTTTTAACCCAGAAATATCGGATTTCGAAAAAACCTTCAATCCAATTTGATAGTGAGCATGTCCATATCAATTTTCGCGATTAAAGCTTTAACCAATTCGTCTGAGTTTATCCCTTATTGGTAATGTTTACACCCTAAAGTACGCATTTTCCAAAATCCATTCTTAGCTGACGTTTACTCGAAAATGAGAACAACTACCCCAAATTTCATCATCCTATCTACAGCCATTTCACCCAATCAGTTAGTTAACTAATTTGAAATATACGAAATTGTAATTACAATCGTTCTATTTATATGACCGACATAACAATTGTTTCAAAAGGGGCGTGGCACTGCCCATTTCCCAGCGGGACGTAATCCCCCATGTACCATTTACTTATGTAGCAAATCTCATCTTCATACCTTTAATGGCTCGCGAAATATGACCGATTCAAATTTTGGTTTGTGTGGGCGGTGCCACGCCCCTTTGTCTAGGTATGTTTTCATGTAGCCTATGATAGAGACCCTACGGATAGTACTACACAGTCGAAATTTCATTGCAATCGGTCCATTTATTTCGCCCAGATAACGATTTTTTCAAATGGGGCGTGGGCACCGCCCATTTTTCAGCGACGGGGTTCAGACGGGTTCCTCTTCGTATCAGTAACATATGTAGCAAATCTCATTTACATACCTCTAATGGCTCTTGAGATATGACCGATTGAAATTGAGGCTTGAGTGGGCGGTGTCACGCCCCTTTTGTCTAAATATGTATTCATGTAGCATATGATGAAGGTCCTAAGGACTATATCACACAAAGAAAATATAATTACAATCGGTCCATTCATTTAGCCAGTATAACAATTTTTCAATAAAGGGCGTGGCACCGCCCACTTTCTATAAACAAAAATTATTTTTTCTTGTACGACCGATATACGTACCAAATCTCGATTTCGTACCTATTATGGTTTAAAAGATACAGCCATTTTAAAATTCCAGTTGTATGGGACGGTGCCACGCCCATTTTACCCACTTGCAGTCCGAATTTCCAAAAATCCCTTCTTAGTGCGAGCCTACGTCATAAAAGAAACCTACATTCAAAATTTCACGGCTCTAGCTTTAGCCGTTTGGGCTGGGTAGTGATCAGTCAGTCACCCAAGCCTTTTATATATATAGATTGCATATTAACTTGTAATATATTTCACATTTAGGTCTACAAAGTACTTTAAAACGGTACTTAAGCTAAATAATAATATGTCGAGATTATTAACTTATGTAACTTATTTCAAGTAACTCATTAAAATGAAAGTTAACAAATTAAGATTTATTGTTTTAAATTCTAAATATCATAGGCTCTATGACGATAGTAAAAAATTCATCATCAAAGTCATATCTTTCACAAATCGGAAACAGACATTCCGTTAAAGATCAAAATTCAATTTTTATTTTTATCTGTAGTAGAGGGAACCGTCTGTATACTAACTATCTCTTTGGGCGAAAAAAAAAACTTTTGTCATGCCTTCTCCGCCTATTAAACGCAAATATAAATTTCGTTTGAAGCTTCATGCTTTTAGGCATAAAAACCTCTTTTGCCATGTCTTCTTCTCACACGTATCAAGAATATTCCCGAATACTATCTTTGTATTGAACTCGTATTACCATTTTTTGGGATAATTCGGTCACCAATGTTTGGCTTAACAAAGTGATGGTCTCACGCGCTGTATGGCATTTTACGCCGTCGTGTTGGTACCATTTCTCCTTCAAATAATGTGCAATGACATGATAAATAAAAAAAATCAATTAATCGTCCACTGGCTCTAGTTCTTCTACCAGTTGGATTTTATATGAATGTAGGCCAAGATCTTTCCTCCATAAGTTTAGCGAACAGATTTTGAAAATAAATTTGCAAGATTTGTAAACGTTGTTCTTGTGTAGTCTTTACATGTTGATTTTCCAAAGTATACTGAATGAAAGTCTATCACACTTCATTAGTATGACAGCTAGATTTACACTTTTACCTATCAGAAGTTATATACGTCAAAAAAATACCCCATACATAGGTAATTTACTAATGCTAATGTTACCTCTGACATACTATAAAAATTCAAATTGTGCCCCAATCAAACAAAAGGTGTTTTCCAGTATAACTACAATAAATATTGCTTAATTTTTCTATCTATAGTATTTATTATTATTTATTATTATTTATTATTATTTATAGTATTTATTATTTATTGGGACCGGCCGTGGCATAGTGGTTAGAACACGCGACTACCATGCGGGAGATCGCAGGTTCAAACCTGGCTCCAGTCATCTTAAAAAAAGAAAAAAAAAGAAATCAAATTTTCTTTCATTGTCGGCTCCCCTCGAATGTTGTTTGACAGCAACTTTGCAGTATTAAGCGTCGATTCATTCGTCGTGTCTAGTAAGAGCTTCTCAAAACAGTGACGTTCGCATTCGTCGATAAATAAGTAGGTGCCGTTAGTTGTGAATCTAAAAATAGAAAGCGTGTTAATTCACAACAACGCGAGAAGCTATCCCATACCTCATTCATGGGGTGCAAAGGAAAATTAAGTTAAGTTTATAGTATTTATTACCGATATGCTCTCCTGAAAAGTAATTGAAAAATACATACCTGTAAAGTAAATTAAAAACACATCACTGTTTTAGTCTGCGCAGCTACTATGTGTCCTCAACTGCCTGGTGTACGGACCTCAAATAAAACTCAAATAATGAATTGCGAGGGCAGCGCCTCGGCACTTTTTACTTATTTAGTTCCAAATAGCCTGTTCATTAGGACGGATCAATTTGTCCACGTCGAAATCGTATATCAGTATCGGAATCTATGATGAATTCTAAAAAATTTCACTTAGAAACTTTATGTCTAAAATCAATTCCTAGTTCGCGCTGAGAAGCATGAAGATTTCAGGTGGCGACATTTTTTTATTGAATGAGCAATTATCGGAAACTTCAGACCTTTAGGCTCGGCTCTAATTTTTACCAACCATTCCGATGTTTGGAGACTAAGACGAAGAGAATGGTATATTTTTGACATTGTTTGGGATCCCGCCCAATATTCTTGAAAATGATTTTTAAAAACTTAATTTCTGTATACCAACTCTCAGAGGCCATAACATTTTAACCAATACATAGATTTGCTTATGCTGTACTTCATTTAGTTTGTTGGGAAGTCAGTTTTACACAGAAGGTCTCAAAAAATATATTTTTTTTGAAGTTTTCGGTTTGTGCTTATTTAAAACTAAAAAAAATATCTATCTGAAATCTTCATGCTTTCCAGCGCGAGCTAGGAATTGATTTTAGACACAAAGTTTATTGGTGAAATTTCCGATTTTGTTTACGATTTTTGCGAATAAAAAAACTGGCCCACCTTACTGTTCATATCTCTAGGCGAACTGCAATATACAGTGGAATTTATACAGTTATAACTGTTTATTTTAGAAGGGGTGTGGCACAGCCCACTTCCACTCTTACTGTAGTTCATACTGCAACAACAACATATGTAACAAATCACATACCTCCGATAGTTCATGAGATATAGCGCTTTTAATTTTCAAGTTGTATGGGCGGTGCCCCTTTATTCAATCACAATCAAATATAGCCAGGGACTATCAACAGGTCAACAGTACTACTTGGTAAAATTTTCGTATCAATCGGTCTATTAGAAAAGCCGTTACAGCGATTTTGAAAAGGGGGCGTAGCACCGCCCACTTCCACCCTGGCTGTAATTAATACTGCTCCAACAACATATATACCAAATCTCATCTTCATACCTCTGATAGTTCATTAGATGTAGCCGCTTTAATTTTCAAGTTGTATGGGCGGTGCCACGCCCTTTATCCAATCACAACCAAATATAGCGAGGGACTAAATATAGCGAGGGACTATCAACAGGTCAACAGTACCACTTTGTAAAATTTTCGTATCAATCGGTCTATTAGAAAATCCGTTAGAGTGATTTTTGTAAAGGGGGCGTGGCACCGCCCCCCGTTGAAGAATTAAGTAAAGATACTCTCGTTGATTCTGTGAGTTGTATTAGATATTTATTGTAAAGGTTACTTAATCTAAAAACTTGTTTTGCAAAATACTTAGTTCGTCAATTTAAAAATCGGTTTGCAGGCCGATGAAAACTATGAATATGGGTGCTAATTGTATACTAGGTTATTTGAAAAAAATAATGAAAAAATTGTTTCGAACAATGACACTGGACAACAAAATGGAAAAAACTGTTTGTTTCGTGTGATTTTTGTTTCTATTAGTCGTACACCAAAACCCATTTAGCATTTTTTCACGTTATTCCGCATTTTTGCAATATGCTTAAATTTGTGCATGTATTTTGTTGTTGCAAAGAAGGTAGAATATTTTTGCATCAAAGAAATATGCGCAAAAATGCATTCAGTTGTACACTGAAATAGCTGAATTTAATCAATTTTTTCTCAATAATGTTGATCCGGCAAAAAAAATTATAATTTTTGCCAAAATATTAATAAATGATTATTCTTATTAATTAAAAGCATTTGCGCTTCGAGGACTACTGCCTCCGAAGCAAAGTTAGTAGATTTGTGACAGGAAAATATTAACGGAATGGAAAAACGTGTGAGCTAAGCAATAGCTGGCAATATGCGAAACTACAGTCTAAAGCTACATTTAAGCATTTAGCAAATTCAGCTCAATATGCCAAATGCTTTTCTGGTGTAAAAATTGTAAATGTCGAATAAACGCGCATTTTTTAAATACGGCAAACAGTTTTTCTCTAACAGTTTTTAAGTTACAGCTAACTAAAAAGTGACGAATATGTAAATTTTCTTTCACGGAAGTTTCCAGGATTAAGTACAGGAAAATGTGAAGCTGGTATTTTTTATGGGCCACAGATTAGGCTATTCATGAAAGATTCTAATTTCGTCAAATCAACGATTGAATCAAATCCAAAGCTTGAACTTAATTTGTTTTGGTTATGAGTAATTTCCTAGACAAAAATAAATCTGTGTGTTTTTTTATAAAATTAGCTCTTGCTGCTCCAATGATGCCTCCGCTAGTATTACCCTCCTAACATTTTTTCCGAACATACCTACCCCCTCTCTTTACCCTATAATTCAATAATGTTCATCAAATTAATTTATTTTTTAATGCGATGGATATTTCTTCCGATTTTCAGCGACAACCTGAAGCAAAAATTTCTACTCCTCCTGGTTTCAGTATTCCTCTATTAATTTCACACCTCTTTCGGCAGCATCATTGACAACATGTAGTTTATACAACAATTCTTGGGATTGCTGGTAGTCTTCGCGCTCTTCCCAGGTTTGTAGATCGGTAGCAATAAAATCTGTTGCCAATGTCGCTGCTATTATTCACATCATCTTCTTCAGCTATATCATCGTCTTCTTCTTCCTGGATATCATCCACGTCGTCTTCATTCTCGCTGTCTTCGTCGGACGATTCTTCCATCTTATCGTCACATAATTTAGACTCGAATTCCTTTTTCTCTTCTTCAAATATACGAATTACATTCGCCATTTTCCGCTTTATGTCAAAGGGGGTATTTGGATCAAATGATGCAAAAGCAACGGCTTCACCACTTAGATACTAGAGATGTCCACAGAATCTCTTTAACAATTGTTGTGAGACATTGTTATCATCAATCTATATATATTAAAATGGTGTAATTTGTTCAATCTTTTTTTCAGTTGTTCGTTATTGCCAGGAGAAAGTTTATGTGAAAGAAAATTTTGGGAAAATATTTCAGAAAAGTCAGAAAATTGCCTTTTTGAATGGAATTTTGTGTGCAATTGTTACAGAATGACTTTTCGAATAGAAAAACAGAGAATTTTTTTTAAAAAAATCGGAAAATTCCGAAAAAATTCAAAAAATGTGAAAATTTTTTTCGACGAATTTTTGCATTTTATGGTATGTATGAATAAATTTAGACGATGTAACTGTGAACATTTTCGGATAATTATTCCAAAATGACTTTTCGAATGGATAAATAGAAAAATTCTTGGTGAAAAACTCGGAAAATTTCGGAAAAACTTGGATTTTTTCTACCAAATTTTGCATTGCATCGCTTGATTTGATAAAAATTATTTTAAAAAATTTCGGATAATGGAAAATTCTTGGTGCAAAACTCGGAAAATTTCAGATAAACTCTAAAAAGTTGGATTTTGCGACGAAATATGACATTGTATCGCTTGATTTATGATTTCAGTCAACGTAAAGGTGGAAAATTCGTTATGATGCTTGGAAAATTTCGGATTAATGTGAAATTTATTATGTTAAAAGACTAAACGCGATATGATCTAACATTTTCAAAACATTTCCGATTGTTCAAAACCGCATTGAATACAATGCATTCTGACAGCCACAAAATCATTTTCAGAGCAGACAAAAGTCCCTCTGAATGCTATGCAAGACATTTCAATGCTCCCACTATAAATGAATTCGCAGTGGTGATTGTTGGAAAGAATGTGGAACCACGCGATATTGTTCTCAAGCGTTGGGATGGTGCACAACTGAGGAACGTGTACGAGACTCATCGGTCATATGCTACACTTCAATACCTGTTGATGTTCTATCGTGGAGAGGATGGCTATCACCTCAATTTAAAGATAGTCAAAAGAATACAAGTTTTGTTTACAAGTCATCATTTTTCATTCTCCATTTAAGTGCGAATTCGTATTTCAGGAGAAGAAATGAATTCTTATGCATATCGATTGATGGTTTGGCAAGACGTTGACAATCATCTGTTAAAATATCGCCGCTTATTTCAACAGTACTGCGTTGACATGTACGTCAAGGTCGAAATGGAACGTCTCAATTTTATTCGTTTTAATCAGTCGCCACATTTCGAGAAGCTTGCCAACGTTTGCATTTGCTCGAAAACGATACTCATGGGGAGGGAACTGTTTCTGCTCCAGCGAATCAAATTCGTACATTGTTTGCCATGTATCCTCTGCCGAGGACGAGACGGCAGACGACATTTTGCACAGAGTTCTTGAAATTGATTTCAGATCGAAGACATGTGCGTGCTCATGTGCTGCAGTCTACTGTCGAAATTGGGAATACCAGCGCCAAATCGTTCGATGCACGATGCATTCAATCGCGAATTGCAACGAGATCAAGACTTTGATCGAGATGAGCTGACTGAAAGAGACTGAATAAATGTGCCGCCGTTAAATGCCGAGCAAACGAACGTGTACGATTCGCTGATGACGGTTGTTGACGATGGAACGGGAGGCATTTACTTTCTCGATGCACCCGGTGAGACAGGCAAGACATTCGCCATTTGTTTGATTCATTTCAGTTGACCGAACGATGAAGGATTTACGAGGTCATTCGAGACGATTTGGTGGTGCTATGATATTGCTGCTCGGAGATCCCAAAATCTACTGCTGTTTATAAGATTAATTCATGCCTGAAATCGTCGTCTTTGTGGCGGCATCGTGAGGGTCATGTTGCAAAACGACCTATCGGCTACTGAATTTTCAAGACAGCTACTGGAGCTTGGCAATGGCCAAATTCCTGCTGATGTTTCAACTGAATTAAAGGCGTTCCCAGGAAATTTTTGCGAGTTTACATCGTCATCACCAAAGTTTTCCCGGCATCGCACAAAATTATAAAAATCTAGATTGGATTAGTGAGCGGGCCCACAGTGGTTGCCATTTCATACAGAGAGCGGCCAAAAATAGAAGGAGTTTTCATAGATGAATAATATTTGGCACATCTCACAGTCTCTTTTTGGTTTAAATCTGTGAAAGGATTTAAGAACCTCTCTTAGATCCTGAAAATTAAAATTTCATAGTAGGTATACCAATGTCGGCATATCCATTGACTCCATCAATCTATGACTACATCTACAGTTTGGTCTATGTCGGACAAAGGATTCAAGGACCTCTCTTAGAGTACACAATCAAGAGGCCGCTTTGTTCTATTGAAGATAACTCAACAATCCGCAAATTTCCGCAGCTGAAATTTACATCATATAATCTGTAAGTATTGGTAAACATTTTACAACAAATTTGATTGTCAACTTCGATCGACTTCGCAACTAAAACTCTAAGTGAAATTTAAGTCTACGCAAGAGTTAGTACTGAAATAGGCAAATATAAAAAATTAATTTAATAAAATAAACACAGCATGCTGATAAGTTTTTAATTCTTTTAAATAATAGTTAATACTTTTCTTTACAATATTTAATTCTTCCATTGTTTAAGCAATCTTATTTAAAGAGGTTTTTGCGAAACAAAATTATTTTCATAGTCTGCCTTTGCCAGCTATTCTTAAAGAGGACAGGTGGAATAAAGCAAAAACAAAAGTAATTGGAAAGAGCAAAATCTATTGGGAGATAGTGTTGTCACAGTATTACCCAGAATTTTGACTTAATTTTTTTATTTTTGGCCAATGGGGACGATCACTGTGGGGCCATACTACCAGCGAAGAATAAGGACGTCGATAGCTCAAATGTTATTATTCAATGTAGAATCGATGGAGAACTGCATCGAACTGCAACGAGAATGATGCGACCAACTATCTGACATAATTTTTGAACTCCCTAGATGTGCCAGGAATTCAGCCGCAAAATTTTTTGCTGAAGGTGGGATCGATAATTTTTCGGAATCTGATTCATCTGAAATTGTGCAACGGTACGTAGTTGTCCGTTAAGAAACTGATGATCAATGTGATTAAAGCGACGTTCATCAAGGACAAATTCAAAGGACAGGAAGTCTTAATCCCACGAATTCCTATTATTCTAACCGATCTTCCCATTCAAAATCAAGCGAATTCAATTCCCTATTCGATTAGCTTTTGCGATAACAATCAATAAATCGCAAAGCCAATCTTGGAAGTTTTCGGGATCAGTCTCGAATTTCCCTGCTTTTCACAAGGTCAGCTGTTCGCGTGTTGGCACACCGTCAGACGAAGTTTGTCGGGTCCGAAGTTGTATGGCAGAACAACGTTTGCCGGGTCAGCTAGTAGAAATATATATCCAGCAATTGCTTTAGAAAAAAAAAATAATTTTTACAGCTTCAATTGCTCTGTTGGTGCGAATGCTAACATCGCGAAATCCATTCAATTATATTTTGCTCAAGCCGAGATATTTTCGAAACAAAAACATTTTTGGGCTATATATGCCTTTCGCCATCCATCGAGCATGACTAAGGCTCGTATCAGTACTGTTTTTCGCAGTACTTCGACATCAAAAACTGCATACTGCTCTTCTTCCTCAAAGTACTGTTTTTCGATACATAATCCTATCCTATTAATATTATAAATGTGAATGTCTGTCTGTTTGTTTGTTTGTTTGTTTGTTGCTCAATCACGCCTAAACGCCTGAACCGATTTCAATGAAATTTGGAAGACAGTTAGTGTACTATATGGAAATTACTATAGGCTATATATTTTGTAAGTTTTTACCCTATGGGCGGAGTGGGCGAGGCAAAACTTTTTTTTAGAGCTAGAGAGATACAATTTGATACCCAGATAGTACTCGACAACACGAATATGAATATGCAGACGAAATTTTAATTTTGGACCCAATGGGCGGAGTGGGCGTTGCAAAACTTTTTTTAGAGCTAAAGAGATAATATTTGATACCCAGATAGTACTCGACGACACGAATATGAATATGCAGTCGAAATTTAAATTTTGGACCCAATGGGCGGAGTGGGCGTGGCAAAACATTTTTTAGAGCTAGAGATATAAAATTTGATACCCAGATAATACTCGACAACACGAATATGAATATGCGGAGTGGGCGTGGCAAAACTTTTGTTAAAGCTAGAGAGATAAAATTTGATACCCAGATAGTACTCGACAACACGAATATGAATATGCAGACGAAAGTTTAATTTTGGGCAAATGGGCGGAGTGGACGTGGCAAAATTTTTTTTAGAGCTAGATATATAAAATTTGATACCCAGATAGTACTCAACAACGCAAATATGAAGATTCAGAAGAAATTTTATTTTTGGATCCGATGGGCATAGTGGGCATGGCAAAACATATTTTTAGAGCTAGAGAGATAAAATTTGATACACAGATAGTGCTCGGCAACATGAATATGAATATCCAGACGAAATTTTAGTTTTTGACCCAAGGGCGGAGTGGGCGTGGCAAAACTTTTTTAGAGGTAGAGAGATAAAATTAGATACCCAAATAGTACTTGACAACGCGAATATGAATATGCAAGCGAAATTTTAATTTTTGACCTAATGGGCGGAGTGGGCGTGGCAAAACTTTTTTCGAGCTAGGGAGATAAAATTTGATACACAGATAGTACTCGACAACACGAATATGAATATGCAGACGAAATTTTAATTTTTGACCCAATGGGCGGAGTGGGCGTGGGAAAACTGTTTTTTAGGGCTAGAGAGATAAAATTTGATACCCAGATAATACTCGACAACACGAATATGAATATGCTGACGAAATTTTAATTTTCGACCAGATGGCGGAGTGGGCGTGGCAAAGCTTTTTTTAGAGCTAGAAAGATACAATCTGATACCCTGATAGTGCTCGACAACACGAATATGAATTTGCAGATGAAATTTTAATTTTGGGCAAATGGCGGAGTGGGTGTGGCAAATTTTTTTTAGAGCTAGATATATAAAATGTTGGTACCCAGATAGTACTCAACAAAGCGAGTATGAATATTCAGACGAAATTTTATTTTTGGATCCGATGGACATAGTGGGCGTGGCAAAACAATTTTTAGAGCTAGAGAGATAAAATTTGATGCACAGATAGTGCTCGGCAACATGAATATAAATATCAAGACGGATTTTTGTTTGGGGTCAATAGGCGGAGGGGGTGTGGCAAAACTGTAAGTTAGCCCTAGAGAAATGAAATTTGGTATATAGGTAGTACTCGGCTACACGAATATGAATATGCTGACGAAATTTAAATTTTGTATCGGTGGGCGGAGAGGGCGTGACCAAACGGTATTTTAGCACCAGAGAAATAAAATTCGGTATACAAATAGTACTCGAGAATACGAATATGAATATGCAGACGGAATTTATATATTCGATCAGTGAGCGAGTGGGCGAAGGGGGCGTGGCAAACTGTATTTTAGTCGTTGAGAGATAAAATTTATTACACAGATAATATTCGACAACACGAATATAAATATGCAAACAAAATTTGGATTTTGGGTCAGTGGGAGGAGTGGGCGTGGCAAAACTGTATTTAAGCCCTAGAGAGATACAATTTAGCACAGAGATAGTACACTGCAACACGAATATGAATATGTAGACGACATTTTAATTTTACATCATTCGGGGAAGGAGGCGTGGCAAAGCTGTTTTTTAGTCCCAGAGACTTAAAATTAAATACACAGGTAGTACTCGACTACACGAATATAAATATTTAAACAAAATTTATATTTTGGATCGGTTGGCAGAGTGTGCATGGAAAACTGTATTTTAGCCCTAAAGACACCCAGATAGTACACGACAACACGAATATGAATATGTAGATGGCATTTTGGACCAGTGTGAGGGAGCGTGAGAAAACTGTTTTAGCGAAAAGAATTTTTTTTTCTTAAATTAAAATTTATTTATTTTTCAGAATTGTGTCAGTAAATTTTATGCACTATTTACACTGCGTCAATTTATTTTGTCAACAATTTTGGCAATAAGTCGTCAGAAAAAGTTTGTCGAAAAAATTTAAAGCGAAATACTGAGAATGATGTCAGTGCTTTAAGTGAGCCATAAATATAACATATACATGTTTTTAGGGCTATATAAGGTAATATTTGTATACAGATAGTACTTGGTGCTATATATATGACTTTGCTGACGTATGTTTTAATATCGGTTAGTGAGACGTTGTTAGTTTGATCAGGTTAAGAGTAACTTGGGATAACGAATAGTTTACAGAGCGTACAGAAACGACGCTTACGCTTAGCCCTTTAAGTAGGCATGCCAAACATATTATAGGTATTCGACAATTAAGCAATAGCGGAGCATTGCCGGGTCCACTAGTAGAAATATAAACGGCGAACAGCGAATTCATGCAATAATATTTTTTACTTCAAAAATAAGCTCGAAGAAACACTTAAAATGCGTCAAGAGGATGATTTTTTACCCCCAGCTGTAGTAGCAGAAAAGCAAAATCTTATTGACAATGGAAACAATTCGATTGAGATGGCTGATTTACGCAGTGATTTTTTAGGTAATTTTGCCTGCTTTGATTTGAATGATTTTATACTAATGGAATGAAGTCGACGCCGTTAGGAACATGTTAAGCGAATACAATTTGTACAATGCCAATGAAAATGCGGTATATTTGCACACCCAATTTAGATATATCAATAACTAGCGACAATATTATGCAATGGAGAGAGGGCAATGTTTCGAATGTGGATCGGTGGGTGGAGATATTTATTCATCACAATAGCGCTAATTTCGAGTTCAAAGAAATGACCCCGATCGTTGAATATATTTTATGTTTGCCAGGAACTTCAGCATCAGTGGAGCGAATCTTCTCTGCAGTGAACAAAACTTTGAACGACGTCAGACAAAACAAGATTATATGTGCAAAAATTGAAGGCGATTCTGACCGTCAAATGTCATATGAAGTACAAATGTGCTGATTTCTACAATTACCTCAAAACGAAGCCGGCATGGCTTATTTAAATTGCTTCAAACGACAAATACAAAACAACCACAAAAGTTGATTCTGGAAATGATTATTAACTTTTTTACATATTGAATAAAATATATATGCTACGTAAATATGTACTGCAAAAAGTACTGTTTTTCCAAATCGATGTACTGATTTTTTAAAAAATGTCAGTGAAATGTACTGTTTTTGTCCAAAAAAAATATACGAGCGTTAAGCATGACTAATGAGTCCTGGTGGGCTGAAATGATGACTGTGAATATTTACACTAACGGCCCTATTCTAATAATTTGGTTACAAAAATTTTTCATTTTAAATTTGTTACAATTTTGTAACCAATTCTTGTTACGGGTATTCTGGCAATTTAGTAACAAGGAAAAGTTCACCTTGTGGTGAAATGTAAATTATTAACAATTCACAGCTAATTTTTGAATTTTAAAAATAAAAAATTAAAACACATTACAGAGAAAAGTAAACAAATTTTTACTTTTTAGATATTTATACAAATGTGACTGAGCTTAAGGAGACGACACATACCCCAGTTAAGTAGACAGTCGAAAATGTTGGACAAATACTGTTTCATGGAGAATTGGTCACTGCCGTCCCACAGGTTTCTTGGGGGTTGTTTCCTTTCCACACATTTTGCCACTACATTTCCATAGCAAAAAGGACTAAAAGTGTTTTACCCACGGCTTCAATAATTTAAAATTTTATTTACATCTCAAAATAGTATTCCAAAGAGCTGAAACTACCTTGTTACCTCCTTTTTGGCAGGTAACAATTTTTGTAACTATTGTCACGGTAACAAGGTTTCGGAATACCGATTTTTTGATTTTGTAACCAAAGTAGTCTATTGTAACCGTGGTGACTATTGTAACCACGTCAGAATAGACCGGTAAGGGGCAATAAATCGATTTCAAAGATTTACTTGTAGTAATCTCTGGGTTGTTTTTCCTTTAATTGAGCCAAAGAAAATGACTTGATATTATTTTTGACCTGGATTGGTGTTTTAAATATGTTCTCATTTATCTTTGCAACCAGCAAAAATTGGCACCTGGTCAGACGTTTTGCCGAATTTGGTTTGGTTTTCCTAAAATAGGTAATTTTGTATAAGAGGTACCAGAAGGCCTGGGGCTATTCTACCCTTTCACAATCCCATTAGTTCGTTTTGGAAAATATTAATACTGGTAAATTTTCATACCGATCCGTTAATTTTTACTCGAGTTATCCTGCTCACAAGCCAACCAGCCAGTCAGACAGACGGACAAAGCTCAGTCATCTTAAAAAGTTCTGAAACGAATTTGGTTTTAAGATACTTGTGGTCTAACTCGACTCCTTTAAAGATACTTGTGGTCTAACTCGGCTCCTTTAATGCATTACACTTTTTCTCGTATCAAATTATATATACCCTAATACCTGAGGGTGATAGCATAAAAAAAAAAATTGTATGGGAACCATCTAAAAATTGAAGATTGCGTGTAGATGCGTTTTTTTTGACGAGCTGAGGAACAATGCCCAAAAGTATTATATTTTAAAGTGGAATGTGTCAGCACTTATAGTTGTGAGATATGTTTTACATGTTTAATATTCTTTAACTATGCAATACGAAAGCATTGCCGGGCCCACTAATATGTACATTAAGCAGGTAGGCTAACTAATAACAAAAAATATCAGCATTCCCACCTTATCCCACTGTACCACAAAATGTACCAAAAAGTTCTAAATTTAATGATTTCAAAGTCTGTCTAGAAATGTTCATTACACCGGCTAATAGTTTCGAAGTTATTTTAAATATTGTACTGAAAAATTTTGTTTTTATTGGAAAATTTTATTCAAATATATTTTTTAAAATTTCATGACAAATCAATAGTAGTTCTAAGATTTAAGTTTAGCAAACAAACATTTATTATATTACACATTCTGATAAATCAGATCTTTGATCTTGCACTTTCTAAATAGTTAACATTTGGATGTCCTTATAAAATAGTGCTAACAAAACTTCAAACTAAAAAAATTGTGAAAATATCCAAAAAGTTTGCAGAAACAGACAGATATGACATGTTATATATCTATATATTGTTGGGAAGGTCGCAGTCTCTTCTTTCTAAATCAGCTGATAAACATAAGTTCATACGTTTCTGGTTTATATGTGCGTAAAGTTTCGAAAACCTAGTTTCATAGTGGTCTTTATGAACTATTTAGGAAGCCTAGACATGTTCAGATTGTATTGGTATGTCCACAAAAGTTGTTCAACTTAACCTTAGCTACTATTTTGGCAAACAAAATTAGAGAAAAATTTGGACTCCCTCAAAGTTATTTTGAAAAAGAGGAACATAAATAATACTTCTTTGGCATAAAATGTTAATAAAATTCGAGCACAAAATTTCCAGCTACTTTATTGCCGAATATAGTTTAGCGCTATCACGAAATTCATGACACTTATTTTTGAGGGTTAACTCATTTCAGAATCATTTGATATCTATAAAAATACAATTTTCTTCAATTTCACCAAACTGAGTATAGGGTTTTGTTACCCATTAATAGTAGAATCGAACCTATACTGTCAAGTTCTTGTATTTTTTTCACTATTGCACTGTGTATATTTTCCAAAATAATTACAATTACGAAATTTAAAAAACTTTAAAGTTAAACAATAGGTGCTTTTCGTGTTTATTCTCAACAAAAATAAAAATCACAGGGATAATTGTTATCACATATATCATACAAAATCTGAGACAAATGTCGATTTTGCTGTCATTATGTAAAATGTAAATGCTCTTAAACAAAAATTTAAAATGCTTGTCAAAATAGCACCGGTTTTCTTAGGAAAGGACTTATCTTATTCACAAAAGATCAGAGTTCACGATCAAAGTGCTAAATTGAACACTTTTTATCGTTTTCGATTTTTATAAATATAAAAAAATTAATAATTTGTTTAAACAAAATATTTGTTGTTAAAATTTTTTAGATAACTCCGAAACTATTGATCAGGATAAACATAATATTGGAAGGGCTTTGAAGTAATCTAAATTAGAAACTTTTAGTATGTTCACTGATATAATCGGATAATTGAATCTTAAATTGTGCTAAAGATAAAAAAAACTTTATCGTAAAATACTATAGTTCGAATACTAATGTCAACTTTTTTGTTAATTTTCTTGCAAACACTTCCTTTGAGTGTAACATTTTTTAAAATGACCCCTTCGACGATGGTGTAGGTAAAAATTTCAAATTTATATGTATTGGACGATACTTACGGGATTCATATATCAATGGATCTTCCTTCTTCAAATGTTATTTGATTATAAGTCAGCAACAATTCACCGATTCGTTATGTCTTTTATTAGTTAACCATGAAGGAAAAAAATATATGAAGGTATAAGCCTGGGAAGAAAATTAAAAATTAATATACATTTATAGCCATAATAACTACATACAAAACCATGAGCGTAGATTTTATTTATCGTACTGTTTTACTGCCCTTTATAAGTCTTTAGACTTTTTGTGTGTATATGAGTTCTGTAAAAATTCTATCTGTACATGCACAGAAAATAAATGTGGGTAGACTTCTTTAAATCCGTTGGATTTGTTAAATGATTATTAAAGTTTTACATCTGTTCTCGTACCCTATCTCTCACTCTCCGGTAAATGAATCTAATGAGTACATCTCAAAAAACAAAAGTCTTTTCAATAATATTTTTTTTATAAAAATATGTATTTGTTACGAACACCTCTGATCATTTCTTATTGTATTTAGTGGCAATTAATACTACATGTTAACTGTATTCCTGTATAAACTAATAATACGGTTGATATCCATTATAGAATTGTGGCAGAGCGTAGACTGGATAATCGTGCGAATAAGCGCCCGCACCGCCATAACTAGCTGCTGCTGGTGGAGCGCAAGGAGCTGGAGTCAAACTGGGCTGGCAACTGAACAGATAATTCTTGGGACATGGTGGGGCCGGAATTGAGACTGCAGGTGGAGCGTGATATGAAGCGGGGGTAGGAGCTGCAGCGCTATAAGAAGAAGCTGCTGGGGAAGCGGCTGCAGCAGATCCACCACCATAAGAACGTTGCTGCATCTCCTCAGCTTTAGAGGGTACTGCGGCGAGTATACAGCACACGGTAGCAATAACGACAAAATAATTCATGTTTCTGACCACGATATGTTAACACCGAACATAAACAAATGACTGAATACTTTTCATGCGATTTAAATGATTTTTATATGATTCCGAAATTGTTAAAATTGTTATATGAATATGAAATGTTAATACAGCAATTTGAGGTGTTAAATTTCATCTTAATTTGGCTTGCGAAGTAAGTAGGGCATGTTCATGGAATTGAGTTGCAAATCCTACCGCAATATTTACCATTTAGGGTGTCGATTTTCCTTTCGTCATATGGTAATCTTGGCTTTAGGCTACACATAGATATGTAGCTATACAGAAAGAAATTTTGTGTGCAATAAATGATTTTGTTTATGTTAAGGTTAAATTTTGTAATATTCGAAACTGAAATGCAACAAGTAAACACATGTAATGTTGGACAGAATAGTAAAGTTGCCTTACGTCACATTAGTACCACTTAATTGCAATTCTATAACGGTCTGTTCTGGGTGTAACATTTTTCAGCCGTATCATAAATGTTACTTCGGATTAGATATTTACAGTGTTTTGTCCCATCTGGTATGTCCCAAAAGATCGATTTTTTATGCGTAAAGTGACTCATTTCGTTTTGCGGAAGTATGATACTGACTTTCGTTCAAGATTTCGAGCAGGAAGTAGCTGTCAGTGTCAAAATAACCTATGATAAAAAAAAAAACTTGTAGTTGGCCCAACCTTTATAGGAAGTATCTGAATGGGCTGGGCAATAAAGTCTATTTTTATTCTTAAGTGGGATTAGCCGAAGGGCCAACGGCATAAAATATGTTTCCTGTGTGCAAACTTAGAGACAATTTTATGCACTTAAAAAAAGCAGCAAATAATGTATAGATAATTTAGTCATTTGGAACCCGGAAGGGGGTTCACTGCGGAGGGGAGTATTGCCCCCACTTACCATAGAGAAAAGAGGCAATAGGTGCATATGCACTTACAAACTCCGACCAGGGAGTAAAACTTGTGCTACGGAATGTAAAATTTGCGCAATGCAGTTTGCCTCTAGTAAACTGCTGCAGGATCGTGTGGGTAAGAAACCCCTTCAATGGTGCCACGCACAGTGGGATCGCTTCATATATTTTTGTGAAAAAACTCAAAGCAGTGGTCCGAAATCATTGAAAGTTGGCACCGAACATAACATTGACTAAATTAAGAAAAAGCTGGGATTTCATCAAATTCAGCCGAGAACACCGCCCACCGCTCATACCTTCCAAATCGATCATTTCGCATTAAATTTTTCCTATTCAAACAAACGACTTCAAATTGGGTGCATACACTTTCTAGAACAACAACAGTTACTTGCCAAGTTTCATCAAATTCAGTCACGCCCACCGCCTACCACCAACACACAATGCAATATTGTGCTTGGCGGAAATTTGCACAATTTTTTTGTATAAAATTCTTACTGCTCCGAAAATTTTCCATAATTATATTCTTTTTAAATCGAAAGAAGACATTCCCACCTTGCATTTTATTAAAAGATCGGTTTAGAGGAAATCTGAGCTACATTACATTCCTTTCATGAAAAATCTAAAATAAGTACATTTTTTAGCGGCTTACAGATTTTGGCATATCTTCTTAATAGTTTATGATATCCCCGTTATTTTTTTATATTATCTGCAGAAATACTATATTTTTTAAATATACTAAAGTCAAGTGTTAAATTAAAAATGTTACTTAATTGTCTAGGAGATACCATTATGGCCAGCGCAACGCAATTTTCGTTCGTAAATCAACGTTCAATAAAAGCTGACCTTGACAGAGTTATTTATATGGAAGGTTTTGCTTCCTAACCAGATAAAATTACTGACCATATTTCATTATTCCCCAAATGTCCCTTTGGAAGTTATGGGAGGAATATTATTTTTCCAGAAATATGTCATTTTGTATGGGAGATACCAGAAGGGTACAATATAGTCTATATTCTTTCATCAGTCAAATTTTCATAAACGTACATCTAACGCAAAATTTGACTGAATTCAGTGTACTTACAAATAGATATGTATGTAAAACTATGAGGGTCAATTCGGTCATTTGTATGGGAGGTACCAGAAGGGGCGTGGAAAAAGTTTCGGTTTTCTTAGGGTTTGTCTACTATTATAAGATAACTAATCTGAATATCATCCAGTTGTTCGTTTAAAAGTTATTGAAGAAATATACGTAATCCAAAAATAGGTAATTATGTATGGGAGGTACCAGAAGCGGTGGGGCTATTGTGCCCATTAGAATCTGATTACTTCATTTTGGAAAATATTAATATTAATACTCACTTTGGGGGGTAATGAAAATTGGTGGGTTAATTTATCTTGTGATAGGTGGCAAAACCTCAGAAAACCTAACCATTTGACACACCTCTTCAGGTACCTCTTACACAAATGACCGAATTCACCTTTATAGTCGTACATATATATCTTTTTTGTGAGAACACTGAATTCAAACAAATTTTAGGTAAGAAGTACGGTTATGAAAAATTTAAATGAGGAATGAATATGGTCTATATCGGTTTACTCCGTCTGTTACCTCCCATACCAAAAAAATCTTTTTTGGAAAATTAATACTTCTCCCAAAACTTCCAAACCGGCACCTGGTGTATAATCAAATTTGATCAGTTAATTTATGTTGTAATAAGACTCAAAACCTCAGCAACCCTAACAAATTGACACATCCCTTCTGGTACCTCCCATATAAATAACAAATATTTCCTTTTTTACATACATAACATTTTATATGTACACTGACTTCAGACAAATTTTGCCAAGGTAAGCGTTCATTAAACGTTGATTTACGAAAAAAATCAGAGACGCTATGCCGCCCCTAATTGTACCTCCTATCAAATAAGTCAAAGTTTTTACGGTTTTCTCCACAACCAGGCACAAAATAATACATAAGTAATTTTATTTTAATTAAAAATCTATTAATTTTAATAACTCAAGACTTAAACATTATCTTATACTGAAATTTCTGTACTGGTTCTCGTATCAAATTGTCTATACCCTCATCTCTAAGGGTTATGGTATAATTAAGAACAAATAAATCACATAAGCTATTTTCTTGCACATGTTTACGGGATGTTGTTCAAGTACTGTTTTTTTTTTAATTTTGCGTGAAGAGAGTGAAATCTTCCTACTCTCTTAAACTACAATCATGCAAATTATTACTGGGAAAGTAAACGAACACAGCTATTGACAATTATGACCGATATACTTGTACTCACGCACGTTTAAAAAGTCTTCGGCAATAAACTTTAATTGTGGCGCAAAAGGCGCGACTAAAACTTCGTTGGTTGGACCTGGTTATGGTGCTGTGAGAGAGCACTAAATACAGAAGCAGTTGAAATTTATTTCGAAGTGCGTCAATTCATAGAAGAATAACTGTTGTTCTTGCCTAATAAGCCTGTCAAATCTGTCAAAAAATTTAATTTCAAATATTTCAATTATTTCGTCTTTTACAATTGTCCATCTGACAGCTTACAAAACTTAGGCATTTTCAGGGGTTAAGCAGAAGCTTTATCTACTTGCTTCCATTATGCATAACTGGTGCTTCCCCAAACATAGTATTTTTTTGCAATAAATTTATTTACCTGTGCACTTAATAGTTAACCACATCGTAGTATTTATCAACCATATTGACAACATTTTTTTTGTCTCGGAAAGTATTTGTTTGTTTATATTATTGTTCCAAGCAATTGACACACTTTACAATACCTGCTAAAACAAAAAATGCATTGCACCCGAAAAAATCGAATTTATTCGAGTGCGATTTTGTCATCACATTTATAAGCGTTATTGGCATTGCTATTGTTGCATTCTTTAAAATTTAGTTGCTTTCGTAATCTTTTGCTGAATCTGCATTTTTCCCAGAGTTATTGTTAACCGCTTCCCCTTGTTCATTGGCCCCTCGCTTAAGCTGATAATCATTTATTTGGATATTTAGCATTTTTTATAGTTTGTGCAAAAATTGAACTCAATACCCAAAATGCGACAAATTTCCATAGAATATTGCTGTTCTTTTGTGTTTCCTTCCCCTTCTCCGCTTTGTAGCCGCATTAACAATTTGCCCATATCTAGTCATAATGATGACTATGATGGTTGATGAGAATTCTTTGGGAACGCTTAGAAAATGCATCAGTGCAAATGTTTGTCGTTCTCGCCTTTTGTTCGGAAGTGTTTCAAAAAGTGTCGATACCCTGCGGTATCGTTTGTTTGCGGTTGCATGATTTAGTGGTGTTCCATCGTCTATTGTTTCCACTGCATCCCGAAGAGTCAAGTGGTTTCTTTGTTTAGTTTTAGGAAACATAATACATCCGTATTTTTATTGTTGCCATCGCATTGTAGTGCTAGTAGGAAAGGGTTAAGAGGTGCTGGGCTTAAGATAGAAAATGAGTACTTACTTGAGGCAGCGAAATGGTTTAATGATTTGGGGTAACTTCTCAAAATTCGCCTGTTATTGGGGTGTTAATTTAAGGTGTGGTATGTATTAAGCAGTTCTTTGGATTAACATGCAAAATAACGCAGCATAATGTATTATTATTTAGATTGAGTAAAGATATTACCTAGATACACTGTTGCAAATTTGCTGTATCGATGTGTATGTCTGTTTCATTTGATATTTTCATAAATAAATGCAGATTTCGACAATTGCCCTATTCAAGAAATCTTCGTATATAGAAGTATGCATAAATGCATATTAAAGAGAATAGGATTCAGCAGGATGATTTATTGGTTGATCCCAAATTGTGACCATTTTCAAATTTTTTTCTATTCAATTGCATGATTATGCCTTATATCGACACATTCTATGGGTGATGTAGGCCTCCGATGCAAACACTTCGTTGAAAAGGATATTTCACAATGCTCCTGACAAATTATCGAAACATATCAAAAAGGTAATAACAAAAGGAATTATGATGTCAGAATTGGTAGTGGAAGAAAACTGCAGCTTACATCGTCCGAGAGATAACGTATTTCCCGGGCAATGCCTTTAAACATCAGTGGTAGCAAATGTGTCTTAGGAAATAGGTAACAGAAGTTACTGAAGCCCAAGAAACCACTCTCCTAAATTAAAATACTACAGTAGACTACGGATAAGTGCACATCGGTTTTCGCGCGACTTTTTGTGCACTTATGTGGTTTTTGCTTTTATACAACACTCGGATAAGTGCACAACTATTGCATATATACAAACATTGCATAAGTGCACGATTATTGCATTTATACAAACATTAGATTATTTTTATTAATCTGTAACTCCAGTTCAATTTGGACGGAACTTTAAGAAAATAATTAAAATATAAATTTATATTTGGTTTGCATTACATAACATGTTTTAATAAAAACTTATAAATCAGTTCAGTTTAAGATCAAAAAATTACAAATTTATATTTCATTGTTTTAGTGTTTTTCATATTTCATACAAAAAAATTAAAAATATTCAGTTCTGTGCCAAAATAAAAGCTGTTAATGAATCATTGCAATCATATTTTGCAACATTGTTTTTTGCAAAATACATATTAAATTGCACTCAACTCGATTCAACTAAACCACGTGTGCTGAAAAAGTATGAAATCTTTTTTTGAACCGTGTTTTCTGTTCCAACCTTATAGATTTTTTTCTCCAGTTTCTCTAAATCATAATCTACATTTACTGCATGAGAGATTTGCATTTATGCATGCAAAGTTGTACTAAAAAGCACTTTCAGGTTAGCAAATGTTGAGCATTTATCCGGTTTTTGCATTTATACGTGTTGCACTTATCTGTGTATTTATACCATCACCCTTAAGCGCCCCATAGACGAGTACTGCCGCTGGAACGGCAATATATGTGTATTTGTGAATTAGAGAGAACATGAGAATGGATTTGTCTCACAGACAATGTAGTATGAAAATCAAAACAGTTTTGTGTATTTTCTATATTTCAAAAATTTCAGATTCTACAAAATTGTTTTATGAAAGCGTTAACAACAAAATTTGGAAATTGTTTTGTGTAAATAATAAAAAAAGATAAATGGAAAAGCGATTAATTGTTAAATTTATAGGAATTTACCTGTCCTTTTCGGCATTGTGCAAAAAATTTGAAGGAATAGCTAAAGTGTTAAGGTCAAAATAAAACAATGATTAATAAGGGTGTATCAAAACTTTCAATCATACACGTACACAAGGGGTTCATCGGCATGAACTGCGGCAGTACTCGTGTATGGGGCGCTTTAGGGATGAGGGTATATATCATTTGATACGACCCAAAAGTGTAACACATAGAAGGAGTCACTTAAGACAAATTCTATTTTTTAGTAAAGTTATAACGGGATAAAGTTTTCAAGAAAAAAATTGTAAGTCTATCCACGCCCCATCTCCTATACACATCTGGTACCGCCCACTTTAGAAATCGATTAATATTATTAAAAGACCTAACGCGATCGTGCCCAAATTCTGTATTTGGTAAAGTTCAAGCAGGATAAAGTTTTGGAGAAAAAAATCTGGAAGTCTAGACACGCCCCTTCTGGTACCTCCCATACAAATGTACCGCTCCGCCCACTTTAGAAATAGGGTAATAATATCAATACACTCGTTGAGATCGTGCCCAAATTCTGAATTTTGTAATGTTATAATAGGACACAGTTTTGGAGAAAAATTTGGAAGTCTAGACACGCCCCTTATGGTACCTCCCATACAAATGTACCTTTCCGCCCACTTTAGGGATGTAGTAATAATATCAATACACCCAACGAATTCGTGCCCAAATTCTGTATTAAGTAAAGCTATAACACGATAAAGTTATGGAGAATAAATCTGGAAGCCTTGACACACCCCTTATCGTACCTCCCATACAAATGTACCACTCCGCCCACTTTAGAAATCGAGTAATAATATCAATATAATAGAAAATTATTTGTTTTACTGAGGGTAAGGGTATATGTAAGTCGGGTTGCACGACTGAAACTTTCTAACTGGTTTTAATTACAAATCGGTTAATTTCAAGACTTAGACAACATCTTTTATTGGGTGATGGTATTTATCAGTCAGTTTATCTGACTGAAGTTTCTGTACTGGTTTTGTATGTAAACGTATAAAAAAGGCTAATGGCTTCAAGTTCCAATGCACTTATGCGGTTTTTGCATTTATGCGATGTGCACTTATCCGTAGTTTAAAAACACGACGAAAAGAAATAGCAAGAACGTCCCTCAAATGTTGAGGACCCTGCAATCGTTATAAGGACCATGACTTACGGATATGCAACTGGCGGCTGTCCTCGACAAATACAAGGCTGATATCATCGGCGTACAGGAAATGCGATGGACGGGACAGGGATGCACACGTCGAAAGAACTGTAACATCTTTTACAGCTGCCATCAGAAAGAATTTAAATGAGGTTTCATAGTCGGCAAGAGACTTCGACAGTTGGTCTCGCTGTTTTACCCTGTAAGTGACCGAATAGCCACTATTCGCATCAAGGCGAAATATTTTTACATTAAGCTGATTTGTGTACACGCCCCGACGGAAGATAAAGATGAGGACATTAAATGCATTCTATGAGCGCCTGTAGGAAATATACGACTGCTGCACTGCACTTGACATTAAAATTGTTCTGGGAAATTTTGGCCACCCAGCCAAAACGAGATCAGCATAGCAAATTTCCAGGCTTAAAAAACAACAAAGCTGCGGCAGCCGATGTTTTACCGGTACAGCAAAGTGCTTGCACCCACTCATAAACATGATTTGGCTCAAGGAATGCATTCCCGAATCTGAGTGTTCTATGTCCTGTGCTTAAGAAAGGCAAACCAAAGTGTGTATCAACTGTCGCGGGATCAGCCTTTTACCTATCGCTTACAAGGTTATGTGAAAGACTAAAACCCATTTTAGCGAACCTTATCAGTGTGCCTTTAGACCTGGTAAATTCACGGCCGACCAGATATACACACTACAACAAAACATGAAGAAGACCCAAGAAATGCAGATCGACACCTACCATCTGTTTATCGACTACAAAGCTGCACTCGACAGTCCGAAACTGTCAGAAACTATTGGAAGCTATGTCTGAGTTTGGTATCACCGCGAAGCTGATACGACTTTGCGGGATGACACAGACTGACACGAAGTCTTCAGTGAAAAAAACACAGCCTTTTTCTACCAAGCGAGGCTTCAGACCAGGCGATAGTTGTTGATGTGATCTCTTTGGAGATGATCATGCGGAATGCAGTTGTAAACACGACTGGCACCATCTTTAACAAACGCAACATACTGCTCGCGCATGCCGATGATAGAAATATCATTGGCGGAGGCCTGCGGGAGGTTACTGCGGCCTTTTCGAGCATTGAGAAGCAGTCGGCAGAAGTGGGTCTAGTGATTAATGAGTACAAAACCAAGTTATTTGTTTCAACAAACAAAGAGTCTATTCGTTTGGAACGCTGCGTGAACATTGACAACTATAGCTTCGAAGTGGTAGATGATTTTGTGTACCTCGGCTCCGCCATAAACAGAAATAATAGTATCAGCCTGGAATTCATGAGACGAATATTGATCGCAAACCGCTGCTCCTATGCGATGAGCAAGCGTTTCAATGATAAAGTCGTATCTCAACGGACAAACATTCAACGCTACCAGACATTGATCCTACTTGCATTACTCTACAGAGCAGAATCCTGGTAATGACGCATACGGATTAATCTATTCTGGGAATTATCCTTCATCATCGTTAACGGCGAGTACCGTTATGGAATGTATGAGCTGTATAAGGACATCGATGTAGTCAAGCGCGTTCAAGTAGACCAACTGCGCTGGCTTGGACACGTTGTACGAATGGATGAAAATGCTCCGGCTCAAAAAGTCTTCGCCAATAAACTCGATGAGCGGCGCAGGAGGTGGCGACCAAAACTTCGTTGGATGGACAAGGTGAAAGAGCTGTTATCTAAGCGTTTTGTGACGAACTATCTATGGAGCGCCGAAGACCGAAGCGCTTGGAAAAATCAATATTTTACAATAATTTCCTAAAGAAACTCCTCAAAACGTTTAGTTTATTTTTAATTTGGTCGTTTCATAAATTAAACCAAAAAACTGGGGGGTTTACTCCACCATTTAAAATTATGATATCATTTCAGATTTTTATTCAAATTAATAAGAATCCGATTCAAAATGACCCAATGCTCAGAAATAGTTAATTTTTACGCATGAAGACTTTCTAGCTCACTAGCAATTTATCACTTGACTGCAACTTCATCACCGATGAGTTTGAAACCTAAAACCACTTCTATAAGTAAACATACACCATCGGACGAACAATCGGATAGAGGATATGCATGGATATAGCTTCATATAATGTAATGTAATATGTACCTTGTATTAACGCGTTGTATTGGGACAAAAGACTACATTATGTAATTCAAATGATATTAGGGTGAATGAAGAATCAGCTTCTAATGACAAGAGATCCATAAAGATTTCTAAAGTACCTCGATTATGTGTTACGCCTAGTCTAAGCATTCCAAGGAAGCTATGACTCTCTTGTGAAGCGATCCTGTGTGGTAAACACGAATAACGTCTTTAAGTTGAAACACAGCCAAGTTCATAGGATTGATAAAGCATGCACTTGGTTATATTTGTAAACTTGTAAATCAGAGAAAAATGGTTTAAATCCGCAAATTATTGTTTTTTTTTTGTGTTTATACAATTTTGCACTCTTTTTGGCATGTTTAACTAAGCGGAGGTTGAGTAGTATGATGAGACCGATCGGTCAGAAACTACTCTCACCTTCCATACAAACTCTACCTTTTTGGGGTACTTCTCCCACCTTCCATACAAACTCCCCCTTTTTGGGGGTGTCCGTCTATATTGCCCTGTAGTTTATGAGCTTTCGGGCTGAAATTTAGTATGCAAGCTTCTGTTCTCTAAGCGAAAAATTTCAGAAAAAAAGTTATTGACATAAAATTAATAGGTGAAGCTAAAAGTAACGTCCACCTCTCACCAACTGCCCTGTTTGTGGTACAAAGTTTAATAAAATATAGATGTAGTGCAAATAACCAGTTTTATCACCACTTTTACAAATGGTGAAGGGTATCTGAGCTTCGGCATAGCCGAAGATAATCACATTAAGTTTTCAATAACTCTTATTTAAAGATTCGAAAAATAAAAATCAAAAATACCTCTTATTTATTGAGGGACATAATATAATTCTAAAATAACTCTTATTTGATGAGCGATATAATAAAAATCAAACTAACTTTTTATTTGGCACTTTTATCATATAAATCACAATATAAAAATTTATTTATTTCTATAGAGGGTGTAAAACCCAATGTGTAATTAAAAAAATTTTAGCACATTTCCTTCAAATTAGTTTTTTTATTTGGAAAATCGATCAATAACAGTTATTTTCGGTCCATGGTTTATATCCTTATTGGAACAGTGTACCTTTTCCCTCCACCTCCTTGTATTATGAGCAACTGTAAAGATGTTCAAAGCTTTCTTAGGAGTGTACTTTTTTATTAAGGCTTTTCGACGGTATGCCTTGGGTGCCCCGGCTTAGAACTCGGTGTCTACACCATTTCCAATTAAAATTCAAAGAAAATCAATTGAAATTCAAATATTCCATTTGAAATTCAAACCCCGTCATTTGAAATTCCACAATTCAGTTTGAAATTAAAAAAACATCAATTGAAATTCAAACTTTCCATTTGAAATTCAAAAATATCAATTGAAATTTAAAATTCGTCAATTAAAATTTAAAACTCATCAATGGAAATTCGAAACTCATCAATTGAAATTCAAATTCGTTAATTGAAATTCAAAACTTATCAATTGAAATTCAAAACTCATTAATTGAAATTCGAAACTCGTCGATTGAAATTCAAAATTCGTCAATTGGAATTCAAAACTTATGAATTGAATTTCAAAAGTCGTCAATTGAAATTCAAAACACTTCAATTACAATTCAAAACGAATTATTTTAAATTCAAATGAATTGAATTATAAATAGTAGGTTCACTTCGACCTTAAAATATGCTACAGCTTAGTAGTTATTTGGGCATAAGTCACTGAGAATTATGGAAACAAATGCATACTTTGCAATGGGCAGCGAATCGAAAAAATTTACTTGTAAAAGAATATTACTTTGTTACATCACATAATATTCTCATACGATTGATACGTAATATATACATATATATAATATAATACTGATTGTATTGTTTATCTGCAATTCATTATTTTCATCATTAATACAATTCTTCTTTAACAATAAAATACAAGTCTATGGTTTGTGATAAGTATATGACATTAGAGAACATTATTCGCACCATTTGCCGATATATTTGCAACAATTAACTATAAATTCAATAAAAATGCTAAAAAAAAATTGACATATAGCTTAGTTCGAGTAGAGTGTATTATGATTCAAACTACCAAACCATTATTCGAATTACAATTAATGAGTTTTGCAATTCAATTGACAGGAACCGGCCGTGGCATAGAAGTTAGAACACGCGACTACCATGCGGGAGATCGCAGGTTCAAACCTGGCTCCAGTCATCTTAAAAAAATTGTTCTTTCATTGTCGGCTCCCCTCCAATGTGTTGACAGCAACTTCGCAGTATTAAGTGTCTAGTAAGAGCTTCTTAAACAGTGACGTTCGCATTCGTCGATAAACAAGTAGGCGCCGTTAGTTGTGAATCTTAAAGTAGAAAGCGTGTTAATTCACAATACCGCGAGAAGCTATCCCATACCTCATTCATGGGGTGCAAAGGGAAATTAAGTTAAATTCAATTGACAACTTTTAAATTTCAATTGATGAGTTTTGAATTTCAATTGACGAGTTGTGAAGTTCAATTCATGAGTTTTGAATTTCAATTGACAAATTGTGAATTTTAATTGACGAGTTGCGAGTTTCAATTGATGTGTTTTCAATTTCAATTGACGAGTTTTGAATTTCAATTGATGTTTTTATACCATCACCCTTAGGGATGAGGGTATATATCATTTGATACGAAAAAAAGTGTAACGCATTAAAGGAGACGAGTTAGACCCCAAGTATCTTAAGACCAAATTCGTTTCAGGACTTTTTAAGACGATTGAGCAATGTCCGTCTGTCTGGCTGGCTGGATGGCTGGTCAGCAGGATAACTCGAGTAATCCTTAACGGATCGGTATGAAAATTTACCAGTATTAATATTTTTCGAAACGAACTTATGGGATTGTAAATGGGCTGAATAGCCGTACTCCTTCTGGTACCTCCCATACAAAATTACTTATTTTTGGAAAATTAATATTTCTTCCATAACTTCCAAACGGACAACTGGAGGATGTTTGAATTTGGTCAGCTTATTTATCTTGCAAAAGTTGACAAACCCTAAGATAGCCGAAACCTTTGCCACAACCCTTCTGGTACCTCCCATACAAATGACCCAATTAACCCTCATAGTTTTACACACATATATTTTTTGTTAGTAAACTGAATTCACTCAAATTTTGCGTATGATGATCGCTTATGAAAAGTTGAATTAGAAATGAATATGGACTATATCGGTTCACGTCTTCTGGTACCTCCCATACAAAATTACCTATTTTTGGAAAATTAATATTTCTCGCATAACTTCCCAACGGACACTTGGGGGGGAAGTGAATATTGGTTGATACATTTATGTTGTGATAGGAGGCGAGACCTCAGAGAGCCTAACTATTTGACACACCCCTTCTAGTAACTCCCATACAAATGACGGAACCCAACCCCATAGTCTCACATACATATATTTTTTGTAAGTACACTGAATTCACTCAAATTTTGCATATGTTGTTCGCTTGTGAAAATTAGACTCTGGAATGAACATGGACTATATCGGTTCACGCCTTCTGGTACCTCCCATACAAAATTACCTATTTTTGGAAAATTAATATTTCTCCCATAACTTCCAAACGGACACTTGGAGGGTAATGAAAATTGATCGGTAAATTTATCTTCTGACAGGAGGCAAAACCTCAGAAAACCTAACTATTTGACACACCCCTGTTGGTACCTCCCATACAAATGACCGAACCCACCCCCGTAGTCTCACATACATATCTTTTTTGTAAGTACACTGAATTCAGTAAAATTTTGCGTAAGGTGTACGGTTATGAAGATTTTAATCAGGAATGAATATGGACTGTATCGGATCACCCCTTCTGGTACCTCCCATACAAAATGACTTTGTTTGGAAAATTAATATTTCTACCATAACTTCTAAACCGGCACCTGGGGGGATAATCAAATTTGGTCAGTTAATTTATCTTATAATATGAGGTAAAGCCTCAGCAACCCTAACTATTTGGCACACCCCTTCTAGTACCTCCCACATAAATATATGGGATATTTCCCCTTTTACATACGTATCATTTTTGTATGTACACTGAATTCAGACAAATTTTGCCAAGGTAAGCGATCATTGAACGTTGATTTACGAAAAAAAAATCAGACACGTTGTGCTGCCCCTAATTGTACCTTCTGTACAAATAGGTAAAATTTTGTATGTTTTTGTTCTACATGCAGACAAAAAATAATACATAAGTAATTTTATTTTAAAAATCTATTAATTTCAATAACATCATTTTCAGGTACCTTATATTGGGTGATGGTATTTATCAGTCAGTTTACCTGACTGAAATTTCTGTACTGGTTTTAATTTCAAATGCAATTTTTTAATTTCAAATGACAGGTTTTTAATTTTAAATAGAATACTAGTGGGCCCGGCAATGCTTCGCTATTGCATATTAACTTGTAATATATTTCACCTTAAGTTCTACAAAGTACTTTAAAACGGTACTTAAGCTCGACAATAATATGTTGAGTTTATTAACTTATGTAACTAATTTCAAGTAACTCCTTAACATGGAAGTTAACTAATTAAGTTTTGTTGTTATAAATTCTAAATATGAGAGGCTCTATGACGATAGTAAAAAGTTCATCATTAAAGTCATATCTGTAGTTTAGACATGTAGATTAAGTTTTGTCTGTATGTAGGGAGAAAAAAAACTTCTTTCACATATCGGAAACAGAAATTCCTCTAAAGATCAAAATTAAATTTTTATATTTATCTGTAGTAGCGGGAACCGTCTGTATACTAACTATGTCTTTGGGCGTATAATCACTTTTGTTATACCTTCTCCTCCTATTGACCGCAAATGACAATTTCGTTTGAAGCTCCATGCCTTTAGCCATAAAAACCTCCATTGCCATGTCTTATTCTCATACGGACCAAGAATATACCCGAATACTCTCTATATATTGAACTCGTATTACCATTTTTTGAGATAATTCGGTCACCAACGTTTGGCTTAACAAAGTGACGACCTCACGCGCTGCATGGGATATTACGCCGTCGTGTTGGAACCATTTCTCCTTCAAATAATGTCCAATGACATGATAAATAAAAAAAAATCAATTGATCGTCCACTTGCTCTAGCTCTTCTACCAGTTGGATTTAGACCAAGATCTTTCCTCAGCATTTGCAGAGAACGGCGTTGGTTCGATAAATTCGAGTCCCCTGTCACACTTACGTCTACAGCGCCGATGGCTTCTATTAGCTGCTCAGATGGATGATTATATGCACCCTAAACTTCACAAAGGGCTCCATAAGTTTGGCGAACAGAATGCGCATTTTATCTATAGGATTTATTACCGATTCGCTCTCCTGAAAAGTAATTAAAAAATACATATCTGTAAAGTAAATTAAAAACAAATCACTGTGTTAGTCTGCGCAGCTACCATGTGTCCTAAATTCTTCCTGCTTCCCAGAGCGAGCTAATAATTGATTTTAGACACAAATTTTTAGTGGTGAAATTTTCTAACAATCCATCGTTAATTCCGATTTTGGTTACGATTTTTGCGAATAAAAAAATTGGCCCACCTTACTATTCATATCTCTGGGCGAACTGCAATATACTGTGAAATTTTGACAGTTATAACTACTTATTTTAAAAGGGGTGTAGCACAGACTACTTCCATCCTTACTTTAATTCATACTGCAAAAAATTGGCCCACCTTACTATTCATATCTCATGAGATATAGCCCTTTTCATTTTCAGGTTGTATGGGCGGTGCCACTCCCCTTTATCCAATCACAACCCCTTTTAAACTTCCACTTCCACCCTGGTTGAAAGTAATGCGGCTCCAACAACATATATACCAAATCTCATCTTCATACCTCTGGTAGTTCAAGAGATATAGCCCTTTTGATTTTCAAGTTGTATGGGCGGTGCCACGCCCCTTTATCCAATCACAGCCTATTATAGCCAGGGACTATCAACAGGTCAACAGTACCACATGGTAAAATTTTCGTATCAATCGGTCTATTAGAAAAGCCGTTAGAGCGATTTTTGAAAAGGGGGCGTGGCACCGCCCACTTTCACCATGGCTGAAATTAATACTGCTTCAACAACGTATATACCAAATCTCATCTTCATACCTCTGATAGTTCATGAGATACAGCTCTTTTGATTTTCAAGTTGTATGGGCGGTGCCACGCGCCTTTGTCCAATTGGACCGAATTGTAAATCTAAACCATCCGGGGCGCCACCCAAACGCATACAAAAAAATTTATGCAAATCGGTCCAGCCGTTTTGGAGGAGTTTAGTCACAACACACGTACGGTAGAATTTTATATATAAAAGAAGATTTGAATTTCAAATGGAATGTTAAAATTTTAAATGGAAAGTTTGAATTTCAATTGATATTCTTTGAATTTCAATTGGAAATGGTGTAGTTATGTACTGGTATTGTCTTATTCAGCAATTCCTCGTTTTTCTTTATAAATTTTTCATTAATAAAGATTCCTTAAACCACTCTTGAAATGCCATAAGGTTTGAAATTCATTTTGGGGTAAATAAGTAGAAAGATTTGGAAAATCACAATGATCCAGCAGTATGAAATTGTCGCCTCCTGATTCTGTGCATAAGTTCAAATAGTCTGATTTTGGCATGCGGACTCGTAAGGTAAATAAAAATTCCTGTACACATCGTATATGTTATACTTGAAACGGTTAAATTTGATTTGTATCGATTTGATAAATATCGATTTAAGAAATTTCTTGAAAAATACTCTATGACCCCAATTAACAAAAATAAATAATAAAATGTGTTTAATTTCTTCTGAAAGTGTAAGTTTGTATTATTGTATGTGAGTTGCATATCCCAATCTAGCAAATAATTGTGAGACATAACTTGACCTGTAAACCCATTTATCGCTACAACTTTCAATGACTGGAGAGCAGCACCACTTTGTTGGCTACGTCTAGGCGTTTGTGTGCTTCACGTTAAAGTTATGAGTGCACAGTCAAAATTTTATACAAAGAATACTTTGACACAATTTATAGCACTTCCAAGAACAAAAAGCACCAAAGCAACCGTTTCTTTAATAAACTAAAAAACTTTAATGCAAAAAGTAAATAGAAAGAGAAAAAAAAAACACACGAAACCAAACGAGCTATGTAACCGAATACCCTTTTTGTTTACATAATGATGGAAACGTCAATTATTGTTTGTGTGCCCTACAACATGGCTTGTGAGTTGGCTATCAACGAATGATTTGGTAGCAGTTGATTCTTTGGAAAATAGATGAGACCTCCTCTAGCTCTACACTTTGGGGAGGATGCCATCCTAGTTTTCACGGACGCACAGTGGTCGATTTCATACATCAGTAGCTGCACAAAAGTAAACAAAAGTAATATATTTTTTCAAAATATTTCCCGTTAAATTTAGAAAACAATATTCAAATAATCAGTTAGAAACAACAAGGGAGGCTATTGCTTAAATTTGTTCTGTACTTTTGCCGCAATGAGTGAGTTTGATTTGACTTTGTTATAATGTGCTCCAGTTTAAAATTTGATCGCGAATGTAATTTTATTATAAAGTTTCAATTATTTACTTCAATTAGCATTAAACATTACATGCCGAAAGGCGCCGTAAAATATGTCTATATAGGTATATAAAAATAAGTTGCATTTTGTCAGTGAGTGAAATTCTCTGCAATGCGTGAACCAATTTTGTTTCTGTAAATTTCTAATGAAAGGCAAGGTTTGTTTTAAATTTAATCTCTGTTTGAGTAGTGGTTCATGAGTTATATATAGAGAACAAACCTCTATTTGTGCGTATATGGTGTAAAAAGGGAAATATATTAATTAATATAAAGTTGCAAATTGCAAATAATTACTAATACAATGTACGTTATTTTAATATTTAAAGATATGAGTAGGTCCTTACATGCTTTATTTCACAATTGGACCCGATAGGTGTCGCTGCAATCTTCCGTTTTTTTATGTTTGTTTGTTCATTATCAGCCGAACCTCCTCAAACTTTTACAGAATTTATCTGGCAATTGTGGGAGTAAAATATGGTATTTATTATTTTGATAAGTGAAGTGGTATATCCACCTCACACACATTGTTAGTGTCGGTGATTGATGTCCTCTGTAATGCGTAGCGATTTGCACAGACTAAAAGTTTGCAAAAAAAACAAAAATTAAAGAAAAAAACCAAAAATCCATTGTAAATCGTGCTTTTTAGTACAACAACAGAATTTTTAAAAAATAATTTTTGATACAAAATTACACTTTCTAGTACTATTAAAGTACTTAGCGGTAACGGCAACGCACAACAAGTAATTTGTGCGATAATAAACTTTATTTTCCTAAATAATATAAGTACTTTTTGGAACAATAAATTGTACTTTTTGGTACAATAAGAGTTCTTTTGGCACAATTAATGTACTTTTAGGTACAAAAAATTTATCTTTTTGGTGCAGTAAATTATTCTTTAAGATACAAGAAAAGTAAATAAATTTTGGAACAATAAAGGTACTTTGCGGTACAATATATAATACACAATACTAACCAAGTAAGTTTTCATTAAAGCATGGACGTGGTATTGCTGACACATATTAGCAATTCTAACAAAAATATTTAATAGTCTTCTTTGCTTTTAGTATAAAATTCAATTTTTTTATTTAAATTTAAAAATTTCAGAGGCCAAAGAAAATTAACCAATCGTTATTCCAACAAATACTCAACATCTTTATCAATAATTTTGTTAGCAGGACGAAGTCCACCGGGTCAACTGGTTTTAATATTTTTTAGGTAGCAATGCTCTTTAAACGGGGAGGACGCGGCAGGCCGAATCAGATTGGAGTGCTGACTCAAAATCATTTGATAACTTAATTTAATACTTACTTACTTAGCTGGCACTTCTTTGCAATCCCAGTGGATTATATACCGCATGTAGAAAAATATTATAAGCATCCGATCTTCTTCGCTTCTGATCCAGTTAGTTACACCAAGTACCGTAAGATTCTCAGTGACCTGGTCTTTCCAACGGAGTTTTGGTCGTCCTCTTCTGCGCCGTCCATTGAGTTTATTGTCGAAGACTTTTCGAGCTGAAGCTTTTTCGTCCATGCGTGCAACATGTCCTAGCCAACGCAACCGCTGCACCTTAATGCGTCTGACCACGTCAATGTCAGTGTACAGCTGGTACAGCTCATGATTCATGCGACGCCGACACTCTCCGTTAACGATGATGGGCCCATATATTTTACGGAGTATTTTTCTTTCGAATACTGCCAGAACCGATTCATCCGCTTGTGTCATAACCCAGGATTCTGAACCGTACATCAAGACAATCCCAGTGGATTATATACCGCATGTAGAAAAATATTATAAGCATCCGATCTTCTGCGCTTCTGCTCCAGTTAGTTACACCAAGTACCGTAAGATTCTCAGTGACCTGGTCTTTCCAACGGAGTTTTGGTCGTCCTCTTCTGCGCCGTCCATTGAGTTTATTGAAGAAGACTTTTCGAGCTGAAGCTTTTTCGTCCATGCGTACAATATGTCCTAGCCAACACAACCGCTGCACCTTAATGCGTCTGACCACGTCAATGTCAGTGTACAGCTCATGATTCATGCGACGACGATACTCTCCGTTAACGACGATGGGCCCATATATTTTACGGAGTATTTTTCTTTCGAATACTGCAGGAACCGATTTATCCGCTTGTGTCATAATCCAGGATTCTGTACCGTACATCAAGACAGGTAGAACCAGTATCTGGTATAGCTGGATTTTTGTTCGTCGAGAGAGAGTTCTGTCATTGAATCGCTTGTTTAATCCGTAGTAGCATTTATTAGCAAGCAGGAATCTTATCCGCGTTTCGGGGCTGACATTATTTGTTTTATTGATCAGCGTACGCGAGTAGCATGTGGCTTTTGATGAATATCGTGCCACTCGTGTTTACTGCAACTTTCCTCATTATCATCTCCATCACTCTGTTGAAGAGATCACACGATAGGCCGTCGCCTTGTTGTAGGCCTCGTCTGGTGTAGAATGGCCCCGTAAGGTCCTTGCCAATCTTTACTGAAAAGGCGTATCAGCTTCGCTGGAATACCAAACTCAGCCATGGCTTCGAGTAATTTCTGCCGTATCGGGCTGTAGAAGGCAGCTTTATAGTCGACGAAAAGATGGAAGTGTGAATATCTGGTCTGTTGTTGATTTACCAGGTCTAAAGCCACACTGATAAGGCCCGATAAGAATGGACAACACTGGCTTTAGTCTTTCTCAAACCTAGGTTAGGTTAGGTTTAGGTTTATTTATTGAGCCTTTTAAAATACTATATTTATACAGAGTCATAACCACATTTTTTTTTTTAAGATAACTTAAGACTGTAATGTAATATCTTAATTTGCTTTAGATTAAGTGTGCTAAACAGCGCCAAGCTTTACATAACTATGTAAGAATTAAATATAAAGAAAAGATGAATTATTGAAGCAGGGAAGTTCTTGCTCCCGGAACTACAATTGCATGAGAGTATGTATATCTCGATTGAACTTACAGCTAACTTAATCTAAAAAATAACAAAAAAAAAAAAAAAAAAAATACAAAGCAAAGGTAAAAAAAAAGCAAAAAGTTACCTTATCCAGCACACTATCCCCTATGTGTACCAGATAATGACCTTAAATAGAATTCATGGCGTAAATTCCTCGATATATTAAAATCAGGGGGGACTTCATTAATATATCCCATTGGCGATAAATAATTAACAGCAGACCAACCGAAATTTTTCTGACTTTCATATATGTCGGATATAAATTTGTTATCGTGAACAATTACTCTATCGGCAAATCTGGAAATTACATCGCAAACATACAACCCAACGGGGGTAACCTTAGACACGCCATATATAACTCTATTAGAATATCGTTTAAACCTTGATTCATAATATTTCCCAATACAATGGCGCAATATTTTCCTTTCCAAAATTTCCATTTCCCCGATAACTACTGGAGATACATTAAACCATATAGGGAAACCATACAGAAATACTGGCCTTATGCATGTTTTGTACAACAAAAGTTTTGTTTCCGTTGGGAGATTTTTATTAGCAAGCAGTTTCGACATTGAGCCCAGTATTCTGTATGACTTCCCTACAACCAGCCTTGCATGTTTGTTAAACTTCATAAGTTTATTGAAATTAACTCCCAAATACTTCATATTATCTCCAAATGAAACCTCTACCCCATCAATATTTAGATTTAACTGTTTACTCTGCGGAACCACGAATGCTCTACACTTCTTAGAAGCGTTTCTAATACAGATAGCCTGGCATTTGGAAGCATTAATTTTAATGCCCCATTCATCATAAAAACTTTTTACCTTATGCAAATGGTTCCCTACTTTACCAAGCGCAATAATTGGCGACTCGTCATGGGCATAAAGTAGAGAGTCATCGGCATAAAGAATACCACACGATTCAAAATCAATATGGGGAAAATCATGCATAAAAATGTTGTACAAGTGCGGGGCCAAAATCGATCCCTGTGGGACACCACTCTTCACATCTCCGAAATCAGATAAAACATCATTAAACTGGACGCAAAAACGTCTATTAGAGAAAAAACTGTGAAACAGCTTAACTACGGAAGGATCGAATCCAAGACGGGTAATTTTGAAAAGAATTCCAAGATGAGACGCGTGATCAAATGCTTTTTCCACATCTAATGACACTGCTACTGTGCACTGTTGTTCACGCAAATTTAAAACGATGTCATTCTGAAATTTAAGCAATGCATCCGTTGTGGAATGACCTTTCCTAAAACCAAACTGCAGATCCGGAATATAAGGATCATCCATCCCAATATCCATTTTTATCCGAATAACGCGCTCAAATAGTTTGCCAAGATTCGAAAGCATTGATATTGGTCTTAAATTACTAATATCGCAATTGTTCTCCTTCTTACGAAGTGGCACAATCTTTGAAGTCTTCCATGATTCCGGAAAATAGGAGTTGTTTATACAGTTATTGAATACAATTGTCAGGTATTCGAAGGCCTTTGCCGGGAGTCTCCTAATCACATAATTGGAAATACCATCCAATCCGCTTGACCGTTTATTATTAATATCCTTAGATGTGCTAACGACCTCATCGAATGTTACAAACCTCGAGCCTTCCGGTGGATTAATGGAAGAACCTTGAGCATTAAAAGTATGCAACCTCGTGACTGATGAAACAGTCCTTTCAACGGCTGCCTGCATGTTCGATATATCCCGATTAGAAACCGCACCACTGTAAATGACAGAAAAGTAATCTCTTAACCTCCCTGCACTTGTTACATCGTCTTCCATCGTCACTCCATTCTCAGATAATTTTCCCAATTTCGATGCTTTCCTGTTGCCTATTATTTTAAAAACTTGTCTGTGAGCCGTGGGGCCAGGTTTAATAGTGCGAAGTTTTTCACAAAAGATTACAGATTGCTCAATTTCAACCTGCCTCCTAATAATTATATTCAACAATTGAATCTGTTTCGACAATCTCAAGTATAACGCATCAGCTCGACTAAGTGTCCTATGGAAAACCTTTTTTAATTCCCTTTGCCAGCCGTACTTTATTTTATAAAGTCTCTTTACGTTCTCAGACACAATTACCCTCTTATTTCCCAAATCAATGTACTCAGAGTCTTTCTCAAACCTCAGAAAACCTAACTCTTTGACACACCCCTTCTGGTACCTCCAATACAAATGACCGAATTTACCCTCATAGTCTTACATACTATCGCTAAGCCAGGTGCGAATCCTCTTGTGGTAAGCTTTGAATTGTTTACTGTCTTCCTTTTTAAAAGCTTGCTTGATTTCAAAATTTCAAAATTCACTGCATTTGTTTTCGCCTTATTCAAATTCACTGTTTATCAAAAGATTTTGCTCCTGTAAAGTCTAATAACGCTGCGACATTTTGGTTGCTATCAGCCTCTACGTCAACAAAAATGACTAGTAATAAGTTTATCGATCGTTACTATCACATTTATAATTCGGGACTTCCTCTAAATGTATTTCCGACTTCTCTATGTCTAAATATATGCATTAGCTCATTGCCACGTCGTCTATTGCACATAACCAAAAGATAAAAAACAACACGTAGCTACACTTATCGAAGTAAAACTTTAAAGTTATTAGTGTTGTAACCACAACAACACGAAAATGAAACGAACAAAATCACTGAGATTTTGTTGTTGCCTCTGATCAATGACGTGAATGAACATTCTGTGGCAATTGACTTCGTCACAATTATAACTGCTGGCGCTACTGTTGTTGTCGTCGATAAAGACGTTGTCGTGTTGGTGTTAATGCATTCATGGAATGTCAACACACACACATATATAGGGGGCATGGCATTGTGCCACACCTCCCAGTCAGCCCACTCATGCTTCAACTGTATTGCAATGCATGTGAGCACTTTTTTTCGTTTTGCGATTTGCTCCTTGTCGTTATTGTTGCCTCCTTTTTTCGTCTCCTTTGTTGATGTCCTGCTGCACGCATCAAGTAACAACATCGTTAGTGATGGAATCGACCGAAAAAGTCATCGAGTCCGATAGGGGGTTGAGTGGGGGGATGTCCTGGGCCCAGCAAATACCGATAAAAATGAAAAGTGAAATTGCATTGAATAAACACTTCTATTACGACGTCAACATGCCGCCGTTTAAGCAGAGCATAGGAAAAGAGTATTACACGCGGAGAGCAGGCATTGCACGGGCCGGGGTTGGTTGTCCGTCGCCAAACACGCTGTGAACGTCGTGGGGTGGGTTATGGTTCAGGCGGCAAATGGTGCGCGTGTCCACCACATTCGTTATTCATTGGAAGGTTATAAATTAACCGCATTGAATTAAGCTTGAGCGGTTTATTGGGATAGGTCGCCTAAATGCGTTGTGAAGGCAATGGAAAGAAACTCAAAGTGGTGGATAGGAAAGCTTATTGCTAAGTAACAGAGCAATGTTAAGGGCATGTTGATAACAGTGCCTAAATTGGAATACAATTTTATTAGCAGTAAAGAGTATTTAATTGTTCGACAAAAGTTAGTAAGGACATTATCAACGAAATAAGGACTAATGCTAAGAGAAATTTTTTTCACATCGTTTTTACAGGATTTCAATCGTACGTATGTGAAATTTTTTGGTAGGAAAGAAAAAGAATTTTTGAGTGATGAACATAAATATTTTAACAAAAAAATTTTACATTTTCAAATTTTATTTAAAGAAACTTAGTAAAACAAACAATTTTTGTCATAGAAAAAGATTTTAAGGAAACCAGACGTAATAATGAATGGGATATGGCAGAGCTTATCACATTTTAACTATTTTCGCGTTTAATAGTCAGACGATCGCTATTGGTGAGGTTGATCGAATGAACATTGAACAATTGTGTTAATGAATAATCACTTCCAGAACTAAAGCAATATTTTAGCGACTGGGGTGCAGCAGAGGCCGTCTCAGATAGGAGTTTTAATTTATGGGACTCTGATAAATTACGTGATTAATGACGACAAGGACTCGTTTGACTTTGAACATGTTTAATTCCTATTAGTGTCCACTTCGCTCCCGTTTTGTAGAAAATATTTTCGCTCCACTGATTGGCGTAAACAAATGAAACTATTTTTTATATGTAAAATGTTCTTAAGATCAATTCGGTTTGCAACATAACTCCTAAAAACGGATGATTTTCTAAAAAACTTGACATTATTTTAAAGGATGTGAGTTGAATCTTTGTTCGTCGAGAGAGGGCTTTGCCATTAACTTACTTGCATAGGTTATAGCAGCAGCGGTTTGTGATCAACACACATCTCTTGATTTCTAGGCTGACATTATTCATTTTGTTTTCGGCGGAGTCAAGGTAGACAAAATAATCGTCCACTTCAAAGTTATAGTTATCAACAAACACGCAACATTCCAAAAGATCATTATTCACCAGACCCACTTCTGCGGACTGCTTTTCAATGACAGGACCTTGTGCGATAATTGGTGCACATACATGGATGTCCTTTCTTAAGCACAGAACATTGGTGTCTGCACGTTGCCAGCTCATCGCCGCCGACTTTAAAAAGATCTACCGGCAGTCAATCGACTCCCGCAGCTTTATTATTTGTAAGCTGTCCAATTGCCGTGCTGATTTCGTTTTGCCTAGGTGGTGGACAATCTTCTTCGACGACTATGATTGGCGTAATTTCGCCACTTATGTTGCATTCGAGAATGAGCTGAGTATGCAAGTGTTTCGTCCTTATTTGTAGCACACTCTAAGTGTCCTTGACCAGATTTCCATCTCTGTCCTTACAGAGGGTGATTCCTGTTCCAATGCCTTAGCTTTTTACATTTTTATACCATCACCCTTAAGGATGAGGGTATATATCGATACCTTCCCATAAGAATGTATTAAGCGACAATTCTAAAATCGTGTAGGAAACGAAAAAAAACGTCTCATTTAGTTATTTATTTGTGTATTTTATTGAAAGGAACATATTTGGAAAGCGATTTTTAGAATACAAAACTTGACATTATTGCAAAATACCCAAAATTTTAATCAGATAAAAAGTTTTTGTCGCTTTGTACTTTTTCGTGGTCAAGACATTGGCGCTTGAAACATGGTAAATGGCGCTTAAAACATTGACATGGACACAAAAAATAAAGGTTTGAAATAAATTGTGTCGTTTAATTCATTTTTTATTTTTTCTGTTAAAGAATAAAATAAATAAAAATCTATATAAAAAGTAACAAAACATTTATTTCAAAACAAAAATTCAAAAATTACACTTACAGATAAAAAGGGAAATATTAAGATTATTAATAACACTATGTCACAAAATTTCAGAAGTTTCTGTATCCGGGACATTTTATAATTGATTTTAATGTAAAATTTCACGCTGAATTCAAATCTGCTCTCAGATATGTGGAAAGTAGAACAGTTTTTGAGATGTCGTCAAATTTCTATTTTTAGTGTTTTGAAAAAAGGTAGGTCTACTAAAATTCCATTTTCTCTGGTTTTAGTTCACCGATGTTTGCAAACTGTGAGGAAAATAAAAGATAATAAAATTATTTCTCATAAAAACGAGTTGTTTAATATCCAAATATAAATGACGAAGTTATGGCACTTCAAAGTTAGATTTTTGTAAAAATTTAGATGATTTTTCAAGTTTTTGCTGCCTTTCATTAAGTTTCTTTCCATGTTTCCGTAAAAATTACTCCGGTTTCAGACAACTACATGATAGAGTAATATCTTACAAAAATTTTTTGCCCTATTGTAATCATTTTGATTGTCAGACAAATCATTTTCTTCGTCTGTCTCTGCCAATTCGTCTTCTTTCTCACCAAATGTATTTTTTATAATATAATCTGGAGTGTTATAAGTGACAAAAATGGATCAAGTTCTAGTTGGATGAGTGTGCTAAGCGACAATTTCGGTTAAACTAAGCGACATCTAACAAAACTTTTGTGTGGACCTATAGCTGCTTACGACAATTACATTTTTTAAAATGTGGCTTAGCATAATTTCTTTGGCGTATAATACAAATTTCAGGGAGCAACATTATTCCAGTGAGAAAACTTGACGGTTGATACAATTTTATTTTCTCTCTAGTTTGCTTTGCATCCATGATAGGGCAGCGAAACCCAGGCCAAGAAGTGGCGCTTAACTTGTAGTATAGTTCCACATCAAAAAGTCATTTTCGAAAAAAGTGTCGCTTAATACATTCTTATGGGAAGGTATCGATATCATTTGATACGACCCAAAAGTGTAACACATGGAAGGAGTCATTTTAGACCCTAGGTTTCTTTGAACCAAATTCGATTAACAATTTAATGGACGGTTAACAATTGAGATTCACTACGAAAACGGAACGAATTCGAACTATTTATGAATCGAATGATTACTGGCGATGAAAATTGGATATCGTACGACAATAATGAGCGATCATGGGCAATACCAGGCGAAGCTTTGCAGACGGTGACGGAGCAATGAAAAATTTTATAGACCGAATTTCCACTTGCGATTCACATCTAAAACGGAAAGAAATCGAACCAATTCTGAAGTGAATGATTACGGGCGACAATAATGTTCTAAAAATATCATGGACGATCTTACAATTATTATTATTATTATTATTAGCCTTTAAAACAACTTGACACATATATATATTTATATCTTAGTGCCTAAGTCAGAGGCCGAAATGATCAAAGATTTCCATTCGCTTCGATCTTGTGCGCACCGTCTCCAGTCAGTCCTACCAAGCAGCGTCAGTGATTCCTCCACCTGGTCCTTCCAACGTAGTCGCGGTCTCCCTCTTTTGCGCCGTCCTTCGAGGTCTTGATAGAATACCTTTCGCGCTGGAGTTTCCTCATCCATTCTCACGACATGGCCTAGCCAGCGTAATCGTTGCACTTTGATCCGCTTGACGACATCAATGTCGTGGTATAACTCGTACAGCTCATGGTTCATCCGAATCCTAAACTCGCCGTTTACGCAAATGGGTCCATATATTTTGCGGAGTATTTTTTTCTCAAACACCGCCAGATGAGCTGCATCTGCCTGTGTAAGCACCCAAGATTCGGAGGCGTACAACAGGACCGGTAAAATTAGTACCTGGTACAGCTGGACTTTGGTAGTTCGTGATAGGGTGGTGTTTATAAAGTGCTCGCGTAGTCCAAAGAAACACCTGTTAGCAAGCACTATTCTCCGTTTTATTTCGAGGCTGACACTGTTGTTCTTGTTCATGGCGGATCCAAGTAGATAAATTCATCCACTACCTCAAAGCAATAGTTTTCAACGTTCACGCTGCGTCCCCAACGGGTGGACACTTTGTTCGATGATACCATTAACTTCGTCTTGTCCTCATTCACTGCCAAACCCATTTTTGCTGACTCCCTTTCAACTGATGTGAAAACAGCTGTAACCTCTCGCATCGTTCGACCGATAATGTCGATATCATCGGCATATGCGAGCAGCATGTGGCTCTTATTAAATATGGTGCCAGACATGTTAACCGCTGCTTTCCTTAACACCTTCTCCATCACTATGTTGAACAGCATACATGACAAACCGTCACCCTGTCTAAGACCTCTCGTCGTATCGAATGGTGCAGATAGATCTTTGCCAATCCGAACAGAGGATTTGGTATTCGTAAGGGTACACCGGCAGAGACGAATTATCTTCGCAGGAATACCGAACTCAGACATGGCTTCGTATAGTCGATGCCTGATGGGACTATCGAAGGCAGCTTTGTAATCGACAAAGAGGTGGTAAGTGTCGATTTGCTTCTCATGGGTTTTCTCAAGAATCTGCCGTAGTGTAAATATCTGATCCGTCGTGGATTTGCCTGGTCTAAAGCCGCACTGATAAGGTCCAATCAGGTTTTCCACAATTGGCTTTAGACGTTCACACAGTATGCTAGACAGGACCTTATACGCAATGGGTAAGAGGCTAATTCCACGATAGTTTTTACACTCACTACGGTCACCTTTTTTGTAGATTGGACATAGCACACTGAGATTCCAATCCTTTGGCATGCTCTCCTGAAGCCAAATGTTCTCTATGAGCTGTTGCATGCTTAAAACAAGCTCATCTCCACCCGCCTTAAACAACTCAGCTGGAAGACCATCAGCCCCAGCGGCCTTGTTGTTCTTTAGGCGGGATATGGCAGTTGTTATCTCCGCTTGGCTCGGAGGTGGACACTCGATGTTATCATCTAGGATTGGTGCACAGTCTTCATCAGCCGAGTTTTCACACATCAATAGGCTGCAGAAGTGGTCTTTATATATTCTCAGTACGCTCTCGGAGTCAGTAACGAGATGACCATCCTTGTCTTTACAGGAGGGAAGACCTGTTCCATGTACCTTTCCTTTTATCTTCTGATAGAATTTTCGGGCTTCACCTCTGTTCCTGTAATCTTCAATACACACATTATTCCGCTCCTTAAGCTCTCGTTTTTTTCGCCTGAAGAGTCGAGTCGCCTCCCGCCTCTTCTCCCTATACTTTTCATGAACAGCTCGCGTTGCCATTGGCTGCAGTTTAGCCCTGTATGCAGCATCTTGTTCCCGGGTGGCATCGCGGCATTGGTCATCGTACCAGGCATTATCGTTAAAGGGCTTCACATACCCTAGTACGGACCGCGCAGTCCTTTCCATCGAGTGGGCAATATGTTGCCATAGCGCGCTAGTATTTTCGGGAGTTGGAGCATCAAGAAGTAGTTGAGTGAGTTGGTCAGAATAGGCGTTGGCTATCTCCGCGGTCTGCAGTTTAGCGATGTCCAGCTTTCTCTGTGCCTGGTTACGCAGGGTTTTCGCTCTGCTTAGCCTAGTACGCACCTTCACTGCAGTGAGGTGGTGCTCCGAGTTGATGTTCGCACCTCTGATCACTCGTACGTCTAAGACACTTGACGCGTGCCTTCCATCGATTACCACGTGATCAATTTGGTTTCTCGTTACTTGATCGGGAGATATCCACGTTGCTTTGTGAATGTTTTTGTGGTCAAATCGTGTGCTGCTAATTACCATGTTCCTTGCTGCAGAGAAATCAATCAGTCTGATTCCGTTTGGCGATGTGTCAGTATGCAGACTAAATTTTCCGACTGTTGGGCTAAAGACATTCTCCCGGCCTATTTTGGCATTAAAATCTCCCAGCACGATTTTAACATCATGGCCCGGGCTACGGTCATATGTTTCTTCAAGTTGGGCGTATAATTCGTCTTTGACCTCGTCACTTTTCTCCTCCGTCGGAGCATGAGCACATATCAGCGTGATGTAGAAAAATTTTGCCTTTAGTCTTATGGTGGCGATCACTGACAGGAGTAAACCTAGAGACCAGGTGTCGTAGTCTCTTGCCGACCACAAATCCACAACCAAACTCATGCTTTTCCGCGTGGCAGCTGTAGTACACGTCACACATCCTCATCCGCGAGCATCCATATCCAGTCCACCGTATTTCCTGTATAGCAGTAATGTCAGCCTTATACTCTTCGAGGACATCCGCCAGTTGAATAGAGGCACCTGGTCGGTAAAGAGTTCTAACATTCCAAGTGCATATTCTCAAATCATGGTCCTTAAAACGTTTGCGGTGGTCGTCAACATTTTGGGGGTTTCTTTTTCTCTTATTTCTCATTTTATTCACTGCCATTATACTGGTGGCGGGTGGCAAGCCCAGCCCACCAGGTTCTGCATTTTATTCCTACTGCCAGGAAACATTTCAGCCGCTCATTCTGAGGCAGACGCTGACCAGGAAGCCGCCCAATATGGAACAGACGCTATGGATTTTCGCAATTTAGTTTTCGGAAGATGTGGGTTGCTAACCCTCGTCTCCTAGATTGGTAATACGGCTGCTATCTGCACGTCCAATCCCACGATGCAACCATGCTTCAGCGGTTCAAGCCTACTTTCCTGAGACGTCTCTTTGACCATTCAGGATACATGGTTGTAATGCCTTCTAACTTTAGCTAACTTCTAAGCGGTTGCTTTGAAGTCATTGCCCAGGGAATACTTGGTCTAAGACCGGAAGTAGTTAGCTGCTTGGACAGTGCCACAAAGGAATCGATTCTGGTCACTCCCAAGTGAGTAACAATCAGTAACTTTCCACCTCTGAGCAAAGTCCCATTCCCCACGATCTTACAATATTGACTCAAAAATGTTCTGAAAATATCTAACCTCCGTGTGAACCTAAAATTTTTTCGACAATCGTGTGAAAACAATATGTTGTCATTATCAAATTAAGATAATTGCCGAACACTTTTAATCTGCAGACGTGCGAAGTTTATACATCTGACAGATACACATTTGCCAGAGAAATAATTATATTGGCAACACTGTCCGTGTCAGAACATTGCAGGTACATTAGCAGAGCTAATAACATTGTAAGATCTGACAGCCGTCTATACATAGTTTTAGGCTTAAAATGCATTTACATTAACCACTCACATGCGGTGGCTTAGACACTTCTTACCAAATGTGCACTAGACCGGGTCACGAAAAAAATTTCCAAAGTCGAGGGCAAATATTAAAGGGACAAATTGTATGGAACCATTATTATAAAAATTTCCCGTCAGCGCTATAAAATATGCAATAATTTTCTGTAATAATGCGAAAAAATATTAGTGTTGATGCTGTAAATACATCTTTTCATACGTAACTTTTTTGTTTTTGAATAAAACTGTATACTTCCAAAGCAAAATGTTCTTGGTTTTTAAAGGGCTTTAATCCTAGGAAAAAATATTTTTAAATTTTAGGGGTAGAAATTGCTCTAAATGAGGCCATCATTACAAGATGATGTCGTATGTCAGCGACATCTATAGGACAAATTTAGTAATCGTCCAGACCTATACACCGATGTCTTGTATGTTACGATTGAGCCACAAACAAAAAAGCAGTGATTAAAAAACTATTTTGGTTGTTTTTCGGGGGGTGGGGGAGAAAAAAAATTTTTCTTTTAAGTTGTCTCGAGTTGATCTTTAATATTTGCCCTCGAATTTAAAGAAAAAAAAATTTTGTATGGGGACCGACCCGGTGCACTATCCTTACTTTGCATTAGTCGGAAAGCTTCGCAATATCTAGCGTCTAAAACATATAACAAACGTTAGATTCATGTCTCAGCTTACGGTAGCCTTAGAACTTGAAAGCTTTCAACGTCAAAGCTTGATTAACATTTCAGCTGAAGAAGTGATGGTGAAAATTTTTCTTATCAAATATTGCAGCTGTTGCGACTAAAGCTCTTCCAGTGGATATAACGCCGCTCATATGTTTTCAAAGCAAATGCTGATGGGTGCTTGGTTCACCATACCACCCACCCAGAAGTCATAACGGTAGACCCCAAGTGACGAACTTAAAGGAATCCATAATTCAGTTGTTAGTTTAACGCGTATACAAACGCATCCAAACGGTCGTACGTGCTCCTATAGTCTGGTCAGATACAGATATCCATTGAAACGTCACAATTTCAGGAACGTGTAGAAAGTAATACAAACAAATAGATTCGCACTCACACACACACACAAACACACACGTTTATGAGCATAAGAATACGGATACGGATGAAACAAACAAAAGGGAATTTTGAAAATTAGTTCAATTACGGTCGAAAAGTACACGAAGAAAGAAAGCAAAAGTTTTAAGGAAACAATAATACGCACTAATAAAACGTAATAGAGCAACAAAAGAAAAAAAGCACAGTGTAAAAAGGATATTAAGTAAAGAAAAACAACAACATATATATTTGATTGTACATATATGTATGTGGCTATGTAAATGTGTGTTTGTGTTTATATAAATGCCAGTGTTGTTGGCTCCCGAGAGTTTGTGCCAGTGTACTGTGCGTGTCAACGGCCAACACTCACACAACGAAATTGTATAAGAAATAGAAGAAAAATAAGTGAAAAAGAAAAGTGAAAAATTACCAGCAATAGAAGTAGAAGAATAAAAAGAGAAAGAAGAAAAATACAGAAAATTGTTATTAACCTGGTTAAATGGTGTCATTTCCTTCAAGCTACATATGTATTTGTGTTCGCACATATGTATGCGTATGTATGTAATGGTATGAGTGGGTCCATGTAAACGGGGCGACATAACCAAATGTCGATTTAAAAAACGTGCGCGACTGGGCCAAAGAGTAAGTGCAGGCAAAATTGTTTCGTATTGGTGTCGTGGGCAAAGCAAAAAAAAAAAGAAAGAAAGAAACGTCGTATATCCCAACTCACGACAAAACAAAATAGCATTTAACCACACAACTCGTAGCGTTAGTAAATATTTGAAACTCTAAACTTTGCGGTACATTAACCATAATTAACAACAAGAACAACACCACCACCAACACGTTAACCAATTACAACAACAACGACAACAACATTCTAAAGCCATAATAAAAAGGAGGAGTAGGAACAGCGGTGGCATAACTGATAACCGCAAAGTATTAGCGACAAAAGCCCTGGGGAAATTATTATTAGCGTAAATTAGGAGGAGTCATTTGTCTGGGATAACAACGTGCAAGCGCTGTCGGACACAACCTCTAAGGAATTAAGCACTCACACTAGAGGACTTGATACCAAGCTATAAGCCATCTTGATTGCCACTTTTACAGGTAATTTAACTTGTAACAAAACATTTTACGTATAATTGATATTTCATTTATGATTAATTAAACTGAATACTATTGTGACATAATGCCTGAAAGTAAGAAAATATACGCGATGCTCACTTGTTCAGGCGAACAAGTAAAGGAAAAGTTTCAACTTCTAAACAGTTTAAAAACCAAAGCAGAACAAAGTTTAGTGTTATATATTGTTGGATAAAGTTGAACTATATGTACTTGTAAAGTACCAAGGCTTCACCAAGTATTTCTTTAACTTTTGTACAGCACTTGCATATCTATTACACAGTACAACATTTTTTAGCTCATTTATTTGGGACTCAATTCTGAGAACTGCACGTGAAAGTAGCCCCAAAAAGAATAAGTTCTGCATCATTCGTTTTTTCAAGTTACATGCCATGCTCTTTTGTTTGACATAACTCGAGAAGCACTCGTCCGATTTAGCTAAAACAAATTAAAAAAAATTAAGAATTAAAATTCCTTTAATCTGTTCATAACTACATAAGCAACAGTTTCACTTTTCCAATCATCAAATGATTTTGAACTGGGTTTATTTTGTAGCAGTTACAATAAAGCTGTTGTACTCCGTGGCGTATGATTTGCGTGGAATATTACTTACTATTATCATACGCCACCATACAACAATATAACAAATATCGTTCACTTGGCTTTTATTAGATCTATCTAACTTATCAGTATATTTTCAATAGTTTGGACCTGTATTTCGTCCAGGCAAATGAGAAATTCCAATAACATATATTAATAACACAGTGCAACACACTTTTTCGGGGGTGAACCAAACCAATATCAAATGATAGCATTTGACCTCAGTAACAAAACCCTAAACTCCATTTTGCTCCACTACGTCACAAATTGTTACAGTGGTTTGAAGTTTAATTTTTTTGTTAAAAAGTCGAATCAAAGAATTTGAATAATCATGTGTTAAAATACATTTGGGATAGTTCATGTCTTCGGAGACATACATTAAAATTAGCAGGGGAATATTTCATCAGAACATTTGAACCCTCGAAATGTACTTTTATAGATGATTTTTCATATTCTTTGAATCGACTTTTGACCAAAAAATTCAAACTTCAAACCACTGTAAAAAAAATTTGTGACGTAGTGGAGCAAAATGGAGTTAGGGTTTTGTTACTGAGGTCAAATTATATCGTTTGAATTTCACCCCCGAAACAATGACCCTCAAATTGTGTCATAGTGTAATTTATAAATTTTTTTAGTTCTTTGACTACTTAGATGCACGTTGAAAGGTAATAAATGCCAACGCAACAGCTGCACCTTAATGCGCCTGACTACGTCAATGTCAGTGTACAGCTCGTACAGCTCATGATTCATACGACGTCGATACTCTTCGGTAATGATAATGGACGCATACATTTTACGGAGTATTTTTCTCTCTAAGAATATATATTGATCCGCTTGTGCCATTATCCATGCTCTTGATTTCCAGGCTAACATTATTATTTTTGTTTGCAGTGGAGGCAAAATAGACAAAATCATCTACCACTTTAAAGTTATAGTTCTCAACGTTCACGCAGCGTCCCAAACGAGTAGACCCTTTGTTTGTTGAAACAAAAAACTTGGTTTTGACCTCCTTTATCACCATACCTACTTCCACTGACTGCTTTTCAATGTTCGAAAAGGCCGCAGTAACATCCCGCAATCCACGGCCAATGATATCTAAATCATTGGCATACGGGAGCAGCATGTGCATTTTGTTAACGATGGTACCATTCATGTTTACTCCAACCTTCCGCATTAGCATCGCCATTACGATGTTAATGCTTCGAATTAGTTTTGTAGTAGATGAACAGATGGTAGCTGTCGATCTGCATTTCTTGGGTCTTCATTAGGTTTTTTCTAAGTGTAAATATCTGGTCTAGACAGGACCTTGTATGCGAAGGGTAAAAGGCTAATCCCGCGATAGTTGGTACACACTCTTGGATCGCCTTTCTTAAGCAGGGGATATAGGACACTCAGATTCCAATCATCGGACATGCACTCCCGGAGCCAAATCGTGTTTATGAGCTGGTGAAGGCATGTTACCAGCTCATCGCCGCCAGCTTTAAAAAGCTCTGCCGGCAGTCCATCGGCTCCCGCAACTTTATTATTTTTAAGCCGTGCAACTGCCGTGCACGTTTGAATTTCACCCCCGAAACAATGACCCTCAAATTGTGTCATAGTGTAATTTATAAATTTTTTAGTTCTTTGACTACTTAGATGCACGTTGAAAGGTAATAAATGCTCTTCCAATTTCTGCGCTTTTTCTCCATTTCGTCACTCAAAGTTCTGTGAGATTCTCAGTAACTGGTCGCCATCTTCTGCGCCGTCCATTGAGTTCATTGTCAAAGACTTATCGAACTGAAGCATTTTCGTCCATACGTACAACATGACCTAGCCAACGCAACAGCTGCACCTTAATGCGCCTGACTACGTCAATGTCAGTGTACAGCTCGTACAGCTCATGATTCATACGACGTCGATACTCTTCGGTAATGATAATGGACGCATACATTTTACGGAGTATTTTTCTCTCTAAGAATATATATTGATCCGCTTGTGCCATTATCCATGCTCTTGATTTCCAGGATAACATTATTATTTTTGTTTGCAGTGGAGGCAAGATAGACAAAATCATCTACCACTTTAAAGTTATAGTTCTCAACGTTCACGCAGCGTCCCAAACGAGTAGACCCTTTGTTTGTTGAAACAAATAACTTGGTTTTGACCTCCTTTATCACCATACCTACTTCCACTGACTGCTTTTCAATGTTCGAAAAGGCCGCAGTAACATCCCGCAATCCACGGCCAATGATATCTAAATCATCGGCATACGGGAGCAGCATGTGCATTTTGTTAACGATGATACCATTCATGTTTACTCCAACCTTCCGCATTAGCATCGCCATTACGATGTTAATGCTTCGAATTAGTTTTGTAGTAGATGAACAGATGGTAGCTGTCGATCTGCATTTCTTGGGTCTTCATTAGGTTTTTTCTAAGTGTAAATATCTGGTCTAGACAGGACCTTGTATGCGAAGGGTAAAAGGCTAATCCCGCGATAGTTGGTACACACTCTTGGATCGCCTTTCTTAAGCAGGGGATATAGGACACTCAGATTCCAATCATCGGACATGCACTCCCTGAGCCAAATCGTGTTTATGAGCTGATGAAGGCATGTTACCAGCTCATCGCCGCCAGCTTTAAAAAGCTCTGTCGGCAGTCCATCGGCTCCCGCAACTTTATTATTTTTAAGCCGTGCAACTGCCGTGCTGATCTCGTTTTGGCTCTGTGGTGGACAATCTACTTCGTCATCTATGATTGGTTTGATTTCGTCACTTATGCTGCCTTCGGGAACGAGCAGAGAACGAAAGTGTTCCCTCCATATTTGCAGCACACTCTGAGTATCCGTGACCTGATTTCCGTCTCGGTCCTTACAGGTGGGGATCCTTGTTCCTAAACCTTTGCTTTTTATCTTTTGGTAAAACTTTCGGGCTTCACTACTATCCCTGTATCTTGGCTCTCTCTTTTCTTCCAAAGACACTTTTTCCGCCTCTTCTCATTACACCGCACACGTCGCCATAGGCTGCAGTTTTGCCTTGTATGCAGCATCCATTTCCTCAGACATTTATCGACTTTCATCATCGTTCCAGGGTTTGGCTGAGCGTGGTTTTTCATAAACCAGTACGGTCTTTGCGGTAGTGGTTATAGAATTCTCAATATGCTGCCACTGTGTGTCGGGAGCATCAGAACTAGTGGACTTTATATGAAGTAATTGAGAAAGTTGGTTGGAGTAGGCATTGGCTATCTCTGTAGTATGCAGCTTTGTGATATCTAGCTTACCTTGCGTTTGGTTACGAGCGTTTTAGCTTTATTTAAACGTGTGCGTACCTTGACCGCAACTAGGTGATGATCCACGTCAATATTTGCACCGCGCATCACACGCACGTCCATAACGCTTGAGACATGCCTTTCATCAATTAGCACGTGATCAATCTGATTTCTTGTATTTTGATCGGGAAATATCCAGATTGCCTTGTGAATATCTTCATACGGGAATCTGGTTCCATTCACAACCATGTTTCTTGACGACGCAAAACTAACTAGTCTGAATCCGATATCGGAAATGTTGTTTTGTAGACTGAATTTTCCGACTGCTGAACCAAGAGCATCTTCCCTTCCTATTTTAGCATTAAAATCTCCCAGAACAATTTTGAAGTCATGTGCAAGGCAGCGATCATATATCTCCTCCAGGCGCTCATAGAATGCATCTTTAATGTCATCATCTTTGTCTTCCGTCGGGGCGTGTACACAAATCAGCATAATGTAAAAATATTTCTGCCGGATGTAAATAGTGGCTATTCGGTCACTTACAAGGTTAAACCGTGAGACCAGGTGTCGAAGAATTTTGCCGGCTATGAAATCACATCTAAATTCGTGTCTTTCTGCATGGCAGCAGTAAAAGATGTCCCAGTTCTTTCTTGTCGAGGACATCCGCCAGTTGGATAGAGGCACAATATCTGTATAGAGTTCGGAGATTCTAGGTGCATATCCTTAAATCATGGTCCTTATAAAATTTCCTGGTTCTTCTTTTCTTCGTGTTTTCATAGTTATTGTTTTCTTTTTTTTTTTGAGGAGAGTGGCTTAGTGGCAACTTTACAGTCGATGAAATGTGGGTTCGTGTATATCTGTTTCTCTTGGGATTTGCCGAAGTGTGAATATCTGTTCATTTGTAAATTTACTAGGTCTAAAGCCACACTGATAAGGCCCGATCAGGTGGAATAATACTGGCATAAGTCTTTCAGATAGCACAATTGACAGGACCTTGTATGGATAATCCCGAGGAAGTTGGAGCGCACACTTGGATCACAAATTTTTCAGCACTGAACAGACTATCCTTAGATTATCGTTAAGCCAAACCGTGCGTAGGAGGTGGAGCCAAAAGTCCGTCGGCACCGGCTGCTTTATTATTTTCAGCCGCCATATATCTCTTCTTACCTCGGTTTGGACAATCTTGGTGGCGGACAATCTAAGCCGCGTTACCTTAACGTGCGCTGCCTTCCGGAACTAGCATTTGCTGAAAGTGTTCTCTGCACCTTTGAAGCCCACCAGATTTCCATCCTTGTGCTTACAAAAGTTGAGTCCAGTTTCGTAACCGTTTGCTTTTACTTTCTGGTAAAAATTTCGGTTGCCATTGAATGCGCGATATGCTTTTCTTTGTTATTGGTTACGTGCGTTTTTCTCTCAGCTAAATGATCCGAGACAATGTAAGCACCACGGATCATGCTCACTTCTATGACACTATTTGCACGCCCTCCATCGATTACCACATTGTGGTGTTTCGATCGGCTAATAGCTAAGTTGCCTTGTGGATTTCGTTATGCGGAATCTGTTTCCACTCTCTGCCATGTTGCTTGCCGCTGCGAAGCTAGCCAACCTAAACCCGTTGTAGAACGTGGCGTGAATGTACCGATCGATGGATTAAGAGCTTGTTCCTTTCCTATTGTTTAATTATAATCTTCCAGGACAAATTTTAACATCGTGGCCAGGACAGCGGTGTTTGCGAAATGAAACTTTAACATTAACGTATTTATCTTTCGTCGGGGCGTTAGCGAAAATCACCGTGACTTTGAAATATTTTGCTTAGATGCAGTTTGTTGCTATTCGATCACTAACAGGATTAAACCGCAAGACACAACCTCTTAATCTCTCGCCTATTACAAATCCACATCCGAATTCGTCTTTTTCTGGTGGTTTTTGGGGGTTCCGTTTGTTACTTTTACTTATCATGTTGTCATAGCCAGATTAAGACAAAGTCGGGTGGCTAGCCCAAACATCAGGGTTCATTGTTGCTGTGACTACACTCAGTATATACGGGGTAAGATAGACAGGTAGGATCAGTGTCTGGTACAGTTGGAATTTTGGTCGTCGAGAGTGGGCTTGGTTACAACACGAGAATATCAGGCGGGAGATCCAGGGATCGATTTCTGTCTCATTTATCTATATTTATTTCATAAGGCGTCAACTTCGAAGTAAAAGTTTAGTAAAAGCTTCTTAAACAGCTGACGTTCGTAGTCGGCTATAAAAAAGTACTTGCCTTTTGTTGTACATCTAAAAATAGACAATGTGTTTATGCACAATAACACGAGAAAGAACTCTTATGGGGTGTAAAGGGAAATTAAGATGTTTCTTTTTATAAGAGAGGGCTTTGCATTAAAAGAATTGCTTAGCGTATTGTACAAGTGATTTGCGATCAATATTCAGCTCTTTATTTCGTCTACCACTGCTAAGTTATAGCTGTCAACGTTCACGCAGTGTCCCAAACGAGTAGACTCTTTATTCTTTAATACAAATAACTTGGTTTTGTCCTCATTTACCACCTGACCCAATTCTGCTGACTGCTTCTCATTGCTGGAAAGGTCCGCAGTAACATCCCACAGTCCTAGGGCAATGATATCGATATCATCGTCATACGCGAACACCATGTGACTGTTATTAAAGGTGGTACTAGCCGTGTTTACTGCATTTTTTCGTATGATCATCTGTCTTGTCTGGATTTGCACTTTGTAGAAAATGGCTCCGTCAGATTTTTGCTATCTTCACAGAAGACTTCGTCAGAGTGTCATTTCGAAAAGTCATATCAGCTTCAGATGGTTACCAAACTAAGCCAATTCGTCTTATACAGGATGGACCATTTAAAATTTTTAATTTGAATCGTCTATAAAAATGAAAGTACTGCGATTTTTTCAAATTTCTGGATGCATTGGAAAGGGTGAACTTTGTCATTTAATAATGGAACACAATATCATCCATATGACTACCACGACTGGATAGGCAGAACCTCATTAGATCAACCAAACTCTTCTGTACATTTTCGTTTGTTTTGGGTCGAATCTCTTCTATGGCATCTTCGAATTTTAAATGGCTCACCCAATAGTTTTCGTCATATCGGACTGTTGAATGCATCTTTATAGTTGATTTATTTGGTACCTTACTGTACTCAGAAAAGTCCTGGTGCGATGAAAAATGTCACGTGGTTTTCGAAACGGGCGAACCGCACGCAATACGGTGCCACTATTTGTCAGGATCTTCCGAGTTTTTGGGAGTTTTTTTGCAGTTATTGAAAGAGATGGTTTCGGTGGTATACCGGCTTGCGATGTCTAAGAATGTTTTTGGCACCCTGACACAGCCAAAATAAATATTGATAAACATTGTAAATAGCATGTTAATTTATAATTTATTCAATATGGCTAAAAATGTTACTACAGTTTCATAAAATATCCCGTTGTAGATATTTTTAGGGACTGCAGTTATCCTAATGTAATAAGTATATTCTAAAGTTTTTGACTAACAAGAGAAAATATTTGTAACTTTATATTAATAAATGCATCAAATATTTTGAGATCTGTATTCGACTAATTTACCTTTATAAAAAAACATTCCAAACTAAGAAACAAGTTTGGTGACCTAAATCGTAATCTATCCATTGCGGCGTTTGACCAGTGTCTGGTTAACCGCTTCGAATTCCTGGTAAATTCCTACTAAATCCAACTTGTCTGACTTGTCAATGATTCTCTATGTAATAATTGTCAATATTCTTGCAGTTTACAGCAATTTTTCATTGTCACCATGATTGTCATTGGTTTCAACTAACTGCTATCTCAACTCAATTGAAATGTGAAGTATGCTCGGCCTGCAATGAAAGGTTTAGTAAATCATATTTTCGATATTCAAATTTGTGTGCAGTTATATGTCTATAGGCTCTTACGTTTAAATATATGTATGTGAATTTGCTATATGCCCATGTATAATGTACATATTACACATAAAACCACCAATCGACATTCACACCCGTCCTCAAGTCCAAGAGAATGGAAAATTCCACATAGAAACATCATAGACTAGTGCCACTGAAAAAAATGGCATTCTAATGCCACAGAGAATATTGTACATGAACCGACTCATTGTCAGTTGGCCAAAAGGCAAAACGAAAAAAAGAAAACAAAAATTAAACAGAACTCTATAACCTATATATAAGTACACGTGCCCGTGTATATGTGATATACTTTTACACAGAACATAGACACGTCTGTGGATAAACTTGCATATGGGTGATTCTATGTTTACTGATATGGTTGTCTTGCGATTCGACTGTCTATTACAACGTGCAAGTATTAAAGTGTGGTCTAAATGCTAGGCAGACAATAGAATTTTTGTTTAAAACCTAGTGCAGAAATAAAAATTACACTTCTCCTCGTTTCAAGTCTGCATAATGATTGACTTTTTTATGGGTCTTCTAACCTGACCCAGTTGCCAAAAAAATGTACAGTTGTACGAACCTCAAATATAGCTAGTACTATTATATCCATATATCTGCCATAATCTCTTAACTGGTTTGATAATAATGTTTGTACTTTCTATGATTATTTTTGTTGACAAAGCTTTTTAATGTTAGACTGTTTTTTTTTGCATAGGGTGCGATGATTTTATTGTCAGAATCAGTTTTGTACAAATTGTGCACATTTATGCGATTTTATATAAAAATTTCTTGTAAACCAGTTAAGAAATTTCAGTCAGGTGAACTGACTCATAACTACCCTCTAGTTATGTCCTTTCACCAAAATTCCAGTGGACCGTGGAGTGGAGTGTAAACGGTTTGATATATATAGTTACGGTGTATAAAGTGTTAATGATTTCGCCAACAAATGGAGCTTAAGGAGCGGAATGGTAGTTCATTTAAAATACAAGAATAAAGATGAAGCCCGACAATTTTACCAGAAGATAAATGGAACTGTACATGAAAAATGTTCTCCGTCCTGTAAAGACTAGATGGTCATCTCGTCACTGACTCTGAGAGCTTACTGATAATACGGAAAATTCACTTCTGTAGCTTGCTAATGTCAGAAGACTATGCAACAATCCGGAACGATAACATCGACTGTCCCCTCCGAGACAAGCTGTCATATCGAAAGAACATCAAAGTCGCTGGGGCTGATGGTCTTCCAACGAAGTTGTTTAAGGTGGGTGAAGATGATCTTATATTGAGCGTGCGACTGCTCATTAAAAAAAATTTGGCTTCAGAAGAGCATGTCCGAAGACTGGGATCTTAGTAGCTTTAGACCAGAAAAATACATGACGGATCAGATATTTACATTACCGCAGATTATCGAGAAAACCCAGGAGAAGTCCATCGATTCGTACAATCACTATGTCGATTACACAGCCGCCTCTGATAGCCCCACCAGACATCGCCACATGCTGCTCGAATATGCCGAAGACATCGACATTATCGGTCTTACCATGCGAGAGGTAACAGCAGTCTTCTCATCTGTGGAAATGAGTTTGGCAGTAAATGAGGACAAGACGAAGTTAATGGTATTATTGAACAAAGCGTTCTTCTGTTGGGGCAGCAGCGTGAACATCGAGAACTATTGCTTTGAGGCAGTGGATAAATTCATCTACCTCGGATCGGCCATGGATAAAAACAACAGTGCCAGCTTGGAAATAAAACGGAGAATAGTTCTCACCAACAAATGTTTATCATAAACACCACCTTATGTCGAACCATCAAAGTTCAACTGTACAGTTACTAATACTACCAGTCTTGCAGTATGCCTCCGAATATTGGGTGGTTATACAGGCGTATGCAGCTCATCTGGCGATGTTTCAGAGAAAAATACTACGCAAAATATATGTCCCCATTTGCTTTAACGGCAAATGCAGTATTTGGACGAACCATGAGCTGTACGAGTTGAAACATGACATTGATATTATCGGACGAATCAAAATACATCGGATACGCTGGCTAGGCCATGCCGTGAGGATGGATGAGGAAACACCAGCTCGAAAGGTATTCTACCAAGACCTCGAAGGACGGCGCAACAGAGGCAAACCCCGACTACGTTGGAAGGACCAGTTGGAGGAATCACTGGTTGGTTGGGATGATTGGAGACGGCGCGGACATAATCGAAGCGAATGGAAATATCTTATCATTTCCTGATCTAACTGAGACTAAAAACTTACTTAATTTTCCTGTATACCCCAAGAATGAGGAAAGGGATAGCTTCTCGCATTGTTTTGAATTGAAACGGTTCTTTTTTTTAGATTCACAACTAATGGCACCTACTTGTTTATCGTGGCACACTGCTGTCGACAACTACGAAGAGGCCTGCATTGAAAGAAAAATGTAGATGAGTGGAGACAGGAATCGAACCAAGGATTACCCGGATGGTCGTCCTGCCCATAATAATTCCTGAATCAGATTTTTATAACCGTTTACCTTGCGCAAAACTTGGATTAATACAAAGTACTTACACTGTGGAAGTTATAGGAGAAATATTAATTGCCTTACTTTGACATAAAAAACTTGAAGTAATCTTAGTTTACCAACAAAAAAAAAACCTTGTGAAGAAGCTTAAGCTTTCAGGTAAAAAGGGAATCGTGGGGAAAGAATTTCCTCCATTTCTCATGTTTGAATATTAACGGTCAAATTCAAACTATAATTGGTGCTGGACGTTTTTGGCTGATATCTACTTCGCATGTACATGTTTGACATAATTGTAGATACATATACAGCTGATGATGTACCATTGTGCATCAGTTGGTCACAAAGGGGTCTGAAGATGAACTCGTCATGGAGTTCGAAACGCGTCATCCTAGTGCGTGACACTCTGAATTTGACCAAAAAATATCAAACAATAAAATACTTATCTGATCGTTAGCCGAATTTGATGTATCATTTGATACACTAACGTAAATTGATAAATCTATATATATAAAAGAGGATGTGTGTATGTATGTAACGTAGGGACTCGAAAACGGCTGGACCGATTTTGATGAAATTTTCAGGGAATCTTCCGAATAACCCCGCGAGTAACATAGGCTACACATTGTTTGGATTTTTCTACATTTAGGGGGTGAAAATGGCAATATTCGATAATATGCAATAGCGAAGCATTGCCGGGCCCACTAGTATTTTATAAATAGCTAAATATGTATTGGGTATCAAAGGGGGCGGAGCTATTCTGCCCATTTACAATCCCATGACTATCTTTTGTATTGTTACTGGTAAATTTTTATAAGAATCAGTGAAGGTTTACAGGAGTTATTCTGCTCATAGTTACCAACAAAATCCGACAAAAGTTAAGTATGTGTTTCAAAAAAAAATGCACACTTTCTGTATTCAACCAGAATACACTGATGCCAAGTGCATTTTTTTTTTTGGCAAAAACTTTAAAAATTGGATACAGTGTTGTAAGTCTCCACATTAAGCAAGCAAAATACAGGTTAGATAAGGTTCGATTTTGGTGGAATATTTAAATTTCGGTTCTGTTCTATTCCAGTTTCCATAGCATGTTTCGCTGATTTCGGCTATATCAGCCCTATGTTATGTTGCTATGATAAGATTTTTTTGTTGCCATTTAAATTTTGATCAATTCTTAGAAGTGGTCAATTTGTTACAGCTACAGCTTTGCCATTTTATTTCTTAAGTGCCCGAATTTTACCAATTTTCTAAATCATAAATAATGCAAAATTAGGCTTCAGTTTCAACCATTTTATAATTTTTCTTTTCTTAAATTACTTTAAATATAACCTAAAATTAATGTACCACTGTTTTAAATTCTAATTAATTACCATATGTTAAGCCATCCAACTTTACCAGCCTGAAAGACTAGCAGTGCTGCCACAAATTTTTTTTCGATATATTTTTATGATAGCCTTCTGCACATTCACATATTAATTTGGGATTTGGGGCCAGTGTGCAGTAGGGGAAGACTTAGGTTTATTATTTCACGACCAGTTTAAAAATGTCTTTTAACCGATGAAGTTAGCTTCACCCGTCCATATAGGGAAGAAAGTTGTTTGCATGTTTCTATGGAAAATATTTTAACTTATGTACCTTGAATTCATAATACAAAATGTTAATTCAATATATTGTGCCGTCATACGAGGTGACCTATATTGAGAGGACTGGTAACCCAGACCCTCTAGAGACTGGAGAAAATAACTTAGATTTAAGCATGTGAAATTTTGAAAAGGTATTTTTATCTGGCCACAAGTGACAGAATTATTTAAAATAGCGATTTTAAATTGTTCTCTATTAGAATATTCATACAAGTTTTAACACCACCATTAAGTCTATAAAATATAAATGGATCAGGATACTTGACAATTATTAATGTTTTCACCATTACACAAACATTAAGGGAATAATCCACAACTTGCCTTCTGTCTTATGGAATGTCTCATATCAGATTAACATACCGTGTTCGTTCATGTAATTACATATTTTCACACATGTGTATGCTTATTCTAGAAAAATGTACATTCAGTGGAAATTCGTGGTCAATTCGAATTTCGTAATTACTAATAAATGGTTGCATTGGTAGTTTTCAGTTCGTTGCTGTGCCCACATTTTTTATTTGCTTTTTTCGTAATTTCTTTGTTTCCCATTTCCTCTATTCTTTTGTCTCTGTTTTGTCACTGCTAATCCCTTACTCATGCATTCAGCATTTTCCTTTGAGTGGGGGCGTCGGTTTGGGCGTTAATGGTCTACGGGGTCAATTGTTTGATAAATGTCATTGATTACCAACTGGGCGTACGTTAGAACAATTTGCGCCAGAATGCATATTGAGTTAAGTTTATTTTCATTATAACAATAATCTTTGGAAGATTAACATTTTCATTGAATTAAAGTTTTTATTCTTTATGCAGTACTAAAGGTACGAAGCGGACGTCGAAAATTTTTATTGTTTTATTTGATTTGAAATTTGCATACCCAAATAGGAAATATCCAAATTTTAGTACAAAAAAAATCGTATTGTTTGTTTTTTGCATAAAATTTAAAAAAAGTCGAATAATAATAAGAATATATTCAAATTCTATATACAGTGTAAATGCAGAAATAAAATTAGACAATGTCCGCAAAAAACAGAAAATTTATACTTTATGTGTCATTTTAAAGGTTTAAAGAGTGTTATTAAAAATGAAACCCAGGTTCTAATCCCAGTTGGAATAACAATTTAACCTGGTCCAGGTAACATAGTTTTGGTCGCGCACTAGAATTCTGCGGTTTGCATTAAATGCTCTCTCTTAACTTCCTAGTTGATATTTTTATTTTCACTGATAAGGTCAAAAGCTGCACTTGCGCTGCCTTCGGGAACGAGCAAGGTACAAAACTGCTCCGTCCATTTTTAAAGCACAATCTACGAGTCTCTCGCCAGACCTTCATAGACGACTTTTCGGTTTCGTCTCTCTCATTTTCACCTTATATCGTTCCCTTACAGCACGTGTTAACACTTGCTGTAGTCTTCCCTTATTTGAAGAATCATTTTCCTCAGATAATATTGGATGTTCTTCATTGTACCAGGTCATGCAATACCACTGTGTGTCAGAAACTTTAGAATTCAGGACGTTTTTTTGGACAAGGCATCAGCTAAATCGGTAACATACAGCATTGAAAAGAGCCTTTTTTGGCACTGCTTAATCATGTTCGTACCTTGGCTGCAACTGAGTGGTTCGTCTGGGATGCTTGAGACATCCTTCGATTACGACGTGATCAATTTGGTTTTGTGTCCTTTGGCCAGGGAATATTCTCACATCTCTGATCTTGAATGAACATTAAGACATAAGCTAAACATCCCTAAAGCTGTGGAGGTGTTGATTGGACATGCTTGAACAATCTACCCTGATACTAGATACATGAGTTCTTCCTTGAATAACCCTATGGTAATTGAACTCTCGGGAGCGGTGGCCTAATAAGCCACTCTCCTTAAACAAAAATTTATTATGAAAACACGAAGAAAACGAAAAACAAGAACCCCCCGCAAACGATATAAGGACCATGATTTAAGGATATGCACCTGGAATGTCCGAACTCTATACAGAGATGGTGCCTCTATCCAACTGGCGGATGTCCTCGACAAATACAAGGCTGACATCACCGCCATACAGGAAATGAGATGGACGGGACAGGGATGCACACTTTGAGCGCCTGGAGGATATATATGACCGCTGCCCTGCACATGACATTAAAATTGTTCTGGGAGATTTTAATGCTAAAATAGGCTTAAAAAAAATAATAAAGCTGCGGGAGCCGATGGACTGCCGGCAGAGCTTTTTAAAGCCGGCGGCGATGACCTGGTAACATGCATGCACCAGCTCATAAACACGATTTGGCTCAGGGAATGCATGCCCGATGATTGGAATCTGAGTGTCCTATGTCCCGTGCTTAAGAAAGGCGATCCTAGTGTGTGTACCAACTATCGGGGGATTAGCCTTTTACCCATCGCATACAAGGTCCTGTCTAGTGTGTTATGTGAAAGACTAAAGCCCCTCCTGGCGAACCTGATTGGACCTTATCAGTGTGGCTGTAGACCTGGTAAGTCCACAACCGACCAGATATTCACGCTACGACAAATCGTGGAGAAGACCCAAGAAATGCAGATTGATACCTACCATCTGTTCATCGATTACAAAGCTGCATTTGACAGTCCGATACGACAGAAATTGTTGGATGCTATGGCTGAGTTTGGTATCCCCGCAAAACTAATTCGACTCTGCGGGATGACACTGACTGACACGAAGTCTTCAGTGAAAATTGGCAAAAATCTGTCAGAGCCATTTTCTACCAAGCGAGGCTTTAGACAAGGCGATAGTCTGTCCTGCCATCTCTTTAACATCGTAATGGAGATGATCATGCGGAAAGCAGCAGTAAACAGGAATGGCACCATATTTAACAAAAGCCACATGTTGCTCGCTTATGCTGATGATATCGATATTATTGGACGTGGATTGCGAGATGTTACTGCGGCTTTTTCGAGCATTGAAAAGCAGTCGGCTGAAGTGGTTCTGGTGATAAACGAGGACAAAACCAAGTTATTTGTTTCAACGAACAAAGAGTCCACTCGTCTGGGACGCTGTGTGAACGTTGACAACTATAATTTTGAAGTGGTAGATGATTTTGTCTACCTTGGCTCCGCCATAAACAAAAATAATAATGTCAGCCTCGAAATCAAAAGACGAGTATTGATCGCAAACCGCTGCTACTATGCGCTTAGCAAGCGATTTAACGACAAAGCGCTCTCTCGAAAAACAAAGATCCAGCTCTACCAGACTCTGATCCTACCTGTCTTGCTCTACAGCGCAGAATCGTGGGTAATGACACAAGCGGATCAATCTATTCTGGGAGTCTTCGAGAGGAAAATACTCCGCAAAATATTTGGACCCATCATCGTGAACGGCGAGTACCGTCGTCGAATGAATCATGTATGAGCTGTACAACGACATCGACGTGGTCAAGCGCGTTCAAATAGACCGAATGCGCTGGCTTGGACACGTTGTACGAATGGACGATAACGCTCCGGCTCGAAAAGTCTTCGCCAATAAACTCGATGGGCGGCGCAGGAGGGGGCGACCAAAACTCCGATGGATAGACCAGGTGACGGAAATGTTAAGTAAGCTTGGTATGACGAACTATCTACGGAGCGCAAAAGACCGAAGCGCTTGGAATGGTTTTCTACGTGCGGCTACTGATAGATGAATTTCTGTTGTTGCTGCCAGTAAAGAAGAAGAAGAAGTGAACTCCAAACCACCGAGTTAAGAAATCATACGAATTACAAAACCGAAACAAAACTGGTCAATCAATTTTTAATTTAATACACATCACAAAGTGTCAGTAAAGTGTCAATTATCAAATGCGCCCAACCCTATACAAAACGTACCGTGCTCTTCACACATAAGACACATAAAGTAGTGATTTAACCACCTACGAACTAGTGCCCAGTTCTAGAGGGATTATACTGGAACTACAAAGCCCAAACAAAACTGGTCATTCAAGGTTTAGTTCAAGACACATCACAAAGTGTCAGTAAAGTGTCAATTAACAAATGCGACCAACATCACTAAGAGAGCTGTTGTGTTAAGATTCAGTAACTTACCTAAGACGAATCGGTCGAGGAGTCCATTATGGTTATTCAACATATATTATTAATGCAGTAACTTTCTAAACAAAGCTCGAAGTGCACCATTGACCATTTTTGATTCCTCCGCCGTCAGCACTTTGTGCATAATATGTTGCTAGCGAGTTGCAGCTGGGTGCCAAATCTGGATGCAGAAGCAAATCAAACTTTAATTCATGAAGTTTTGCCATAGTATTTGTTAACTTGTGACACGGTGCGTTGTCTTGATGAAACCCAAACGCTGCATCCACTGTGGACTAGGAATGCGATAGTGCACACATTTTCGAATTCAATACGAACCAACCGCTAATTTTGTGTGGTTAGGAAAAAAAGCTTGAGGCAAAATTTGGGGGAGGTGGGGTGAAGTTAAATGACTGTGCATCGCGGTCAAAGCTGGGTCAACAGCCTTGGAATCGCATCTAGAGGGGTAAATGTACGACCGACCCCCAGTAATTTTTCTCTCCTAACATTTTTCCCAAACATACCTACCCCTCATCACCATTCCTTAAAGGGGGATCCCATACAAAAATCAATTTTGTTTAAATAATTCTCCCACCGCTCTAACAGTCCCAAACAGTCCCCCTAGAGGAGTCAAATATATAATAGATCCCCAATATTTTTGCAACCGCGAAAATTTTTTCGTACATATCTATCCTTCATTCCCAAAGCTTAAGGTGGTCCCCATAAAATTTTTTTATTATTTTCATTTTTTTTTATGAAATTAGCTACTGCTGCTCCGGTGATACCTCCTAGAGGTGTAAAGTGTATGACCGACCTCAACTAGTATTTCCTTCCTAACATTTTTCTCGAACTTACCTACCCCCTATCTTCAGCCTCTAAGGAGGCTCCCAAAAGACATGTTTATAATTTGAAAATTTAAATCAAAACAATTTATGTTTTAGATGCGATTGATAATTTGTCCGATTTTCGACGACCACCTGAAGCAAAAATATCTGTTCCAGTAGTCCTTTATTTATCTCACATCTCTTTCGGCAGCGTCATTGAAAACATGTAAATTGTACAATATTTCTTGGGCTAGTTAGTAGTGTTCGCGCTCTTCCCAGGTTTCTGGATCTGTAACAATCAAATTTGTTGACAGTCGAAAGCGAGCGAAAAATGTTGGTGTCTTAGGTGAGGCGTAATGGCTCAAATCGTTGTTCGTGACTTCTTTATTCATTTGTTTTGTTGTCAAGGTGATTCTTTTCACACATTCAAAGCCAACAACATTTACTGGACAAGCCAGATCTTGGTTGCCAATGACGCTTTATTATCCACATCATCTTATTCATCCATATCATCGTCTTCTTCTTTCCCGATATCATTCATGTCGTCTTCGTTCTCGCTGTCTTCTTCTTCAAATATACAAAGTGCATTCGCCATTTTCCACTTGATGTCAAAGGTGTTTCAGATCAAATAATGCAAGAGCAACGACTTCACCTCTTAGATACCAGGGATGTCCACAGAATCTCTTTTCCAATCGTTACGACACAATGCTATAAACAAAAAATATCCAGCAATTGCTTTCAAAAAATTTAAATCATTATTTGGGGCTTTAACTGCTTAGGCGGTCCTAAACCAAACTTTCACGTAAAGTGTTGCGATGAAAATGGAAACATCGCGAAGTTCATTCAATTCTATTTTGCTCAAAACGAAATAGTTTCGGAACAACAAATTTTTTTTCCAGTATATGCCTTTGGCCGTCCATCGAGCATGACTGATGGGTCCTGGTGGGCTGTTATGATGATTGTGAATATTTTCACCAAGGAACAATAAGACGATTTCAAGGAATTCCTTGTAGTCATCTCTAGGTTCTTTTTCCTTTAATTGAAAAGTTTCGCTTTAACCGACTATGGGGTTTTCCTCAAAAATACAGTAGCCTGTGTACATGCATCTCGAAAGGACTTTCGATTTATAATATACTTTTTTGGGTCAAGTTGAAAAGCTCGTGCCTCAGCAATCAATATACGCACTACTTCACTCGATACGGTGGATAATAATATTAACCTGATGTTTCAAATAAAAACATTAATACTCATTATAATGTAACATATTTGACTCATCTGGGTGCACCCTACCCCAAGGGTGGGACTATCTTTTATAGCATTTTAATTTTGGTATGGGAGTCCGCTTAGGGGCTGAAAATAGGGGGAGAATGTTAGGAGGGAAATACTAGTAGAGTAAAAAAAGTATGGAAATACCAAAAAAATTGTATGGGGACCATTTATGGGTTGAAGATTTACGTGAGAAGCTACTAAGATACAAAAAAGTAAGTTGTTTTGTATTTGTAACTGTCACACCTTTAATTTTCGTAAAGAATCTTTTACGATGCATTTTTGTATAAAGCCGTATAAATGTGCACAGCTTTAGCTTGTTGATCTTTCGTTTAGTTCGTGGTTTCACTTAGTTCGTCTAAATTTGCCCACACATTGGCCTGAATACGTCTGAATTTAATATTGCAATTTCTCCCTTTCCGTTCCCAAAGATAATTAAATTACAAAAGCTAACAGACAGATAGGCGGACCTACAAACAAACGCATATGTCGACACAATTATATACATACATGTTTATCGTTAACTTTACTTGAAACTTTTACACACATAGGAATATTATTGTATAAAATTCGCAAGTGATCGGCACGCATACATTGAAAAATCTCTGGTCCAAACATATGTTTTATCAATTTGTGGCTGTTGCCATAGGTCTGAGTCGCGGTCTGTTGACAATGGGCAAGAAGCCCGTCGGCCCTTTGAAATAATATAATATAAAGTCACCATTTTATTACTAATTTAATAATGTACATATCCATTCATCAGGCATATCCTATTACTGTTCGTGTGTGTCTTCTGTATTTGTAAATTCATACTCGAACATATATATGCGTTTGACAAAGTCTATATGCGTTCGTATGCTTTGTGTGACAATTGCTATGTATGTATTTGGAAGCGTATTGGTTGTGTTGCATGTCCTTGTAATTTGTGAGGAGTTACATCACAATTATGGTGATTACAAATGAGTTCATCCTTTCCAATGCGACCACAGCAATTGTGGTCGCATTTCATATTGAAATGGATACCCAACTCATTGTTGGTATCACAATGGCTAATAAGTTTAATTGCGGTGTTTATGTGTGAGGGCGGATATACATATTTTTATAAAATGACGCATGCAATATGTTATCCGGCAAGATTACTTGAAAACTGCTACTGTAACAAACCATTAATATTAACTAAATTTAAAAAATTACAGTCTTATGAGCTAAAAATATTCTTCCTTAATTTCCCTTTACATCCCATGAATGAGGTATGAAAAAGCTTCTCGCGTTGTTGAGAATTAACACGCCCTCTATTTTTTTAGATTCACAACTAACGGCACCTACATACTTGTTTATCAACTTCACTGTTTGAGAAACTTTTACTAGACATGCCGATTGACTCGACACTTATACGTCGAAGTTGCTGATGACAACATCGAGGGGGCCGGCAATGAAAGATCTTTTTTTTTAAGTTGAACCTGGGATCTCCCGCATGGCAGTCGCGTGTTCTAACCATCATGCCACCGCCGGTCCCGGAGCTAATAATATAATCAAAGTAAATAAATCTTTACTCAAAATGTTCCACAACTCGCGATTTCTTATTAAAATTGGGATTCTTCTTCAACTTCTTATTAGGCAGGACCAACAGCAAATAATCATAAGTTGACCCACGTATAAAAAATTCCCAGCGCTCCCTAAAGAGTTCGTCACACCATGTTTACCAAGGATTCTGCGCTGTAGAGCAAGACAGGTTGGATCAGTGTCTGGTAGAGTTGGATCTTTATTAGTCGAGAGAGGGCTTTGTCATTAAATTACTTGATAGAGCATAGTAAGAGCAGTTTTCATTCAATACTCGTCACTTGAATTCCTGGTTTGATTTCATCTACCACTTCAAAGTTTTAGCTATTAACGTTCACGCAGCCTCCCAAAGGAGCAGACTCTTTGTTAATTAAAACAAATAACTTGTTGTTGTCCTTATTTAGTACCAGACCAACTTCCTCCGCTTGTTTCTTAATATTTGACAAAGCGGCGGTAATATCACGCAGACCTTGGCCAATGATATCTAAATCATCGACATACGTGAACAGCATGTAAGTTTAAAAATGTAACCAGTCGTGATTACTGCGCCCTACCGCATGATTGTTTGAAGTAGGATGTTAAAGACAAAATATCGCCCTGTCGGATGACAGACTATCATTCTGGCTGAAGCCTAGCTGGGTAGAAAATGGATGTGTCAGATTTTTGGCTATTTTCACTGAAGACTTCGTGTCGGCCAGTGTCAACCCGCTAAGTCTTATCAGCCAAGGGATACCAGGGATACCAAACTCAGCCAAAGTATCTGAAAGTTTCTGTGGTATCGAACTGTTTCAGATATGGTTAGTGTCGATCTGGTTTTTTTGTATCTTTTCCAGGAATTTTTCGGATTTTTCGTAGTGTGGATATCTGATCGGTCGAAGATTAATCATGTCTGAAGCAGAGTACGTATTGGCTCGCTCTTTTCGGCTCGTGAGCCAGGAGCCTCAAAACTACAACAGAGCGAGCTTAGAGCTACAAAATTTCAAATGTCAGGAGACAAAAAATTTCGCGAGTCTAGAGCCAGCTCGAGAGTCCATTTGAAATTTTGTGTACCAAAAGTACTTTTTTATACTTTCCTTTGTACCAAAAAGTACTTTTTGTCATAAAAAAGAAAGTACTTTGCACCAAAAAGTACTATGAACTAAAAAGTATTTTTTGGTACATAACTTTGGTACTTAGTCGCGAGCTGAGAGCTGATGTGAAATTTTGTGGCCAGGGTCGCGAGCTGAGGGCTCAATTGAAATTTTGTAGCTCCAGCCTTGCGAGCCGGGAGCTCACTTAAATTTTGTGGCTCTTAGCTCGCGAGCTAGCTCCTTATTTGAGCTCTTGACTCGCGAGCCGAGCTAAGAGCCATTACAAACCTTAGTCTAAAGCCACCCTGATAAGGTCCAATCAGGTTCGTTAAGATGGGTTTACATTTTTCAGTTGACTCCGCGGTATTCGATGCACAAACTTGAATCGCCTTTCATATGAACAGGACATAGGACACTCTGATTAAAATCATGTGCCATGTAGTCCTTTAGCAAAATCGTGTTTATGAACTGGTGCATGTACGTTTCCAGCTTATCGCCGCCGGCCGTAATAAGCTCTGCCCGCAGTCCATCAGCTCCCGCAGCTTCATTGTTTTTAAGTCTAGCAATTGGCGTATTGATCTCGTTTTAGATCGGTGGTGGAAAATCTACTACGACGTTGATGATTGGCATGTTTTCGCCACTTATCCTGCCTTGGACAACAAGCAGAGTATCATCAGAATTAGGGGCGTTTGTTTGTAGTAATTGAGACAGTTTGTTTGAATAGGCATTGGCTGTTTCTAGCGTTTAGTTACGAGCGTGTTTAGCAATTCTTAATGACCAGGGGAGCGGTCATATTTCGCCTGGATGCCGATAGTGGATATTCGGTCAAATACCCAAGACACAGTGACATTAGTAAGGCTATCGATATTTGTACCTTCAAGAGTCAATTGTTGTAATTCTTTAAATTATTTTGGCGGAACATTAAATAATTGATGCGCATCCTTGCATATCTTTGACAAATTTTCATCTATCAACATAACATAACATACATAAATATATACGTATAAATTTACATCTCAACACATAACAATCGAAAGGCTCCTTTGCTGCTCAAGATGCCACTTGATTTGAACCTTGACTGCAGTGTCTACGATGACAATGGTTGTGAGTGCCGCTACTTGTGATGTTTCACTGCAGCTTCTTCTATCTCTTTTATTCAATTAATGTTTCCATTTTGCATTTTTTTCCCTCTGGCTTTGCATAAAAAATATATCGAAGTGAAATAAACGCCAATTAAAAGTGACAATTTTATTAAGCTATAAAAATATCACACACACACAAACAGCGACAACTACAAAGCATCTGCTGCCGTGCCTCGAAGATAGATATCCGACTATGCTTACATACAGTGGTGGTCATTAGGATAGCAGCATCAACAACACTTGGATATTGATTTCTTGACATATCGGGGAACACAATCAAGAAAATTTAAATGATTTAAGGAACCCCCATTCAAAGATGTGAACAAGAGCACACACACAACAATGGAGGAAACTTAATTATTTCTCTAGATAACAATGAAACCAAAATAACAATCAATTTTACATACAAGTAGTGCACATATCCTAAACAACGCTAGTGTTTGAGCTCCTAGGTTGTGTTTGCTGATTGGCGCTAAATTAGATGGAGAAAACACAATCTACTTTGCATTTTGTGGCTTTACACATGTATGAACAACATTCGAGTCCTTATACGCCAGAGAGTGAGTGTGACTGCATGTCTAAGGGAGGTAAGTGGGATGGATGAGATTATATCAGAATCTCATGCAAATCTGTTACTGGGAGTGCATGAGTACCCTGTTCTACTTACGAACAAACACAAAGTATTTAAAACCACAAAGAACACTGCTCTACTCAATGTTGTACACACATACATAGTTATAATACGCAAACACGCACGCATACATACACATAAGTATGCATTTAAAATAGTGCAGGATGTTTACAGTGTGACTGCATTTTTTCTAAATGGAGGACTCGGGATTAAGTGTGCCACTATGCTGACTTAACTCTTAAAGGAAGTATGCGTTTGCTGCAATTATACATTTAATTGTAGTGTGAACTAATTCTTGAAACTCTTAACGAGAGTGCATTAATTCCAAGGATATTTAACATTGCCGCAAGAACGTGTGTACTACTCTGCATCACACGCCGATACAACATGCACAAAATTAGATGTGTTATTGTGTAAGCTCTAGGAATGATGATCGAAAAGCTGACTTATTCGGCAATCGGATTCTTGGGTTATAGTAAATTTTGCATTCTTCTTTTTATACCCTCACCCTACGGGTAGGAGGGTATCTATCATTTGAAACCACCGAAAAGTGTAACACATAGAAGGAGTCAGTTTAGACCATAAGTTTCTTTGAACCAAATTTGATTCATGACTTTTTAAGTCGTTTGAGCTATGTCCGTCTGTGTGTCTGGCTGCCTGGCACGATAACGTTCGAAAGACGTGACCAATTATCTTGAAACTTTGTATAGGTTAATTTTGCCCCAAAACTACTTATGGTATGAGAAATGGGCTACATAGCCATGCCCCTTATGGTACCTCCCATACAAATGTACCACTCCGCCCTCTTTAGAAATCGAGTTATAATATCAATACACCCAACGCGATTGTGCCCAAACTATGTATTATGTAAAGCTATAGTAGGACAAAGTTTTGGAGAAAAAATCTGGAAGTGTAGCCACGCCCCTTCTGGTACCTCCTATACCTCCGTCCACCATAAAAATCGAGCAATAATATCAATATACTAGAAAATTCTATATTTTACTCAGGGTGAGGTTTTATGTAAGTCGGGATTCCCAACTAAAACTTTCTAACTGGGTGAATATCGTGCCACTCGTGTTTACTGCAGCCTTCCACATTATCATATTCATCACTATGTTGAAGAGGTCACACCATAGGCTGTCGCACAGTGGAAAATTTTAGTCCTTATCGGATCAAAAATATGTAACTTTTTTGTTCTTAGAGATAGAGTTCTGAAATTTTGGACGAATAATCTTATACGTATTTGGTATTATTCTATAAAATATGAGAAAAATTAAAACAGAACTTATTTCAGAATAAAGGTAAGAAGTTTTTTTTAACATATAGAGATGACTTGTACATGTATTTGGTACAATTTTTGATACGAAAAAAAGTGTAGCGCATTAAAGGAGACAAGTTGGACCCCAAGTATCATAAGACCAAATTCGTTTAGGACTTTTTAAGACGATTGAGCTATGTCCGTCTGTCTGACTCGCTGGCTGGATGGATGGCTGGCTAATTGGCTGGTGAACAGGATAACTTGAGTAAACCTCAACGGGTCGGTGTAAAAATTTACCAGTAATAATTTTTTTCAAAACGAACTAATGCGGTTGTAAATGGGCAGAATAGCCCCACCCTTTCTGGTACCTCCCATACAAAATTACGTATTTTTGGATAATTAATATTTTTTTATAACTTCCAAACGGACGACAGCAGAAAATTTGAATTTCGTCAGTTTATTTATCTTGCAAAAGTAGACAAACCCTAAGAAAACCGATCCGCCCCTTCTGGTACCTTCTATACAAATGACCAAATTGACCATCATAGTTTTAAATACATAGCTTTTTTGTAAATACACTAAATTCAGTAATATGTTGGGTAAGATGTTTCGCTTATAAAATTAGACTCAGGAATGAATATGGACTACATCGGTTCACGCCTTCTGGTACCTCCCATACAAAATTACCTATTTTGGAAAATTAATATTTCTCCCATAACTTCCAAACGGACACTTGGAGGGTAATGAAAATTGGTCGGTTAATTTATCTTGTAATAGGAGGCAAAACCTCAAAAAACCTAACTATTTGACACGGCTCTATGAAAAATGCCCAAACAAAAAAACGAAAAATTACCCAAAATAAAATTCTGCGAAAAAAAATGAAAAATTACCCAAAACTCAAGATCGAAATTTTTCCCAAAAATTATGAAAAATACGCCACAAAACTTATGAAAAATACCCCAAAAATATATTCTTCTAAACAAATCTTGCATTTTTATAACACGAAGGCAAGCCCCCCACCGATTGGTCTGGGTGCACCTAAAATTACGAATTTCCACAAATCCATTCTTATTTGACGTTTACACGAAAAGGGGAACAACCACCCCAAATTTCGTCATCCTATCTACAGCAATTTTACCCAATCAGTTAGTCAAGCAGTTTTTTCTATATAGATTATGAAATCTTATCACACGATCTCATCTCAAATGAAAATTGTACTCGATTATGAAAAATTTATTACAATCGTTCTATTAATATGACCGACATAACAATTCTTTCAAATGGGACGTGGCACCTCCCATTTCCCAGCGAGACGTAATCCCTTATGTACCATTTACATATGTAGCAAATCTCATCTTCATACCTTTAATGGCTCGTAAAATATGACCGATGGAAATTTTGGTCTGCATGGGCGGTGCCACACCCCCTTGTCTAATTATGTTTTCATGTAGCCTATGATAGAGGCCCTACGGATAGTAGTACGCAGTGAAAATTTCATCGGTCCATTTATCGCCCAGATAAAGATTTTTCAAAAGGGGCATGGCACCGCCCATTTTGAAGCGAGACGTATTCCTCTTTTTATCAGTAACATATATAATATATCAAATTTCATATTCATACCTTGAATGACTCTTGAAATATGACCGGTTAAAATTTTGGTCTGCATGGGCGGTGCTATGCCCCCTTGTCTAATTATGTTCTCATGTAGCCTATGATAGAGGCCCTTTTCCAAAGGGGCATGACACCGCCCTTTTTTCAGCGAGACGTATTCCTCTTTGTGTCAGTAACATATATATAAAATCTCATATTCATACCTCTTGACCTTTTGAAATATGACCGATTAAAATTTTGGTTTGTGTGGGCGGTGCCACGCCCATTTGTCCAATTATGTTTTCATGTAGCCTATGATATGGGCTCTACGGATAGTGCTACACAGTGAAAATTTGCAATCGGTCCATTTATTTCGCCCAGATAACGATTTGTTCAAAAGGGGCTTGGCAGCAAGACGTAATCCTTTTTGTTTCATTAACATATGTAGCAAATCTCATCTTCATACCTCTATGGGCTCTTGAGATATGTCTCCGATTGAAATTTCGGCTTGTGTGGGCGGTGCCCCGCCCCTATGTCTAATTATGTTTTCATGTGGCCTATAATAGAGGTCTTATAGACAGTATCACACAAATTAAACATAATTGCAATCGGTTCATTTATTTGACCCATATACTGATTTTTTAAAAAGGGGCGTGGCATCGCCCATTTTTAACAAACAAAGTATTTTTATTATACGGCCAATGTACATACAAACTCTCAACTTCGTAAAAAATAAAATATAAAATATACCACACCCATTTTACCCCCTTGCAATCCGAATTTCCAAAAATCCTGTCTTAGTGCGCGCCTACGTCATAAAAGAAACCTACATTCTAAATTTCACAATTTGAGCTTTAGCCGTTTGGGTTGGGGAGTGATCAGTTAGTCACCCAAGCCTTTTATATATATAGATTAAGCTTTAAAATTTTTTAAATATGACCGCAGAGCTATACAGAGCTCCTAATTAAAAGCCTTAAAAAAGTTTTTGCATGCAGCCAAAACAAAATAACATCATTCAGTAGCTAAAATTGCAAATGCTTTCACCAAAACCTGATCCGCTAATTATAAAATCGGAATCTACATCAAATTGCCTTTCCAATAAGGTATATAACTCCTTAATTGTAATGTGAATAATATTAAAAATATGCTCTGAAATATGTTTTAGTTTTATAGCAATAAATAGAAGCCGTAAATAGATGTGAATACAGTCCTTATTTTCGAGTATTACTACTGACCAAACATCAAATATTTTCCTCAAATTTTAAGTCTACATCTTAGATTTTCGATAAAAAAAAATTATGGTGTAATTAGAACCTTTTTAAAAATCAATTATGGGCTGGTGTTATTCTACGATTTTTCACTAGTCATATTTGATGCCGCCTTGTCTGGTAAAGAAATTCTTCAGTTAAGGCTACGTGTCACTCAGCGTCATTTCGCAAAGGCCAATCAGCTTCGCAGGAATACCAAACTTAGCCATGGTTTCAAGTATTTTCTGCCGTTGCAGGCTGTCGAAGACAGCTTTATGGCCGACGAAAAGAGGGTTCGTGTCGATCTGGTCCGTTGTTGATTTACCAGGTCTATAGCCACACTGATATGGTACGATCATGTGGGAAAACACTGGCTTTATTCTTTCACATATCACACTCGACAGGACCTTATTGACATCGGAGTCAAAAATGACCAATAGGCAAAATGTAGCAATTGATTAACCGTGAATAATGATTTTTTATATTTTGTAACATTAGTAACTTTTTTGTTTATAAATAATTTCCGAAAAAAAGGGTAGAAATCGAGATAAAACCAGTCACTAGTCATATTTGACATCGGAGTCAAATATGACCTATGGAGGAAATGTAGCCTTGTTAAACCAAAAACAACCGTGAATTTTTTACTCGATCGCACTTCAAATGACGAGACGTGACGAGCGCGCGTAAAATTTATTTTTTCACAGGTTCTAGAATCGTTGTTGCCTAGCCTTTAAGTAAAGGGCCTGACAAGTGCAATTTTTTCTAATGGACAGTAAAATAATATAAAAATATCACGAAACAACGTTGCCCAGCTGTCACCATATGGAAGTTGTGGGTCTTGGGCTAGAGATGCAAGTTTTACTTTAAATCCCCAATGGCAACCAGTCACATATGTCAACTTATTTTCCATATTCTTCTTAAAAAGCCCGGATTTATAATAAGTGGCACGCCCACTCCCATTGCGTCCAGTTTGATTTTTACAAAATTTGTTCTTAGTGTACCTTCAACTATAGAAAAGGAATCTTATCTTAAGGCGCCTATAAACCCTTAAACAATTTCCAGGCGTTTAGAAGGATAACCTTCAAACGTGGCAACATCGCTTGTTTGACAGTTCCACAAAATATGAAAAAAATTTCCGAAATGTTTGCTTCATCGCTATGAACTGTGAAAATATTAAAGTGTGGAAAGTTTCAATAGTTTAATGCGTAAATTATGAAAAAAAAAATAGTTATTTAGAGACCTTTGTATTTTAGACCAGAAGGATATCAGCAAAACATCACGGTATCACAGTCTGCCCATCCATCATCATTTAGTATAACGGTTTCTCGAAAGGTGGATCATAATATTACTTTTACCGTAGCTTACTCTCAGTTTCTATTGAAAAATATATTATTTTAGACTTTATTCGTTTCCGTGGCTCATACTCAAACTACTTAAGGTATTACTTAGAATATAATTCCTATAAATATTGCTATATCATGCAAGGAACTGTCAGGTGGGTGAAATTATTTGCATTTAAACTTCTCTTTACGGCAGAACATCTTGAAAGAGATGTACGAAAATAAAATCTTATGAAAAATCCAGGCACCAGACACCGGTGAAAGTGCCATAGTACGACAGACACAAATGTGTTCAACCCCAGGAAAGTACTCGTAGGAGGGGAATAAAAGTCTATGTGTGCATGTGTGTAGCAGCGTTATTTGCAGTACATTCGCTACTTATTCAATTCTCCAGGTGCTATGTGCAGGTGTTTTCGCTGCTAGATACAGTTAATACAAATATGTACTTTATAGCAGTAGAAACTCACACACACACTCCCACTCATACATGAAACGTGACACGATTATTACACCAAAATATACAGATTACACTGCAGGATTGTATAACAGTTTAGCCGTTAGAGTCAACTTGAAAATCCATTTTTACATTTCCATATTTGCCCGAATCTTATAAATCAACACTTGAAGTTGAAGTAGCTCCTTGTATTATGAATAACTTGCAAACTTTATTTCAAGGTGTCATCTTATTTTTATAATTCTCGTTTTCATTTACAAAGCGCTTAATACGATGCTGTTAATACATTACTGTATTAAATATTGTTTAAAAATTACTTTTAGAAAATTGGATTAAATCATTCCAAATAATAGTGGCTGGTTATAATTACATCGGCAAGAAACATGGTAGTGGGTGGTATTAGATTCCGGCATGAAGATATCCACATGGCAACCTGGATGTCACCCAATAAGGAGACATGAAACCAGATTGATCATGTGGTAATCGATGGAAGGAATGTCTGAAGCATCATATGTAGAGGTTTTCGTGATGCGATGTGCAAATTTTGACTCGAAGAAAAATTTCGCAATCAAACGCAAAGGAAGCCAGGCGTCACAAAGTTACATACCACTGAGATAGTTACCCAGTGGTAAATGAAACGAAGTACCTATTTAGTAACCCATGACATTAGTATGACATTGTAAGCGAGGATCTAAGTAATGTAAAAACATCATCCACTCATTATAACCTCGATGATTACAAATTGAAATGGCACCTACTGACATCGCCAATTACTTTGTAATCTAGCGTGTAATTGCAACTGAAATGTCACTTACTGACATTTTCCTTACTTTGAAAGCGATAGCGCACCGATTAAACGGCCTATGCCACTTCTATGCTAAATTTAAGGTGGAATATAAGCGAGAGAATCATCACTGATTGCTGATATAACTGACATCATCATCATCACTGATTGCTACAAAATATAGCTGACATCAGCGATTACGTAATGGGTATTTTTACCGCTGGGTCCCTAATTTTGATGTTCCCAACATGCAGTGGCAGCATCCCAGCGGTAAAAATACCCATTACGTAATCGCTGATGTCAGCTATATTTAGTAGCAACCAGAGGTGTTCCTCTCGCTTATGTTCCGCCTTACATTTACACGGGAGTGTCATAGGCCGTTTAATCGGCCTATGAAGATGTCAGTAAGTCCCATTTCGGTTGCAATTACATAATAAGCGAAGTTTTATGCGAGCTTTATAACACGATTGATTACTAAGTAAGTGACGATGTACGTACCCAGCAAAAAAATTCCCAAATTAGAATCGAGTGTGGAACTAAGTTAATTTGAAGCTATGCGTTGCCTACTCGATTACTTAATCGATTCTTTTTGCAAGCGATGAGACTCGAAGAACTAATTCTCGAACACTCCAAGTGCAAGCAGTTATTTTTTTAACAGTTATTTTGAAGATGCAAGTCGTTTTAATGCTACTATATATAATCCAAAAGTAACTAGTTCCATTTCTATGAATTGTTCCGTGAAAGGAACTACTTCTTTTAGCCATATTGTAAGTAGTTCTCCCTCCATTTTTTTTAATTTTTAAGAAGTAGTTCTTAAACTATAATAATATTTCAAATAAAGAACCCATTCTATTTCGATTTAATTTTTATTGATAATAAAGTAATAACTATGTTAAAACTAAAACAGTAAAAGAAAATACAATATACATTTGCTTACACAAAAATTACATAAAAATCGTTTACAGTTGTACGATGTGTACATAATATTGATATAATTTAAGTAATACACTTAACTCTCGAAATTGCTATTTGCCTTGTCTGCTTTTTTATTAAAGCATACATATTAAAAATATTAATTTTTTGGAGATTTAAGCGCTCTATGCATTATGGCGTTAAACTCCAACTCTGTCGACACTTCAGGGTTGCTGGCCACTGAAAATATATATATATATATATGTTATATTTTATCATTAAATACAGTCTTAATATGCCCAAACTACTTACAAAATATAACATTTATCATATTTTTGAAGTCCAGTAAACGTTTTTTCCTCGGATTCCACGGACATTGTATTCATGAATAATATTATTTGATTTCAATATTCAATATGTCATATTTTCCTCTTTTACATACAACCAATAACTTCAACTAATTCACTTTAACTCTTCAACAGCACGTCTATTCACTTCAAAGACAAACAAACTTATGATTTTTGTCTGTCCAAAGTACGATAAGGGAGTTTTTAAAAGAATTGCAAAAGAATGTAGGTCCCGTTACATATATGAATGAGAGGAGAAATGAAAATGAGTGATCAGAAATGGTACATATACTTCGAGAGAATTATAGAAATTTGCTTATGCTACTCGCTTCTTTTTAGTTCAAATGAACGCAAAAAACAAGCGATATTGCAGAACGCGCGTTTTGAATGTGCATATTTAAGTGCTCCTTTCAAACCCGATTCTAATTTGAAATTTTTTTTAGAGAATGGTATTTTATGCTTTTTTATTTAAAAGGAATCAATTACAGAATAAGAGTTTTTTGTTCGGTATGCAATCGATTGAACTTGCTACTAACAATAATTAATCTGTTCATTTAACAAATGCAGTCTCTGTGATCAGCTTTAATTTTCAGCATCAAAACGCATTAAAGATGAGAATTTTAAAAATGCGTTACATAACTACCTCTGAAAATAGAAGAAAGAAGGCAGAACGATAAATTGGTAATGCGAAATGGAATCAATACACGGGAACACATTTTTAAAGTAATCACCAATTTTTTGCTGGGTAGGTGCCATTTTAAGCGGAGTTATAATGAGTGGACGATATTTTATACATTACACACGCATTACATTCTAAGTACTTAGATCCTCGCTTACAATGTCATAATGATGTCATGGATTACTAAATAGGTACTTGGTTTCAATTACCGCTGGGGTATTGCGAACTTTATGACCACTGCCGCAACGAAAATGAAAAACCACGCTCAGACAAGACCTGGCGCGATGGCTTCAAGGACTGTAATGGCATCCTGTCTGTCTGCCTAGATGCAGATACTTTGGTGGGTGGTGATTAGAGTGTTCAAATACCTCCTTTTTTCAAAAACCCGGTTTCCGAGTTATTCGAAAAATTGATTTTTTAGAAAACTCGGATTTCGAATACAGCATTTGAAAGAAACCCGGTTTAACCGGGTTTTTTCGGTTTTTTCCTAAAAAGGTAAAAATAAAAATAAAAAAAAAATTATTTTGTTTAAAAAAATTAATTTTTTACAAAATATAAATAATGTATTGGTTTATTTTGTGTTTTTACTTTTTAATAAATTTTTGGAATCTCTCATTTTATTTTTTAAAGTAGTATTTTTGGAAAAGAATACACTTTTTTAATATTTTTTTAAAAATAGTATGCAATTTAGGTGTTAAATTTTGAGTCTAATCTTCTGTTTCGTTTTTATAAAGCTTAATACAGAAAACAAGCACTCATTAATTGTGGAAGTAGGATTTATTGACAAAAGCGTGTAGAAGGAAGTTGAACTTTTCTGTCCTTTCTGTCTGTCTTTTATTAAATCTATCGAAATAGTTAAAATCATCATATAGTCTTGTGTCGTTGCAATTGGTTTTCACTGCTGGATTTTGTATGTTATTTATTATATATATGTGTTCCTCTTACTCCCATTGGAGCATAGGGCGTCAATTACAGCCGTCCGCCATCGGACACGGTTTTGTGCAATCGATCTTAATTGGTTCCAGGATACGCCGAGGTTACTCATTTCGCTTTCGGTGGAGCGTCGCCATGTTATACGTGGTCTTCCACGCCGACGACCTGCCTGATGGAAGGGATTCCATTTAAGTGCCTGCTTAGCCACGTTGTCATCATTTCGGCGAAGAGTATGTCCAATCCACTGCCATTTACGCTTACGAATTTCCGTTGCCAGTGGTATTTGCCGTGATCGCGACAACAATTCTGCATTTGAAATGGTACGCGGCCAGAAAATACGAAGTATTCGTCTAAGGCAGCGATTGACAAAAGTTTGAAGCCGATTAGTAATACTACTGGTAACTTTCCAAGTTGTACATCCATACAGCAGTACAGACTTCACACATGCTTCGAAAATTCGCAGTTTTGTATGGATGCTAATTTTGTTATTTTGCCATATTGGAGCTAGTATACCGAACGACGATCTTGCCTTGTTTATTCTGCCCTCTACATCTAAATCGGAACCTCCTTCAGCATCAATCTCACACCCCAGGTAGCAAAAGTTAGGAGCATATTTGTAGGTTTCATCACCTACCCTTAATGGAGCTGTTGTTTCGGTTCCTATGCTAAGAGTCTTTGTTTTGCTGGTGTTTATTTTAAGACCCGTATGTTGCAGCTTTTCCTGGAGATCTAATGTTGTCCGTTTTAGATCACACAGCCTATGAGAAAGCAAGCAAATATCGTCTGCGTAAGCCAGGTAATTTAGGTATTTGCCGTTGATTTGCCATTGTATTCCTTGGCTTCGGTTCTCGATGGAACTAAGAACATCTTCCATAACTACTAGGAATAATAGAGGTGACAATATGCATCCCTGACGCACTCCACTTTGAAAATGGAATGGGTCTGAGAGCTTTCCTTTATGGAGAACGAAGCATCTGGCCTGGTTATAACTTTCCTTGATCAGAGATATTAATTTTTCAGGTATATATCTTCTTCGCAAGGCTAACCAAATGTATTCACGGTTGAAGCTGTCAAACGCTTTCTCAAAATCCACAAAGAGAAGATGAAGATTGGAATTGAATTCCAAACATTGTTCTACAATAATGCGCAGCGTATTGATGTGGTCTGCACAGGAATATCCACTGCGAAAACCTGCTTGACAGGGGCTAATACTATGTTCTAGGTGTTCTTTAATTCGGTTTAGAATTATTTTTGCCATTAGCTTTGCTATCGTTGGGAGAACACAAATTCCACGCCAGTTGTTACAATTTTTCAAGTCTCCTTTTTTTGCAATTTTGACAATTATCCCATTTTTCCATTCTTCAGGGAAGGACTCAGTTTCCCATGACTCAGTAATGAGTGGGTGTAATAGCTCTGCAGTGAGTGTTGGATCACACTTATATAATTCAGCAGGGATACCATCTGTGCCGGCGGCTTTACCGTTCGGAAGTTGTTTTATCGCTGCTATAATTTCGGATAAACTAGGTGGTGAGGTTCCAATCCTGTAGTTTGTGGTATTTATTGAACTTGCAGGTATAGGTAGTTCAGCTGCAGGGTCTATTATGTTATTTAAGACTATGGAAAAGTGTTCTTTCCACCTTTGCAGTTGTTCCTGGTCGGTGCTGAGAAGATTTCCAGTCAGATCTCGGATAGGATGTTCAATGTGCAATTTGCGTTCCGCTAGTTTTTTTGGTGACATGGAAAACTGTGCGAGTGTCGCCAGAATTTGCGGCATTTTCAGCCTGCTCAGCGAGACAATCTATACTTCTTCGTTTGTCCCTACGCACTGCACGCTGTACCGTTTTATGGCTTTCGTTATACTTATTTTCTAGTAAATTCTTCTCTTCGGGGTTCTTGGAAGCATTGAATTTATCTTTCAGCTCTTTGCGTTCTGCAATTAAACTCCAAGTAGCCTCAGACATCCAATCTTCTCTTCCTTTGGGGGTTGGTCCGATTGACTTATCTGCACATGACCGTATTATGTTTTTAAGATGGTACCATTTCGAATCAATGGAAGCAGGGAGTACATTTCCGGTGGTATTCATCGCCTGTCGGAGTTGGGAGGTAAAGTTGTTTCGGACGTTCATATTCCTTAATCTACCAACATCGTATTTCCTGGGTCGGAGGTTCTGTCTGTTGTTTTGTATGGCTGTGGTACATAAACGTATTTTGGCTACTACTAGGTAGTGGTCTCGAGATTGGCCAATATCCGCACCTCGTTTACTACGTACATCAAGCAGGCATTTTTTAAAACGGTGGCTGATGGCGCAGTGGTCAATTTGGTTCGCGGTGTTATGCCTGTCGGGAGACAGCCACGTTACCTTGTGACAATCTTTATGGGTAAAGAGAGTGCCACCGATAACTAACTTTCTAGCATTGCAAAAGTCAATAAACCGTTCCCCGTTGTCATTCCGTGTACCAAGCCCATGCTTGCCCATTACATGCTTCAGCGATTCATTGTCAGAACCGACCTTGGCGTTCAGGTCTCCCATGACTATGACGATATCACCTCGTGGAATATCGTCATACGTTGCATTCAGCTGACTGTAGAACGCGTTTTTCAAATCGTCTGTGGCAGCTTCGGTTGGGGCATAGCACTGTATTAGAGAGATATTTCTAACCTTAGATCCAAAACGGGCAAGAATAAGTCGGTCCGATACAGGCTTCCAATTTATGAGGCTCTTACGCGCATTTGTTGACAACATTATTCCAACGCCTGATTGGTGATTGCTTCCTGTTTCCTTTCCAGTATATAGCATGACCGACTGTGAGCTTGGAGACGAATACTCACCAGAGCCAGTCCATCGAATTTCACTTAAACCGAGGATAGCAAGGCCGTACCGTAACATTTCACGTTCTGCTTGCAAATACCTGGCGTTCAAACCGGTGGCGATGTTATCGCCGTCTCTGAGCGTTCTTACATTCCAGTATCCAATCATAGTCCTAGTTCGATATGCAAAGGTCGTCAACGAGTGTTTCGGTTTTTTATTTAGAGGCTGATTTTTTAACGATTCGTTAGCAATTTAGATTTCGGAAGATGTGGGTTGCTAACCCTCGTCTCCTAGATTGGTAATAGGGCTGCTATCTGCGCGTCCAATCCCACGATGCAACCATGCTTCAGCGGTTTAAGCCTACTTTCCTGAGACGTCTCTTTGACCATTCAGGATACATGGTTGTAATGCCTTCTAACTTTAGCTAACTTCTAAGCGGTTGCTTTGAAGTCATTGCCCGGGGAATACTTGGTCTAAGACCGGAAGTAGTTAGCTGCTTGGACAGTGCCGCAAAGGAATCGATTCTGGTCACTCCCAAGTGAGTAACAATCAGTAACTTTCCACCTCTGGGCAAAGTCCCATTTATTGTCATGTTTAAATCGTTGCAAAGATTGCCATTAGGGGATTCCTTCATCTCACAATCTGAACTGTTACTAGACTCTGCCGTTGTTGGGAAAAATTACAGAATAAAGTCTTTACTACTTTACACAGGATGAGCTTGTAGGATCCCAGTAGGGAAAAATACTAGTTCTGAACTAGTATAATACTAGTTCCCCATAGGGCAGTGAACTCGTTCACCTTCCATACAAGCAACTGTCTCATTTAACACGTAGTTGTCCTAGGATTGGGGGGAATTGGTACTTTTGTACTAGAATAGAACTAGTCCAGAAATTCTAGACGGGCGGTAGTTGATTGTCTCCTTTGAACTAGTATGGAACTACTTCAAGAAAGGTTAATAAGAACTAGTATTATTCTAGAACAAATTGAGCTAGTATTGTACTTGTATTTTGAATACGAAAAAAAACATATACGACGTTCAAAATCCATTTTAATGTGGGTGAAAAATACGATTTTGTAATAAAATGCATACAATTGATTTTTTTTTCATTTAAAAAATTATTAAAAAATTTACTTTTTCTTATTCATCAGCTTATAACGTTTAACTAGTTCAAAATTCGATAGTTAAGGACTAGTTCATTTTGGAAGTAGTTCACAATTCCATACTTTTGACCTAGTACGTTTTTGAACTAGTTTGACGATTCCCTACTGTGATATTTTCCAAAGCTAAGATATATAATTAGCTATTCAACGTTTGTATTCTTCATATGCGAACATATGCGAAATCCATATTTTTGAGCAGTTGCAAAATAAACGCATATACTCCTTCATCGTCGATTAGAGTCGCTGCATCATTTTATAATCTTTTATTTGCGAGCGCTAAAGGCTGAAGCGCTGAGCTTAAATCTCTCAAAACTGTTATTTCTTGTAAGCGCATGGTTGACTCATGAGTTAATTCTTGAAACTGTTCAATCATTGCAGAAAAGGATCACATCGACAATGAGCCTAAGGTCTTTATTGTACTCCTGGAAAACATAGCTCTGAAATTTTCGTTGTTTTTTGCTCGACTTGATAAATGAATTAACATGCTTCCACAATTTATCGATAATTTAAGACACGTTTTTAATGAGCTCGTATGATTTTTAAACTTCCACTATTTCACCGCATTCATCATCGTCATTATCATCTTCGGCGTGATTCACTTCGACTTGTTGATCCACTTAAATAACGTGTAAAAAGATTTTTCTAAAATAATTTGAAATTGAATTTTAATATTTTATAAAGCTTCTAAAAGCATTCTCGTTTATGAAACATAAAAAGTTTTTTCTAAATTAATTTGAAAATTTTACAAAGCTTCTAAAAACATTCTCGTTTACAAAATATAAAAAGTTTTTTCTAAATTAATTTCAAATTCGATTTTAAAATTTTTACTTCTTCAATAACTCCATTTAAAGCAATTTAAAAAAAAAACCGAGTACCCGAAGGAAAAAACTCGGTTAAACCGGTTATTCGAAAATGACACTTTTGCAAAATCCGGCATACGGTTTTAAATAAAAAAACCGGTTTACGGTTTTTCGGTTTCGGTTTTGAACACCCTAGTGGTGATATACGGTGAATGGAGTCCATAGCCTACTGTTTGAACCATCCGTGAATTATCGGATACTACTGTTATTCACCTCCAGTGAATTTTGAACCATGGAAGTGGATACAGAACTCTTTCCTGAGATGTAACTCTATTAATGTTCCTACCAAATATTAACTATTCTCAAACAGTGACGTTCGCATTCGTCGATAAACAAGTAGGTGCCGTTAGTTGTGAATCTAAAAAAAGAGTGGAGAGCTGTCTCAGTTGACCTTCCTTTAGAGTTGGCATGCTGAGATTTTGATAGTGAATTCTGTGCAAGTTTACTTCGAACATGGATTTCTAATAAACTCTCCAATATTCAAAGGACAAAATATTAGAGAATTATCCATCGAAAGTCTTTTGGTTTGACATGAGAGCATTTACAAGCTTTTGGGATGAAAACCACTTAAGTTTGCTTCCAAATGTTAGGAATGACTCTTAGCTTGAGGTAGCCAATTAAAATAACTTCTAACCAATTACTAAATAGGTATAAGTCCTGCTGTAATTGCGCTGGAATTTTTCTATCAGAACCGACATGAGAGCATTTGCTAGCTTTCCGGATGAAAAACATTTGGGATTGCTTCAAAATGTTGGGAATGACTCTTAGCATGAGGTAGCCCCTGAAAATTACTTCGAACCAACTACAAAATAGGTATAAGGCCTTCTGAAATTGCGCTAAAATTATTCCTTCAGGACCAGTTGGTTTATAAGTAGGGAAAAAGCTTTCAGATTCTTCTAGCTGACTACCGAATTTAAGATAGGTGTACCTTGAACTGCCATTTGTGGCTGATGATATGAGTTTAATTTTTTTGAAAGTGAGTGTCCCGGAGAATCCCGATAGATTCTTTGGACGAGAAGCTCCACGTTGCATCATCTTTCATCAAAAATATCGTACACGGTGAGTCTTTAGAAAGTCATAACCTAAATCCTTCTTTACTCCTTACTTCACTCTTATACAGAACAAATTTAAAAGTCGCTTAACGAAGGATCTTAGATACCGAAGTTCATTTTTCCAACATTGAGGCTTTTTATTTCTTTATAACACTGCATTTGAACTATGGAAATGTGCGATTTTTACCTAAGCTCTTGAGTTATTGTTTAACATTACTTTTGTAACTTCTAATACATAATATATTCTGTCGGATAGTCAGACTTCCATAATCCGAACACTTTTATAAACACATATAGTATCTACATTTAGCTGTAAGTTCATACGACATGGTATCATACATATATCTACTCGAAATTGTGTGTAATTCTCGTATCGTATTTCGATATTTGTACATTAATATTAGCTTAGACACAGTTCGTCGCATAACATCGGGCCTCCCTGTACCATAGCCGTGGCAGCCAGATCTGTCAGAATTCCCAAAGACTTATTCTCTCTCTGCAAACTGACATTTTGGATGTGTTAAACGATGTCTGACAACTGTTCGGTACACTTTCATTTGCCAGCGACGACTTGAACACAGCCTTATGCATCAACGACATTACCATACATATGTTTATCCTGTCGTTCAAACATAGTCGTGTGTTCGGCTGCCACTGTAAGGGTGTGTGTTCGAGACTGCCTTTACATACATTTTACACTTAACATTACGGATTCGTATGTTTGGCTGTACATATATGACGTCCTTGTTTATGACAACATCATTGCGTAGTCGTGTATGTATATGTCTATATGTGCAAGTACATTTGCATAGTGTGGGTATGTATATATGTATGTTTGATTGTCCCTATCGCAGTGTGTGTGTGTGTGAGTTGAACGGTGTATTTGTGTCACTTTTAACAACATTTACATTTATAAGCTAATGAGTTTGGTGATAATTTCCATTCAAATTCATTAAAAATTTAATTTAATAAACAAGACAGCATTTTATATTTGCATAGAGTTTAAATAATGTTGAATGATTTGTCCCTGGGCGAGTGGGTAAGGTATAAATGGGGTCAAAAGGAAACTTACTGTGTCCTATATTAGTTAGAGTTGCCAGGTAAAACTTTGGATAAATTAGCTGCAAATTTTGTTGTGGGAAACTTAATGGGTAGAACCCATTATAGTAATATAGTCAGCATCATAATTGTGTTAAATGCTATTGTTTAGTCTAAAACAATAAAAGACTTTAGAAGAGTCATCATGCCGTTGTCAGCCATAGAACGTCAATCATTTCCCAAATTCCTTAATCCCAAATTTGATCGGCAGAATCAATTATTCCACAAACATCTTTTGAAAACTCAAATTCTCTCTTTAATTAAATATCAAAAAATTAATGTTTCATTAAAAACATAAAAAATTAGACACACATATTTTAGCCTTGACATAAATTCTTACCAGTAATGCAAGTTGAGAAAACTGTAAGCCATTAGCCAAATTTATTCGACCAAACTGAAATTGAAACACTGACAAAACTATTACAAAGTGAATCTTTCATTGGCCAAAAACAACAAACACGCACATTTCGATTTAGAATTTGTGTCGCACTCTTTGCATTGCACTCAAATGGAAATTTACCAAAAAGCTGACGCACCTCCCAGACGCTGTTGAGGGAATGCCACAAAACAAACAAAAAACATTTTTAAAACGTTATTGTCGTCTTTTGGGAAAACCTGTAAACGAGCCAAATAGGTCAAGTTTTTGTCACACGGTGGTAAAAGATGCCCTTGGCAATTATTGTTGCGTTTCTAGTTTGTACTTTTTCGTATCGCATAAATATTTAATTCATTTTATTCTAGTGTTAGGTTTTCATTTTGTTGAGTAGAAGAAAAACTATGTATATGTATTCTAAATGCGTCTGGGTGTATTTAAGCATAACATGTATAGAAAAAAAATCGAATGAAAAGCAAACTAGTTTTCATATTGTAAAGGGTGCTTATGTTTGGTACTAATACATTTTTAGATATAATGAAACAGATACAATTGCACCTTAATTATTCGGCTCGCTCTGGACCAGATGCAACAAGGATTATCGAAAAACACGGTTAATAGAGGTTGCACTGACACTAGCACATTTTATGGTATTTTTTTTATTTTCACAAAAACACAAAAATTTGTGTCTAATACATTAGAGTAGGTCAATTTGTATGGAGTAAAAGTAAAGGAAAAAAAACCACAACAAGCCTCGCAACTGACCCGTTATCGCCCCTAGAGGGTTCAAATGTATAACGACCCCCAGCTAGCCTTACTCTGTTCCTCAACAACAACAATAACTAGTAAGGCGGTTATCTTCGGCTATGCCGAAGCTCAGATACCCTTCACCATTTGTAAAAGTGGTGATAAAACTGGTTATTTGCACTACAACTATATTTTATTAAACTTTGTACTACAAAAAAGGGGAGTTGTTGAGAAGTGGACGTTACTTTTAGCTTCACACATCCATTTTTTGTCAATCATTTTTATCGATTTTATTCGATTTACCGATAAGTTTATGAGTTGGTGAGTTGGTGAGTTGGAGAATATTTTCATGAATTTTGTAACTCCCCAAAAATGGGAATTTGTTTGGGATGTGGGAGTAGTTTAAATCCGATGTTGCTTATCTTAGAACTTCTCCTCTGCTTCTGGACATACCAAATTTCAGCCCGAAAGCTCATAAACTACAGGGACATACGGACGGATACCCCCAAAAAGGGAGAGTTTGTATGGAAGGTGGGAGATGTATTGGTCCGATATTGCTCATATTACAACGTAAGCTCCTATTATAGGATTAAAGCTTGCATATCAAATTTCAGCTCGCTATTTCCTAACCTACGGCTGAAATCGCGGGGGCAATTAGGCGGACACCCCAAAAAACATTGCTTATCTTAGAAAGTAGCCTCCGCTTATAGATTGAATCTTGCGTACAAAATGTCAGCTATATACCTCTGAAAATAGGGCTGCAATCGCAGGGACAGACCCCAAAAAGGGAGAGTTTGTATGGGAGGTGAGATTAGTTTTTGACCGATCGGTCTCATCTTAGAACTAAATACCATTTAGGGCAGAAAAACTTTCATACAATATTTCAGCTTGATTGCTCTTAAATTACTGCTGTAGTCGCGGGGATTGACATACGGACAACCCCAAAAAGAGGAATTTTGTATGGGTGGTGGGAGTAGTTTTTTACCGATCGGTCTCATCTTACTACTCAACCTTCGGTTAGTGTAGGGAAGCTTGCATACAATATTTCAGCTTGATTGTTCTATAATTTCTACTGTAATCGCGGAGACTGACATACGGACACCCCCAAAAGAGGGATTTTGTATGGGAGGTGGGAGTAGTTTTTGACCGATCGATCTCATCTTACTACTCAACCTCCGCTTAGTGTAGGGAAGCTTGCATACAACATTTCAGCTTGATTGCTCTTAAATTACTGCTGTAATCGCTGGGAATGACATACGGACACCCCCAAAAAAGAGGAATTTTGTATGGGAGGTGGGAGCAGTTTTTTACCGATAAAAGCTTGCATTCCAAAATTCAGCCCGATATCTCTTAAGCCGCGGCTGTAATCGCGGGGACAGACGGACGGACAGACGGTCACCTTTAAATCGACTCAGATTTCGATGCTGATAATTTATATATATATATTGTCATACCTACCTCGCCTCCTTATGGACGTTACAAATGGAAGAACAAAATTAATATACCCTTCACTCTGTTCATGCGCATGGTGGAGGGTATAAAAATGTCTCTAAATGGAGATCAGATCTTAGAAAAGAACCATTGATATAGAACCTCTGAACAGGAGGTCTTTCAAAATATTAAGAAAACGGAATGTCAGCTTGATTGAATGTGTGAATTGAATGTTGAATGTGAACCACACCTTACCGTCAAGTTCTTTTCCGCATTTCATTTGACTTTTCAATTTAAACCATGGAAAAATACACAATCGAGCAATGCGTTAAAGTTATTCAGGCTTATCATGAAAATGGGCGTTCAAATCAAAATGCATATCGTGCACTTTGTGATTTTTTCGGTCAGTTTAATGTCCAAATGTGCCTACAAATTGTGCAAAAATTTGAGCAAACCGGGGCTGTAGCAGATGTTAAAACACCAGTGCATGCGCATACAGATCGAACTGCAGAAAATATTGTTGCTGTTCGCGATAGTGTGGCTGAAGAGCCACACGCTCGTCTTTTTTGAACATTGTGCAAAAAACTTGCATTTACACACTTACAAGGTGCAATTGACTCATGAACTAAAGCCTCTTGACCATTCCAAACGTCGTTAATGGAAAGAATGGTGGCAAGAAATGGCAACAGTGGATGATCAATTTTCCAAGAATATCATCTTCAGTGATGAGGCACATTTTCACCTGAGTGAATTCGTCAATAAGCAGAATTGCCGCATTTGGGAGAATGATAATCCAAGAGTGATTGTCGAAAAACCAATGCACCCACAAAGACTGACTGTTTGGTGCGGTTTATGGGGTGGCGGCATAACCGGTCCGTATTTTTTTTTCCAAAAGTAGGCCGGTCAGGCCGTTACTGTGAATGGTGTTCGCTATCGTGAGATGATAACGAAACAATGGCTGTTTTGTGCGACAAATTCAATGGCCGTGTTATATCACGTGGTGGCGATGTTAATTGGCCGCCAAGATCATGTAATTTGACACCGTTGGACTTCTTTCTTTGGGGTTATTTAAAAGAAAAGGTGTACATCGATAAGACAGCAACAATTCAAGAGCTAATGCCATAGAACCTCTATTATGCCTCAGAGTCATCGAAAATTTGGACCGTCGGATGGAGTATATTTTCTTCGATACATATTTGAACCATACCAATATTATCATATAATAAAAAGAAATGATACCACCCTGCTACAATTTTCAATTTTTTTCTTCACGCTTGATGATGACCATATATACGTGAAACTAGAGACCTTATGTAGTAAAACTGCGTTCTCAGTTTATCGCCAGAACGTCAGGATTTTTTTAAAAGGACTTTAAAATTTCAAAGGATGCACCACTTTCAAAAAATTAAATGAAATATTTCCACGAACCATATGATAACGATATGGGTATCAAATGAAAGGTAAGAATCTCAGCAATGCAAACAAATAACAGAGTTTAATGGATTTGGACCAAAAATTTCAAAAAAGATTCATTTTCTATACAACCATCTTGACTTTTTCCCCCCCAATTTGGGAAATTTCAGTGATAAGCATGGTGAGCGCTTTCATCAAGAAATCGCGACGATTGAAAATCGATTTAGAGGAAAAAGTGAATGCCACATGATGGCAGAATATTGTTGTCAATATGTCGTGACACAGACGATCAGCAAAAGCCGCAACGTCAACGTTTACATTTCTTTTTTACTAAACTATTAAAGCTAGATTAATAAAATGTACATATAACTTCCTCAACATATATTTTTTTCAGAAAAAATTATTTAAATGATATTAAGCTTTAAAACTTTAAAGTGACATTTTTGAAATTTTTGGTCCAGAACCATTAAAATCTGTTATTTGTTTGCATTGATGAGATTCTTAACTTTCATTTGATACCCATATCGTTATCATATGGTTCGTGCGAATATTTGCATTAATTTTATGAAAGTGTTGTAGCCTTCGAAACTATGAAGTCCTTTAAAAAAAATCCTGATGTTCTGGCGATAAACTGAGAACGCAGTTTCACTACATATGGTCTCTAGTTTCACGTATATATGGTCTTCATCTAGTGTGAAAACCGGTGTAATAATTTCCTAAATAATTTGTGTTTTATTCAAAATCGACATCGGCTATTAAAATTTAACCACCCTTTATCTGAGCTAGAAGAATTAGTTAGCAAATTCAAAGATGCATGCAGAATCACACTCGATGAATACTGCAAAAATTTCGGAACATTAATTCCTGTCAGGCGACTTTTCAAAAAAATCAAAGCTAGAAACAATCAAAGAGATTGGGACACTTTAAAAACTAGTGGTAACCTGTATAAGGGTAAAGTAAGGAGGGCTAAGCAGAAGTCATAGCGAAACTTCTGTAAATCCCTAGAGGGCGACACAGTCAAATTGTGCTTTAGGTACTTAAAACTCACTGTGAAGTGTATTTTTAATGAAAAATTATGGAACGTCGACCTTTTCGAAGTAATCTTCATCGTCGAGGGAGCTTTTAATAACATTTTATTTACAGCAATCCTAAAATAATTACATGATCTGGTGGTTGACGGTTCCAGTGACTCGCCTATTTAGAATTCATCTGATGGAATAAACCTTTATAGCTTAATCGGGTGGAGTCACAATCGTCAGGAACTTATACAGAGGGGCATCTCAGAGAAGAATGTTGTCTGCAATGTTGTCTTTGGTTAACCTCAGCCAATCGGAAATACAATCTACGAAAAATTAAACCACCGTCAGTTAAGGGGGTGCAATTTCAATTGACAGAGCAAAGTATCTAGGTATCTAATTATCTTCGATAGGAAACTGTCTTGGAAATTCGATGTGGAAGAGAGGATAAAGGCATCTGCTGATATTTACTGCTGTAAACAAAATATATACAATCGCTGTCACTGTCACTAATGGTTACTATGAGAATTTATACAGCAATAGTTAGACCAATACTTTTCTATGGTATCGTTGTTTGGTGGAGGTCCCTTCATAAGAAATACGTTCTGATTTCGTTGACAAATTTTTTAATATCAGCATTGATTATTGAGCAATGAACGCAACGCAAGGTACAGCACTTAGTGCTACTCTAAACTCCTTATGTCATGGCTAAATCAGCTGCTGCTGCATCTCTGGTGAGAATGAGAGTATGTGGCGTTAAGCTATCGAAGTCTGGACATGTTAAACTACTACACCAGATTAACTTAATTCTCGTTAAAACGGACTACTATATCCTATACCTTATGCCTGCAACTAATCTAAGGACTTTTATTTCGAATATCAGTAGTATCCGACATTTTACGGATGGGTCAAAGTTCGACGAGAAAGTATACAACTGAAGCGTGTTTCAGGCAGATCAGGAATAGTGTCACTAAACTCCGAAGTATCTGCATCTCCACAGGCATCACTAAAGTTAATGGCGGAGAAGTTTGACATCTGGGTATTGGTACACAGCAACATTTTGGGCAATTGCTTAGTGGATGAGCTAGCTAGACAGGGATTCCTCCTGCAAAAGAAAATGTTGGTAGATAGTTGGCCGACTAGATAAGAAACAACCTAGGGTTCTCTGGCCGTAGGTGAAGAAAAATATCACAAAGCAGCTGCCTATATTGCTAAGAGCCAGAATATCCGAAGTTATTGCAACACTAACGGGAAACATGCCTTTAAATTATGCTATAGAAACTCCACTCTCTGTAGGTGCTGCATTGTGGAGGATGAAGAAATAACGAATCACCTTCCTTGGATAGCACAGTGTTAACTGAACTAAAAACTAGAGTATACGAAAGCCATATAGTAAGCACCGAAACCATACAGAAAATACCTAAGGACTGATTTTTAAATTCATAGAAAAGGCGAATTGCCTAAGTGTGCGACAGAATGTGCTGATTTGCAGCCCTTTTAACTTAACCAATTTAACCTATGTGTGTGTGTAATTCGGTCAACAATATTAAGTCTTCATACTGTATCCTATTAATATTATAAATGTGAATGTCTGTCTGTTTGTTTGTTTGTTGCTCAATCACGCCTAAACGGCTGAACCGATTTTAATGAAATTTGGATGACAGTTAGCGTACTATATGGAAATTAGTATAGGCTATATATTTAGTAATTTTTTATCCTATGGGCGGAGTGGGCGTGGAAAAACATATTTTTTGAGCTAGGGTGATGAAATTTGATGCACAGATAGTACTCGGCAACACGAATATGAATATGAGGACGAAATTTTAATTTTGAACCAGTGGGCGGAGTGGGCGTGGCAAAACATATTTTAAGAGCTAGGGAGATAAAATTTGATACACACATAATACTCGGCAATACGAATATGAATATGCGAACGAAATTTTAATTTTGAACCAGTGGGCGGAGTTGGCGTGACGAAACATAATTTTAGCGATAGGGGGATACAATTTGAAACACATATAGTGTTCGGCTATACGAATATGAATGTGCAGTCGAAATTTTAATTTTGGATCAGTGGGCGGAGTGGGCGTGGCAAAACTTAGTTTCAGAGATAGAGAGATCAAATTTGATACCCAGATAGTATTCAACAACACGAATATGAATAAGCTGACGAAATTTTAATTTTGGACCAGTGGGCAGATTAGGCGTGGCAAAACTTTTTTTCGAGCTAGGGAGATAAAATTGGATACACAGAAAGTACTCGACAACACGAATATGAAAATGTAGACGAAATTTTAATTTGGGACCCAATGGGCGGAGTGGGCGTGACAAAAGATTTTTTAGAGCTAGAGAGATAAAATTTGATACTCAGATAGTAGTCAACAACTAATATATTGCATATTTGAATATGCAGACCACATTTTAATTTGGACCCAATGGGCTTAGTGGGCCTGGAAAAACATTTGTTTAGAGCTAGAGAGATACAATCTAAAACACTGTGATAGTGCTCGACAACACGAATATGAATATGCAGACGAAATTTTAATTTTGGCCCACTGGGGGCGTAGGCGTGGCAATATTTTATTTTAGAACTAGAGACATACAATTTAATACCCGGATAGTACTCGATAGCAAATCTTTTTTTTAGAGCTATGACATATACAATATGATACAAACATACAATATGAAAAGATATGACAACACAAATGTGAATTTGGAATCAAAATTCCAATTTGTATTTTAGCCCTAGAGGGACATGGCAAAAAAGTATTTTAGCCCTTAAAAGATAACATTTAAAACACATGTATTAGTTGGCATTACAATTACAAATTTGCGGAGGATATTTTATTTTTATTTTAGCCCTCGAGAGATGCTACACGTTAAATAGATAATACTATGCGCAACAATTACAAATATTCAATCATATTGTGGAGGAGGCATTCTTAAATGGAATCTTAGCCCTAGATATATAAAAGACAGTTAGTGTACTATATGGAAATTACTATAGGCTATATATTTTGTAATTTTTTACAGTATGGGCGAAGTGGGCGTGGCAAAACATATTTTTGGAGCTAGGGAGATAAAATTTGATACACAGATAGTGCTCGGCAACACGAATATGAATTTACGGACGAAATTTTAATTTTGGACCAGTGGGCGTGGCAAAACATATTTTTAGAGCTAGGGAGATAAAATTTGATACACCGATAGTACTCGACAACACGAATATTAATATGTGGACGAAATTTTAATTTTGGACCAGTGGGCGGAGTGGGCGTTGCAAAACATATTTATAGAGCTAGAGAGATAAAATTTGGCACACAGATATTACTCGACACTTCCGATTTAAATTTGCAGACGAAAATTTTATTTTCGATCAGTGGGCGAAGTGGGCGTAGCAAAACTGTATTTTACCCCCGGATAGATAAAATTTGATACACTGGTAGTACTCTGCTACACGAATATGAATTTGCAGACGAAATTCTAATTTTTGACACAATGGGCGGAGTGGGCGTGGCAAAACTTTGTTTAACAGCTAGAGAGATAAAATTTGTAACACAGATAGTACTCAACAATACAAATATGAAAATCCAGACGAAATTTTAGTTTTGGACGCTATGGGCATATTGATTGCGGCAAAACTTTTATTAGTCCTAGAGAAATAAAATTTGATTCTGACTCAACAACACGTATATTAAGAAAATAATAAGAAAATAAAATAATAAGAAAACGAAATTTAAATTTTGGATTAGTGGGTAGAGTGGGCGTGGCAAAAATGCATTTTGATCTGAGAGAGATAAAAATTGATTTACAGATAGTACTCGGCACTTCTGGTTCAAATATGCAGACGAAATTGTTATTCTCAATCAGTGGGCAAAGAGGGTAATAAAAAGCTATAATATTTGGCATACAAATAATATCCGATACCAAAAAGTTTTTCAAAAAGTACATTTATTGTGCCAAAAATACAATTTATTTTGCCTAAAAACACACTTTTATTGCGCTAAAAAGTACAGTTTATTGTTCTTAAAAGGACATTTGTTGTACTCAAAAATGTTTTCATTATATGTATAAAAAAGTTAATTAATTATACCAAAAATTACTTTAATGCTTTATTCGTACCAAAAAGTAGAATATATTTTTATTAAAACGTGCCTTTTATTGTACACAAAAAGAACGATTAATTGTAGCACAAAGTATCTGTATTGCACAAAAAAGTTCTTTAAATGTATTAATAAGTACTTTGACTGTACCAAAAAGTTCTTTAATTGTGCCAAAAATTACTCATATTGTATCAAAAAGTACTGTTGTTGAAGCAAAGAGCAAGGACTAGAAGAGTTTTATCTTAAATGTATAATAGTTTTAATTTTTATTTGCTGACACTTTTGACAATGTGTTTTTCAGAGTTGTGTCAGTAAAGTTATTTGAGGTAACAAATTTTTTTCAGAGCGTACAAGGCCGAAGCCTAAGCTTAGACCTTTAAGTAGACGACATATTGTAATTTTTCGTCAAGTCAGCAATAGCAAAGCATTGCCGGGTCCACTAGTCCTTTATATAGGAGATAGCAGTCCCACCGTTTTTTCCACGTATATGATTTACATATAGAGTGTTCAAAACCGAAACAGAAAACCGTCTAACCGGTTTTTTTTTCTCCGAAACCGTATGCCGGTTTCTTAAAAAATCACAATTTAGAGTAACCGAGCGTACCAGGGCGACAAAGAAAACAATAACGGGAAAATTATACTATTTTTCTAGTAGATGCTGTTGAGCACAACAAGAATCTGTTTTTCAAATTTCACAAAACCCCCAAAATCTTGAATTACGGGTAAAAACCCGTTTTTTTCGTACCTTCATGCACTTATAAGCCAGTAACGCGGGTAAATAAGAACCGATTTTGAGTTTTTCTGAGGATTTGGAAAGAAGAGACTTTCCAACAATATATAGTGTTTGTTCTGATAAAATTCAACTAATTCATTATATTATTACAAAAGCAAACAGTTGAAAATATAGCAATACTATGAAATCGCCCGTCCTTCCGCTGGAAATACCCATATTTTCAAAAACTTCTGTTTTGAAGAGCTGAATATAAATTAATTTAAATGGTCTAATCAGTTGCAAGGGCTATGGTAAAAAATTCCTTTTTTACATTTAACTGCACATTTTATTTTAATTTACAATTTTCGAAAAACCGAACAAAACCGGTTAACTCGGTTTTTTACTAAATCATGTATTCGAAAACCGAATTGTTAGAAAAATGTATTTTTCGAATAAACCGGAAACCGGTTTTTGAAAAATTCAAGTATTTGAAGACTATATTTACAAAGGAACTCGTAAAGATGTTTAAGACTTTCACTACTATAGTGCTCGAATAGTTATTAAAGAATATTTGATTTGTAAAAGATGATAATTTATATCCTGACCTTCTAGAGATTGGAATAAATATTTTCGGAAGTTTTTTTAATAGAAACGCTGTTGCCTGGAGAATATTTTAAAACCAGAAACTCTATCTGACATTGCATTGAAAATTATCTTAAGTGGCGAGACGCATATTTTCTCTCACGACAAATGCACACTCTTTACCGATTTATACAAAGATAAACGTGATTGCTTTTACATAAAATGCTCTACAAACTATTTTACTTGTAGGAAGATGTGAAACATAATATACGGCGAAGTTTCTCAAAGAACAGCCAACAACAGCAAAATGAAAACTTTATATATTTTCAGTTTTCGTTTATTTCGTATTTTCCTTCTCCACTTGTGCTCCTCTGGTTTACTTTGTGTGCTCGAGGTTAAATTGATGAAAAAGTTATTGAGGTTTCAACGTATTTTCATATAATTTTTATTTCTTTTTGGAATTGGGGGCCACCGTTCCCCCGACTCTTCATATTTTGTGATTTTCTTATCGGGGTCAGGAATTGGTCGGGTAGGGAGATTGTATGCGTGTATGCATTTTGGTAAGAAACAGAAAAAGTTATAAACCAAAACTAACAAATGTCAATATTTCCCTTGCAGTTCTACTAGTGTGTGTGTGTGTGAGTTGCCGTTATTATTGACTTTGTAGCAAATTACAATATATAAATTTAAATAAAAATAACAACCCCAAAGGACTTGGAAAATATCATCAGCGACACGAAAGTGAAATTGCAACAAGAAAATTGCAGTGCCTGCAGTAACATGTCGTGTTAGTCTGCGGCGGGAATGGTTGAAATATCACGAAATTGGCTAATGGAGCAAAAGAGAATGTAGGTTAGGGGAAAACCCTATTGATGATACGTTTTTAAGGCGATGAAACTTAGTTATAAAACATTTTCCATAGAGATGTTTGTAGTTTGTCTGAAGCGAATTTGAAGGCATCAGCAATTTTCTTCAGCCGTGCACCATGGAATTCGCCGAAATATTAATCATTATGCAGTATCGTGATTTGATGTCCGATCGAAACGAGGCTCATATTCATTCCTATTCATGGTTTTTCAAGGGCAACATTTTGCCTATTGAACAATTATGGTAAATTTTTGTTTTTAATTACATGATTACACCCTACAGAGTATAGATTGATTAATTTCGTTACATGTTTTCTTTTTAACAGTAGTTATAATTGCTTGAACAAAAGAAACGTATGCGCAGTTATGAAAATTAAAATGAAGAAAATCAAAATATACTTTTCCAGGATATTCAAGGACGAAGGATGTTTTCCAAAATTCGATGTCTTTAAACCACAAGCACCATTCATTTTAATCCTTCAGTCCTCAAGAGTAGGTGGAAACTTATCAGGCGATACTATGATCGTCTTAATCCGATGTCGCGTTCAAATATTATTCCAACAGGAACTTAGCTATCTTTTCACAAATGTGCTGCAGATGACAAACTTTAGACAGCTATAAATTATTATTTCGACATAAAACAAACCGCCTTGTAACGGCAGCAACGAGGTAAATATATGTGTAAAATTCAATCGAAAGCGAAGGGAATTAACATCCTAAAGTAAGTCTTTTGGGTCGATTTATTTTGAAATTACCCTATGTATTTGAGTTAACAGCTTCCATTCTTTGCTTTATAAACTTTCAAAGAAAAGGTAAAGGTACTTTCCATCCAACATAAATGCTAATAACGCCTTCAGTTTGGCCCTGTTGTGAGTTTAATGTAGTGTCATCAAAGAAATTTTCCGAGAAAACCTCTTCAACATTTTTAGTAAACTTCTTTTCTTGCATCGGCATAACGAAGAACTCTAACTTAACCGAAGAATAGTAAGAGAAAAGTGCATATCGCGATAGTAACTAAATTAAAGGGTAGCAAGCTAACTCTCACGTAGCACAAATATCACGTGTATCATTCATATACGCTTTGGTTGTAATTTTGCCACGCATACTGGCACGAACAACCCAAGGACCAGATTGTTTTATTTACATTTACTTGGCTGAAGTTTTTTAAACTATATTAACACAAATTAATGGGCCGCACACAATTACTGCACTAGTTTTATGTTATCACCCAAAATTACGCAAGTCACGATTGTGTTTGAAAACAGTGTATTCAGTACACTGGATTGCAAAAGTGTTTAAATTTTTATTATTAAATCAACTTAGACAAAATTTAAATTTGGAATAAAGTGATATAAGTTTACCAAGGGTACACAAATTAAATGTACACTTTTGTTGGAATAATATGAGAAGTCGTTATGTTAAGATATTTTTGAATGATTAATTACTAATCTCTAAAGACACAAATGAAATATGTCTTATGAAATATGCCATAACATTGGAAGCCTCATATGCACTTACCATATTTTACATCTGTAACTCAAATGTTATACGGGCCACGCTATCTCTTCATCGCCCTCTGAGTACAATCCGGGTATCAGATTTATTTCTTTACAACTAAAATACAAATTCTGAGTTTTGTTAAGTTTTAACAGGACAAAGTTTTGGAGAAAAAAACTGGAAGTCTAGGCGCGCCCCTTCTGGAACCTCCCATACAAATGTACCACTCCGCCCAAATTTAGAAATCGGAAATTTTATGTTTCACTAAGGTTGAGGGTATATGTAAGTCGGGTTGCCCGACTAAAACTTTCTTACTGTTTAGTGATAGTGTTTTTGTTTGCTCTGTTTGGATGGATTTCAGGGGGAAGTATGGTTCCTCCATTTTTTTCGTTCTCTGTTTGTGGTCTTTATTTCGTGTCAATTTGGTTGATTGTTCAATAAAAAAGGGGGATTCGCTTCTTAAGTATCACCTGCTGATGAGACCTCTGGCGAGGGACGAAAGCTCTCCAGCAAGCCTACTATTTTGGTTCTTTAAAGGAGCATTTGTTGTATTTCTGCTATTTCTCTGGCTTTGTTTTTCAGGTGATTATTTTGTTATCTTTTGTCCGGTTAATTTTGTGGTTTATTTGTTATTTGTTTTTTATTTTATAGTTCTTAGGGTGACATTAACAATATTAATAATATATTTTAATGATATAAATAATATTAATATTATGTTAGATAAGTTTCGATTTTTTTTTTTTTTTTTTGGTTTGTTTTTTAGGGTAAGGGTTTAGGTTACTTTTCTATATGTGTAGAATATTTTTTTATATATTATTTTTATTAATGGTGTTTCCCTTTAGTTCATGGCTATTGGAAATGTATAATGTTTCTTATAGCAGTTGAGGGAGCGATCTATGTACTTACGTCGCTGTTCAACGCCAGCTTAATAGTGTATAGAAGGAATGTTAATTGATTTGCTATTTATTATGCACTATTCTCCGCTTGATTTCCTGGCAGACAATATTTTTCTTATTGACGGAAGATCCGAGGTAGGTAGATTCATCCACTACCTCAAAAAAAAATTTGCAACGTTCACGATGCGTCTCCGTCGAAAGCATTATTTTTGTTTTGACCTGAACGATGATAAAACTGCAGTAACATCCCGCAGATTTGGGCAAATGACGCTAAATCATCGGCGTAGGCTAAGAGCCACATCTCTTATGGAATATTGTGACACCATCCTTTCTCATTACATTCTCCACAACTACTTTAAATAGTGCACAAGACAAATTATCAACCTGCCTAAGACCTTCTTTCGTATTTAATGGTTTAGAGTGATCCTGACTAATCCTAAACGACGATTTTGTGTTCTCTAAGGTAACAGGTGGGCCAAAAAAAAGTCATCCGATGTTGTTTGACTCTCAAGTTTTTTTCTAAATGAAAAACTTCGATTCTGTTTTTGGATTATGTTTATTTGAATTACGTCTCTCTGGGAAATGCGTCTCTCTCGGTCATATTGTTGAACCGATTGTAATAAAATTTTTATAATCTACAAGGTGGGCCAAAAGAAGTCATCCGATGTTGTTTGGCTCTCATTTTTTTCTAAACGAAAAACTTCGATGCTGTTTTTTGCTTATGTTTATTTGAATTTTTAGAATTTTATTGGTTATCTGTTATCTGTCAAATGGACGCCGTCACAATTGGTTGCCATACAGGTTCGTTTTATGGCATTCGTCACATCGGCAAGAACTTCGGGCGAAAGATTCTCGCACTCGTGTTGAATGTTGTCCTTGAGGGCTTCCAGGGTCTCGGGCTTGTTCATGTAAACACGGGACATCAAAAAAAACCCCACAAAAAAAAATCTTAAACGGTCAAAAATAAGAGCCCACATTGTACATTCTCAAAGGCGTATTAACTTTGCAGGAATACCAACCTATAACATGTCTTTGCTGAGTCTATGCTTTATCGAAGAGTCAAAGGCAGCTTTGTAGTCGAAAAATACTTAGGTGGTAAGTGCCTATCTGCTTTTCCAGAGTTTTCTCCAGGATTATATGTGATCTGATTTGATTTGATTTTCTACACTTGGCCTTAAACGTTCACACAATATACGTGAAAGGACCTTGTACCCAATTGGTAACATACTTATTCCACGGTAGTTCTTACATTCACTACTTTGATCTTTTTGTATATAAGACATAATAGACTGAAACTCCAATATCCGGGCATTATCTCCCCCAACAAGCTGTTCTCCATGAGCTAAATTATGCTCCTAACCAGCACTGTCCCTCTTGCCTTAAACAATTCAACCGGGATACAGCTGCTTTGTTATTTTAAAGACAAAACTTATCTTGATCTGACTCGGAAGTGGGCAGTTAATACCATCGTCATGGATTGGAGCGGGGTTCTCTGGAGTGTTTTAAAGTGCTTAAATGTTTTATCTGTTTCTTCAGTACGTTATCGGGGTCCTGACCATCGCTGTCCTTGCAGGAGGGCAGACCTGTTCCACATATTCTCGCCTTAACACTCAGATAGAATTTTCGAGGTTCCCCTCTTCTTTGGAACAACACTGTGCACTCATCCTGTCGTCTGTTCATCTCTTTTTTTTCCGCCTCTCGCCTCTTCGCTCTGTGCCCCTCACAAACAGCTCGCGTTGCCATTGGCCGCAGTTTCACCATGTATACAACATCTGTCTCTACCGTGGCATTGCGACGTCCATAATGATGGGACGGTTTTGAGTAGTACGATTCTCGCAGACCGTTTTAAGGAGTCGGCTATATATTGTCACTGCGAGGTAGTATTTTCAAGGGTTGGAGCATCTCAAAGCAGTTCAGTTAGGTGTTTGGAGCATGCATCCGCTACCTCTGTGGTCTGCAGTTTTCCGATGACCAACATTCGCTGGGCCTAGTTACGTACGTTTTTCGTCATTGTTAGCATTGCACAGTGGTTCCTTTTTGTTTTTTTTTGGAATTAATTCTGTAACTTTTGAACGGATAATGCTATCTTGATGAAATTTAAAATAGTTAAAGCTGAGGTGTTTTCGAGATGATTTGGAAATATTCGGCTCCCGAGGTAGTGTGGGGGCCACTGCGTGGCCCTCCAAAGTTGGTCACCTCGGGTGTTTCAAAATTTCAAATGCTTGAGGAATGTGCATTTATGAACCGATTTAAAAGATTTTTTGCATTTAGATAGTGCTTCGAAAAACCTTCAAAAAACATGCTTACACGCACATGTTATCTCATTTAGGTCAAGAGATATTTGAGAAAATAAAAAAAATTGTGTCATTTTTGGACGAGGTTGATTTAGTATTTTTAAGGGTGTGAGCTCAGTTTTTCCTTGATTTTAAAGATATTTATATCGTTAGTTAGCTTATAAAATTCTGAATGAAATTGCTGAAAAAATAATTCAAATATTTTGTTCCAATCAAAAGTTATAAGCATCGCAAGTAAAAGTTTCCAAAAAAAGGCATATTTTTACTGTTTTTTTGCAAAAAGGCGACTACATTCTTTCGTTTGTAAAAAAAATATTTCTTCCGGGAAGTGGCAATTTCTTTATTATTCCTCATAGAAATGTTGATGCAGATGCATTTAATGCTAAATTTGAATCAGTTCAGCAAAATGGTTCCCCGGCAAGGGAAGTCAAAAATACCCCATTTTTGAAAAAAAAAATTTTTTGTTTTTGAAAATTCTCAAATCGCAAAGCGCCAACGAGAAAGCTCATTATATATTTTTTTGACCACATATGTGGACTAGTTAACCGTAACGTATTTCAACATCCCTGCCATAAACAAAGACAGTGTGGCCATTTTAGTAAAAAATTCGGAATTTTGGAACATATTTTCCCCGTTTTGGGAATTTGGGTAGTTTGTTGTAAGATATGGCAACATATTGTTATTCGTTTTTTTAAGGACAATTTTATGTACATTATTCCAAAATTTCGTTAAGATATTTCAGTCCATTTGGATTTTACGCTATTTTTCATATAAGATATTATTTCTCCAAAAACTACGTTTTGACCAAATTTCATATTTGACTCAGAATTATGTCCAAAATAAAATGTGCTTTTAATTAATTTTTATAAATTATTAAACTTTATGTAATTCCCTTTCCATTGATATGCAATACTTGTATGTCAAGAGTCTAGTTATTCTTTATAATTATAATCAAACTTCACTACCTCCGTAATAAAAGTATATATCGTGAAACACACATATATATGGGGGCTATATCTAAATCTGAACCGATATGCTTAGTTTTGTTATCACATCATAATAGTGTAAAAAAACTAAGATGTCCAAAGTTTTGTTAACACCAGAACAAAAATGTGGTTTTTGGCTACAATAATGTATAAAAGGTTATGTTAATTTGGATGGGAGGTACCAGAAGGGGCGGGGCAAGCGGACCCATTATTTCAGTATATACTACACGCTGTCAAATAATAATACCATCCAAATTTTAGCTTCGTAGAGCCCTCCATCAGGAAGTTAGTGACAATATAGTGGTTTTAGTGAAATAGGTAATTTTGTATGGGTGGTACTTGAGGGGGCGTGGCTATTTCGCCCATTTTCCAACCAACATCGCGACTAGTAAATTTAATGCCACTGGTAAATTTCTATTGAAATTCATTAAGAACTACTCCATTTATCGTCGTAACCATTTACCCAGCCGGCCAGACGGACATAGTTTTATTGGGTTAAGAAGCCCCGAAACTTATTTTTTCTGAAGAAATCTAGGGTCTCAGTTATATGCACTGATGGGCTTAACTTCTTCCCGTATAAAATTATATATTTCCTATTCGGTGTTACTGAGATTATACAAATTTTGTTCAAAATTTGTTAAAAATGGTAATAATAACAATAAAAAGCAGCAAAAACATATGAATATTGCATTAAAAATCAAATTTATAACTTAAAAAATAATTTTGCTTAAAATATTTATGCAATAAGATAAATTTTTAGTACACATGAGACTAAAAAATTATTATGGAGTCGTTACTTTTAAATAAATCTTACAAGCCCATAGACTCTTTAATTAAGTTATTTATGATTTATAAATCCCTATACACAGGAATGAGAGACAAATTACGAAAAATGTCGCTTATTGCATAAACATATCCAGCAAAATTATTTTTAAAGTTATAAATTTGATTTTTAATGCAATATTCATATGTTTTTGCTGCTTTTTATTGTTATTATTACCATTTTTAACAAATTTTGAACAAAATTTGTATAATCTCAGTAACATCGAATAGGAAATATATAATTTTATACGGGAAGAAGTTAAGCTCATCAGTGCATATAACTGAGACCCTAGATTCCTTCAGAAAAAATAAGTTTCGGGGCTTCTTAACCCAATAAAGCTATGTCCGTCTGGCCGGCTGGGTAAATGGTTACGACGATAAATGGAGTAGTTCTTAATGAATTTCAATAGAAATTTACCAGTGGCATTAAATTTACTAGTCGCGATGTTGGTTGGAAAATGGACGAAATAGCCACGCCCCCTCAAGTACCTCCCATACAAAATTACCTATTTCACTAAAACCACTATATTGTCACTAACTTCCTGATGGAGGGCTCTACGAAGCTATAATTTGGATGGTATTATTATTTGACAGCGTGTAGTATATACTGAAATAATGGGTCCGCTTGCCCCGCCCCTTCTGGTACCTCCCATCCAAATTAACATAACCTTTTATACATTATTGTAGCCAAAAACCACATTTTTGTTCTGGTGTTAACAAAACTTTGGACATCTTAGTTTTTTTACACTATTATGATGTGATAACAAAACTAAGCATATCGGTTCAGATTTAGATATAGCCCCCATATATATGTGTGTTTCACGATATATACTTTTATTACGGAGGTAGTGAAGTTTGATTATAATTATAAAGAATAACTAGACTCTTGACATACAAGTATTGCATATCAATGGAAAGGGAATTACATAAAGTTTAATAATTTATAAAAATTAATTAAAAGCACATTTTATTTTGGACATAATTCTGAGTCAAATATGAAATTTGGTCAAAACGTAGTTTTTGGAGAAATAATATCTTATATGAAAAATAGCGTAAAATCCAAATGGACTGAAATATCTTAACGAAATTTTGGAATAATGTACATAAAATTGTCCTTAAAAAAACGAATAACAATATGTTGCCATATCTTACAACAAACTACCCAAATTCCCAAAACGGGGAAAATATGTTCCAAAATTCCGAATTTTTTACTAAAATGGCCACACTGTCTTTGTTTATGGCAGGGATGTTGAAATACGTTACGGTTAACTAGTCCACATATGTGGTCAAAAAAATATATAATGAGCTTTCTCGTTGGCGCTTTGCGATTTGAGAATTTTCAAAAACAAAAAATTTTTTTTTTTCAAAAATGGGGTATTTTTGACTTCCCTTGCCGGGGAACCATTTTGCTGAACTGATTCAAATTTAGCATTAAATGCATCTGCATCAACATTTCTATGAGGAATAATAAAGAAATTGCCACTTCCCGGAAGAAATATTTTTTTTACAAACGAAAGAATGTAGTCGCCTTTTTGCAAAAAAACAGTAAAAATATGCCTTTTTTTGGAAACTTTTACTTGCGATGCTTATAACTTTTGATTGGAACAAAATATTTGAATTATTTTTTCAGCAATTTCATTCAGAATTTTATAAGCTAACTAACGATATAAATATCTTTAAAATCAAGGAAAAACTGAGCTCACACCCTTAAAAATACTAAATCAACCTCGTCCAAAAATGACACAATTTTTTTTATTTTCTCAAATATCTCTTGACCTAAATGAGATAACATGTGCGTGTAAGCATGTTTTTTGAAGGTTTTTCGAAGCACTATCTAAATGCAAAAAATCGGTTCATAAATGCACATTCCTCAAGCATTTGAAATTTTGAAACACCCGAGGTGACCAACTTTGTAGGGCCACGCAGTGGCCACCACACCACCTCGGGAGCCGAATATTTCCAAATCATCTCGAAAACACCTCAGCTTTAACTATTTTAAATTTCATCAAGATAGCATTATCCGTTCAAAAGTTACAGAATTAATTCCAAAAAAAACCAAAAAGGAACCACTGTGCATTGTGCGTAACTTAACATCAGTAAGGTATTGATCGGTGTCAATGTTCGCAACCCTGATAACTCATACGTATAGAACACTCGATGCGTGCCATCCATCGACTACCACGTGATCAATATGACTCCTCGTAATTTGATCTGGAGATAACCATGATGCCTTGAATGAATATTTTTATGGGCAAATCTAATGCTGCTAACTACCATATTTCTTGCCACAGAGAAGTCAATTAATCAAATGCTGCTAACTACCATATTTCTTGTCGCAGAGAAGTCAATCAGTCTGATGCCATTGTTCGACGAACTCTTTAGGACTTTAAAATTGCCAACATTTTGTTCAGTAAAAAAAACCCTATACAAATATTTCTATCTCCATTATGTAGACTTACTATATACAGTAGACTTAAAAAGTTAATATAAAAAGATTTAAAAAAAATTCGAATGCTGACACGCCTCAGGCTGACCAATCAGCATTAAGAAAATAAAAAAGTTCTTTCATATGCGGAAATTTTCTGTAGACTTTTAGTGGCATTAAACAGGAGAACAATTTTTCCAATGCTGTCGTTAAAGAAAAATAAATGTGTATCATGTGCCAACGGTTTGACATGACTACTTGTTAATTTTTGATATACTATGAAAGTGTTTAGTTGGGCTTGTCGTCGAAACCGACAAACTTGCATCTCTTCTCTCGATGTAAATGTACGAGTACGTGCATCATGAAATGCAACTGTGTTTGTGCATTCTGCGGTAGTCAGGCCACCACATGAAGGCAGCTTCGATCACAATTGCAAGACAAAACTCAGTCAAAAGGATTCGTTCGTGCCTCTACTTGGTGACAACAAACGAACGTGTATTTGTAAGTATATATGTGTTTACATGTGTACGAGTATATGTTTGTAAGTCATGTTATGTGAAGTTGTTTATTAGTCGAGATGTTTTTCACGTGCTACGTTGTTGTTGTAGCTGCTGTTGTAGATGTTTTTAATGCCATGAAAGACAACAACAGTAACAACTTAAATCAGTTTTTCTTCTTTTGAGAGGGCTTGTTGGAGTATGACGAGTTTACTTACAGCGCACACCAAAAGTAATACAGTGGGGGCCCGAAAGGACAATACATACCATATAGCAAGTACATATCAAATAAAAATAGAACCGATTATCGCAGAATCGTGTTAACTCTCACATGCGTGAAGCTCTGCTAACATATCATTTATGGAACGCATTAAAGTAAAATTATATACAATATTCTAAAATAACTACATATATGTTATAATATATCTGTCCGGAACCGTATGCAGCGTTGTGATGTAAGTTTCTTCTGCGTTTGGTTACTAGCATTTGAAGCACTAATTAATCAAGTGAGTACCTTGGCTGCAAGTAGGTGGTGATCCGAGTCAATATTTGCACCGCGCATCATAAGTAGGGCCTTCACGCTTTAGACATGTCTTCCAACGATTAACACGTAATCACTTGTTCCTAGTCTCTGGATCGGTGCATATCCATGTTGCCTTGTGGATATCTTTATGCAGGAATCTGGTTCCACTCATTACCATGTTTCTTGCCGACACAAAGCTCACCAGTCGGAATCCGTTCTCCCCGAACAATTTGTTATGTTATGGGCAGGGCAGCGGCATATGTTTCCTCCTGGGGCTCATAGAATGCATCTTTAATGTCCTGTTCTTTGTCTTTCGTCGGGGCGTGTACACAAATCAGCGTGATGTACAAGTATTTCGCTTTGATGCGGATAGTGGCTATTCGGTCACTTAAAGGATATAACCGCGAGACCCGATGTGAGTCTCTGTATTAATTAACATCCAAAGTCGTGTCTTTCTGCTTGAACGCTGTAAAAGATGCCAAAGTTCATTCGTCGTGTGCATCCATGTCCCGTTCTTTGCATTTCCTGTATGGCTGTGATGTCAGCCTTGTATTTGTCGAGGGCATCCGCCAGTTGGATATAGACACCATATTTGTAGAGAGTTCATACAATCCAAGTGCATACCCTGAAAACGTGGTCCTTTTAACATTTAAGGGAATCGTCGACATATGGGGTGTTCCGTATGTTACTCTTCCTCTGTGTTTTCATAGCCAATATAAGACCTGAAAGCTTGTGATTGGCCGTTGGAAACGTTGGCAGCCTTACGAAGATGTAGCAACCGTGAGTTTGTGTGTCAGTTTGAAGCGCAAGTTTTACATTGCATCCCCATTGCATTCAACTAACTTTAACTTATCAACTCTTATCTACCGAATGTAATAAGCTTCTGTTTAAGTCTGATAGCATGGGGAAGTCATTTAGCATAATTTTCCCATTCCATTTTTATGAAGGTTACAGCAAAACATGAGTCGGCTTTCCCATATAAATATCTCAATTTGCATCCGAGTTATTTATAACTTTGCCAGAGATGTTAAAATACCGAACATGAATCTTCAGCCATTGATTGCAATTTTTAGTAAAATCGACCAAAACGTCAGTTATGTAGCTGAAACAGTTCTGACACAATTATATGCCAAAATTGTGCCCAATACACGCTAATAGTGCAAATGATTGTTTGTTATAGCCCTCATACAACGTCGACCACCCTTTCAATTTTCAATTGGACTATATTTTTTGACAGCGAACATGTATAACAATCACACATGAATTGCTTGTTTAGATCTCCACCTGTAGGATTTTCCGGGTTTGGTTACTGTAAACCAGAATGTGTGTTGCTTGCCTATTTGGTTCGTTATGCACACATTCTCTTTCGTATGTATATGTGTGCATATGATACATACTTAGTTAACCAAACATGTTCATCTCCTGCTGCAATACTCTTATAGGTACTGAAAAACACCTCTAGAATTCATTTACATTATAAACAAACATACATTTTTTTTTAGACTTTTACTCTTATTGTCAATGTTTTTCTCTGTTAGTTTTTTGTTTTTAGTATATTCTCTTGTGAGTACAACTCATAAAAACCCATCAACAATAGTCCTTTCCTTTGTATGTGTATGGGCTCGGCTTGTGTGTGTGCGAGCACTGAGTTTTTGCAATGACCGATGTGGTTGTTTTGCAAGACTACGAGTTCATCTACCCGAAGGGACTTTATTCTCTTGCAAGGTTTTATACTCCTGAAGAAAAACAGGACATCGAATACGTACAAATTGATGTCATTTCGTATCAGCTTTTATGGAACATGAAAAGGACATTTCTTCATTCAAATATTTATAGGTTGAGTTTTATTTCAGTGGCTAAAGAAATGTTATTAATGGCAAAACAAGAAGACATTTGTTTTAGAGGGACGTATTTATATGTGAAGAGAAGGATGTCGAAAGTAGGCTGAATATGCGCAATACTGCATTGTTTCAATGTTTAAGTTAGGTAAAAATTCAATAAAAGGAATTAGAAAGCACGGAAATAAAACCATTTTATTACAACTTGATTGTTAAAATTTTGTTTTTGTTTGTTTTGTTTTGATTTGAAATTGGCAATAGACTAAGGTATTATGCCTTGAGGTTCAATCCTATAGGCCACAATCCGCAACAAATCGAAATAAGTCTAGCTGATTTGTGCATATGCCCGACACAAGATAAAGACGAAGAGATTTAAGATACATACATATATTCTACTATTGCCTAGGGGAAACACATGATCTCTGTCGTGGCCACGACACTAAAATTATCCTGGGAGATTTAAGTACAGAAATACAACTCCACACGTCCGACAACGCAACCTTCATCTAGTGTTTACCAACCAGCCAGTGAACGGTTATTACAGCTATGATGTTCCTCAGGTGGACTCTGGACTGGTTTTGCACAAATCTTGCTATCCGTTTACTCATTGTACGCCAAATTTGTTTGTTCCCCGCAATTAGCTGTTTCCCCCTTGTGAGAGGGGCCCCAATAAGACACTAAACGTCTCCCGAGTTCACGGTTGTGGCGGCCATTGCCAATGCATCGGCTCTTTGGTTGCCATATATGTTCCCATGTCCTGGTGAGCCATGTAAAGGTAACCGTCGAATGTCTCGCTATTTCCTCAAGAGACGAACGGCATTCTCGGACATTTCTCGAAGTGGTGTACATGTTCTTCTGGGATCTGATCAGTACTATCAGTAAGAATATGAATATTGTCGCCCAATATCCCACGATACTGAATTTTCTCTTCGGCTATTCTAATGGACCTATTTCGACCTGAACTATGCTACACAGATCCGGTAGTCTCCACAGCCTGCTCTTTCCTTGATTTCGAACCGTCCATGCAAATTAGGATGACATCCTCCCCAAAATTTAGGGCATTATCATCATCATCATTGTAGCACCTTTCCGGAATGTTCCTTATGAAACCCGGATCGAAGATAGGTTCTGGTATGGTGTAATCCGTGTGACAACTCACATAGATTAGGTCCAGAATTTTGGCATGGTCATAGCTCCTGTGCATCCATGCTTTTGTGGCGTCTAAACCCATTGCGGTTTTCGCTGCTATTTTCCTCACCTCAATGTCCGGGGGTAACCAGTTTATGTTCGTAAACAGTGTCTTAGTTGGAGTAGTTCTAAGTGCCCCTGTTATCATGATTCCCACCAAGTCCTAATGCGCTCGAATTTCAGTCTTTGGGACGCTCGTAGAATAAGATGTGTTAAATAACTGAATCATATAACCAATTCACAGTTTTGCCCTTTTGCAGCAGTATAGGTTCGTTGACGCTTTGCTATTCCTGGCCTGAGTGTTCAGATTCCTATTCAGTTTACTGTTTAATAATAGCCCAATGTTTGGCAAACTGAGGGATTTTGTATCTCCGTGTTCAAGGGCGTAGCCAGGATCTAACGAAGGGGGGGGGGGGCAGTCGGTTTTACATTTAATGTTAATAGTTTGTTTACAAAAAAAACAATTAAAACTAAGTACCTAACGAAAAATCAATACTCATTGTTTTACTCATATTTTATTAAACAAAGGTAGACAGGTTAAAAAAAATATTTTTATTCATCTGTTGTTTTTGGTTTTTTTTGGACATATAAAATTTTAAGCCGAAATTCTTGAGCAATTTTAAAATTTTTTTTCTTGTGTTATTTGAAACAAACTGTGCACAGAATAACCATTTTTTTATTCTGAATTTCTCATGTTTATTTTTTTTAAATGTGTCAAAGTCGATTGAAAAAAAATAATTTTTGACTTTAATTTCAAATATTTTTTGGGGTTTATACTCTCAAATCGATTTTCGCAGACCATAGTTGGATTTTCGGATATGCCGTCTTCGACAAAGTTGTTTTAAATAAGTCTTGCTTATCAGAAATCCCAACAATACCTTGGCGAAACTCTATTCAACCCCTTAAACACTATTCAAAGTAAAAAAAAACTTTAAATAAAATTTGGTACGAAACCGTCATTGTAACTCAAAAATCTAATGATGCAGTACAATTCCGAATAAGGTTAAAACCGTCGAGTCCGGTCTTGTCTATTTTTTTGACTACCATAGTGTTCTTATTCACAGAATGTAATCTACAAATCCAAAGAACTAATTAATTTAGTATTATAAGAGTTGTATTAATTAAAACTCTCTATTTTAACAAAATATTCTTAAAACGTTTATTGAATTTCAAATATTAAATTGAACTGAACTGAGGAAATAATTTAAATTTTCTCATAAACTAAAATCGATTTGACAATAAAACCGTTGACAATATAAAAATAATTATAATATTTTTAATGAAAGTAAATACAAGCAAAGTGGAAATTATATGAGTCGCCCACAGTATCATGTCTTGTTTAAAGAATCGATTCGAAAATCGAGTACGGAATCAGTTGGCTCAAAAATGATTAGTTTCACACTCGATTGCTTTTTTAAATATTTATACTGTGTTCATTCAATTGGCTGCATGTGGCTCGCATCGAAGTACCTCACTCTGTCACTCCAATTTCCCAAGACCTTGCCTTCGGCCTGTAGCTCATGGATTGGTATGATGATATTGGCCTTTAGTGTTTGAATCGCTTCTGGATTAAAATAAACTATGATTTTAAAATTGGGACCGGCCGTGGCATAGTGGTTAGAACACGCGACTACCATGCGGGAGATCGCAGGTTCAAACCTGGCTCCAGTCATCTTAAAAGAAAAAAATAAATAAAATTTTCTTTCATTGTCGGCTCCCCTTGAATGTTGTTTGACAGCAACTTCGCAGTATTAAGCGTCGATTCAATCGTCGTGTCTAGTAAGAGCTTCTCAAACAGTGACGTTCGCATTCGTCGATAAATAAGTAGGTGCCGTTAGTTGTGAATCTAAAAATAGAAAGCGTGTTAATTCACAACAACGCGAGAAGCTATCCCATACCTCATTCATGGGGTGCAAAGGGAAATTAAGTTAAGTAAGTTATGATTTTAAAATTAACTTGTATTTGGTCCACCTTAAAAAGTAAACACGTTGGGTCTTAAGTATCTGAAAAGCGAATTCAATTCTGGAAAAGTGTCAGTCTGTCTGGGCGGCTGGCTGGTGTGAAGGAGAATTCGAGTAAACTTTACTGACCCTTTTAAAGATTTAACAGTTTTATTAATATTCAAAATTTGGTTTTAACTTCTTAAATAAAAATATAACTTCCTAATGAAAAGCTGGAAGATATTTGAATTTGGTACATTTACATACATACTAAGTATCTTTCTTGCAATTGCACTAAATACAGTTAACATTTTGCACAATCTAATCAGTTATTGAACGTTACCTTACGAATAAAAAAGAGCCTCGCTCTGCGTACTAGTTATTCCAATACAATGTAGTCTAAATTTTCCCAATAATTTCAAGGAGGAACTTGTAATATTTTTTGATTTTATTAACACTTTCTAAACTCTACCAATTCTACAGCTTTGCTACATGGCTGTAAACGTCTGGCGAACAATTACCACTGCACAAGCAAAACAATAACGATACATAAGTACTTTTACTTAAAAATCAGTTAATTTCATTGAATCCGAGTTAAAAAATATCCACTACAAATTTTGAGAGTGGACATGTGGTGAATGTTTTTATTAGTCAGTTCACCTTTTGTAAAATTTCGGTACTATTTTATTTTAATTTTCATACTTTCTAGGATTTTGACCAATTTTTCAAGCTGTAGGGGGGGGGGCAGCTGCCCCCCCCTGCTCCTACCTGGCTACGCCCTTGTCCGTGTTATTAGCATCAGTTCCGTTTTACTCGGGTTTACATCCAAGTAGTGAAGTACCGTGAACCACCACCACCTTGGAAATATTTGACACGCCCAGACTGGATCCAATGCGCCTACATTTTAGTAGTTTAGCAACTAAGGAGACGAACACTTGGTTAATCTCCAGTTTTTCCATTGAGTCAATTACAGATCCAGGTTTGACATTATTAAAAGCTCCTTCAATATCCAAGAAGGCGGCGAGAGCGTGTTCATTTTAGTTCAGGGATCTTTCAATGATACTGGTTATCGAATGTAAAGCAGTTTCTGTGGATTTGCCTTTCGTGTAGGCATGCTGAGTCTTAAATAGGACTTCCAGTTTAAGAGATGTTCTGATAAATGCATCAATTATTCTCTCCATAGTGTTTTGTAAGGAGGAAGATAGGCTAATTGGTCTTAAATCCTTGGCTTTAGTGTGGGATGCCCTACCCCCTTTAGGGTTAAATACAATTTTGTCGGTTTTCCATCTCATTGGAATGTGCGGCAGCTTTAGATAGGCTTTGAAGATTGTCAGAAGCCAGGGCTTCAATACTTCGATGTTATTTTGTAGATCAGTGAAGACTTATCATTGATAGAGGCCGGACAAATGGGTAACTTGCTCTCTAGAACCCTCTTAAAAATGAGCCAGTTTGTTTTTCTTGTTTAATATATCTATCTTCGGAATCCACTTCCAACGAAAGGTCAAAGTCGATATATTTATATGATCAGAATGCGAGCAATTCGTCGATACTCTCCAATTACTGACTATGTTCGAGTATTTGTCGTTAATAAGTGTAACATCTAGAATTTCTTTTCTGTTAACTACGGTTAGTTTGTTCTCAGTTTAGATAAGAATCAGGCTTTTTTGTAGGACGCATGCCTTCAGTTTCAATTCTTTCACTTTTTGTTACTATTCATATAAAGCAAAAAATTGGGCGTCGAGAGAAAATGGCAGGCAATGGGGACAATGGGGGTAATATTCGGATGCAGGAGGTAATTTTACATAACAAGCATCCATTTTTTCAGGACGTTTTCTCTCTGTACCTAAATATCGACCGTTTGCTCAGGATGCCTCCACTTTAGTTTCAGGTACTTATTTTAATCTATGTTATCAGTGCGTAAAGTTACGTAAAATCATTTGTTTACCCGCAAATCAGGATTGTGGGGTGTTTGGGAAATTTCAAAACCACATTCTTGTCGTACTCAGCAGCACCTGTCAGAATTTTACAGGTGAAACAAAGTATCTTTTTGCTTTAAAAGGCAAACGCTGGCAATGAGGAATTTGGTTTGAATGTAATAAATAACATTAAAACCGAATATCCGGTTAGACTTCGATAGATACCATCACGTACGATTAAAATTTTATCGAATTTCATATTTTCTGATGGACTCGGTTAGTATCTTCAGAACTGTTTCAGATGAATATTAAAATAGTCCAAAATTGGTGTTTGTTTCTGCAAAACAAAGTTTTGATTAATAGTCATACTATCTCACTTTTCCAAAAATGTGGACTTGGTCAGTTTTTGTGTCATCGGTATACAGATTTTAAAAGCGAGATCGAATTTTAAAAGGAGAGGAACATCCTGTATGCGTTTTGCTTACCATAGATTTTACAAGAATGTATTAGGATGATAAAGGCGTTCTATAGTAATATCAATTTCGTTATGGAAAATATGATAGATTCGTTAGAAGGTATTATAGCATGAACCTACGCAACGTTTAGAAATTATGTAGCAAAAATTTAACTATTGGTAAAATAAATAAATATGTAACATAAATGTTATTTGACAACATTTGCAATAAGTATTTTAAAACACGTAATTATAGAGAATTAATTATTTGCTTCTTGGTATCAATATTCATTTTGATCCAAAATGTAGCAATATTAGGCCATTCTTTGATTTTCGCGCAATACATATATTTTATTACTTATTATTGATCTTTTTCATCATATATTACTATTATTTCTCTCTTTTCAGATTTCTCACTTGGATGGTAGTTTAGCAATTAAAATTAATCCACATCTACCATACCGCAACGTAATACAACGAAATTTGTGCAGGATATTACAAATAAATTCAGAAATATATAAATGATTTAAAATTGGGATGAATCCCAATCAAATACAGGAAACATCCCTTACAGAGTTGGATGCCATAAATACCGGAGGTCCTGGTGACTTTACATTTATAAGATTACAAGCACAGGTAAGCCTTTATTTAAATTCCAACATATAAAATTTTAACAACAGTTAAATGTGGGATATGAAATTAAAGTGTCAGAAACACATTTGAATATGGTCGTAAAAAAAAACAAAATTTTAACAATATTTGGATTAATAAATATAAGCTTAGTGATTACATGGCTCAAAGATTGAAATCTATTAAATCTCCTTGAAATTCGTGATTTGAAAATAAAGTATAAATAATAATGTTTGTTATGTTTTTTTAAAAAACAATGCTGCTCCCTATGAAAGAAAGTCATAAACGCCAAAAAGCAAAATGGTCACATCTACCACTTCTAGCGTGTTTCCTAGTCAAAAAAAAGTCGTATCTGCCACATACAATGATAAAATGTCGGCTTTTAAGATTTTTATCCTTAGTATCTATGATTTTTTTTTTTTTTTTTTGATAGTATGACTTTTATTCTTTGTGCAATGTCATGCTCAAGTTCTTGCAAACATGACATAACATAATTTATTATATAAATTAAAAATAGCAACTAATATACGTAAAATCACTATTATTATTGCGAACAAATGCAGAGAAATTTTGAGTTTATTTGTAAAATTTGGATTTGGAAAGAGATTTTGTATGTCTACACTAGGCAAAAAAGTCATAAGTCCATTTTCTTCACTTTATCATCAAAATTTTCCTTGTTTGTTACGATAATAAAATTGAACCAGTATGAAAGTTTCAGTCGGGTTATAAATATAAATAATAATGGGCTTCCCTGAATTAGCTCTCTCGGAGCCTCAAGAACAAAAGAGTTCGTATTGATACGGAGAAGTTACAACAAAAAACAACAATTAAAACACTGAAACACAAACACATGTAAGGCTTTCAATGTCGTGGTGCCAATAGCCGATCATGCCGATAGTTTATCCATTAAAGTTCTAGGTTGGCCGGATTCACGTTGAACCTGTATTTTCGAACATCTGTACCCATTTTCTTATTAACCCTATAATATTTCAACAAACAAAAAAAATATCGTATCCGCTTTTAAAAAAAAAAGTTTTTTACGACGACGACTACGTTTACGGAAATAAGCTCTGTAAGAAACAATTTAGGATCGATAAAAAATTAAAAACAATTTTCTGAAAAATTAAAGAATATCAAAAAAATTATTTATTTTTTATTTGGCATCCTCACAAATTCGAATTAAACCAAATATTCAAATTACTCTCCCCAATCTCAAGAACCTTTTGTTCTGTAGTTGGCACTTAGTTTTTGTAAAAACATAGCCAATTCCTAAAATTTTACCAGAATGACTATTGTGCCAAGATGCAAATGATACAATACATTTGTAGTAAGCGACAAGCCCAAACATCGGGTCGATGTCGATTGAACGTTACAACTTGGGGTCGTACCTTCCACGTTTTATTCCCATGTTCAACACATTTACAACAAAACATAGATGCAGTTATTTATTTAAATAATCACATCTGAAAGTATTTCCGTGTCTCACCGACGCACAGCGGCCAATTGGGCCACGGTAGCGGCATTTAATTAAAATTTTCAAATTTTAAACGTAAATTTGTTTCTTTCAATCGATAACAAATACTTTCATTAGATTTTTATCGTTTTTTTTTAAAGCTAAGCTTACAGCTGTGGGCTGTCATAGTCAACATATGCTTCTGCAATCGTTGTTCAAAATATTACCGTCTTGAACATTGTTTTGACATTCGTGTAAAATTTGCATCTTCTTTTATTTTGATGAAATGTTTTGTTTTGTATTGACGGAAAAGTGTGTGATATCAAAAAGAGTGTTTGTGACCTGTATATACCCTGCAGTTTTAAAAGTAGAAATTGACTCAAAATCGTTAGGTATTTGGTTAACGAAAAATCGACTAGTTACTACAGTTGCCACAGGTTATCCCACAATTCGCCTTTTGACTTTCTTACGATACACATTCTGACTAACGAATTCACTAACAATAAAGTATAGGTTACATGATTTGATACAAAAAAGCCTTTCGAGGTATTTTACTCATTAACGATTTCGTTATACAAACGTAGTGCAAAGATGAATATGTTCATGTCTTCTTAATTGTCGTCAACTTACATTTTTTGGGGGTGCAACAAAGACTGCACCGTTATTCCAAAGAAAATAACTAAGAAAAAAAACTATGTTTGGCTTGTTTTTGAATAAGTTGTGTTGGCGTCAGTCGCAATCAAAAGTTCGTGGTCTGTGAACATGTCATTTTAAGTAAAAACAAAAAACTAGTGTGCTTAGATTACAAAGGTAAAATGACCAGCAGAAGTTAATTAAAACATCGAATAAAAATTTAAAAAGAAGAAATAATGTAAAAGAATAAAAATGAATGCACTATTTAAATAGTTAGTGTAAATACATTAACGATTTTGTTATGGCAGTAGTATCAGTGAAATAACACATCACATGTTACTAGTGAAATCATTAGTAAAAGGTTATGCGGAAGGTGGCAACTGACTACCGCCAATCTCATCCCCATGTTAAATTCGTCAGTCAAAAGCATTGATGGTAGTTTGGCAAATCATGCGTGGTAATTCTCAGTGAGTAATCATATCGCTAGTCATTCACTAGTCTCGCCAACTGCAGGGTATATATGTTATTTAAAAATCGTAATCGTATTTAAGTGTATTAGTAACTCGCCCATTGTAGCGTATTGTAGCCCATTGTTCGTGGACTAGAATATCAAAAATACACCTGAATTCTGTCTAATTTTAACTTTTTCTGGATTTGTAAACCATTATGTGGCGAAAATGTCTGAAATTAACTGCGATTACCTGTATCCCTTCAATTTATTGTACTTTTAAGGCAAAATGTCAGTGTCAAAACTCACTGCTTTTTTGTATGGCAGGCTAAATCAGATTGGAGTACTGACTCAAAAATATTTAATAATTTAATTTAATAAGTCTATAGGTAAAAAAAAATCAAAAAAAAATAAAGTAATTAATTAAAATTTTTTTAAAAAAAATTTTTTACGATACTTAGTGATACTAAAACGAAATGCTAAAAAATTTGCTACTATCGAAAGACAAATACATAGTACTTGTGTTTAAAAATCACACTCAAAAGAAACTAACAGCAATAAAAAGAGAAGTATAGTGTTAAGTTGCGTTCACAAGTTGATATTTACGCACATATATAGCTGTTGTTGATATCAAAACTATGTAGAGTTCTTGTAGATTCTTTTGTGATTGTTCATAAATAGTTATTTAAGTTTTAGTTAATTTTTTTTATACAGTTTTATAATGTTTTTGGAATTAAATTTTAATATGTAGTTGTTAATATGAATGGTTAGATGTTATCGCGTATATATTGAATGCCGTTGTTGTTAAAAACTGCTATTTGTTGGTCGATTATAAAGCTTAATTTATTTGCATGAATAAGTTAATATTATTATAATGAATGTGATATCATAGTTATATTTTAAAATATGTATACATATTTAAAAATTTCCATCGGATCCGTGTGAATAGCTATTAAGAATGATGTACCGCTTTGGTGAATTGATATGAAAGCAACATAAATGGATAGAAGATGCAAAGAAGGGTTAAAAAAATGCTACAATAACGTTTTGTAATAATTTTGAAAACAAGTAAAGCCGTCTCTTTGTATAGAGATGGATGGAATACACGGTATTTTTTACACATAGTGGCTCTTTTTTCGTTGCGATAGTTAAATATTTTAGGGTAGAACACGCGACTGCCATGTGGGTGAGCTGGATTAGAGCCCTGTAACAACAATTTATATGACGAAATTTTATACTTACATACCAACTATTTGTAATATGAATTATTTTCAGACGTTTGCGAAAAAATTTTTGATACATCTTTGGAAAACAGTTAACAAATAAAAAATTTAAATGAACTTTATTAAAACCAGTAAGAAAGTTTCAGTCGGGCAACCCGACTTACACATACCATCACCCTCAGTACATCAAAAAAATGTTTAATGTTATACTGATATTATTACTCGAAAGGTACATTTGTATGGGAGGTACCAGAAGGGGCGTGTCTAGACTTCCAGATTATTTCCCCAAAACTTTATCCTGTTATAAATTTACTAAATACAGAATTTGGGCACGATCGCGTTGGGTGTATTGATATTATTACTCCATCTCTAAAGTGGGCGGAAAGGTACATTTGTATGGGAGGTACCATAAGGGGCGTCGCTAGACTTTCAATTTTTTCTCCAAAACTTTATTCTGTTATAACCAGAAGGGGCGTGTCTAAACTCCCAGATTTCTTCTCTAAAACTTTTTCCTGCTTGAACTTTACAAAATACAGAATTTGGGCACGATCGCGTTAGGTCTATTTATAATATTAATCGATTTCTAAAGTGGGCGGTACCAGATGTGTATGGGTGGTACCAGATGGGGCGTGGCTAGACTTCCAATTTTTTGTCAAAAACTGAATCCTGCTATAGATTTACTAAAGATAGAATTTGGGTACGATCGTGTTGGATTTATTGACATTATTACTCCATCTTTAAAGTGGGCGGAAAGGTACATTTGTGTGGGAGGTACCGGAAGGGGCGTGGGCAGACTTCCAATTTTTTTTCGAAACTTTATCCTGTTATAGCTTTACTAAGTACAGAATTTGGGTACGATCCCGTTGGTTGTATTGATATTATTACTCGATTTCTAAAGTGGGCGGAATGATGTATTTGAATGGATGGTACCAGAAGGGGCGGGGCCATATAGACCATTTGCAGTACCGAAAGTAGTTTTGGGGAAATATTATCTCGTGCAAAATTTCAAAACATGTGGTTGCGTCTTTCGAAAGTTATCGTGCGTACATGGCTCAAACGACTTAAAAAGTCAAATAACAGAAGTTACAGAAGAAACTAGGATCGGTCGCGGTGGCCTAATAAGCCATTCTCCTTAAACAAAACAATTATTATGAAAACACGAAGAAAAGGAAAAACAAGAACCCCTCCAAATGTTGACGACCCCCGCAAACGATATATGGACCAAGATTTAAGGATATGCACCTGGAATGTCCGAACTCTATACAGAGATGGTGCTTCTATCACCGCCATACAGCAAATGAGATGGACGGGACAGCGATGCACACGACGAAAGAACTGTGACATCTTTTACAGCTGCCATCAGAAAGAATTTGAATGTGGTTTCATAGTTGGCAAGAGACTTCGAAACCTGGTCTCGCGGTTTAACCCCGTAAGTCACCGAATAGTCACTATTCGCATCCGGCGAAATATTTTTACATTACGCTGATTTGAGTACACGAACCGACGAAAGACATAGACGATGACACTAAAGATGCATTCTATGAGCGCCTGGAGGAGATATATGATCGCTGCCATATATGCACATGAAATTAAAATTGTTCTGGGAGATTTTAATGCTAAAATAGGAAGGGAAGATGCTCTTGGTTCAGCAGTCGGAAAATTCAGTCTACACAACAACACATCCAATAACGGATTCAGACTGGTTAGTTTCGCGACGGCAAGAAACATGGTTGTGAGCGGAACCAGATTACCGCATAAATATATCCACAAGGCAACATGAATATCTCCCGATCAAAATACAAGACATCAGATTGATCACGTGGTAATTGATGGAAGGCATGTCTCAAGCGTTATGGACGTGCGTTTGATGCGCGGTGCAAATATTGACTCGGACCACCACCTGCAGCCAAGGTACGCACACGATAAGGTAGTGCTAAAAACACTTGTAATCAAACGCAACGGAAGCTTGACATCACAACGCTGTACAACACCGAGATAGCCAATGCCTACTCCAACCAACCTTCTCAATTACTTCAATCAAACCCCCCTAGTTCTGATGTTCACGACACACAGTGGCAGTATATTGCGAATTCTATGTCCACTGCCGCAACGACCGTACTGGGTTATGAAAAACAACACTCAGACAAGCCCTGGTACGATGATGAATGACGATGAGAAATACCTGAGGAAATGGATGCTGCATACAAGGCAAAATTGCAGCCAATGGCGACGCGTGCGGTGACGGAGCGTTATAATGAGAAAGGAGGGAGATGAAACGCCTGTTCAGGCGGAAGAAGCGTCTGTGGAAGAAAAGAGAGAGCCAGGATATCGAAAAAAAGGTAAAAAGTAAAGGTTTTGGAACAGCGATCATCACCTGTAAGGACAGAGACAGAAATCTGGACACGGACTCTCAGAGTGTGCTGTAAATATGGAGGGAACACTTTCAATCTCTACTCGTTCCCGAAGGCAGTATAAGTGACGAAATCACACCAATTATAGACGTTGGAGTAGACTGTCCACCACCGAGCCAAAACGAGATCAGCACGGCAATTGCACGGCTTAAAAATAATAAACCTGCGGGAGCCTATGGACTGAAGCCCATTCTGGCGAACCTGATTAAACCTTATCAGTGTGGCTTTAGACCTGGTAAATCCACGACCGATCAGATATTCACACAATGACAAATCCTGGAGAAGACCCAAGAAATGCAGATCGACAACTACCATCTGTTCATCGACTACAAAGCTGCATTCGACAGTCCGATAAGACACAGAATTTGTTGGATGCTATGGCTGAGTTATAAATCCCCGGGAAGCTAATACGATTTTGCGACACAGACGGACATGAAGTCTACAGTGAAAATTGGCATAAATCGGACAGAGCCATGTTCTACCAAGGCGATAGTCTGTCCTGTGATCTCTTTAACATCGTAATGAAGATGATCATGCGGAAGGCTGCAGTAAACAGGAATAGTACCATCCTCAACAAAAGTCACATGTTACTCGCGTATGCTGATGATATAGATATCATTGGCCGTGGATTGCGGGATGTTACTGCGGCTTTTTTGAGCTTTGAAAAGCAGTTGGCGGAAGTGGGTCTGGTGATAATCGAGGACAAAACCAAGTTATTTGTTTCAACGAACAAAGAGTCCACTCGTCTGGGAAGCTGCGTAAACGTTGACCTTTACCTTGGCAAACTGGGAATCAAAAGACGAGTATTGATCGCAAACCGCTGCTACTATGCGCTAAGCAAGCGATTTAATGCCAAAGCGCTCTCTCGAAGAACAATGATCCAACTTTACCAGACTCTGATCCTAGCTGTCTTGCTCTACAGCGCAGAATCCCGGGGTAATGACACAAGCTGATCAATCTATTCTGGGAGTCTACGAGAGAACAATACTTCGCAAAATATTTGGACCCATCATCGTTAACAGCGAGTATCGTCATCGAATGAACCACGAGCTGTACTAGCTGTACAACGACAGAATGGGCTGGCTTGGACACGTTGTACGAATGGATGAAAATGTTCCAGCTCGAAAGGTTTTCGTCAATAAACTCGTTGTGTGGCGCAGGAGGGGCAACCAAAACTTCGTTGGATGGACTAGGTGAAAGAGCTGTTACCGACACTTGGTGTGACTAACTACCTACGGAGCGCAAAAGACCGAAGAGTTTGGAATTCTTTTCTACGTGTGGCTACTGATACATAAATTTCTGTTGCTGCTGCCAATTAAGAAGAAGAAGTTCAAATACATTTTTAATTCTATTAGAAAACAAACAATGCCAATTTCATTCGTATATATAATTTACTGCTATACCAGCGTTGCTAAATTCCACAACAATGTTATTAGCCTTGACATATTAACTTACCCATATAAAAAGCATTACAATAGACTACCTTCAATAGGTACCAATTCTGACTAGATCGTTTTATTCACATACATAAATTTACTCATTCGTATCTTTACTGTTTTTCATAGGAAATCAACAACGGACAGTAAATCTGCTTATGCGCTAGCAGACTCGTTCCCTCCTGAAACTTCAAAACATTTTAGTTTTGCAACCTAACTACACTCATTTATAATTAAAACTGTCGAAAAACTACAAAAGACCAAGCTCATTTAATTAATAATTGCAAATTTCTCAGAATAAGAGCAGTTTGAAACATGAAAAGAATTGCAAAAAAAAATCACGCCAAGTGATGAGATTTCAACGAAAGCGAAATTAAGCTGATGAACAAGTCGGCGCGTTGTGTGTGTGCAGCACAGTGTTGGCCTGGCCAAAAAGTCAGACCTATAAAACGCACCTTTCAGCAGCCACCATGGAGGGACAAGCAAAGTAGTGGTCGTCGGCATAAACAAATTGCTGCAGCAATTGATGAAGTAATTTGTTGCCACCATAGAACAGCAACTCCGACATTCATACAAAATTAACGCAACTAAAAAACCACTTAATTTTGTGTTAAACTACAACAAAATATGGTTAAAATTTATTAAATTCACAACAACAGCGACGACGACAGCAGCAACAGCCACAGTTGGTTTTATTGGCATCACACGTCTGTTGTTCGGTGGTCTGGCAATTGTTGCTGCCATCGTAGTTTTTGTTGTTGTTTCCATTCATTGCTCCAATGATGATGCGTCGACAAAGAGCGGCTTTATTGTTCTTTTGTTGCTGTTGGTGTTATTCTTGTTGCTGCTGCCTTTGTTTTCCCAAAGAATTCAAGTGAATCATACACGTTGGACCAAAAGCTTTAATATCCTATGTACATATGTATAGAATACTACAAGTAGATGTGCGTATCTCAGCTACTCTTGTCAAAAATTCGCAGAATACATAAAGAATGTTTGCCACTAAGAAAAGCATCACATCGGGTACTTGTATTGCTAGGGCAAGACAGTGGATTATACGTAGGATACGCTTCTTAAAACGGTGGGTAGTCGGGAAGAACAACTATGTAACGGGGTTGAATAGACACTACCTAAAATGTACTCTATCATTTGGTGATTTATATCATAGTTTTATTTTATGTTCTTTAACAAATCGCGCACGATGTATAAGAAATTAGAGAAATGTGTATTAGGACATTCACTGGATTTGGCATCGGTTCATTACAGATATGGTATATGGAATTAGATACAAAAAAAAAACTTAATGTTCCTTTACACCCCATGAATGAGGTATGGGATAGCTTCTCGCGTTTTTCTGAATTAACATGCTTTCTATTTATAGATTCACAACTACTGCACCTACTTATTTATCGACGAATGCGAACGTCACTGTTTGAGAAGCTTTTTACTAGATATGCCGATTAACTCGACACTTAAACTGCGAAGTTGCTGTCGACAACATCGAGAGGGCCGGCAATGAAAGAAAAATTTTCTTTTTTTTTCTTTTATAATGACTGGAGTCAGGAGTTGAACCTGTGATCTTCCGCATGGTAGTTGCGTATTCTAACCACTATGCCACGGCCGGTTAGATGTGAATTTAAAAATAGAAAGCGTGTTAATTCACAACAACGCGAAAACCTATCCCATACCTCATTCATGGGGTGTAAAGGGAAATTAAGTTTTTTTTATTTGTAATCGTATAATGTGATTATACGCCGCACATAGAAAAGTATTATATGCGCTTCGAACTTCGGACAAGTTCTCAGTATTCTGGTCTTTTAAACGGAGTTTTGGTCGCCCTCTCCTGTGCCCTTCATCCAGTTCATTGTCGAAGTCTTTTCGATTTGGATTATTTTCACGCATGCGTACAACATGAACTAAAAAACGCTAACGCTGTTCCTTAATGCGCCGGATGTAGGTATACAGCTCGTACAGCTTATGAATAATACGACATCGATACCCTCCGTTAACGATAAAGGGCCCATATTTTCCTCTCGAATGCTGCCAGGACCGAATTATCCAGTTGTGTCATAATCCAGGATTCGAAACTTTAAATCCAGACAGATAGAACCAGTATCTGGTATAGTTGGATATTCGCGCGTCGAAAGATGGTTCCGTCATTAAATCGCTTACTTAGTTCGTAATAGCATCTATGTATTCGTAAGCAGGATTCTTCTTCGGATTTTAAGGCTGACACTATTTGTTTTATTAATGGGACCGGCCGTGGCATAGTGGTTAGAACAAGCGACTACCATATGGGAGATCACAGGTTCAACTCCTGGCTCTTTGATTTGATTGTCATAATATTCTGAATAAAATCGTTGAATCAAAAGTTATAAGCATCGTAATTAAAAATGTCGAAAAGGCATATTTATACCATCACCCTTAGGGATGAAGGTATATATCATTTGATACGAGCCAAAAGTGTAACACATAGAAGGAGTGACTTTAGACCCTAGGTTTCTTTGAACCAAATTCGATTCATGACTTTTTAAGTCGTTTGAGCCATGTCCGTCTGTCTGTCTGTCTGTCTGTCCGGCTGGTTCGCACGATAACTTTCGAAAGACGAAACCAAATGTTTTGAAATTTTGCACGAGTTATTATTTTCTCAAAACTACTTACGGTATTGCAAATGGGCTACATGGCCCCGCCCCTTCTGGTACCTCCCATACAAATACATCATTCCGCCCACTTTAGAAATCGAGTAATAATATCAATACACCCTACGGGATCGTCCCCAAATTCTGTATTTAGTAAAGCTATAACAGGATAAAGTTTTGGAAAAAATTTTGAAAGCCTAGCCACGCCCATTCTGGTACCTCCCATACAAATCTACCTTTCCGCCCACTATAGAGATGGTGAAAAAATATCAATAAATTAAACGTGATCGGAACCAAATTCTCTTTTTAGTAAAGCTATAACAGGATAAAGTTTTGGAGAAAAAAATTGGAAGTCTGTCCACGCCCCATCTGGTACCTCCCATACACATCTGGTACCGCCCACTTTAGAAATTGATTAATATTATTAAAAGACCTAACGCTATCGTGACCAAATTCTGTATTTGGTAAAGTTTAAGCAGGATAAAGTTTTGGAGAAAAAATCTGGAAGTCTAGACACGCCCCTTCTGGTACCTCCCATACAAATGTTCCACTGCACCCACTTTAGAAATAAGGTAATAATATCAATACACTCGACACGATCGTGCTCAAATTCTGTATTTTGTTATGTTATAACAGGACAAAGTTTTGGAGAAAAAATTGGAAGTCTAGCCACGCCCCTTATAGTACCTCCCATACAAATGTACCTTTCCGCCCACTTTAGGGATGTAGTAATAATATCAGTACAGCCAACGCAATCGTGCTCAAATTCTGTAATTAGTAAAGCTATAACAGGATAAAGTTATGGAGAATAAATCTGGAAGCCTAACCACACTCCTTCTCGTACCTCCCATACAAATGTACCACTCCGCCCACTTTCGAAATCGAGTAATAATATCAATATAATAGAAAATTATTTATTTTACTGAGGGTAAGGGTAAATGTAAGTCGGGCTGCCGGACTGAAACTTTCTAACTGATTTTAATTACAAATCGGTTAATTTCAATAACACAAGACTTAAACAATATCTTATATTGGGTGATGGTATTTATCAGTCAGTTTAACTGACTGAAATTTCTGTACTGGTTTTAATGTTTATTTTGCAAAAAGGCGACAATATTCTTTCGTGTGTAAACGAAAATATTTCTTTCGGGAGGTGCAATTTTTTTTTACTATTTCTCATAGAAATGTTAACGCAGATACATTTAATGCTAAATTTGAATCAGTTCAGCAAAATGGTTTCCCGGCAAGGGAAGTCAAAAATACCCCATTTTTGAAAAAAAAATAGTTTTTTCTCAGAATCATGCCCAAAATAATTTATTTTTGTAAATAACTGGGATCACGCGCACTTCCATGACACTAGATGCATGCCACATGCTCAATTTGATTTTTGGTGTTTTCGTCATATTTCCTAAAAATTTTTATAAAAAATTACTCCTTGGCAGCCAATTACACTGTTCGACAAGGGTTTTGATTTCTTGTGCTGCATTATGTGTTTATAAAGGTTTTTGGGTTGTGAATTTCAAATACGAAATCGGCGCCGTGCAATAAAGCTATAGGTAATAAGGCCATATGGCCTTATTTCCCATTTGATTGGGCAATAACGCCATATGGCTTTATAGCCAGAATGGTTGTGTAATAACACCATATTAAATTTTCGATCAAAGTGGAAATATACCATTACAAAATTCGTCTAAAGTTAATGTCTCTCGCTCCAATGTGTCCTGTAGTACATCACTTTGTTTATCGACTTAAGTACAGAAACAGAGATAGAGAGAGTAGCGTAGCTGGTAATGCAGCTGGACTAGGGCGCGCAAAACAAATATACTAGATAGATTTTATTCAAAAAATTTTCAAAGGTGAAATAATGCCATAATGGCTTTATTTCGCACCTCCTGTGGTAATAAAGCCATATGGCCTTAATTCCCAATCGAATGAGAAATAAGGCCACATGGCTTTATTACCTATGGCACGTCACCTACGAAATCAGAATTTTGTTTTCCATTTAAAATTTGGATGGAGGTGATTGCTGGAAAATTTGGTAGAAACAGGTGGCAACGTCAGCAACATGCCTGTTCGACTGCAATCATCACCCTATTATATTTTATTATCACCTTATTCTCTTTTTAATAATCTACCTGGGATGCAACATGTCCTTGAAAGTGTTTTTTTTTTGTCTCATATGTATTTCTTCCACGAATGCTGCAGCGATGTGTCCGATGAATATGGTGTTAGGTTCCACAAATACACTCTAACTTTAGAAAAGCGTTACGAAGGAAAATAGATGTCTCTTATGCTCGCTGTAGTAATATTGTACGGGACTGTAAGGATGTTCATAATAAAATAAAGAAATAACATTATTAACAAATAGAAAATACATATTTGTTCTTTTTATTTCTCATATTTTAAACTCTACTAGTATTCTGTTGGATCAAATAAAATTTTCATTACATTTATGCAAAATGTATTTTAATGCAACATAAAGAAAGGAGAAAAAATTAAAATCCAAATTACTCAAAAACTGTGCAATAACACCATATTTAATTTCCGATCAAAGTGGATATAATGCCATACCAATAAAAAATGCGACTAAAAGTAATGAAAAAGCGTAATGAAGTTGATGAAGTGGTGGTGGGTGGCGCCACCACTTTCTAAGAATCTATCAAACTACGGCGTATGCGGCGTTGAATAACGATATGAGCCTCGTTTCGTGCGGTTATCAAATGACGATATCACATATTAAATACCTTATCGGGGGATGGTAGGGTGCACGGATTTGAAAAAAATTGATGTCCTCAAATTGTCTTCAGACAAACTTAAAAACTGGGGGGAGAAAACATAAACTTTTTTTTCCGTCATATACAGCGATCTAATGTCTATTGCCCCCAATAAGAGTTCCCAAAAATTCCTTCTCTACAAAATCAACATTCACGCCAATATAATCGTTTCTATCTTTAGGCATTTGGTCTGGGTTATGGTACCAATTTTATATCTTTCTTGAAGTACGAATTTCAAAAAATTACACCAAATTTTCGTGATTCTACGTTGTAGATTTTGGTCTTAGCGATTCTACCAGTTTTATCCCTTTTTCGGCCTTTTATTCCCTAAAAGTTCGAAATTGGAAAAATTCCTTAATTGCGCTCAACTACTCCATAATATAAATGGTCACTAACATTTTCGCAATTATACCTTGTGCAGTTTGGTCTGAGTGATGGTACCAGTTTTTTTGTCCTTTTTCCGTCCTAAAGTACGGTCCGGTTGATGGTACCAGTTTTATCTCTTTTTGAATCTTTTTTGATTCTAAAAGTCAAATTTTGAAAAATACCTTTATCTAGCTCTCTAATTCTATATTAAGCAAGCACATGCCGATGTTAGCGAATGTAACTTTAGCCGTTTGGTCCTGGTTATGGTACCAGTTTATCGCTTTCGGCCATTAGTAGCCTTAAAAGTACGAATTATAAAAAATCCCTTTATGCAGCTATATAGTTTTAGAGGGAGCATGCTCATATGAAATTTGGTGATTATAGCCTTACCCGTTTGGTCCTGGTTATGGTACCAGTTTTATCGCTTTTTGGATCTTTTAATGTTTTCTTTTACCATTTTTGTTTTTTTTTTCATTTTTTTGTTTTTCTTTTACTTAAACAGCAGTTGTTTTAACTATTTTTAAACCGATTTTTAAAATTATTTTTTTTAATAAAAGGTGAAAATCTTAGCTTTAAAACATGTAAGCTACTGAAAATCGGTTTACAAAACGAAGACATGATTTTTTGAACTTGTAATATTTGGAAAATCGTCATTTCACTTAATTTGCTATAAAAACATTACCTAACGAAGTGACCGCGAAAAACTATAGGTATCTCTGTACTCTATGGACTCCAGTCTAACAGAATTGCTACATCAGAACCAATGTATTTTTTTCCTTCACATTTGTATCACTGTGTTATTTTTCCCACTGTGTGACATCAGCCTTGCACTTGTCGAGGACATCCGCCAATTAGTTAGAGGCAACATCTTTGTACAGAGTTTGGACAATCCAGGTACATATCTTAAATCATGGTCCTTATAACGTTTGCAAGTTTGAATATCCATTCAGTGGTAGCAAATGTGGGTACACGTGATCTATCGGACGTTGTAAGCTGCTTGTGGACTTCCAAAGAGAGTTCATTTCTTATTTCTAAGTGAACGATGAAAAAAATTCAAATTAGAAAATCCCCCACTCGTCTTTATGGTATAGGTAAAGGCATAAAAAGTTAGCAATACATCTAAATTGTTATCACATTCTCTCCACTATGCATAACAAAGAGGAAAAACATTTAATTGTTTCACGCAACTCTTCGCTCACACTAACTGCTTCCAAAAAGGTGCATTGGCTTGTGGTTGCCACTTGAAGCCCACAGTGCATTGCTTACTAACAGTATGGCAATTGGAGTAGTGAAAACGAAATTTTATAGAATTCCAAATGAAAACAAATCATGACACAAATATTCTCTGAAATCGTGCATCGAAGTCCGAAGCGAGTTGATGCTTTTTTATCAATACACTTGAGAGTCCGCCAGTCAAAGCTAAGTAAGCCGTATTATTTCAAGGAAACAAAATAAATCTGAGAGAAGCGCCTTTTACCGGAAACTGTTTAAATGCTTTTTATGTACAACACAAAACAGATTTTGTATTTTTATCAAAGCTTCAGCTTCTGACAAAAAATAAGCAAATTAGACTCTTATGAATGTAAAATATAATTTGCAATACTTAAAGACCAAAAGAGTTCAAACGGATATTAGATGTTTCACAATTTTGAGCCAACACAAAAGTGACGTGATGGTGACCTAAAAAACCCCACCATTGTGAACATGTTTTGCTGCTTCTTCCGCTCTCTTGACATAATTTGCATAGACTTCCCTTATCGATTACGAACATCCATAGTCCTATCAAGCTTTATTGTTGTTGTGGTCGTAATATCAACTTAACAGAATACAAAATCCTCAAGATAAGACCAAGTATTACGAAGAGAATGAATAGGAGACAAAGACAAAAATGAAGCAAACATAAGGAAAATTGATGTCAAAAAACGTTTTTCTTTCGTTGCAATTCAACCGATGCAGCGATAACAATTAAGCTATTGTCAGCTAATTTCCCTATGCCAATCTTGGATATTCATTTGTTGTAAACGTTTTTATACTCACATCGAGTATAAATATACTAGTATATGTAGTTGTTGTTAAAATCACTTGAGTGTGGTTATCGAAGTGTAAGGACGAGATTTTGTGAATAAGAATTATGTACGAAATGTTTGCCTAAAAAATATGAAGTATTAAATAAATGAATAAGCGATAAGTGCATAGATAGTCTTAAATTTCAAGAGAAGCTGTATAACTGTCTGTCATGCAAATATTATTCATTCCACATCATACCGAATATGGATTTACATGACCGATTTGCATTGTATCGCCTTGAGGTGTATTGATATTATTACTCGATTTCTAAAGTGGGTGGAATGATACATTTGTATGCGAGGTATCAGAAGGAGCGTGGCCATGAATCCCATATGAAATCCTGTAAATAGGTTTGGAATATATTAACCCATGCTAAGTTTCAAAACAATAGGTCACGTCTTTGAAAGTTATCGTGCATACGGGTTGAACAGACATACAGACGGACATGGATCAAACAACTTATGAGCCGAATTTTGTTCAAAGAAACCTAGGGTCTAGAGTGACTTCTTCTATGTGCTACACTTTTGAACTTATCAAATGATATATTCCATCCTACTCATAGGGTGAGGGTATAAAAACGCTTTCCAAAAACTAGAACTGAAAATTCAGTCAAGTAAATCAGAAGTTGTCCAGGGACTCTAATTAAATGTCACGTGAGTACATACAAATCTCATACCTGAAAAGAGGACACAATTGCTACCACAATCTGGAGTAACTGTTTGAAATCAAAGCTATTAAATTCTACACATGTGTACTATGGAAACTCTCCAAGCGGCTGTAGTCAGTTTAGTTTATCACAGATGCATTTGTTTTATCTTAAGTATTTCAAATGTTATCCCGACTTATTTAAACACTGTAGACATATGGACGGCATCTAAATGCCGTTGCCCTGATTTATTTATACAAAATTCTTGTTTTCGAGGAAGAATAGAAACATTTAAATAATATTATACTATACGTAAAAAATGTGAACTAAGAGATAAACAGGAATATGTTCATTTAAAACAATAGATTTTGTATCAGCAACACAATCGTTTATATTTTTTTGTTTAAAGGTATTTTTTAGACAAACATACCGAAATAAATATGCAATAATTTTTAAAAATAAGCAGAATGGTAACTTCCGCATCTTCTATATTTACCAGTTACACTGTGGTGCAAAAATGAGCCAATGTTTTAAAAAAAGTACGTTATTAAATATTTTTTATACTTTTTATTATATTATTTTAAAATCTTTTGCTACATTTAAAATATGCATCTGTAAAATATGTAAAGCAATAATAAAAATATAACTTATATTACTGTAAGTATATAAAAACAAAACATTTTCAAAATCAGACCATTGGCACACTTTTGCTCCAAGGTTTTTCTTATCTAATTTTAATAATTAGTCCTGCTTATTTTTACTTTCTTCAAATGATCCATCCTATTTGGCGTATATTGACAAAGTTGAGCAACATAATATACAGGAATTTTGTTTCATTCAGCCAGAACCCACTCCCACAGCACATTTATTCTTTTCGGCGCTCTTTCGTTTCACCCTGCCCGCGTTTCAGGTAAGCCCACAGGTTTTCGATCGTGTTCAGATCTGGACTCTCCAGTGGCCACTCCCAGACCCCAAACACCTGAGAACTAAGCCATTCCTTGACAATTTTTACAGAATGTTTTGGTCGTTGTCAAATTGGCAGACGACATTCTCTGGTCTATCTGGGTTTGGCCAGGGCTATGAGGCAAATTGTTTTGCAAAATGCTAAGAAAGTCTTCCCTTCGCATTAGTCCTTCGATTAGTATAAGTGGTCCCACACCATCTGAGGTTGCACATCTCCATATCATAATAGAACCGCCTCCGTGCTATATGGTTTGAGATTGGCACCTGGTGAGTATTTCTTTTAACTAATACAAATTAAATATATGATTAACCCGTATGACCCTACATAAATTATTTTTCGAATTTCGAAAAGATTTTTCAGAACTATACACATTAAGGCTTAAGTAAAAAAACTTCATCATTTGATTTTGGATCCTGTGCCCAGTATCCTCGGAATGTCCTGTTGCCATATGGCAACGCCAGGCAGACTAGGGCACTGGTTTACAATCACATATATACGCTTATTTTTCGTATTTGATAACATCTTCCAAAGCATTAGAAAAATTATTTTTGATGTTGTTTATTTAAAAGACAAAAAAAGAAATCAATTCAATACATTTCTGATCAAAAAAAAATATGTTAGCGGAATAAAGGTAGTGAATTTTATTGCAGAAAACTTGTTATTTATGGCTATGGAATGGCTTCAAACAAGGCAAACATAATCCAACATCGCATTTTTCGCAAGCAGCTTGTACTATAGATTTGCATGTATTTGCAGCACATCGTCGCTTTTTTTTCAATTGGAATTACTAGGTGATTGGTTCGATCATAGTGGAGAGAATTTTGTTCTGAATTTTTTACTTCCACTGACGGTTTGTGTAACACTTTTTACTCGATTCCGTAGTGTTAACAGTAGTAAATGGTCACTTGGTAAATGGTAAATGGAATTCAACAAGTGTTTTATTTTGACCGGTGCGTCGGATGATAAGCCAGCTGTTCTGAATATTCGCATCAAGGAGCCACGTAAAAATACAATGCCACCATTTTTTGCCGAAAACCTTTGCGACTTCCTGAAACCTTTTTTGCAAATCGATTAACACAGGCCATATATTTATTGTACTCGGTAACAACACAAGGACGATAATCACTTTCTTGTGTACTTGCTTGCTGTACCGAGATTCTGACGTTTTGGATCTGATCATAAACAACTTGATGCAAGACACAAACTGTTTCAGGGAGAACTGGCTGCAATGCCATTGAAATTTATTTTCACCATGTGAATTTTCTGTCCCTGTTCGCTGCTGTAATTGGAAGATCAGGCTTTGAAGGGTGCACCCGACACATCCTCTATGATGAGCTTGACAAAGAATCATCCACCGTATTTGAAGAATGAGAATAACAACTGAATCCAGTTTCAGAACTGCTGCGTACGTCTTCAAGTGTTTCAATATGTCGACCGTTATCTAAAATTATTTTGCATCCTGACTTCAGCTGAGCTGGACATACGTTATCTTATATTCCCCATCATCATCATCACCATCATCTTTGACGCTTAAATCTCCGTCAATATTGGGTGGCTCAATATAAAGTGCTGGTACATTTGTTGGAGCTTCGTTATCATCACCGGCACATAGCTCTTCTAAACAATCCAACGCTTCTTTAAAAAGCGTGGTCTTCCAAAATCAAAAAATACCGTATAGGAATAAATTTATAGCAATAAATATCAATTACAGCTAAATATAAGTAATAATTAAAAAATAATATATTTTAACACAACATGAACAATTCACCGTAAACCAGTGGCCTTGGCACCCTGGCGTTGCCATATGGACACACGCACAAACCACAGGAAAAAAAGTGCATAAAAAACAATTTTCCAAATAGAAATTTTACACAAAATAATTCTCTTATTTATACACTACCGAAAAAAACAAACTTCACTTTTCGATTTTTATAAATATTATACGTTTTCGGCGCTCCTACTTTTGTAAATCGGTTTTTTTTACACTAAAATTTTTTGCTTACTTCACGACGTATCAACTTCTACATCCAAATTCGCAGTGAAATCAAAATAACTTTCTGCAGAAGTACAACCGATTCCGAATTTGGCATGATCTCTGCGATAACGGTACTTTATTCGTTTACGAGTAATATTCGTGTAAAAATATGTCTATCAGCGTTGCCATATGGCAACCACAGGGTCATTCGGGTTAACTTGTTGGTCGTGTGGTCAGATGAGACCAAAATCAATAGATACCAATCGGTTGGGAAGGTCTTTTATTGGGCCAATTGATCAAACACACCAAATCCAGCTCATGTATCACAAACCATTAAGCACGAAAGCGGTTCTGTTATGATTTGGGGATGTGTAACCTCAGATAAAGGGGGAATACTTATACGGGTCGAAGAAACAATGCGAAAGGAAGACTATCTTCACATTTTGCAAGATAATTTGCCCCATAGCCATGGCCAAATTCCAGGTAAACCAGAGAATGTCGTCTGACAATATGAAAACGTCCCAAAACATTCTGTACAAATTGTCAAGGAATGGCTTAGTTCTCAGGTGTTTGGGGTCAGGGAGTAACCACTGCAGAGTCCAGATCTGAACCCGATCGAAAATCTGTGAGCTTACCTGAAACGCGGGCTGACAGAAACGAAAGAGCCCCGAAAAGTATAAATGAGTTGTGGGAGTGGGTTCTGGCTGAATGAAACAAAATTCCTGTATATTATGTTGCTCAACTTTGTCAATATACGCCAAATAGGGTGGATCATTTGAAGAAAGTAAAAATATGCAGGACTAATTATTAAATTTAGATATGAAAAACCTTGGAGCAAAAGTGTGCCAATGGTCTGATTTTGAAAATGTTTTGTTTTTATATACTTACAGTAATGTAAGTTATATTTTTGTTATTGCTTTACATATTTTACAGATGCATATTTTAAATTTAGCAAAAGGTTTGAAAATAATACATTAAAAAGTATAAAAAATATTTAATAACATACCTTGTTTAAAACATTGGCTCATTTTTGCACCACAGTGTATATTTACTTTCATTTTTATTTAGAATTAAAAACGATCAAGTATTCTCTGCACCCGTCTACCAATATTGTGATAGTGAGTCAGCAAATACACGATGACAATATTGTGCTCTTCCAACAATCGTACGAGAGCATCGATCCCTGTCAGTACAATGTTTCTCTGTCAGTACTTGTGTTGTGTTGTTTTTGTGTTATATGCGAAACAAGTGTATATGGTGTTGCTTTCAAAAACCTCAAATAGAGAATGAGTGTTTTGAATCAAAAAAAAATTCCAATGTGTAAGAATTGACGATTATGTGTATGAAAAAAAAACGATTACGTTCGGCCTCGAGAGGCTATGAAATGCGTGTCCCTGTTTGAAATGCAGGGTTTATAAATATATTGAATTTTTTCTTACCTCAAAAATTTTTGTTAAAAATGGTTCGTATTGTACAACTTAATAACGATTGGTCCATTTTTGGCCTCTAAAACATTCCAGTTTTTAAGTTAAACCTTTTTCATAAGTGGAAAGGTTGTGAATCAGGTCACAGGACATGTTTGTTGGTTAGAGATTTTTTTATTTATGTCAATTTATTGTAACAAATTAGTTATATACTTTTTAATCTATAATATAAAAATAAGTCGCTGAATGTGTTGCTAAGCGCAAAACTCGAGAACGGTTGGACCGATTTGGCTCAATTTTTTTTTCAGTTATTCGAAATTGCCAGGAGTATGTTTAATTTTGAGAAAATCTTCCAGAAAAGTCAGAAAATTTAAAAATTGGAAAAATCGAAAATTGCCATTTTGTATGGAATTTTGTGTGCTGTGTGCAATTGTTACAAAATGGCTTTTCGAATGAAAAAATGGAAATTTTTTCTTGAAAAATACGGAAAATTCTGGAAAAATTTAAAAAGTTTGAATTTGTTTTTTTGACGAAATTCTGCATTTTATAGTATGATTTAATAAATTTTGAAGATGGAACTGTGAAAAATTTCGTATAATTATTCCAAAATGACTTTTCGAATGGAAAAATAGAAAATTTTTTGGTGGAAAACTGGGAAAATTCCGGGAAAATTTGGCTTTTTCTTGGAAATTTTGCATTGTATTACTTGATTTGATGAAAATCGCAAATGGAATTTTTGTGTAATATTTTGTATGCAATTGTTCCGTAGTGGCTTTTGGAAAGGAAAAGTTTTTGTTGGAAAATTACGGAAAATGCAAAAAAAAATAATTTTCTCTTTTTTACGAAATTTTGCATTTTAACGAATGATTTGATAATTTTGGAAGATGTTAATGTGAAAATTTTGGATAATCATTCCTAAATGACTTGTGCCTTATGTCGCTTGATTTAATGATTACAGTCGACGTAAAAGTGGAAAATTCGTTAAAATGCTTGGGAAATTTCGGATTATTATGAATTATTTTATGTTAAAAGACGTGAAACAAAAATATAACAGATGTTTTCAAATTAAGTCAGTTGACGTCAGCCAAAGTTGTTGATTAACCCGGCTACAATGCGAGTTGTAAGATAATGGCGTCTCATTACACAGTCGAACAGTGAAAAAACACACAAACGTAGTAATGCATGTCTAATAGTATTACTGAAGCTTAGTAAAACCTCAGTTCAGTTCGTCAAGTATAGTAAATTACAAATAATATTATGTCATCGTCGCTTTTTTAAAAAGTAACAAAAATAAATTTTTTTTTCACTCTTTTTAAAATAGGTAGCCAAAATATTTTATTTCTTTTTTTTAAAAATTCATTAGGGCATAATATTTTTTGAAATTAACAATTCTAGGATTATCTTTAGCAAAGTGTTAACTAAGCTAGGGTTTACTTAACGTTCGAAAAGTCTGATTTTGTGATTGTTCTGATTTTCTGATTTTTTTAAAATTTGCTTTCAAACATTCATATTCAAGGGTAAATACACCATCGCGCGGGCTCTTTGTTACCACCACCAAACGAAGATCATAAGTTCCTTCAGATCTATTTCGTTGCGATTAAACGCGAAATGATCGAACAATTGCAAAATCTTCTGCATGAGTATAACGCATTGGTCAGATTGTTCAAAACCGCATTGGATACAATGCATTTTGATGACCACAAAACGTTATTAGAGCAGACAAAAGACCCTCTGAAGGCAATGCAAGACAAGTCAATGCTTCCACTATCAATAAAGTCGTAGTGGTGATTGTTGGGGAGATAATGAAATAACGCTATATTGTTCCCAAGCATCGGGATGGATGGTGTACAACTGCACTTCAATACTTGATGTTCTTTAGAGGAGAGGATGGCTGTCACCTCAATTAAAAGATGGTCAATACAACGAAAGGTTTGGTTAAAAGTCATCACTTCTTTGACATTCCCCTTTTAAGTTCGAATTCGTATTTAAGGAGAAGAAACGAATAAAACGGTTAGCTTAAAGAATTTTTACGCGTACGGGCCATTCTAGCAGCAAAGAATAAGGACGTCGTTAGCTTGAATGTTATTTTCAAAAGTCGAATCGATGGAGACCTGTATTCATACAAATCCGTTGACAACGTGACTGAAGAGAATAAGGCGACCAACTACCCGACATAATTTTGGAACTCCCTAAATGTGCCAGGAACTCCGCCGCAAAATTTACAGCTGGTTGTGGGATCGATCATAATCATGTTGCGGAGTCTGAATCATCCGAAATCATCATCTGAATCATCAACGGTACGCGGTTGACCGTCAAGAAACTGATTAAAGCGACGATCATCAAGGGCACATTTAAAGGAGAGGAAGTCCTTATCCCACGATTTCCTGTTATTCCAATTCAAGCAAATTTTATTCCCCATTCGATTAGCTTTTGTGATGACAATCAATAAATCGCAAAGGTCAGCTGTACGTTGCCTATTCGCGTGTCGGCAAACCGTCTTCATTGTTTGTTTTTGCGCCGGAAAAAAAATCAAAAAACATTGGTTATCAGATCGCTTTTCACTGATTTTGATTAAATTCAAATAAATTACATTAAAATTTGATCTATCAGTTTTTAATATTATCCTAGAGCTTTTATGAAGGCGTTAGTTGTATGGCAGAACAACGTTTGCCGGGTCAGCTAGTTGCTTACTAAATATAAAGGGAGAAAATGATACTGTCATACTGTAAAGGTCTTCAGGAAGTAGTGATTGGACCAAGGAGATTGATTGCGTTTATTAACTGCATAATGACGTTGTGAACTGTAGCAGCAAAAAAAACCATGAGGATTGTCTCAGACTAAGTCACAGTGAAATACCCACCATACCATGCAAAGCAGTCATAAAGCGGTAGAGAAACTCTTATCAACCAACAAATCATTTTCACAGATTACAATTATTATTAATATTAGCCTTAAAAACATCTTGACATCATTTATATTTATATCTTAGTGTCTAAGTCAGAGACCGAAATGATTAGAGATTTCCATACGCTTCGATCTTATGCACACCGTTAGTGATTCCTCCACCTGGTCCTTACGACGTAGTCGCGATCTCCCCCTTTTGCGCTGTCCTTCGAGGTCTTGATAGAATACCTTTCGCGCTGGAGTTTCCTCATCCATCCTCACGATATGGTATAACTCGTACAGATTATGGTTCATCCGAATCCTAAACTCGCCGTTTACGCAAATGGATCCATATATTTTGCTGAGTATTTTTCTCTCAAACACCGCCAGATGAGCTGCATCCGCCTGTGTAAGCACCCAAGATTCGGAGGCATACAACAGGACCGGTTAAATTAGTACCTGGTACAGTTGGACTTTGGTGGATCGAGGTATGGTGTTTATGAAGTGCTCGCGTAGCGCAAAGAAACACCTGTTGGCGAGGACTATTCTCTCAGGCTGACACTGTTGTTTTTGTCCATGGCAGATCCGAAGTAGATAAATTCATCCACTACCGCAAAGCAATAGTTTTCACGCTGCGTCCCCAACGGGTGGACACTTTGTTCGAAGATACCATTAACTTCGTCTTGTCTTCATTCACTGCCAAACCCATTTTCGCTGACTCCCTTTCAACAGATGAGAAGACAGCTGTTACCTCTCGAATCATCTGACCGATAATGTCGATGTTATCGGCATATGCCAGCAGCATGTGGCTCTTATTAAATATGGTGCCAGACATGTTTACCGCTGGTTTCCTTAACACCTTCTCCATCACTATGTTACACAGTATGCATGACAAACCATCACCCTGTCAAGACCTCTCGTCTCATCGAATGACGCAGATAGATCCTTGCAATCCGAACAGAGGGTTTGGTATTCGTAAGGGTACACCGGCAGAGACGAAATATCTTCTCAAGAATACCGAACTCTGACATGGCTTCGTATAGTCGATGCCTGATGGGAGTATCGAAGGCAGCTTTGTAATCGACAAAGAGGTGGTTAGTGTCGATTTGCTTCTGATGGGTTTTCTCCAGAATCCGCTGTAGTGTAAATATTTGATCCGTCGTGGATTTGCCTGGTCTAAAGCCGCACTGATGAGGTCCAATCAGGTTTTCCACAATTGGCTTTAGACGTTCACACAGTATGCTAGATAGGAGCTTATACGCAATCGGTAAGAGGCTAATTCCACGATAGTTTTTACACTCACTACGGTCACCTTTTTTGTAGATAGGACATAGCACACTGAGATTACAATCCTCTGGAATGCTCTCCTGAAGCCAAATATTCTCTATGAGCTGTTGCATCCTTCAAACAAGCTCATCTCCACCCACTTTAAACAACTCAGCTTGAAGACCATCAGCTTGACTCGGAATGAGATACTCGGAAGTGAATCTTTCTATACTCTCAGTACGCTCTCGGAGTCAGTAATGAGATAACCATCCTTGTCTTTACAGGAGGGAAGACCTATTCTAAGTACCCTACCTTTTATCTTCTGGTAGAATTTTCGGGTTTCACCTCTGTTTCTGTATTCTTCAATACACACATTTCACAGATTACTTCGGGAAAAATAAGGAGCTTCCAGTAACAAAGTTCTAACATTCCGATTAAATATTTATGTATCAATATTGTTTTCTTTTTTAATTTACTCCCTCTGATGCCCTATTTGGAAATATTTTTTTAAGAAAAGTACGACATATTCACTATGTACACAAATGTAGCCAGAGTCTAGGAAAACCAATATACAACGTACTTGTTATACTGTGGTAATAAAATCTTTATGTTATCATCATTCGTTTTAATAAAATTCTATCTCATTTATGCCAGTGATCGACTTATACGACATGCTTGGTTTCTCGGATGTTAGTATACTTGCGTGTCTGCAGCGTCTGTCCAAAAATCGATTTTATTTTATCACAGAATTTTTAAGATTGTTGACCTTATATACCAATTTGTACACAGACATTAGTTTCATGTTACCAGGCACATTTGGGCTCGTTTCACAAATCTATATGAATGCTCGCATTAGTAAGCATCCATTGAGTTATGTATTAGAATTGAAATATGTTACCACGCAACTGTACTAATGCTCGAAGACAATTCGCTCAACTGTAAGAGCCAAACAATGCTAGCACATGACTCGGAAAGAAACTTTAATAATCTCCACTAAGAGGGCAGCTAAGTCAAAACAACCGAGTACAGAAATAAAAGAATAATTTAATTTATTCAAATAACTATTATAACTTGGCTTAGATAACTTGGCGTTTGTATGTACATATATGGCGGAGGCATTTAAAATTTACTACTCTCATCCTCTATTGATATTAAATAGCGGGCATATTTGGTTTATGGGCTCTCTATATGTTGTTGTTGTCATACTTTAATATACAACTACAACATGGGCAACCACAACAACAAGGCTAATGTTGGCTATAATCACAATCAAATATTAAGGCGTTGTGTTGAGGGTGACTAACATCACTTGTAAGATTCGTATATGTTTGTAGATTTGGGCTGCAAAGAAGATATAATTAAGAAACCTACATCCAACTACATACTAGCGCTTACAGCGCTGTCGACGGTTGTGTTTAATGCCGGCAGGAGTTTAATAAATCTGGTTGCTGAGCTGTGAACGAAATAAAGAGGACAATGTAAGTAGATTCACTGTCATATATTCATATAGCGTTAGTCGGAAAAAAACAGTCGAAGTTTCAATTGAAGTTATTAATTACTTACTTACTTAGCTAGCACTTCTTTGGAATAGTTCGGTATTATATACCGAACGTGCGCTTCTTCACCAGTTAGTCACACCAAGTTATGCAATGTTCTCAGTAACCTGGTCTTTCCAACGGAGTTCTGATACAGAAATGTATCTATTAGTAGCCGCACGTAGAAAAGTATTCCAAGCGCTTCGGTCTTTTGCGCTCCGTAGATAGTTCGTCAAACCAAGCTTAGTTAACAGCTCTTTCACTTGGTCCATTCATTGGAGTTTTGGTCGCCCCCTCCTGCACCACCCATCGATTTTATTGCCGAAGACTTTTCGAGCCGGAGCGTTTTCGTCCATTCTTACAACGTGTCCAAGCCAGCGCATTCGGTCTATTTAAACGCGCTTGACTACGTCGATTTTGTTGTACAGCTCATGATTCATTTGAAGACGGTACTCGCCGTTAACGATGATGGGTACAAATATTTTACGAAGTATTTTTCTCTCGAAGACTCCCAGAATAGATTGATCCGCTTGTGTCATTACCCAGGATTCCGCGCTGTAGAGCAAGACAGGTAGGATCAGAGTCTGGTAGAGTTGGATCTTTGTTCTTCGAGAGAGTGCTTTATCATTAAATAGCTTGCTTAGCGCATAGTAGCAGGGGTTTGCGATCAATACTCGTCTTTAGATTTCCAGGCTGACAGTATTATTTTTGAGGAGCCAAGGAGCCAAAATCATCTACCAGACAAACTCATCTACCACTTCAAAGTTATAGTTGTCAACGTTCATGCAGCGTCCCAGACGAGTGGACTCTTTGTTCGTTGAACCAAATAACTTGGTATTGTCATAGTTTATCACCTGACCAACATCAGAAAAGCTGCATCTCGCAATCCACGTCCAATTATATCTATATCATCGGCATACGCGAGCAACATGTGACTTTTGTTGAAGATGGTACCATTCCTGTTTACTGCAGCCTTCCGCATGATCATCTCTATTATAATGTAAAAGAGATCCCAGGACAGACTATCGCTTTGTCTAAAGCCTCGCTTTGTCAGATTTTTGCCAATTTTCACTGAAGACTTCGTGTCAGTCAGTGTCATCCCACAAAATCGTACTAGCTTTGTAATAGATGAACAGATGATAGGTGTCGATCTGAATTTCTTGGGTTTTCTCCAGGATTTGTCATAGTGTGAATATCTGGTCGGTCGTAAAATAAACAGGTCTAAAGCCACACTGATAAGGTCAAATCAGGTTCGCCAGAATGGGCTTTAGTCTTTCACATAACACACTAGACAGGACCTTGTAAGCGATGGGTAAAAGGCTAATCCCGCGATAGTTGGTACACACACTTGGATCGCCTTTCTTCAGCACAGGACATAGGACACTCAGATTCCAATCACCTGGCATGCACTCCCTGGGCCAAATCGTGTTTATGGTGGTGGTTCCTTCGGGAACGAGTGGAGATTGAAAGTGTTCCCTCCATATTTGGAGCACACTCTGAGTGTCCGTGACCAGATTTTAGTTACTGTCCTTACAGGTGGGGATTCCCGTTCCAAAACCTTTACTTTATACCTTTTGGTAGAATTATCCGGCCTCACCTCTATCCCTGTAGTTTTCGATATCCTGGCTCTCTCTTTTCTTCCACATACGCTTTTTCCGTCTGAACAGGCGTTTCATCTCCCTCCTTTTCTCTTTATAACGCTCCATCACCGCACGCGTCACCATTGGCTGCAGTTTTGCCTTGTATGCAGCATCCATTTCCCCAGACATTTCGCGACATTCATCATAGTACCAGGGCTTGTCTGAGCGTGGTTTTTTATAACCCAGTACGGTTGTTGCGGCAGTGGTCATAGAATTGGCAATATGCTGCCACTGTGTATCGGGAACATCAGAACTAGGGGGTATTTTTGGAGTAATTGAGAGAGTTGGTTGGAGTAGGCTTTGGCTATCTCGGTGGTATCCAGCTTTGTGATGTCTAGCTTTTTTTGCGTTTGATTACGAGTGTTTTTAGCTCTACCTAATCGTGTGTGTATCTTGGCTGCAGTTAGGTGGTGATCAGAGTCAATATTTGCATGCTTTCTATCAATTACCACGTGATCAATCTGATTTCTTGTATTTTGATCGGGAGATATCCAGGTTGCCTTGTGGATATTTTTATGCGGGAATCTGGTTCCACTCACAACCATGTTTCTTGCCGACGCGAAACTAACCAGTCTGAATCCGCTATCGGAGGTGTTGTTGTGTAGACTGAATTTTCCGACTGCTAAACCAATAACATCTTCCCTATTTTAGCATTAAAATCTCCCAGAACAATTTTAATGTCATGTGCAGGGCAGCGGTCATATTTCTCCTCCAGGCACTCATAGAATGCATCTTTAATGTCATCGTCTTTGTCTTCAGTCGGAACGTGTACACAAATCAGCGTAATGTAAAAATATTTCACCCGGATGCGAATAGTGGCTATTCGGTCACTTACAGGGTTAAACCGCGCGACCAGGTGTCGAAATCATTTAAGGTGTCCAAGTCATTCATTTAATTGATGGACTTAAATCTCTCATCCTTACATTACATTCTCATTAGGATCTGTCTTCTCACTCTTAATACATCCTTTTAAGTAAAGTTTACAGATTATAGGTTACACGTAACGAATGTTTGGAGTTCGCGTCGCCTTTCTCCATATGCTTACTCTCTAGTTAAGGTTACTCGTTATCGATGACCGCTCTATCGAAGGCGTCCTCCCAGCATATTGTTGCAATCTGAATTACAACTTGTGTAATTTTAAAAGGCGAACATAGACAGAAATCATTGTTATGATCATAAAAATAGAATGCCCAAGTCGATATTATATATCTGGCATTTCTGTTATAAATGAATTCCCCAATATCTCACACAGCTAATAACAAAAATTATGATATGGGTTAAAGACAAATATTGTTAATACATATTTTTATGAAGATAGTAAAATTTAAGTACCTTCACATAAACTCGTGTTTATTGTATAAAAACTATTAATATTAAAACAACAGGTTAAATGGAAATTTGGGGTTTTTGTTACGTTCAAATTTAAAACTATTCGATGCTGTTCACATCACTCATTAATATTTCAAAATTTGATTGCCATTGTTATGGTCGGACAAAGTTAAATAAAAAAATATTAAAGCTATAAAATTGATGAACTTGTTATGGGTAGTGGACATTTTTTTATGTAAAAAAATAATGAACTATTTATAAATTATTAACGATTGCCATCTATGTTTCTTACTTAATTAAATGTTAAAATATTGTAGCAACAAACAAAAAAAGAAACGTCGATTATGTATTGTAGTCAACATCGTTATAAAATATTTATTTATTTGTATGTGTTTTCATATATATACATAGCTACATGAATAAAATTAAGTTAAAACCAGTATAGAAATTTCAGTCAGTTAAACTGACTGATAAATACCATCACCCAATATAAGATATTGTTTAAGTCTTGTGTTATTGAAATTAACCGATTTGTAATTAAAACCATTTAGTAAGTTTCAGTCGGGCAACCCGATTTACATTTACCCTTACCCTCAGTAAAATAAATAATTTTCTATTATATTGATATTATTACTCAATTTCGAAAGTGGGCGGAGTGGTAAATTTGTATGGGAGGTACGAGAAGGGGTGTGGTTAGGCTTCCAGATTTATTCTCCATTACTTTATCCTGTTATAGCTTTACTAATTACAGAATTTGGGCACGATGGCCTGGGTGTACTGATATTATTAGTCGCTAGACTTCCAATTTTTTCTCCAAAACTTTGTCCTGTTATAACATAACAAAATACAGAATTTGGGCACGATCGTGTCAAGTGTATTGATATTATTACCCTATTTCTAAAGTGGACGGAGTGGTACATTTGTATGGGAGGTACCAGAAGGGGCGTGTCTAGACTTCCAGATTTTTTCTCCAAAACTTTATCCTGCTTAAACTTTACCAAATACAGAATTTGGGCACGATCGCGTTAGGTCTTTTAATAATATTAATCGATTTCCAAAGTGGGCGGTACCAGATGTGTATGGGAGGTACCAGATGGGGCGTGAATAGACTTCCAATTTTGTTCTCCAAAACTTTATCCTGTAATAGCTTTACTAGAAATAGAATTTGGGTACGATCACGTTTAATTTATTAATATTATTTCTCCATCTCTATAGTGGGCGGAAAGGTAGAATTGTATGGGAGGTACCAGAAGGGGCGTAGGTAGGCTTTCAAAATTTTTTCCAAAACTTTATCCTGTTATAGGTTTACTAAATACAGAATTTGGGGACGATCCCGTAGGGTGCATTATTACGCGATTTCTAAAGTGGGCGGAATGATGTATTTGTATGGGAGGTACCAGAAGGGGCGGGGCCATGTAGCCCATTTGCAATACCGTAAGTAGTTTTGAGAAAATAATAACTCGTGCAAAATTTCAAAACATTTGGTTGCGTCTTTCGAAAGTTATCGTGCGAACCAGCCGGACAGCCACCAGACAGACAGACAGACAGACAGACAGACAGACAGACGGACATGGCTCAAACGACTTAAAAAGTCATGAATCGACTTTGGTTCAAAGAAACCTAGGGTCTAAAGTCACTCCTTCTATGTGTTACACTTTTGGGTCGTATCAAATGATATATACCCTCATCCCTAAGGGTGATGGTATAAAAATTAAGTTTGCATATTATTAATTTGTGATTGCACATGACGTAATGGTTAGTGGACGCGCCCACAGTGTATTCACAATACGTGGAAGCTCTTGATTAATATAATAGGATTTTTTGTCATTTATTTTCACTTAAATATTTAATAACAAGGTTTTTAACAGTTTATGAATGTTGTATGGACCATTTTTCTTGTGATTTTGGGGGTTATGTACTACAATAGCAATTACGCTCATTTGTTTGTTCATTTCTATTAAATTGACCAAAAACAATAGAAGCAATGATTATTACACGCATTGTTTATATAATATGTTGGCCGAATTTGAATATTTGTACTTCTGCTGCATCAATTTAAATACCAATGTATATCCAAACTTGGTGTGTCAGAAAAAGCTTAGGTGCTTGCGAGTTTTGTACTATATTTCTCTGTGATTAAACTAATAAGAATGATCCCAAACTGTATATCATTTTAACCTAACTTTACGAATCTAAACCGTGAAATATTCTTGTGTCATGCGATTCAGTCTATATGTCGCATTTACGATAAACGCCAAATTCAAAACAAAACGTATTTTCGCTTTGCTTTACGTGAATGAGATATGGGACAGCTACTGGCATTTTAGTAAGTTACCACTCTTCTATTTCCTGTCTCACAACGGGATATCCTGTTCAACGGCAAATCTGATCATCAAATTCAGACAAAGTGCGTCAGACTCGATTACTGAGAAATTAGGTAAGGTTAATTTGGCAGCAGTTCTGCATAGCTCACTTGGGTCCATATAAAGGTCCCCTAAGATACCATTTATATTTCCGCACAAAGTATTCCTACTCAACTTGGTCAACGTCGCTTTCAAACCATTTCGTTGCTTTGATAAAGGCGTGGATTCTACGCAAATCGCCTTTTGAAGCATCCGAGGATTAAATTTCTTATATCGTAGGTCACCAAAAGCAGGAAAGTGACATAGAAGATGCTCTATAGGGAAGTTTTAACGGCTTAGCATGTTCACCAACCGTCCAGTGACCAGTTATCATAACTATGATGTTTCTAAGATGGAATCTAGACAGGTTTAAAGCAAATCGTGTCCTCTGCATGACGTTTAGTGTGGGTCGATTTAGCAATCAATATTGTGACATGAATCTTTCGATAGCTTTTGGCATGATTAAAAAAAATCCACTGTGACCCCAAAACTACTTACGGTATTGAAAATGGGCTACATCGCCAACCCCTTATGGTCCCATACAAATGTACCATTCCGCCCACATTAGAAATGGAGTAATTATATCAAAATACCCAACGCTATCGCGCCCAAATTCTGTATTTAGTAAAGCTTCCTTCCTTTATATATCGGTTAATATTACTAATACACCCAACGCGATCGTGCCCAAACTCTGTATTTAGTAATGCTAAAGCAGAAAAAGTTTTGGGGAAAAATCTGGAAGTCTAGCCACGTCCCTTCTGGTACCTCCTAGACAAATGTACCATTCCACCCACATTAGAAATGGATTACTAATACCAATACACCCATCGCGACCGTGCCCAAATTTTACATTAAGTAAAGCCAAAGCAGGATAAAGTTTTAGAGCAATAAACTGAAAGTCTAGCCCCGACCCTTCAATTATTGCCTACAAAAAACCCTTAAAAATGCCAAAAGCTATCCAAAAATCAATGACACAATATCGACAAATGTTTGTCCTGTCAAATCGACCAGTCCTAATGTCCATAGTAGGTCAAATCTCTTTGGTCAGTGTGCGGTCTTTGAAAATTTCGATGAGATTTTCCCTAAAGTATAGGGCTGGTTGTTCGTTTGCAGCAGTATAGAGTATATGAACTAAGTGTTCCGATTCCAGTTTGGTTTACTGTCTACTATGAGTCCAAGGTATTTAGCGTTAGCAGAAAGTGTAAGTACAACTCCATTTAGTCTGGGTTTGGCAAATAAAGGGATTTTGTATCTCCGAGTGAATAACAGCAGTTCCTTTTGGTTGACCAAAAGAAGTCATCCTATTGGAAGATGCTCTTATTTTTTACCTTTCCAGACTTTTTTTGTGTCAAAGTTTTTCTTTTAGAAAAAAAAATGAGAGCCAAACAACATCGGATGACTTCTTTTGGCCCACCTTGTAGATTATAAAAATTTTATTACAATCGGTTCAATGATATGACCGACATAATGACTTTTTAAAAAGAGGTGTGGCACCTCCCATTTCCCTACGAGACGTAATTCAAATAAACATAATCTGAAAACAGAATCAAAGTTTTTCATTTAGAAAAAAGTGAGAGCCAAACAACATCGGATGACTTATTTTGGCTCACCTGTTATTTAAGGATTCATGCCAGTAACTTTTAATACTATATCATCGGCATTAGTTAAGAGTATTGACATTGAGATTCCAGAGCAGTGGAGAGTACCACGAACATCTCCGTACAAAAATTTGATACGGCTAAACTAGATCCAATGCGCCGCACCAATCTTTTTGGACGATAAATCCTTCAGTAAATAATTATTCTGTAATATTAATTCACAACATAATTACCGTAATTTACCTTGCGGTGATTATAAAAACATCTGCAGCAGTAAACGTCTTACTTGTAAATTTTTTTAGAAGATCTCCCTATTGAATTTCTTCCATTTTTATACCATCACCCTTAGGGATGAGGGTATAAATCATTTGATACGAAAAAAAGTGTAACGCATTAAAGGATACGAGTTAGACCCCAAGTATCTTAAGACCAAATTCGTTTCAGGACTTTTTAAGTCCGTCTGTCTGGCTGGCTGGATGGCTGGTCAGCAGGATAACTAATCCTAAACGGATCGGTATGAAAATTTACCAGTATTAATATTTTTCAAAACGAACTTATGGGATTGTAAATGGGCTGAATAGCCGCACCCCTTCTGGTACCTCCCATACAAAATTACCTATTTTTGGAAAATTAATATTTCTTTCATAACTTCCAAACGGACAACTGGAAGATGTTTGAATTTGGTCAGTTTATTTATCTTGAAAAAGTAGACAAACTCTAGGAAAACCGAAACCTTTGCCACACCCCTTCTGGTACCTCTCATACAAATGACCGAATTGACCCTCATAGTTTTACATAAATATTTTTTTTGTTTGTAAACTGAATTCACTCAAATTTTGCGTATGATGTTCGCTTATGAAAAGTTGAATTAGGAATGAGTATGGACTATATCGGTTCACGCCTTCTGGTACTTCCCAGACAAAATTACCTATTTTTGGAAAATTAATATTTCTCCCATAACTTCCCAACTGACACTTGGGGGGTAATGAATATCTGTCGATAAATTTATGTCGTGATAGGAGGCGAAACCTCAGAGAGCCTAACTATTTGACACACCCTTTCTGGTACCTCCCATACAAATGACCGAACCCACCCCCATAGTCTCACATACGTATCTTTTTTGTAAGTAAAGTGAATTCACTCAAACTTTGCGTATGATGTTCGCTTGTGAAAATTAGACTCAGGAATGAATATGGACTATATCGGTTCACGCCTTCTGGTACCTCCCATACAAAATTACCTATTTTTGGAAAATTAATATTTCTCGCATAACTTCCCAACGGACACTTAGGGGGTAATGAATATTTGTCGATAAATTTATGTTGTGATAGGAGGCGAAACCTCAGAGAGCCTAACTATTTGACACACCCCTTCTGGTACCTCCCATAAAAATGACCGAACCCACCCCCATAGTCTCACATACAAATCTTTTTTGTAAGTAAAGTGAATTCACTTAAATTTTGCGTATGATGTTCTCTTGTAAAAATTATACTCAGGAATGAACATGGACTATATCGAATCACCCCTTCTGGTACCTTCTATACAAAATGACTTTGTTTGGAAAATTAATATTTCTCCCATAACTTCTAAACCGGCACCTGGGGGGATAATCAAATTTGGTCAGTTAGTTTATCTTGTAATAGCAGGCAAAGCCTCAGCAACCCTAACTATTTGGCACACCCCTTCTGGAACCTCCCATATAAATATATGGGATATTTCCCCTTTTACATACGAAAATCAGACACGTTGTACTGCCCCCAAATTTTGTATGTTTTGGCTCTTCATGCAGACAAAAAATAATACATAAGTAATTTTATTTTAAAAATCTATTAATTTCAATAACTCAAGACTTAAACAATATGTTATATTGGGTGATGGTATTTACCAGTCAGTTTACCTGACTGAAATTTCTGTACTGGTTATTACTTAAGTTGTTGCTGTATTTTGTTATACCGAAAACTTTGTCGATTTGGGAAAATTACCATCATGGATCATTATAATGTTTATCTTTTTGTTTTTGAGCATCTTTTATTATTTTAAATTATTTATTATCGCTTTCAAATATTTTTAAGACACAACGAATCGTAAGACAAACACACGCACACATACCATAGACCAAATAATCGCTGGTGGTCTAAGCTGAAAAATGTATTGGTATTTGTAAATAGATACGTACATATGTACCAATAACTGTTATGGTAACATTATCGTTACATATTTGTTTCTTATTGTTATAGTTGTTGACTAAGAAACACATTTGTACACATTTTTATAGTTTGTTTATGGTTTCTATCTATCTTTCAATACCACCAACCAACCGCCAAACAGCTACATACAATAATAATCAATAGCCGGCCAATCAATGGTAATGGCCATATTTGTCACTTGTTCAATAAACATGACACTGGTCCATATTCTGCTGGTACTCTCTCATACGATTTCAAATCTCTATGGGATGTTGAATTTCTAGTATGAATTTGTTTTTATGTTTTCATTTCTGATGTTCACACTCAAATACATAGAACTCTTTGTACAAATCTTGGCAAAGATGAGTGCTGAGGTGTTGTTTTTTTTTTTGTGGAAATGTTATCAATATGTTTTGGGTACGTTATACATAGTAGTAGCTCATTTTTATTAGTTTTTTAAATTGCACAAAATACTTTTGCAATATAAAACCCCTTTTGGCAAAATAATTTCACAAACTTTAAAACTTAGTAGTAATTCTTTATTCACATTGATTTTTTGTTTTTGTGTGGAATATATTAGATGGTTACAATAATGTGAAATAGAAAATTTTGAAATAAAGCCAAAGCTTCAACCTGAAAAACAAACACGTGTCGTAAACTGCTTTACAGCTTAATGAAAGTTCTTCAATTTTCTAAATATGTACATTAGGGGTATAACCAATTTTTTGGCATAGTACCATGAGGTCAACCATGTCCTAGTAACCACGAAAATCATAATCATTTGTAATTTTTCTGGAAAAAGTTCACGCACCAATTGGTTTTTCTAACAGGTGTATAAAAAATTTTTTATTAACAAATTTATTATTTTTTTTATTTTTATTATTTTTAAAGTACTGAAAGTTACATATGTACTAGTATAATAAAAATAAGAAAAATGATGAGTAAATTTTAAGATTTAAGATTAAAAGTTCGAGGAGATTTTTTATTTTTTTTTCGTTAAAAAAGGTTAAAGATACGTTTTGGTTTGCGAAAAAATCTCTTACCATCTCTAAATATTAATGAAATTTCATACTTGAGCTATTTTTTGTTTTAAATAAACATATTATTAATTTTTCTTAACCAAAACTAAAATTAAAATTTTTCAAAACTTCATCGCGATTGGTGCGTGAACTTTTTTGACCTTAGCGAAAAAATAAATATACTTTCCCATATAGTTTTTTATGCTCTATTCGACTGTGCTATGCCAATTTTGATATTTTAAAAAATTGTTAAAAAGTTATACCCCTAATGTACATATGTATGTATATGAAATTGTTACGTCACTAAATGTCTGACTAACTGACTGATTAATTAACCCATCACCATCCAGACCAAACGGCTAAAGACTGATGTTGTACTAAAACGGAATTTCATTTCCCACGCAAAATACATGCAAATTTTCCAAGCGGATTCCGCATACACACATTTACCATTGCTATTCCTTTTTTTAGTATTGAGCTGAAATATAATGAGCAAACGGAAAAATTGAGATTTGTTTGAAGCTTAAAATTCTTGCTACATCAAACGGGAGACAAAATTCTGATACATTTTGTTTAGGAGGTCTCAGGCAGGGTGATAGCTTGCCCTGTACACTATTAAATATATTATGGGGCAGATGATGAGAAAGGCTGGTGTCAACATGTCTGGCACCATATTCAACAAGAGCCAGTTTAGGCCGATGATTTAGACATCATTAGCCAAAATCTGCGGGATGTTACTGCAGTTTTCTCATCACTAGAAAAGGAGTCAGCAGAAATGGGCTTAGCGGTCAACGAAGACAAAACAAAAATAATAATTTCGAAGAACAAACGTTGAAACGTGAATGTTGAAAAATATTGATTTGAGATAGTAGATGAGTTTACCTACCTCGGATCTTCCGTCAACAAGAAAATAATGTCAGCCATGAAATAGATGTTTTTATGCACTTCGGCAGCACTTTAGTAACACCACCTTATCTCGAGATACGAAGAAACAGCTGTACCAGGTGTTAATTTTACGCGGACATACAAAACCTGGGAGTATTCAAGAGAACAGTACTCCGTAAAATATATGGACCTATCTGTGTCGACGGCGAGTTTCACCATCGGATGAACCATGTTGTATGAACTTTACCACGACATCGACGTAGCTAAAAGAGTCTGAATCCAACGACTACGATGGCTGAAACATGTTGCCAGGATGGATGTAAATGCTCCAGCGAGAAAGGTGTTTGAAGGCGAACCTGAAGGACGGCGCAAAGCCGTCGGTTGGCGACGTGCCACCATCTGGTAGGATGCACGCACGCAGAAGACCGAAGCGTGTGGAATTCTTTAATACTTCAGTCCTCAAATATATGAACCACGTTCGTAAGTTGTAATGGGCCGCTTAAGTAAGTTAGTTAAGTAATTCACATAAAACCACTAGACAGGACTTTGTCTGCGATGGTTACAAAGCTGATGTCACCGTAATTGGTAGACAGACTTGGACCACCTTTCTTAATTATTTTACAAAGAACACTCAGATTCCAATTAAAGGATATATATTCTTTTAGCCAAATCTCTATTTTTCCATAGACGCTTTTCCCGCCTTAAGAGGCGTTTCATATTCCTCCTCTTCTCATTATATCGTCACAGCACTCGTTACCATTGGCTGCAGTTCTGCCATGTATGCAGCATTCAGCAAAGTTGTTGAGGCAGGGGTCATAGAGTTTGCAATATGCTACCACTGTGTGTCGGCAACATAAGAATTAAGGATTTAGTTTGAAGTAATTGAGAGAGTTGGTTGGCATTGGTTATCTCAGTGGTATGCAGGTTTGTTATGTCTGCCTGTAAGTTTGGTTTCGAGCGTTCCTTGGCTGTAACTAATTGCGAATCCGAGTCAATTTCTGCACAAGCATAACCTTCCATCGATTACCACGTGATCAACCTGATTTCTTGTCGTTTTGAAATCCAGAGAGTTCTGACATTCCAGATGCATATCCTTATATCATGGTCCTTAAAACGTTAGCAGGGGCCGTCAACCTTTTAGAGGTTTCTTGTTTTTTCTTTTTTTCGTGTATTCGTAATAACCCGATCCTAGTTTCTCATGGCTGCCAAAGTACTATACAAAAAAAAATTAGCTATAAAAAGTATAACGCATTAAACACAACAACATGAGTAAATTGTAAATAGGCGTAAAAAACAAACCTCTTCTAGGACCTTTTATGCAAAATTACCGATTTCTGGAAAATATAATATTACTCCCATAACTTCATAACGAAAAACTGCAGGATATTTAATAGTACGTAAAATCACAGAAACCTGAAACATTACTTATTTTTTATATCGTTATTAATTTAATTAATTGTTAAAAATGATATGTTTGTGATATGTTTATAAAAACAATAAAAAACAAAAAAGCACACTAACAGCGAATTAATTTTGTATAAACTACTATTGCTTGAGAATAGAGAACAGATTAATTACACTAATTAACTCATCTTGAATACTACTTACCAATAGTTGAATACTTTGCAAAACAACAAAAGTTATACAATATTCACCAGAATTGTAGAGAAAGGGCATAGAGTGATGGTATTTATCAGTCAGTTCACATGAAAGAAATTTCTGTACTGATTTGGTATATATTTATATAAAAATTGTTACTTAATATACTATCACTACAAATACAATGTTTTTTTTTTCAAGTACAATCGGTAGTTCTGCTTAATTATATTACAAATGGATTGCATTATCGCTTTCAAACCAGTTTTTAGAATCATTCACATACGCGTATATTTACAAAATACACAATAAAAGCAACAGCTCATTACCAAATTATAATTAAATATAATTCTAACAAAGTGCAAATTTTGTGAATGATACCCGTAATTATTCATTCATGTTAATCATAGAAACACCGAATTCAGTTTGCTGAATTTTAATAATTTGTATTTACTTAGAATTAAACTGCAAAATAGCATTGTTGCCTCTGAATCAAACTGCGTTAAAAACCTCAACGATTCAGACAAAATGACCCCTCGACTGAGGCGTCAGTCAGTACAATGTTAAACTTATACAATGTACTACAGAGAACTTCAATAATGATTGAAGTGTTAACGATGAAATGAAACAAAGGAACGATATTTTTAATTGTTGGTCCAAAACGAGAAACATGAGAACCAAAAAAATGGTCAGAAAACAATTATTTAAATCAGTTACTGCAAACAAAGAGACGAACGGGTGGACGGACGTAGCGTCATAACTGGCAATCACAGTTTACACCGCATTAAAATCTCAACAAAAGCCGCCAGTCAGTCAACCAACCAACCGGTCAGCTGAAGTGCCGCCACATGAAATTGAGGGTTTTACAACTGAACTCAACTCTACACGCTGCGTACTGTAAGCACACGCTCCCCCACACGGCGGCATGAAATGGAGCCGTCGCAGCAACTCAAACAATTTAATTACTTTGTTGCATGGTCCGAATGCGTTGAATGGCAATACAATAATACAAGATTATAACAACTACAACAAGCATATGGTTGTATGTATGCATAAAGTTATAATCCTTCCAGCGAATTGCAGCTCAAGCTTAAAAGTCCATATTGTACATACATATTTGTATAAAAATAGCATACTGCATACATAGGTATATGAAGTTAAATATAATGATATTTACACTGACATTGGTTTAAAGTTTCGCGGTAAATTTATTTTAACGTTTTAACTTAACTGGTCGTAATAATAATTTTGGTCAAGGGTGAAAAAATAAAAAAGAGAGTCTTATATGAGAATGCTATATCTGATGGTTGGGCTTGCCAGCCGCTTTAAGATTCTATATTGGATATGAAAACACGAAGAAGAAAAAGTAACAAACGGAACCCCAATATGTTGGGGGGGTGACACAAACGCTATAAGGACCATGAATTAAGGATTTGCACCTAGAACGTGCGGACTCTTTATAGAGGTTGGATAATGGTAGTGAGTGGAACCAAATTTCAATATAAAGATATCCACTGAGCAACTTGGCCTTTCCCCGATCAAAACACCAAAAATCCAATTGATTATTTGGTAATCGATGGAAGGCGCATAATCTGTGGTGCAGAGCAAAGCAAACCAGTAAAAAAGTTTCAGTCGGGCAACCCGACTTACATATACCATCACCCTCAGTAAAACAAAAAAAGTTCTGTTATATTGATATTATTACTCGATTTCTAAAGTGGCCGGAGTGGTACATTTGTATGGGAGGTACCAGAAGGGGCGTGTCTAGACTTCCAGTTTTTCTCTCGAAAACTGTATCCTGCTTGAACTTTACTAAATACAGAATTTGGGCACGATCGCGTTAGTTCTATTAATAATATTAATCGATTTCTAAAGTGGGCGGTACCAGATCAGTATGGGGCGTACCAGAAGGGGCTTGGCTAAAATTCCAGTTTTATTCTCAAAAACTGTATCCTGCTATAGATTTACTAAATAAAGAATTAGGGTACGATCGCGTTGGATTTATTGATATTACTACTCCATATCTAAAGTTGGCGGAAAAGTACATTTGTATGGGAGGTACCAAAAGGGGCGTGGCTAGACTTCCAATATTTTTTCCAAAACTTTATCCTGTTGAACTTTACTAAATACAGAATGTGGGCACGATCGCGTTAGTTCTATTAATAATATTAATCGATTTCTAAAGTGGGCGGTACCAGATGTGTATGGGAGGTACCAGATGGGGCGTGGATAGACTTCCAGTTTTTTATTCTCAAAAACTGTATCCTGCTATAGCTTTACTAAAATAAAGAATTTGGGTACGAACGCCTTGGATATATTGATATTACTACTCCATATCTAAAGTGGGCGGAGTGGTACATTTGTATGGGAGGTACCAGAAGGGGCGTGTCTAGACTTCCAGTTTTTCTCTCGAAAACTGTATCCTGCTTTAACTTTACTAAATACAGAATTTGGGCACGATCGCGTTAGTTCTATTAATAATATTAATTGATTTTTAAAGTGGGCGGTACTAGATGTGTATGGGAGGTACCAGATGGGGCGTGGATAGACTTCCAGTTTTTTTCTCAAAAACTGTATCCTGCTATAGCTTTACTAAAATAAAGTATTTGGGTACGATCGCCTTGGATTTATTAATATTACTACTGCATATCTTAAGTGGGCGGAAAAGTACATTTATATGGGAGGTACCAGAAGGGGCGTGGCTAGACTTCCAATATTTTTTCCAAAGCTTTATCCTGTTATAACTTACCAAATGCATAATTTGGGCACGATCGTGTTGAGTGTATTGATATTATAACACCATCTCTAAAATAGGCGGAGTTGTACATTTGTATGGGAGGTACCAGAAGGGGCGTGGCTAGACTTTAAATTTTTTTCCCAAAACTTTATCCTGTTATAGCATTACTAAATATAGAATTTGGGAATGATTGAGTTCGATATATTGATATTATTACTCGATTTCTAAAGTGGGCGGAATTGTACATTTGTATGGAAGGTGCCAGAAGGGGCGTGTCCATGTAGCCCATTTTCAATACCGTAAGTAGTTTTGGGGAAATATTATTAAATTTCAAAACATTTGGTTGTGTCTTTCGATAGTTATCGTGCGAACCAGCCGGACAGCAAACAGACGGACAGACAGACGGACATGGCTCAAACGACTTAAAAAGTCATGAATCGAATTTGGTTCAAAGAAACCTAGGGTCTAAAGTGACTCCTTCTATGTGTTACACTTTTGGGTCGTATCAAATGATATATACCCTCATCCCTAAGGGCGATGGTATAAAAACGCTCGTAACTAGTCACAAAGGAAGCTTGACATCGCAAAGCAGCAAACCCCAAAGATAGTCACCACCTACTCAAACCAGCTCTACCAACAACTACGACACGACGCCTCTACTTCTGACGTTCCCGATACATAGTGGCAGCACATGGCAACCGTACTGGGATATGAAAAACGACACCAAGAAAAACCCTGGAACGATAAAGAATATCGCATAGTTTCTAACGAACAGGATGCTGCTTACAGGGCAACGCTACAGCCAATTGTACCCCGGGCTGTACCGATAATATCTGGTTCTTACTTGTTTTATCTGTTTGTACAAGTAGTTACTCGACACTATACCCGAAACTAAAAAAAACCCGAAAATTCTACCAAAAGGAAATAGAAAAAGCTTAGGGTACTGGGCTCCCCCTCCTGTAAGGCTAGCCGCCGATGAAAGAAAATGTAGATGCATGTATGGACGGAATTGTTTTATTTTTGGCTACCTTCTCTGAACCTGCAGAAATGGACAGTGGCTGTGAAAACAATAAAAGTCATTTGTAAAATCAATCACTTTACTGCCGTGAACCACTATATTTGCAAAATGAAAAACTGTGGTAACAACAATGTTTCAGAATTGCCTACTGATTTTCTTTTAAGTACATCTTTAATATAATTTTATCACACAGTTTTTTTTTTGGTTCCGCTCGAAATTATTGGGAATTAATATCTCTCATATAAGAGTTTTTGCCGCCAAAAAGGCATAACTCAAATTATGACAGCATTTCATTAATCTTGTTTCTCCTCTGGCATAACTACGTAACTAAGCGTTTACCATAGCTTCATTATAAATCTCTTAATTTCAAAATTACGTGGAAAGGCTCAAAAATGGTACACACGAACTGTTAATAAGGCGCCTCTTTTGAAGAGGTTTTTTGAAAAAGGTCAACATTCAATGAGTTTGTCTTACAAACTGTAGTTAAGATTTGTTAAATTAATGTAAGAAAAACTGCTGCAAAATTGTTAACTTCCTATTCTAAAAAGATTACCGCTTACTGCATGCAAAACGGCTGGCCTGTTAATAGTTTTCTTGCCTCGCTTGCTTGCAACAAACGCAAATTTATAAAATGCTGCTTAAAGTACGTAAGTAGTGAACCACCTGCTTTCAGATTTGGTTTCACCAACTTTTTTCAAATATAACCTACTTTTAAATTCAATTATCTTCTAAAATTGTATTTACATTTCCCATGACCATTTACATTTTCATTTCTCTTAAATCTATTTGCACTCTCAAAACGAAGGGAGTGCTCTTACAGCGCTGCAGAGCAAAACAAAAATGGAAAAAATATTCAATTTCCACTAAACAAATGGGGAAATGACCAAAAGATCCACAAAAAGAATGAACAAACTAAGGCACTAAGAATGTTCAATAAACTTAAATTAAATGAATGTACTGCCAGGATACAGGAACCAACAAAAGGACATGTATACATAGAACATCGGTATACCTGCCTACGACCATACAACACCTGAAGTCAAGTGACAAGAGATTGTGAATTTTCGATGAATTGGATGACTAAAATTGCATACTTGATTTCATGCGATTTCCATTTTCATTCTAGGACATTTTCTCAGCTACTCTCCGGCTGTTGCAGTCTGCCTCCCTTACCTTCCGACTCGACAGTTTTCCCATTTGTTCGTTGTTGCTTCGCTTCCTTGTTGTTTTTTCCCCCCGTTTTCGGAGCAAACAAATATCAAGCTAAAAATAGAATAGAACATTATGAAAACATGGCAAAAAGTGAAGAAGCCTTCTAAAAAGGACATGAAATCCTCGCTACAGTGCAAACACTTATGTTCACTGACCATACAAAGGATGTTTACCCATGCAAGTACTTGGCTAAATATCATATGGATGCCCATATGTTCTCAGGCGGATGCCAGTAACTAGTGATGGCATGTTGTGTTGCCAATGGTACTTAAATAATAGGTTGCAGCTGAAATTGTGAATAAAAATGTTAGCATTTGAAATAAATCCTGTTTAACCGGCCGAAATATTTTTGAAAAAAAAAAAATCTATCCATGAAGGAGTTTTTTTTCGGGAAATTAGGTAATTGGAATCCAAACCATTTTTAATCTCATTTAATAGCGAATAACATAGCTTACATTATCACTTATTACTATTATTTTTGGGAATATTTTTTTTTTAATCAAAAGCATAATTATAAATTTTTACGTACACAGTTACGTGTTCGTATCAAATAACATTAAAATGGGTCAGATTTTCATTTCATTAGACAAGGTGAAAAAAAAAAATCTTTGAAATTTCTAATAACAGTGTTGAATTATATGAAGTTCTATCAAAGAACACGCCCACATCCCATATATCCTGAAATGGAAAAAACTTATATTGCCAAAAATTGTTGTTGGTATTGAACCAAATTTGACTCAACTTGTCTCTTGTGTATTAATGATAACTGTATTGAATTTTTCTCAATTATCTCAAGGACACGCCCAACCCCACATGGACACCTCCCATAAAATGTATAATTTTGGAAAATATAAGTTTTTTCCATTTCAGGTTATATGGGAGGTTGGCGTGTCCTTGGACCGATTGTCACAAAACTTTGCTTTTTTCTAAAAGAAATGTGTACTAATTTCCGTTCTTCTTTAATAACTACTTCTATTTTTGGCGACCGTTTATAAGGGGAAGGTGCTCTTGGTTCAGCAGTTAGAAATACCCTTGACCGCAATGACCGATGTAGAATGTCGTGTATTGTTTGAGCAAATGTATGCAGTATATAAGGCAAAACTGCAGCCAATGGTAACACGTGATATGACGGAACAATGTTACGACAGAAGAAGAGAGGAAAATAGCCTCTTCAGTGGAAAAAGTGTCTATAGGAGGAAAGAGAGAGCTAATATATCGAAAAGTACAGGGATATACGGGCAGTCCGATAGTTATACCAAACAGGAAAAAGCAAAGAAAAGTTTTAGAACAGCGATCTCCACCTGTAACGGCAGAGATGGAAATCTGGTCAAGGACACTAGTGTGCCGGATATACGGAGGGAACATTTTCTTACTCTGACCTTATAAGTGTGGCTTTAGATATGGTAACTCCACGACTGACCAGATATTTACAATTCAAAAATACTGGACAAGGCCAAAGAAATGCAGATCGACACAATTCATATGTTTACCGATTACAAGCTGCATTCGATAGTTCGATACGACAAAAACTGCAAAGCTGATTTGACTTTGAAAGTCTTCAGTGAAAATAGGCTTTTGCCAAAGCCATTTTCTACCAAGGAGGGTTAAGACATGGCGAAAGTCTGTCATGTGATCTCTTTAACATCCTAATGGAGATGATCATAAGAAAGGCTGCAGTAAGCACGTCACGAAAGATGGTACCTTTAATAAAAATCGCAAGCTGCTCGCGTATGCCGATGATATAGATGTCATTAGCCGAGGACTGCGGAATGTTACTGACACCTTTTGAAGCATTGGGAAGAAGTTGGCAGAATTAGGTCTGGGCAAAACCAAGTTAAGTGAACGTTGGCAACTACAACTGATCCGTAAGGTGTATAACGACATCGACGTAGTCAAGAGCATTCAAATAGACCGAATGCGCTGGCTGGAACGTGTACGAGTGGATGAAAATGCTCTACCTCGAAACGTCGTCGGCAATAAAGTCGATGGGCGACGCAGGAAGTGGCGACCAAAACTTCTTTAGACGGATCAGGTAAAAGAGCTAATGGTGTGACGAAATGTCAACCTAGCGCAAAAGATCAAAGGGCTTGAAATTCTTTTCTACGAGCGGAAACTGATGGATGACTCTGCTGTTACTGAAATAGTCTCCCAGTATCTATATAACATTTGAGATATATGTAGTTGATCCCGCTAAGTATATTGGAATCCGAACATTGATTTGATTCTTCATATTTCTTTCTTTTTGAGATGCAAAGCTACGTAAAGCAATTATGCTGCGGAATCTATTTTTGTGAAAAAACTTTGACTTTAGGGTAAAGTTTTTTGTATCTCAAAAAAGGCGTTAAATTGCGTTACAGAAAGTCTGGTTTTGATACGCTCAACAATACAAGTGATACATCGAACGACATTTTCAATCAGTGTGTATCTTTTTTGCAATGGAATAAACCATGTACGAAAATAATATTTTGTTTGAAATCTTAATGTATGCTATTACGTGGACATTACAACATCGTTCAAATGTTCGCTTCAGCATCTCACGGTGGCACATATCCGAATGGTCCAATTTTCAGTGACTGGCGCATATATTCGGCTAAGTTTTGCGATGGCATGGGTTATATTGACTTAAAGGGCATCGTTCGACTGCAGCTTATTAAAATAGGCCTGCGACTTTAGAAAATCACGCAAGAAAAAGTCTTGATAGACAATTATCGTTACCTCTGCGAAGGATAACCAGCCCTCAAATCGTTCATGCAGAATATCCATCGGACCAAAACTCGCACATAACAATACTATTTTCTAAATGCATAGCTACCTAGTAAACGTCGCCATAGTGTCATATACGGTAATTATTATTTTTAAAACGCCCAGTCCTACAAAAGCGAGGCAGCTAAAAAAGATTTTTCGATCAACATTGGGATCCTCTTCTTAACAAAAAACGGCATTGTCTATGGACGTTAATGTAAAGCTCCTGGCCCAGTAAGTTCTTATATAAATGTAAAACTCGCCAAGTTAGTCTGCGAAAGGCTGTTTTTCTGCGCGTCGAGGAATTTAAAGTCTGGGGTTCTCCCGCACATTTTTTTTCGAAGGAGTCATCTCAAATCTGACCAACAATATGGTACAGTTTAGATTGAACTGCCACCGCGTCTGCCGTAAAATAGCCGCAAAGCGCGCAACTTTTTCGTTAACGAATATTCATTTTGATAATAAAGTTTCATTCGGCCGTGCTTCAATCCTGTAACTTTTCATGTTGATTTGACATCAGTAATTGAAAAATAAAAAAAAAAAATTATTCGAATTCCGCCAAAACAACGTGGCCGCAACATGGTGCCAACATCAACCAGCACCAAATAAAAATCTTATGCTACTTTTGTGCTTACACAAATATATTCGTATTAAGAATGTAGACTTTTGATGACGAACTGCCTTATAGTTATACCTAAATTCAACAGACATTTATACAATTTTATAACATGACTCTATTGAACTTAATGTTTTCACTTATTTCTAACCCGTTTTAAAATCGTACAAAATCAAACCATTTATCATCTCTGTCAGTAAAAGTGTTAGTAAGTAAAATATACCACGACAACCGAGGCACTTGTACAAAAATAAAGCAGAGAACAGTTTGCTAATAAATAGTAGGAAAACAAAAATGATGGAGAAACAAAAGTCCCTTATATTGAAACTGAAGTAGACACTTAATGCTGTCAGTCTCGCTGCCTGTCATCAGTTTAACAAAATACACATCCAGTAAGTCATATTTCATACTCATGCAATGGATAAATTGCTGTCATTTATGTGCTCATACAGTGAAGCACGGTTACAATGATTTTTTATATTAACAAAAGAAATATTGATGGATTTTAAAGTAATTCATTATTATAATAAAACATTAAGCTAGCATTTTTGCCTACTTTTTTTTTGAAAATTATTATTTTAAAATTAACATATCATTGGATAGATATTGGTTTAAAGTTGAGCACAATAACATGCATATTAAATTGTAGACATACTTGAAAATTAAATAATAAATAAATGTGGTTTGCTAGACCACCGTGCACTGTTTCGAGCAATGCTCATGGACTTTGATGCCATTTTTGTAGGGACAGTCTTTGAAAAAAGCTTTTAACAATTGATTGCACTGAACTGACATTTACTGCAGGCAAGTTTTTTACATCCGATCTATATTCATTTATGTTTGCAAACGTTGCAGTAGACCTCAGATTGATGTTAACTCAATTGATGACTTTCGAATGAAGGGACCGTTACAATTAGTGTACATTATAACCAAACTCCACTGTATGCATTATATACTGAATTTTAAGTTATCCCTGCCCCTTCATATACGTATTTTGTCCATCTCAATTCACATTATTCTCTTAAATTGCTGTAAAAATATAAGTATGTACAGCACACATGTATGCAGTTTTTCGTGTCTTATCTATTTTATATATGAGTAGGATTAGATTGGAAATGACAGATTCCTTTGGAAACTCGCCAAACTGTTTTTTTTTTAATAATATAGTAATGTTAATCTGTTTGGAGTACATTTATCATATATAGCAGATTCTATGTAATTTTCATTAAAAAATATGACAATCTTAACTTCTGATGCTAAAATCTGACACCTTACTTTATTAATTTAGGCTTTCAACAACTTCTATTCATTTTATGAGGACATTCCATAAATGTGTCCCAAATAAATTAACGTTTAGTAACATGAGTACGCATATTCAAAAACTAGAACAATGGCGTTACACAGAATATTTACCGTCCAGCAAAAAAAACCCATAATAAGCAATATGTACTTCTTAGAACCCAGAAATACGTATAATTTGATGAAAAACTAATGATTTTCACAAGGGCTAGTCATGAAAGTAGGGTTTCCCTACGATTAAAGATTTTGCAAAGACAATTTCAGAACACAATATTTTTTTTGAACTATGCACCTTATGTTTTATTGAGCTGACTTGTTATTTGGTGTGATATCGATACAAAACTCATAAAGTTGTTTATCGTATATTAAAGGCTCCTTTTTCCCTTAAGTCGCTTTTGACTTCGAAGTCAATTGTAAAAACTTGAAGCAATTTAACCACATCTTAATAATCAAATTTATTACTAGATCACTATTATCCCCTCTTAAGCAGCATTATTTACAAAGTTGACGTTCACACTCTCTACACATATGGTCGCACTATACAATCCTTCCCACACAAATCACCTGTCTAATGGCAATATTTAGTTATGCAGACAGACCGACATATCTGTCAAATTACCAATTTCATGATAACGTAGCAGCAGGTGAAAAATTACTACTGGTGACCAACAACAAAGATACAAAAACAAAATTCCAACTTAAATATGCATTAGATACGAGAATGCGTGTGGCAATGTAGTTCAAACAGAAGTAAAAATGTCAAACATTTATTTTGGGTAATCTAATTTGGCAGGTATGAAAAATAATAAAAGACACACAGAACGCTGGACGGACAACTGACTGAATGGTCAGACAAACAAATGTTAAAGTATCAACAGAAAGTTTGTAAAACGTTCAAATGAAATCATCACTTTGCAAAAGAAAAAGGACAAATTTCCTTTACTCGCTGTTTTCGGTGCTCCGATTTGTTCTGCAGTTGTTCAAACACGACCGACTATTACTATAGCCTATACCCAAAACGTACAAAAGGTATATCCTTTGTCCTTTATTGTGTACTTATGGTCATGAGAAACCCTACATGCGCTCACGTACATACACCCATGCCAGCAGACAGACAGGACAGGACATTCGAATATGATGACAGCAACGTCCAAAAGTGAAATCATCGGATATATTGAATTTTTATTGGAATTGTTTTTATTTGGCTGATAGAAAATCCAACTAAAGCAAATATGAGTAAACTGGGTACCTTATGCGATGCCTCATAACTTTTTATGTGACTTGTTCGAATAGTTGTTGTTGTTGCTCGTGTTTGTTTTATTTCTCGTTGCCACTTTTTGGCCTTGTTTTCGGTTGTCGTTGTTGTGTCGTAGGACAGAACAATTGAATTTCATTAATTTGAACGAAAGAAAAGATATTGAAAAACACAACTACGCCAACGTTTGTGTCAGTACAAATAGTGTGTACAACAAAACCGATAGATAAAATCGGTGAATCGAATTTTTTGTTATAAATCTAATAAATGAATAATATTTTTAGATAAACTATATTAAGTTTAGATCAAAATCGATAATAAAATACGATACCCTAATAATGATAATCACCGCATCTCTAAAATGACCCCGCATAAAAACGGCAGAGCGGCCAAAAATTGTAATATTTGATATCTCATAATTATAGCCCAGTTTTTAATGTGAATCAATACCTTATAATACCAAACTTATCACTTGTCATAAAGTATGTACGGTCAAACCGTAACATTATTGTTAGAAGCGTCCCAAGAAAATGACTGATTCAAATGTAAAATTACCTCCTTGTAAAATTACCCTCATTTTTCCTCATAACCCAGACAATTTAAGATACATTTGCCCCTAAATAGTACTAATATAAAGTTTAATTTATTAATGGTCGAAATAAATGTAGAACCGGTTTTCTAAACATATCGGTTTCAATAACACCTAGCATGTACTATTTTAAATACATGCTATATGGTTGATTTGGAATGAGCAATAGCGAAATTATGAAATGTAATCGATATATACTGCTATTGAAACCCCTAGAAAAAGTAAGATTTAACAAAACAAAAACGAAAAATAACTTAAGATCAGGGTTACAAAAAATCATTGTGGTATTGACACATATGAATGGGCATAAGATATATTATGCATACACATTAACATGTTCAAATGTCTTTGCATACGTTTACACAATTTTTGGTAATAAGACTCATTGAACTATCATGAAAATTGAAAATACACATAATGCATAAGTCAAACTATAAATAATTTTTTTAAAAGCCAACAATATTAAACCCCCTTATTTACCAAAAGGCTTTACAGCACATGCTGATAAACCATTACCTTTCTAATGGGGTATGTATTTCATAACTTGGTTCGACAGTATGCGGATTTATTGATTTCTTCAATGAATGCAGTAAAATTATTTTAACAATTTATGGGATGTTTTTTCCGATATACGTCGAAGCACTGATATACGGGGCCAGCCTTGGACTTGACTATGAGGGTCAATTCGGTCATTTGTATGGTGTGTGTACCAGAAGGGGTGTGGAAATGGTTTCGGTTTGCTGAGGGTTTCTCTACTTTTGCAAGATAAATAAATTTAGCAAATTCAAATATCCTCCGGTCGCACAGTGGTTACTTTTCGGTCTTGGTGAAATTTAAAATAGTTAAAGCTGAGGTGTTTTTGAGATGATGTGGATATTTTCGGCTCCCTAATGGTCACCTCGGATATTTTAGAATTTTCAATGTCCGAGAAAAGTGCATGAAAGAAATATTAATTATCAAAAAAATAGGTAATTTTATATGGGAGGTACCAGAAACGGTGGGGCTGTTCTGGCCATTAACAATCCCATTAGTTCGTTTTGAAAAATATTAAAACCGGCAAATTTTCATACCGATCCGTTAAGGTTCACTCGAGTTATCCTGCTCACCAGCCAGCCAGACAGACGGATATAACTCAATTGTATTAAAAAGTCCTGAAACGAATTTGGTTTTAAGATACTTGGGGTCCAACTCGTCTCCTTTAATGCGTTACACTTTTTCACGTATCAAATGATATATACATACCCGCATCCCTAAGGGTGATGGTGATATACTGTAAAAGACAAAACTTTCGTGGAATTTAAAAAAAAAATTATCGTTTAGAAAAAATTGTACAAGGGTGTAAAGACCAAAATTCCCGAAAAAAAACTTCTGGAACTGGACGTCGGATTCAAAAGTGATCAAAGAAGAAAATGAAGCTGTTCTCATTCTTAGAACAATGATATGTCACATGTTAAGATCGGACTATAAATGGAGATACGAGAAACGACAAACATAATGCGCGGGTGAATGTGCGTGGCAAAAAAAATACAACAATTTTTTTTGTTAATTTTTCTTTAAATTATCTTTCATTCTAGGTGTGACCAACAAAATTTTCTTTCTTATGAAGAGCGACTTACCATATTGTCCGTGCAGTCGATATATGCATTTTTTAAATGCTTAATTCGAAAAACTGTTTGGGATGGCATTTGCTATTCCTTGTATATTTCAAATAGTTTTCTTATAAGTTTGGTTTCTCATTTTGTAAAGTGGGATGTGAGAAGACACAAAAGCTGGTCACGTTTTTTCCTGAAAATCATGTTATGTCTAGAGTCTATCGGAACATCCTGTCAAAAACAATTGTTTAAAACATATAGCAGATTTGGCTATTTGAAAAAAGCTATGTTGCAATGATTTCCTTGTTTTAAGAAACGAAAAATTAATGTGAAAAATATAAAATATCCTTAAAAAAGGATATTTTTTAAAAAATATGTTCGAAAAAATATGAAATAAGCTCAAAAAGGATATTTTTTTTAAGTATGCTATTCAAACCAAAATATGCTAAAATATGACTTTATTAGTAAAATATGCAAAAATATGCTCTAAAAAATTGGTGTCAAAACACTTATAAGAGTATGAAACATATAAATACGTTACCCATTTGTTAATATCTCATTCTAAAAAAAAACATGCATTTGCATATTTTTCCGGTTGCCCTGGTAATTAATCATCACGGTTTTCGGTCATTGTTTATAAAAGTAGCATGTGTTAAAATTGTTGATTTACCCAAAACTTATCACCGCATTTTCTAAATATATTGTCTTTTACTCTTTCCAGGTAAGCGCACTAGCATTGCTGTTGTTAAAGTATCATCTGGAAAATATTAAGTTAAGTATATTCATCATATAAAAACAGTTACCACCTTGTTCTAGAGGAAAATTATTGCAATTTATTAGCAGTATAAAATGTCATATTATTAAAAAAAAATATCATTCTATTAAAAGACAATGTTGTAAAGAATTGTATTTGTTGTTATTATTTAAGCTGATTCCAATTAAAACCATTTTGAGGCAAACTGATATACATGTGTCTGATTAATTGGATATTTAAAAGCAGTAAGAAAGTTTCAGGACAAAACAAAAATAATGATTTCGACGAACAAAAAGTCCTCTCGATGGGGACGCAGCGTCAACGTTGAAAATTATTGTTTTGAGGTAGTAGATGAGTTTACCTACCTCGGATCTTCCGTCAATAAGAAAAATTATGTCAGCCAAGAAATTAAGCGGAGAATAGTGCTTGCCAATAGATGTTTTTACGGACTTCGGCAGCACTTTTGTAATACCACCTTATCTCGGAATACTAAGAAACAGCTTTACCAGGTGCTAATCTTACCCGTTCTTTTGTATGCTGCCGAATCATGGGTGCTTACGACAACGGACATACAAAACCTGGGAGTATTCGAGAGAAAAGTACTCCGAAAAATTTATGGACCTATCTGTGTCGACGGCGAGTTTCGCCATCGGATGAACTATGAGCTGTATGAGCTTTACCACGACATCGACGTAGCTAGTCAGAATGCAACGACTACGATGGCTGGGTCATGTTGCCAGGATGGATGTAAATGCTCCAGCGAGAAAGGTGTTTGAAGGCGAACCTGAAGGACGGCGCAGACCAGGGAGACCCAAACTCCGTTGGAAGGACCAAGTGGTAGGCGACGTGCCACCATCTGGTAGGACTAACTGGAGAACACATGCACAAGACCGAAGCGTGTGGAATTCTTTAGTACTTCAGGCCTCAAACTTATGAACCACGTTTGTAAGTTGTAATGGGCCACTTAAGTAAGTAAGTAAGTAAGAAAGTTTCAGTTAGGCAACCTGAGTTACATATGGGTAAATCCGAAATAATGTATACCAAGGAAAGAATTTCAGAGTTGCTAAAACCTCATATATTTGCTAATCCATAAATGGGCTATATATTTAACCCTCAAAATATATACAGCATAACCAATTTCGGTGATCCATTTATGAATGGCAGATCAAAAACTGCACCTACTCCGTGCTTTTATTTATTTTTCTAAAATATATGTTTTTAAAATGTTCATAAAAATGGTATAATCCACTATTCTTCCTTTTTATTTTATAATAAACTTAAAATCTAATCAATTGTCTACAGATAAATGTAAAAAACACCTCGGTAGGTCATTAAGAAGATATAAATAATGTTAAGTAAAGATGGGCATTCGGCATATAACGTCCGCAACGGAAAACAAGGTTTTTTAAATTTAACTGCTTTAATATTTAGTTTTTCGTCAATACAAGTACGTTCGTAAAGAGAGCCAATAGTGCGCTTAATATATATATATAAATATGTATTTTTACACTATTCTACAGAAAATATGAATGACAAAGTGCGTAACGACCGCAACAGAATGAATTTTTTTAAAATTTTATTTATTGAACAAAGCAATTGTAAACTCATTTGAGATGTTTGTGGAATGGGAGCATTAGTTCTACTGTTTCAGCCAAAGGTACAACCTGTTGGCGGGTCTGATATTAGGAGCGTTTCATTAACTTCAATATAATTCCACGCTACTGCCATGTATTGCAGTTAGTCAACTGTTTCGGTGCCAGTACCATATTGATCTGCATTGTATTTATGCAAATGTACATACAATCTTTTCTCATGATCAAACAAACATAGATTCTCAATTTCAGTTAAATTGGTCAATCCATTCAAATTTTCTAAATAAGTCCACCCCAGCGCCACCTGTCGAGTCCATTTGTACATAAAATGCTTTCTCTTTATCAAACGTTCTGAATTTCAGTTAAATTGGTCCATCTACTCAAATTTTTGAAATAAGTCCACTCCAGCGATACCTGCCGGGTCTATTCATAAAATATATATAATTCTTATATTTATGGCTGTGTTTGTCAATAGTTCCTTAACAGACTGTCTGATGTGGATACAATTTTTGAGGATAAATATGATAGTAGGAAAAAGTGTAACGTCCGCAACGTAACGTCCGCAACTGACGAATTTCAAAATTATGGATGAACCACTAAATGTATAACTCTTAATAAAGCCTTTTTAAAATCCTTAAATATTCCTCTTTCCTTTACGTATTTCGATTTTTTTGTTACTATGCAATATTTGCTAAAATAGATGGAAATACACATTGACATCCAAAACTACTTCCATTTATTGTAACGACCGCAACGGCACTTTTGGCTCGAATATCTTTTTTGTCAAAAGTAGTTAAGCAAACAATTAAATGTCATTTCAAAGTACTCTCAAATAACTGTTGTTTGCTGAAGTTTATTTATAAATATCTCAATCATAACGCAAACAGGATTAATATAACAAAACATAAATGTGTACGAATGTAACGTCCGCAACACAGGATTTGCCCATATACCCTCACCCTCAGTAAAACATAAAATTTTCTATTATATAAAAATTATTACTCGATTTCTAAAGTGAGCGGAGTGGTACATTTGTATGTATTTTCCAGTATTTTTCTCCAAAACTTTGTCCTGTTATAGCTTCACAAAATACAGAATTTGTACACGATCATATCGAGTGTATTGATATTATTACTCGATTTCTTAAGTGGGCGGAATGATGATGGTAGGTACCAGAAGGGGCGGGGCTATGTAGCACATTTGCAATACCGTAAGTAGTTTTGGGAAAATATTAACTCGTGAAAAATTTCAAAACATTTGGTTGCGTCATTCGAAAGTTATTGTGCGCACCAGCCGCACAGCCAGACAAACATAAAGACGGACAGACAGACGGACATGGCTTAAATGACTTAAAAAGTCATGCATCGAATTTGGTTCAAAGAAACCTAGGATCTAAAGTGACTCCTTCTATGTGTTACACTTTTGGGTCGTATCAAACGATAAATACCCTGATCCCTAAGAGTGATGGTATATATAGACTGATGTGACACCATTTTTCAACAGAAGTAACCTTGTAAAATAAACTCCAAAAGTATGAAGAAATTAAAGTTTTTATTAAGTTCAATTATATAAAAAATATAAAGGTAAACAGATAAAAAAAATAATATTTATTAACATTTATTCGGTATCTGTACACATCATCATTAGAGTAGGTAAATTTTTTTCTCGACCGCTTTAACTGCCCTTTTTTGACTTTCCGGAGATATCATTTTTTACTTATCAAGATAAATGGAATATTAGATAATGTTTATGTAAGTCCTAGCGTATAAAGATGGATATGAGAGTGTTCGTTATATGCTTATTTGAAACTGTTGCCAAATTGATAAAAATTAAAAAATATATAGTTTTTCCATTTGTCCGTATTTGTCGTTCTATTGTACATATTAACTGACCGATTTTATTTAAAATATGGAATTATATTTTTTTCCTGTATAGGGCCGTTTTACGTGGAATTGCCCATATTTATTTCCCAAAAAATTTTATTTTGCCCCACTGTGGGTCTGTTTTGTCACAATGTAATGGTACATTGTCCACTAGATAGGGTCGAAAAAAAAAGTTGCACTTGTCAGTCCCTAAATTTGAAGATTAGGCAACAACGATTCTGGGACACAAGAAAAAAATTTTTTACGCGCACCCTAAAAACGGCCCATTTAGTTTTTTCTGTGCTGTGACGTCATTTGAAGTCCGATCGAGAAAAAAAGTACACTGTTGTTTTTGGTTTTACAAAGGCTACATTTCCTCCATATGTCATTTTTGATTCAGACGTCAAATTTGACAAGTGACTGATTCTATCTCGATTTCTACCCCTTTTTTCCGGAGATTTTTCATAACGCACGTAAAGATCTTAAAAAATTGTGAATATATTGCTTTTGAATTACCCACTTTTATTCATAAACAAAAAAGTTACAAACGTTTTTAAAATGTACAAATGTGCTCAGAAGTCATATTAAATAAATTAATTCATCATATTAATTTGTTTAAATAACTAAAGTTTTTTATAAACCGAGTGAAAATAAATAAATTCATCATAAAAATTCCACAATTAAATATATTAAGATGTTAAGAATATTAGAAAGACATGTTAATTTCGACCGCCGATACACAATAGGGTGGCTCGAATTCCATCAAGTTATTCAGGTCAAATTTTAGTAGTGCGGAATACTTGCTATGGATAATACAAGTATTTTTGTAAAAAAAATTGAAATCGGACAACATCTTTAGTTCTCGCACCGTGGTCAAATTGGTGGGGAAAGAGAAAAAAATCCACATCAAGCCAAGAAACTGCCGCGGAGTCGCCCCTAGAGGAGTAAAATGGATGACCGACCCCCAGGAATTTTTTCCTCCTAACATTTTCCTCATACATTCCTACCCCTCATCTTCACACACTACACCCACCGCTTAAATTCGCCTAGAGGTGTTAAATGTATGACCGACCCCCACTAATTTGTCCAGCTCCATATATTTCACCCCTCTAGGAGGCAGCACAGGAGATGATGTCATTAAAAAATAATATGTAAAAAATAAACAAAAATTTTATGTGGCCACCTTAATAATTGAAGATAGAAGGTAGATATTTTCTGTTCTGTTGAAGTTGCAAACATATTGGAGGTCGGCCATACATTTAACACCTCTAGGCGAATTTAAGCGGTGGGTGTAGTGTGTGAAGATGAGGGGTAGGAATGTATGAGGAAAATGTTAGGAGGAAAAAATTACTGGGGGTCGGTCATCCATTTTACTCCTCTAGGGGCGACTCCGCGGCAGTTTCTTGGCTTGATGTGGATTTTTTTCTCTTTCCCCACCAATTTGACCACGGTGCGAGAACTAAAGATGTTGTCCGATTTCAATTTTTTTTACAAAAATACTTGTATTATCCATAGCAAGTATTCCGCACTACTAAAATTTGACCTGAATAACTTGATGGAATTCGAGCCACCCTATTGTGTATCGGCGGTCGAAATTAACATGTCTTTCTAATATTCTTAACATCTTAATATATTTAATTGTGGAATTTTTATGATGAATTTATTTATTTTCACTCGGTTTATAAAAAACTTTAGTTATTTAAACAAATTAATATGATGAATTAATTTATTTAATATGACTTCTGAGCACATTTGTACATTTTAAAAACGTTTGTAACTTTTTTGTTTATGAATAAAAGTGGGTAATTCAAAAGCAATATATTCACAATTTTTTAAGATCTTTACGTGCGTTATGAAAAATCTCCGGAAAAAAGGGGTAGAAATCGAGATAGAATCAGTCACTTGTCAAATTTGACGTCTGAATCAAAAATGACATATGGAGGAAATGTAGCCTTTGTAAAACCAAAAACAACAGTGTACTTTTTTTCTCGATCGGACTTCAAATGACGTCACAGCACAGAAAAAACTAAATGGGCCGTTTTTAGGGTGCGCGTAAAAAATTTTTTTCTTGTGTCCCAGATTCGTTGTTGCTTAATCTTCAAATTTAGGGACTGACAAGTGCAACTTTTTTTTTTAATACTGGGACCGACCCACTCTATTGTCCACGATACCTTTGACTTCATAAAAGTTAGGAAAATTGTTTTAGGACGTCAGCCACTTTCCATATCGGGTTATGGTACTAAAAATAGACATGACCTTCAAGAAAAGAAACACACATTTAGTTCTGAATTTATTAACTCTAAAATTGACTTGCCTTCATATTTAGGAACCGGCCGTGGCGTAGTGGTTAGAACACGTGACTACCAATCGGGAGATCCCGGGTTCGATTCCCGCCTCCAGTCATGTAAATTTTTCTTTCATTGCCGGCCCCATTGATGTTATCGACAGCATCGTCGCAGACTCGACACTTAGTCAAGTAGGTGCCGTTAGTTGTGAATCTTAAAATAGAAAGCTTGTTAATTCACAACAACGCGAAAAGCTATCCCATACCTCATTCATGGGGTGTAAAGGGAAATAAAGTTTTTTAAGTAAGTTCATATTAAGTATTGGATAATCCAACATGTAGTGTTAGAAAGTGTTTTGCCTTACCTCATTGGTTATACCATAATTTGAAAATGGATCGCTTAAGTGATAAAATTGTGTCAATTAAAACTTTAGCAAATGGGCGTTTCATCCCATCCTTCTGGTTTTTGTTATATAGATGTTATAATTTACACATATTCTATTACTTGCATTAAATACAATATTTTTGGCACTTACGCACTATCAAACAGAGACCAAGGAATTAAAATCTTAATTCTAATCTTAATGTGCAAATAGTAGCCTTCACTACTTTATCTTAGAAACTGTTTCAAATATTCGGGAAAATGCTGTAAAACACCAGATATGCTACAGCTTTCCTGCTTACTGACAAAAGAAAACAACCAAAAACAAGGATTTATTTGACTTTGATTTCTATAGGATTACTATGTAATCTTCTTTAACTCAATCATTAAGACCAAACTCAAAGTGTCATCAAACACCTATACAAAGGAATGCTAAGGGTCGCACCGTTTCGCTTTACTTGTGTTGCTTTGTGTATCAGTATCAGTCGATACCACGATAAAGTTAATGGTCTAATTTTCCATTAACAATATGCTTGGAAAATCTCCTAACAGTACCAAACTTCAGCACACTGCTGCTGATGAAAACACTTGTCAGTCAACCAAAAATGGAAAACCTGAAACTCAGCACAAGTGATAGAAGAAGAAAAACACCGACAAAGTGAAGTGAAATTTTCACCCCCGCATTCGGATTAACTGGGATCTTGAAATGAATATGCAAACATTTACTGCCACTAAATGAGCACTTTATCGACTTGAACGGATCGACAAAATGCTGGTGTAGATGAAATGGTGAGCCAGTGTGATGGTGATAGGTTACAGTGGTTTCATATCGCTTATTGTTAAAATAGTATTGTTTAAAATAGAATTGTATTGCAAGTGAACTTGTTAGCAAATAGTAAATGAGAAAATTTAAGTTTACAGAAAATCTAGCAATTGCAATTCAAAGTCATTAAGGTCATGCAGTTTTTGCCTGTTAAAATCTGGGTGTCTACAAGACTTACTTCATATTGTAGGCAAATTGAAATGCTTTGTAAATGAAACGAAATTATTTATAATATAAATAAAAAAATAGAAATTTTATATCAAATAAGCTTAAGAAGCAAGATACGTTATTTATTGATATTCCCATGATAGCCCAGTTGCAAAAATTCGTCGTAAACAATTTAGGAAACAAATTTCACTTGTCGCTATATGGTGTTATACAAAACTGTTATGGAAGTTTACTTTAACGACCGATAGCTGATCATGTATTATGACCTGTTCAGGCACTGATCTGTTTACGGATTTGTCTGGTTGTCAACAACCGTTTTCAGGATAGTGTCGCTCACATTGTTGTGAACAATGAACTAAAATGTAGCCTGAATTTCTCCGTAAGCGATTATAGTGACATAAATTCACCGGAAAGATCGTTGTGGAACAGATTCTTATTACGTTTCCAACAGTTGTTAAACGAAGCGATTAGCTAAAGTATCGCTCATTTAGGCGTACGCGAATTTTTGGACAAAGATTGATATGAATAATATCGACGATTGGCATTGACCATCGGCGGTATATCATCAGCGATTTATAATTGACATGCACCCACCGTTTAGGATATCTTGAAGACTTGACCAACTGTGCGATTCCGGCCACACAAATGGGAATACAGCTAGAAAATATTGCCAACAAACATTGTTAACTACTACTACTGGCAAACGTGATGCCAGAACTTTTGATTTCATCAATCGCAGTTGTATTTCCTCATTAAATGTATATACTATAGTAGCTTAATCCTCTGGTTTCCCCGTAAACCACTGTTTAAGGGTTGGCAAATGGTTGTCTGCGGCTACTTTGGACACAAAGGTGGTTTCGGTCACTCTTATGCTTGGTTGCAGATGGCTTTTAACGCACTTTTCTTTCATCCTCTTCCTCCTCTTTCGCTTACGTGTATTCTAAATTATGACATGGTCAGTTACCAGCTACCAAAGACGTTGGTGTCTGCTATATAGTCGTCTCTTTGGTTCGGTGGTGTGTGAAATATAGACCAGACATGTCTCGGAATTTATATGTACATATTGTTGTTTTACTTGGGCTAATTCTCGCACATGTAACGAAGGGGCAGCAAAACGCTTATCATTGTTTACATATCTAAATTTTCGTTACTTTGAAAAATTATGAAGAGGAGTTGAGTTGTTGGCTTCTTTTAGTTGAAAGCAAGTGATACATTAAATTTAATAAAATATGCTAATTTTGTTACATATTTCTCTTAGTGTTGTTGCCCCATAAGCGAGAAATTTGTAATAGATCATCTACAGTTGAAAGAAAATGTGTGGAAAAAAATGAAAATTAATTAACTCGAAACAAAAGTAACAATAATAAAATAAAAACTACTAAAGTATCTTGGGTTCCGTTTCATACTTTGTAGTATTTTTATGTTGTTGAGGTAAATTAACAACAATTGTTGTTTTTTTTTGTGAAAACAAAAGGTTTCCATAAGAATACGAGATCCCTTAGACTGTCCCACTTCGCATTTTATTACGAAAATGATTTAATGTGTGTATAAACTGGGGAAAACTACCTTGGTCGTATATTGTTTTTTATTCAAATTCATTTTTTCAAGTACTAATTTGCATAATTTTGAAATAATTGTAAAAGTTTGTGTGTTTTTGGTTGGAGAAATGTTATAGTGAAAAAAAGTTATTCACTTATCTGGTCAATACCCTGAAACTTTAAGTTGAAATTAAATATAACATATTTTTGGTATTCTTTGACTAATTCAAGTTAAATTACTAAACCATAATTTGTTTAGGAAGTTATGTGTCATTAACGCTTTAGTTTTGTTATCGAAAATCAGGTGAAATTATGTTTTAAGTTCATGAATATTTTTTACTTTTCCCTACATAACACATAAGTTGTCGTAATGCTTTGAAACTCTATGAAATGTATGCGCTAGTTATTAGTTTTTTTTATTCCAAGTTTTGCACGTGCGCTACATAGTCTATATAATTAACGTATATCTAGATCATCGGTATACGCTAGCAGCATATGACTTTTTATTAAAGATGATATCAGTTTTATTTTCTACAGCCATCTGCATGATCATCTCTCTTATAATGCTAAAGATATCGCATGACTAAGGCTCGTATCTGTACTGTTTTTCGCAGTACAGTACTGTTTTTCGACATCAAAAACTGCGTACTGCTTTTCTCCCTCAAAGTACTGTTTTTCGATACATAATAGAAATATAAACAGCGAACAGCGAATTCATGCAATAATATTGTTTACTTCAAAAATAAGCTCGAAGAAACACTAAAAATGCGTCAAGAGGATGATTTTTTATCCCCAGCTGTAGTAGCAGAAAAGCAAAAACTTATTGACAATGGATACAATTCGATTGAGATGGCTGCTTTACGCACTGATTTTTTCGGTAATTTTGCCTGCTTTGACTTGAATGCTTTTATACTAATGGAATGAAGTCGAAGCCGTTATGAACAAGTTAAGGGAACAGAATTTGTACTATGCCAATGAAATGCGGTATCATTGCACACCCAATTTACATATATCAAAAACGAGCGACAAAATTATGCAATGGATAGAAGGCAATATTTCAAATGTGGATCGGTGGGTGGAGATATTTATTCATCTCAATAACGCTGATTCCGAATTCAAAGAAATGGCCCGATCGTTGAATATTTTTTATGTTTTCCAGGAACTTCAGCATCAGTGGAGCGAATCTTCTCTGCGGTGAACAAAACTTAGACGTCAGACAAAACCCGATTAGATGTGCAAACATTGAAGGCGATTCTGACCGTCAAATGTAATATGAAGTACAATACGTTGATTTCTACAATTACCTCAAAACGAAGCTGCCATTGCTTATTCAAATTGCTTCAAACGACAAATACAATACAACTACGAAAGTTGATTCTGGAAATGATTGTTAATTTTTTTTTACATATTGAATAAAATATATATGCTATGTAAATATGTACTGCGAAAAGTACTGTTTTTCCAAATCGATGTACTGCTTTTTTACAAAATTTCAGTGAAATGTACTGTTTTTGTCAAAAATATATATACGAGCGTTACGCATGACAGACTATCGCCTTGTATAAAGCCTCGCTTGGTAGACAATGACTCTGCCAGAGTCCGTCAGTGTCATCCTGCAAATGGAGATGAAACGCCTCTTCAGATGGCATCTATAAAAGGAAAGAGGGAGCCAAGAAATCGAAAAATACTTGGATAGAGGTGAAGCCCTCAGACATTACGTGACATTCCTCATCATACCAGGGCTTATCTGGGTATGGTTTTTCATAATTCAGTACGATTGTTGGTTGGATTAGGCATTGGCTATCTCGGTGGAATGCAGCCTTGTGATGTCTAGTTTCCATTGCGGTTGGTTAATTACTTAGTTAAGTGGCCCACTACAACGCTTCGGCCTTCTGTGTGCGTTCTCCAATTAGTCCTACTAGATGGTGGCACGTCGCCTACCACTAGGTAAAGAAGTTTGGGTCTCCCTGCTGTGCGTCGTCCTTCAGGTTCGCCTTCAAACACATTTCTCGCTGGAGCATTTACATCCATCCTGGCAACATGTCCCAGCCATAGAAGTTGTTGGATTCTAACTCTTTTAGCTAAAGCTCATGGTTCATCCGATGGCGAAACTCGCAGTCGACACAGATAGGTCCATATATTTTTTCGGAGTACTTTTCTCTCGAATACTCCCAGGTTTTGCAATTAACAACTGGTACTGCTGTTTCTAAGTATCCCGAGTTAAGGTGGTGTTACTAAAGTGCAGCCGTTGTCCGTAAAAAACATCTATTGGCGAGCACTATTCTCCTCTTAGTTTGGTTGCGTTTGGCTACCAGATTCCAGTATTTTGGTCAGGGGATATCCAGGTTGCCATGTGGATATCTTTATGCGGGAATCTGGTTTCATTCGATATCGATACCTTCCCATAAGAATGTATTAAGCGACACTTTTTTCGAAAATGACTTTTTGATGTGGAACTATACTAGGAGTTAAGCACACATTTTGCCCTAGGTTTCGCTGCCCTATCATGGTTGCAAAGGAAACTAGAGAGAAAATAAAATTGTATCAACCGTCAAGTTTTCTCACTGGAATAATGAAATTTGAAATCTGATTAAACTTTTGTTTTTGCAATGATGTCAAGTTTTGTATTGTGAAAATCGTTTTCCAAATATGTTCCTTTCAATAAAATACACAAATAAATAACTAAATGAGATGTTTTTTTTCGTTTCCTACACAATTTTAGAAATGTCGCTTAATACATTCTTATGGGAAGGTATCGATATCATGCTTCTTGCCGAAGCGAAGCTAATTAGTCTGAATTCGTTATCGGAGGTGTTCTTGTGTAGACTGATTTTTTTGACAGCTGAACCAAGAGCATTCCTATTTTAGCATTCAAATCTCCCACAATAGTAGATGATGTGATGGGTAGGGCAGCGATTTTATATATCCTCCAGGCACCTTTGGAATGCATCTATAATATCCTCGTCATTGTCTTACGTCGGGGCGTAAACCACAAATCAGCGTGAGGTAAAAAGATATCGCCTTAAAGCGGATAGGGGCTAGTCGGTCTCTTACAGGCTTAAACCCCGAGACCAGACGTCGAAGTCTCCTACCGACTATCCACATCGAAACTCGTGCCTTTCTGCATGGTAGTTATAAAAGATTTTTATTATTATTATTAGCCTTAAAAACAACTTGACAACATATGTTATACATTTATAACTTAGTGTCTAAGTCAGAGGCCGCAATGGTAAAAGTTTCCACTCGCTTCGAACTTGTGCGCACTGTCTCCAGTCAGTCCTACATATGGGTCCATATATTTTTTGGAGTACTTTTCTCTCAAACACCGCCAGATGAGCTGCATCCGCCTGTGCAAGCACCCAAGAGTTGGAGGCATACAGCAAGACCGGTAAAATTAGTACCTGGTACAGTTGGACTTTGGTGGTTCGAGATAGGGTGGTCTTTATGAAGTGCTCGCGTAGCCCAACGAAAGACCTGTTGGCGAGCACTATTCTCCGAGGTAGATGAATTCATTAACTACCTCAAAACAATAGTTCTCAACGTTCACCGTGCGACCCCAACGGGAGGACACTTTGTTCTATGATACCATTAACTTTGTCTTCTCCTCATTCAATGCCAAACCTTTTTTCGCAGAATGCCTTTACACAGATGAGATGACATCTGTTATCTCTCGCATCGTCCGACCGATATTGTCGATATCATCGGCATATGCGAGCAGCATTTGGCTCTTATTAAATATGGTGCCAGACATGTTTATCGCTGCTTTCCTTAACACCTTCTCCATCACTATATTGAACAATATGCTTGACAATTCATCACCCTGTCTAAGACCTCTCGTCGTATCGAATGGCGCCGATAGGTCCTACCAATCCGAACAGAGAATTTGGTATTTGTAAGGGTACACGGGCAGATACGATTTATTTTCGCAGGGATTCCGAACTCAGATATGGCTTCGTATAGTCGATGCCTGTTTTAAAAGATGTCACAGTTCCCGCCCATCGCATTTTCTGTATGTCAGCCTTGTTTTGAGGTACCAACTGGATAGAGGTACCATATATGTATGTAGAGTTCGGACATTCTAAGCGCATATTTCTTAATCATGGTACTTATAACATTTGGGGGTTATTCGTTTTTCCTTCCATCTTTCTTGATATCTGACTTCAAGCTCTATCAAATCTTGTTGCACCATTTTCCGTTGTTCTTCGCTAACGGCTCCTAGATTCTTGGAAAGTAATCAATCAAATAATATAACTGATTGCACAAAAGTTCTTTACAATTTGGAGAACTATTTCTTTATAGTTGAAGCTTTTACTGTTACCCAAAAAGTGTTTCAACACTTCCTTAAAAGATTTCTTGTAATAGGCGTGGCTGGTGTTCACTTTATTTAAAAATGTTATACACAGGACATTTTTAAAATGTTATACACAGGACATTTTTAAATAACGTGAACACAAGCCACTATGCGGTGGACAAACATCGGATTTTTTTCCTGATGTGTAATGAAGGGTGATTCTTGATATACATAAAATGAGTCATATGTGGAGCTGCATGTCAGGTATGGGCGGAAGAGTTTTTATGATTTAGATAACCAATGTGAGGTTTTATACAAATTAACGTTTAGATGCCTTTGTCCTCTCAAACTATTTAAATCAGCACATCAAAAACCAAAACTAAAACTTACTCAGATCTCGAAGGGGAAACTCGTTGTATAACCCTTGTATAATTTACGATTGAATAGAAAAATTTCATCTAAGGAAGTATGCAGTGATACCTATATCAGTTAATACAACAAAGCACTTTCGATGACCTCTTTGATCCCCTAAGCCATTTGAAATACTAACTCTTACTTAACACTTAAGTATGTAAATGCGCATGTGTAATCCGCTCCAAATGCTCCCGTTCGCTTTAGTGGCGCTTAACACGCTTTGCCTATTGTCAAGTGTTAAGCGTTTTGTGTCAAGTGTTGATGTCCCTCCCATAGTGTGAGTGATAGGTAAACGTTCACTGTTTATCGTGCGTTCAGTCACTGACTCACAATTGTTGATGGTTCGAACGGACGGACGGACGCCCAAAGTGAGTGAATGGCTGATTGTTGTGATTGGTAGCTGTCAATGAGCCCCTTTCGTCAAACAAATCATTTGTTTGTCTTAAGTCAGGCATCTATTGTTGTGGTCTATGCCCGCTGTTGTTGTTGTCATAGATGTGTCCGTTGCGGTTGCTGAGGGTATGTGTGCGTGTTGTGCTGTTTCATTAGGCTTCTTCTACAAATGTCAAAATATCGCCGCAACCGACGGCACACAAATTATTATGTTTTCAATTTGTTTATGTTTTGTTGTTGTTGTTGTTGTAACGAGAAGCAAAAATGATGTATCATCTTGACATACGATGATGGTACCAAAAGAATGTCAAGACCCAAAAACGGCTCAAAATGTAAAACGGCTACGAAAGAAAACAACATACATAGAACGATAATAACAAGTGTCATTTCGGACCAAAGTCATCCGTCATTTTTTCTCTGTGTCTCTCTGACATTAGGCCGGTGGTGTTGTTGTTGTTACTGTTCTGGCACCACATTTAGAATGGTAAACCCTGTCTGTTGGCATAACTCTGTAAAGATCTGTCAGCCTAAATGTTGTTTTTGGCTGACAGTTTTTCCTTTGTATCGTTTTTCTTTATACACAACAACATCATTATCTGATATTAACTAAAGCAAGAAGCAAAAAAGAAGAAGGAACGTACAATTGTATTATACGTGGTCTTAGAGTCAAAAGCACATGCTAAAAGTATTATGACGGTTCCGAGGAACAAGTGGCGTTTTCTGTCTATCGAGGGTCCATCAAATTAAACATTATTGGTTTTAGTTATCATCTCCAAATTATCGAGTATCATGATCACCCGCTTAATTAAATGTTCATTTACTTTGAAACAATTAAACACTTGAGCTATTGTGTTGGATGGATGGGAATTAAAGAATATTTAAGTATTGTTATATGAAGAAACAGTTTGAGATCCAATATGTTACGTATGTATATACACTAGAGTTTTTCTTCGCTAATTCCCGCCCCGGAAAATCCCGGGATTCCCGCTCATTTTACATTCCCGTAATCACCCAAATTTTTCCCGGGATTTCCCGGGAAATTAAAAAGCATTCGGACTACCAGTATAAACCAATAATATTTTAAAATTTGCCAATTAGGAAATGAAGATACGTTTTAAAATTGGTTATAGTGGAGCGGCTAAAATCAGAAATTAGAAACACTTTTAAAAAAGTATTAAATTCTTTTGAAAATCATATTATCTCCATAGCAATCGATGGAGCTAACGTGAAGAAAAAAATTGTGAATGATAAGCTCGTTGAAGAAGTGTTTTATCTCAGCCATGTTTACCAGTAATAGACGATGACGATGGCTACGTGATTTTAGTATTGAACATTAAGAGCATATACATATTTTCAAGACAGCAACATAAATTATTATCCCTTTCCAAAAGTGAATAGAGTTGTAAGGGTCGAGTGCATTTATCTGATGCTACATCATTCGGTTTGTATTTTCGTTTGTGTTTAGGCCGTTGTTAATTACTTTTTTATTGATTGTGCTCTTAAGCCATTACCCACTGTCTTTTAAGTATCTGGCCGTGCATCCCAGTACAACAACCTGTCTCAATTTTGTAATTAATTATAGAGTTACTTTAATCGATGTGTTGGCTTCAAATTGTCGTTCTCTAAAGTCTTTTTCTTGGAATTCTAAGGTGAAAGGTAAATTAAATTGAGGGGAATTAAGAAAAGAATACGAAAAGATGCTGATATCTCAACAATGAAAGGTCATTGAACGTTGATGACAAATCAACGAAGATATCTTTATTTTACATACTTGTTGTAAACTTTTGAATCAATTGAAAATAGATTAGAAATTGAACATGAAATTATATTTAGTTAAATTGACAGTTTATTAAAACGCTATAATAACATTAATTGATCAAGCAGAGTAGCTCTTAAAGTCCTTAAATGAATTACCTTTAAGGTAAAACCATATAAAAATGTTATTGTAATGACAAATATACGAAAATTGAAACAAACGAAAATACATCTATGGATTTAATTGCATTCAAGAGATTCTATTTGCACAAGAAATTTTCGGTGAGTTTTGAAGAAATATACCATTAGTCCTATGGGTGATGGTATAATTGCAACTGACTGAGACAATTATCAAATATCTTTGTATCTATACCAATTACTTTTAAAGTTTTGCGTTATAAAATCAAGTTTGGTAAGATCTCATTATAATGATCTATAGTAAACCATACATAAAAGTTGACCAGAATAGGACTCTAAAATAACATGACATCAATATTCATCATCCTGTGGTTTTGGGTGCAGCAAGAGTTTTATGACCTTTGGCAGAAACAGACAAAAGATAAGCATCAACCCTTACGACATTTACATAGACGTTCATTGTACAATTAACTAAAATTAACTTAAACAACGATTGTCATTAAAAATACAGTCAACCTTTCTGCTCTAACTTTGGTTTTTTTAGTACAAGGTAATAAAATTTTAGGTATTTTTATTGCCATACAAATTCAATTACCAGCATTATATTCCTACACTTGTTTACCAGTTTTACCAGTGAAAAGAATTGTTTAGTGTGTTGCGTTCTTTGTCTAAGACCTAATTGGTTCACACTTTTCTTAATCGGTTTAATATATGTCCATAATTATTTCTTTTATTTAAACAGTAATAAAATACATAATTTCGTTGAAACAAGTTTTAAGTTTTACGAGCGATCTTCTGCTGATGATATAGTTTTTAATAGTCGTTTTTGGGACATGTTACAAATATTAGTACGGACTGTTGGAAAACACCTTTTTATGACTATTTAACAGGTTTTTAAGGTGTAAGTAAAACTTCGGAAGGGTAAATTTTAGTTAGAAATATTTTGAACGGTGTAACATGATGTGAGTCATAATATTTAGTTACGTTCTTAGTTTCGTTTACAATGTAAACTTTACATTGGGATGCCGAAACGAGAGAAGAGACTTTGTATGTACATTCTGTATTGTGTCCCTTGGCATTGCATTTAGACGAATTTATTCATTTCGGCTCCCATATACTGGGATTTAATGATCTTCATTTCATTGTGAAGTTTAAAATCTCGACCTTAGTTGTGCAAAGCAGCTAAGTCTAGTTTTGTGCAATTTTCAGGAGAAACAAATTAATTTCTGTAAATGTTTATCCAAACCTAGCAATAAACTGACTTACATATACCCTCACCCTCAGTAAAAACAGTCAATTTGTTTAACAAAATACTGAATTTGGGGACTCTCGCGACGCACATTGGGTTGAATCAAAGCCAAAGTCGCTATTAATTCATATTTTCAAGTTATTATTTTTGAACAAAACTTTATGTGGAGTAAAAGTAGATAAAATTTTGCATCACTAATGATCAAACTCAATGTTGAAAGGTACTTACTTTTTCTGCAGTGTGCTGTCAAAGTTAAATTTTTTTTCGTGTTTTTTCTACAAGTTGTAAAATTTAATTTCGACACATTTCAAGTGCTGTTTTCTCTGTTTTAAAGTTATTAACTAAAGGTTTGAATAATAGATCCATCAACTTAATGTATTTTAGTGCATGTTTATTAAAGTTTTGTTAAATTTGTGTTTGTAGAAATATTTTTGGTGTTTTTTTTTTAAATGTTCCAAATTTAGAGCATTTCTAATGTTCGATGTCATATAAGTTAAAATGTTACCAATTGTTTGTTTTAAGAATTTATCATAAAAAGCCTAAGATTTCAACTGTTATATTCAAGAAAAAAAAAACGTCCGCATTCGAATCCGTTTTTTAAATATTTAAGGTTTCGGAAAATACTGTGTTGGCTCCAAATATTTGATTTAAGTAAAAGTTGTTTCATTTTGTGAATTTTTTGTTTGGGCGATGTTGTTTCATTGATTGTGTCAAAATATGTAATTTAAAGGATAAATCCGGTCTAATTACACTGTGCTAAAGTCATTTGGAACTTGGGGAATGACTTAGTGCATGGATAACTCAGTCAGTTCCAAACGAATTTTGGATTTATGAACGGTTTTGAAAAGGAGAGTCTTACATATATATTTATAATGATAACTTGCAAACGTTTTTTATTATTAGCTTGAAGAAGTTAAGTTTGAAGAAGTTTGTAAAAACCCTATTTTACTGCATTATTATAACGTTTATTATATTATTCAGAAACTACATATTGTAATGTGTAAAACGCATATTTGTTTGTAAAAATTTGTGAACAAGTTATTCATGTTTTTCCAGGAACGCAATTTCTTTTTCCCATACCCATACTAAAATCAAAGAGTTAAGGGAAATATTTTGTTTTGGTGTTGCTGATATTTTTCTTTAACTGCTTGATTTTAATTTGGGATAGGAAAATTGCGTACCTCGTAAAACATCAATAACTTAACCACTTGTTCAAAGATTTTTATAAACCAATATGCGTTTTATACATTACAAAATGCTCTTTCATAATATAATAAAAATAGGTGTATTCTAAATAAAATGTGGCTAAAAACTGTTTTCAACTGGCAAAATAGTGGAAAAAATCATAAAATTACATTCTTGGGTAATATCTTTGAAAGTTTTCATTTGATCATTATGAAACTTATATAAACAACAAATAAGGTATATATCGTATATATCGGCAAATAAATACCATGGCAAATTATTTGTTAATTTAATGGAGTATTTTCCAAACTTTTCAAAATTCAATTTTTATAAAAAAATTTTTTAAAAAAATTCGATAATTTTCACAGATATTTTTTTTTTACTCAGTGAGGCATGTACTTTCTAACAAAAATATATATTAACAATAGTCCACCTTTCCCTGAATTACTAGCACTTTTGGGTCTGATTCAACCCAATGTGTGACGGGTGTATTGGTATTATTACTTAATTTCTAACGTAAGCGTAATGGCACATTAGTATAGGAGGTACCAGAAGGAGAGTAGCTTCACTTTCAGTTTTATACAGAATTTGGGAGCGATCGCGTTGGGTATATTGATATTATTACTCGATTTCTAACTTTGGCGGAAATGTACTTTTGTATGGGGAATAACAGATGGGGTGTGGCTTGACATTTAGTTTTTCCCCCCACAAAATAATCTAGTTTTAGCTATATAAAGTACAGAATGTGGACACTAGGCATATAACTTTTTACAATTTTCTCAAATAGGAAAAATGGCATAGCATAGTCTAATAGAGCATAAAAAAGTATGAACTCCCATTATTAATTTTTTTTCGAAATTGCAGAAAATGTTCCGCACCAAACGCAAATTTTGCTTTGTTGTTTTATTTCTTCACAAATCTGTCAGTGATTTAAATTTCAGAGTTGCCAACTCGCAGCAATACATACATTTTGTCATGTATTAACTATATTAACTAATAGTAGCCAGATATAGAGGTGGCAGCCCAGTTCCTTTAGACGTTTGTAACGAATTACGTCATCTAACCTTGGTTTTCTGATCATACTTTTAACAAAAATAATTTCACCATACTACAAAAGTCAATGTCCGGCTTTACAAAAGCAAATAAATGTTTTCTCAGACATTGGGTCAAAAAACCATCAGATATTCAGAAGGTCAACGGTGCAACACCTGCGCAGAGCGTGCAATTAAAATTATGCAAGACATTTTGCCATTTTGTAAATCATCACATACTTTCAACTTACAATTTATTTCATATAACAATTGAAAATACTAAAAACAAAAATCTGACTTGTTTTAGAATTCGCGTTTGGTGCGTAACATTTTTGAACCCAAATCACCTAAAAAGGTTATATTCATTACTTGTACAATATTTGCCACCACATAGTGGTATGCCAAATTTTTTGTCAAAATTAGTTATATGCCTAGTGGAGATGATCGCGTTGGGTATATTGATATTATTACTCGATTTCGATAGTAGGCGGAATAATACATTTGTATTGGAGGTACCAGTTGGGGAGTGGATATGCTACCAGTTTTTTTTTTCAAAACTTTATCCTGTTGTATCTTACCTAAATACAGAAAATGGGCACGATCGCGTTGGATGTATTGATATTATTACTTGATTTCTAAAGTGGGCGTAATAGTACATTTGTATGGGAGGTACCAGAAGTGGCGTGGCTTCACTTTCAGTTTTTTTTTCCAAAACTTTACCCTGCTATATCTATACTAAATACAGAAATTGAGAGCGATCGCGTTGGGTATATTGATATTATTACTTGCTTTCTAACTTTGGCGGAATTGTACTTTTGTATGGGAGGTAACAGATGGGGTGCGGCTAGACATTCAGTTTTTTCTCCAAAACATTATCTAGTTATAGCTATATAAAGTACATAAAGTGGACACGATCGTGGGTGGAATGGTACATTTGTCTGGGAGGTACCAGAAGGGGAGTTGATAGAGTACCAGTAGAGTACCAATTTCAAAACTTTATCCTACTGTAGCTTACGTAAATTCAGAATTTTGCCACGATCGCGTTGGCTGTATTAATATATTTATTCGAATTCTAAAGTGGGCGGAATGGTACTTTTAAATGGGAGGTACCAGAAGAGGCGTGGCCAGACTTCATCCTTCTGTAGCTAAATACAGAATTTCGCTTCAATCGCGTATGGGCGGTACCAGAAGGGGCGTGGCTAGACTTCCAAATTTTTCCTGCAAAATGTATCCTCTTATATCTTAACAAAATACAGAATTCAAAGTCTCCTCTTACCTGTAATGTGTGTTAATAAAAAGCAAAGTCATTCTCAAAGAATAACTTTTAAAGTACATGCAGATTAGTAGGATATGATGATAAAGGAAGTGCTTTATTAGAACTTTAAAAAAAGTAAAGGAAGGAGGTACCTGAAGGGGTGTGTGTGTGGTTTTCTGAGTATTTGCCTATTGTTACAAGGTTATTATAATAACCTTCAGTTTTCCATTTGAAAGATACGGAAAAAATATTAATTTTCGACAAACAGGTAATTTTGCATGGGTGGAATGGTGGTACCAAAATGGGATCGGGTGCGATAACTTCATTTTTGGTAAATATTTATAAAGATAAGTGAAGGTTGACTCGAGTTATCGGGCATACCAGCCACTCAAACCGAAAAGCATGGCTCAATCATCTTATTAATTTCTGAAACGTATTTGGTCTTACGATACTGAGGCCCAACTCGCCTCCTGGTATGCGTTACACTTGTTATACCATCATCCTTAGGGATGAGGGTGTATATAATTTGAAACGAAAAAAAGTGTCACGCATTAAAGGAGATGCGTTAGACCCCAAGTATCTTAAGACCAAATTTGTTTCAGTACTTTTTAAGACGATTGAGCTATGTCCGTCTGTCTGGCTGGTGAGCAGGATAACTCGAGTAAACCTTAACGGATCGGTATGAAAATTTGGCAGAATAGAATCTGGTACCTCCCATACAAAATTACCTACTTTTGGATAATAAATATTTGTTTCATAACTGCCAAACAGACGATCGGAGAATATTTGAATTTGGTCAGTTTATTTATCTTGCAATAGAAGACAAACCCTAAGAAAACCGAAACCTTTGCCAAACCCCTTCTGGTACCTCCTATACAAATGACCGAATTGACCCTCATAGTTTTACATACATACCTTTTTTATAAGTAAACTGAATTCACTCAAATATTGCGTATGATGTTCGCTTATGCAAATTGGACTCAGGAATGAATATGGACTACATCGGTTCACGCCTTCTGGTACCTCCCATACAAAATGACCTATTTTAGGAAAATTAATATTTCTCTCACAAGTTCCACACGGAAACTTGGGGGGTAATGAAAATTGGTCGATTAACTTATATTGTGATACGAGACAAAACCTCAGAAAACCTTACTATTTGACACACCCCTTCTGGTACCTACCATACAAATCTATTCCAAGGTAAGCGTTCATTAAACGTTGATTTACGAAAGATCTGACACGTTATACTGCCCCTAGTTGTACCTCCTGTACAAATAATGATGGTTATGTTGATGGTATTTATCAGTCAGTTTACCTGACTGAAATTTCTGTACTGGTTCTCGTATCAAATGGTATATACCCTCGTCCCTAAGGGTGAGTGTGTAAAATCACTTTTTGTGTGTTTGTATCACTAAAAACTTCGGACGTCCTATTCCGCCCACAGTTCGAAAAAAAAGTTATTCTACATACACATAGCTGTAGTACCGAATGCTATCTGCATATCAAATGTTATCTTTATAACTCTAAAAACTATTGGCCAAGCCAAAATCCAGCCGCTGTGGATAAAAAAAAATTCGCTACGACGCATCTACCTGCTAACCAAAATATAATTTTCATCTGAAAATTATAACCTGTAGATTTGTGTAATATCTAATTGTAGTGAGTACTAAGCACTATCTATATGTCAAATTGCATCTCTCTTGAGCTAAAATATAGTTTTGCAACGCACTTTCCGGTCGCTGATTGAAAATAAACATTTCGTCTGAAAATTAAACCTCAAGTGCCGAGTACTATCTGTGTACTAGGTTGGAGTGAATTTTATATTTTTTTTTTAAATTGGGGTTTCCGATGACCCAGGTTCTTAAATGTTTTAGTACAAAATTTCAGTTCTGTCAGTTGGCTCAGTAAACTTGATTTTTTGAAAATATAATGTTACGCCTAATGGTAAAAGTTTATTTTAAATGTTATTATATAAATAATATTAGTTATTCAAAATAAGGAAGAAAACAATTTATATTAAAATAAGTTATAGAAGAACAATTTGTAAACAAATGATCAATCAATGGTCAAAGTTATGTGATAGAAGGCAAAAGGTGTATTTATTGAAAAAGTCTAAAAGTTCATTGATCATCCATAAACTAAATCCGACATGTATTACTTTTATAATGAAGTTACCAAATGTCTAACGTATCTGCTAATACTTGTATTTAAATACGAATACTTATTATAATAAGTTGAAACAAACTCTGGCATAGAGGTCAAAACAAGTCCGGAACGAGTTCATTGACATCCTGAAACTGGAGCAATCGATTCGACGAACCAATACCCATTAATTTTTGCAAACTAATGCAAAGATTTCGACTGATAAATTCTTAATATTCTTTTTCAATACAACCGGGACGCAAACATTAGTTATATAAATTAGTGACATTCAAAGGAAAGTGATGACACCATACTTAACAAAACACTTTAGATATGATAGATTTAAATATATTTCAAAACAAGTCTGGTGCTTCTCTTCTCCCCACCACATCATTGACCATTGTTGAGTCAATCCAGATTTGCGGAAATCATTTATTGAATTTAAGAAATATCTCAAACAAATTACTAAACACAATAACAAATTTATCTAAGAGAGAGAACAATAACAACAAATACGATTCAACACAGCGAAATAAAAAAGTGCTTTGAAATTTTGATGACAGCACTTGTCAAAAACTGACAAGTTAAACTAATCATTCCATAACAGAGCCGGTGAAACAGCAGCGGCAGCAAAAACAAACAATTTAACATATGTACAAATGTTAACAACAAAATGTCCGCCTATTTTCGCCAGAATGTGTATTTTATTAATATGACGAAAAAGCTAAAATAATATTTTAATACAAATGCTTATCATCACATTTCACCCTCGTTGCTTGGTTTGTTTTAGTTCTGCTGTCAAATGAAACGCGTGCCATTGTGGTCTTGACTGCAGTAAGGCTCAAATGGCCTACAATTACTTTAAGTGAATTGATGAGTGCGATTAGATTTCACTTGACTTATTATGACCCAAAAAGCAGCAAAATTTTCAAGGCAATTTTATCTTAAACGTTTGGCATGAAATGGTTTTACGTTTCATTAGGGACAAGTTAATTGTATTGTTGATACGATATCAAATGGACGACCATAATAACAATTTAGTGCCTTGAATGACATTTTTATGACAAAATTGTATCTGCACACTTTTATCACCTAACATCAGCTATAGTGTCCTAGGCGCACGCTATTTGCGAATTTTTGGTTACCTAAACACTGGTACACCAGGTCACTTTAATAGCATTAGCGCGAGTCACATTTCACCACTACCATTTCGAATAGTTTTATTTGCGACAATAATTTAGCTACTAACATTTAAGTGTTATCCAAGTACGTCGTCACTTTAATGTACGGGATGTGAACAATTTGTCAGTGGGACGTAGTGTCCTTAAATGTTTGCAAAAGTCGTTGTCATTTTGGAAACATTAAAATCGTTTTGGGCATATTATCGACATAAATAAAAAACAGTCGATAGTTTTTTGTTTACTACAATTTATTATTCTTCTTCTTCCTTACTGGCAGCAACAACAGAAATTCATCTATCAGTAGCCGCAAGTAGAAAACCATTCCAAGCGCTTCGGTCCTTTGCGCTCCGTAGATAGTTCGTCATACCAAGCTTACTTAACATTTCCGTCACCTGGTCCATCCATCGGAGTTTTGGTCGCCCCCTCCTGCGCCGCCCATCGAGTTCATTGTCGAAGACTTTTGAGCCGGAGCGTTTTCGTCCATTCGTGCAACGTGTCCAAGCCAGCGCATTCGGTCTATTTGAACGCGCTTGACCACGTCGATGTCGTTGTACAGCTCATGATTCATTCGACGACGATACTCGCCGTTCACGATGATGGGCCCAAATATTTTGCGGAGTATTTTTCTCTCGAAGACTCCCAGAATAGATTGATCCGCTTGTGTCATTACTAGGGCGACCATTTTTCAGCACGAAAAAAACGGTTTTCAGTACTTAAAACAGCATGAAAAATCCTTGAAATAAGCACGATAGATTTTATATTCAGCATTTATATTTTTTTTTTTTATTGAAAAACATACAAAAAACTATTTCACATCTATTAATGAAGTAATAAACCAGTACAGAAATTTCAGTCAGTTAAACTGACTGATAAATACCATCACCCAATATAATATATTGTTTAAGTCTTGAGTTATTGAAAATAATCGATTTGTAATTAAAACCAGTTAGAAAATTTCAGTCGGGCAACCCGACTTACATTTACCCTTACCCTCAGTAAAACAAATAATTTTCTATTTTATTGATATTATTACTCGATTTCGAAATTGGGCGGAGTGGTACATTTATATGGGAGGTACGTGAAGGGGTGTGTTTAGGCTCCAGATTTATTCTCCATAACTTTATCCTGTTATAGCTTTACTAAATACAGAATTTGCGGACGATTGCGTTGGGTGTACTGATATTATTACTACATCCCAAAAGTGGGCGGAAAGGTACATTTGTATGGGAGGTACCATAAGGGGCGTGTCTAGACTTCCAATTTTTTCTCCAAAACTTTGTCCTGTTATAATATAACAAAATACAGAATTTGGGCACGATCGTGTCGAGTGTATTGATATTATTACCCTATTTCTAAAGTGGGCGGAGTGGTACATTTGTATGGGAGGTACCAGAAGGGGCGTGTCTAGACTTCCAGATTTTTTCTCCAAAACTTTATCCTGCTTAAACTTTACCAAATACAGAATTTGGGCACGATCGCGTTAGGTCTTTTAATAATATTAATCGATTTCTAAAGTGGGCGGTACCAGATGTGTATGGAAGGTACCAGATGGGGCGTGAATAGACTTCCAATTTTTTTCTCTAAAACTTTATCTTGTTATAGCTTTACTCAAAATAGAATTTGGGTACGATCACGTTTAATTTATTGATATTATTTCTCCATCTCTATAGTGGGCGGAAAGGTAGATTTGTATGGGAGGTACCAGAAGGGGCGTGGCTAGGCTTTTGAATTTTTTTCCAAAACTTTATCCTGTTATAGCTTTACTAAATACAGAATTTGGGGACGATCCCCTAGGGTGTATTGATATTATTACTCGATTTCTAAAGTGGGCGGAATGATGTATTTGTATGGGAGGTACCAGAAGGGGCGGGACCATGTAGCCCATTTTCAATACCGTAAGTAGTTTTGAGAAAATAATAACTCGTGCAAAATTTCAAAACATTTGGTTGCGTCTTTCGAAAGTTATCGTGCGAACCAGCCGGACAGCCACCCAACAGACAGACAGACAGACAGACGGACATGGCTCAAACGACTTAAAAAGTCATGAATCGAATTTGGTTCAAAGAAACCTAGGGTCTAAAGTGACTCCTTCTATGTGTTACACTTTTGGGTCGTATCAAATGATATATACCTTCATCCCTACGGGTGATGGTATAAAAACAATAAGTAAATTAACCAAATTATTCAATCGTGTATTCATACAAAACCAAAAAAAAAATTTCTTAAAGTGAGATTATACCTTGGTCAATGTCACGATTACAATTAAGCACTTAGTGCATTATTAAATTTTCCAAGGTGAAACTTTTACACTGGTTTGTAAAAAAATTTATATATAAAGAAAAAACGCGTTCCACGTCACACGATGAAACGGGAGCGTATTTAAAAAATGTTGATTCAGCAGGCGAATATTTTCCCATAAACGCACTTGTTGTTTTGGAATTTTTAAAAATAATATTGTTGATTTCCACAAAGCCATGATTTCGCGCAAGAACGGCAGTAATTTTTTTAAAATAATTTTTATAAGATGTTTTTCTATAGCATGTTGAATTGATTTTACTGTTTCCAAGCTTTCATTCAATGGCAATCCGCTTGACTCAATTTTTGTGATAGCATGCCAGATGCACTTAAAGTTAATTTTTATGAAGGAAAAGTCGGATTACAAATTTTCATTAGAAAGAACCTCTTTGCTTTATCGCAATGCTTCAGAAATATTTTCGTTAAACTCTTAAATGACTTCCCGTATGTCTTCCAAATAATTAGTATAATACTCAGCTGCTTCCAACCACAGGTTTCATTAGTTTAAATTTTTGTTTTCGATAAGGCGCCTGAAAACTATAGGAATATAACGAATCGAACGATCTAAGCTATCGATAAAAATAGGGCTTTTACAAAATCTTGAACACACAGGACAGACTATCGCCTTATCTAAAGCCTCGCTTGGTAGAAAATGGCTCTGACAGATTTTTGCCAATTTTCACTGAAGACTTCGTGTCAGTCAGTGTCATGCCGCAGAGTCGAATTAGTTTTGCGGGGATACCAAACTCAGCCATAGCATCCAACAATTTCTGTCGTATCGGACTGTCAAATGCAGCTTTGTAATCGATGAACAGATGGTAGGTATCGATCTGCATTTCTTGGGTCTTCTCCAGGATTTTTAGTAGCGTGAATATCTGGTCGGTGGTGGATTTACCAGGTCTAAAGCCACACTGATAAGGTCCAATCAGGTTCGCCAGAAGGGGCTTTAGTCTTTCACATAACACACTAGACAGGACCTTGTATGCGATGGGTAAAAAACTAATCCCGCGATAGTTGGTACACACACTAGGATCGCCTTTCTTAAGCACGGGACATAGGACACTCAGATTCCAACCATCGGGCATGCATTCCCTGAGCCAAATCGTGTTTATGAGCTGGTGCATGCATGTTACTAGGTCATCGCCGCCGGCTTTAAAAAGCTCTGCCGGCAGACCCTCGGCTCCCGCAGCTTTATTATTTTTAAGCCGGGACAGTATACTCCATCGTCGATGATTGGTGCGATTTCGTCACTTATGCTGCCTTCGGGAACGAGAAGAGATTGAAAGTGATCCCTCCATATTTGCAGCACACTCTGAGTGTCCGTGACCAGATTTCCGTCTCTGTCCTTACAGGTGGGGATCCCTGTTCCAAAACCTTTACTTTTTACCTTTTGGTAGAACTTTCGGGCCTCACCTCTATCCCTGTATTTTTCGATATCCTGGCTCTCTCTTTTCTTCCACAGACGCTTTTTCCGTCCTGAACAGGCGTTTCATATCCCCCTTTTTCTCTTTATAACGCTCCGTCACCGCACGCGTCGCCATTGGCTGCAGTTTTGCCTTGTATGCAGCATCCATTTCGTCAGACATTTAGCGACATTCATCATCGTACCAGGGCTTGTCTGAGCGTGGTTTTTCATAACCCAGTACGGTTGTTGCGGCAGTGGTCATAGAATTCGCAATATGCTGCCACTGCATGTCGGGAGCATCAGAACTAGGGGGATTTGTATGGAGTAATTGAGAGAGTTGGTTGAGTAGGCATTGGCTATCTCAGTGGTATGCAGCTTTGTGATGTCTAGCTTCCTTTGCGTTTGATTACGAGTGTTTTTAGCTCTATTATTACTGTTGGTAAATTTACAAAAATGTATGTAAATGTATATGGTTGAATTCGGTCTTTTGTATGAAAAGTACCAGAAGGGTTGTGGCAAATGTTTTGGTTATCTGAGGATTTGCATTTTTTTTCAGATTTGCAGATGCGTTGAGCAAAACTTGACTAAATTCAGTGTACTTACAAAAAAAATATGTATGTAAATGTATATGGGTGAATTCGATTATTTGTATAGGATGTTCCCGAAGCGGTGTGGCAAATGCTTTGGTTTTTACTTTTCAAGATAATTAAATTAACTTTATTTAAATTTCAAAGCTATTCTGATAAATTTTCATAACGATCATTGAAGATTTACTTAATTATCCTGCCCACAGTCTTCCAGACCGACGGACATAGCTCAGTCGTTTTAAAATTGTTGATACTTAGAGTCAAATTTGTCTCCTTTTACGCTTTACACTTTTTCTCATATCAACTATTATATACCTAGCCCATGGGTGAGATAAATGAGACCAAAACGTTTTATCTGTATATCTTTATGTATATAAAAATGGTGTAAAAGTTTAAAGTAATTCATCAACTGAGAACGGCAGGAAAACGTTTTTCCGAAGGAACATTTTGGGAATAGTCGTGAGATTGAAAAAATTGTACAGAATGTTGTAAGCTGTTGTTACGAAATGGCTTTTCGAATGAAAGTAGAAAATTTTAAGTGAAAATCTTGGAAAATTCTGGAAAGACGCGAAAAAAATTATTTTTTTATCGACGAAATTATGCTGTTTGCGCATGATTTGATGATTTTGAACGATGTTAAGTTGGAAAATTCGTTGTAAATCTTGGAAAATTTCGGATAATTCAATGTTTTGCGAAAATTTTGTTTGGATAAGTTTAAGAGATAAATAATGGGTAACGAATAATAATGCTGCGATCAATACCACAACCTGACAGATGGCGCTATATAATGACTTAGGCATTGCGAAATTTGGCAGGTGTCCTTTATTATTTTCTATTGAGCAAATTAACTATTTTTTTTTTGCTGTTATTGTTTCAAGTTTTGCGTATTATTACACTGATTCCCCAATGGTGTACCACGCCCATTTTTGGTTTGCAATATCATATCTGCCAATAGACTATGTGTGCCAATTTTTAATGATGTCATCATTTGTATAGAAGTTATGAATTTCAGCGTCCTAAAAGTTCAGAAAGTCACACTGTGCGGTGGCATATCGCGCATGACATCCGCAAACGGGACAAGCATTAGGTTAGGTTAGGTTAATTCGGCAGCCACATTCAACACAGCACACTTGGGTCCTAGTATGAGTCCCGTTGTGATACAATTTTAAATTTTCGCAACAAATGTTCCTATTCTGTTCGGTCAACGTTGCTATCAAGCCATTTCGTTGCTCTGTTAAAGGCATAAAATATTCTGCAAATCACCTACAGATAGACAGGTATTGTCTAGAAGTTTCCGATGACCAAGGCTTTTTCATATCTCAGGTCACCAAAAAGCAGGGCAGGAACATAGAATATGCTCCGTGGTCTCCTCTTCTTCTTCATCATTGCAGCTTCTATAAAAATCGTTGTAGGCCAGTTTCAACCTCTTAGCGTGTTTACCAACCGGCCAGTGACCGGTTATTACAGCTATGATGTTCCTCATGTGGGATCTGGACAAGTTCAGCACAAATCGTGTCCTCTGTATATCCATTGTAGGCCAAATTTGTTTGGTCGCCGCGCAAGTGGGTTCTCTCACCCATCTCTCCTTAGCAATGAGGTTCAGTTTCCCCGCAATGAGCTGTTTCCTCCTAGTGAGAGGGATCCCAATGAGACCGTAAACTTCGCCCGAGTTCACATGGTCACGCCCCTTCTGGTACCTCCTATACAAATGTAATATTTTGCCCACTTTAGAAATCGAGTAATAATATCAACATACCAAACGCGATCGTGCCCAAATTCTGTATTTTATTAAGCTATAGCAGGATAAAATTTTGGGGAAAAAACGTTAAGTGTAGCCACTCCCCTTCTCGTACCTCCCATACAAATGTACCATTACGCCCACTTTAGAAATAAGCTTTAATTTAATATTTCAAAGTCAAATCGCTGAAGAACTGCATTCGTACAAATCTGTTTATAGCGTGACCGACAAGGATGAAGCGACCAACTATCCGACCGAATTTTTAACTCGCTTGATTTGCCCAAAACTCCGCTGCATACTTTACAGATGAAGGTTGGATCGATCATAATTATATTGCGGAATCTGTATCAACCGAAATTGTGATTCAACCTACGATCTTCAATGGTAGATTCAAAGAAGATGAAGTCCTTATCTCACTAATCCGATTGTTCGACCTGATCATCCATTACCGTTCGTTTGGCTTTTGAGATGAAAATCATTCCATTTCAAATGATTCACATTGAAATTTTTTTTTTGATTATGTGATCTGCTACAACAAGGAGCGGACATTTTTAATAACTATGTGACATTTTTTCATGAAATGATGAGCTTTTCCTCGCGATTACTTTCTTAAGTGTCCTATACACTCTATGAATGAGGTATGGGATGGCTGATTGATTGTGAATTTACACTCTTCTGTGTTTAGACTCACATAGAGACACTTACTTCAAAAAAAAGATTTTTTTTCTTTACACACCATGCATGAGTTATGGGATACCCTTTCGCGTTGTTGTGAATTAACACGCTTTCTATTTTAGATTCACAACAAACGGCACCTACTTGTTAATCGACGAATGCGAATGTCAATGTTTGATAGGTTTTTGCTAGACATGCCGATTGACTTGACACTTAACTGCGAAGTTGCTGTCGACAACTTCGAGAGGGCCGGCAATGAAAAAAAAATGTAGATGGACGGGAGTCGGGAATCGAACCACGGATCTCCCCGCATGATAGTCAAGAGACACATCCTCGAGATTATGTTCCATTACTTCTAGTTGATATTGAAATATTTACTTTTAAGTATCCCCAAAGATACAAGTTCATTGGTAAAAATTTTGTGGATCGAGGTTGCCAGTTAATGTCACTTCAATGGGAAAGGTGATGCCTAAAAATAAGGATATACATTAGAGTGGCTCAATTTAAATGGAGTAAAAAAATTCAGCACGATTAATTCTAAGAAAAATTCCCAATAAACTAAGGGTCTAAAATCAAATTCGAGTTTCCGGTTTTTAACAAGAAGATTTAAAGATTTCAAACTTTAATACGAAATACCGAAAGTAAAAACGTAAAAACTGTGGTCTCGATTTTGCTTTTAGACCCATGATTTATTGGGCAATTTCTCTTGGAATTAATCGTAACGATTTTGATAACCGCTTGGTCGAGAAAAAATAAACCCACTTAATATACATGTACACAAAGGTGGGTGCAAATAAAAAAAGTTTTGCCGGTCACCCCCTAGAATGAAAGATAATTTTAAAACGAATTCCAAAATTTTTTTTATTTTTTTGCCACGCCCCTTGACCCCGCGCATTGTGTTTTTTGTTTCCTGTGTCTCCATTTATAGTCCGATCGTAATGTGTGACATATCAATGTTGGAATGACAACAGCTACATTTTCTTCCCTGATCACTTTTGACTCCGACGTCAAGTTCTAGAAGTTTCTACCGGAATCTCGGTTTTTATCCCCTAAATCAAATTTTTTTCTTAACGATAAAAAAGTTTTTTAAATTCCATGATATTTTCTCTTTTACCGTATATATTTTTATCCATAAACAAAATAGTTACAGAGTTACCTTAGAGAAGCAAGCGATTTATATATGTTTGGAGCGCATTTAAGACGGTAAATCCACTTCGAGTAGAGAGTGTAGATGGTTTACCAATTAATGTTTTTACACGTCTTAGGACGTTTTCAGGATCCCTTAAAGTTCTACGTCAGACGAATCCTAGTTGGTTCATTCTGGAACCTGTCTAATCGAACTTCTGCTGCCATTTTCTATTTCTTAAGTTTGAAGGAATTTTTAGCCACTATTTTATTAAAATACCCTAACTTCTTTTATTTTATTCTAAAAGTGCATGCTGTGAAACGCATATTTGTTTGTAAAAAAACAGACAGATGTGACAAGTTATCTATATAAATATACACTGTGGTGCTAAAATGAGCCAATGTTTTAAACAAGGTATGTTATTAAATATGTTTTATACTTTTTATTGTATTATTTTCAAACCATTTGCTAAATTTAAAATATGCATCTGTAAAATATGTAAAGCAATAACAAAAATAAAACATACATTACTGTAAGTATATAAAAACAAAATATTTTCAAAATCAGACCATTGCACAGTGGTCGATTCCATTGGCTAAAAATAAAAAATCAAAGTCAGAAGTTTGTCACCAATTGTGGCATCACTGATTCTTATAAAAACAAGGTTTTAAAATTTATAGTTGTTTTTGTTTTATTCCATCTGTACCCTTTAAGAACAGCTTCAAAAAAGAGAGCGAGTAAACAGTTGGTTTTTGCAGTGTGAAAATGTGGAAAATTAAGTACAACTTTAAATTAATTAAAACAAAAGAAAGAAACTTCTGTCGAAATAAATCGAAATGAAAATTGAATTACATGGTATTAACAAAATTTTAAAATAATAACAATGTGTTAAGCTTGTTGTAGATTTGTTATAAAATTAATATTTTTCCAGTTGCATTGTTAGTGTTCTTTCGTCCATATTTGTAAATTTTAACTAGAGTTTTAGTTGTGTTCCCCCCTGAAGTCTCCAATGGGACTTTTTTTGGTTTATTAGTTAATATCACAGTGCAACACATAAATTGGTGCCGCCTTCGTACCCAGCTATTTTTGAAGTATATACCGAGACTAAAAAAATCCCCAAAGGATTTGGCCCCATTACATCGAAACATTTTTTTATGGATACTCCAATATTTTCACCCCAACACAATTTTTTTTATAATTTTTACAAAGTCCATATTTCATAAACTGTTCGGAATTCTTTCCTTTCGCCTTCGGCAAAGTTGTAGAACTAAACCAGAGCAAAAATAGTCTCAAACAGACCGACCCAAAAAAATTGCATCTAGTGCATGAAAATTGTAAAAATATGAGAAAAAAGGCTATTTTTTCATGATATTTTCACCATAAAATTATGACTATAACAAGTAATATTCCACATAATTCATACGCCACGGAGTACAACGAAATATATTTTGTTTGGAAAATATCAAAAAAAAAAATTTCCATTTTTCCCATATTTTTGCAATTTTCTTGCACTGGATGCAATTTTTTTGGGTCGGTCTGTTTGAGACTTTTTTTGCTCTGGTTTAGATCTACAACTTTGCCGAAGGCGAAAGGAAAGAATTCCGAACAGTTTATGAAATATGGACTTTGTAAAAATGAAAAAAAAAAATTGTGTTGGGGTGAAAATACTGGAGTATCCATAAAAAAATGTTTCGATGTAATGGGGCCAAATCCTTTGGGGATTTTTTTAGTCTCGGTATATACTTCAAAAATATCTGGTTACGAAGGCGGCACCAGACGATGACCTTAGAAATGTTGCACTGTGTATTTCAAGATTCTAAAATTGGTAATATCAGCTGCTCACTTTTGCTCGTCTTTGTGTTATCTCTCTCAGACCAAAGCGGCCTCGTTGTTTTTATGTCCAAATTTTATTAAAATCTAGTTGTGAATTGCTAGATTAATTTTGAAGTCGATCATCATTTAATGGGTATTGTGACTAACAAACAGCCTTAATATTAATAATTTTAAAACTGCTATAAAAAAACGAATACGCAAAGTTTTTAGCTCTTTTTATACCATCACCCTTAGGGATGAAGGTATATATCGTCCCCTTAATATAACAATAGTGTATAATTTTTTTGGTGTTTTGAGAAAATCGAGTTTAAAGTTTTCGTCAAATCGGATGTCTATGAAATTTTCGAAGAAAAAATTATACACTATTTTTTCGAGTGACCTTTTGGCGCACTTTGTGGAAGTAGATTTTGACGAAATTTTGACCAGGCATAGAATCAATGATGGAGATTCTAAATATGCAATAAAACCAGTACAGAAATTTCAGTCAGTTAAACTGACTGATAAATACCATCACCCAATATAATATATTGTTTAAGTCTTGAGTTATTGAAAATAATCGATTTGTAATTAAAACCAGTTAGAAAGTTTCAGTCGGGCAACCCGACTTACATTTACCCTTACCCTCAGTAAAACAAATAATTTTCTATTTTATTGATATTATTACTCGATTTCGAAATTGGGCGGAGTGGTACATTTATATGGGAGGTACGTGAAGGGGTGTGTTTAGGCTCCAGATTTATTCTCCATAACTTTATCCTGTTATAGCTTTACTAAATACAGAATTTGCGGACGATTGCGTTGGGTGTACTGATATTATTACTACATCCCAAAAGTGGGCGGAAAGGTACATTTGTATGGGAGGTACCATAAGGGGCGTGTCTAGACTTCCAATTTTTTCTCCAAAACTTTGTCCTGTTATAATATAACAAAATACAGAATTTGGGCACGATCGTGTCGAGTGTATTGATATTATTACCCTATTTCTAAAGTGGGCGGAGTGGTACATTTGTATGGGAGGTACCAGAAGGGGCGTGTCTAGACTTCCAGATTTTTTCTCCAAAACTTTATCCTGCTTAAACTTTACCAAATACAGAATTTGGGCACGATCGCGTTAGGTCTTTTAATAATATTAATCGATTTCTAAAGTGGGCGGTACCAGATGTGTATGGAAGGTACCAGATGGGGCGTGAATAGACTTCCAATTTTTTTCTCTAAAACTTTATCTTGTTATAGCTTTACTCAAAATAGAATTTGGGTACGATCACGTTTAATTTATTGATATTATTTCTCCATCTCTATAGTGGGCGGAAAGGTAGATTTGTATGGGAGGTACCAGAAGGGGCGTGGCTAGGCTTTTGAATTTTTTTCAAAAACTTTATCCTGTTATAGCTTTACTAAATACAGAATTTGGGGACGATCCCCTAGGGTGTATTGATATTATTACTCGATTTCTAAAGTGGGCGGAATGATGTATTTGTATGGGAGGTACCAGAAGGGGCGGGGCCATGTAGCCCATTTTCAATACCGCAAGTAGTTTTGAGAAAATAATAACTCGTGCAAAATTTCAAAACATTTGGTTGCGTCTTTCGAAAGTTATCGTGCGAACCAGCCGGACAGCCACCCGACAGATAGACAGACAGACAGACAGACAGACGGACATGGCTCAAACGACTTAAAAAGTCATGAATCGAATTTGGTTCAAAGAAACCTAGGGTCTAAAGTGACTCCTTCTATGTGTTACACTTTTGGGTCGTATCAAATGATATATACCTTCATCCCTACGGGTGATGGTATAAAAATAATGGTGTATGAGCACATACACTATTGTTATATTAAGGGGACGATATCATTTGATACGACCCAAAAGTGTAACACATAGAAGGAGTGACTTTAGACCCTAGGTTTCTTTGAACCAAATTCGATTCATGACTTTTTAAGTCGTTTGCCCCTTCTGGTACCTCCCATACAAATACATCATTCCGCCCACTTTAGAAATCGAGTAATAATATCAATACACCCTACGGGATCGTCCCCAAATTCTGTATTTAGTAAAGCTATAACAGGATAAAGTTTTGGAAAAAAAATTTGAAAGCCTAGCCACGCCCCTTCTGGTACCTCCCATACAAATCTACCTTTCCGCCCACTATAGAGATGGTGAAATAATATCAATAAATTAAACGTGATCGGAACCAAATTCTCTTTTTAGTAAAGCTATAACAGGATAAAGTTTTGGAGAAAAAAATTGGAAGTCTGTCCACGCCCCATCTGGTACCTCCCATACACATCTGGTACCGCCCACTTTAGAAATCGATTAATATTATTAAAAGACCTAACGCGATCGTGCTCAAATTCTGTATTTGGTAAAGTTTAAGCAGGATAAAGATTTGGAGAAATAATCTGGAAGTCTAGACACGCCCCTTCTGGTACCTCCCAAACAAATGTACCACTCCGCCCACTTTAGAAATAAGGTAATAATATCAATACACTCGACACGATCGTGCCCAAATTCTGTATTTTGTTATGTTATAACAGGACAAAGTTTTGGAGAAAAAATTGGAAGTCTAGCGACGCCCCTTATAGTACCTCCCATACAAATGTACCTTTCCGCCCACTTTAGGGATGTAGTAATAATATCAGTACACCCAACGCAATCGTGCTCAAATTCTGTAATTAGTAAAGCTATAACAGGATAAAGTTATGGAGAATAAATCTGGAAGCCTAACCACACCCCTTCTCGTACCTCCCATACAAATGTACCACTCCGCCCACTTTCGAAATCGAGTAATAATATCAATATAATAGAAAATTATTTATTTTACTGAGGGTAAGGGTAAATGTAAGTCGGGTTGCCCGACTGAAACTTTCTAACTGGTTTTAATTACAAATCGGTTAATTTCAATAACTCAAGACTTAAACAATATCTTATATTGGGTGATGGTATTCATCAGTCAGTTTAACTGACTGAAATTTCTGTACTGTGCTTTGGACGTAGCAAAGCAATTGTACCGAATCTCAGCTAATGCTAAAAATACATGCAATAATCTTCTCAAATTTTGTCGTTGCTCTCACATTACAATGGCTCACACTAATATCTATCGTTGAGTTTGTTAAGCGCACATACCAAGCCAGGCTAGCATATTACGTTCTCGTTTTTATTTCAAAGAGTATCTATCTATCGTTATATTTTTAAACAACCCCCCTTAGCATTTTTATAATTTTGTATTACATATTATTTTATATGAAATTCAATATTTTTTTATTGTTTAAAAGTAATCTTGTAAACAAATCGGTAACATATAAATTAAAAACAAGTTTCGTATATTTTCTCAAGTTTTTGCTAACATGGGGTGAATGTGAGTGCCTGGGTACGGTAGGAGAGTAGGGGGGTATGAGTCATTAACCACTCCCATTTTATCATTAAATAGTGTTGGTTCAAGATCATTAAAATTTTGCACCGGGTATTATATCGACTAAAATAATAAAAAAAACGAATTTCATCAAAAGCAGCCACGCCCACCGCTTAAACAATTCAAATAGAATTTGTGCATCAAATCAAATTTTTGGCACACAATTTATCTAATCCAAGGAAATGTGTAAAATTTAAAAAAAAATCCTAAACAAAAGATGCGTGCTAAGTTTCATCCAAATCGGCCACGCCCTTGGCTGACCGCCCATACAACCCAATATGGGTTTATGCCCAAAATTGTTTCTGTTCTGAAAATTTCTAATAATTTTTTTTTTCAGTTTATTTTTCTTATATAATAAATAGGTAAAAGTGGGGTACACTATTTTTTTCCGTTGAAAATCAAAAAAATTGAATTTTTAGAAATGATATCTTTTGAAACTTTGAAGTCCCTTTAAGGGACATATAGTTTCAGATGAATAATTAAGGGATAACGGAAGTTAACAATTTATCATCTTATCATAAGTCAGTTTTAAATAAATCTGTTTTTGGCCTGTTAAAATGATGTATTATATACTACTATATTACATACTATAATAAAATATCATACGGTGTACCCTAATAATTGTGGGGTTTCGGGAGGGGCTTAGGTACGACCAATGTCTGTTCGATTTATTACTAATTCTATTTTTATAGAATTTTGGAAAAAATTTCACAATAATATCTCCACTAGAAGTATTTTTGGCCGCTCGCTCCATACAAGATCGACCACTGTGCATTGGCACACTTTTGCTCCAAGGTGTTTCTTATCTAAATTTAATAATTAGTCCTGCATATTTTTACTTTAATCAAATGATCCACTCTATTAGGCGTTTATTGACAAAGTTGAGCAACATAATATACAGGAATTTTGTTTCATTCAGCCAGAACCCACTCCCACAGCTCATTTATACTTTTCGGGGCTCTTTTGTTTCTGTCAGCCCGCGTTGTAGGTAAGCGCACAGATTTATGATCGGGTTCAGATCTGGACTCTGCAGTAGTTACTGCTTGACCCCAAACACCTGAGAACTAAGCCATTCATTGACAATTTTCCTTTCGCATTATTCCTTCGATCCGTATAAGTAGTCCCACACCATCTGGGGTTACACATCCCCAAATCATAACCCTCCGTCTCCGTGCTTAATGGTTTGTGATACATGAGCTGGATTTGGTGTGTTTGATCAATTGGCCCAATAAAAAACCATCCCAACCGATTGGTATCTATTGATTTTGGACTCATCTGACCACACACCCAACAAGTTAATCATATATTTAATTTGTGTTAGTTAAAACAAATACTCACCAGGTACCAATCTCAAACCATATAGCACTGTAGCGGTTTTATTATGATATGGAGATGTGCAACCCCAGATGGTGTGGGACCACTTATACTAATCGAAGGAATAATGCGAAGGGTAGACTTTCTTAGCATTATGCAAAACAATTTGCCCCATAGCCCTGGCCAAATTCCAGATAGACCAGAGAATGTCGTCTGCCAATATGACAACGACGCTAAACATTTTGTAAAAATTGTCAAGGAATGGCTTAGTTCTCAGGTGTTTGGGGTCTGGGAGTGGCCACTGGAGAGTCCAGATCTGAACCCGATCGAAAACCTGTGGGCTTACCTAAAACGCGGGCAGGCTGAAACGAAAGAGCGCCGAAAAGTATTAATGAGCTGTGGGAGTGGGTTCTGGCTGAATGGAACCAAAATTCCTATATATTATGTGCTCAAGTTTGTCAATATACGCCAAATAGGATGGATCATTTAAAGAAAGTAAAAATATGTAGGACTAATTATTAAATTAAGATAAGAAAAACCTTGGAGCAAAAGTGTGCCAATGGCCTGATTTTGGAAATGTTTTGTTTTTATGTACTTACAGTAATGTAAGTTTTATTTTTGTTATTGCTTTACATATTTTAAATTTAGCAAAAGGTTTGAAAATAATATAATAAAAAGTTTAAAAAATATTTAATAACGTACTTTTTTTAAACATTGGCTCATTTTTGCACCACAGTGTATATACCGTTGGATAGCTCTAAAATTCTTCTTTTCAGAGTTATAAGCTCATAAGTTAGGAATGATCTTAAAAACCGGTTTATGAACAGTAATTGAAGATTTTGAGGGTGTTAGGAAATAGGGTCATGTTTTGTATATTGTTTTTTCTGTGTGTTTATATTTGTGTATCCTACCTTAAACATTGATAGGATATAATAATGTAGTTTAATGACCATTAACGAAAAATATAAAATTTAATACAATTTAAAGGGGAAAATTTAGAGTTAAAAGTAGCCATTAATTCAAAAGAATCATTGATTAATGTTGTTTAGTTAATATCTATAACAATGTTAATGTTAGCCATATGAATACAGTTGACTATTATATATGATGAACAGTAGACCGGGTCGCGAAAAAAAATTTCCAAAGTTGAGGGCAAATATTAAAGATCACCTCGAGACAACTTGAAAAAAAAAATTTTTTTCCTCCCCCACCCCCCGGAAAAACAGCCAAAATCGTTTTTTTATCACTGCTTTTTTGTTTGTGGCTCAATCGTTAAATAAAAGACATCGGTGTATAGGTCTCGACGAGTACTACATTTGTCCTATAGATGTCGCTGACATACGACATCATCTTGTAATGATGGCCCCATTTAGAGCAATTTCTACCCCTAAAATTTAAAAATATTTTTTCTCAGAATTAAAGTCCTTTAAAAACCCTGAACATTTTGCTTTGGAAGTATACAGTTTTATTCAAAAACAAAAAAGTTACGTATGAAAAGATGTATTTACAGCATCAACACTAATATTTTTTCCTGTTGTTTGCATTATTACAGAAAACTATTGCATACTTCTTAGCGTTTGAAAAAACAATTAAATACAAGATATTGCATACTTTTTAGCGCAAACAGTGTTTTCAAACATGTGGATGAAGTTATTCATCGTCACCAATATTCAAGCAACGAAATTATAAAGATATCTGGTCCACAATGGAAGTATTAATAATAAAATATAGACATTAATATGCACTTGTATTCTTCCCATGCAGTTTGCAACACTGAACATTTGTGCGAAATTTAAGTGAATCAATGCTTGGAATGACTAATCAAAATTCAAAATTATTGCTAAACTAGAAAGTAGTGAACGGACCTTGAGTCGCTCCAAGATTTGCTGTAATTACATATCTTTGCTCTTTTTGGGATTTTATTTGTAATAAAAATTATATTTCGTCGGTAACTAGATTAAAAATTAATTATCTCGAGAAAATTTCAAATTTTTTTTCGATGTCGTTAAGACTTATGCAACAATTTAAGCTACAAAGTATAGAATCATTTTTATAAACATTTTGAATCAGCGCTTAAAGTATGCAATAATTTGTGATAATAATGCAAACAACTTAAAAAAATGTTTTTGTTGATGCTGTAAATATATCTTATTATTCGTAACTTTTTTGTTTTTGAATAAAACTGTATACTTCCAAAGCAAAATGTTCTTGGTTTTTAAAGGGCTTTAATCCTAGGAAAAAATATTTTTAAATTTTAGGGGTAGAAATTGCTCTAAATGAGACCATCGTGTCGTATGTCAGCGACATCTATAGGACAAATGTAGTACTCGTCGAAACCTATACACCGATGCCTTTGATTTAATGATTGAGCCACAAACAAAAAAGCAGTGATAAAAAAACGATTTTGGCTGTTTTTCCGGGGGTGGGGGAGGAAAAAAATTTTTTTTTTTAAGTTGTCTCGAGATGATCTTTAAAATTTGCCCTCGACTTTGGAGAAAAAAAAAATTTGTATGGGGACCGACCCGGTCTAATGAACAGTATGTGGCTTTCCTTTTGCATCAGCATATGTTTGGGTTAATCTATTGTAAATACTTTCCTTCTTCAACAATGCTTACTCTTGAACCCAATCTATAGCTACTGTCATTCATTTAAAGGTATCACTAACTACTACCACGCTGTAATTTCAATATAGTCTGTTCCAAACTATGACCCCTTCTATGAACTCTAAACGAAAAACTAGCATAAGCGTAACATTTATGGGCATCTGGCTGGTTTTGACTGCTCTTCTCAGTAATTACATATGAGTTCTAAGAATATTTAGATCTTAAGAAAATTAACATATTTTTAATGTATCACCTTCATAGTTAATACACGGGTACAACCATATCAAAAGGAACCTAAAGTTGCCGTCAACTCTTTTTCTACCCTCCTAAATGCTAACTAAATTAAAGACAAGGAAAAATGTTAAGACATAGGTAAAAAGAAAATTTAAACGAAAAATGATATTCGTACGATTGGCGTCTGTAATGAACACACACATAGTTTTGGTCCAATGTCATTTAATTCAACCACCATCAATATCTATCAGGTTCATATGAACATTGCTGAGAGGAAGAAAATAACCAGAATATGGGAAGGTGTACATAATTAAAGTGTGGACACATATACAAATATATCATTCTTATATAAAGTATGTTTGTGCTTGTGTGTTCAAATATGCGTATACAAAAAGGTAAACTTCGTCAACGGAGCAGCAAACTAACATTTAACATCCTCAAAATGTGATGCATTGCAATTGTACTTAATTTTAAACTTACTTACTTAATTTCCCTTTGCACCTCATGAATGAGGTATGGGATAGCTTCTCGCGTTGTTGTGAATTAACACGCTTTCTATTTTTAGATTCACAACTATCGGCACCTACTTATTTATCGACGAATGCGAACGTCACTGTTTTGAGAAGCTCTTACTAGACACGACGATTGAATCGACGCTTAATACTGCGAAGTTGCTGTCAAACAACATTCGAGGGGAGCCGACAATGAAAGAAAATTTTATTTATTTTTTTTTCTTTTAAGATGACTGGAGCCAGGTTTGAACCTGCGATCTCCCGCATGGTAGTCGCGTCTTCTAACCACAATTCCACGGCCGGTCCCAGTACATTCTACAAAAATTCAGCACTTTTCACTTTGAATGTGTAGGTTTTTTATTTTATTATATTTATGCATTTTTGTTTTACATTATTTCATTATATTTTTAAATTAATTTATAATAAATACATATAAAATAAAATGTAAGTACGCACAAGGATACCAATGAACCTAATGAGGAACAGTTTTACTTATATTAAATCATTTGTCGTCCGTAGACCTTTAAGTTATAACAAGCTAGCGGACCCGGCGAACTTTTTCTCGCCCCAATTTGATGCCTTCAGATGAACAAACATCAAAGGCGGTTCTCCAAAACGTAGAAAAGCAACATTCAGCTGACCGCACGAAAAACAGGGAAATTCGAGGTTAATCCCACATACTTCCTGCGATTGGCCTTGCGATTTAATAATTGTCATTGCAAAAGCTAACCGAACGGGGATTTGGAATGGATGATCAATTGGAATAATCGGAATTAATGAGAAAGGACTTCCTCTTTTTTGAATTTTCCCTTGATGATCGTCGGTTAAATCACATTGTTTATCAGAGTCTTGACGGACAACCACGTACCGTGATCGATCCCACCTTTATCTGTAAATTATGCGGCATATTAAGCTAGTTGAAATGAATTATTTCAATCGAGATTTTTATAATTTTTTTGCAATGTGGGGAACACTTTTGTGATGAGTTACTCTTCCGATGATGAGAACACGGAAAAATTTGCAGGGAACAATATAAATTCAGTCGAAACATCAACACGAATTTAACCATTGCCAAGAGCCAGCAGTTGTCTCGAGAATTCAGCAGACGAATTCATGTTCGTGGTCAATTTCAACTTCTGGACATTGACGACGATTTGAAGCATAGTCGTTTTAAATCAACTCGAAAATCCTTCATGGTTCGGTCTAAGCTCAATTATTCGTTATTGCGCATTCATTCCAAATGTTGATTTTGCATTCTCGCATTAGTCTCGCTGTTGCCGAATTCGTCAACAACCTTCATCAGCGAATCGTACACGTTATGTACTCGGCATTTAACAGCGGCACATTTGTTCAAACTCTTTCGGTCAACTCATCTAGATTATAGTCTTGCTCCCGTTAAAATTCGTGATCGAATGCATCTTGCATCGAACGATTGGGCGCTGCCATTCCCAATGTCGACAGCAGATTGTCGTACATGAGCACATACATGTCATACGGTCGGGTTCGACGGATGACATATGATTCCGATGATCGCAAACAATGTACGAATTTGAACCGCTGACGCAGAAACGGTTGCATCGGTGTAGGTTCCCTTTTACACTTTGGTATACTTTGTAAAATAGTTATAAACAGTTCTTAGTTTGCTTTTGTTTTCCTATATAATTATTGTCAGTTTTTGTTTAAAAATTTTCATTCAGAATTTGTAATTTGAATAATAAAGACGTCCATTAAAATTGGAATTAAAATACTACAATTGGCGATCCTGCCTTGGAAGATTTCATAATTGGTCAATTGCTGGGCATTAGAAGAATCAATAGCTAAAATTCTCAAGATTGCGAAAATATAATTTTAACAACATATAATTTGAAGCATCCTGGATTTCGATAAGGTACACATTGCCGATCCGGAACAAAAGAAGATTTCCTTTCTGCGGCTGAGAAGGACAACTTCGGCTGTACATTTTTGAATGGATTTGGGACGATTAGTGAATACTATATCTTAACGAGAGGTGCCTTTGAAAACTCATTGGTAAATTGGAACTGTTTGTGAACTATTTCTGAAGACATTAAATTTTGGTGTTGCGCCGACCGGACAATAGTAAGTCAGGCATCTTTCAAGAGCAAAAGGAACTTTCCAGCTATAAAAGATATCATTTTGATTCAATTGGATGATTTTTTTTTTTTTTTCTTTATTGAGATAAGCATATTTTTGTTTTTTTACATACATACACACATTACATATTGAATTCATCAAACGTTTGTAAATTTCCCCTCTTGAATATAACACCAACGCGTTCGAAAGTAAAATTACCGGGTAATGATTCGTTGATTAGTTTCGGAATTGAAAATAGTTTTCAGAGTTCATCAAATAGTCAGGCACCTGACTTGTCATCTCAAAATTCTGATATTTCTATGGTTAGTTTGCATCAGCCTAGTGCGGAAATTGCTGCTGCAGCTGTTAAGCTTCCTCAATTTTGGACAAGTTGTCCAGAAGCATGGTTCATACATGCTGAAATGCAGTTTGCTACCAGAGGCATCACGTTGGATAGAACCAAATTTGAACACATTGTAACAGCACTTCCACAGGAAGTTATTACAACGGTGCTTGATGTAATCCAGAGCCCTTCTTCAGGTAACCAATATGAAGAATTAAAGAAAATTTTGATAGAAAGACACACTATAAGTGAGAATAGACGATTAGATAAAATTTTATCTGATTCCGAGATAGGCGATCGAAAACCATCGGAGTTTTACAGGTCATTATTGTTACTAGGAGGAACAAATTTTGGTAAGGATGTGTTAAAAAGAATGTGGATTAGAAAACTTCCTAAAAGCTTAAATGTTGCGTTAACCGGATCGAATTTGTCGGATATCGATCAATTATTGCGGTTGGCCGATAATTTGTGGGAGGTATTACAAGTGGATGAAGTTGCAAGTGTTAAATTATCGAATCAACTGCCAAAAGCGTCAAGTCTCGAGATGGTGGTTGGAAACCTGGTACAAGCAACCACAAATATCTGTGAAAGTGTTAAGAACTTATCCCTAGAGATATCCTCGATGAGAGAACGTTTTCGTGATTTTAATTCTGCGCCGAGCAGAAGGATTAATAGATCACGATCTCGTAACAGATCGCAAAATAGGGGTTGGTTATGTCGATTCCATTACAGATATGGAGCAGATGCTACGAAGTGTGAGCAGCCTTGTTCTTTTTCCGAGAACACCGGCCAGTCGGGAAACTAAATGGCTCCAATGTCGCGGCGACCGATAATGGACATTGGAATGTGTCAACACGTCGCCTGTTTTTGTATGATAAGACTAATAAGTTAACTTTTTTGGTGGATAGCGGAGCTGATATTTCAGTTTTGCCTGCATCGAAATTTAAAGGTTTTAAGAGGCATTCAGATACAGTGCTGGCGGCGGCAAATGGATCCGTCATTAACACATATGGAAAGAAGATGTTAAATATAAATTTAGGTTTGCGCCGGGAATTTCCGTTTGTTTTTACTATTGCGGATATTGAAAAACCAATTATAGGGGCAGATTTTTTACATAAATATGGATTGTTGATTGACATTAAAAATAAATCGTTAATAGATCCCCTCACTAGTTTGTCGATCAGCGCTTTTGCACAGATTTGTAGTATTTCTCTTCCTAAGATTTTCGTGGTGAGTAATCGGTATACACAGTTGATGAAACGATACCCATCCTTGACTTCAGAACCTGATTATTCACAACCAGTGAAACACTCAACGGTACATCGTATAGCTACCAAGGGACCTTTGCCGTTTGTCAAGCCCAGACGTTTAGATCCTATTAAGTTTAACGCAGCTAAAGCCGAATTTGAGTTTCTTCTTAAGTCTGGAATTTGCAGACCGTCTAGTTCATGTACGACATCGCCTTTGCATTTAGTGCCCAAAAAAGACCCAAACGAGTGGCGACCGTGCGGTGACTTCAGACGGTTAAATGTTATTACAATACCGGATAGATATCCTTTGCCACATATACAGGATTTGAATATGAACATGAGGAATAAAAGGGTGTTTTCAAAACTGGATTTGGTGCGAGCATATCATCAGATTCCAATGGCGGAAGAAGATATTTTTAAAACGGCAATTACAACGCCTTTTGGAATGTTCGAGTTTGTCAGAATGCCTTTCGGTTTGAGGAATGCCGCTCAAACGTTTCAACGGTTTATTAACGAAGTTTTTAGTGGTCTTGATTTTATTTTTGTCTACATCGATGATGTTCTTATTGCTAGTGACAGCGAAGAGGAGCATTTATCCCACTTGGATATTGTTTTTAAGCGTTTAGAGGAGTATGGATTAACAATCAAGCCGGGGAAGTGCAAATTTGGTGTTTCTGAGTTAGATTTTTTGGGGCACAACGTATCGGAACAAGGTATTAAGCCTTCAGAAGAAAAAGTGTCTGCTATACAATCTTTTGAGAGGCCCACTTCGGTTAAGTTAATGCAAAAATTCATTGGAATGGTGAATTATTACCATCGGTATATTATAAATTTAGCAGAGTTGACTTGTCCGTTACATGAGATGATTACAAGAGCGATAAGGAGTAAAAAGAAGACACTTGAGAGGACGGAAGAAGCGGTAACGGTTTTTGAGCGCATAAAATCCTGTTTCGTTTCCCAAATTCTTTTACATCATTTTGATTCCAAGTCAAAATTGACATTAACAGTGGATGCGTCGAATGTGGCTATCGGTGGAGTTTTGCAACAGGTGCGGGGAAATATATCGGAACCCTTGGCGTTCTTTTCGAAAAAATTATCGGCAGCTGAGTGCAAATATAGTACTTTTGATCGGGAGTTGTTGGCAATTTATGAGAATGTAAAACATTTTCGGTACATGTTGGAGGGACGTTCATTCACGATATATACCGATCATAAGCCACTGCTATTTGCTTTGAATTCTAAGACTGAAAGAAGTCCAAGGCAGACAAGGCATCTTGAGTATATTTCTCAATTTACGGATGACATTCAATATGTTCGCGGTGCATTCAATGTGGTTGCGGATACATTGTCAAGAGCATGTGATTTGGAGGAAATTCAAGGTATTGAGTTTGATTCAAAAGTTTTGTGTTTAGAACAAGGAAGGGACAAAGAACTAATGAACATATTGCAGAATAGAGAGGACCACCGAAATCTTAAGTTGTTGAAGGTGCAGCAGTCTACAATTGAAATATGGTGTGAGGTTTCATTAAAACAGGCTAGACCGTACGTTCCCCAAAGTTTGCGTAGGACTGTGTTCGAAAAGCTTCATTTTGTATCACATCCTGGAATCCGAGCCACACGTCGACTAATAACTCAGCGTTTTTATTGGCCCAACATGAACATGGCGATTAATGCTTGGACTAAAGTATGTTTGGGTTGTCAGAAGTCAAAAGTGAATAGACATACCAAGTCACCTATAGCTAAAATAAATGTTCCAAAGGGTAGGTTCGAGCACATTCACATAGATATAGTTGGTCCTTTACCGCCATCGAAGAATCATAGGTATATACTAACGGTGATAGATAGATTCACTCGGTGGCCAGAGGCATATCCTCTCAAAGACATCTCAGCGATAACCATTACTAAAGTTTTTGTTTCTAACTATATTAGTCGATTTGGGGTGCCACTTACTATAACTACTGACCGCGGAGCTCAATTTACTTCAAAATTGTTCTCAGAGCTGACGAAATTACTGGGCAGTCATAAAATTACTACCACGGCATATCATCCACAGGCAAACGGCATGATTGAAAGATTTCATAGACAACTAAAATCTTCGAGATTGGTGCGAAGTACTTCCAATGGCTCTACTTGGTTTGAGATCGGTGTTTAAAGAAGATTTACGTTCGACACCGGCTGAAATGGTTTACGGCCAGCATTTACGGTTACCTGGGGAAATTGTAGTTTCGGATACCCATGAATCTGATTTTGATTTTTTAACCAAACTTAAAGAATATTTTAAAACCGTACGTTCAGGTTTGTCCCATCACAACGGTGCTGGTAGCAAGACTTATATACCAAAGAACCTTTATTCTTCTGAGTATGTTTTTGTACGCGTTGAGCAGAAGCGGGCAATGCAGCGGCCATACGAGGGGCCGTATAAAGTAATTGAAAGAGGTGATAAGTTTTTTAAACTGCAGATGGATAATCATGTGAAAACGGTTTCAGTCGATAGATTGAAGCCTGCGTATTTAGAGAATTCTGACGTCAATCAAAATGCAGATGCGAACAAAACACGACGGGTCACTTTTAATTTATTGTAATATTATTTTTCAGGAGGGGGAGTATTGTAGGTTCCCTTTTACACTTTGGTATACTTTGTAAAATAGTTATAAACAGTTCTTAGTTTGCTTTTGTTTTCCTATATAATTATTGTCAGTTTTTGTTTAAAAATTTTCATTCAGAATTTGTAATTTGAATAATAAAGACGTCCATTAAAATTGGAATTAAAATACTACATCGGCGAGCATTGAGTTCGTTTTCGAGCACATTAAAATTTTGGCAAGCCTCCCGAAATGCGGCGCACCGAAAACCATCCACAGTACGCAGGGAATTGAAGGATAGCATGGAAAGAAGCATACACCTTGTCGTGGATGAACTGTGTATAGTCTGACTAATTATTGCACGACGTTAACGCCAGTCAAAGTTTCATTGTCTAATAGAAGGCATTAACTAAGCAAATAACTCTCCCTAAAAAACTACAAAGTCGTTACGGAATGAATTCCCGCAAAACAGTTAGATAACTTAATTTTACACACGTAAACTCATAACCAAAAAAAACCAGTAAGAATGTTTCAGTCGGGCAACCCGACTTACATATACCATCACCCTCAGTACAACAAAAAATGTTATATTATGCTGATATTATTACTCGATTTTTAAAGTGGGCGGAGCGGTACATTTGTGTGGGAGTTACCAGAAGGGACGTGTCTAGACTTCCAGATTATTTCACCAAAACTTTATCCTGTTATAGCTTTACTAAATACAGAAATTGGGCACGATCTCGTTGGGTGTATCGATTTTATTACTCCATCTCTAAAGTGGGCGGAAAGGTACATATGTATGGGAGGTACAATAACGGGCGTGGCTAGACTTTAAATTTTTTCTCCAAAACTTTATCCTGTTATAACTTAACAAAATACAGAATTTGGGCACGATCGCGTTGGGTGTATTCATATTATTACTCCATCTCTAAAGTGTGCGAAGTGGTACATTTGTATGAGATACCAGAAGGGGCGTGTCTAAACGTCCAGATTTCTTCTTTAAACCTTTTTCCTGCTTGAACTTCACTAAATACAGAATTTGGTAACGATCGCGTTAGGTCTATTTATAATATTAATCGATTTCTAAAGTGGGCGGAACCTGATGTGTATGGGAGATACCAGATGGGGTGTGGCTAGACTTCCAATTTTTTTCTCAAAATCTATATCCAGATATAGCTTTACTAAATAGAGAATTTGGGTACGATCGCGTTGGATTTATTACTCCATCTCTAAAGTAGGCGGAAAGGTACATTTGTATGGGAGGTACCAGAAGGGGCGTGGCTAGACTTCCAATTTTTTTTCCAAAACTTTATCCTGTAATAGCTTTACTAAGTTCAGAATTTGGGTACGATCCCGTTGGGTGTATTGATATTATTACTCGATTTCTAAGGTGGGCGGACTGGTGTATTTGTATGGGAGGTACCAGAAGGGGTGGGGGCATGTAGCCAATTTGCAATACCGTAAGTAGTTTTGGGAAAATATTAACTCGTGCCAAATTTTAAAACATTTGGTTGCGTCTTTCCAATGTTATCGTGCGTACCAGGCGGACAGCCAGACATGAATCGAATTTGTATCAAAGAAACCTAGGGTCTAAAGTGACTCCTTCTTTGTGTTACACTTTTTGGGTCGTATCAAATGATATATATCCTCATCCCTAAGGGTGATGGTATAAAAATGGTGTGAAAAGTGTAGTCAGGAGGTTTTTATGCAAGAAAATTTTTGGGAAAATCCTTCCAAAGAGTCGGGAAAATGGCAAAACCGAAAATAATTTTTTTTTGTATGGAATTTTTTTGTGCAATTTTCACGGAATGGCTTTGGAAAGACGCAACCAAATGTTTTGAAATTTTGCACGATTTAATATTTCCCCCAAAACTACTTACGGTATTGCAAATGGGCTACATGGCTCTCCCCTTCTGGTACCTCCCATACAAATACATCATTCCGCTCACTTTAGAAATCGAGTAATAATATCAATACACCCAACGGGATCGTACCCAAATTCTGAACTTAGTAAAGCTATAACAGGATAAAGTTTTGGAAAAAATGGGAAGTCTAGCCACGACCCTTCTGGTACCTCCCATACAAATGTACCTTTTCGCCCACTTTAGAGATGGAGTAATAATATCAATAAATCCAACGAAGTCGTACCCAAGTTTTGTATTTAGTAAAACTATAGCAGGATACAGTTTTTAGAAAAAAACTGGAAGTCTAGCCACGCCCCATCTGGAACCTCCCATACACATCTGGTACCGCCACTTTAGAAATCGATTAATATTATTAATGGACCTAACGCGATCGTGCCTAAATTCTGTATTTAGTAAAGTTCAATCAGAATTAAGTTTTGGGTAAAAAGTCTGGAAGTCTAACAACGCCCTTTCTGGTACCTCCTATACAAATGTACCACTCCGCCCACTTTACTGGAATAATTATATCAATAAACTCGATACGATCTTGCCCAAATTCTGTATTTTGTTAAATTATAACAGGATAAAGTTTTGAAGAAAAAATTGGAAGTCTAGCGACGCCCCTTATGGTACCTCCCATACAAATGTTCCATTCAGCCCACTTTAGAAATCGAGTAATAAAATCAAAATAATAGAAAATTTTTTGTTTTACTGAGAGTGATGGTATATGTAAGTCGGGTTGCCTGACTGAAACTTTTTTACTGGTTATACATATAGATTACACAATAATCCGAAATTTTCCAAGCATCACAACGAATGATCCACCGTTTTGTCGTCTGAAACCAGAAATCGAGCGATATAGTTCAAAATTTTGCTGAAAACCCCAAATTTTTCGAGTTTTTTTCGAAATTTTCCGAGTTTTCCCCCGAGAAATATTTTACTTTTCCATTCGAAAAGTCATTTCGGATTAATTATCTGAAATTTTTCACAGTGACATCGTACATAATTATCAAACCATGCGTTAATATGCGAAATTTTGCAGAAAATAAAATAAATTTTTTTGGAATTTTTGCGGAGTTTCCGAATTTTCCATCAAAATTATTCTATTTTTCCATTTAAAAAGCCTTTCGTAACAATTACCCACAAAATTCCATACAAAAAAGCAATTTTTGATAGAATTTTCCCAAAATTTTTTTTCACATAATCATTCTCCTGGCAATTACGAACAACTTAAAAAAATTTGAACAAAATCAGCACAGTCGTTGTCAATTGATGATTTACTATACATTTTTTTATATTTACAACAATTTTAACTTCCAACTTCATGCTGAAAATTGTGTCATACTTGAAATTTGTATAGTTTAAGCACATAGGTCAGTGCTCTGAACAATTTTTTTCCATAAATCCATAAATCAGTTGACTACGTAACAACTTTTGCGATAAAGGTATAGATTTCTAGAATTTCTTTTTATTCTATGTTAAATTATCAAACATTTTATTCCAAGTAATTATTTAAAATGTTCTTGTTTTTTGCAAATAGATTCACCCTATACCTCCAATTGACTATTGTGGTGATTCATAAATGACAACACGCCAACAATCATTTTGTCATTTCAATGGTATCTCCAATTGCATGTGGATTTGGACATTTTTTTATCCAGATGATGCTACCAACTGTTTTACATTGTTTGTTAGGGCTCGGCATTCGCAATGGTCGATATTTGATGCGAATTTTATTTATCGCATCTGCAAAAAAATATACAGACAGTTTCAACCCCTGTATTAATAATAATTTAATGCATTTTTTCTGCTATACTCTCTGTGCATTTTTAGAGGCTGCTAACAGGCGGTATGCCATTAGGCCCCACGAAAATACACCCCAAATCAAAAATGAAATTAGGCCCCAAAAAAATATATGGAAAACAACAACACGAAATTTTATGATTTTTTGGGGCCTAATTTCATATTTTTATTGGGGTATATTTGCATAATGAAATTAGACCCCAAATGTCTGTGTGACAATAGACCCCAAAAATTTTTTTTGGGGCATAATTTCATAAAATTGTGGGGCCTATTTTCGCTTTTTTGGGGTTTAATTTCATTTTAGGGTCAGGCTTAATATTTTTGGGTCTAATTTCCTTCGGCAAAATAAAAAAAGCCTTGGTTTTTTATTGAAAATAATACAGTTTATTACTTTTAAACTAATTTGTAAACTTGTATTACATCTTGCACGGAGAAAAAACCATCCATCGTCCTCTCAAGAATTTTTGCAACCGTTATCTTCGCCTCTTCTAACAACACAACGCTTCAACGACTACAGACTCGTTGTTTCATCTCAGCTGTTTTGGCATACATATTAATAAGGAAATAAAGAAAACGTACAAGTAACTCACACAACCTAAAAGCACGCATGAAAAATTCAAATTTTCTTTTTGGAAAAAAAACTGTAAAATTCAAATTTTCTTTCTTTGAAAAAAAAAATCGAAAAATTTTTTTAAATAATTTTTCGCCTGCAGAGCTTTTCACGTAACAGACAATTTACCATATGCAATAAAACAAAACCCCGTGATTTTTAAAAAATAATTTTTCGTATGTGGCCCTAAAAAAAACTAAAAACATGAAAAATTTAAATTTTCTTTAAAAAACTAAAAACATGAAAAATTATTTTAAAAAAAATCGCGCGATTTTTTTAAAATAATTTTTCGCCTGCGGCGCTTTTCACGCAACGGACAATTTACCATATGCAATAAAAAAAAGTGATTTTTATAAAATAATTTTTGGTCTGTGGCCATTTTCTTTAAAAACTAAAAACATGAAAAATTATTTTAAAAAAAATCGCGCGATTTTTTTTAAATAATTTTTCGCCTGCGGTGCTTTTTACGGAACAGACAATTTACCATATACAATTAAAAAAGAAAGTGATTTTTATAAAATAATTTTTGGTCTGTGGCCCTTTTCTTTAAAAACTAAAAACATGAAAAATTATTTTAAAAAAATCGCGCGATTTTTTTTAAATAATTTTTCGACTGCGGCGCCTTTTACGAAACAGACAATTTACCATATGTTTTAAAAAAATTGCGTGATTTATATAAAATAATTTTTCGTCTGTGACCATTTTCTTTAAAATATAAAAACATGAAAAATTAAAATTTTCTTCAAAAAACTAAAATCATGAAAAATTATTTTAACAAAATCGCGCGATTTTTTTAAATAATTTTTCGTCGCGGCTCATTTCACAGAACAGACTATTTACAATTATGCTCAAATCTTTTCCGCTTATTTTCAAATAAATATAGGCAACGTAAAAATTGCACCCACAAATTCGAACCTTTTCTATAAATTCGCTCATTTTTTTTTTGGAAAGTTTTGTGCTGCCTGCTGTGTTTACTACTCAATAAATATTACGTTATGCAACTACTATTTTAAACCCATACAAAACAGCAAAAATATAAAATGTCATTTTAGAAACTACATTTTTTTTACATGTTCTAAAGAATTTTTCGCCTACGGTGCTTCCCCCTGATTTAACAATTTATATTACGCTATATATTCGTATATATTCTTACCTTCTTGCCATACAAATGAATATAAAAATATAAAAAAAATAAGAACGAAGACATTACGGTCAGTATAGTTTAGCTAATATGCAATGATTAGCAATTGAAGAAACTACTTATAATTGGAATTATATATTTTGTGTGTTGATTTTTCATATGAAAAAATAATTTTTTTTTGGGCAATTTTCATAATTGGTTTAGGGTAATTTTTATTTTTTATTCTAGGCAACTTTTCATTTTCTATTTTCTAATGCCGTTTTGGGGCCTATTTGCGTGTTGTGTTTTTATATACGAACTGCGATATTTATTTGAAAATTAGACCCTAAACACAAATATGAAAATATACCCCAATTTTATTCAGAAAACAACAACACTATATTTTGGGGCATATTTGCATTTTTTTGGGGTGTATTTGCATACTTTCAAATAACAACTACGAAATTAGGCCCCAATACATAAATTTTGGGGCCTATTTTCATTTTATGTTTGGGGTATAATTTCGTGGGGTCTATTTTCATAATGAAATTAGACCCCAAATTTGGGGCCTAATTTCATTTTCGCTTTGGGGTGTATTTTCGTGGGGCCTAATGTCATAGCGCCCTGCTAACAACCCTTAGGCTTATCCACATATGATAGTATCATCATAAATATGATGCTCTAATCAATTCTTTCCAATAACATTCTGGTCTGTGAAGGTTCCCTTTTTTACAAATTGTTCATTTAACATATTAATCAAAATATATCCTGTGGTCTTCATAATGACATTTGGGACTCCTTTTTGTAATGGTGAAATATAACTAATGCAATTACTGATGTGGTGCAAAAAAATAACGATATAATATAACTACATGTTAGTGTATGGAATTAAGTTTTTGTTACATTAATCCAGTCACAAATTCGATGCCATATAAAAGGACATATCAACAGTCTCGCGAATCGTTATTGTCCTTTGTTAAAAAAAAGTCACTGTTCTACTTTTTTAAGTAAAATAATATAAAACTTTAACTGGCTGGGTGCACACTTACCTTACAAACTTATTTTGCATTTGAATTTTTAGAATAAGAGATGCACGTATGGGACAACTTTTTGAATCTAAGTGAGATAACATGCTTGTATTCTTTTATATTTGGGGATTTTCAATTTTTTGTTTTTTTATCTTTATTTTCTTGGGAATAACCAAAAATCTCTCTTTGGAGTTCCCCAAGCAGCTCACAACGTCCGATAGATCATCGATCATTGCCACATGTGAGAAGGTCCAATGTTGAGTTACCGTAATGGCATGCTACCACCGATGCGTGTTAGGGAGTAGGTAACAGATGTTACCGAAACTCAACACAAAGGCTCTCTTAGTGACTTTAGCAGCCCTAAGAAACTAGTATCGGTCTCGCTGGCCAAATAAGCCACTCTTCTTTAAGAAAAACCCTATTATAAAAACACTAACAAAAGCAAATAACAAGAAGCTCTATCCACCAAATGTTGGGACCCCTGCAAACGTTATAAGGACCATAATTTAAGGATATGTACCTGGAATGTCCGAACTCTCTAAGTGATGGTGCCTCTATCCAATTGTGCGGATGCCTTCGAAAACAGATTCAGACTGGTTAGCTTCGCGTCGGCAAGACACAAAGTAGTGAATGGACTCAGATTCCTGCATAAATACATCCACAAGGCCACCTGGTTATTTTCTGATCAAAAGACCAAGAACCAGATTGATTGAGAAGAAATGAAAGGCATGTCTCAAGCGTTATGGGCATACGTGTGATGCGCGGTGCAAAAATTGTCTCGGATTATCATCTAGTTGCAGCCAAGGTATGCACGCGATTAAGTAGTGCTAAAAACGATCGTAACCAAAAGGAAGCTAGACATTGCCAAGGTGCATACCACCGAAATAGCCGATGACTGCTCCAACCATCAATTACTGCAAACAAACCCCACTAATTCTGATGTTCCCAACACACAGTGGCAGCATATTGCGAATTTTATGATCACTGCCGCAACGACCGTGCTGGGCTATGAAAAACCACACACACTGACACGATGATGAACGTAATGTCTGAGGGAATGATGCTACACAACGCAAAACAGCCGCCAATGGCAACGAGGGCGGTGACGGAGCGATATAATTAGAAGAGGAGGGAGATGAAGCGCATATTCAAGAGCGAAAAGCGTCTATGGAAGAAAAAAAGGGCCAGGATATCGAGAATTACAGGGATTGAAGTAAAACACGAAAGTTCTACCAAAGACAGACCAATACGTTACAGTGAAAATAGGCAAAAATCTAACAGATCCATTTCTACTAAGCGAGGCCATAGACAAGGCGATATTCTGTCATGCGATCTCTTCAACATCATATTGGGGACGATCATGCGAAAGGCCGCAGTAAACACGACTGGTACCATTTTTAATAAAAGACATATCCTGCTCGCGTTTGCCGATAATTACATACCATTGACCGAGGACTGCAGCCTTTTCAAGCATTGAGAAGCGTCGACAGAAGGGGGACTAGTGATTAATGAGAACAGAACCATGATTTTGTTTCAGCGAACAAAGAGTCTAATCGTTTGAAAAGCAGCGTTATCGTTGACAGCTATAACTTTGGTAGAGGTTTTTGTCTTCCTTGGCTCCTCCGTAAACAAAAATAATAAACCGCTGCTACTATGCCCTGAGCAAGTTATTTAATGACAATTCCCGCTTTCGACGAACAAAGATCCAACTCTACCGGACATTAATCCTAACTATCTTCCTCTAATGCGCTGAATCTTGGGTAATGACATTATTGGATCAATCTATTCTGGGAGTCTTTGAGAGAAAAATACTTCTCAAAATATTTGGACCCATCATCGTTAACGTCAGGTACCGTCGTCGAAGGAACCATGAGCTGTATGTATCGACGTAGTCAAGCGCGTTCAAATAGACCGAACGCCCTGTTCGGAAACGTTGTACGAATGGGTGAAAGTGCTATTTGGCAGTAAACTCAATGGAGGAAGAGGGCGACCAGAGCCGTTATTTAAACTTGGTGTGACTTACTATCTACGGAGCGCAAAAGGCCTTAGCGCTTGGAATTTTTTTCTAGGTGCGGCTACTGAAGGTTGCATTTTTGTTATTGCTGCCAAATAAGAAAAGGACATGACGATTCCGAACGTCAGTTTTTTAGAGACGATTTTAATAGATATGCCAATTGAGGGGGTTCGCCACTTAAATAAATGTAGAGGGCTGGGACAGGGCTCGAACTCAGTCCAGGCGCAAGAAAGTCGTGTATTTCAACCATCGTTCCGCACACAGCCAGTTTCGTCGCACACAGTTTCCTTTTAAATTTTTTCATAGCAAAATCTCTCTATCATCTAAAAAAATTATTATGTAGGTAATCTTAAAATTGAAAAAGCATTTCTACGGATATCGGTCTTAGAAGAAAAAATACTTTGTTTGGGGAAAGTAGGCGCTGACACGCCCACTTTTAGAAAATGGATATCTGGGCCAAATAAATGGACCGATTGCAATTATATTTTCATTGTTTGATACTGTCCACAGCGTATCTATCATAGAAAAAAATACTTTGTTTGTGGAAAGTGGGAGATGCCACGCCCCCTTTTAAAAAATCGTTATATGGGCCAAATAAATAAACCCGCTGCAATTATATTTTCATTGTTTGATACTGTCCATAGCGCCTCTATCATAGGCTACATGAAAACATAGTTAGACAATGGGGCGTGGCACCGCCCACACAAACCGAAATTTCAGCCGGTCATATTTCACGAGCCATTTGAGGTATGGGGATGAGATTTGCTACATATGTTACTGGTACAAGGAGGATTGTCTTGCGTCTTGCTGGGAAATGGGTGGTGGCACGCCCATTTTGAAAATATCGTTATATCGGCGAAATATATGGACCAATTGCAATAATATTTTTACTGTGTAGTACTATCCGTAGGGCCTCTATCATAGGCTACATAAAATCATAATTAGACAAAGGGCCGTGGATCTGCCCACACAATTCAAAACTTCAATCTTCATATTTTACGAGCCATGTAAGGTAAGAAGATACGATTTCCTACATATGTAAATGGTACATGGAGAATTACGTCTCGCTGGAAAATGGGCGATGCCACGCCCCTTGAGGTTGAATTGTTATATCGGTAATATTAATAGAACGATTGTAATAACATTTTCATAATCTATGTATTTAATATTGCTTTACTAACTGATTGGGTGAAATGGCTGTAGAGAGGATGATGACATTTGATGTGGTTGTTCCCCTTATCGAGTAAACGTCAACTAGGAATGGAGTTTTGGAAATTCGTACTTTAACGGGTAAAAATTACCAATAAGTGATAAGACTTATACCATCACCCCATCACCCAGACCAATCGACTAATGCTATAATCGCGAAAATTGATATGGGCATACTCACTATCAAATTGGATTGAATGTTTTTTTTTTAAAAATACAATATTTCTGGGTAAAAAAAAATCAAAAAAGGGATAAATATGTTAATGTCACCCAGACCAAACGGCTAATAATAAAATCATAATAATTTATATGGGCTTGCTCACTATAGAATTAGAACGAAGCAAGAAGGGTTTTCGAAATTTATACATTTGCATTTCTCTTAAAGCTTTAAATATATGATGACACAAGTGGCCAAGTCTATAGGGTGATTAAAATTTTTGTTTTAAAGTTAAAATGTTAAAAATGTATTCTTTGTATCGCAAATACACAATTTTGATCTGCTTTCAATATTAAAATCTTAATATTAAATATAATTAGGTATTTGTTTAAAATTAAGTTTTTTTTAAAGCTAGTATTATTATTATTATGTGTCAATATTTTTTTTAACCGGTTCTCTTCAAATTAAGCATCAACAACTTGAGCGTTGGCCCCAGAACCGAAGATAGACCCAGTAGAAAGTCAGATTGGTGGACTTTATTTCGCAGATGAGAAATTTATATACCGATGATGTGAGGAACAAAACCTGAGTTCATTGCATGTTTAAATTACGAAGGCTGTATTTAATTTTTGTAAAGTAATTTTGATATTTCCAAGATATTTTGCTATATTTGTTCAATCTACCAAAAGGTCTTTATATGAACGACCCATAACTTCTAATAAGCTTAACTACATATCTATTTTGTTTCATATTCCCCCATCACCTCCATCTTTGTTCAGAAAATATTTCATAACAGATATTTTATTTAAAGAGATGCCTCCATTTAATACCCGTAGAAATCACAGACCACTTAAAAGGGTACTCACTCCCATGGCAATTCAATGATACTACGGGTATTAGATGATGCTCATGTTGTTGTACACATTTTATGACTTTTTATCCGCCTAAGATTTATCGGTTTTTCTTAAATTTTTTCGTGTATTATTATTTTTAGAATTGTATATCTTTTGTTAGTGTCTTTGATTGTCGCTCTCTTAAATCTGGCTATCATTGTGTACTCACTCGTATTGTACGTCTGTGGGCGCTGTAACTTACGTTTGTCATTGAAAATTGATACTCTGTTGTATGAATGTTTTATTTGTTTATACAATTTTTTGTTGTTGGGGGGTATGGGGAGAGACCCCTTACATAACTGAATTGTTTGATTTATATTAAAAGATTGTAAGAAATGTTGGTTGTTTAGCCAAAGATTTTGGTGTTACCATGTTTCAGTTTGTAGTTTACATTGTTAGACAATGGATATCTATGGGGTTTTGTGAGTGAGAAAGGTGTCAGTGTTCGCCCTGACGTTAATTAATGTATAATGAATAAAAAAACACAAGATAGTGGTTTGCGATTAACATCGGTGTTATTCAGTGTAAATAGTTTACTGATTTGTTTCAATTATTCGTCTTTTGTCTACAAATATGACATTTCCAAAATTCCGGCATGAAGGTAAACAAAGGTAGGCATGAAGGTAGTAATGAAATGTTTTCAAAACAGATTGGTTGGGTTCGATTCTAAATTCTGGTGGCTTTTTATTCGCAAAACGTAAACGCGTTCGAATTGTACACGCTCTCATTGAACATTGTTTCTAATATTGAGTTAAATGCAAAACAAACGCGTGTGGTGTTGCTTTCATAACTCTAAGTAGAGACTGACTGCTTTGAATAAAATAAAAAACATTCGAATAAATGTGCATTGCCGACATTGTTTGTGTGTAAAAACGACTATTGCCGGCCTCACGAGGTTATGGAATGCCTATCACTGAATTTATGAAACCGTTTACTAAAAATCAACATCTAAAGAATATCTGGCATTATATCTCAGATAAGGTTTTCGGTTCCCAGCATACACGCTCTTGTTACGACTGCACTTCTTAACTGAAAATTCTACTTTTAGTAATTTTCAAATTAAGAATGCATCATTGTACTCACATTTCAAGGAAAATGCCATATCCTCATTCTGCGTTCAATTAGACCAAAACTGTATCTTAACTGTGAAATCACGTATTGACAATAGTGGGTGGAATGTGCAAAGCCTTCCGATTGCATGTGTGCGTGTGTCTGTCAATGACAACAGTCTGTTTGCGAATGGCTTATGAAACCTTTCCGTGTGCCTCGCACATGCACTACGATGCACTAGACTGACAGATTGGTAATTGTCCATGCACTGCCTTTTGCCCTGAGTTAGCAGTCCTGCTTTGTCTGCCTTTTTTCGGATTTCTGCTTTTTCCAACACATTCATTGCAATCCTCACGTACTGATATGAATCTTTTTGTTTGAGTTGTTTTCCCATTGGTTTTTTTTAACACTTTTGTTTTCCTGAGATATCACATTGCATTCGCTTCAATTCAACGAGCAAGTTGTTTTCCTGTAATGTCATGATGTTTGTTGCCGATTATATTTGGATGTGTGTGTGTCTCATTATAGTTTATTTGGATTTTAAAAATTCCTAAAAATTGGTTTCTTAATCCTGCTGAGTACAAAAACTTAGCAACAACCAAAATGTGTTACAATTACAATGAATTTTTGTACCAAATGAGTTTTTAAATTTCTTTAAAGCATAAAGCATCACGTTCTATCAATTTTTTGTAGGGGGTGAAAACGAGATGTGTCAGTGAATTTCGCATTTCAATAAAAAATATTGCAGTTTTCTCCCATATATTAATGAAACAATGCAAGGACTTTTAATACATAAAAAAACAAAACAGAAATTCCTGCTAGTGTATACATTCAGCTATGCAACATTAAGAATTCTTATAGATATACATATTTCATTGGTACTTAAACCTGACTGCCCAAGATTTGCCATTAATTTAATTGAAATTGCAATTTCAAAATGTTTAAGCATTATAATCTCTGCTATAAGAATTATATCACTGGCAATAAGATTGCTTTATATTGGCATATTACCAAATCACGTTTAGTTGCTCATGTTTATTTTTAAAAAGTGTTGCAAAAGGGTCACTTAAAATGTGCGGGGTTTCACACAATGATCTTTACAGCATGAAGGATTTAATTCGAATTATAATATATCTAATTAAGAGACTGGTTAAAGACTGCCTGAGCCGTATGTATGACTCAAAATTAAACTAATTTTTAAATTATTTAATGCCTAAACCTTCAACATTTATTTGCAATACATGAATTGCAACGCGAAATTAAATCACATAATTTTGTCTGCAACAGCATTAGTCGATGTCAAAGCAAAATAATTTACTGCGAAAGTGATGATAATCACAGCATTAGTCAATCGAATACATTCCGAAGGGATGAGGGTATAGAAATATTCCTGGACCAATGCGAAATATATAATTTTTTTTACGAAACATGCATGTAGAAACTTTTTTCGATAACAGCTCTTTAACCTTGTTCTTCCAAATAACTTTTGGTCGTCCCATCCCAGCAGCGGAAAAGACGAGGCATTGTAAAAATATGCCTGCAAACATGCCTTCAAAGGCAGTTTGTTGACATTCAAATACGCCTTCCTTTACCAGGCATGTATACAGGCTGTGAGGCAATGAGGCCTCTTACTAGGGTGAGAAAAGATCCCGAAGACATACCTCTTGGCCTGTGAGCAGCCCTACTGTGTACCCCACAAAAATACCATAGATGTGCACAAAGGGCATGCAAACTTTCTTGCCTTACACAGGCCTGTTGACAGTCCTATTATTAGAAGGCAGAATTGGCGTTTATAGCCATGCACTTGTCACTTCTCCGATTAGGCCTGTTGACAGGTCTCTTAAGGGAAGGTAAGACAGATGGTGTTGTTTATGAGAACCACATGTATGCTATTTGTCGTACAACAACTATGTCACGTGATAGCCGAGTAGGTAGCATGCCCAACTATGAGTACTGCGGTCGCGAGTTCGATTCCCGCTGCTGGAGTTTAAAAAAATAATGATAACAAATTGTAATAAATATTGTATTAAAAATTTATAAAAAGTAGGAAATAATTTAATATGGAAATAATTCGCATATGTTTTTTTTTATTTTAGTTCTTCTATAAATGCTCTTTTGCAGGCCTGCAAGCTGGTCTGCAGTAGCAATGCCTCATAGAAGGCCCTTGGTATTAGGACTCCAAGCAGGACATACTAGGCATGCCTACTGAAACGCCTTCAATGAGAAAGGAAATGTGCAGGCCTTGCCTGCCTATGGCGCCCTATGTTAATTTGAAAAGAAGACTGCATTTGAAGGGTAGGGCTTCTGACTGCCTTTGCAGGCCTGCAAGAAGGCATGCAAAGCCCCACTTTTTGCTGCTGGGATCCTATGTCGCAGATCGATTTTAGTGCCGTTTATTGAGTTTTCTAGTTGGAGCATTTTCGTCCATTCGTACATCGTGTCCAAGCCGACCCATTCGTTTTAGTTGAACGCGCTTGACTACGTCGATGTCGTTATACAACTCAAGTCTCATTCGACGACGGTAGTCTCCGTTATACACTGATCCGTTTGTGTCATTAAACAGGATTCTACGCTATAGAACAAGACAGGTAGGATTTCGTAGAGTTTGATCTTTGTTCAACGAGAGAAGGCTTTGTCATTAAAACGCCTGCTTAGCGCGTTGGAGAAGCGGTTTGCGATCAATACTCGTCTCCTGATTTCCAAGCTGACATTATTATTATTGTTTACGGCAAGGCCAAGGTACACAAAATGATCTACCACTTCAAACTTGTAGTTGTCAACGTTTAATCAGCGTCCCCAATAAGTAAATTTTTTGTTCGTTTATCACCAAACCCACTTCTGACGACTGCTTCTCAATGCTTGAAAAGGCCGCAGTAACATTCCGCAATCAAATGACAATGATATCTATGTCATCAGCATACACCAGCAGCATGTGACTTTTATTAAAGACGGTACCAGTAGTGTTTACTGCAGCCTTCGGCACTATTATCTCCATTATGATGTTAAAGAGATAGCCTGTCTATCGCCTTGTTTAAAGCCTCGTTGGTAAGAAATAGCTCTGCCAGATTTTGCCTATATTCACTGCAGTCTTCGTGCCAGTTAGTGCCATCCCGCAAAGTCGTGACGTAGATAAGCGCGATGATTGGTGTGATTTCGTCACTTATGACGCCTTTGAAATCGTGAATACTACAAAAGTGTTCTTTTAATATTTGCAGCCTTTTCTGCGTGTCCGTCACCAGATTTCCATCTCTGTCCTTACATGATGTGATCCCGAGAATATCAGAATTATGGAGGTTTGTTTGAAGTAATTTGAAGTCTGCACCTTGCGATGTATAACTTCCTATGCGTACCTTGGTATCAACAAGGTTGTGTACTGATCGGCGGACTTACAAGTTGCCTTGTGGATATCTTTATCCGGGAATCTGGTTCCACACACTACCATGTTCTCGTATTTTCCTTGTCTTCGTGTTTTCATAATAGTTGTTTTATTTAAGTAAAGTGGCTTATTAGGCAAAACCGCTCGATCCTAGTTTCTTCTGTTACCTAATTCCTTAGACGCATCGGTGGTAGCATGCCATTTATGTTGATAAACATTGTGCCTTCTACATTTGAGACCTCCAAAAGGAGATTCTGGTTTTTCCCAAGTGAATAACGATTAGAAAACTCAAATTAGATAATCCCCATTAGCAGAAATTATAGCTGCTATCAAACATCACTGTCTAAGTTGCAAAGAAAGGAGATTTAAAAAATTGCAATAAGTGGAGAGTTATTTGTGTTCTGCCAACCATTGCAAAGTTAATAGCAAAAACAATCTTAAACCGTATAAAAAGAGAGCGCTTAGAAAATAGTATCAGCTCTTGGCAAGCTTTCTTTCGCACAGAAATATCCTGTGTGGAATTATTGTGAAACAATGTTTGGAATTCATTTCCAATCTCTATCTTTGTAGACAGAAGCGTTCGACTGCAGGAAGAGAGGTGCGAGAAGAAGTATACCTGTAACCCCAATATCCAAGGGCGTAGCCAGGATCTCAGCCAGGGGGGGCTGAAGGTTTTCTTTTTTTTAAACTTATTTTTAAAATAAAAAAAATTAAAAGTTTAACTACATAATAAAAAATAAGTACATAATGATAAAAGAATATAAAACATATAACAAAAAGAAATACATTTATTAGAAAGAATTAAAAGAATCAATTCCCTGTAACAAATCAAAAATAAGTACCATTTAACCTCTTAAACAAAACTTCAAAATTTCTATGCAATTTTTTGAAACATTTTTCTAAATAATTTGTCAAAAATCGAAAGCCACTTGTTTGAAATTTCGAAATTTTAATAGGCTTGAATAGTGATAAAACAGTTACAATCCCTCAGGCCAAACGGTTCAAGCTATCACCGTGAAAATCTATATAAGCAAGATACTTAGAGAACTAGAGATCAGCGTGAAGAAATTTTTCGAAACTCGTACTTTAAGGACTAGAAAGGCCCACAAAGGGTAAAACTGGTACCAGACAATACAAGGGCTTAATGTAGAATCAAGTAGTAACCTAATCGGCATGCTACAACCGATGCGACTTAGGAACTAGGTAACAGAAGTTACTGAAACTCAACACAGGCTCTCTTAGTGGCTTTGGCAGCCCCAAGAAACTAAGATCGGGAGCGGTGGCCTAATAAGCCACTCTCCTTAAACAAAAATTTATTATGAAAACACGAAGAAAACAAAAAACAAGAACCCCCCCAAATGTTGACGACCCCCGCAAACGATATAAGGACCATGATTTAAGGATATGCACCTGGAATGTCCGAACTCTATACAGAGATGGTGCCTCTATCCAACTGGCGGATGTCCTCGACAAATACAAGGCTGACATCACCGCCATACAGGAAATGAGATGGACGGGACAGGAATGCACACGACGGAAGAACTGTGACATCTTTTACAGCTGCCATGCAGAAAGACACGAATTTGGATGTGGTTTCATAGTCGGCAAGAGACTTCGACACCTGGTCTCGCGGTTTAACCCTGTAAATGAACGTATAGCCACCATTCGCATCCGGGCGAAATATTTTAACATGACGCTGATTTGTGTACACGCCCCGACGGAAGACAAAGACGATGACATCAAAGATGCATTCTATGAGCGCCTGGAGGATATATATGACCGCTGCCCTGCACATGACATTAAAATTGTTCTGGGAGATTTTAATGCTAAAATAGGAAGGGAAGATGCTCTTGGTTCAGCAGTCGGAAAATTCAATCTACACAACAACACCTCCGATAACGGATTCAGACTGGTAAGTTTCGCGTCGGCAAGAAACATGGTTGTGAGTGGAACCAGATTCCCGCATAAAGATATCCACAAGGCAACCTGGATATCTCCCGATCAAAATACAAGAAATCAGATTGATCACGTGGTAATTGATGGAAGGCATGTCTCAAGCGTTATGGACGTGCGTGTGATGCGCGGTGCAAATATCGACTCGGATCACCACCTAGTTGCAGCCAAGGTACGCACACGATTAAGTAGAGCTAAAAACACTCTTAATCAAACGCAAAGGAAGCTAGACATCACAAAGCTGCAGACCACTGAGATAGCCAATGCCTACACCAACCAACTCTCTCAATTACTCCATACAAATCCCCCTAGTTCTGATGTTCCCGACATGCAGTGGCAGCATATTGCGAATTCTATGACCACTGCCGCAACAACCGTACTGGGTTATGAAAAACCACGCTCAGACAAGCCCTGGTACGATGACGAATGTCGCGAAATGTCTGAGGAAATGGATGCTGCATACAAGGCAAAACTGCAGCCAATGGCGACGCGTGCGGTGACGGAGCGTTATAAAGAGAAAAGGAGGGAGATGAAACGCCTGTTCAGACGGAAAAGGCGTCTGTGGAAGAAAAGAGAGAACCAGGATATCGAAAACTACAGGGATAGAGGTGAGGCCCGAAAGTTCTACCAAAAGGTAAAAAGTAAAGGTTTTGGAACAGGGATCCCCACCTGTAAGGACAGAGACGGAAATCTGGTCACGGACACTCAGAGTGTGCTGCAAATATGGAGGGAACACTTTCAATCTCTTCTTGTTCCCGAAGGCAGCATAAGTGACGGAATCGCACCAATCATCGACGATGGAGTAGATGGTCCACCACCGAGCCAAAACGAGATCAGCACGGCAATTGCCCGGCTTAAAAATAATAAAGCTGCGGGAGCCGATGGACTGCCGGCAGAGCTTTTTAAAGCCGGCAGCGATGACGTGGTAACATGCATGCACCAGCTCATAAACACGATTTGGCTCAGGGAATGCATGCCCGATGATTGGAATCTGAGTGTCCTATGTCCCGTCCTTAAGAAAGGCGATCCTAGTGTGTGTACCAACTATCGCGGGATTAGCCTTTTACCCATCGCGTACAAGGTCCTATCTAGTGTGTTATGTGAAAGACTAAAGCCCCTCCTGGCGAACCTGATTGGACCTTATCAGTGTGGCCTTAGACCTGGTAAATCCACCACCGACCAGATATTCACGCTACGACAAATCCTGGAGAAGACCCAAGAAATGCAGATCGATACCTACCATCTGTTCATCGATTACAAAGCTGCATTTGACAGTCCGATACGACAGAAATTGTTGGATGCTATGGCTGAGTTTGGTATCCCCGCAAAACTAATTCGACTCTGCGGGATGACACTGACTGACACGAAGTCTTCAGTGAAAATTGGCAAAAATCTGTCAGAGCCATTTTCTACCAAGCGAGGCTTTAGACAAGGCGATAGTCTGTCCTGCGATCTCTTTAACATCGTAATGGAGATGATCATGCGGAAAGCAGCAGTAAACAGGAATGGCACCATATTTAACAAAAGCCACATGTTGCTCGCGTATGCTGATGATATCGATATTATTGGACGTGGATTGCGAGATTATACTGCGGCTTTTTCGAGCATTGAAAAGCAGTCGGCTGAAGTGGGTCTGGTGATAAACGAGGACAAAACCAAGTTATTTGTTTCAACGAACAAAGAGTCCACTCGTCTGGGACGCTGCGTGAACGTTGACAACTATAATTTTGAAGTGGTAGATGATTTTGTCTACCTTGGCTCCGCCATAAACAAAAATAATAATGCCAGCCTCGAAATCAAAAGACGAGTATTGATCGCAAACCGCTGCTACTATGCGCTAAGCAAGCGATTTAACGACAAAGCGCTCTCTCGAAAAACAAAGATCCAGCTCTACCAGACTCTGATCCTACCTGTCTTGCTCTACAGCGCAGAATCGTGGGTAATGACACAAGCGGATCAATCTATTCTGGGAGTCTTCGAGAGAAAAATACTCCGCAAAATATTTGGACCCATCATCGTGAACGGCGAGTACCGTCGTCGAATGAATCATGAGCTGTATGAGCTGTACAACGACATCGACGTGGTCAAGCGCGTTCAAATAGACCGAATGCGCTGGCTTGGACACGTTGTACGAATGGACGATAACGCTCCGGCTCGAAAAGTCTTCGGCAATAAACTCGATGGGCGGCGCAGGAGGGGGCGACCAAAACTCCGATGGATAGACCAGGTGACGGAAATGTTAAGTAAGCTTGGTATGACGAACTATCTACGGAGCGCAAAAGACCGAAGCGCTTGGAATGGTTTTCTACGTGCGGCTACTGATAGATGAATTTCTGTTGTTGCTGCCAGTAAAGAAGAAGAAAGAATGTAGAATCAAGAAAATATATGTGAGCTTGCTTCATATACAATTAGATTCGAATTTAAGGAAAAAATAATACCATAAAGTAATAAAACTGGTGCCACCACATAGACCGAACGGCTAAAGCTATAGTAGCGAAAATCTACATGGGCTTTCACTCAAGAAAATTAGAGAGCCGCACGAAGCAATTGTTTAAAATTCGTACTTTTAGTGCTAAAAACGGGCCAAAAAAGAATAAAACTGGTGCAATCACTGAGACCAAACGGATTAAGGTAAAATCGCGAAAATCGGGTTGAATGTTTATTTTATGAAGTAAATTGTGGGATATTTCGAACTTTGTACTTTTAGGGGGAAAAGAGACCGAAAAAGGGATAAAACTGTAACCATCACCCAGATCAAAGGCTAATGGTAGAATTGCGAAAATTAGGGTGTTATTATTTTATTGGGCAAGTTAGTTTTTCAAAATTCCTACTTTTATGGAAGAAAAGTTGGAAAAGGGATAAAATTGGTACAATCAGCCAAATAGGTACATACATGGGCATATTCGCTCTAGAATTAGAAGGGAAAATGAGAGAAATATAATCACCGCTAAGACCAAACGGCCAATGGCTAGATGAAACACACTTTCCCATAATTTTCTATCGACCCTCCTATGAAATGAATTATTTAGTTGAATGTCAAATATTTCCTTTAAGTCCTGTCAATTGTTCTTCTACTTTTCCTTTGTATTCCTTTGTCCAGCTTGGGAAGAAGCAGCTGCAACGTGGGTAGGCAAGCTTTTCAATGGTGTCGCATTTATCATTAGGGCGACCAATTTTCAGCACATGCTGAATATTGCTGATGCTGCTTAATTTAACGATTTCAAGCGATCTTGCTTATTTAAAAGGTTTGTGCTTTTTCATGCTGTTGTTGCCCTTATTTAAATTTTGATACATTTAGATAAGATATATTTCTATCAATTGAAATTTTTTACATATCACAAGCCCTTGCGGTTCATAAAAAAAGACAGGTAGAATTCAATTTGCAAACTATCCTCTTATTTTACAAACAGCCTGTGTTCAAGATTTTGTAATAGCCCTATTTTTATCGATAGCTTAGATCGTTCGATTCGTTATATTCCTATAGTTTTCAGGCGCCTTATCGAAAACAAAAATTTAAACTAATGAAACCTAATGTGCCTCTATAACCTAAACCAATAACGACACGATAAGGAACGTGGTTGGAAGCAGCGGAGTATTATACTAATTATTTGGAAGACATAAGGGAAGTCATTCAAGAGTTTAACGACAATGATTCTGAAGCATTGCGATAAAGCAAAGAGGTTCTTTCTAATGAAAATTTGTAATCCGACTTTTCCTTCATAAAAATTAACTTTAAGTGCATCTGGCATGCCATCACAAAAATTGAGTCAAGCGGATTGCATTGAATGAAAGCTTGGAAACAGTAAAATCAATTCAACATGCTATAGAAAAACATCTGATAAAAATTATTTTAAAAAAATGACTGCCGTTCTTGCGCGAAATCCTGGCTTTGTGGAAATCAACGATATTATTATTAAAAATTCCAAAATTCGCCTGCTGAATCAACATTTCATCGTGTGACGTGGAACGTGTTTTTTTCTATATATGGAATTTTTTTACAAACCAGCGTAAAAGTTTCACCTTGGAAAATTTAAAAATGCACTTAGTGCTTAATTGTAATCGTGACATTGACCAAGGTATAATCTTACTTTGGGAAATTTTTTTTTGGTTTCAAAATTACTTTCTTTTTATGAATACACGACGTGAAATTGTTTTTTGTTTGTTTTTCAATAAATAAAAAAAAATTATAAATGCTGAATATAAAATCTATCTAGCTTATTTCAAAGGTTTTTCATGCTGTTTTAAGTACTGTGTAGTGTCCCACTACTTATTTACTTTGTTTTATAATTGTATTTTAACTTTGTTTTCTTTGTTTGAATTTTCAATATTGTCGAATTCAATTATCAAAAATTTTCAGAATAAAATTGGTTTTCAAATAGAGAAGTTTTTTTTTTTTAATTGTAAAGCAAGCAACCAACTTCATTGGCGATCCTGCTAAAAACTAATATACTATTGAATAAAATAGATGTGCTATTTAACATAAAAAAAACGCACTTTTATTAATATTTCCGCGGGAAAAGAATATCAATTATCATTTGAAGATAATTTGCCAAAAATAAACCCGTTTTTTCGTGCTGAAAATTGGTCGCCCTATTTATCATGCAGGTCGACGGGCTGGCAGACTTTGTATAACTTGGCAAATCCGAAAATTAAAGCTAGGTAGTGCTATTTTACTTGCCAATATGCTAATAAATGTTTACAAACAAATCAAACATTTTAGATAAAAAAACTACTACTAACCCGACCATGAATACACTATCGGTTTGAGAAATCTTCTAAGCCTATGCTGTTTCACTAAGTATCTTTTTGACCGAAATTTAGTGTGGTGTGAAAATATCAGAGCTCAAACTAACCAGTCGGGCAACTTCAGTCGGGCAACCCGACTTACATATACCATCACCCTCAGTAAAACAAAAACATTTCTGTTATATTGATATTATTACTCGATTTCTAAAGTGGGCGGAGTGGTACATTTGTATGGGAGGTACCAGAACGGGCGTGTCTAGACTTCCAGATTTTTTCTCCAAAACTTTATCCTGCTTAAACTTTACTAAATACAGAATTTGGGCACGATCGCGTTAGTTCTATTAATAACATTAATCGATTTCTAAAGTGAGCGGTACCAGATGTGTATGGGAGGTACAAGATGGGGCGTGGATAGACTTCCAGTTTTTTTTTCTCAAAAACATTATCCTGCTATAGCTTTACTAAAATAAAGAATTTGGGTACGATCGCCTTGGATTTATTGATATTACTTCTCCATATCTAAAGTGGGCGGAAAAGTACATTTGTATGGGAGGTACCAGAAGGGGCGTGGCTAGACTTCCAATATTTTTTCCAAAACTTTATCCTGTTATAATTTAACAAAATGCATAATTTGGGCACGATCGTGTTGAGTGTATTGATATTATAACTCCATCTCTAAAATAGGCGGAGTTGTTCATTTGTATCCGTCTGTCTGTCTGGTTGTCCGGCTGGTTCGCACGAAAACTTTCGAAAGACGCATCCAAATGTTTTGAAATTTTGCACGAGTTAATATTTTCCCAAAACTACTTACGGTATTGCAAATGGGCTACATGGCCCCGCTCCTTCTGGTACCTCCCATACAAATACATCATTCCGCCCACTTTAGAAATCGAGTAAAAATATCAATACACCTAACGGGATCGTACCCAAATTCTGTACTTAGTAAAGCTATAACACGATAAAGTTTTGCTTGATGGTATAAAAATTGTTTGCTCACTTTTTACAAAAAAGTTTACATAGATTTAATGATGGATGCGTCTAACCCTCAACTTGGCTAGGTAGCAAACTCCACTCTTTAATCACCATTTAATAATTTAATTTTTACATTATTAAGTATTTTCTAAAATAACTTAAAGTCCTACTTCTCCAACTGAACCAACTTCTACTTCTCCAACCAAGTTCATAAAAGTTTCATAATTCCCCCAACTTGATAGAAACAAAAATTTAACCGCTGGCAAAAGTGACGAAAATGTTTAAAGTTTATTTAATATGATTGAAAACAATTCTAATTCAACAAAACGAAAAAAACTTTTATTATACTACATTCAGAAATTTAAAACCAAGGTAAGAGAATTTAGTCGCCAAATATGTATGTTGTTTTACGCCAGTGAGGCTAGGAGGGGGGCAATGGACACATCCAAATTTGTTGGGCCATAGCAATGGACGAATATAAAACTATGAATAAAAATTATGTGAACATTTATTCATATGAATTTTTATATTCTGGAATATTAAAACGATGTAAAAATTCCCATAAGGACCTATGTAAAAAACGTTCACCTAAAAACAATCTGTACTAAAAATTTAAAAACACAAATGAAAAGCATTTCATTCAATTCAAAATTCGACAATAAAATAGAAACCAATCTTTTTTTCTCCATCTATTAGATGGATTGTGGGACAAATGGTATAGAAAACTGGTGTGGTTAAATGATATAAAAATACCAACAAATATTTTGTATTTTCAGTACATCTTTCATATGGGAATACACACGCAGGCACACTGCAAATGAGTACATTAATGAGAGTCCAACGGCATGCTTGTCTGACTGCTGCAGCCTCACATGGCTGAAATGGTGTATCGATAGTTACATTAAATTTAGTTTGTACCTAAATTGATCGTGTTTTGGAGACACACATGAATGAGTCCATCACTTCACTGCGGCATATCTGCCGGAGTGAGCGAGTCTCTGTGTGAGATTGTGTTTGTACTATCATTATAGTCTCCAGCACCAAAACGGAGCGAATTTATCCTGTACTCGTATTATCGAAGGCATTCTATATTAGCTTTAATGCTGTCGCTGTAGTTAGTATTTGTGATTTTTGGGATGTTTAAGAAGATTATTTTCAACAAAGTTGTTTTAGATTTCATTATGTCGGCATTTTTGTTTTGTTTTTGCTTTTGTGGGTATCCTGACGTGTTGTTCAATGTCGGTGTATGGTGTTTAATACATTGATATGCGCACGTAGAGCCAACGAAAATATCTAAGCATTTTAAGGATACAGCAGTGAGTAAAACGAAACATTTTGTGCAATTGATTTTATTGTTTGATGTACATGTTAAAATGGTCAATTAAAATTTCTGGATTTCACGTTTTTCGGTAAAAGCCATTAAATTGTACATATACAGAAAATTATACCATTATGTCCAAAATTGATATCCAATTTTCAAAATTCTACGACAGCTGATAAAAAGTTTTAAAAAATTCACAAAGACGTATGAGAATATCAGCTTTTTATCCTTGAAGCCATTCTCTATCTCCTTGCTACAGTTTTGCCTTCTGTTCAGCATATATTTCCTCAGACATTACGTGAAGTGATTAAGAGAGTTGGTTGCAATAGGCATTGGCTATTTCGGTAGTATGCAGATTGCCTTGTTGATATGTTTATGCGGGAAACTGATGGCTAAATTTTCCGACTGCTGAACCAGGAGCATCTTCCCTTCCTATTTTAGCATCCAAATCTCCCAGAATCATTTTAATGTCATGGGCAGGACAGCGATCATACATATGCTCCAGGCGCCCATATAATGCTTCTGTTATGTACTCGTGTTTGTCTTCCGTCTAGGCGTATATATAAATCAGTGTGATCTGCAAATAGTTCATCTTAATACGGAACTATTCGGTCACCTACAGACTTAAACCGCAAGACCAGATGTCGAAGTCTCTTGCCACCTATGAATCCACATATGACATCGTGTCGTTCTTCATGGCAGCTGTAAAATATATCAAAGATCTTTCGTCGTGCGCATCCCTGTTCCGTCCATCGAATTTCCTGTATGGAGGTGGTGTCAGCCTTGTAAAGGGTGATTTTTTAAGAGCTATAGGAAAGTTTAAAAAAAAACATATAAAACTCAGAAAAATGCATGAAATCTTAATTTGAATCGATAGTACGGTCCATATAATGTAATGTTTGAAGATTATTTCATGCAAATGTTGACCGTGACTGCGCCTCAAAGGGTCCATCCGCTTAGTCCAATTTTGGCATACTCGTTCCAACATTTCGGCTGGTATCTCATGAATAAATGCTTCAATGTTGTCTTCCAATGCGTCAATTGAAGCGGACATGTGTGTATAGACATGAGCTTTAACATACCCCCACAAAAAATAGTCTAAAGGCGTTAAATCGCACGATCTAGGCGGCCAATTGACCGGTCCCGAACGTGAAATAAAATGTTCACCGAACTCGCCTCTCAATAAGTCCATTGTTAAGCGTGCTGTGTGGCATGTGGCACCGACTTGTTGAAACCACATGTCATGCAAGTCAAGCTCTTGCATTTTGGGCAAAAAAAAAGTTGGATATTTTCTCACGGTAGCGCTTACCATTCACAGTTACGTTACGATTCGCATCATCATCAGCAATGATGCCACCAGCCCATAAACCGCACCAAACTGTGACTTTTTCTGGATGTATTGGTAGCTCTTGCAATGCTTCTGGCTGATCTTCACTCCAAATCGACAATTCTGCTTATTAACGTACCCATTGAGCTATAAATGAGCTTCGTCGCTGAACACAATTTTTCGAAAAAAGTGGATCTTCGGCCAACTTTCCAAGAGCCCATTGACCAAAAATTCTACTTTGCGGTAGGTCGTTCGGCTTCAATTCTTGCACCAGCTGTATTTTGAAAGGCTTCACACCTAAATCCTTCCACAAAATTTTCCACGTTATTCAGTAACAGAGGCCCAATAGTTGATGGTCATCATTAACACTGGCCGATACAGCTGCGATATTTTCTTCACTTCGCACTCTACGTAAGCGTGTTGGTGGCTTAATGTCCAACAATGTAAATTTGGTGCGAAATTTAGTCACAATAGCCCGAATAGCCGCTTTAGTGGGTCGATTAAACTGACCATAAAATGGAAGAAGCGCGCGATGAACTTTCTTAACAGAGCACGAATTTTGATAATAAAATTCAATAATTTGCAAGCGTTGTTCGTTTGTAAGACGATCCATGGTTAAATTATAGACCAAACTGAAGATGTTTGACAGTGAAACAAAACACGAAACGTGCGTCAGCTGTTTAAACCAGTGTCGCCAAAAAGATAATAGCTAAAAAATCACCCATTATTTGTGAGTTCCAACCTTCCAGGTATATATCCTTAAATTATTGTCCTTATACATTTGTGTGGTCGTCTAGATTTTTGGGGATTCTTATTTTTTCTGTTCTTCGTGTTTTCATAATATTTGTTTAAAGGAGAGTGGCTTATTAGGGCTCCGCGACCGATCCAAGTTGCTTGGGACTGCCGAAGATACTAAGATATCCTTTGTGTTGAGCCATTTAGGTAGCTCAACATTCTGGTTATTCCCAAGTGAATAACGTTCAGAAAACTCAAATCAGAAAATCCCCCAATTCATAAAGTGTAAGATGGTTTGGAATAGCCACGACCCTTCTGCTAGCTCCCATATTCACCAAAAAGTAGCTCACCCTTTGCAAATATTTTTTATTTGAAACATTTAATATATATGGCGATGATAGGTCGGTGTGTCTTTGGATTAATTATTAACAAATATTGATTCTGCTCGATAAATGGAAGTACATATATAATTATTCGGTTTTGTAGAAAACTTTCTAACTAACAGGATGTTGCAGCGTGTCAAGTACTGAGACCTTTTAGTTGTATTCGATGTACCACCAATCACACAAAAATTATATAATGGCCGTATTGAATCAGGATACAAATAAGGGTCATCAGCTAGTGGAAAGCTATTGTATTTAGTCCTTGAATTATCTTATGTACCAAATCCTATATATAAATAGTTACATACATTTCTTATATACAGCGTTGCTACTTAATTGTTCATCGCTGTTTAACTTCACCATGCGTCTGTATCTAAGCGTAGCAGTGGTTTTTGTCCCATTCCGATTACGTACTCACGCTCTGATGGCTAATGTACCAAATGTTTCAGGTAACAGATAAAAATTCATATTATAAAAAGCAACAATAAAACTACAACAGCAACTGAGAGTAGCAGTAGTATGTACATTGACGATTGAAACATTCAATCGAAAGCAATCAGTTGCTTAGATTCAAGAGCATTAGCATCGCTGCGAGCACCGTCACCACCGCTGACTGTTTCAACCCCCGCCCCTTAGTTTCCATAGATGTGTCCAACAATTTTTGTGTTCCCAAAAAAAAAAAAACAAAAACTAAAATCAAATTGTATTTAAGTCGCCGCTAAAGCAGGTACAATTTTTTTATATCAACTTTTGTTGTTGTTGATGCTCTTGCGTGTTTTTCTCGTCGTCTTTAAATTTCAACTTTAATTAAAGGTGAATTTATAGATTGGAAACAAATAAAATTATTATGCCACACCGTCACATGGCGCAGATGCTGCCGGCTGCAGCATTTGCCTCTACTAGGCAAAGTTGATACAGCGGACCCATATTTAGGAGTAGTTGTACGTTTTAACGTTGTCGTGGTTTAATTGGCTTTACTGGAAACGTTTTCTGTGTGTGTGGCACAACGTACGCGAGTTATCGAAATGTGTGTTAAAGATTTGCTTTTCTGGTTCTCATAAATTTCTAATGCCATAAATTACTCAAAATGAAGGCGAGATTTTCTAAAAAAAAATTATAATAAGAAATTGTTTCAAAATTTTCGCGCAATAGAAAGGTAATTTTGTTTTCATTAGGGTGGCATGAAAAGTTTGTTAACGAATTATTGTTTGAGAGAAATTTGTTTAAATGTATCGTCCTAATGAAATTTACAGTAGGTTGCCGGCAATAAAATCCTGAAATCTTGTTCTCATCTCGAATGAATAGCAAACCCCCTTATTATTTATGTCGTAGTCACGTCGAATCTTTGTCGTTTTTAAAAAAAAAAGTCCATCTGTATTTGTAGTATTCTAAAGCGTTGAACGAGTACTTCATTTATGAAATAGGTTTACAGGATTTAGTACAACTTAGCACAAAATTATAAGCTTATTCTCTTGTTATTTGGCAACATCAACAGAAATTCATCCATAAGCAGCAGCACGTAGAAAATAATTCCAAATGCTTTGGTCTTTTGAACTCCGTAGAAAGTTCGCCACATTAAATTTATATTAAAGCTCTTTCTCCCCTTCCATCCAACGAAGTTTTAGTCTCCTCCTCCTAACATCGATGTCGTAATACCGCTCATGGTTCATTTAAGGACGGTACTCGCCATTACGGATGATGGCCCTAAATATTTTGCGAAATATTTTTCTCTTAAAGAATCACAGAATATATATTGATTCGCTTGTGTAATTACCCATGATTCTGCGTTGTAGAGCAAGAGAGGTAGAATCAGTGTCTGGTAGAGTTTGACCCTTTATTCGTGAAGAGAAGGCTTTATCATTAAATTGCTTGCTTAGCGCATAGTAACAGCGGTTTGCATTCAATACTAGGTAAACAAATTATATCCCACTTCAAAGATATAGTTCCCAACGTTCACGCAGTTTCCAAACCTTCAGGCACTTTGTTCGTTGAACAAAAAACTTGGCTTTATCCTCTATAATCACCAGACTCACTTTCGCCCACTGCTTCTCAATGCTCGAAAAAGCCGCATTATCATCCCTAGGGCCAATGATATCTACATCATAGGCATACGCGTGCAGCATGTGACTTTTATAAAAGATGGTACCCATGGTGTTTACTGCAGACTTCTGCATGATCATCTCCTTTGCGGTGTTGAAGAGATCGCATGATAGACCATTGCCCTGTCTAAAGCCTCTCTTGTTATTAAATGGCTCAGTCAGATTTTTACCTATTTTCACTGAAGGCTTTGTGTCAGTTAGTGTCATCACGCAAAGTCGTTTCAGCTTCTGTCCGATGCAGCTTTTTAATCGATAAACGGATATTTGGTGCCGCTCTCCATTTATTGGGTCTTCTCCAGGGTTTGTTGCATTGAAAAATCTGGTTGGACGTGGACTTACCAGGCTTACAGCATCTCTGATAACGTCTAATCATGTTTGCTAGGATGAGCTTTTGTCTTTCATAAACCTCACTAGACTGGACCTTGTATGCGATGGGTAAACTGCTGATACCGCGAAAGCTGGTACACACACTTGGATCGCCTTTCTTAAGCACAGGACATAGAACTCTCAGATTCCAATTCCATATCTGTTCTTGCAGATGGGGGTCCCTGTTCCAAAACCATTGCCCTAGAACTTCTTCCTCAGACATAACGCAACATTCCTTATTGTACCAGAACTTGATGGAGCTTGATATTTCATAACCCAGTACGATTATTGCTTGAGAGTAGTCATTAAATTCGTTATATGCTGCCACTATGTGTCGAGAACATCAGAATTATGGGGTCTGTTTGAAGTAATTTAAATAATTGGTTGGAGTAGGCATTGCCTATCTCGGTGTTATGCAGCTGGGTTTTTAGCAATATCATATAGCGTACCTGCCTTGGCTGCAACTAGGTTGTAAGCCTAGTCAATATAAGCACCGCGCATCACATTCACGTCCATAACGCTTGAAACATTTCTTCCATTAATTACCACTCGATCTATCTGGTTTTTTCTCCAAGGCAGCGTTCGCAAGTTTCCGCTAGGCGCTCGTAGAATGCAGCTTTAATCTCACTATCTTTATATTTCGGCGAATCAGCGTGATTTATAACCAGTAAGAAAGTTTCAGTCGGGCAACCGGACTTACATATACCATCACTCTCAGTACAACAAAAAATGTTCTATTATACTGATATTATTACTCGATTTCTAAAGTGGGCGGAGTGGTACATTTGTATGGGAGGTACCAGAAGGGGCGTGTGTAGACATCCAGATTATTTCTCCAAAACTTTATTCTGTTATAGCTTTACTAAATACAGAATGTGGGCACGATCGCGTTGGGTTAGTTGGGCGGAAAGGTGCATTTGTATGGGAGGTACAATATGACTATCTCTCAAAGGCATTCTCTAACACGAACTTTCGTAGAATTTTCTTATTGAATTGATTAAACTTGTCTAAGAAAAATAATAATACTATGATGAAATTAATCAATCTTATTTCGTAATTTTTTCCAGGGATCATCACCCACTCTAACGCTAATCTCATCAAAAGTAAGTGCTGAAAATCTTTATCAAATAGAACTACTGTATTTACAATTTCATTTACAGAACACAAACAAACAATTTAAGTATATGAATTAAAATCATATAGTACACATTTATAGAGATTTGCACGTTTTATTCATATTTCTTATTTTTCTTCTCTAGTACATAAATTCATACTCGTACTATTATATAGCTAAAAATATATTAACTAAAATGATTCCCCATAATTGTAGACCAAACTAAATTGAAACATTAGATGATACCACAACAAAAATGACCTACAAAAAAAAAAACTCCATTCGAAATGTCCGATGCTTTTAGCGGTCTTAGATACGAAACTATATACATATCTCCACAGGACCCTGCATATCCTTTACGCCACCAACAAAATATTTTAGTACATAAATATTTCGCATTTAATTATTTTTTAGCATTTTATCCCCATTTGTTTGGTATTATTTTCATTTTTCTCCTTCATGGCGTCCTTTTTATTCTTCTTGAGTTGGTGATTAACTTGGTGGCTTAAAAATGTTATATATTCTCGGGGCGGGGGGCAAAGAACTACGGAGCGCATATCTTATATTTGTGCCACATTCTGGGTGAGTAAATCTTTGTTGTTATTTCGAATCATATCTTGTGCATATTTTCAACGTGTTTATGTCGGTTTAACAGTTGACGATGGAACGGCCGACCATCATTAACATTACATGGCAGGATATAATGATACATTCATTCATCCATCCATCCATCCGTCCACGAGACCATTTATATTATGTACTTACTGCATTCTCGGACCGATATGAACGTGCTGCTGAGAAAGGAGTTGGTGCCGAAGGAGTACAAATGGCAAAACACGCAAATGCTGAGCCGATGACTCAACGCAATGCAAAAGATATCGAACGGAAAATTCACCATGAACATAACAAACGACGACCAATACATTGTGTGTACACAATTGGCGGCTAAAAGAATTGTGGACAGTGGAGCAAAATTATTTTTTCATTGGCATAATGTAACATATATTTCGGTGCAATATTGAGTCTCGTTAAGCGATAGAAATAACTCAGGCCTGTCAATTGACATCCCCTCTGAAATATGGTTTAGATAGAAAATTTAAGAAAATACGTTTTCATATAAAAATTCTTTTTCAATTTAAAGAACTATTAGAATATCATAAACAACTTATTTTTAAGCTAAACTAAATATTGTTTGTGGAACCTTGTTCCTTCTTCCTGAAAGATTCGATAGTTATATTTTCGCTTAAATTTCCAGTTTGGACCATCGAGCTTCAATAACCAACAATAGTACGCCATCAGCTAGAATTTCATGTTTCTGCATACTTGACTTCAAGCTCTTTTCAATTATGGTAAAATGATTCACCCTGTTCTTCGCTAACGGCTCCTAGATTTTTTGGAAGTAATTTAGTGCTCATGGGACCGGCCGTGGCATGAGGAGTCTAAAAAATAAAAATTTTCTTTTGTTGTCCCCTCAATGTTGTCTTCAGCAACTTCGCAGTATAAGTGTGGAGTCAATCGGCATGTCTCGTAAAAGCTTCCAAACAGTGACGTTTGCATTTGTCGATAATTTCTATATAGTCGGAGCCCAAAAAGCTTTTCACTGTGCATCGATTGGTCGGGTGATACACTTGCAGATGGGCGTGGTAGGTTTTAGAAATGATCAGTGTATACATTGCCAATATGCTGTTCATAACAAGTGGGAAACCCCAGAAACTATTTCCTGATGTGCACTGAATGGTGTGATAAAAAGTAAAATGAGTTAAAATACATATTGCTCATTTGTTGCAAAACCGTCGTAAGTCAAAAATTGATTATGCAGAAAACGCGTTTATGTTATCATTTTACTCCCACCTCGCTATGAAAAGAGGAAATAGTTCTCAAACGGGATGTGTATAAGATATGAATATGAAGTATGATATAATGAGCAATTCTACATCATCGCGTTTTTGACATATGCCGGACTTGCACCCAATGAGCGATATGATAAGGTGGATGACAGGTATGGGCGGGTGAGTTTTTATGACTTAGATTCACAAGGTATGGTTATGTATTCCGTTTACAAATATTTCGCTTCGGTCTTTTGCGCTCCGTAGATAGTTCGTCACGTCAAGTTTTGATAGCAGCTCTATCCCTTGGTATATTCAATGAAGTTTTGGTAGCCACCTCCTGCGCCGCCAATCGCAGACTTTTCGCAGTCTATTTGAACGTGATTGACTATGTCGATATCGTTATACAAATATTTGGCGAAGATTTTTTTCTCGAAGAGTAATTGGGTAATGACATCATCCGCTTACATCATTACACAAGATTCTGCGCTATAGAGCAAGACAGGTAGGATCAATGTCCGGTAGAGTTGGACCTTTGTTCGTCGAGAGAGGACTTTGTCATTAAATCGTTTGCTCAGGGCTTTTAAGCAGCAGTTTGAAATCTTGATGTCCAAGCTGACATCATTATTTTTGTTAACGGCGGAGCAAAGGTATACAAAATCATGTACCATTTAAAAGTTAATTTGTCAACATTAACGCAGTGTCCCAAAAAAGTAGACTCTTTGTTCGTTGAAACAAATATCTTGGTTTTGTCCTCATTTATCACCAGACCCACTTCTGTTGACTGCTTTTCAATGATTGAGAAGGCCGCAGTAACATCCTGCAGACCCCGGCCAATGATACTATGTCATCGGCATACGCTATCAGCATGTGACTTTTGTTAAAGATGGTACCAGTCGTGTTTACTGCAGTTTTCCACATGATCATCTCCATTATGATGTTAAAGAGATCGCATGACAGACTATCGCCTTGTCTAAAGACTCGCTGGGTAGAAAATAACTATGTCAGATTTTTTTCGTATTTTCACTGAAGACTTCGTGTCACTCATTGTCATATCGCATAGCCGTATTTGCTTCGCGGGGACACCAAACTCAGCCATTGAATCTTATAGTTTATATGGTATTGGACTGCAGCTTTGTAATCGATAAACAGATGGTAGGTAGCGATCTGCATTTTTTCGGTCTTCTAAAGGATTAACGGCCAAATACAAACGGCAATGCCATCGAAAGACAAAAATCGTATTTGAGCTAAAGTAATGATAACAAACTTTTATGAACACAGTTTCTTATAAAAGATTTTTAGATCCATATTATGTTTTAGCTTAAAGAACGCTTCTTAGCTAGTTTAGTAGTTTTTTTTTATGAATATAAACGTTAATTTATTTATACATTTTTAAAAAATTAACAAATATTTGAAAGATACTAAAAAAGAAAGATTTTTCAACAATTATTTTTTTAAAAAATTTAATTAATAAACCTTCACATTTTATTTAAAAAATCGGCAATTTTCTATGGAAGTAAAATGAGCATTTGACATGGGACTTCGTTATGATAATACCATATTGTCAGCACTTATAAATACAATCTTTAATTTACTGCTTAAATTTTAATTATTACAACTTGAAATTCTGATGAACGAGTCTTGATAATTTTTTATTTAATTCGATTTATGTTTCCACTGATAACATTTACCTCACACATACGAGCGAGTACATCGCAAGTCCTTTTACATATCGCAGCAAATAAATGAAATTTTTGTCATGGAGACTCCTTAAATCTGCTCCTGCAACTTTCACATACACTCAGCCATGTATGCAGTGCATACTCTGAATTCTTGAACTATATTGAATTTATGTTCCTTGCAATGAAATTTTCTTGTACTTCCGAAGCATACGATAGTAAATGTATTTGTCCAAATGTATATTCCTATGGTAAAACTTACATATGAACATTCCTCTGTGTTGTAGTAAAACTAAATAAATAAACGATCCTATACGAAATATCATGTAGAATTTTTTTTTACTCTAATTTTAGCCAAGTACGATACTTGTTATTGTAGTAAAGAAAACAAATAATGAGATGTTGTAAAAAATATTATTTTATGTGTGGGGGATTTTGGTATAAAGCCAACAAAATGCATGTACACACATATCGCTACACACATACGTCGCATTTGTGGATGCTAGTACACTGTTCCACCCACAAGGGACGACTTGAATGTGCATCCTTAGAACTTGAACTCTATGAGATGGACGAAAAAAGGGAAAAACTAAAATGAGAAAATAAATTACAAATATACAATTGGACAAATGTGTATGCATGCCAGCATTTGATATGGAATTACTGATAAGGAACAGGTTTCGAGTGACAGGTTTAATGCTGGGAAAATCAAAAACAGTTTGGACATTTTTAAAAGTTTTGAATTGAAAGTCCGTTGAGTGTGTAACTATACACTAGGCAGCCAGCGAATAATAGTATTTCGTCTGCAACTATAACGTGTAAAATGTGACGTAAATCTAAATATTCCAGGATGTGACGCATATATATATGAAAGTTCATAATCTTCTTCATTCATCAACAGCCCCCTTTCTGCCAACTGCTTTCCAATGCTTGAAAAGGTCACATTAACATCACACACTTCTCTGTCAACGACATGTTAATCATCGGCTTACGAGAACAGCAAGTAACTTTTGATGATTTCAGTCGTGTTTACTCTAGCTTACCGAATGATCATTTCCATCAAGATGTTAGCAAAATCGCATGACAGACTGTGGCCCTGTCTGAAGCCTTTCTTGGTTGAAAATGGTTCCGTTAGACATTTTCCTACCTTTTGTAAGGACTTCGTGCTGGTTAGTGTTATGCCGCAAAGTCGTATCAGCTTCGCCGGGATACTTAGATATGCCATGTAATAGCTTTTTCCATACAGGGCTGTCGAATGCATTTCTGTAGTTTATAAAACAATAATAAGTGCCGATCTGCATTTCTTGGGTTTTCTCCAGGATTTGTCGTAGTGTGTATATATAGTCGAACGTGGACTTACCACATTGATAAAGTCGAATCAGGTACGTTAAGATGAGCAGTGGTCCTTTATATTACACTCTTGACAGGGTCTTCAATGCGATGGGTAGGTTGATCATGCGATACACACTTGGATCGTCTTTGTAAGTACTGGACATAGAAAACTTAGATTCCAATCATGGGCAATGCATTCTTTTAACCATATCATGTTTATGAGATGGTACATTCAAATTAACAGCTCTTCGCCGCCGGTATTAAAAGGTCTTAAAAGGCTCTGCTGTCAGCTCATCTTTACCCAAAGCTTTCAATGACCTAGTTTTGACTTGGTGATGGAAATTATTCTCCGTTATCGATTATTGCATTGATTTCGTCACTTCTGCTGAGTTGGAAACGAGTAGAGTACCAATATGTTTCTTCTACATTTAGCACACTTCAGACCAGATTTCCATCTCTGTCTTTTCTGTAGTAGATCCCAGATTCAAAAACTTAATATTATTTCTTTTGTTTCACCTATAGATATCCCTGTACTTTTCGATATATTTGCTTTCCCTTCTCCTCTATAGATGCTGTTTTCGTTTAGTCGCATTCCTCTTCTTCTTACATCGTTTTCTGACAGCACTCATTACTATTGGCTGCAGTGTTATCGCGTATGCAACATCCTTTTCCTCAGACAATACGAGACATTTATCATCGTACTAAGTCTTGTCAGACCGAGCTTTTTCATACTCAAGTACGATCGTTGCGGTTGTAGTCATAAGATGTGCAAGATGCTGCCACTGTGTGTCGAGAACATCAGAATTATGTTCGAATGTTTGCAGTAATTGAGAGAGTAGGCGTCTCTGGGTATATCGTATTATATTAATGCACAAAATAATTCTTTTGACAATGAGTCAATACATCCCACCCATTCCGTTTCCCCCCATACAAAGGAGAGCAATCCTTATCAAATTGTTATTATCATTTAAAATTAGTAACCGAATTCGTTGAAATTTCGGTTACTAATTCTAAATTGTAATTGTTCTTCCAATACTAGCTATACTAAATATCATATAATAGCAACAAGTTTCAAATTGTTTATGCTCCTTTTCTATTTGTGTAAAAAGATGAAAAAATTTGTCAAGATTATTAATTGTTACATCACTTTTCTGAGTGCCAATTCAAGTCACCCTTTATAAATATATTTCCATATTTTTTTATTCTTTTATTTCAATCTGACTGCCAAATTGAATTGCATTTAAGACATTTAATTACGAATTCGGTCAAAGCTGTTTTTTTTTATCAGTAGTTTTATGTTATCAAACTCTCAGACGTGAACATACATATTCTCGTGTATGCTGGACCGAACGGATACTCATTCACTCCCATGTCCTGAATTTAAAACGGATAATTTTTTTAAAACGTTTTTTATGATTTCTCGATCATAAAATTAATTCCGTTGTATCTGGCTTGGTTCCCAGTGTGACCTTGAAACGCTGTGTGTAGGAAAAACCATAAAAGAAATCCACAAATCTATGGCAAATGAAATCCTGCAAGAAATCGGTTGTGAGAGAGTGCAGCACTCACCCGTCTCTCTAATAAAATAATCAGACTTTGCATGTTTGCTTTAACTCTTTCCCTTCTATTCTTTATTCTTTTTATTTTTTTTTTTTATTATTTTGTGGCGATATATTTTATGATTTGTAAACAAAGTTCTGCACTCTGTTTGGCCACCTCCTTACCAATGTATTTATTCGTACATGCCTGACCTTTTTTTTCTCTTCTTACCCCTCTAAACTCTTGTATTCCAGTTTAATAAACAAACCAAACAAGTTTTGAGTTTTAGCACGTCGAGCATATTCAGGTTAGCAGATTAGGAAAAAATGCAACCAAAGCCACATGACAATATCGCAACATGTGTATGTGTGTGTCTGCGGAGGATGTAACTACAAAGTGAAAGAATATCGGTTTCTGTGCCATTAGAGCAGCAAATAGTAATAAAATAGAATTTATATGTGTCTGTTGTGTTATGGGAATTTCGAAGGAGGATGCATGGACTTTCCACGGAGATGATAAAGGTCGTCTCCGTTTATGTTACGACTTAGTGGGCATTATGAACTAATTGTTAGAAATTTGAATTGGAAACGAAAAGTAGTAGGAACACAGCTGTTAAATGTTAAAAGGCAATACTCTAATGAAATTTTTAAATTCTTAAGGGGTTGTGGAAAACATGTCCTCGGAAATATGACCCCAATGGAAGAAAAGCTAAATATAATATTGTTTATAAATATTTTTTAGCTTAAATTGTTGCTTTAGTCGATCTCAATTATGTCAGAAACTTTTGTTAGTATAATTACTTGCTACGTCCAACAAACGTGTAGATTGAACGAAATTTAACAGCTTTTAGTGTTCTTACAACAAAGAGATGTATGCGCTTTAGGGCGGGTCAATTTTCCCCCCCCCCCAAAAAATCTATTACCAGAATCGGAATCTGCGATGAATTTTAAGAAAATTTCAAAAATAAACTATGTCTCTAAAATCAATTCCTAGCTCCCGCTGAAAAACATGAAGATTTCAGGATAGAAGCAAATCTATGGATTGGTTAAAAGTTATGGGCTCTTGAAATTGGCATACAGAAATAAGTTTTTTTTGTTTTGGCGGAAGTGCCGAATATGAGGGTGGGAGTCCAAACCACGTCAAAGATATACCATTCTCTTCGTCTTGGCTTCCAAATATCGGAATGGTAAGTCAAAATTGGAGCAGACCATGGGGGTCAAAATAGGGGCCACTTAGGTTCTATGATGACCTCCTAAGTGCGGGTGAAAAAACCGTACCCCAGAATCGGAATCTACGATGAATTCGAAGAGAATTTCACCAGAAACTATATGTCTAAAATCAATCCCTAGCTCCCACTGCGAGGCATAAGGATTTTAGGATAAGGTATTTTAAGGTACGCGCATACAGAAACTGACTTCCCTGAATCAAACATAACTTCGCGTATATGTAATTTAGTCGTGTCTGTGTGTAGAAGATGATTATAGTCGGTCTCGCGATGCTTTGGGGTTCCTTTTTGGTAGGCCAGGAAAATAAATCTCAATAGATTCTATTTGTTAGAAAATGTTTGCAGAATTTTCAAGAGACAAGGTCAATAGTGAATCATCCAATGTCCGGCCAACCTAAAACCTTACGGGAAAACGTATTGCGTGTAAGAGCGTCTGTTCGGGACCAACATAGACTATCTATTCGAAAGCGGTATATCGCCTTAAAGTGCATAATTTTTATCCAGCATTCTTCGCAAATCATTACGTAAATTAGGATTAGGATAGAAAATAAGTTTTCGATTTCGTTACGGCTCACCCTCTAATTTTGTGAGGTATTGAAAAAAGTGCATGATTTAAAAATGAGGGTGTAGGGGTAGGCGTATGGCTGCCTGTGGTGGTCAAAAGTGGTTTGTAAGGGGACAAATCCACAACAAGCCCCGCAACTGAACGGAGAATCACATATTGATGACTTGGGCAAGGAATCTTATGCAAATGCATATTTTTTTTGGACATCCTAACGCAAATTTCCTTTAAAATGACATTTAATCGTTTTTGCATATTTTGCATATTCTACGAAAAATACGTGTTGTTGCATAATTTTGCTCATTCTTTAACAAATTTTACAATAAATACATGTTTTTGTTGTATTATTTTGCTTTTTTGATTAACAACTACTTTAAAAAGTAATACGCCTTTAACCTTTTGTGGGACATCTTTGGGAAAAAGTTGCTTTATAATTTGCAACACGATATACATCTGAATTTCAAAAATTTTTACACCGATATCCAGGGAATATAGGTAGCAAATTTTATTGTGAGAATTTTATATCAAAAGACAATATGTGCGCGACAAAAAAAACTTTTCTCAAAATCAATAGACAAAACCAATCAACACCTGCTTGGCTCGACAAATACAGGGAGGTTATAACGCTGTTACATGTGCTGTTGCTTATTTATTGGATGGAAGTTTATTAACAAAATAAATTTATTGAACTAAATTCTCTTATAACAAATTAAAAAAATTTCCTGGCATCCTGGTATTCCGCTTTCACCAGAGCCAATTTTAACAATATTGCGTGCCTCAATGTAGTCAAATATTATAGCAAAAATTTCGAAGAAGTTGGAGAAGCAGTGGAAGAGCTCTACGTTTCGATTCGACATCGATCGAGTATAAAATTAATTTTGTGTCATGTTTGCCTAAATGCATGCAAATTTAATTTTTAATATTTTTATTTTTATTTCGTATTTAATGTGTTTTTATCGCATATTTTATATTTTTAAGTGCTTATATGCATATATATATATGTATATATGTATGTTCTTTGAACTTATAGCTTCATTCATAGAGATGAAGATATATATCATACAATACGAGAAAACGTAAAACGCATTAAGAGAAACGTGTTAGACCCCAAGTAAACTAAGGTCCAATTTGTTTCAGGAATTTTTAGACCGTTTAGCCATGTCCTTCTATTCGGCTGGAAGGAATGCTGGTGTGCAGGAAAACCCGAGTAATAACGATTGGTTAATTACTTTGACCTCTGAAATATTTCAATTTAAAGGGCGAGATTTTTCCGGACAAAATTTATTATATATTATTGTAAGAATTGCTAAAATGGATCAGCAGTGTCGTCCATGATTTGATGAAAACTTACTTATTGATAGGCATATATTCTAAAACCACATTTTTAAGCCGATTGACTGACATATAACTTTCTGCGTTGGTGTACTGGGTGATTGTATCTTTAGGTGTTTGGCCTGAGCCATGATAGCACTTTGCCCCTTTTTGGGTTAAAAAAGGGGCAAAGTGCTATCATGTACAAATTTTCAAAAATCCTTTCATTTGACCTAACAACCCTATAAACCGTTTGGTATTTTCGCGTTTTCGGGTTAGTCCCCTTAAAGTTTGATATGCGAAAAACCACTTTGTGAAGCTCTTTAATTTTATAGGAAGTGCGACAATAAAAATGTTCGCCATTCTACCTTAAGCCGTTTTGTGGTCTGGGTGACCATCTATAGTCCATCACCAACTTTCACTGACATTTTGGTACAAATCGGTTCAACCATTTTCGCAATTAGTGGTGATATCAAAATGTACATCCATTTTTATATATAGACTTCTCAATAATTTTGATGTTTAAAAGATGTTTATATGTAATGTTATCACTGGTGACTAAATGATATTCCAAAAATTAAGTGTATTATAATCTTAACACCGACAACTGAATAAAAACATACATCCAACATTTTCTCATGTCCAAAAAAACATTTTAAGTTTGAGTAAAATCTGACAATCGATATAAATTTTCGAAATAATTCAACTTCAGCCAACAGCGGGTCCATTTATACAGAAAACAATTTCTCATTATAAAAAAAATATACATTCTAAATTTCAGTCAAATTGTTTAAAATTTTCATTATAATTCCACCCTAGCGGCACCTACCGGGTTCATTTATACAGAAACTTTGTTCTCATGATCACTTAAATATACAAACTAAAATACAGTACAACTACCGGGCGCTGGTGGGCCACCCTTAACATTAAGGGGGATGAAAAATAGAAGTTGGCCGATTCTCAGACCTACTCGATTCGATATGCTCAAAAAATTTCATGGGGATCGGTCGAGCCGTTTCGGAGGAGTTCAATCACGCACCCCGTGACACGAGAATTTTTTATATTAAGTAGATAGATATGTTTCACCCATTACTTCTAAAATGAAAACTGCAAATTATTTGAATTTTGTTAGTGTAATCATCTTGTAATAGTATGCAAATGCTCCCCTCCAGTCATCAACATTTTTCTTTCTTGTCGGCCCCTCGATGTTCTCGACAGCAACGTCGCAGTATTATTGTCGAGATAATCGGCATGTCTAGTAAAATCTTCTCAAACAGTTACGATCGCATTCGTCGATAAACAAGTAGGTGCCGTTTGTTGTAAATCTATAGAGAATGCGTGTTAATTCACAACAATGCGAGAAGTTATCCCATACCTCATTCATGGGGTGTAAAGGGAAATTTAGTTTGTTTATAGTATGCAAATGCCCATTTCACATATAAACATTAACATACGTAAGTACACTGAATTCCAGAAGCAGGCAAACAATAATACATAATTTTACGTAATTTTACTTAAAATTTTGTTAACTCATTGACTAGCTAGAATTTTAAAGAAACAACATAGGGTGAAGGTATTTATCAGTCGGGTTAGCTGTCTGAAATTGTCTGCTACGGTTTTAGTTTAAAGTATTTCAATGACCTAATTTCCAAGGTGCAGGCAGCCATCATGTGAAGTTCATATTTCTATCATTTACCCAAAACAACAAAATTATATTTGGCCAATAACATTGTCCACACCATCGATTCATTTCTGGGCTCAAGTACTTTAATAAAATAAATCCAACCCAAGAATGAGTCCCATTTGAAATTTTTATGATTCCCAGAAATACATATGAATAAACCGACAACTGGTTTACATGTAAAACAAAACAAAAAGTAAATAAAAAAACCACATTTCGATATTTTGAAAATAAAAAATCATTTTAAAATCTCTTACCAAACTTTACTGCTTACGATTGCAATAAGTAAAGGAACTAAAAAATCAGGATCAAAATAATTGCGTGAGTGATCATAAAAACACTGGAGAACGAAACATGCGGACTCATAGCCAACTTAAAAACGTATGCGTAATAATAAAAAATCATTAAAATTAAAATGTTTATGGACACATAAAGCTCAACGACATAAGCGCTTAGGCTCCGACGCATCTCTTAGTTGGCCAACATGAAAAAGGGTTAATGAGACGAGTTACATATGATTTCTTCGATGTTGCAATTCAGGTTGGTCCCGAAGCTGCAGCTCAAGGCAAAGCGTAAATTAACAACAGCACCGAGATTAAACAGTGGATATGTACCAAAGTTCCTTCGTACCAACGCATTCGGTGCACATACAACTAAATACATTTTTTTCTACGATGAGATGTGATCCGTCGCATCATATTTATTTCGATTTTACTCTGCACTAAGTACTTTGCTGGTAGATGGATGTGCACACGGTGATATGCGTATTCAAAGCAAAATTAACATATGCTTTTGAGCACAAGTACTTTTAGTTTTGCATTTCATTAAAATTAAAATACAACGGGTTGTAAGAATATCTTAAATTTATTGTATGTGTATAGCCCTCTTTTGGTCCTAGTTTATAGTCAAAGTATTGTTTGTGTCAAATCACAGTGAAGCGAAAGATGAAATATAATCTAAGAAATGTTAGTATGTTGAGTTCGCAAATTAAATAGTGTCACCTATTCTAAATTTTTTACTAATCATATCATTGGTCTGCCACCAGCGATAACAATCATAGGGTGAGAGTAATTTCTGTCCTTGAAGAGGTATTCCTGCTTTAAGTTTTTAAAGCATTTGGTGGAAATAACAATAGGTTAGGTTAGGTTAGGTTAGGTTAGTATGGCAGCCGCCTTTAGCATAGCTCACTTGGGTCCATATATAGGCTGTGATGCCATTTAAATTCTCGCACCAATTATTCCTACTCGAATTATTCAACTTAGCTCTCAAAGAATTTCGTTGATATGATAAAGCCTTGTATGTTACGCAGATTACCTACTGATAGAGATGTGTCATACATTAATGTTCGACGACCAAGCTTCTCATATCTCAGCTCACCATAAGCAGGGCATAGACATAGAAGATGCTCTGTGGTCTCCTCGTTGAAGATAAGTTTAAACGTCCTAGCGTGTTTGCCAGCAGGCCACCGTCCGGTTTCAACAGGAATGATGTTTCTAAGGAGGAATCAAGACTGGTTAAACGCAAATCGTGTCTTCTGTATATTCAAGGTATTATAAATCTGTTTGGTTGCTGTGCAAGAGGATTCCACCTTCCATCATTCCTTAGCAATACGTTTGAGTTTATCCGTAGTTAATTGTTTCCCACTTTTAAGAGCAACACCAAGGATAACCGTCGAATATTTCGGTACGTCGTCCAGAGAAGCCCGGGATTCTTAAACCGTTATCGATGTGGTGTACACGTTCTCCAGGGATCTGATGGCCTCTTTACTTCAGTAAGTTAATGGATATTGCTGCATAATATCTTATGATACTGAATTTGCTATGGCCATTAATTTGGCCTTGAACTATGCTACAGTATTAGGTTACCGTAATCGACATTTACAAATTCAACTTCTACGAAAATAATCCACAGTCTATTATTTCCCGCAATTTAGATTCCTCCGTGAAAATTTGGATAACATCTTCGCTTAAGAATAGGATACTATGATTATTATCGTTGAATGTTCAGTCAGGGATATTTCACATAAAACCGGTATCGAAAACTGGTTCTGGTACATATGGCGCCTCACATTGATTTTACCGAAATTTTTGGCATGATCATAGTCCTTATTCTTCTATACCTTCGTGGTGTTTGCCGCTATCTTCTTCGCCTCAATGTCAGGGTCTTACCAGCTCAGAGTAGTTCTAATTGCAATTGTTATCATGATTGCCTACAGTCTAAAAATGCGTTCCGATCTGTAAATTTGATTGGTTTAAGAACAACAGCGTATAAACAGTTAACGTTTTTGGCGTTGATTCTGTAGTGCAGGCCGATTATCCTTTTGCAGCAGAATAGAGCCCTTGCGGCTTTCCCGGTCCTGGCCTAAGTGTTTAGATTCCAATTTAGTTTACTGTGCAATATGATTCCAAGTTAACTGTGGAAATGACCTAGAGCATGTGTAGGTCTGGTCGCGTACAACATGAATCTGTATACAAAAAACTTGACTTACGGTTAAAACCCGGGTTTTCGTTACCTGCCTCACTTGTAACATAAGATTGATTGACTCAGGCAATTTGTGATTTCTTACCGGGTTTGGAACGAAGAAACAGACCTTTACAGCGATATATATTTACATAGTTAATACAAAATGTAAATCTTTTTGGATTTTTATACCATCACCCTTTGGGATGAGGGTATATATCATTTGATACGACCCAAAAGTGTAACACATAGAAGGAGCCACTTTAGACCCTCGGTTCTTTGAACCAAATTTGATTCATGACTTTTTAAGTCGTTTGAGCCATGTCCGTCTGTCTGTCTGTCTGGCTGTCCGGCTGGTTCGCACGATAACTCGAAAGACGCAACCAAATGTTTTGAAATTTTGCACGAGTAAATATTTCCCCAAATATACTTACGGTATTGCAAATGGGATACATGCCCCCCCCCCCCTCTCTGGTACCTTCCATACGAATACATCATTCCGCCCACTTTAGAAATCGAGTAATAATATCAATACACCCAACGCGATCGTGCCCAAATTCTGTATTTAGTAAAGCTATAGCAGGATACAGTTTTTGAGAAAAAAAACTAGAAGGCTAGCTACGCCCCATCTGGTACCGACCACTTTAGAAATCGATTAATATTATTAATAGACCTAACGCGATCGTGCCCAGATTCTTTTTTTACCACACCGCCCAAATTCTGTATTTTGTTAAATTATAATAGGATAAAGTTTTGGAGAAAAAATTGGAAGTCAAGCGACGCCACTTATGGAACGTCCCATACAAATGTACCTTTTCACCCACTTTAGAGATGGAGTAATAATATCAAAACACCCAACGCGATCGTGCCCAAATTCTGTATTTAGAAAATATATAACAGGATGAAATCTATATAGTTTTGGAGAAAAAATCTCGAAATCTAGACACGCCCCTTCTGGTACCTCCCATACGAATGTATGGAGTATCAATAAAATAGAACTTTTTTATTTTACTGAGGGTGATGGTATATGTAAGTCGGGTTTATATTTATTTATTTATTTATTTATTGGTCTTCCTATACAACAAGATTTACATCTTAATATTACAGTATAGGAGTGTAAATGTGCATTCGAAATAAAATCAACATAATTAAAATTTATATTAGTAATAGGTTATAATAGTTAATAATTAATGAAATAAAAACAAATAGTCAATAACAAAGTTAATTAAATTGATATTGAGAAGAATATAAAAAATCAGCGAAACAAATAAAAAAAAAAATATCAACGAAAAAGGTTAGAAATGGTAATATGTTACATCAATTTCGAATCAAAAAAAAGGTAAAAACATAATGTATATTTAATTCGTGTCGCCATGTTGGCATCTAGTGGTTTTTAATTTGAAAAATAACCGTGCAAAAGATTTTTAAATCGAGTAGCGTTGCTGGTGGTCTGAAAAAGATGCGGTAAGCTATTCCAGAGACGTAGCGCATGGATATAAAAGTGCCAATCTGAGACAAGAGTTCGATATCTTAAAGGAATTAACATGTTTCCTCTGTTTGATCTTGCAAATTTAATACGTTCAAGAAGGTAAGACGGAGATTTTTTGTAAAAAAATTTTGTGTAAAAGTAACAAGACTCGAATTTTAAACAACTGATCAAGTGATACACCATATAAATTAGGACTGACAGTGGACATATGTACATATTTTCCTTTGGCAAAGACGTATCTACATATATTATTAAAAATTACGTTTAATCGTCTTCTACTCACAGTCACAACACGAGAACAATTCACAACCATAAAACAGCGATGGCATAAGATAAGCCTTTGCCAATAAAATTCGTATACGTTGGGGCGTAAAAGACAGTGTTGACCATAGAGCTCTTAGTTTGATATAAGTAGTTCCCACAATACTATTTACGTGGTTCGACCACGTCAATGTGTTATTAAAAATGACGCCCAAATTTTTTACGCTCTGAACAATTTCAATTTTTTGACCGTTAAGGAGCAAATTTATATTAAAATTAAATTTTCTGGTCCTACTGTGAATGATAAGGCATTTTGACTTCTTAGGGTTAAGACAAAGACCATTTGCCGTGGCCCAAGTATGGATATTCTGCAGGTCAATATTTACGCGTTGTACTGCTTCCATAAGAGACCCAAACGTAGTTCCTAGATAAATCTGTACATCATCCGCATACATGTGGACCTTACAGTGTGACAAACGTTGTGGGAGGTCATTTATAAAACACGAGAAAAGTAAAGGTCCCAGAATTGAACCCTGTGGCACACCTCTCGTTATGTTAAGTGGATCAGAAATCTAATTTTTCATGTAAACAGATTAAGTTCGGCCTGCGAGGTATGATTGAAACAACTGGATAGCCGTGTTCGAACAATTAAAAAAGGATCTAAGCTTTGAGCATAAAATATCATGATCGACGGAGTCGAACGCTTTAGAATGGTCAAGCAGTACCAAAATATTTATTTTACCTTCATCCACGTCACGTCTTAAATCCTCAGCTACATTAATTAGTGCCGTAATGCAACTGTGTTTCGGTCTAAACCCAGACTGGAATTTTGACAAATAATTATGAGTAATTAGATATGAGTTTAGTTGAAAATGTAGAAGTTTTTCCATTACTTTTGAAAAATAAGGCAGGATGGCAATTGACCTAAATTCTGTCTTTGTCTTTGGGAGTGGTATAATGACCAGTCATAATTATCGTATTAAATAAGTGCGTAATGAAAGGTATTAGATAAGGTAGAATTAGCTTTACAAATTTCGGGTATATGTTGTCGTACCCTATCGCATTTGATTTTATGGCCAAGCAGCTAGAAAAGACATCACATTGGTTCACACAAGAGAATTCGAAAGCACTTTCTCTTTGACTAGAGACTTCGAAAACGTTCTCATAATAGCCATGATTTGGATTTATGGTCGGGATATTTACAAAGGATTCATTTAAGTCATTGACATTATGTTGGGAGTCGTTGTGGTCGGTAGTTTTGCAATGTCCAATGTCTCTTATTGTTTGCCACGTCCTCCTAGTATCTAGACAGCCGTTAAACCGATTTGTATAATATTCGCACTTTGCTCTCTTAATTTCATTGTTGACTAACTTTCTTGCACATCTGAATTCATTCTTAAATGTGTCGGATTTAAATCTTTTATATCGGGTAAAAGCTAAGTTTAGTTTTTGTATTAACATTTTTATGTTCTGATTAAACCATGGTCTTGAAATGGCACGTTTTATCCTAGTTTTAAGTGGCACAGCCAGGTCATAGAGTTTAATTATGTTACCTTCTATAAAAGATGCTTGGTCATCCGTTGAAGTCATCATGAAAACTCTGCTCCATTCAGAATAACAAAAGTTTTCCTGCAGAATTTGGTGATTTATTTTACTGTAGTCGCGATAATAATAAATTTGTTCGTCTAAAATTGCATGAGATTCATATGACAAAAATATAAGGTCATGCTTCGAAAAACCTGACGCTAAAATTTGATCATACAATTGCACTCTGTGAATATCACTAACAAAAAAACATCTAGTAGTGTATTGTTTGTTGATGTAAAATGAGTTGGCATAGATACATTACTAGGTAGAAGCCCAAACACAGCCATATTATCTTTCAATGAGTTATCTACTAATAGATTTGAATTAAAATCCCCAGCAATAATAATATCTGTATATACTACTGCAATTGTCTCCAACATTACGTATATATTTTCGAGTGGTATATTATTATAGGGTCTGTACACACATCCCACAAGCATTTTACAGCCATTCATAATGCATTCAACAAAGATATTCTCGGCTCTATCGCCGTCCACACTTTTTGATACAAATTTACATTTAATCTCATGCTTTACGTATATTGCCACTCCACCACCAAGTGTTTTTCTGTCAGCTCTATATACTTTGTAACCTTTAACCGAAATCAGACTATCAAGAGTGCTCATTGAGCCATGTTTCTGATACACAAATTATATCAATACCTGAATTTTCAAATGTTAGCCGGAACTCGTCTATCTCTGAATCTTTCTTACTGGTTTTTTTAATTTTTAAAGTTTTAAAAAGTTTCTAGGCGCTACTTTATTAGGATACCATAACGATTATAATTTTATACAGAAAGTGCAAGCTTTCGTCAGTTAACGCATATTTGTTTTTAAAAAATCAGTTGACAGTGGGTAAATTTTTTAAGTTTTTCGAGGAACGCAATTCTCTTATAGTGTTAAATAGTTTCCTGCATTCCTTGCGTTCTCTTGCAATCTCAACCAGTAGGGCTTAGCTTTGTATTCCCTAGCTAATCCCTTCTTTTTCTTTAGTGAATATATCCCTCGATTGTGTTTCTATTTTCCATCGGTTCAAGAGTGTACATTAATTCTTTCGCGCTCACTTGCCTTCTCTTAGTTTGTAATATTTGAACAACATCACAGATTTGGCATTTTTTTTTCTATTGATTACAGAAAGATGACTAATTACACTGTGTAAAAAGGGAATTTTCGACATCAGATTTATTCAATGAAATTTAACGGAATTTTTTGTGGAACATTTTAACTCTCTGTCATGACCCATTACGTGTCCTTTTCGTCCTTATTTTGAGAAATTTGGAAAAGGAAATTACAATGGGACTACAACATTTAAATAATCTACAAAAATGTTGCTCAAAAAAATTTCACTTGGGATGCTCTAAAACCAAAAATCAATATCTCCAACTTTTACTAAACATTTTGTCTCTTCAAAGCACTGTATTAACAGCGATCTAAAATAGTCAGAGTAACTATGTTTCTTGCTATTTCGATATTAGATGTCTTCAAATAAATTTAACGACGAATATTTTTGTGGAACATTTCAACTTTCTGTATCTACTTTGTACGTTTCCTTTTCGTCCTTATTTCGAGATGTCAGAAAAATGTGATTTTAATACTTTCAAAAATTTACAAAAATTTTGCTTAGAAAATGTTATTTTGGGTGTTCTAAGACAAGAGATCGTTATCTTTAACTTTCACATTTCATTGTGCCTCTTAACAAAGCACTGTAATTTAAAATAGTCAGTACAAGTTAAATATGTATGTATACTAGACCGGGTCGGTCCCCATACAAAAACATTCAAATTTGCTACAAAAATTATGCTTAGAATATTTATTCGGCGTGTTCTAAGACAAGAAATCGGTATACATTAGACCGGGTCACGAAAAAAAATTTCCAAAGTCGAGGGCAAATCTTAAAGATCACCTCGAGACAACTTAAAAAAAATGTTCCTCCCCTACCAACGGCAAAACAGCCAAAATCGTTTTTTTATCACTGCTTTTTTGTTTGTGGCTCAATCGTTAAATCAAAGGCATCGGTGTATAGGTTCCGACGAGTACTACATTACAGATGTCGCTGGCATACGACATCATCTTGTAATGATGGTCTTATTAAGAGCAATTGCTACCCCTAAAATTTAAAAATATTTTTTCCTAGGATTAAAGCCCTTTAAAAACCAAAAGCATTTTGCTTTGGAATTATACAGTTTTATTCAAAAACAAAAAAGTTACGAATGATGTCGTTTGCATTATTATCGCAAACTATTACATACTTTATAGCGCTGATGCAAAATTTTTATAAAAATGATTCTATACTTTGTAGCTCAAATTGTTCAATAAGTCTTAACGACATAGAAAAAAAATAAAATATATTCTTGAGATAATTAATTTTTAATCTAGTTACCGACGAAATATAATTTTTATTACAAATAAAATCCCAAAAAGAGCAAAGATATGTATGTAATTACAGCAAATTTTGGCGCGACTCATGGTCCGTTCACTACTTTCTAGTTTTGCAATAATTGTTCATTTTGATTAGTCATTCCAAGCGCTGATTCACTTACATTTCGCACAAATGTTCAGTGTTGCAAATTGCATGAAAAAAATACAAGTGCATAATAATGTCTATATTTTATTATTAATACTTCCATTGTGGACCAGATACCTTTATAATATCGTTGCTTGAATATTGGTGACGCTGAATATCTTCATCCGCATGTTTGAAAACACTGTTTGCGCTAAAAAGTATGCAATAACTTGTATTTAATTTTTTTCCTTATCGCTAAGAAGTATGCAATAGTTTTCTATAATAATGCAAACAACAGGAAAAATATTAGTGTTGATGATATTTTTATACGTAACTTTTTTGTTTTTAAATAAAACTATACTTCCAAAGCAAAATGTTCTTGGTTTTTAAAGGACTTTAATTCTGGGAAGTAATATTTTTAAATTTTAGGGGTAGAAATTTCACTAAATGAGGCCATCATTACAATATGATGTCGTATGTCAGCGACATCTATAGGACAAATGTAGTACTCGTCGAGACCTATACACCGATGTCTTGTATGTTTTTTTATTTTAAGCTGTCTCGAGGTGATCTTTAATATTTGCCCTCGACTTTGGAAATTTTTTTTCGTGACCCGGTCTAATGTATACCGATTTCTTGTCTTAGAACACGCCGAATAAAAATTCTAAGCAACATTTGTTGTAGCAAATTTGAATGTTTAAATCCAAATTCAATTCTTTTCGAATTGCGATAAGAGAAAATAATTTCTTTACCCTATTAATTACTAAATGTGTGTCATAGCAAATCGTCGAACAACTCAGTCGACTGTTCCTTGTATCCGAACTTGCCATCACAACTTAAATTGTTGACATCTAGCTAATGTTTATATTTGTAAAAATTCAGCTTAATTCCAAAGTCCCAAATTCCACTGTATTTTATCCAACAGATAATACCTGAAGCAGCAGCGAAGCTGTGGCGCAGGCGCTCAAAGCTAGCATGCGAGTACAACACAAAAAAAAAAACAAATAATTTGCAACTTCTTGGAAATCTTAAGTTATTTATTTTGTATTGCTTGTATACCCCCTTGCCTCTTGTCATAACCCAACATAACCCATTTTACTGAAACCTCGTCTGGTGGAGGCTGGCACCTTTGCTGCTAAATATTTCTATGATTTGAGGGCAAATGGCGGGTTGTTGGAGAGAGCTACGGATCAGTCTACAATGGACAGTAGTTAATGAAAATTAAATAAAACACTTAAGCAGCGTTAAGGCCGTCGTTCGTCGCCTTTATTCTTTTTTTCGGGTTGTACAAATGCAGAGGATTCTTATGCTTGAATTACTTTGTTAAAACTTTTGGTTGGTTTGCTGTGAGTGTCGGCCAGTGAGTTAGGGAGCGAGTGGGGATAGTGAGTGTATCCCGCCGCCATAATGCGCTGCGTGGCCAGGGACCGTGGCCGGCTGTCGTTATCTTGTCATGTCAAAATAAACTTACGAAAAATGTATCGTTTCTGTTGTTGTTGCTGCCGCGGCGTTGTTATTGCTCCAAGTGCAAATGAGAAGCAGAGATGCATACTTATTTTATTGTTCATACATTTTGATGACCATTCCCGTCATTGCGTTGCTGTGCCAACACATGCCTTGTCCCTCGTCACTACCAACGTTACTCCTTGGTCCAGCGCTTTCCTGGGAACTCTTTCATTAGTTTTGGTTTATTGTTGTTGCAGCGAATGCTGCAAAGTTATGTTGTGGGGTTTATTTGTCGAAATTTGCCACAAATGCTTTTAAGAAACTATATTTTCGTTATTGTTTTGTTTTTTGCTTCGTTTTTGTTTAGTTTCATTTTTTATTATTGCTTGAATCATTGTTTAGCTTGCTTCATTGCATTATTTAGCCGTTTTGTTGTTGTTAATGTTTTACTTTGATATTCTTAGTGCCCCATGAAAGGGATATACAATATGAGGCACGAGTTTTATAATATTCGAGTTTAGGGAGAAAGGAACATTTATTGTGAATGATAAGTTGAAAATTAAATTGTCACCAATGTTTACATACGATTTTGTAGTATGTTATATAAATATTAATAGTAGACATATCGGTGTTAAGTAATTACTTCAGCTATTGTTCTTAAATTAAGTTTTAATTAAAAAAAAAATCGTTGAATTTAAACTGTTTATAATGGGTAGAGATTTTTAAATGAAAAAACGATATATGTATATCTCGATTATGCGTAACCATTATTAATCTAATGCTGGAAGGGTTTGGGGTCTGGAAATTTCCAAAACTGGGTGATAGGTTAGTTTATATTTTTATGGTGATCGATGAGGGGAACTATGTATTTAGTCCATTGTGTTACAACAGGCTAACAACACTTAGAGCTAGCCCCACCGGGGAATGCTCCAAAAAGCTCAGAATTTGTTGCATGCTCAGTTGGGTCAAATAATATTGCATTCTGGATGGATTCTTTCACTTCCTTATCAATATCAAGATAGATTCTACAGAAGTATTTTGTTGTAACAGTTAGGCTTACCGCAGTACTATGGACACGGTTAAACTAAGACATTTTCCAGATGATGTGGCACTCTTCGAGTAACGAATGAATGTTGGTGCTACTAGGTAGCTCTCCAAGGTTAGTCAAATCGGGTGTTTCAAATATTAAATGTTCATTAAAAAAAATTTATTCAAAAAATATATTTTTTACATGAAAATAGAAAATTTTTTTGTTTTAAAAAAATTATGAAAAATCTAAAACGGCAAAAATTTTTCAATTTTTTTCCTTTATCACAAAGCCACATGTGGTAGCAAAAAAATGCGATATCGATTATAAAAACCGATTGATTCTCATGGCTCCTTTTTACAGAATTTATGTTTCTAATGGTTGGGGAATTTTTAAATTTGCAACAATATCTTATTTTTTATAAAAGGTACCAGAAGAGGTCGGACGATATAGTCCATATTCATTCCTGAGTGAAATTTCAATAAGCTTATAAGCCTAAAAAATTGCATAAAATGTGTAAATCAGCGTAACTACAAAAGAAAAAACGTATGTAAAACTACGGGTGGGGTAAATGCATCGGTTTTTTCGGTATTTTTCTAATATTAGAAGATAGTTAAAGGTACTAAATTCAAATATCCTCGAGTTGTCCGTTTGTAGGCTATAGAAGAAATAATAACACTGTGCTTGATTTGGAAGCTTTTTTTGTAACAAGCAAAGGACGTAGCTAGTAAACTTAATTTAAATGCGCTAAATTCAGTGGGGCTAACCATTTTTTTAGGTTAGCTCTAAGAAATAGTTACGATTGAATAGTTTGGTTAGAAGTTTATAAAAACACAATTTATTGGGTGAAATTAGAGTGTTCAAAACCGAAACCGAAAACCGTCTAACCGGTTTTTTTCTCCGAAACCGTATGCCGGTTTCTTGAAAAATGCCAATTTCGAATAACCGGTTTAACCGGTTTTTATATGTCGGTTAACAGGTTTTTCAAAAACGAGCATTTCCACTGAACATTGTCAGGTTAGTTCTATGCAAATTGGCACAGAAGGTTGTTTATGCCGACATGATATTCTTTGGGAATTTTTAAGGCATGGTTTCTTTTAAATTGTCTTATGCAGTACCAAAATTTGTTTGGGAAATGCTGCTAGAGGACTGTTTCCTCTCATTTAATTATGATCACCTTACAATAGATGTGAAATCACTAATATATAGTTAGTTGCGATTTAACCATGCAGTGACTGAGAATTCCTCGATATTCATATGAAAAACTTTAAGTGCAGTTATTTACAAAACTAACAGCCTGTCCCATGATGTCGAACGTTAACGTTCGCTTGGGTTTTTTTTGCGATAAACAGCTTATTTGGTAGACATATTTCAGCTGTTTAACCAGCTGTCACCAAGATACAGTTGGTTTCTAATTTTGAAATAGATTGAAATCTTATTTTGAAATGGGAGAGAATCTGCCGATATTCATATGAAACAAAAATTACTAGCTACTAAGCATTCAATTGTAAAAAGGAGTTTAATTTATGAAATCGAACCTTAATTCTAAACCATGCTAAGTGTCTTATTTAAGATTTACAGGAAACTCTTACAAAGTTTGTGAGTAATTGAAATTCCACTTATATGTAAAGTTTAAATTTCCTAACAACTTCTGTCTGGATGAACTAATCATCCTGATTAAAATATGATATAAGTTGAAACAGACTGAATTCAAAAGCTCTTATTATTTTAAAACATGATAAGTTGACAGCATACTTTAGAATCAAGGTACCGATATTTTATGTTTTTATATAAATTCATATTTAATTTTATATTGGGTTTTATTTCACTAATCAAAAAAACCGAACGAAACCGGTTAACTCGGTTTTTTACTAAAGTAGGTATTTGAAAACCGAATTGTTGAGAAAATTTATTTTTCGAATAAACCGAAAACCGGATTCCTGAAAAATTCAAGTATTTGAACACTATAGGTGAAATGCATAATTCTACGGCCGGTTTGAAAAAAAAATAATAAAAACCGAAAATCGAGCAAAATATGTGTGTTTCAAAAACGATTTTTTTCCGATTGTGGGTCCCATACCACATTTTCCAAAAAAGGGTCCACCTAGAAACCGTTTGGTATGAGGGCAAGTGTGGGTACTTAAACGAAAGGTGTTCGTCTCACAATTTCAGCTCTGCCATTATTTTTTTTCGTTCAGGACCTCTAGGACCAACATGGTTCAAAAAATGGGTCCACCTAGAGACCATTGGGTACATAACGGCAGCGATGTATTCGTAAGACAAATACCTTTCGTTTAAATACCCACTCTTGCCCCATACCCAACGGTCCTTAGGTGAAACCTTTTTTTTGGACCCTGTGGGTCTCATATGTCCTATCGGAAAAAAATTGGTTTCTGAAACACCAATATTTTGCTCGATTTTCGGTGTTTTTTTTTAGACCCGGCCATAGAACTATGCATTTTACGCGATAATTTTGTTTTTTTATATATTTTTAACCAAAATTTTCAATCGTAATTATTTCTTAAACAAGAGCTAACCTTAAAAAAATAGTTAGCACCGCTGGATTCATTGTACTCGAATTCGGTTTACTAGCTGGGTGCCCCGCTTGTTACGTTTTTGAACTAGCACAGTGCAATTTTACAAAAATAGGCCATTTTGTATGGAAGACACCAGAGTGAATTCAATGAACGTACAAAACAGATATGTATGTAATACTTTGTGGGTCAATTCGGTCATTTGTATGTGAGCTACCAGAAGGAGTGTGACAAATGTTATGGTTTTTGAGGGTTTGTCTGCTATTATAATGTAATTAAACTGACCAAATTTTAATGTCATCCAGTTTTCCGTTTGAAAGTTATAGGAGAATTATTATTTTTACAAAAAAGGTAATTTTTACAAAAGGTAAGGTTAATGCGTTACACTGTTTCTCAGATTCAGCATTTTCATTATACCATTTTGTTCAGTGATTGTAAATATCCCCAAAAAGGAGAAAATTGTATGGAGGTGAAGGTAGTTTTTGTCCGACCATGACCATCTTAGAACTTAATTTCCGCTTAGAGGAAAGAAGCCTGCATATCAAATTTCAGCTCGATAGCTTTTACGGAAAAATCCCATCCCATTCCGATTTTGTTTGTTGCACAGTGTTAATAATGCAGTCAACTTGACAAAACGAATGATGCATAAGTTCTCATTTTTGGAACACTTTCTCGTGCAATTCTCAAAACTGAGTCCTAAAATCATGTGTTGTACTTATCAAAAATTTTCTTTTATAAATATTTCTTGCTTTACTTTTTACACGGGGGACTTTTTTAATGCTCCAACAATAGTCCGCCATTATGTGAGCATTTCAGTGACCCTAGTAACGTTCCTCCTTAATTTGAATGTCGTGATGGAACCGTTTCCATTGTTCTTCACTCAGATCACCAAGATTTTCAGGGAAACGGTCCAAATGGCTGCGAAGGAAATGTAAATTGATGATCATACTACAACCAATCTTCTGGAAGTGTGACAACATCAGTTCAATACGTTTCGCATAGATTTCATCCTTTTCGTTTCCCAGAAATTTTTGTGCAGTTTGAAGTCATTCGAAGCTTTTTTCAACATCAGTTCTGTAACTATTAAAGGTTTCATTCTTTGTGAGCCTTTGTATTGTGGACCATCAAAAATTGAGGCATTAAGTTTCTCTATTCAAAAATTATAGAACTTTTAGAAATGTATGTTACGGAATTTTGTACAAAATTCCAGTAAAATGCGATGTCACAGTTGGCCTCAAGCAGAACAAATATTTTTGGAACAGTCTACAACTTTGCTTATTAACCCATTAAGGCCCGACCATATTCAGAGAATCGATAGACAAAAATAGATATTATATCTGAAGTCCCCATGGTCTAATTAAGAAAAAAATGTTACCTTAAACTTCCAGGTGCGTAGGAGAGCCAGGGGGGGGTGATGCGAAACGTATCACTGGGCCTTTATAAAAGGAACGTTGAAATAATTACAGAAAATATAAGAAAATAGGAAATACATTATGAAAACAAGAAAAATTATATTTTATTTATGTCGAAAAATATACGATTTATTTACGTTTTTCCAGAAGTTGCAGAAATTTTTCGAAATCCAAAAAAAAATCGCATTGGTAAAATTTTCCCATGAATTTTTCTCAAAGATACACTCGAGTTACAAAGTGGCACCTATGAGCAGTATTGTAGTATAAAATCTAAAGTTTTCGGAAACGTTTTCGCATCGCTAGGCCTTAATGGGTTAACCACAGTTGTAAGTTTCGTGCCAACATTTCCAGCATCCTGCCTATGCGTACGTTTATACTAACTTCGAGTGCGGTTACTGATGCTGCTGATGATGAGGTTGACGATGACACAACATGAAAAGTTAAAATAAGCTGAAAAATATTAAATATACTCCACGGCAAACTTTTGACAGCAAACGTAAATTTGCTCTTTTGCACACTCACATAGCCCCACAATCACCTTCACTCGCACACCTAGTGTCCAACACCACCTCACTTTGCGTATTTTACCTTTTTGCTGCACTTAATTCCTTAAGACAATTTTCAGTTTAACTTGAGCGGCGTCATCGTCGTTGCACGTTGTGCGTCATTGCAACTTGTTATGCGTCCGTCGCAGTTCAATTGCACTCACTCGTTGTCCAAGATTTCTTTGCTGGCAATTAAAATAGGCTAACTTAAGGCTCATAAAGTACATTTTTATGTGTGCGAGTCACAGTGATCCTGGCCATTTGCAACACGCAAATAACCAAGAGAGCTGTACGAGATTACTCGTGTATGTGGCAAGCAAGCAAGCAAGCAAGCAAGCAAGCAATGGGTTTGAAGTGTCCATTTATCGGCTTTGTTAGTTAAGCAAAAAGGCTTGCATATATCATCAAATGTTATGGCCTCTTACAAAATTCATTGTAAAACATTGTATTTAAAGATTCTGTAGAATATTTTTTGTAATCAGGATGCGGGTGGACAACAACAGCATGTGGTGTTGTTGGCAACTATAACATATAATATATAAAATTTTGTACCATCTTTGAAGTTTGTTCTTTACACACATTTTTGGATCACTGTTATGGAACGGAATGCTAATTATGATTTCTTAAACCAAAAAAACTATAAACAGCGGCTGTATTAAAAACTGTTACGAAATAATAAAACTGTTAGGAAAATTGTATATCTACAATGTAATCTTTATTTAGTTACTAATCTACCTAGTTTAATTAATTTAAATTAAGTTACTAATCTACTTTTCTACTTACTGTATTGTATATTATTAAATGATCATCTAATTTGTATTTTTAATGCCAAATAAACTAATATTTTTTACAAATTGAAGTAAAAATAATTTCAAAGAATTTCCCATTTGCACCGCATGCTCCATTTTATGATACTCAAGGCCAAATTTACTTCAAATACATTTTTTGTAGTTAGTCATGCGGAGTATCGATGTATGTTAGTATAACTACCGCAGATAAATGTGCCTTTATACACTTTGCACGCATGTATCTATGTATGTACGTACATATCTCAGCCATTCATATCCATCTGTCTGTTGTTGCTATGGTTCTCTACAGTGCAAACACATCCAACACTCCGACCTAAAACTCCGTCATATGTTTCGGTTTGGCCTCCTGGTCCCCTAGAACCTGTCCATAAAAACAGCATACACACATACACATTCCTTTTGTTTGCCTTCGAATGCCGCAACATTTGCGAAATGGAGTTTGACCAATATTTTAAAGCTGCTTTGGCACAGTTTTACGCTATAGCAACAACAACAACAATTATAATACGTACGAGTATATAATAGCATTTCACAATTTCCGCACTTCTAACTCCATTTGGATGCAAAAAAAAAAAACAGGGGCAAATACTCACATACAAGTGCCATGTTAAGGACAAAGCGGGGAGTAAGGCTTGTTAAAAAATAAAACATAAAGACAACATAAAATATGCGATCTGATACGAAACTGGTATGATAAGTCAGGCACTTCCTATTCAAATTCGGCAATTTTCTGAAAATTTATATTTTCTCTTGTTTTTTTTTTGTTGATCTGTATGTGTAAATAATGATGTATTTTCATTGTTCGGTATAAAATCTATTCTATATATGCTAATAATGTTGACAGCTGGCAGGGCAGATAGCTATTTCGAAGGTTGCCAAACCATCTTTATCAGTACCCGTTTGCTGTGACTTCTCCACTCATTATCACAACCTTAAGTGTTTAAATTGCATAGAATTGTTTTTGGCAACAAATGCCAACCCAGTGTACCTCCCGTGTATATATGCTCTTGTTTTATTTTCTATGCAATTTTGTCCGATGGACAAAGCATAGACAAGAGCTTGTGTGGATTATGTTGCCGTGTGGTCTTCGTTGATACCATTTTCGCACCGGTGTGTGTGAGCTTCACATTGATTTCTTAAAGTTTATAACACTTAAGGTTGTGATAATGAGTGGAGAAGTCACAGCAAACGGGTACTGGTGATGATGGTTTGGCAACCATCGAAATAGCTATCTGCCCTGCCAGCAGTCAACATAATCCATTTCACACAACTCTTGTAAAACAAATTTTATTAGCAATAATAGAATAGATCTTGAACCGAACAATGAAAATTTATATATTCGATAAATTTTTGAATTAAACCTTTTAAAATTATAAAATATTTTACTTTAAAATATTTTGTATTTATAGGTGAACCTTAAAAAACCGAGAAGTTTATCACACCCATTAAGATGATTTTTGTTAAGATTTTTGTGCGATTTAATTAGAGGCAAATTAATGAATGATATTTCAAACCACTGTAAATGGAATTAAAGGTTTTGTTACTGAGGTCAAATGCTATTGTTTGATATTTGTTTCGTTAACCTCCTAGACAATAACCCGCAAATTATTGCATAGTGTAGGTCATTTTGTATGGGAGGTAGGAGGAGGGGTCCACAGACATAGCCATACTCATTCCTGGGTCATTATAAGCGTACAAATTACGCAAAATTTGACTGAATTCAGTATACTTACAAAAAAGATATGTATGTAAAACTATGAGGTTGAGTTCGGTCAATTTTTTGGGAGGGCCAGAAGGGTTGTGTCAAAGAGTAAAGTTTTCTGAGGCTTTGCCTCCGATCACAGGATAAATTCACTGATGAAGTTTCATTCTCTCCCAGGTGCCAGTTAAAAACTTATGAGAAATATTAATTTTTCAAAAATAAGTGATTTTTAATGGGAGGCACCAGAAGGGGCCAACCGATATAGTCTAAATGCTGTCCTCAGTCAAATTTTTATATGAATTCAGTGTACTTACAAAAAAGATATGTATGTTAAACTATTTGGGTTAATTCGGTCATTTGTATGGGAGGTACCAGAAGGGATGGGGCGGAGGTTTCAGTTTTCTTAGAGTTAATGTACTATTACAAGATAATTAAGCTGACCAAATTCAAATATCCTCCAGTTGTAGGTTTGGAAGTTATGGGAAATATATTAATTTTCCAAAAAAAGGTAATTTTGTATGGGAGGTACCACAAGGGGTGGGGATGTTCTGCCCATTTGCAATCCCATTACTTCATTGTGAAAAATATTAATACTGGTAAATTTTCATAGCGACAAGTTAAGGTTTACTCGAGTTTTCCTGCTCACCAGTCATCCAGCCAGCTAGATGGACAGACGGACATAGCCCGATAGTCTTAAAAATCCCTGAAACGAATTTAGTCTTAAGATATTTGGGGATGAGGGTATATATCATTTGATACGGAAAAGTGTAACGCATTAAAGGATACAAGTAAGACCCCAAGTATTTTAAGACCGTCTGCCTGACTGGCTGGTGAGCAGGATAACTCGAGTAACCTTAACGGACCGGTATGAAAATTTACTAGTATTAATATTTTTCGAATCGAACTATTTGTATTGTAAATGGGCAGAATAGCCCCACCCCTTCTGGTACCTCCCATACAAAATTACCTATTTTTGGATAATTAATATTTTTAGATAACTTCCAAACAGATGACCGGGAATATTACAATTTGGTCAGTTAATTTATCTTGCAAAAGTAGACAAACCCTAAGAAAACCGAAACATTTGCCACACACCCTTCTGGTACCATACAAATGACCGAATTGACTTTCATAGTTTAATATACATATCTTTTTGGTAAGAACACTAAATTCACTTAAATTTTGCGTAAGATGTTCGCTTATGACAGTTAGACTCAGGAATGAATATGGACTATATCGGTTAACCCCTTCTGGTACCTCTTATTCAAAATGACATATTTTTGAAAAATTAATATTTCTCCTATAACTTCCAAACGGACACTTGTAGAGTAATGCAAATTGGTCGCATATTTTAAAAACTCAGGAAACCCAACATTTTGACAAACCCCTTTCTGGTACCACCCACATAAATAAACGATATTGCCGCTTTTACATGCATATCACTTTTGTATGTACACTGAATTCAGTCAAATTTTGCCAAGGTAAGCGTTTTTTGAACGGGTAATCGAAAGAAGACTTTCCGACATTTTGTACTAATGAAAGAACAGCTCGGAGGAAACTGAGGCTACATTATTTTCTTGCATTAATAAAACTGTGACACAAAATTTAACTTTCTGAATCGGAATGGGATGAAACCAAAAATAAATGAAAGTATACATTTCGCATAAGGGTTTTTTTAATTTAGTGTGAGATTTTTTTTACACGCATTTGAAGTTGGTTATTTTGGAATGCTGACTAACAAGAAAAAATAATGGAAATAACACATAATTATTTTTATTATCAAGGAAAGTTGTGCATTTTTGATATTTATTTTGATTTTTGAGCGCCGCCAGAGGGCATTTTCTGGTTAGATCTCATTTTTTTGTCTGTTCTCGCGACTTCAGCTGTTGATTAAGAGCTATCGAGCAGAAATTTTGTATTCAAGCTTCTATCCTCTAAGCGGAGATTAAGTTCTAAGAAAGGCATGATCGGACAAAAGCTACTCCCACCTCCCATACAAATTGTACTTTTTTTGGGGTCAGATTAAGAGATTAAGAGATATGGAGCTGAAATTTGGTATACAAACTTCTATCCTCTTAGCGGAAGTTAGGTTCTAAGGTGGGCATGATCGGACAAAAAATACTACCACCTCCCATACAAACCCCCCTTTTTGGGGGATGTCAGTCTATTTGCCCTCGCTATTACAACCGTAGATTAAAAGCTATCGAACTGAAATTTGGTATGCGAATTTCTAACCTCTAAGAGGAAAGGTTGCTCGACAACTTGAGTGTCGCTTGTCTTTTAAAGAAAGAGCCCGCCATTACCTGCACTGTTGTCGCGTGTACTAAACATTGTGCTTGGCCGGTCAAAAACACAATAAATCTTTATTATTAGTTTATTTTACCACTGCTCCTTAGGATAACAATTAGGGATGTAACGAACGTTCGCATGCGCATATATTATTCGCATTGTTTTGTACATTCGCTTTCGCATTCGCAGTCGTATAAATATATATTTCAATATTCGCATTCGCATTCGCTTTCGCAAAAAAAATATTCCAATATTCGCATTCGCATTCATACAAGTAATAGTAATAGTGAGACTGATGACGATATTCAAGAGATCACGTTTTCAGTCTCTTGTGCAAAAAAAAATGTTAGCTGAATACAATAAAGAGAAAAAAAATTCATATTTCAGAAGATCCTTTATTGTGGTGGAAACGAAACAGCTCGAAATACCAGTTCTTAAGCTGCGTCTTCGGGAATTGTTCCCAGCGAACAGTTTAGTAGAGCCGGAATTATCTATGATCCACTAAGAACTAGATTGCATAGCGAAAAAGCAGCGAAACTTCTTTTTGTTAAATACAACTTGGCTCTACTAAACTTTGAATGCTGAATATGTCAAAGTTTTCGAAAGTAAATAAAATTATTGTTTAGTTACCTTAAATGCTGAATTTCTGAGAATTATATATATTTTTGTTTTTGTTTTACTTTGAAATCAATATTTTATGCTTAATTACTTTACTGGAATACATACTTTTATTTGAAAAGGCAGATAGTACGAATGATACTAATTATTCGTTAACGTAAACCATTTTTTGCCATTCGCTAAACAATTTTAGAATATTCACTTTCGCATTCGCAAAAAATTATTAGTATTCGCATTTGCATTCGGATTCGCAAAAACCAAAAATAAGTATTCGCATTCGCAATTGCTTTCGCAAAAAAAAATATTCCAATATTTGCATTCGCATTCGCTAAAGCACATTCGTCACATCCCTAATAACAATGTCCAGCTTTCTACCAACAATAACGGTGATAATAATGTGCTATGTAATGGTTGCTTCAATTCCACATTTTGTATTTTAAATGATGTTATATGGCTGCTAATGTCGTAGCTAATTTTACTTGTCTCCGCATTTAAGAAAACTTTAATTTTAGAAAACGAAAAGTAGCCACAATACGCCAGCAAACATTGCGTCTACTTGGACCAAAACATTATTGCCAATGTGGAAAACCACAAACAGTATGGTATAACTTGAAACATTCTCCCTTAGTTGGCAACATGACTGATGCTAACGTCAGGAACATAAAAGTTGTTTTCGAGTGGTTTTGTTAGAAAAACGAAGGAAAGGAATTCGTAGAGAGCACGGATGTGAAAGAGAACATTCAACGGGAGAAAAACAACTGTCATTCTACAGTCAAACCTGGAGTTAAGACCACAGACAAATTTTGCTCGTTTTGGGACGGTTCCTAGATAAATATGAGTTTTACCTTTTTTCCATTAACGTTGTTTACACAAAGAACAACTGGTTTGTCCTTTTTAAATGTTGACTACATTTTTGAAACATTTATTGCAATATTCGGCGTTTGTGTAGCTGTATAAAAAAGTCGTAACCTCTTTCCATAACATAGTTTACTGACTGACATAGACTAAAATATGGGGCATTGCACATGCAGTGCTTCCATTAATATTGGAATATTTTTTTTTAATACGTACTATTCAATAATAATTTATGGACTACTGGGCATAAAATGATAAAGTGAACAACATTGCAGGCGCAAGATCTTTTTTTCCAGGGTAGTCAATGAGCACTGTGACACATTAGTCTTTTAGACATAAAGCAATATAAAGCCCCAAAAATGGGGTTTTATTTCGTTATGAAACAAAGCCCCAATATCAAGAATGAAATAAGACCCCAACTAAATGTAAAAACACCCCAATTCATAAATGAAATAATGCCCCATTTTTGGGGCAAGTCTTCAAGTAATAAAAAGGCTAGGTACGTGTGGTAGGGGTAGTAGAAGTGGTAAAGAAAGGGGGGGGGGGAGCCGACGCCTCCACCGCATTCGTCTTTTAATAATGCCAGAGAGTGAAAGTTGCCAAGTTGACTACGACGTATTTCACTTTCGAAATTTGGGGCTTTATTTCATACCGTAATAAGGCCAAAAAAATGAAATAACACCGTAAATGTCACTGTTGTTGTTTTCTGAAAAAATTTTTGGGGCTTTATTTAATTTTTTTAGGGCCTTATTTCATAGAGCCGTCAGTAATATTTAACTAAAATTAATGAATTCCAAATAGAGATCACATATTACTTTACCTCAGTTTTTTTTACGAGTTTACTATATTAGTATCCAGAATGTGAACAAACAATTGGGGAACAGCTCATACATCAAAACTCTCTAACGTCTACCACCCGGCTCCTGTGTGGCCATTTCAATAAGTACTCGCCCCGTACATAAAATTCGCGATTCATTTGGTGTTTTTTTGTTTTGCCGGTCTGAAGTACATTGAAACGCTTTTTATTCGGGAATTGCTGGCGCATCTCATCATTTGTCCGCATATTTGTTATGGCAACCGCAATTCTCAGAATTGTGGTTTTATTTCAGCAACACGAAAGTAGTACAATATTTTAAGGGTTAAATTTTGTGTATTACCTGCAAATATGTTTTTGTTTTGGTTCGCATCACTCTTGTTTGCGGGTAAAGAGGTAATACGCCATATTTTTAATTGCATGTTCTGCGTAAAGAGCAAAATGGTTTTGGAAACGATTTTGGACATGGTGTTGTTTGGATGTTCTGCCAAATGCGAGAACGCGAGCGAGTATTTATTAGTGGAGTTGCGAGTACCGAGAAAAGATAAAATATGTTAGAAACGATGAATGTCATCATTGGATAATTTATGAATTTCCGGAGAATTGAAGTGTTATTTCTGAAATTGATTTTGATATATTATTGGACAGTTTATAGTCCCCTCAAGAATGTAAGTAGTGTTTGTGACGAACATTGTTATGATGTCATGCAATTCTCACTACTTTTTCTAACTGGATTGGATAGGTAGGGTTAAGAATGTAAAGAAGTCAGTTATATTATTAACCAAATGTGTTAGTTTGAGCACTCATGGCAGCAATACATATTTGCAATATGTATTTTGATCTTTACCATTATTTAAATTGTTATAGGCTAGACATCGGACAACAAATTGTTATCGATACTTAAAATTAATAACGAAACAATGGCTGAATCCAGTTAGGTTAGGTCAGTTGCCTTCAGCATAGCTCACTTGGATCTTAGTATATGTCCGTTTGTGATACCATTTTAAATGCTCGCACAAATTAATCCTACTCAATTTGATCAACTTCGCTCTGAAGACATTTTGTTGCTCCGATAAAGGCATGGATGTTCCTCTCTACGACTATTCTAATGATCGCTATATCGGCCTGAACTATGCTACATTGATTCTTTAGCCTAATCGACAGTTCCAAATTCACCTCCTCCGAAAAGATTCCACGGCCCGCTCTTTCTCTCAATATGATGTCATCTTCCCCGAAGTGTAGGGCATTATCATTAGTATTATAATAGTAGATTCTGTCATTGATATTTCTTATAAAACCCGGATCGAAAACAGATTTTGGTGATGTGAAAGGAAAGGAAGATAGGCTAATCATTGTAAAATCCATGACCTCAGTATGGGATGCCTTTCCCCCTTAAGCGATAAATACAATTATGTAGGTTGTTCACATCATTGGAATGTGTGACAGCTGCAGACAGGCTCTGAAGATTGTGAGAAAACAGGACTTCAATACGTCTATGTTCTTTCGTAGGTACGCGGGAAAATACCATTTGGTCCCGGAGATTTGAATCCAGTAAGGTTTAGTGGAATCGACTGATGCTACTTCTTGTTTACCATTTTTACTATCCTTTGTCGGAAATCCTCTTTATGTTATATTCGCTTCTATGAAATGTGTTACCCTTCGACTGAAACCCGTGTTTATTTTTTAATATTAATCAGAGACCGTAACTCTTATAACTTTTATTTATAAAAGTACCTCTGTAAGAGTTATTTTCTGATTTTTATTATATCTCTCCGAACATAAGACTTATTTTTGATTTATATTTTAAAAGTCCCAAAATAACAATTATTTCTGATTTATATTTTATCGCTCAGAAATAAGAGTTATTTTTGATTTCTATTTTAAAAGTCCCACAATAATAACACTATGCAACAAATGACGACTTTTTGAAAAATACAAAAACGGGATAATATAGGTTCGATTCTACTATCGAAGGCTAATAAAACCCTATACTCAGTTTGGTGAGATTGGTGACCAATTTTTTTTTATGGGCCCCTAAAGATTCTCAAAATCAGTGAGCCCCATGAAAAAAGGTGTCATCAGTTTTCGTCCAACAGCTTACTCAAACTTCGTGATAGCGCTAAACTGTATTCGGCAATAATGTAGCTAAGAGTTTTGCGCACTAACTTTACTAACAAATTATATCAAAAAGGTTGGTTATTCCTGCCCTTTTTTAAAAAAAATTTAAGAAGAATTTATTATTTTTTCACTTTTTTGAGCATTACTTTGAGGGAGTCCACATTTTTCTCTAACACTGTTCGCCAAAATTGTAGCCCTGGTAAAGATAAACAACTTTCGTGAACATATCAATCCAATCTGAACGTGTCTAGGCAACCTAAGTAGCTCATAAAGTCCACGTTGATACCGGTTTTTCGAACCTTTACGCACTTATAATTCAGTAACGTGGCTGAATATCAAGCGATTTTAAATTTCTCAGTGGATTGAGAAAGAAGAGACTGCGGCCTTTCCAACCATATATATAGTTATACTGGTAACTTGCCATATCTGTTTGTTTTTTGCCTCGAAATTTCAAACTTTTGTAATTTTTTCACTTTTTTTAACTTTGATGAAGTTTGTAGCCCCTATTTTATAAGGACACCCTAATGTTTACTACTTTATTCAGAAATTGCACGCTTTCACGAGTTAAATGCATACTTGTTTTTAAAAATCTGTTAACAAATCGTCGTTCCGAAGTTATCTTCACGTATCTCCAGAAAATCTTTTTGTGGGAAATTGGTTCTAAAGTTTCAAAACTTAATACTAAAAAAGTTGTGTGAAAAAAGTATTCCAATATTTTTGTCAGAAGTAGTGCTTGAAATTCTACATATATTAGTGTAAAAAAAAACAAAGCCATGGAAACTATTTTCCGAGTTATAGCTATTTTTACATCAAATTATTTAGTCACATTTTGTTGTATACGCCACTTTTTGGGAAATATTTGTTTTTTTATGGCACATACGTGAAAATAACATGAAAACCCGCGTTCATATGTTTTTACTCCGAAATTATCTTCACGTATATCCACTATACATTCAGTAAGTTGCAAGTAGGCAATTGATCAATAACAACGTGAAACATTTGCGCATTCTGTACAACGTGGTACTAAATTTTACCGAAATGGGTTATAAAGTCATTAGAATAGAAATATAAATGTATCGTCATAATTTTAGAGGAGAAGCAAAAAACTTTATAACATGAAAAGTATTAAATTTTTGGACACGAATTACTCACGGATTCGCTTAAGATCAACAATATATTACAATATATTACAAAGTTATGTTTGTTTGTCTTTTTTGATTGTTTATGCAATAAAACCGTTATTTTTGGAACTTTGACGGGACGTGTAGAATCGCCTAGTATGCCATATTCAATCCAAAAAAGAATTTTTATTTTTTTGAATTTATGGTTTTTGCATTTCCATTGATGGTATGTCGAATTGTTAATTGTTTATTTCGAAAAATTTTATTGATAACACACTGCTAGAGTATGGAAAAAAATTAAGGAAATTGTAGGAGTGACATGTTGTAAGTGTGATTAAGAACAACATGTATCTGTAACCCATATTTCGATAACACCCTCAAAAACCTGAATTACGGGTAAAAACCCGGTCTCCACTTCAGGGCTTATAACTCAGTCAATTTTTAACCGTGTTTAGTTGCTTTAATGGTCTGAAAAGAAGAAGAGACTACTGTCTTTCAAACGATGTATATATTTAAATAAATAACTTGTCAGATATGTCTGTGTTTGCCTTGAAACCGCAAACTTGTAGGATTTGAAAGTGACGTTCTTCGAAAAACTTCAATAATTTAACCACTGTGTAAACAATTTTATGGGCAAATATGCGTTGTACTCGTAAATGAATGCAATTTCTTAATAAAATAATAAACATTAGAGAATCCTAATAAAATATAGGATAAAAACTTCTTCTAACTTAAAAAATAGTGAAAAATCCAACAAGTTTGCGGTATCAGGGCAAAAACAGACATATATGACAAGTTATCTATATAAATATATGTATTGATGCAAAGGCCGAGTCTTTTCTTTCCAAAACCATTAAGAAATCTAACTTTGGTTAGGAGTTGACTGAGTTATAAGCCTTCAAGTGAGGAAAGTAATGAAGAGTCGGTATTTTTTCCCGTAAGTCAGGATTTTTGTAGTTTAGGGAACTTTGGTATACAGGTTATTGTTGTACTCGATATGACATACAACTTGCACTATTTTACGTTCTAAGTTCTCATTGACTGTAGCACGGTGTAATTTATTTTTCAAAATATGTCACATTTTTCTGGCACATACGTGAAGATAACTTATTTTTTTTATAATTCGAAATTTTCATATATTTTTTATTGTATATCCACAACAATGGTTCATACGGCATCATAACGCAAAAATTTTTTCCCAAAAGTGGATATACAACAAAACGGCTGCTCAATATCTCAGAAACTATAAGAGGTAAGGACCTGGTTATTAAACAGATCGATAGATCTAACAAATTTATTCAAGGAAATGATCTTATCTCAATTTTTTTGATTTTGTGATATACGTGAAGATAACTTCGGAACGACGAAATAGTTAAGTTATTCATGTTTTCCGAGGGACGCAACTTTCATATTCTATGCTAAAATCAAAGTTGAAGTAATTAACAACAACACCAAAACAATGCTTCTTCTTCAACTCTTTTATTTATGTATAGGATATGAAAGTTGCGTCCCTCGGAAAACATAAATGACATGAATAACTTAACTATTAACCTATACTGTCATGTTCTTGTATTTTTTTCACTGTTGCACTGTGTAATTATTGAAGACTTTTTGAAATAGAAATCAAAAATAAAAATCATTCAATGAGTTTTTCAAATCAAAATCGAAAATTAAAATCAGCCTGAGACTTATATTTTTTCTGATGAAATATAAAACTCACTTGAAGACTTTTAATATTTGTTTGTTCAAATAAAAGTCTTTTGGTTCAATCTATATGCAAACAATATTTATATTCTGGCCAAAATAATTACAATTGTGGGACGTCAGACCATATTTAACTCATAGCTACACAATGCAACGAGACAACGATGTTTTTTACCATCACCCTTAGGGATGAAGGTATATGTATATCATTTGTTACAAATAAAAGTTTAACGCATTAAAGGAAACGTGTTTGACCCCAAGTATCTTAAGATCAAATTGTTTCAGGACTTCTTAAGACCATTGAGCCATGTCCGTCTGTTTGGCTGGCTGGATGGGTCGTGGGCAGGATAACTCGAGTAAACTTTAACTGATCCTTATGAAAATGTGCCAGCATTTTTAAGTTAAGTAGACAAACCCATAGATAACCGAACCGAACCATTTGGTCATTCTTGTACCTTCCATATGAATGACCAAATTTGTTCCTTAGTTCTGCAGGCATATCTTTTCTGTAATTAGAGTAAATTGTGTCAAATTTTGGACAAGGTAGTTGAATAATGGTTGAATATAAACCTATTTTGAATTTTTCTGTGTATTTGGAAAGGAGAGACTATGGACTTTCCAAATCTATATATATGTAGGTAACTTGTCATAAACTTTTTTTTTTTAATTCTGAAGAAGTTTTTAGCCAAAACCTTTTTACATTATCCTAATGTTTATTATATTATTCAGAAAGTGCACACTGTCATGAGTAAAACGCATACTAGTTTATAAAAATCGGTTAACAAATCGTTAAGTTATTCATAATTTTCAAGGAACCTGGGGGATAATTTCATTTGGTCGGAAAAAAAGGCGATCTAACCCAAAAATATGTAAAAAAGATTCCTCTGGCGTTTAAAATAAATGTCAAAAATGGATTCCTCGACCCCAAAAACAGTAAGATACCTATAATATTATTTAAGATTTTTGTTTAAATTAACAAGAATCCCATTCAAAATGACCCAATGCCCAGAAATAGTTAATTTCTATGCATAAAGACTTTTTGAAAGCATATCCAGCTCACTAGCAATTTCTTCACTTGACTGCAACTTCACCACCGATTAATTTTATATTTAAAATCCCTTCTATAAATTAATAAACACAATCGGACGGACAATCGGATGAAAACTGTATGTGCATGGATATAGCTTCTTATAACGTAATGTACTAAGTATATTAGAGCGTTGTATTGGAACAAAAGACAATATTATGCATTACAAATGATTATTGGTTGAATAAAGAATCAGCTTCAAAGGACAAGAGTTCTATAAAGATTTCTACAGTACCTCTGAGCATCCCAATGAAGGTATGACGCTCTTGTGAAACGATCTTTTGGGATTAACGCGAATAACGTCTTCAAACTAAAAGACCGGCAAATACTTAAGATTGATAAAGCATGCATTTGGTTGCATTTGCGAACTTGTAAAACTGTGTTGCGTGAGATCCCAGCAAAAAATTTTCTGCAATGTGGAAGCAGTAGATATATTGCTTCCATACCGGATGCACTACTTTTATGCGCTGCCTTTTAACGCAGAACATTGCGCATTTTTTCCTTAACTAAGTAAGGGAGATAAATGAATACTCACTTACCTGATAGCTGAAATGTACGCAGATATTTAAGGCAGTTATGAAAAGCATTCTATCAAGAATGAAACAGAAACGATATTTGAATGCAGTAATTAGTGCTGATTTTGGTGCAATCACGTAAGAGAGCTTTGTTCTACTGCAATCCATCTCGCTTACTAAGTTGCAATGATGTATATCAGCATTGTTTTTGTTTTTTTTCAACGATCTTTACCGATATTACACGACTAGAAAGTATTATTTACGACGAAGAGTTGCGTAATACAAAAACCCAATCAGTTTGTTCTTAGTCATAATAGTGAGCGGGTGTATCCACGCAAGTTTGTTATATTAAGAAATAACTGTTAATTAATTAACTGTTTATTAATTTTGTTTAAGTTAATTGCTAGATAATTAAGATTGCTTCCATGTTTTACTAACCTAATATCATGTAAGCTTTCTTATTATTAGCAGACTTTTTTTACAATATTCATTTAGGTATAATTGACGTGTGTGCTTCTTGCTGAATAAGCACTTTTTGCGCTGCAAATACGAAAGCACTTTTATAACAACATGATTTCATTACATTTCAGTTGCAATAATTTCACACCATTCAAGTTGCTATTATAGAAGCGCAGTTTTGGATACATAAATCATGCGCATTTAAGTGGGACATTTCTTTACAAAATCATTAATGAATACAGCGCTATGGTAAGCGCTAACCCCTTCGGCCTTCCTTTGCTTAATTGCAGAAAAGCAAGCAGGTTTTTTGCTGGGATGGTACACACCCGCTAATTAGATACTTTTTTTCGAGGTTATACAATTTTGCACCCTTTTTTGCCATGTTTAACTCACAGTTCGCGAACTATAAGTGAACACTTAGTCCAATTATTTTTAGCTAAACTCCCTCATATCGTCGAGCTGATCAAAATCATATATACATTTATTTTATTACAAAAAACAATAATGCCGATATCAGCAAAAGACTTTTATTTCAGGCCTGAAAAAATAACAATCATTAGGTGAGTTTTAAATTTTGTTTGGAAAAATATAAGTCTTTGATTGATTTTTATTTTTCGTTTGGCAAAATAAAACTCACTTCGTAATTTTTATTTCAAAAAGTTTTCAATAACACTTACTCAAAGACTCAAAAAATTAAAATCAACAATAACTTATTTATTGAGGAATAGAATATAAATCAAAAATAAGTGTTATTTGGGACTTTTATAATAAAAATCACAAACTAAAAGTTTATTGCGAAATTCTACAGAGGGAGTAAAAACCAATGTATTGGTGTATTTAAAATAATTTTGGCACATTTCCTTCACATTGATTTTTTTAGTTGTAAAATCGATCAATAACAGTTATCTTCGGTCCCTGATATTAATATAATATAATATCGCAGTCGAATTTTAATAAATGACTATATTCGCCGTTTAGTTTAGTTCAGCGATGGGAATTCAATAGCCTCACGATTCCGGTAATAATCTCAGACAGACTCGATCAAAAGAAATCGCCAAAGTTTTGACATCAAAGCTTATGTAGGTACACGATAGCAATTAACAATTCCGTTTTTTTTTCAAAACTTAAATGCCATAGTTTAAGATATTTCGAGCTGTTATTTGTTATGCTTGCTTCTATTATCCCCCCTCCCATACAAATTCCCATGTTTGTCCCCGCGATTGCAGCCGTCATTTAAAATTTATCGAGCTAAGATATGGTATGCAAGATTCTATCCTTTAAGCCAAACAAGATCACACAAAAACTACTTCCCAAACAAACTCTTCCTTCTTGGGGGTTAAAAAATTCATAGAAGAATTCTGAACGCATGTTCAGCTCAGGTTTTATGGTAAAAGAAAGGACCACTTTGGTATTTATGGGCACCCAAGAAATGCAGATTGAAACCTACCATCTGTTTATCGACTACAAAACTTACTTCGACAGTCCGATATGACAAAAACTTTGGATGTTATTGCTGTGTTTGACAGAGCCATTTTCTACCAAGCGAGGCTTCTGACAAGATGATAGTCTGACATGCGATCTCTTTAACATCATAATGGATGTGATCATATGCGGAACCATCTGTAATAAACGCCATATGCTGCTAGCATATGCCACTATAGAGATATCACTGGCCGATGACTGAGGGATGTTACTGCGGCCTTCTCAAGCTTTGAGAAGCAGTCGGTTAATGCGGGTCCGGCAATAAATGAGGATGAAACCAAGTTATTTGTTTTAACGAACAAAGAGTCAACTCATTTGGGATGCGAAGTGACGTTGATATCTATATCTTTGAAGTGGTAGATGAGTTTGTCTGCCTTGTCTCTGACTCATTCAAACTTAACAATTTCAGTCTGGAAATCAAGAGATAAGAATTGGTCGCGAGCCGCTGCTACTATGGGCTAAGCAAGCGATGAAACGGCAAAGCCGTCTCTCAACGAACAAAGATCCAACTCTACCAGACACTGATCCCACCTATCGTGCTTTTCAGCGAAGAATCCTAGTTAATGACACAAGATCAATCTACCATGGGAGTCTTTGAGAGAAAAATACTTCGCAAAATATTTGAATCCATCATCGGATAAAAATGCTCCAGTTCGAAAAATTTCGACAATAAAGTTGATAGGCGGCGCAGGAGGAAGTAACAAAATCTCCGTTTGATAGACCAAGTGAAAGAGTAGTTATCTAAACCTCGTGTGACGAATTGTTTACGGAGCGCAAAATATCGGAGTGCTTTAACTTCTTTTCAATACAAAATTGAGCCCATTCACCGAACACAGGACTCAATTGATGGTTGGTTTTAATTCTTGCGCCAATTGGACTTATATGGATATAGACAAAAATATATTCAAAAAAATTTCCAAATAGTGGACTGAGTTGCTGAGAAAGGCGTCGGATAGATAAATTCGAGTGCTCTGCCACACTGGCGTCTACAGCGGCGGTGGCTTCTACAGTACGCACGGGTGAATATTATTCAAAAGTGTAGAATTGGTCATGAGTCGATCCATAGCATTGCGTATTTGCCGCTCAGATGGTAGATTATGTGTACAGTTAACTTGACAAAGTACAACAAAAGTTTAGCTAACAGCGAATTTGGGAAATAAATTTCCACGATTTGTAAACATTGTTATGGCATCTTGCATGGTGATTTGCCAAAGTTTACTCCCGTTTTCAAGTAACATTGATCACTAAGGATATGCTCATTTACATGTAATTTATATTAAGGAACAAACTCGAAAATTAAACAATTTTTATAAAATTAAAACCAAGACGAGTTTAAACGTCAGTTTCTAATCCACTTCTCGGAAGTTGCTGCCTACAAAACTCTAGGTCCACCGATCAAGAAAATGTAGATGACTGTGACAGGGTTCGAGCACAGGTTACCAGCAAGAAAGTCACGTGTTCTAACCATAACCCCAAGATCGGCCCTTAATTTAAGTTCTGTTCACATTTTTAAAGACTATCAAACCAATTACTTCATATATTCCATATTCGGCACTTTTAGTTCTATTCAAAATTAAGGCAAAGAGCACATCAAGTTCTCTTTAAATAATTTATACTCTACAACTTCACTAAGATCAATGTGTCTAGGATTGATTCATACCATCGCCACAGTAATACCAAAGCCAACAGTGCGCTTACATGCGAGTATATACCAATCCCAACCACATGTACATTGTTGATAAATTCGTATCACTTAAATGGCGACCTTGAATGCCACATCCGAACCCACTGAGTAGTGCACTGATTAATTATCGTCATCTGTTAAGAGGTCTTTTTGTAAAACCATTTAATACGCAACTATTTTGAGAGAGAACCTGAACGAATAAAAGGATTTAATTTATTAAACAGAAGTAAATGTACTACAGCCAACAACAATGCCCGTGTTGTTACTGTTGTTGTTGCATTAAATCGATTCCGAGGAGTTAAATTTGCAGGCCAAAACTTCTTTAATTTCTTAACTCGTCAATCATTTCGGACAGCCTCTTCAACTCATCATTGCAGGAGATGAAATGAACTGACCGTATGGCTGTCTGTCTGTCTGTCTGGGTGTCTGAAGGCAGAGTAAGAGTGATATTTTATTGGTTTCGGTTGGACGCTGGGTCGGTGGTTTCATAATGAATACGAACGAGTAACACAATTTGCAATATCATTGTTGGTCATATGAGTACGTCCACAAATGAAATAATTACTTTTTCTTGCGATTTGAATAGGGGAGAACACAATTGGTATGATGAAGTGACGAGAATTGCTGAGTGGTGTCATTATCTGTAATGACATAACTATCGAAGAAATATGAAATCTACTACTGCTTATTTGGAAATCATATTTATTTAGTTATTGCCTCTTCTGGTATATGCAAGTCAGATGTACTCCTTACCTCGAAAGAAGATTTTGACTTCTGCAACTTTCGATGCCAGTTCCAAATTTACAGGTGGCATAAAATGGGGCCAAGTTTGTTGCAAAAAATTCTATAAATAAGACAACAAATCTTTCAATATGTAGGTTAGGTTAGATTAATTTGGCAGGATAATTCAGTATGGCTCACTTGAGTCCTTCTAAGTATGTAACAAATTGTTTAATAACAATTTTAACTTATGTTCCAATTGTAATGTACTCATAAATAAAAAATGCTATACAGTATTAGATTTTCCCAGCTTCAAGCTATTGGCTACTATTTTATTTGGCGTCTGGGTGCATGGAGATTGACCACACTTCATATATTACCACGTCAGTTCTAAAAAAGACGAACAATTTGATATTAATAATACTTTAGTATTAGTCACATTGCAATGCTGGTAAAAATTATTCGTTTAAAACATCATAATGTCAGCTTCTTATACATAGGTGATTATCTGAAATGCATGTGTATATGTATCTCTATAGTTGTAGTATATCTCTATATTTTGTCTAACCAAACCGGGCTGCCCTATATACTAACTGAACGTTTTGAGAATTCTTCTGGTAACCATTGTAAACGGTTAAGCAGATATTTTAGTTTATTATTTTGTTTGGTTTGACGGTCTTAAGACAGTTTCAAAAAAATATTCTACATAAAGAGAAAAACCACAATAACAAAACACACTCTAGACTCGCTTCGCAATGCATTCGTACCTGCCCCGAGCAATAAGCCTGCGCAAAAGATTTGTTAAAGCTTAAATGTACTGCAATGAAATGGACTGATTGTTTACCAGCCCCTGGCATATACTCATATCTACATATGTACTTTCATATATTTTGTTATAAACAGAGGTAGTGTCTCGGTACATTGAACATGTATGTATAAAGTATAAGTAGATACGTACAAATGAATATCCTTAGTCATTTACAATAATGCAATTCAAGTCATCATCACCATCACCATCAGTGCTTTGAGAAGGCATCGTCGTCGTCAACGTCACCATCACCGCCACCGTCGCCATCTCCATCGCTATCGCCGTCATTCACACTGCCATCATTGTCGTCGTCGTCATCATCATCATCATCGTTACCAACCCCATCAACATCGTCGCTGGCATCTCCACCTTTATCGCGCTGATGTACGAGCCCCATTGAGTACCGGCATAAGGAGTAACCACAGATGATATGATCCAGAACCACACGGTAACATTTGTTGTGGTGGCGGTAGTTATGTTGTTGTTGTCACTGTTGTTAGTAGGTAGTTTTGCATGTGGTTGCAACATATTGACCACGACGGCCAATTGCACTACCAAAAAAAAAAAAATAACGCAATATCTGTCCTGCAAAATAGGGTGATTGCAAATGTGGCCGTACTGAAAAAATAAATGTGTTCGCCTTGTTTTGAAGATTTTTGGGTTCTATTAAATTTTTAAAAGACTATCTGAAAAAACATGTAACGACTTGCAAATAAATATTAAGAAACAAAATCTTCTTTTTCATTCTTCATATTTGGCAGCACCAATAGAAATGCATCCATCAGTAGCCGCACGTAGAAAAGAATTCCAAGCTTTTCCGTCTATTGCGCTCAATAGATAGTTAGTCACAAAAAGTTTGGATAACAGCTCTTTCATCTGGTCCATCCAACGAAAACTCAATCGCCCCTCCCTGTGCCGCACTACGAGTTTATTGCCAAAGACTTTTCGAGCTAGAGCATTTGCATCTATTAGTACAACGTGTCCCAGCCAGCTCATACGGTCTATTTGAACTCGCTTAGCTACGTTGATATCATTATACAGCTTATCGACGAAGGTACTCGCCGTTAACGATGATGGGTCCCAGTATTTTTCTCTCGAAGACTTCCAGAATAGATTGATCCCCTTGTGTCATTACCTAGGATTCTGCGCTGTGGAGCAAGACAGGTGGGATCAGTGACTGGTAGAGTTGGATCTTTGTTCATCGAAAGAGGGCTGTGTCACTAAAACGCTTGCTTAGCGCAAACGAGTAGTCTCTTTGTTCGTTGAAACAAATAACTTGGTTTTGTACTTATTTATCACCGGACCCACTTCTGCCGACGGCTTCGCAATGCTTGAAAAGACGGCAGTAACATCCTGCAGGCCAATGACATCTATATCATCTGCATACGCGAGCAGCATGAGACTTTCGTTAATTATTGTACCAGTCGTGTTTATTGCAGCTTTCCGCATCACTATCTGCATTATGATGTTAAAGAGATCGCATGACATGACCATCGTCTTGCCTAAAGCCGCGCATGGTAGAAAATTGTACTGTCAGATTTTGATCTATTTTCAATAAAGACATAGTGTGGGTCAATGTGATACCACAAAGTCGTATGAGTTGCGCGGGGATACTAAACTCATACATATCACCTAATAGTTTCTACCGTATCGTACTGTCGAATGCAGCTTTGAAATTGATAAACAGCTGGTAGGTGGCGACCTGCATTTCTTGGATCTTTTTCAGTTTTTTTTGTTGAATGGACTTTAGTCTTTCACATAACGCACTAGACTATCCTGCGATAATTGGTACATACACTCGGATCGCAATTTTTAACCATAGAACATAAAACACTCAGATTAGCCAAATCGTGTTTATGAGCTGGTGTATAAACGTTGCCAACTCATCGCCGCCAGCCTTAAAAACCTCTGAAGGTAGTCCATATGCTCCCGCGGATTATTGTTTTTAAGCCGAGCCGATATCGTTTTGGCTCTGCGGTGGACAATCTACTAAGTCGTCGATGATTGGCGTGATTTCGTCACTTATGCTGCTTTCAGGAACGAGCGGAGTACGAAAGTGTTTCCTTCATATTTGCAGCACATTCTGCGTGTCCGTGACCAGACTTCCATATCTGTTCTTGCAGATGGGGGCCCTGTTCCAAAACCATTGCTTTATACCTTCCTCAGACATTACGCAACATTCCTCATCGTATCAGGGCTTTTCTGAGCGTCAGTTTTTATAACCCAGTACGGTTGGTGCAACAGAGGTCATTAAATTCGTAATATGCTGCCACTGTGTGTCGAGAACATCAGAATTAGGGAGGTTTGTTTGAAGTAATTGAGATAGCAAGTTGAAGTAGGCATTGGCTATCTCGGTGTCATGCAGCTTTATAATGTCTAGCATCCATTTCGTTTGATTACGAGTGTTTTTACTTAAACTACTTAAACGTACCTTGTCTGCAACTAGGTGGTGTTCCGATTCAATATTGCCACCGCGCATCACATGCACGTCCATAACGCTTGAGACATGCCTTCCATCGATTAGCGCTTTATCAATTTGTTTTCTTGTATTTTGTTCGGAAGATATCCAGGTTGCCTTGTGGACATCTTTATGAGGGAATCTAGTTCTACTCACTACCATGTTTCTTGCCGACGCGAAGCTATTATGTCTGAATCCGTTATCAAAGGTGTTGTTGTGTAGACTGAATTTTCTGACTGCTGCAACTTCCCTTCCCACTATAACATTAAAATCTCCCAGAATAAATTTAATGTCATCGGCAGGGCAGCGGTAATACATGTCCTCCAGGCGTGATGGAAAAATGTTTGGCCTTGATGTGGATAGTAGCTATTCTTTCACATACAGGGTTCAACCGCAAGATCATATGTCAAAGTCTCTGGCCAACTATAAATCTACATGCATATTGTATCTTTCAGCGTGGCATCTGTTAAATATGTCACAATTCTTTCAATGTGTGCATCACTTTTTTGTCTATCGCATTTCAATTGGATAGAGACACAATCTCTGTAGAGAGTTCGGATTTTCCAGGAGCATATCAATAAATCATGGTCCTTTTAAGGTTTGCGGGAGTCGTCAATATTTGGGGGATTTATTGTTTTAAATTTTTTCGTGTTTTCATAAGGAGAGTGGACTATTAGGCCACTGCGCCAGAACTAAGTTTCTGGAGGTGCCAAAGCCAATAGTAGGGCATTTGTGTTGAGCTTCAGTAGCATCAGTTACGTACTACGTAAGACCATTTAACGGATGTTCAGAAATAAATATTGGTAATAATAAATAATTCCAACAGAAATTTTGAAACAATATCATTAAAACAAACCTTTATCGGCGGAACTAATATTGTTCAGATGTTTGTGCGGATAGGGCTCACAAAATGTTTGACTTCACCAACTAAGACAATCCTTTTGATAAAATTTTGTTTCGTTTGATCAACAGCATTATGTTTGGTCACACTACTTTAGATATGTTTGTAATATATTAGAAAACATTATCAACTTTATTTACTTCCTGATCTTTACCTCCTTACCTTTGTCAAATTTCTATGTCCTGCGTTATCCATGGCCATTCGGTTTTCGGCTGCAGCAAATGCCATGTTCTCCACGTGTAATCGATGTTTTGACCACCCTACCCCTTTTTTCGTTCTTTAAATGTTTTTATTTTCCTTTGCTGCCAAATGATGATGGTGGAAGATCGGCGTAATAAAATCTCTCTCTCTGGTATTCGAGTGAATAATAAAAAATGAAATGTCATTTATTAAAGCATTAATAAGTGCGACGTTCATTTATGTGCACTTGCACTTCTTCCTGCCGACCGGGATTTTAAGCCCCTGTATGCCGCCCTCTTGACTCCAGGCATTGCGAAAAACTCCTGCAGCCTCATGATCCGAAATTCTCTACGTCGCAACCTGCCACAAATGTTGGGAATAAAAATGAAAACAAAAATGTTTCAACCTTCATCGTTACCACTGACATTTTCGAAATGTATTTGTACGTTTGCATAAAGATGAAATGAATATGAACGATAACATGCACAAGATATGAAAGCGAGGGACAAGTGGTAAATGCGGTAAATACAAAAAGCTAAAATCGATGACTGGAAAAAATTGTGTGAAGCATTTGTATGACATAAAACAAAATTGATTACACTACCATACAAGAATGTGTCAATTTTTTAAAAATATTTAAACAACTTAAAAAAAACTATACTAATCTATTAATTTGAAACAATTTTATTAAGTTATTATTGATTATCAAGATATAACTCGGGAAATAAGGGAAAACATCCACATAGGAAATGTAGTGCTTTAATAACACAATAAGAACTACATCTACTTTTTCATAAAACAATGACCTAAGGTTTGTCAGTAGGACTAACAATTAAGCAACAATTTTTTTACATCGTAATGCTATTTAATGCGTGATCTTAAGTAAAGCTCCAAACAGACTGGCAGCCAAATAATGTTATTTAATTTTTTTTCTTATTTCGTAGGAATGGCTTATTCAGCCCTCCTAAGTAAGAAAGTCTCTATTTTAGTAGTTTTGAGATATGTAAATAATACGTTTTATATCATCCTCACCTAAAATTAAATAATTTTGACAAATTTCAAAAATGATTTTAATACAATTTTGAATAACATTTGAAATTTTTCAAAAATACTTAATTAAGAACTCAAAAGATATAGAACATAGAAGTTCTGTGACTTTCTTTCTTAGGAGGACAATCTTACTAATTGCCAAACCAAAATTATTACTATACCCTCCTTTTACAACACAATATGACTCTGTTTCAGTAACAGTGGGTGCCTCTTAGAGAAGACAGCAATAACCCTTTTCTGTATATACATATTTTCTGCAGTTGTCATGAGTTTTCTGTTGTTGTTGTTGTTGCAATTGTTGTTCTGAATTGCTACTGCAACGCCAAGTTTACATTAACCAAGCGACTGACTCGGTTAAAAACAAAAAACATGTACTTATTGCTGTCGCTGTTGTTGTATTTGGAAAATAACAAAAATCATTATCATGCAAAATTTAACAGAAAAAGCGCGGCTCATACTTGTTGCTTACACTTCAGGTAAAAATTAAAGATTTTTTTGCTAGTGCAGAGGTGACCTACATTTATTAGTAAGTTCAATTAAGGTTATGGATACAAAAAATATTGGATTTTATATATTCGTGTAAACATGGTTCTAATAGTTGGTGTATACATATGGGGGATTTCATGTCAAGTGACCCAACTTTTGAAACCGATGTCTTCCGATCGGGTTGAAATTTGTACCAAGGTTAATCCCATTGGATTGTAGTTTAGACACAATTTTTCAACAAGATCGTTCAAGAACTCTCTGAGATAGAGGGGGTCAAAATTTGAAATTTGGCTATGCATGTGTTTTTTCTCATCCATGTACAAAAAATTTGTCCCAAACAGATCCAAGCTTTCGAAAAAAAAATATTAAAAAAATAATTTTTGACAGATTTTTTTCAAAATCTTACTTAATAACTTAAGTGACCAATTACAACTTACGAAACGTAGTTCATAAATTTGAGGTATGAAGTTATAAAGAATTTCACACGCTTCGGTCTTCTGCGTGTGTTCCCCAGTTAGACATACCACTTGGTCCTTCCAACGGAGTTTGGGTCTCCCTGCTCTGCACCGTCCTTCAGGTTCGCCTTCAAACACCTTTCTCGCTGGAGCATTTACATCCATCCTGGCAACATGTCCCAGCCATCGTAGTCGTTGGATTCAGAATCTTTTAGCTACGTCGATGTCGTGGTAAAGCTCATACAGCTCATGGTTCATCCGATGGCGAAACTCGCCTTCGACACAGATAGGTCCATATATTTTTAGGAGTACTTTTCTCTAGAATACTCCCAAGTATTGTATGTTCGTTGTTGTAAGCACCCATGACTCGGCAGCATACCACAGAACAGTTAAGATTAGCAACTGGTGTAGCTGTTTCTTAGTATTCCGAGATAAGGTAGTGTTGCTAAAGTGCTGCCGAAGTCCGTATAAACATATATTGACTAGCACTATTCTCCGTTTAATTTCTTGGCTGACATTTTTTTCTTGTTGACGGAAGATCCGAGGTAGGTAAACTCATCTACAACCTCAAAAAATAATTGTCAACGTTCACGGTGCGTCCCCATCGAGAGGACTCTTTGTTCGTCGAAATCATTATTTTTGTATTGTCCTCGTTGACCGCTAAACCCACTTTTGTTGACTCCTTTTCTAGTGATGAGAAAACTGCAGTAACTTCCCGCAGATTTCGGCCAATGATGTCTATATCATCAGCAAAGGCTAGTGGCATGTGGCTTTTGTGGAATATGGTGCCAGACATGTTGACACCAGCCTTTCTCATCATCTTCACCATAACTATATAAAATAGTGTACAGGACCGGCTATCGCCCTGCCTGAGACCTCTTTCCGTGTTGAATGGTTCAGACGGATCCTTACCAATCTTAACCGAGGATTTTGTGTTGTCTAAGGTACATTTGCAATGTCGAATCAGTTTGAAAAACCAAACTCAGACATGCCCTTATAAAGCCTATTCCTTATCGGAGAGTCGAAGGCAGCTTTGTAGTCGACAAAGAGGTGGTAGGTGTCGATCTGCTTTTCATGAGTTTTTTCCAGGATTTGTCGTAAGGTGAATTTTTGATCCGTCGTAGATTTGTCAGGTCTAAAGCCGCACTGATATGGTCTAACTAGTTTTTAAACGTTCACACAATATGCTTGAAAGGACCTTGTACGCAATTGGCAATAGGCTTATTTCACGGTAGTTCTTACATTCACTACGATCTCCTTTCTTGTATATGGGACATAACAGACTGAGACTCCAATCCCCGGCTATGCTCTCCTTATCAAAATCAACAATTTTTTTTAAATTTTTTTCAAATTTGCATATTGCACCCCTCCAACGGTGTTTCTAGGGAAGTTGTGGGGTTTTATTTTTTATTTTTATCACTTTCTGCCCAACTTTAACCCCGATAAGGGGCCATGCGACCCATTCCACCTCCATCATTTTTTGGCTGGTTCCTTTTTTTCAAACATTACAAAATTAGTGGCCGTGGCGAATCGAATTCGGAAACCCGCTCACTATCCCACCCCTAATAGTGCATATGCCACAAATTTAAAAGCGCTGTTACAAATCAGTTATTTTAGTAGATATCCCACCAACCGACCACAAAGCTCTAAAAGAAAACGACCTAAGTTTTTTTTTTTCAACCAAAATAAAAAATAAAAAATTGGTTAAAATTTGAAAAAAAATCAAAAAAGTTTTTAATTTGTCAAAAAAAATTCAAAAACTCATGATTTTATTACTGATGTCAAAATATTGTAGGTAAAACAATATCGAGGGTATGCAATTTTAGTAAGGTATGTTACATACCGTCGGAAAGATTGATTTGTCTAGTTTCTCAATATAAGTTTGGTTTTTATGTTTTAGAAACACTTACACACAAATTGAAAAAAAATCAAAATTGTGCATATGGGCATTTCCACAGAAAGGTTCACCGCGATCGAAAAAAAAGTTGGAAAATTTTTTTTCTGACATGTATTAGTAATGTTTGTCTTCTTCTTTAATGGCGGCAACAACAGAAATTTATCCATCAGTAGCCGCACGTAGAAAAGTATTCCAAGCGCATCGGTCTTTTGCGCTCCGTGGATAGTTCGTCACACCAAGCTTAGTTAACAGTTCTTTCACCTGGTCCATCCATCGGAGTTTTGGTCGCCCCATCCTGCGCTGCCTATCGTTTTGTTGACGAAGATTTTTCGAGCCGGAGCATTTTCGTCCATTCGTACAACGTGTCCAAGCCAGCGCATTCGGTCTATTTGAATGCGCTTGACTACTTCGATGTCGTTTTACAGCTCATACATCTCATTAACGATGATGGGTCCAAATGTTTTGCATAGTATTTTTCTCTTGAAGACTCCCAGAATTGATTGATACGCTTGTGTCATTACCTAGGAGTCTGCGCTGTAGAGCAAGACAGGTAGGATCAAAGCCTAGTAGAGCTGGATCTTTGTGCTTCTTCTTTGTCGTAAAATCGCTTGCTTAGCGTATAGGAGCAGCGGTTTTCGATAAATACTCATCTTTTGATTTCCAGGCTGACATTATTATTTTTGTTTATTTACGGAGCCAAGGTAGACAAAATCATCTACCACTTCAAAGTTATAGATGTCAACGTTCACGCAGCGTCCCAGACGAGTGGACTCTATGTTTGTTGAAACAAATAACTTGGTTTTGTCCTCGTTTATCACCAGACCCACTTCAGCCGACTGATTTTCAATGCTCGAAAAAGATGCAGTAACATCTCGCAATCCACGTTCAATGATATCTATATCATCAGCATACGCGAGCAACATGTGTCTTTTGTTGAAGATGGTGCCATTCCTATTTACTGCAGCCTACCGCATGATCATCTCCATTACGATGTTAAAGGGATCGCAGGACAAACTATCGCCTTGTCTAAAGCTTCGCTTGGTAGAAAATGGCTCTGACAGATTTTTGCCAATTTTCAATGAAGACTTCGTGTCTGTCAGTGTCATCCCGCAAAGTCGACTTAGCTTCGCGGGGATACCAAACTCAGCCATAGCATCCAACAATTTATGTCGTATCGGACTGTCGAATGCAGCTTTGTAATCGATAAACAGGTGGGAGGTGTTGATCTCCAGGATTTGTCGTAGTGCGAATATCTGGTCGGTCGTTGATTTACCAGGTCTAAAGCCACACTGATAAGGTCGAATCAGGTTCGCCAGAATGGGCTTTAGTCTTTCACATAACACACTAGACAAGGCCTTGTATGCGATGGGTAAAAGGCTTATCCCGCGATAGTTGGTACACAAACTTGGATCGCCTTTCTTAAGCACGGGACATAGGACACTCAGATTCCAATCATCGGGCATGCACTCCCTGAGCCAAATCGTGTTTATGAGCTGGTGCATGCATGTTACCAGCTCATCGCAGCCGGCTTTGAAAAGCTCTGCCGGCAGTCCATCGGCCCTCGCAGCTTTATTATTTTTAAGCCGTGCAATTGCCGTGCCGATCTCCATCGTCGTTGATTGGTGTGAATTCGTCACTCATGCTGCCTTCGGGAACGAGAAGAGATTGAAAGTGTTCCCTCCATATTTGCAGCACACTCTGCGTGTCCGTGACCAGATTTCCGTCTCTGTCCTTACATGTGTTCCAAAACCTTTACTTTTTACCTTTTGGTAGTACTTTCGGGCCTCACCTCTATCTCTGTAGTTTACGATATCATGGCTCTCTCTTTTCTTCCACAGACGCTTTTTCTCTCCTTTTCTCATTATAACGCTCCGTCACCGCACGCGTGGCCATTGGCTACAGTTTTGCCTTGTGTGCAACATCCATTTCCTTTGACATTTCACGACATTCATCATCGTACCAGGGCTTGTCTGAGCGTGGTTTTTCATAACCCAGTACGGTCGTTGCGGCAGTGGTCATAGAATTCGCAATATGATGCCACTGTGTGTCGGGATGCCGACGCGAGACTAACCAGCCTGAATCCTTTATCGGAGGTGTTGTTGTGTAGACTGAATTTTCCGACTGCTGAACCAAGAGCATCTTCCCTTCCTATTTTAGCATTAAAATCTCCCAGAACAATTTTAATGTCATGTGCAGGGCAGCGATCATATATCTCTTCCAGGCGCTCATAAAATGCATCTTTAATGTCTTCGTCTTTGTCTTCCGTTGGGGCGTGTACACAAACCAGCGTAATGTAAAAATATTTCGCCCGGATGCGAATAGTGGCTATTCGATCACTTACAAGGTCAACGGCAAGAACAGTTGTTAAAGTCTCTGGCCGACTATGAAACCACATCCAAATTAATGTATTTCTGCATGGCAGCTGTAAAAGATGTCACAGTTCTTTCGTCGTGTGCATCCCTGTCCCGTCCATCTAATTTCCTGTATGGCGGTGATGTCAGCCTTGTATTTGGCGAGGACATCCGCCAGTAGGATAGAGGCATCATCTCTGTATAGAGTTCGGGCATTCCAGGTGCATATCCTTAAATCATGGTCCTTATAACGTTTGCCGAGGTTGTCAACATTTTGGGGGTTTCTTGTTTTTTCTTTCCTTCGTGTTTTCATAATAATTGTTTTGTTTAAGGAGCGTGGCTTATTAGCCACGCCCGCACCCGATCCTAATTTCTTGGGGCTGCCAAAGCCACTGAGAGAGCCTGTGTTGAGATTCAGTAACTTCTGTTACCTACTTCCTAAGACGCATCGGTGGTAGCATGCCAATTATGTTACTCAACATTTCGCCTTCTCACATTTGCTACCACTGAACGGATGCCCGGGGAATACGTGATCGCTCGGACGTTGTAAGCTGCTTGGGAACCTTCAAAGAGAGCTTCTGTTTATTCCCAAATGAATAACAATCAGAAAGACTCAAATTAGAAAATTCCCCATTATATATTGAAATTGTTTTGATCTGAATTATTATTATTATGTTATGTCATGTTAAAAAATGGTCATACGCAATGTAACCTATGGAGAATGTTTACATTCTAATAAAAAAAATTGAAATAAGTCCACCTAGCGCCACATGCCGAGTCCATTTATACATACGAGTTTTTCTCATGATCAAACAAATATACATACATTCAGAATTGCGGTTATATTTTTGTACATTGAATATAAATCCATTCGATATAAATCCACCCCAGCGTCAGCCTTCGGGTCCAGGCTACATATAAACCAACCGTATCTATGGCATGAATATGGCTACTGTAGCTCTTATCGTCAAGATCTGATGCTCGGACAAACACAAGAACGCACGATTTTACATATTAATATATAAATAATTAGATCCAATTATTTACAATTTCAGTACATACATTTAAAATTTGGGATCGGCCGTGGCATAGTAGTTAGAACACGCGACTACCATGCGGGAGATCGCAGGTTCAAACCTGGCTTCAGTCATCTTAAAAAAAAAAATTGTTCTTTCATTGTCGGCTCCCTCGAATGTTGTTGACAGCATCTTCGCAGTATTATGTTAAGTGTCGAGTCAATCGGCGTGTCTAGTAAGAGCTTCTCAAACAGTGACGTTCGCATTCGTCGATAAACTAGCAGGTGCCGTTAGTTGTGAATCTAAAATTAGAAAGCGTGTTAATTCACAACAACGCGAGAAGCTATCCCATACCTCATTCATGGGGTGCAAAGGGAAATTAAGTTTAAGTTAAGTACATTTAAAAAGTAATTAAACTTAAAATGTTTGAAACAGAAGTTATTCTAGTCGCCCCCCATTGTATACGTTCCTTATGTCATTGGCGTACCTTAGGTTGCATCTCCAAATCTTAATGGAATTCAATAAAACGAATCATTTTTTGTTATCTTCCTATATTTTATGCTTTCTCACAAAACGCATACACTTCTTAAGTTAAAACTTCTTTTTGCACTTCAGTATCACATTCCGCACCGCACTAGGCCGCACTTTACGATTCGGTCACCATGTCTGCTTTTTTGAGACCTCAGTCAGTCACTCATTCGGTCAGTCAGGCGTACACAGAGCGTCCGTACATTTGTTCGATGATTCGTTCGTTTAGTTGCTAAGATTTCATTTTAAATAAATGTTGTACTTAATGACTGCAATGAAATATACTTTATAAACCGATAAACTGAAAGTATCTTTCCGTACATCCCTTTTTCTTCAATACCCAGAACGGACGGATGATTCTGTTCACTCGCATTAACTATTCCGTATCTGTGAGATACTCGAACTCGCACTGTGTTGCAATGTTTTGTTGCCAAACTCAATAAAAGTCTCTTTAGACCAGACCGCCAAAACACGAAACGTTACACTGGCCCGTTAATGAGTTGCGTTCATTTGGGTTTTCATTATTTGTGAGTTGCATAAAATTTCATAAAGAATCTTATGAGCCGTCCTTTAAAGCAATTCTTGGCGCAGAAGATCGGTTCGAACGTCAGAAGGTCTTCTTTACCTTTTATTGTCTGTGAGTCATTGTTGTTTCACTTGGCCATTTTGTTAGTGTATATCCTTCTTTTGTTATAAAATACTGAATTTTATGGTTCTCTGATTTGATTATAAATTATTTTAAGGCCGATATCTTTATGAATAGTCTTGTTCCTAGAAATGCATTACATTCATATCTTCTCTGTGTAAATGAAGAAGAAAAAGCGTATATATAAGAATATCGCCTAATACTTGAATATTTGATTGGTGAATTATTAGAATATTTTTAAAGTTTCAGTATTTGAATATTAATAACGGGTGTTTTATTGTCTAAAATTGAATTACAAGAAAAATTATTACTTACGTATTCGTATCTACGTGACGATACTTGGAGTTCAAAAAGTTTTTATGATGTTTCAATCGTTTCTTTGTTTGGCTGGGTGGCAAACTACTGTAGCGCTAAAGGATGGAAGGTAGAAATGTCTGATGAATCAGTAGGAAAACTCCTCTCGAATAACAGGAAAATGTGGTTTTTAAGATTGAATTACTTTTTTTGTATCAGTAAATTACTATAGCAACTCATGCACTTTAATTTGTAGAGGAAAATTTCAAGTTTACTACGCGACGTTACACCCTGTATCATATAAATCCTCTGCAACGCCGTTCTTTGTTAGCACAATTTAATAACATATTCAATATTTCACTTTCAATTTCCTGTCATTGAAATCATCACTTCCTTTTCACAATAGATTGTACGTCCGACTTATTATTTTGTATTCCCAGAGATTCCTAATGCGTTTTACGATTCTACACATGTGAAACATGAATTCGATGATTGAATGTCCCGCTTCGACCGTGGGTATGCAAGACTTGTTAAACATCAAATGTGAACAAAGGCGATTATGCGATTTTGAGCGATTAGCAACACAGCATAAAATGATACTCATAAATTATACAAAGTACTCGCACTTGAGTACTCCTACGATTGCAACGAAAAAAGACAAAAAAAACATATACAACCATGTCTTTGATGATATCAGTTAAAATCCATAGAAACGGATGCGCACATAGCGAGACCAGTCATGGCAAGATGTGACGATGATGATGACATATTTTACTGACAGACGGACATGCCAATAGCAAAATTAACATTTAAAAGTATGTAAGAAGTGTTGTACTCACTTAGGATTCCTTTCATAATTCATAATTGACGTCGTGGCGCTTTGATATTCATTGATTTTATTACTGCGCATTGGCATAATGGATATGAGCTTACAATAAGGATTTCAGTTGGTTAAAGCTACATGTTTTCTTTTGAATATATATTTTAACAATGTTATGCTATTAAAAGACAAAAAAATATTGCTGAATTGAACAGTTATTGGTTTTGCAAAATTTAAATCAAATTAGCAATAATAGAAATTCTACTCAACCAAACAATGAAAACAAAGGTATTTTATTTTCATTAAAAGGTTTTAAATTAAAACTGTAGCATTATCCCTTTACCACGTCCAACACAAAGTGACCTGTATATCATAGATAGGACTTTTAATTTTAATAAGTGATAAGAAACAATTTTCCAAATTTATAACTAAGGATTAATAAATGTAAGGAAAAGTATCGAAACGGTTATTATAGCATAGACCAAATGGCTAAAATTATAATCACAGGGTAGCACCTTATAGAGTTCACTTGCTTGAAGTAGAGATTTTTGATACATTGTAAGGGGAGAAAAAGGGGACAAAAGTGGTACCGTCAGTCAGACCAAATCGCTAAATTGGAGTTTACATCTATATACACTAGAGACCCGTCTTGCGTCGTTAATGGGGACCTGAAATTTGAATTATTGGGCAAATATTCAAAACAAATCAAAAAATTTTGTATTTTTGATAAAAAAACAAGTATGAATACATTTTTATTTATTTCATTTACTTCAACAAATGTTTATAATTATTATAAAGAAATAACAAAACAATAAATTAAGAAAAAACATAACAAAAATTAAATTTATTTACATATGTATATTCATAAGAAGTAGATGCAGTAAAAAATTTAACCGTTTTTGGCAATGCAAATCGAAAGCAAATCGACGCAAATCGAACCGGGGCAAATCTGGGTCGAAACGAAACAACTCGGACCGACGCAACTTGAAATTGCATCGACGCAAATCGGGACGACGCAAGTCGGGGCTCTAGTGTATGTAAACGGATTGGGTGACTGACTGGTCACTCCCAAGGCCAAACAGCTAAAGCTAGAACCGTGTAATTATACCATCACCCTTAGGGACGAGGGTATATATCATTTGATACGACCCAAAAGTGTAACACATAGAAGGAGTCACTTTAGACCCTAGGTTTCTTTGAACCAAATTCGATTCATGACTTTGTAAGTCGTTTGAGCCATGTCCGTCCGTCTGTCTGTCCGTATGTCTGTCCGTCTGTCTGGCTGTACGGCTGGTTCGCACGATAACTTTCGAAAGACGTAACCAAATATTTTGGAATTTTGCACGAGTTATTATTTCCTCAAAATTACTTACGGTATTGCAAATGGGCTACATGGCCCCGCACCTTCTGGTACCTCCCATACAAATACATCATTCCGCCCACTATAGAGATGAAGGAATAATATCAACAAATCAAACGTGATCGTACCCAAATTCTGTTGGTATTAAAGCTATAACAGGATAAAGTTTTGAAGAAAAAAAATTTAAAGTCTATCCACGCCCCATCTGGTACCTCCCATACACATCTGGTACCGCCCACTTTAGAAATCGATTAATATTATTAAAGACCTAACGCGATCGTGCCAATATTCTGTATTTGGTAAAGTTCAAGCAGGATAAAGTTTTGGAGAAAAAATCTGGAAGTCTAGACACGCCCCTTCTGGTACCACCCATACAAATATACCACTCCGCCCATTTTAGACATAGGGTAATAATATCGATACACTCGATACGATCGTGTCCAAATTCTGAATTTTGTTATGTTATAATAGGACAAAGGTTTGGAGAAAAATTTGGAAGTGTAGACACGCCCCTTATGGTACCTCCCATACAAATGTACCTTTCCGCCTCTTTAGGGATGTAGTAATAATATCAATACACGAAATCGTGCCCAAATTCAGTATTTAGTAAAGCTATAACAGGATAAAGTTATGGAGAATAAATCTGGAAGCCTAGACACGCCCCTTCTCGTACCTCTCATACAAATGTACCACTTTGGAAATCGAGTAATAATATCAATATAATAGAAAATTATTTGTTTTACTGAGGGTATATGTAAGCCGGGTTGCCCGACTGAAACTTTCTAACTGGTTTTAATTACAAATCGGTTAATTTCAATAACTCAAGACTTAAACAATATCTTATAGTGGGTAATGGTATTTATTAGTCAGTTTATCTGACTGAAATTTCTGTACTGGATTTTAATTTAGGTTTCTTTTATGACGTAGGCACGGGATTTTTGGAAATTCGGAAGGGGCGTGGCACCGCCCCATACAACCCGAAATTTGAAATGGATGTATCTTTTAAACCATTATAGGTTCAATGTCGAGATTTGGTACGTATATCGGGCGTATAAGAAAAATACTTTGTTAGTGGAAAGTTAGCGATGCCATGCCCATTTCTGAAAATTGTTATATGGGCCAAATAAATGGACCGTTTTCGTTTTTCATTTTTTCCTTATTTGATACTGTCCATAGGGCCTCTATCATAGGCTACATGAAAACATAATTAGAAAAAGGGGCGTGGCACCGCCCACACAAACCAAAATCTCAATCGTTCATATTTCACGAGCCATGTTAGGTATGAAGATAAGATTTCCTACATATTTAAATGGTACATTGGAGATAACGTCTTGCAAGGAAATGGGCGATGACACGCCCATTTTGTAAAAATTGGTATGTCGGTCATATTAATAGAACGATTGTAATAACATTTTCATAATCTATATATCATTGTTGTTCCCCTTTTCGAGAAAACGTCAGCAAAGAATTGATTTTGGGAAATTCGTCTTTTAAGGGACCAATTAGCGATAAAAGTTATACGAGTACCATCACCCAGACCAATCAGCTAAATTATTATTAGGATAATGTAAATATAATTGCATCCTATAGAATTAGAGTGCCGGCAGATGGGGTTTTTAGAAATTCCAACATTTAGTGGTGAAAAGGCCAAAAAAGGATAAAACTGTTACCATCATCCAGACCAAAAGGCTAAAAATTACCTAATGCGAATCGGTAATAAATCCTATAAATAGAAAAGTTAAGACATTTTCATTGGAGTTAGACAGGAAAAAAGCTTTAGTTTGATTGGGTGGCAAAATTTGTATATCAGAAGTAGTATTACCGAAAATTTGGAAATAATCTATGTGCGCGGTTTTTAAGACCTATAAAACTTCTGAAAGGTATAAGTGTAAATCTAGCTGTCATACTAATGAATTGTGTTGGACTTTCTGTCAGTATACTTCGGCTAATCATCATGCAAAGACTTACACTAGAACAACGTTAACAAATCGTGGGAATTTATTTTCAAAATGGGCGCTCAGTTTCCCGACCTTATGGAGCACTCTGACAAGTTAATGGGCACATAAACATCTATCTGAGCAACTAAAATGCAATACTATGGATCGACCACATTTACTTTTTTGGGATAGTATTCATCCAAATCAAGCGCGTACCGTGCGTACAGAAGAAGTCATCGCCGCTGTAGACTTAAGTGTAACAGGGGACTCTAATTTATCGAACCGACGCACATAGGGATAATTTAACGATCTGGGCGGCCAAAATAATTTGGAATGTGCGACGCCGTTCTCAGCAACTCGGTCTCTGTAAATGTTGAGAAAAGATCTTTGCCTTCATCCATATATGATCCAACTGGTGGAAGAATTTTATTTCTTATGTCATTGCAAATCATTCAGAGAAGAAATGGTTCGAATACGACGGCGTAGCATGTCATACAGCACGAGAGACCATCACTTTAAGTGGGAGAAGAAGACAAACATTTTTTACGTCCAAAGAGATAGTTAGTATACATACGGTTCCCGCTACTACCGATAACAAGAAAATTTAATTTTGATCTTTAGCGGAATGGCTGTTTCCGATTAGTGAAAGAGGTGGTTTTTCGCCCTACTCACAGAAAAACTTGATCTACATGTCGGCACTATAGATATCAATTTGCCGATGAACTTTTTACTACCGTCATAGAGCCTAGGATATTCAGCGTTTAAAACTATAAGACTTCCTTGGTTAATTTTAATGTTAAGGAGTAACTTGAAATTAGTTGCATAAGTTACTAAACTCAACATATTATTGTCGAGGTTAAGAAGTGTTTTCAAAGTACTTTGTAGACCTTCATATATATAAATAAGAGTTTATATAGCACTTAGGACAGTAAGAACATTCTGTGAAATATTTTACAAATTAATATGCAATAGCGAAGTAATGCTGGGCCTACTAGTTATAATCATAGAGAAGACACGCGATAAAAAAGTTTGTTTTTGAAATTTGCACATTTAGGAATAATAAACAAGAACAGGGACAAACTTTTTGCCATGGATTACACTTTTGAGCAGTTTGTACTTTTAGTGATAAAACAGGGACACACATTTTATCAACTGAAAAATAGTGGCCCACTCTCTTTCGAAATGGAGCAGACTCTTAGGTGTAAAACTGGGACAAATACTATAATACTACCTTAACGAAACGGCAATCGCTAGAATTGGTAAAGTCATGTTGTTGTGTTTCAATATTGTCGGACTATAGGAAGGAATATAAAATTTAATACTTTTCATATTTGCTTGAATTTACAGCTTCAGGGATAAAAGGAGTTCAAAATTTGAAAAAGGAACAAAAATGGTTACACCGGCCGAACCTCTATTGTTGCCGGATTTGTCGTCCAGAAAAAGGGGAAAAGAAAAACTGCTTTAAGATGATAATTGCCTTAATTTAACCCCACTAACGAAAATTTTGCTTTGAAACCGGACAAAATTATTTTAACCATTTTTCTTTTTGAAATTAATAAAAATGCGTGAGTGAAGACAGTTACTATTTGGTAAGATTAGAAAAATAAACTAATATATATAGTTTAGAACTATCTGAGCAACTTTTGTCAATAGGTACAGCGTCATTCTATGAGTTCAGGTTATCCAATTCTTCTGCACCACAGTTTTTAAAAATATACTCAAGATAAATACAAAGTCTGTGACTCTAGTTTGGTATAGCAGAGTTTCTTCTTCTTATTGGAATCATGTTACAACGCCCACTGCCCCTTTGTAAAGTCACCATTGGCAAAGATGTTCTGTGTTGCAATTTTTTTCTTGCAAATAATTTTTAGTGCTACATAGTAATTATAACTACATTTATTATACATTAAAATAAAGTACAGACTTTTTCCTCTAGATTTCATAATATTTTTTAACGTAGCATTTAAGAATGGTCAACATTTAAAAAATATTTTTTTTCAGTTATTTGGGATGTCTTCATTTATTTCAAGCAATTGAACAACCGATACAAATGAATATTTATGTAGAAATTTTAACAACATCTGAATTTAATTAATTCAATTTATGTACAGAGATACAAACGCACAAACATAACAAACTCAACTGCTATCAAAGTACATCGCACAATTTATGGACACACATCATAAATACTTCCCACAAATCGTGAAATATGTTTTTAATGCAGCTCCAACATGAACCGACAACGTGTTTCACATACCAAAAAAAATGTATAGCCGTAACGATCCATAACACATACAACAATTCATAAATATTTCTAATGAATTCTTATTTTTTGAGATTCTTTTTTGTTTTTGCTAAAATCCGCACCAAACATTGCAAACATCAAAAATCAAAGTAAATTTGAGTCAAGTGCACTCACTCTCTACTTCTGTGTGATGGAAGCCGAAAGGAAGCATTGAACCGCTCCGTAGAATCAGTCATTCTTCCATACACAATTTAAGCTGTTTAATATTCCAATTAAATGGTGGCGGTCTAATTATTTATTACTTTCATTGACAATTATTGACATTTAATTTGTGACGATGTGCAGTGAATTCATAACTGGCCAGTGGTAGATAGCACGGCAAGTGAAGTAGATATTGAAATGTCCAAGAATTTGCAAAATATGTAACTGAAATTAAGCATTTGTAAAGTCATGTTGCCATAAATGATGAAATGTAGTAATTTCTTCTTGTACTGTAGAGGAAGGGAGACTAAATAGCTACACTTCGTTGGCGGCCTTGTGGGTTGAATTAAACAGCTAGACAACAATATTTTAGGTGAAAAGTAAAAGAAATATTGAAAACTTAAAGGAAATAAAATGCTTAAAACAGTCACAGCATTGTTCGCAAATTTACTTACAAAAAAGATATGCATGTAGAACTATGGGGGTGATTTCGGTCATTTGTATGGGAGGAATTCGAAGGGGTGTGGCAAATGTTTCAGTTTGCTGAGGTTTAGGGTACTATTAAAGTTTAATTCTTTTTCTTTAATGCCAGCAACAACAGAAATTTATCTATCAGTATCCACGCGTAGAAAAGTATTCCAAGCGCTTCGGTCTTTTGCGCTCCGTAGATTGTTCGTCACACCAAGCTTAGTTAACAGCTTTTTCACCTGGTCCATCCATCGGAGTTTTGGTCGCCGCCTCCTGTGCCGCCCATCGAGTTTATTGCCGAAGACTTTTCGAGCCGGAGCGTTTTTGTCCATTCGTAGAACGTGCCCAAGCCAGCGCATTCGGTCTATTAGAACGCGCTTGACCACGTCGATGTCGTTGTACAGCTCATACAGCTCATGATTCTTTCGACGACGGTACTCGCCGTTCACGATGATGGGTCCAAATATTTTGCGGAGTAGGATCAGAGTCGGGTAGAGCTGGATCTTTGTTCTTCGAGAGAGCGCTTTGTCGTTAAATCGCTTGCTTAGCGCATAGTAGCAGCGGTTTGCGATCAATACTCGTCTTTTGATTTTGAGGCTGACATTATTATGTTTGTTTATGGCGGAGCCAAGGTAGACAAAATCATCAACCACTTCAAAGTTATAGTTGTCAACGTTCACGCAGCGTCCCAGACGAGTGGACTCTTTGTTCGTTGAAACAAATAACTTGGTTTTGTCCTCGTTTATCACCAGACCAACTTCAGCCGACTGCTTTTGAATGCTCGAAAAAGCCGCAGTAACATCTCGCAATCGTAGTCCAATAATATCTATATCATCTGCATACACGAGCAATATGTGACTTTCGTTGAAGATGGTACCGTATCTGTTTACAGCAGCCTTCCGCATGATCACCTCCATTACGACGTTAAAGGGATCGCAGCACAGACTATCGCCTTGTCTAAAGCCTTGCTTGGTAGAAAATGGCTCTGACAGATTTTTGCCAATTTTCACTGAAGACTTCGTGTCACTCAGTGTCATCCCGCAAAGTCGAATTAGTTTCGCGGGGTTACCAAACTCAGCCATAGCTTCCAACAATTTCTGTCGTATCGGACTGTCGAATGCAGATTTGTAATCGATGAACAGATGGTAGGTGTCGATCGGCATTTCTTGGGTCTTCTCCAGGATTTGTCGTAGCGTGAATATCAGGTCGGTGGTGGATTTACCAGGTCTAAGGCCACACTGATAAGGTCGAATCAGGTTCGCCAGATTGGGCTTTAGTCTTTCACATAACACACTAGACAGAACCTTGTATGCGATGGGTAAAAGGCTAATCCCGCGATAGTTGGTACACACACTAGGATCGCTTTTCTTAAGCACTGGACATAGGACACTCAGATTCCAATCATCGGGCATGCACTCCTTGAGCCAAATCGTGTTTATGAGCTGGTGCATGCATGTTACCACAATCTGAGTGTCCGTGACCAGATTCCCGTCTCTGTCCTTACAGGTGGGGATCCCTGTTCCAAAACCTTTACTTTTTACCTTTGGTAGAACTTTCGGGCCTCACCTCTATCCCTGTAGTTTTCGATATCCTGGCTCTCTCTTTTCTTCCACAGACGCTTTTTCCGTCTGAACAGGCGTTATATCTCCCTCCTTTTCTCTTTATAACGCTCCGTCACCGCACGCGTCACCTTTGGCTGCAGTTTTAAATTGTATGCAGCATCCATTCCCTCAGACATTTCGCAACATTCATCATCGTACCAGGGCTTGTCTGAGCGTGTTTTTTCATAACCCTGTACGGTCGTTGCGGCAGTGGTCATAGAATTGGCAATATGCTGCCACTGTATGTCAGGAACATCAGAAGTAGGGGGCTTTGTTTGAAGTAATTGAGAGAGTTGGTTGGAGTAGGCATTGGCTATCTCAGTGGTATGCAGCTTTGAGATGTCTAGCTTCCTTTGCGTTTGATTACGAGTGTTTTTAGCACTACTTAATCGTGTGCGTACCTTGGCTGCAACTAGGTGGTGATCCGAGTCGATATTTGCTCCGCGCATCACACGCACGTCCATAACGCTTGAGACATGCCTTCCATCAATTACCACGTGATCAATCTGATTTCTTGTATTTTGATCGGGAGATATCCAGGTTACCTTGTGGATATCTTTATGCGGGAATCTGGTTCCACTCACAACCATGTTTCTTGCCGACGCGAAACTTACTAGTCTGAATTCGTTATCGGAGGTGTTGTTGTGTAGACTGAATTTTCCGACTGCTGAACCAAGAGCATCTTCCCTTCCTATTTTAGCATTAAAATATCCCAGAACAATTTTAATGTCCTCCAGGCGCTCATAGGATGCATCTTTAATGTCATCGTTTTTGTCTTCCGTCGGGGCGTGTACAGTGTACACAAATCAGCGTAATGTTAAAATATTTCGCCCGGATGCGAATGGTGGCTATTCGGTCACATACAGGGTTAAACCGCGAGACCAGGTGTCGAAGTCTCTTGCCGACTATGAAACCACATCCAAATTCGTGTTTTTTTGCATGGCAGCTATAAAAGATGTCACAGTTCTTTCGTCGTGTGCATCTTTGTCCCGTCCATCTCATTTCCTGTATGGCGGTGATGTCAGCCTTGTATTTGTCGAGGACATTCGCCATTTGGATAGAGGCACCATCTCTATATAGAGTTCGGACATTCCAGGTGCATGTCCTTAAATCATGGTCCTTATATCGTTTGCGGGGGTCGTCAACATTTGGGGGGGTTCTTGTTTTTCCTTTTCTTCGTGTTTTCATAATAAATTTTGTTTAAGGAGAGTGGCTTATTAGGCCACCGCTCCCTATCCTAGTTTCTTGGGGCTGCCAAAGCCACTAAGAGAGCCTGTGTTGAGCTTCAGTAACTTCTGTTACCTACTTCCTAAGACGCATCGGTGGTAGCATGCCGATTATATTACTCAACATTTCGCCTTCTAACTCTAGCTAACTTCCAAGCGGTTGCTTTAAAGTCATTGCCCGGGGAATACTTGGGCTAAGACCGGAAGTAGTTAGCTGCTTGGACAGTGCCACAAAGGAATCGCTTTAATATATGACTCCAAAGACATATTCTTCGATTCTTTGCGTCTTTGATTCGACTTTTGACCAAAAATATCACATTTCAAACTACTGTAAAAATTGTAACGTAGTGGAGCAAATTGGAGTTTAAAGTTTTGTTACTGAGGTCAAATGTTATCGTTTGATATTGGTTTCAAACCGACTTACATACATTCTATCCCTCAGTAAAAACATAAAGTTAGCTTAACAAATTGTTTGTATGTTAGATTTGTATGGGAGGTACCACCAGAGGCGTGGCTGGACTTCCAATTTTACCTCCGAAAGTTTATCCTGTTATAGCTTAACAAAATACAGAGTTCGGGTACGAGCGTGTCGGGTGTATTGATATTACTTCTCGCTTCCTAAATTGGGCGAAATGGTACATTTGTATGGGGGGTGCCAGAAAGAGCGTCTAGCCATTTTTTTTCTAAAACTTTATCCTGCTATAGCTTTTTTTTGGGTGTATTGATATTAATATTTAATTTATGAAGTAGGCGGAATGGTACATTTGTATGGGAGGTACCAGAAGGGGCTTTTGGGGTAGCTCGTTTCCAATACCATAAGTAGTTTTGGGGTAATAGCTCCCTCAATGTTATCGTGCGTATCAGGCGGACAGACAGACGGACATGGCTCAAGCGACTTAAAAAGTCATCTTCTTCCTTCTATGTGTTACACTTTTAGGTTGCATCAAATGATATACATATACCCTCCTACCCGTAGAGTGAGGTTATAAAAAATACAAAAATCAAAAAGGGATCCTAAATTTGCTTTGCCTCAACGTGGTGGCCTCTGGGTAAAGCAAAGTAGGCAAATAGCATCTAATCACAGGTGCAAAAGTAATAGCGGTTCACGAGTTTTCCTTAAAAATCAAATTTGGCCTACCAACAAAACTAATTAATAAGCCCTTGTATTTACCCTCATCCCACTGCTATATAAATAACAGTCTGAAATATGATGTCTAGGTTCAATTTATATTATGGCAATATTACGGTAAATGAGCAAAATCTGAAAAAATATTTGAACAACTAAATACTCTTCGGCAATTAAACTATCCATTGATATTATTGAATTCCCTGGAGAATTCGACACATAAGTAATTTTCCAATTCCAACCACATTTGCAATAAAAAGAACATCTGAATAAAAGCCATTTACAATTTTGTTTTATAAAGCACCCCTGCCTACTCTCGCAAAAATATAGCGACGGCAAATGAAAAATTTTAAGTTGTTTTGCCACATTTAATAGCCGTCTTCGTCGCTGTCCTCATGTTATAATGTGGCGTTGTATTCGTTGTTGTTGTTGTTTTTTTGGCGCTGTCGTCTGATAAATGTCTGCTTTGTCAATGTGACAAATACGACTAATAACGATGAAATTCGTTTCGTATTTTTACGGATCTGAAGAAGACTGCAAATGTTTATTAAACACGGACACTTGCTTACTCGCACAAGCATGGGCTAATACATTACGCGGCGAACAAGCAAAATACCGGCTATCATGGTCCGACTTCGTCGCACTGCTCATCGCACCGTCTGTTCGCATTTGGCTGACTTGCAACACATGGCGTTCATTTGTGTTTAGTTTAAGTGTGAATGTTCCATAGTCCTTTCATCGGTTCGTGCCGTTGCCTACGTCTTTGTGTACGTATTCGCGATTACTGCAACTTTGCCACTTAAAAAAGGGAACTTTTAGGTTTGGAGTACTTCAATACTTCACATTTGGGCTATCGTTTATTTCTGTGAGATAAATTTAAGAAATTTGTTTACGCACATCCACTGAAAGAAATTAAACTGATGATACTGTCCCAATCTTACTAACGCCCATTTTCACAATGTACGATTAAAAATTATCGTGAACTTTAAACGAAAGTTAGGCAAATCTGAATTTCACAAAGTACGATTAACTCTTAACCGACACTATTTAACAAAAGAGTTGCTGTTAAATCTAACCGAACCAACTACATGTTAATTGTAAGAAAATAACACTTTTCTTAAAGTGATGAAGAATTTAGACAAAGATTCAGAATTAAAAGTCCACAATAAAATACGTTGCTAACATTATAAGCAGCAACAACTATGTAAGGTGTCTAAAAAAGTTCTTCTTGGACAAGTTCTTGACGTCCTCTCGCAGGAAGACCACAAGCACCATTTCCAGGCCACTTTCCACATTCGCCGTCGCCTTTCCAAGAACTGCATCAAAAATACAAAGTCCGTCCCATGCCTAAGGAAAGCAAAGGAATATGTAAATTGTTGCTTAGTTTGTTTCTGGTTATAATTTATATACTTACTTCGAGTTGCTACACTTTTTTTAATGTTGAGAGCTCCTTTTATTTGTTTAATGCCGCCTTATCAACAAATTTTTGTTTTTTAATCTTTTATTACACTATTTTTCGTAAACAAATATATGCAGTATTGCCATACTTTCTACTGAATGCTTTGATTAAGTAATCAAATGATGGTGAAACGTAAATCGGTAACTGTCTGTTAAATGGTCCCTGTTAAGCAAACCAGCAATTAGTTAATTTTTCGTTAAAAAGAAAATAATTGTACATTGTGAAAATGGCCGTAAGTGTTTAAAGTGGTAGAAAATATTAATACTGAAGACATTTATTTTCGAATGATCGTACCGATTCTTTCTAAATCATTGGCGCTTATAATTTATGAAATATCCCGGTATCGATTCCTGACTCAGTCATCTACATTACTTTCTAGATATGCGCCGTTTTCCTGGTTTGTTTTGTAAATATGTACTATGACATCCCCCCAATTTTAATTTTAAAAACCTATTTTTGGTTTAACAAAATATACCCACATATAAGATATATAGCTATTTACAATTTTTGTAATGGCATGTATAGTCGAATAGAGCATAAACTTACTTTTGTGAAGAAAGGATTCATTCGAACAAAAGTGTCTGAAAGCTGAAGTCCGTACGCTTCCAATGATGTATAACACGATATAATATCGCTAAGATTTGATAGTGGAGTCATGGGGCAAAGAACGTCACTTCTTAAAAAAAGCACAAAACGGAGATAAAAAAAACAAGAAATCCTTTTATCTTAAAAAAAGGATCAGCTAGGATTTTGATTCAAGTAGATTTTTAATGTACAATTGACTCCCAACAAAACCCCATTTATAGTTTTTGTTGCCATTTTAGGTCAACCCATTTGTCATTCAGGCGAGGTGTGTCCAGTTGCCTCTATGGAAGTTATGGGAGATATACTAATTTCCGAAAATGGGTCATTTTGTCTGAGAGGTACCAGAAAGGGTCGGCCGATATAGTCCATATTAATTTCTGAGTCAAATTTTCAGAGTATTTACAAAAACTATATGTATGTAAAACTATGGGGTCAATTCGGTTATTTTTATGAGAGGCAACAGAAGAGATGTGCAAAGGCTTTGGTTTTCTGATGGTTTATCTGTTATTAAACTGATCAAATTTAAATTTCCTCCAGCTGTCCGTTTTATAGTTATTGGATACAGGGCCGTAGCCAGGATTTAATTTCGGAGGGGGCCAAAACCAATTGAAATAAAAAAATAATAAATTTTTCACATATTTATAAAATATTTATATTAGGGTGTTCTTTATATGGTATTTTTGGAAATTTCGTTATGAAAAAGATAGTAGTAGCGGAGTTGGACATCGAGCTCCACCGTTAGTAATTTACAAAATTTTGAATATATTGTGCGAAATTTTGCATCGATTGGCATTAGAGTGTGCCGCAAGGAGATCAAGTTTGATTTAGTTTTCAAATCAGTTTATCGCTGTTGAATATTTTTATGTTGTAGACACATGAACTAGTAATACACTGTTAAATAGGTGAAGTGAAGATTTTATATAAAAGTATATATAAAAGATATATAAAAGTATACGTTTGGATATGCCTTATCTCTTATGGATGTCGAGATATTTGATGCCAAAGTTTGGGTATTTATAAAAAAAATAATAAAGAATTTTTAAATTTCATTATTAAGTATCAATTAACAATTTATCATATAACAAGTCAAAATCTGCATATATATATTTTGAATATCTCTTTCCGTTGCCGAGATATCAGGCTTTAAAACCAATTACACACTGTGTCTACTTTCTAAGGACACCAAAACCATGTCCATCTAATGATTCATTGCATCAAATATCGAGATATCTATAAGAGATATGGTAAGTCCAATCATATACTGTTATAGGTCTTCACTTCACCTATTTAACGGCATATTGTTGGGCTTTGGCCCCAATGGCCACCCCTTGGCTACTGCCTTGATTGGAGAAACATTATTTTTCAAAAAATAGGTAATTTTGAATAAGAGGTAGCAGAAGAGGTGGTGTTTAAGCCCATTTTCAATCCATTACTTAACAAATATGAATGCTGATAAATTTTCTTAAGGATCAATTAAGGTTTTCTTGAGTTATTCTGCTCACCAGCCGGGAAGACAGACATAGCACAATCGTCTTGGTCGTAAGGTACTTGGGATCTAACGCGTCCCCTTTAATACCTTATCAATACGCGATTGTATTTGGAAAGGAATAATAGTGCCTTTTTTCAATCACATAACAATATTTTGGAAAATATTAACAGTGCGTTGGCTTAAGATACAAAGGCTCTAAGTTCATATTTTAAAATTTTACAGGAGTATTTTTAGATTTTTCTACTTGATTTGATAATAGAAAATAATTAGCAAGATTGCGTTGCTTATGTTATGGTTAAGCCCTACAGTTTTCTAGGACTCATGCCACCATTATCAATTTATTACAACGGCAGATAATATTGTTTTCATGCCATTTTTGCGAGTTAGATGCAATTACAAATCGAAAAATCTGCGCAGAAATAAATTACACATTCTCATCTAACTTTTCTGGTGGCCAATTACTACGTATGCTTTACAAAACACGTCATAAAGAACAAATGCAAATATTTACGATTACTTGATCTATTCTTTTACACTGAATGTAATCTATAAATCTAAAGAACTAATTATTTTATTCTCATGCTTTGTTTAAAGAATCGATTCTGATTTCGTGTCCTCAAAAATTGTCAATTCATCAATCGATTTCTTATTTTCTAATTTTTTACTAGGATGTTACAAATTATTAGAATAATTTTTCGAGGGCTGGGACCTAATAAGTTTTAATTATTAGCAGGCATAGCTTATAAATCATTCAAAATCTACAATAATGTAGTAAAAAAATAAATAATAAGAATTCTGCAACTATTTATAAACCATAACTTTTTTCACCGTGTACTCTTCATACAATTCATATGTGTGTAAAGTCGATTTTTTATTTCATTTAAACTGTGTAGAAATGATGTGTATTCTCGTATTTTAACATTCAAACACCATAGTTGCCTACTTCCTATGCTCGAAGCGATGGACTCACTTGCACATGTACGAAACTTCTTTTTTAATTTTTCTGCATTGAAAGCTAAAAATATCAAAACAAAACAAAAACGAAGGCGATATAAAGAAGAGCTCTTCAGAAAGAAAAATAAAAATACACATTACAAAAAATAAACAAACGAATACATTTAAAACTTAACCTTGACTTTGAAAATTATTTCGCTGCACACTCCAACAAATATATATCGTTATTATCATCATCGTCAACGGTGTTGCCACCTTCATCATCGTCATCACCATGACCAACATCATCATCGTGATTCATTATTGCCATGGCATTAACGGCTAACATTCTTTGAAAGAACTCTTCGTGTGTTTTTTTTTGCGTTTGGGTGAAAACAACTGCTGAGAACAAGAGAAACGACCAGACGCATCACACCAACAGTTCCAAACGACTTGAATGGGACATTTGTGGTTAATTGTCTGAGTGAACATCCCGGGATAGGATGGCTTACGGGACCGTCTTCTTGCGGTTTTATTTAGAACTAATTAATGCACTATGAATGAATAAACCATATTTACATAAAGGATTTTTTTTTGTTGACTTCCAAATATTAAATTTAAATTATTTTGCTTTATTTTGTTTAAATGCTTGCTTAAGTAATAACTACAAGTATAATTATATTTAGTTGATTATTATTATATCCATCATAATGTACGACCGTATATAATAAGTAGATCAAAACGCTGATATTAATAACATTTATCATATCTCAATGCAATTATCATAAAACAGCCCTGTTAATATATTTGCCATAGACTCACAATCTAGTCGATTATGGCATTTTATATATTTCGAGTCGAAATAGCTATTTCGAAACCAAATTTAAATGGGAACTATTTATTTTTACATGGCATATATATTTAGTAAAAACCGAATTGTGCCACCTTTGTAATTTGGATAAATAATGCTCCACTACGAATATAGATTATCCAGAAGAAACTATAAATAGGGTAAAGATTATTTTTTTTCTACAGTCACCCATGGGATTTGAGCTGTGCGCTTTCGAACGTCAGGTAGTTTTATCCGGCGCAAACATTCATTTGTTCCCAACCAATGATGACCTCTTCATTCGTGGTCTACTCGAACTATGAGTGTCTTCCTCCCGTCAACCTGACAGCATTGTATACCACGCCAATATATATTCTATGAAGGAAGTTCCAAGTTGAAAGAAGGATAATATGCCATACGGGTACATTCCAAGAAACTGCAGAGTATATGAGTTTCAAGACTAGTCTCACGGAGTTAAGACGAATTAACATGCGTCTAGCAACTTGTAAAATCATTCTGCTAAATTAATGTAGTAAACGGCGAATAAGATAAGACTTTTGTTAATGTTCAAATTAAGAATTTTTCAAATTTTACGCAAGTATCTACGTTTAAAAGCTAAGATAAAATATTGAAGCCGGCAGACCGAAATGTTTCGCTTTAATTTCAGTGCCAAATTTTGTTTGGTGACCAACAAAAAAACATTTTTTCTTCTTATTTGGCAGCAGCAACAGAAATTCATACATCAGCAGCCGCACGTAGAAAAGAATTTCTTTAGACAACAGCTTTTTCACCTGTTCCATCCAATGTTGTTTTGGTCGTACCCTCCTGCGCTGAAGACTTTTCGAGTAGGAGTATTTTCATCCATTCTTACAACGTGTCCAAGCCAACGCGTTCGTTATATTTGAACGCGCTTGACTACGTCGATGTCGTTATACAGCTCATGGTTCATTAGTCGACGGTACTCGGCGTTAACGATGATGGGTCTAAATATTTTTCAAAGAGTTTTTCTGTCGAAGACTTCCAGAAAAGATTGATCCGCTCATGTGATTACACAGGATTCTACGCTATACAGCAAAGCAGGTAGAATCAGTTTCTGATAGAGTTGAATTTATGTTCGTCGAGAAAGGCCTTTATCATTAAATCGCTTGTTGAGCGCATACTAGAAGCGGACAGACTGTCGCCTTGTCTAAAGCCTCGCTTGGTAGAAAATGGCTCTTTCAGATTTTTGTCTCTTTTCATCTCGCAAAGTTGTATCAGCTTCGCTTGAATACCAAACTAAGCCATAGCATCTAATAATTTCTGTGGGTATAGGACTGTTAATTGCAGATTTGCAATCGATATACAGATGATAGGTGTCGATCTGGGTATTCTCCAGCATTTGCCGTAGTGTGAATATCTGGTCGGTCGTGGATTTAGCAGGTCTCAAGCGACACTGATAAGGTCCAATTAGATTCGCTAGGATAGGCTTTAGTCTTTCACATAACAAACTGTACATGCCCTAATATGCGATGGGTAAAAGGTTGATGCCACGATATTTGGTACTGTTCTTTAGCACAGGATAAAGAACACTCAGATTCCAATCATCGGGCATGTATTCCTTTAGCCAAATCGTGTTTATGAACTGGTGCATATACGTTGCCAGCTAATAGCCGCCGGACAGTCCATCGGCTCCCGCAGCTTTATTGTTTTTAAGCCGTGTAATTGCCGCGCTGAACTCTTTTCATCTCGGTGGTGGAAAATTTACTGCATCGTCGATGATTGGCATGATTTCATTGCATATGCTGTCTTCAGGAACTATCAGCGTACGAAAGTGTTCCCTCCATATGTGCAGCACACTCTGAGAGTCCTTGATCAGATTTCCACCTATGTCCTTATAAACCTTTGCATTTTATCTTTTGGTAGAACTTTCGAGCTTCAGCTCTATCCCTGTAATCTTCGACATCATGGCTCTCTCTCTTCTCTTCCACTCTTCTTTCCGTCTGAAGATGCGTTTCATCTCCCTGCTCCTTTCATTATATCGTTACATCACCGCACGTGTTGCCATTGGCTTCAGTTTTGCCAGGTGTGCAGCATCCTTTTCCTCAGATATTAAGCGTTATTCATCTTCGTACCATGACTTGTATGAGCATGATTATTCGTAACATAGTACGGTCGTTGGGGTAATGGTCATAGAATTCGCAATATGCTGCCACTGTTTGTCGGGAACATCAGAATTAGGGGGTTTGTTTGAAGTAATTGAGAGAGTTGATTGGTGAAGGCATTGGCTATCTCGGTGGTATGCAACTTGGTGATGTCTACCTTCCTTTGCGTTTGGTGACGAGCGTTTTTAGCTCTATTTAATCACGGGCGTAGTTTGGCTGCAATTAAGTGGTGATCCCAGTCAATATTTGCATCGCACATTACTCGCACGTCCATAATGTTTGAGACATGCTTTCCATTGATTACCACGTGATTATCTGGTTTCTTGTCTTTTGGTCAGGGGATATCCAGGTTGCCTTGTGATATCTTTATGCGGGAATTTGGTTCCGATCACTACCATGTTCCTTGCCTTGCGAAAGTGTTGTTGTGTTGGCTGAATTATTCGACTGCTGAACCGAGAGCATCTTCCCTTCCCTACTTTAGCATTAAAATCTCCCAGAACAATTTTAATTTCGTGAGCAGGACAGAGGTCGCAGTTCTTTTGTCGTCCCTGTCCTGTCCATTTCATTTCCTGTATGAAGTAAGCCTTGTTTTTGTGGAGGACATCCGCCAATTGGGTAGAGGCTCCATCTCTGCAGAGAGTTCGAAAATTCCTCAAACCATGATCCTTGTAACATTTGCGAGGGTCGTCAATATTTTGGGGGGTTCTTGTTCGCCCAATCCTAACTTCTTAGAGCTGCCAAAGCCACTAAGAAAGTCTTTGTATTGAGCTTTAGTTACTTTTGTTACCTGCCCATGCTATTTAGGTTGCTCCACAATGTACTCTCTCACTTGGCACGATTCAGAGAACACGTGATATTTCGAATGTTGTGAGCTGCTTCGGAACCTCCAAAGAGAGATTCTAATTGTTCACAATTAAATTACGATCAGAAAACTCAAATTAGAAAATCCACCAACGATATCGTTTCTCAGAATTACTACCTGTCGATAAGCCAGCTACGATTCGAGTCTTGGGAGCCATCATTACTACATTACTCAATGTCAAAAAAAACACAAATTAAATCGAAATTATATCGAACACATACAAAACAAAACAAAAAAAAGTTCCTCTGTATTTTATGAATTTAGTCAGTTTACACGCTTCTATATTTAGACCTACGCCTACAATTTAAGGACGATTCCAAACATCAACTTTTTGAGAAATGACAAAAGCTAGTAGACCTGCGATCAAACAAATGTAGATGACTATGACAGGGGAAATAAGTTTTTTAAAGTTGCAATAGGGCTCGGAACTAAATCACCCGAGTGATTGCAGCACGTTCAATAAAGAAACTGTCGGTCTCCCTAGCACTAAACACAGATTCTATGTTTGTATTTTCGAATCATAAAACCATAATAAAACTACAAAATTTGCATTCCGTCTAAATGATATTTTATTTGAAATAAATCCGCTAAAAATAACAAACAAACAAATTTAACATACCATTAGCAAATATGACACCATTTAAATAAATACATATATTATAATTCAGGTAAGAAACAAACTACTTCATAGAGGGAAACAAAATCATTGTTTCTATATGCCTTATTAATACATTTTTTTAAACCATAACCATAGTAAATTTAATCTTCCCTTAAGATTTCCGCTTAGCATATCTCTTAATATTAGCACACTCACATTTAACAAATTATTAACTAGTCTCATACGCCAAGTCCACCTATAAAAAAAAACCTTATTACCCACAGTCGATACTACGTAGTCTGATCACGGCTGTTGCTTGGGCATGTTTTTTTATGTAATTCATAATTATTTTTCATTCATTAGACAATTTAGTTTTACTCTTAGTTTGTTTAGTACCAATTGTTTGCAAATGTACTATGCGACACGTACATACGTACAAATACATATGCCATATGATGATATTCCTATGATTTGTATTTCATTATAATTTAATTTATTTGAAATTGTGTTTTCTCTTTTTGTTGTTTATTTACAGATCAGGATAATGTTAATGAGGACAACTTTTATATATGTTTTTTAATTTAAATCAATGTTTTGCGACAAATCCAAACAAATTGAACACAACACAAAACATCAACAACAACAACAAAGTCCTCAGAGTATAGAACGCGCGACAGAATACCAAATAAATAGCAAACAAATAATTAAATAATTTCGTAAAACTATAATAATTATATACACTCAGAGAATTTTTGCAGAACCAACAGGTACTTAAGAATAACTACTAATATTGCATAAAATGTTCATGCTAGATTTTTAATACAAACACACACACACATAATAATAAATATAATTTCACAACTTCCTTCATATTTAAATAACGCTCATTTTGAAATATTGGCTAATATTTGGACGATATGCTAAAAACAAAATTCTAAAGAATTCTCTTGCAAGCCATCATTAATCCTATTGCAAATAATTGAACTTAATTTCATATAGATACTTTGACAGCCGTTTCTGTGATTACCAATAATAAAACCGAAGCAGAATTATGTTTCGTGAGTTGATAACAAGTTTGCCTTTTTATTGTCTAGAAAGAAATTAGACATTTGCTATATTTTAAGTTATACACTCGTGGCATGATATCCTTAAGAGGATTCGGTAATTTGTGTTTTGTTGATTTGTATATTGTTGTGACGTCGCTGTGTTGACCTCGAGCTAAAAGTGAATATAACATAATATCCCTTTGGCCGTACTCTTTAATAGCTATCGCATGTGATACAAAGCAAGCAGAACAAAAAAAAAACAACTTTGTATGTCTTTAGCTACCAAAAGGATAGAATATTTAGTTATGGACTGAATTTGTTGCATGGGTTCAGGTGGGTCCAGAAAATCGATAGGATCACTACAAGAGATAAAACCGTAGTTATTGTGTTGATAGAACGTTTTTTTTATTAGTTATTAAATGCAAGGACGGCAGTTGAAATTTGATTTGATATTATGGCGAGTATGAAGTTCTTCCAAGCGCTGCTTCTACTTTGTCACGAAATATTGTACTTTCAAAGAATATTTGGTTCTTTTATTTCAGTGGAAGGCATAACCATTAAACAGAAAGCGTCAGTGCAGTCAAATTGTGCTCAGTAAAAATGTTGTACTCTCCCAAGAATCGTGCTCTCATGCTCTCTCAACTATCGTTGAGCATTGTTTTTGTGTTAAGAGCCTTGACGACTTTTCAACATTAAAGAGAACAGAAATCCTAATGAGCAAGTTCCTGTTATTCTCCTTTGTGGTGATTATAAAAAAGAGAATTTTGCTGCGTGGAAACTCAGATTGAATGTTATATGGGGGGTATTAGAAAGGGTACGGTAAGACATTCGGTTTTTCCAAATTATGTCTGTAATAGTTTTTTTTTACGTTCCACAGCAATTTTTTTACAAATTACACGGTGGCACAAAATTGAAGTTTTGGAATCGGACTGGGATGGGACCAAAAGAAAATGAAAGTTGGCATTATGTATAAAAATGTATAACAAAATCCTCAAGGGATTTTTTAAGTATAGTGCGAGATTTTTTTTACACGCATTTAAAGTTGGTAATTTTTGAACGCTGGCTAACAAGAAATAATCATTATAATAATGGTTATTTATTTTTTTAATCCCAGAAAGTTGTGGTATCTCACTGGGATTAGGTTTCGTTCCATCTTAAAACCTAATCTCCGCTTGGTGGATGGAAGCTCGCATGTTAGCCAGCGTTGTGAAAACACCAACTTCAAATGGGTGTAAAAAAAAATCTCGCACTAAACTAAAAAAACCCTTGAGGGTTTTGTTATGTATGACATAAACTTTCATTTGCCTTAGGTTTTATTTCATTCCGATTTTGGTTGTTGCACAGTGTTTGGGAGAAATATTTGTCGGAATTGTCATGATTCATCCCACCTCCCAATAAGCTTCCTACCCAATTTAAGGGTAACATTTTCAAAGAAAATTCTGTCAATTTGTATTGCAAGTGGGGTACTTCTAAGTAGAAGTTTACTAATCATCTGACGAAGATTAACTATGTCCTTGAAATAAGATATGTAAATAGATATGTAAATAAAAGGTATTAGGTGACCCAACAATCGTGCTCTCATGCTTCCATGATCTCCCAACACTCGTTAAACATTGTTTCTCTGTCTGTACTTGTGTTAAATGTGAATCAAGCCTGTGTAGTGTAGTGTCCGTTTGGAAGTTATGGGAGAAATATAAAATTTCCAAAAATAGGTCATTTTGTATGGGAGGTACCAGAAGGCGTGAACCGATATAATCCATATTTATTCCTGAGTCCAATTTTCATTAGCGAACATCATGCGCAAAATTTGAATGAATTAACTTACCAAAAATATATGTATGTAAAACTATGAGAATCATTTCGGTCATTTGTATGGGAGGTACCAGAAGGGGTGTGGCAAAGGTTTCGGTTTTCTTAGGGTTTGTTCACTCCTGCAAGATAATTAAACTGACCAAATTCAAATATCTTCCGATCGTTTGTTTGGAAGTTATGAAAGAAATATTAATTATCCAAAAATAGGTAATTTTTTACTTTTTGGTATAAAAAGTGTAACGCATTAAAGGAGATGAGTTAGACCCCAAGTATCTTAAGAGCAAATTCGTCTCAGGACTTTTTAAGACGATTGAGCTGTTCTCGCCTTCTGGTACCTTCCATACAAAATTACCTATTTTTGGAAAATACAAATTTCACCCATAACGTTGGTCGTTTAATTTATATTGCGATATGAGGTGAATCCTCAGAAAACCTAACTATTTGCCACACCCCTTCTGATACTTCCCATACAAATGACCGAACGAATGAACCCATAGTCTTACATACATATCATTTTTGTAAGTACACTAAATTCCGTCAAATTTTACGTAAGTTGTACGGTTATGAAAATTTGAATCACCTTCTGGTACCTTCCATACAAAATAACCTATTTTTGGAAAATTTATATTTCTCCCATAACTTCAAAACCGCCACCTGAGGGATAATCAAATTTAGTCAGTTAATTTATCTTGTAATAGGAGCCAACACCTCAGAAACCCTAACTGTTTGACACACCCTTCTGGTACCTTCCATATAAATAATAGATATTTCCCCTTTTACATACATATCATTTTTGTATGTACACTGAATTCAGAAACATTTTACCAAGGAAAGCGCCATTGAACGTTGATTAACGAAAAAAAATCAGACACGTTGTGCTGCTCCTAATTGTGCCTCCTATACAAATAAGTCAAATTTTTTACGTTTTCGCTCCACAAGCAGACAGAAAATAAAACCTAAGTAATTTTATTTTAATTAAAAATCTATTTATTTCAAAAAGTCAATACTTAAAAATATCTTATATTGGGTGATGGTATTTATCAATCATTTTAACAGACAGAAATTTCTGTACTGGTTTTACGCTTATGTTGCATCCTAGCCCTTGTAAGTTCGATGGAATGTACTCAACGAGCACGACATGTTCGTCAAATTTATAATTGCCTAGGAAATTAATCATATCCAAAACAAATGAATTCCAAGCTTTGGATTCGACTTCAGTCATTGATTTGACATAATTAGGATCATTCACGAGCTGCCTAATCCGTGGCCCATCAAAAACACCATATAAAAGAATTAATTTGCAGTCTGAATCAAAGTCTTCACTTGATGTATTTCGTTCGAATTCACGAAGATTTGAATAATCAAAAAAATTAGATCTGCTGGGTTGTTCCTCTAGAGATTTTAATTCTGGTCGTTATGGGTTTTCGATGTTTTTTATATATCTACTAGTGAGCCCGGCAATGCTTCGCTATTGCATATCCCGTTATATTGGATGTCCCGCTATATTGGAATACAGAGAGTTATTTAAAGATTTTTTTTAAAAGTTTTCCCATGGACGTACGCAGGTATCTTAAAAGAGTACACAAAGTTGTTTATCATCGATTGATAATATATTATTTTTAACTTCTTGTAAGCGCGCAATACGTTGTGTTATCGAATATTGTCATTTTCACCCCCTAAATGTAGAAAAATCCAAACAATGTGTAGCCTATGTTACTCGCGGGGTTATTCGGAAGATTCCCTGAAAATTTCATCAAAATCGGTCCAGCCGTTTTCGAGTCCATACGTTACATACATATATACACACATCCTCTTTTATATATATAGATTCACCACAAATGTAACAAAAACAATCAGGATTAAGCACATAGCATCTTCTTGACGAAGGCATATAAAAAACAACAAGAAAATATCTTTTAGTGTCCAATAAAACCGAAAATCTAAATAAAAATGGTAATTGAGGGCAGTTAGCTGTTTCGATATATTCCGATAAAAATTAGAGAAGGCAACGATTTGATCATAATTCTGAAGGTAATTCTCTCATAATTTTGTATGGTGAATTACGTTATTCGGCATGTAATTTGGGAATGAATTACGAATGACAGCGCGAATTAATGACTGTAGTTTGGACATGGTATAAGCTATGTATAGACGGTTGCCAGATCTTGCAATTTTGTCAAATCTGCTAATGTACCGGCAATGTACTGACATGGCCAATGTTGCCAATATAATTATTTCTCTGCAAATGGTGAATTTGTCAGATGTATAAACTTCGCACATCTGCAAATTAAATGTGTTTGCAATTATCTTACAATAATTTGATAGTGGCAACATTTTGCGGTTCATACGATTATCGGATGTCGGGCAATATTGTTGTTTTATTGTTGTAATGGCAATGTATTTTCTGCAAACGTTGCCATACAAAATTTAAAATGCACACGGTTGTTGGACATTTTCTAAAAAAATTTCGGCCAATATTGTAAGATCTGGCAACCGTCTGTGCGAAGCTTTAGAAACAAAAAACAACCAGTAAAAAAGATTCAGTCGGGCAACCCGACTTACACATACCCTCACCTTCAGTAAAACAAAAAATTTTACTCGATTTCTAAACTGGGCGGAGTGGTACATTTGTATGGGAGGTACCAGAAAGGGCCTTATTTATTTATTTTTATTTTTATTTATTCATTACATAACCGAGCCATACGGCCAAATATGGTTAATATTAAAACAACACAATATGGAAAGATTCAAATTTAAGAAAAAAATATAAGACAGTTATTAAGTAATTACTAATACAATATTTCACATAGATATAACAATGGTATTGAATAAGCTATATGAGTAAAATACAATTTTTAATATATGAATTTAAAATGAAAACACAATTAAAAAAAATATCTAGTCCATCAATTGTGCAATGCTAATAATATCAATAACATTTCAATTTAATTCAAACATAAATTTAATTAAGGATAAATTTATATTTGAACACTACTCTCGTGTACTACTCCACATTATTATATAATTGAAAAAAATGAGAGAAAAAAATCACAAATCAAACAATTGGACATGTTGAAACAGCTTAGATCGAAAAACGGAGAAAGTAAAATTAAACGTTCTCAGAAAAAGTGGAAGGTTGTTGTATGTTCGAGCAATACGTACTTGAAATGATTTTTCCATAACTGGTGAAAGCTTAGGAATACGAATCTGAGGGTTATAGGGTTATCCTGTTATAGCTTTTCTAAAGACAGAATTTGGGCACGATCACGTTGGGCTTATTGATATTAATACTCCATCTCTAAAGTGGGCGGTACCAGATGTGTATGGGAGGCACCAGATGGTGCGTGGCTAGACTTCCAAAATTTTATCCTGTTATAGCTTTACTAAATGTAGAATTTGGGCTCGATCTCGTTGGGTGTATTGATGTTATTAATCCATCTCTAAAGTGGGCGGAAAGGTACATTTGTATGGGAGGTACTAGATGGGGCGTGGCTAGACTTCCAATTTTTTCTCCAAAACTTTATCCTGTTATTACCTAACAAAATACAGAATTTGGGCACGATCGTGTCGAATGTATTAATACTATTACTCCATCTCTTAAGTGGGCGGAGTTGTACATTTGTATGGGAGGTGCCAGAAGGGGCGTGTCTAGACTTCCATATTTTGTCACTGAAATGTTATCCTAATTAAACTTTACTAAATACAGAATTTGGGCACGATCGCTTTAGGTATATTAATAATATTAATCGATTTTTAAAGTGGGCGGTACCAGATGTGCATGGGAGGTACCAGAAGGGTCGTCGCTAGACTTCCAGATTTTTTCTCAAAAACTGTATCCTGCTATAGCTTTACTAAATAAAGAATTTGAGTACGATCGCGTTGGATTTATTGATATTATTACTCCATCTCTAAAGTGGGCGGAAAGGTACATTTGTATGGGAGGTACCAGAAGTGGCGTGGCTGGACTTCCATTTTTTTTCCAAAACTTTATCCTGTTATAGCTTTACTAACTACAGAATTTGGGTACGATCCCGTTGGGTGTATTGATATTATTACTCTATTTCTAAAGTGGGCGGAATGATGTATTTGTATGGGGGGTACCAGAAGGAGCGGGGCCATGTAGCTGTTTTGCAATACCGTAAGTAGTTTTATTAACTCTTGCAAAATTTCAAAACATTTGGTTGCGTCTTTCGAAAGTTATCGTGCACACCAGGCGGACAGCCAGACAGACAGACGGACATGGCTCAAACGACTTAAAAAGTCATGAATCGAATTTGATTCAAAGAAACCTAGGGTCTAAAGTGACTCCTTCTATGTGTTACACTTTAGGGTCGTATCAAATGATATATACCCTCAACCCTAAGGACAACAAAACCCTTGGTCTAGCCAGTCGCTCTTTTAATGGCTTTAATCAAAAATAACTTTTTAAGGTAAAGGGTTTTTCTCCATTTGTCCAATGTTGGTCTAAATTACGTAAAAACAAACAAAACATTGAATTGTCCTTCCCTCGAGTAAATTATTCCCTAGCATGTCCCTAGCAAATCAAATATTTACACATAAAAGGAGCCACATAAGTCGACCAATACGAGTCTTTTAATTCGCATAATGAAAATTTTTAGATTTTTTTTTTTGCTGAGTAGGTATTATTTTTCAAACGCTTCTTTTTACTGCAATTTTTAGGTTTATTGTTATGGCCGAAGTATGATCACAAGGGCGTGTATTGTTTAGGGTTGTTAAAGTATATTTACGTCTGTTCCTCTGTATCTTAGTGTCTGGATGACTGGAGATCATACACAGTCGCGACATGCCAAGCAGGTGGTGTTATATGGATATGAAACACGAAATAAAGAAAAAAACATTATATTTGATACTCTGAAACTAAAAAAAGGTACAAAGTAATATTCGTTAAAACACAGTTCGTTTAGAAACTGTAGCAAATGCTGCTTTAATGATGGCAATCATGGCAAAAAAAACTTAAAATGAGAATTATTTTGAAAACGAAACATTTGCCAGTGCTCCAAATTTCTAAGCCTTTTTGTTAAATAATACACTAGAAATCTTATTTTGATACTGTTTATCTTACCTCGCACATTTCGTTGTCCTGTATCCTTTCGAATACCGTTGTCCTCATACTCTTCGCATCTCTTGTATATATATATGTGAGTGTGCAAAGCAAAAACACCTGGTTCTATTGTTGAGCAAAGTTTAAAATCAACAACAAACTTTACTTTCAAATCACCGTAAATTTACCGCTAACAGGCACAACGTCCAGCTTAGACCATACAAAGGATAATATGAATAATTTGCTGTGAATGTGGCCGTCTTTGTCTGCTGTTACTTTTTCGTAACGTGCGACGGCGTTTGTGGCACATGCTAAACCTGAGGCTTAACAGGACGTTTCAATTTCTGTTACCAGTTTGTTTTTGTTCTTATGATCCTTAATCGGCGCAGATGGTTTGAAAGGAGACACGAGTTATGTTGCGATAACTAATCATTTGTAAAATGTTTTCAGACAATTCAAGTTCAACTTAATTAATTACAATTCTGGCATTTATCTTTTGGCCTTATAAAAAGTCCTTCTTTAATTCGTAGAATCCTACAGGCGGTTGATTGTATTGCATTTAATCAATTTCAGTTTGTTATACTGGAGTTACTATCACTGATCGATGAAATGACTTAACTTTTAGATAGCAAGAAGCAATTGCTTCACTGACAACCACTTAATTGCAAGGAAGTTGGAGTGTAGGAAGTTTTGATTCTTACATATTATTTTGATAAAACCAAATATGATACAAGCAAAATATAGAAATGTGGATATTTTAAATTTCTAATGACTCCCATAAAAACTCCCCCTTTACGGGGTCTATCCCTGCAATTACATCCGTAGTTTAAGATCTAAAATGTGGAATGCAAACTTCTATCCTCAAAGCGGAGGTAAAGTTCTAAGATGAGCAAGATTAGTCAATAATTACTCCCACCTCCTTTACAAACTCCGCATTAATGGGGTCTGTCCCTAAGATTACAGCCGTAGTAGTACGCTTAAATTGTGTATACAAGGTTCTACACGGAGGTTGAGTTATAATATGAATGACATCAGTCAAAAACTATTCCCACTTCACCGCGATTACAGCAGTAGTTAAGGAACTATCGAGCTACAAATTTGGTATGTAAGCTACTATTCTGTAGGCTTATACTGTGTTCTAAAATAAACGAGATTGGCAAAAACTACTCCCACCTCAAATACTAACTCCCTTTTTGGGGGTTTCCGCCTATCTATCCCTGAGATAACATACATATTTTAATAGTTGAGTGAGTTGATACTTAATATGCAACCTTGTAACCTCTAAGCGGAGGGTAAGTTCTACGATGAGCAGGATCGGACTGTAACTTCCTCTACCTCCCATGCTTCTGGCCATTCCCTTCTGTTACAACCGTAGTTCAAAAGAAATCGATTTTAAATTAAAGATGCAAGTTTTTATCCTTCCAACTAAGGTAAAGTTCAAGGATGAGCAATATCGGACGACAACAACTCCCACCTCCCATACAAACTGTTCCTTTTTAGGGTCTGTCCCTACGATTGTAGCCGCAGTTTAAGATCAATAGTGCTAAACTTTTGTATGCAAGCTTCCCTACCCTAAGCGGAGGTTGAGTTCTAAGATGAGCCCGATCGGTCTCATACTACTCCCACCACTACTCTCCCATCCGAACACCCCTTTTTTTGGGGGCGCGCTTCTGTTTGTTCCCGCGGTTACAGCAGTATTTTTACTCATCGGAGATTAAGTTCTACGATGAGTAAATACTTTCAAAAATGACTCCCATCTCCCATACAAACTTCCCCTTTTCGGGATCTGTTACAGCAGTAGTTTAAGAGCTATAGAGCTCATGCAAGCCTGTTGGTGTAAAAAAACACAACAATATTCTCAGCTCATATAAACAATTCGAGCTTAGTATTTGACATTTCAGTGAAAAATTGTTGGCTAAAAATTGATGTGGCAGGCTAAAAGTAACGTCCAACTCGCACCATCTCCACTTTTTGTCGAAAAAGATTAATAAAACATAGTTGTAGTGCAATTAACCAGTTCTATCACCATTTTTACAAACGGATATCTGCAGATACCCTCCACCTCATGAGCTTCGGCATAACCGAAGATAATTATCTTACTAGTTTTTGTTCAATATGTCTAAAAACATAAGTAACTTTTTCCGCAAAATAAAACAAATAAATAAAAACAAATCTTTAAGTAAAAAAATATATTTTCTTATTATCTATAACAAATTTTTTTATTATCTGTAAGTTTGTAAGCTGCACTTTATCTGCTCTTTTATATGATGATACTAATTGAGATGTTAAGATGTACGCACCCCGCTCTGTTACACCAATCACTTAAAAAGTCGATGATCATGGAAAAAATTGAGAAAGACAGGGACATAAGCAGCGTGGACATTGCTAGGGAACTAGGTATTATTTATCCCCAATAAGTTATCAACCATTTGAAGAAAGCTGGATACACAAAAAAGCTCGTTATTTGAGTGCCATAGAATTAACAGTGAATAATTTAATGGTCAGTTTGAAAAGTTAAACGCCGTTTGCTCTATCCTGTAAATTTCATTCAAGTTGCATTCGGTTTGATTTAGGTTCGACTCTAGGAGCAATAAATAGAAAATAGTTCGATAACTTCGGAACCAGCATGATGACACTAGACTATCAGTCGAATGACCTGACCTCGAAGAGAATAGAATAATATAACTCACTCAAATGCGAAAAGCTCTCGTCTATCTGGAAAGGGAAAATACGTTTTTAATTTTTAATAACTTCACAGTTAGACTTTTAACAACCCAAAAATACTGAAAAAACATATTCATTACATTATCTGCAAATCCAAACCCCAAATAAACGAAATTCAAATCAGTTAATATCATTTCCTTTTCAATTTAAGCCAAAGTCATCCTGAAACGAAACCACTCATAAAAAGTAAGGCCAAAGCCTAAAATTTTGTGACAAATGGCCAAATTGGCAAAATGCAAATCAATCCACAAATACGAAAAATCAGTTTGTCGGTCATAATTCAATTTGTTTAATTTTGTTGATCATAAACCATGAACCAGAGATAATAAACATATGTACATATGTACGACTCTTAAAATGACAATTTAAAACAGACATAGCATTTGTGAAACCATTCTAATGATGAATGTTATTGCCATTCATTCTGAGTGAAGTCAGCAGCAGAGGACCTCCCTCATTGTGGACACCAACTTTGGCATGTACAAAAGAAACAGGAAGCAAATTACTCAAGAACAACATTTGGTATCGACATGCTCAGAACAAAAGTGATAATAAAATTCGAATTCAAATAAGGATCAATAGGTGCATTAAAGTCAAATTTAAATGAAGCAGTAAAAGAACTCAGAGTTGTATAGAAGAATCATGCACATCTTTTTTTTTTGCTTACTCCCAATCTGGGCTAAATTATGAAAGCAATAATATTTTCTGTTGGAGGGGTAAATTGGTTCTCAATGTGCCTGAGTTCCGTGTATACATACATCTTGTGCATGTGATTTGATTTAAAAGGACAGTTTTTTACAAAAGTAAAACAGAATAAAATCTTTATTAATGTGAGCAGTAACCAATATAGAAATTTCAGTCAGCTTTTTAGGCGGAAAAATAACCTTACCTCCAGTAAGGTAAAGGATGGCTTATTTTATAATGGCTAGAGGTTTAACATAATATCCATAAATATTGTACAGACATTTATGCAGTTAGAGGTTCCAAATTTAAAAATTGCTTCAGTGCTAGTGGAGGAATGGATAACTCATCTAGGACAGTAATTAGTACAGAGAGAAAATTAAATTATCCTGTGTAAAACTTAAAAAATGAGTGCACAAACCTCCGAAGTTATGGTAATAAAATTTTAGAGTTTAAACTCATTTGTATGTAAAAGAAGGGGATAGGTTTGTATCCATATTTTAAGATGGTCAAGTGCTAAGGAATTTATAATAAAAGATGCAAAACAAATTATTTGAGAAAGAGGTCAATTTGTATGTATGTTTGTTATTATAATAAAAAAAGTTAAAATTTTTAAAATTTCAATGAATTCCGTTACAAACTTCAAGTCATATTTTAAGGATAAGGGACCAGATGGGTTGGGATAAAATGAACGATTGTCTAAGGGTGTACGAAGCTAATCGTGTCCGCTGTATATCCATGGTAGGCCAATGCAATGACGGGCTCTTAGCAATGACCTTGTAATGGAACCCCTTTGAGAGTAACTGTCGAATGACTCGCTATATTCTCTAGAGACGACCGGCATTCTGGGACATGATATTCGCTTTACTATCAGTCTGTAATTGAATATTGCCGCCTGATATCATATGACACTGATTTTTCTCCACGGTCATTTTATTGGCCGTTATTTCGGCCAGGACTGTGCTACAGTGATCCGATAGCACAATCGACATTTGCAAATTCAACTCCTCATAGAAGATTTCACAGCCAGCACTTTTTCTTAATATCGATCCGGTGGGGGGCACGCCCCCCGTCGCATACGTCGTTATTAGTTTCGCAACTCTCTCTGTATAGAATTAATAAAAGACGAATGCGGTGGGGGGCACGGCCCCCATTTCATTATCATCTGCACTATCTTTTTTTATTTTTTATTATATTGAAAAAATTGGGGTATTTTTCATACCTGCAAATTTGGGTCATTTTGCATATGAAAAATGACCCAAAATTAAAAAACGAAAATTTACCTAAAATAAATGAAAAGTTCCCCAAAATTTATGGGGGATTTTTCATATGAAAAATTCCCCAATTTTGTATGGAAATTTTTTTGGGTAATTTTTGGTTTTTTTTTGGGGCATTTTGCATTTGGGGCATTTTTCATAGAGCCTCCCATTACCTCCATGTCCTCTTGGTGTTTAAACGCACTGTGGTATACGCAGTTTAGAATGGTAAACAATGCCTTAGTTGGAATAGTTCTAAGTGCCCCTGTTATCATGATCTCCACGAGTCTCATAATGTACTCGAATTTAAATCTTTGGCTTACCCCATCCGGCACCGCCCACCAAACTTCCGATCCGTAAAATAAAATTGGTTTAATAACAAAGTCGTATAACCAGTTAACACTTTTGTGGAAGAATTCCCCAGTTGATGCCGATTGCCCTTTTGCAGCAGTATAGGCAGTTGCCGCTTTGTTAGTCTTGATTTGAGTATTCCGATTCCAATTCAGTTTAATAACCAATATGAGCCCAAGGTATTTGGCGCTATCAAAATGCGTAAGTGCCACTACATTTAATCTGGGCTTGGCAAATTGGGGGATTTTTTTATCTCCGAGTGACTAGCACTAGTTCCGATTTACTCGGGTTTACACACAGCCTACAGTTATGACAACTTTTAAGCAGAAATTTCAGCGCAAATTTCATAAGCTCAGAGAGTAATTTAGGATCCTTATCTGTGACTATATGTGCTTCGCGACAGTTGTGCAGCACGCCTTGTCCATCGTCTTCAGAAAAGTATTAATGTTGAGATTTCATAATAGTTAAGAGTACCACAAACCACCTCCTTAGAAATATTTGAGACGTCCAGACTAGATTCAAAGCTTCTAAAATTTAGGAGTTTATCAACTAATGAGATGACCGCTGGATTAATCTACAGTTCTTCCATTGAGTCAATTACAGATTTAAGTTTGACGTTGTTGAAAGGTCCCAAGATGTTCAGGAAGGCTGTGGTGTGTTTTACGTTCAGGGATCTTTTCGTAAGTCTGATTATCGAGTGTAAAGCAGTTTCCTTGAATTTACCCTTAGTGTAGGCTTGTTGAACCTTAGATAGAGCTTTCAGTTTAAGAGATGATCTGATATATACATCAATTATTTTCTCCAAAGTTTTAAGTAGGAAGACACTTAGGCTAATCGGTCTAAACCCCCTTTAGGGATAAATACTACTTTGTAGGTTTGTTAGAATGTGCGATAGCTGCAGGCAGACTCTGTAGATTGTCAAAAGTTAGGGCGTAAATACATCGATGTAATTCTGTTGATCTGCGGTAATAATTCCATCGGGTCTCGGAATTTTAAAGGAGTGGAAACTTTTATTGGGCCATTAGGCTCGACTTTAGTAATCGGTATACCGGAAATATCAAAAGCATTATTGTCCAAGTTTTCCATAAACTGATAAACACTTTCCTGGCTGCCTGGGAAGTGTGCTTTCATCAGTACCTCTAGGGTTTCCCGACTGTTGGTGGTCCATGAACCATCTGTAGATACGGTGGTAATGGTGGAGTCGAGGATAAAATCTTAAGTAGCCAACTAGTTTTCATAAAGATTTCTACACTACCGCAGAATTTTCTTCATGGTTTGGATAAGCTCGATAAGCTACCTGGTCGTATCTTTTGCACAAATTAAAATTTTCGAAGACAAGACCGAAGAGAACGGTTTCACCGTAATTCGGGTGCGAGGAATGGAACTGCGTCATTAGTTTTCTGAGTTATAATGACGGTTTGATACAAAAAATTTTACAATGGTGAGATGGATATCTAATAAAAGAAGACATTAGCATTTTGCGGTTTTAAATATAGGGTCCAATGGGCGGGTCACCTCCACTTTATATATCAAAATTGGAAGCACCCTGTTTTCACCAGTGACCACACAGCAACATTCTATAAAAATTTAAAAAAAAATCGGTCAAGCCGATCTCGAGTCTACACGGGGCTAAAAAATGCAAATAAACGATATCAAACTATTTTCATATATATATATATTTGACCTCTTTGGGCACTGCTTTAAGTTATCCGATTTTGCTCAAATTTAAGCGATATCCGTTTTATAACAACTGACACAATATTCCGATACCAAAGTTCAAATTTCGTTGCCAGCCTAATATACACTCTTGAGTTGATCTGACGTCAAATCGAAACACTCTCGAGAGAGCGATATGTTATCTGTGGATACTTTTAATCTGTGATAATACTATTACATTTTCGTTAGGATCAGTGAATGTTTGCTCGAGTTTTCGTGTTGGCCAGACAGACAGGCGGAAATGGCTCAATAGTCGTAAAAAGTGCTCAAAAGAAAATTGATCTTAAAATGCATAGATGCCTAGCTTGTCTTTTGTAAAGATTTACACTTTTTTGTTTAATAAAATGATATGTACTCTTAACCATTATACCTAATTGTAATTTATGACTTTTACGGTAAAAAAATTTAAACACATTTCATTCACATTGATTGTTTAAAGTTGAATAATATATCAGTAGCAGTTATTTGAGGTTTGTGGTAAATGTTAATATGTACTGCATTCAATACATGAAATTGAGTAACTGTTGTATTGGAACAAAATCAATAATTCAAAATAAGCTTCAACAATTATAAGACCCACGCATTTTACAACTAGACCATTGACCTACTCTATCTTTCGATGACTAAGGAAGTAACAAATATTCGAATACACAGCAGAGTGGCAAAAAAAACTCCATAAATCAGCAAAATCTGAAAATGAAAATTATTCTTGGCAACTAAGTTAATAACGAACGAATTGTTTTTTTTATACATTTGCCCTCTTTTGTTATTTTCCATCGAAACATTATTTGTTTTAGATTTCAACTGAAACCAGTAAGTAACTCACTAAATCCCTTCCCCCGTCCTCAGTATAATGTTTTTAAATTCTAATATCGAATACATATTTTGATTGAGAAGAGGAATAAAGTGAAAATAAGAAACTATCAGCTCTATAATTATAGACCAGACGAGTACAACATGCAATGTTTGAGTTTATGGGTTGGCATGCCATAGTCGGATAGCTGGAATGGTACGACGTGTATCTTAATTTAATGATAGGTTTCACATCATCTTGTGGCCACAAATTGTTCGATCTTGCCGTAAACGTAAAAAAAACATAAGCCAATGGCCATACACATTCACACTTTCTGAATTGCACTTCATGTTTGTCGTCCCTTTTTGGTTGCTCCAATTTAGTATTTGAAGCTGTGGTAGATGTGTTTTTTCACATTTGATTTGATTGAACACGAAAATTAGACCAATATGTATGTATGTACTATAGATTTATTTTTGATTTCATATATGATATGATAACGGTATTTGCTCATGACCTCAAGTCATAAAAATTCATATGAACAACTGTATAGTGTATACAGTGATGCTTAAAGGTATAGCAACACTAACAACATCAACAAGGTATTTAAGTCTAAGTGTTTCATGACTTTCATGAAAGTATTATATTGAAGTTTATTCATTACTGAGTAGTTGTATGGATGAACTGAATACATCTTCCAGGTTTTTTCTTCTCTCCTTTATTCGTGATTTGAAAATAGGAATAAACTTATTCGGCATATTTTCAAAATTATAAGTATCCCAGTAGGAAGTGTCTGCAAGACATCCTCAAGGATAGGTGCATGACCATAGTAAATCGTTGATGACGTTTAGGGGACCGTTCATACAAATCGTCGACGAAATTTTCATACAAGTGTCCGCTTTGTCATGCACGACCTGATGAGCGACAATGTCGGTCAATTTTTCGTTGATGCCTATACAAGCGACCTGTCGCTCACACAATCATGCACGACCTGATGGGTAACAATGTCGGTCAAATTGTCCTTGATGCCAATACAAGCGACATGTCGCCTAAACAATCATACACGACCTGATGGATGAAATGTCGGTCAAATTGACGTTGATGCCTATAACTGCCTTTGATTTTGTTGAATGTATTTGATGCTCGACAACATTAGTATTTTGTTGGTAAGCTTGTCGTCAACTGAGTGTTTTGACGACAAGCACATACATTTTTCACATTTTGTCTTGAGGACAGCGTTGACGACAAAGTCGTGTATGACGGAACTTCCTACTGGGAAGTATTATCGAAAAATCAGTACAGAAATTTCAGTCAGCTGTACTGAACAAAAATGAACAAAAAAAAGGCGGGTGGCCTTTTCTCTAAAACTACAGTGATTACACTATGCAACAAATGGCGACTTTTTGTAAAATACAAGAACGTGACAGTATAGGTTCGATTCTACTATCGAAGGGTAATTAAACTCTATACTCAGTTTGGCGAGATTGGTGACCAATGTTTTTTTATGGACCCTAAAGATTGTCAAAATCAGTGAGCCCTATGAAAAAAGGTGTCATCAGTTTTTGTCCAACAGCTAACTCACACTTCGTAATAGCGCTAAACTGTATTCGGCAATAATGTAGCTGGGAGTTTTGCGAACTAATTTTATTAACAAATTATGTCAAAAAGGTTGGTCATTCCTGCCCTTTTTCAAAAAAAATTGAAGAAGAATTTGTTATATTTTTTACTTTTTTGAGCATTACTTTGAGGGAGTCCAAATTTTTCTCTAACAATGTTCGCCAAAATTGTAGTCCTGGAATAGATGAACAACTTTCGTGAAGATATCAATCCAATCAGAACGTGTCTAGGCAACCTAAACAGCTCATAAATTCCACTATGATACAGTTTTTTCGAATCTTTACGCACTTATAAGCCACAAACGCGGTTGAATTTTTAACGTTTTTAAATTTCTCAGTGGATTTAAAAAGAAGAGACTGCGGCCTTTCCAACCATATATATAGTTACATCGGTAACTTATCATATCTGTTTGTATTTTGCCTCAAAATTTCAAACTTTTGTAATTTTTTCACTATTTTTTAAGTTTGATGAAGTTTGTAGCCTCTATTTTATAAGAACACCCTAATGTTTATTATTTTATTCAGAAAGTGCACGAGTTCACCAGTTAAACGCATACTTGTTTGCAAAAATCAGTTACCAAATAGTTAAGTTATTCATGTTTTCTGAGGGACGCAATTTTCATATCCTAAATTAAAATCAAAGAGTTGAAGAAGAAGATTTTTGTTGGTGTTGTTGTTAATTACTTCAAATTAGATTTTAGAATAAGAGGTTTCAACAATATTTTATTTCGAGTTTTCGTTTTTTCCTGATTTAATAAATACTAAATGAGATGCTATTTTCCATGAAATAACACAATTTTCAAATATATACAGACAGTACGGCAAAATTATGCAATGTATAGAGTTGAAGTGGCATAATTCTTGTTTGCCGTCTAGAACTTAAGATATGGGTCAAAATCCAAACTAACTCCGGCAAAAAACCCCGCCTTCTATCATAAAAAATAATGGTATCCAAAGACCAGAGAAAAGATAATTATTTGCAAGGTTGTTTAATTGAAGACTTAAGCAATATCATATGTGCGGTAAGGGTATTTATCAGTCAGTTCATCTGACTGAAATTGTACTGTTTTTTGTTTTATAATACAGGGTGGTCCATAATACAGGGTGGTCCATATCTTTACTTTTCAAACGATGATGAAAAATTGATCAATGCTATATGAACTATTTATTTTTTATGGGATCACACAACCGAAAACTTCATCATCCATCTGTGATTCTTGATTATTTTGACACTGCTACAACCTGGAGAGGTAGAAACTGTTGGTAAAGCTGCTGAAACTCTCGAGCATTTTGTTAGCAAGGAAAAGCCTGTGAGCATGATCTTGCAGCTTTAATTACTGTAAGGGAAACAAGTAAATTTTTGTAAAGAACCGCTTTCGAGTAGAGGGTCTAGGTTGCTCACAAATTTTCTAATCAATTGAATGAATGAAGCCTGATTTCTATGCCATTAAGACTGGTACAAATATCGTTCACACGATAATTGTTGAGCGACATCGATTTGTTCGCCATAATGTGTCAAAGTATTTTTTAATTTTGATTTTCAATATATCAACTATTTTCCAGATCGCGAACTAAGGTCGTAAAGGTTGTAAGTCCACATTTTGCCTAAATGCATTTTTTGATGTAGAACGCAAGATAAATTGTAAACGCATCGGGCTTGAAAAAAAAACACCAAAAATATATGTGTTGTGACTAGGGATGCTAAACGGGATTGATTTTGAGAAATCCCGGGATTCGGGATTTTATAAATTCTGTTTTTAAATTTTTCTGTAATACATTTTTAAAATTATTTTGTTTAATTTTTATTTGTTAGTATTATTGAATAATATATGTTTCATATAATGAAAATACATAACAAAAACAAACAAAAACTATTAAGAAAATTTCAGTCGGGCAACCCGACTTACATCCTCACCCTCAGTAATCCATAAAATTTTCTACTATATTGATATTATTACTCGATTTCTAAAGTGGGCGGAATGATGTATTTGTATGGGAGGTACCACAAGGAGCGGGGCCATGTAGCCCATTTGCAATACCTTAAGTAGTTTTGGGGAAATATTAACTCGTGCAAAATTTCAAAACATTTGGTTGCGTCTTTCGAAAGTTATGGTGCGCACCAGCCATACAGACAGACGGACAGACAAACAGACAGACAGACATGGCCTCCTACCCGTAGGATGAGGGTATAAAAACATGTTATGTAATTAAACCTTAGTCACAAAAAATAAAATTCATTTAAATTTTTAATATGGAAACGCATTTTTACATTAATTTAAAATATTGTGTTTTAATAAATACATATATGGTTTTCTATAATAAATACTAAATAAATAATAAATAATTATTTCTAACTCCTTTCGCCAAACTATCTCATCAGCACCCTTTTAACACTTAAGGTTGTGATAATATGTTGAGAAGGCACAGCAAAAGGAGCTGATGAGATAGTTTGGCGACTATCGCTATAGCTATCCGCCCTGCCAACTGTCACATAATCCATTTCACACAACTCTTGTACATCAAAAACTCAATTAGAGATAATAGAAAATAGATATCAAACGGATCAATGAAAAACATATTCATACTTCTTCACAGATCAACAATATTAAACAAAAGCAACAAATTTTTTTTAAGTATTTTACTGATTTTAAAAAATATAACTTTTTAAGGTTATTTATTGCTTTAAGTAGTTTCTTAAAAATATCGATAATCTTGAACGAATTTTATTCCCAACATACGTAGCCGCTGAAAAGCATCTTTCACAATCCACACTTGTGGCTAAAATTGTATCTAGATAGCTATTTGCAGCTTCGCCGAAAAATCCCGGGATTTATTTATCAAAACCCCGGGATTCGGGATTCATCAATCCCGAAAAATCCCGGGATTTCGGGTTTCGGGATTTCCCGTTTGGCATCCCTAGTTGTGACCTTTCATAACTGAATAGAAAATGTTCTAGGTCCCTAAAACATATACAAACAAAGCGAAAAAGTTGTAAGTCCAGCCTTTTTATATTCACCATTCTCTGATTTTGGGAGTAATCAAGTAGTCATAGCATTTCCATGCAAATGCATGAGGACGGAGTCTCATGCAAGTATTTAAGCATATTTTATTGAAAAACTAATTCCATACAGAGAAGATAATTACACTATGTGACATTCATTTGGAACTTGGGGAGTGACCTAGGGCATGTTGTAGGTCTGGTGGAGTACAATATAACCCTGTATACCAAAGTTTCCTAGCACCCTCAAAATCTTAACGTAAGGTTTAAAACCCGATATTCGGATCTTTCCTCACTTGTTAGCTTAGAACTCAGTCAATTCTTAACCAATTTTACTTTTATGTTTGGAAAAAAGAGCCCTTTCCAACGATTCATCCATTTATATGCCACATCTGCCAAAATATTTTTTTTAACTGTTTGATTTTGTTCCTCGGAAAACATAAACAACTTAAGCATTTGTTCAGCAATTTTTACAAACAGACATGGGTTTAACACATAAAATGCACTTTCTGAATAATATAATAAACAATAGAGTACCTTAATAAAATAGTGGCTAAAAATTCCTTCAAACTTAAAAAATAGTGAGCACAAAAATTAGCGATTTGGAGGAAAAACAGACAGATGCGACAAGTTATCTATATAAATGTTTATCTCGTTGGAAAGGTTAATGTATAAACTCGGTTAAGAATTGACTGAATTGACGGTTTTTGAACCGAGAGTCAAGATTTTGAGGGTGTTAGGAAACTTTGGTATACAGGGTCATGTTGTATGTACTAGTCCAGATCTACAACATGCACTAGGTCACTCCCCAAGTTCCTTAAATTACCAAAGCCGAAATTACGTAATGAGTAATGCCTTTTGAACTTCATCCATTAAACATAAAGTCATCATAGAAAAATTTTCGATCCCGGACATACGCAAATGGAGGTTGATTGTTTCTTACTTATCCCAAGGTTTGTTAAAACATACAGCAATGTACAGTTTTGTAGAGATATTCTCACTGGACGTGGCAAGGGCACTGCAAAAGTAACCGATATTCGTGGCCTTAAATACATTCCAAATGGTGATATATGTTATAAACTCCGGTTTAATGATATTTGGAGACTTTTTCCTCTGAGAATTAACACTGGTGTGGTCAAATTTTTAACATCTCAGATTACAGAAAAAAAAAATCGAAGACCTACAATATTTAAAATCTACGTTGCCCAAAAACCACCATCACTTTTAAGAAAATATACCTCATGAATAATATTTTTATTAATATAACATAAATAAACTATAACAAATTTTAATTAAAAAATATATACTTTCTACTTAAAAATTTAATGAATAAATTATAATTAAAAAAATTGTAATAAAAAGAAAATTGAGTTTAATTTTTTCTTAAAAATTCCCTATAGGAAAAGGCTCTAAGTCCAAATTATATTGATAAGTTAAAAAGCGAAAAAGTACAAAGTCCACAAAATGTTCCAAAGAGAGTACCAAGAATTTTTTCCGAAATTTTTTTTAATATTACCAAAAATATGAATAAGTTACACATAATTGCATTAAAAGTTTTGAAAAAGTAATTCGTTAAAGGAAAAAGTTAAGTTTTTTGTCCCTCCTGTAAAGTTTTTAATTTTGAACTTACACCTTTTCCGACTTTAGGTTGCGATATATTTTTTTTGTTTAAGTTTGCTTTTAGTTTTGTACTAATTGGTTTGCTCATTATTTCGTATAAAAATGTAAATGTTGCGTATTTCGAGGCAAAATAATTTGTATGGGATTTGACAACTTTTCGTACGAAACATTGAACTCAGTACCAGCCTTAAGTTGTAACAGACGCAAAAGTTTGGTTGTGCTATAGTCGAACAATGCTGTGCTCCGCTGAATGACGCCATGGCATTGTATACCCATAGGCTGCTCTGGCATTTCATATAACCCTCCTCCCCACCTAGATGTGGCTGCTCGACTCAAATGTAAACGGACATTTGGTTTTCCACCAAATACATTTACGGATCTGTTTGTCCAAAATTAAATATAATCACTTGTTATAAGGTCATTGGTTTGATTTGGTCGTGCATTTGATTGCGGCACAAAATCAATTCTAATGTTAGAATAACATTTGGCCATTGGCTTTTGATATAAGATGCCGTATTGAGGTTTATACTAAAACTCGGTTTCTTTATAGGTTTAACAAATTTCAACTTGTCTCATCGAAAATGGAAAATGACAATCAGTTGACATTTAAGCCACATTTACATATAACATCGTTTTTTCTCATTATTACATTTATGCGTCAGAAGTTTTTCTTCGCTACCACCATTAAATTTTTTGTCTCATAGGCGCCAACAATTACGCGATTTCTGTGCTTGCTTAGCTCAGCTATTACTTAAAGCAATATTTAAGATATTGCAAAGGCAAAGGCAACTGTTTTGGCCGGCAATAATCTAAACACATTGATAGATTATCATTAAATTTTAACTCAGTTAGGATATCAAATTTGAGATAGTTAATTTATTTAATGACTTTTACACCAGTTTTGAATAGAAATGAATTTTGTTTGTGTAGACCAAAGAAAAAATTAAAGAAACATATTTTTTTGGTCTCTTTGTAGAAAAGAATATCAGACAGTCTGTATAACTATTTCAGGTTCAACCACGAATCCTCATCAGCAAGCATGGTACAATGACTCTTGCTTACGATTGTATCCTGACCAAATTGGTCCAGCTATCAAGATTTCTCCATTTCCCAATGGACTGCTTACCTGAGTCAAAGGCTGCATGATGAAAGTGCTGCCAAATACTTCATGAATTCGTAGTGTCGTCCCATTCCTAGCGAGATGATCGGCTTAGCTCAGTCATCTCATTTACAGATTTGTCTCCAGAAATTTAATGGCAGTCCGAGTAAATAACAACGCCAGTGTTGGTCACTATATTACGACCCAGTCACATAGCTACTTCCCTGATTGCCATTACTTCGGCCTGATAGACACTTCAAGTATAATATTTCAGATTTCCCACCTAGCTTTCAACCGTCTGCATAGAAGTGGAGATAGCTTCTATTTTCAGGTATTCTGACACACCATTCCTCTCTGACAGGTATCCTGGTGTTAAAGTTCCTTTCGAAGACGTGTACAGTTGGTATCTCTTTGTATCTCTACAGTGGTAGACCGTATTATCGTAATGCCGATATAGTTGCACCATCCCTAGCCACCATATTAATCGGCAGCAGATGGAGTAGGACTTGCACAGCAATTAGTATATACATATTACTAGACAAGGAGTCGGTAAAACTGTTCAAAGAGCATTCTCAAAAATAGTTTTAGTATTTAATGAAAACCGAAACCAAAAAGTATATATGATAAGAAGAGGTGCCAAGTCGGTAACAGACCATAAAAATTACCAAAAAACGTACGTAGGCGCACTGTAGCGTATTTGGGAATACAAGAGAAATAACCAATTTTATGGATCAAAACTTACAAGTTAGTTTGATTAGCATTCGTTTCACTTAATCTTGTATCCTTTGGCGCTCAAAACTTTTCTATTTTCTTTAAATAAGCCAAAATATTGCCAAAACTACTTTTGCCTACGCTCGTTGAACGGTTTTACCGCCTTGGCACCTCCTCTTACCTTATATACTTTTTGACCGAAACATTTTAAGCACCGAAGGATACAAAATTATGCTAATCAAACAAACTTGTAAGTTTTGAGCCATAACATTGGCTATTTCTACTGTATTTTCATAAACTCTACTTTGTGCTAATGCTCTCTAGGTGGTGAATTGACACCTCTTCTAATCATATATACTTTTTGTTGCAGAGGCTCGGTAGCAGTAGTCCACAACGCTGCATTTATGTTTAAGCGGGAATTTCCTACAGATATAATGCAACATTGGCCATTACGTTGAGTCTGAAGGACACCTTTCTATTCTACCTAGATATTTAGAGCTTTCAGAAATCTCTAGCTCAGTACCATTTAGGAAAGGAGGATTCATATATAGAACTTTGTAATAAATAGTACCAATTCTGTATTGTTTGGGTAAACTCCCAAAACGCTACTTCTGACCAGCTTATACGAGCAACCCATATCATGTCCCTGAGGACGTTGGGAAATGTTACTGTTACTGTAAATGCAACGTAATCAACATAAAACTGATCAGATCTTGTCAGATCTGCTAACGAATCGGCAATGTACTGACATGGACAGTGTTGTCCATATATTCAATGTATTTTTTAGACATAAAACTTCGCACATCTGCCAATTTAGAGTGTTTGGTAGATATCTTACAAAAATTTGATAATGGCAAAATATTGTGTTCACACTATTGTCGGATGTGTGGCAATATTGTTGCTTCACTATGTAATGGCAATGCTTTTTCTGCAAATGTTGCCATAGATAAATTTTTAGTTCACACGGTTGATAGACATTTTTCCAATATTTTTAAGGCAATATTGTAAGATCTGAATACGTAGCTTAAGTTTCCATATCAGTGGAGGCAATACCCCTTCTTAAGGAGTCGCCCTAGTTACAAACCTTGGTATAATCAATACCCCGAGACATGCTATTATCCGTCTTCTATTGAACACTTGTCAAATAAGACCGATTATTTAATTTAACCTTGAGTGATATAGTGCCGAAATTATCGCATCTAATTTTGGATTTGATATTCAACCATTTAGGAAACCTTGTAGTCCACTCGCTTTCATGTTGTACCTGGTGTTCCTCGAGTTCACGGGAAGTGTGTATCGAGCAGTGTATTAAACTCACAGTTCTTGCCCAGTTGTTATCGTCATCCTGTAGATGACCCACTGTACTGACTGTAATGGATGGTAGCTTCATAAGAGACGTTTTCCATTTCACCGCAGACGGTGTGCCAAGACTGACTTTTTGTAGCTAAGTAATGGTACATGTAAGTCAATTCAGCTGACTGATATTTCTGCACTGCTTTATTTTCATTATTATTATTCAACGACTTTCTATGTGTGTCTCTACCAAACCGAATTGTGGAAACAATCAGTCAGTAGTTCGATTCTCAATGCTGTGAAAACGGCAAATTTGGAATGCAACGAGAAATTCATAAATTACTTAAAATTTCAATAGCTGTTTCTCTTCCTTGCCAGACAATTTTTTGTTTCATTTCTACTTATTATCAGTTAGTTACAGTGCATTCTAGGCAGCTCTGTATAGTTACAGTTGATGTATCTTTTATTATCCTCCGTTTAGTTTAGTGTAGTTTAGTTCATTCATTCTTTCACTTCCTTTAAAAGGATATAAACTATGTGTGGCGTTGTCGCTGTCGTTTCTGTTGTTGTTATGCCGCAATATATATACATATATATATATATGTTTATAATCCTGAGTGGGTTTATGACAGGAAATTGTTCCTTTAAGTGCTTTCTTTACGTTGTCATCATCCGTCCGCCCTTCCTTTCTGGACCGGGCGTCGTCTCCTCATTGTGTTTGTTTTCTGTTCTGTTCACCGGGTGACACTAAACACACACAATCGACCAATTATAATAAAATCGTGACATAATTCTTTGGAGTGTTTAGTGGGGTATTTAGGGAAATGTTAAGTGCTTCTCAGCTGATGGTGCATCTACATGCATTGGCATGTACGAGGTTGCGAGTGAAGGAATTTTGTTAGGTGTGGATGTGGTGCGCAAAAGTTGGGAGCACTATTTATGATGTCCCTGAACGAGCGGGTAGGAGGAGTAAGCTATCAATATTATTATGCAAACATTTCACTTGTGATGGGATATCATAAGTTTAGCGTAAAAGGTGCTAAACATAGATAGGATACTTGTATTTTTGTTTATATTAGAGCAAATCAATTAATATAGAATATGTGGATAATACAAAATTTCTTATTTGTGATATGAATTTTTCTCATCACTAACAACTTGAGTAAGCGATTATGCTAATACAGTAATTACTTTACACATATTTTAATAGTGCAGCTTTGAAACATGTAAAAAATCGCAAATCCAATTGTATTTAATTAGTCATCGAATAGATCTTATTAAATATCGAAAATGAAGTTTTGCTGTTAGCTTTTTAGATTGCAAATAAGTTATAAAAAATAAATTGGATATAATTTTACTGTTCCAAACCCCTCTCTCCCCCACTATTCACGCAATCGAAATATAATTTGTATAAAACCTAAAATCTTTTGCTTTTGACTAATTTACACAGTGCAACAGTGAAAAAAAACACCCGAACGTGAACATATAGGCGATAGCACAACCGGAGCTGAGAAAGCCCCTAGCACAGTTTTGTTAAATTGGCTACCAAAATTTTTGTTTGGCCCCCTAAAGCTTTTGAAATCCCTTGGGTCCCCTGAAAGAAGGCGACATCCTACAGTTTTGTATCTAGCGCTCTTCTTAAGCAAAATGTAGCTACTAGTCCGCTTAAAACCTATTTATATATTATTAAAACCTCTATCAGTTCTCGCGATATCAGGTGTTTAAAAACGAATGTTCGACTTTATGCATAGCAACAATATAAAATGTGTTAATAAATTTGTATAATTTTCGTTGAGTAGTGATCAGAAGACCTGAGCTCAAAACTAATCGCTTATGCAGTTACATATTGTTTGCATTTGTCATTTACATTGTATTGAGTGATGACATCTTGTAGAATAAATCAGTGGGAAGATTCTGGAAATGCATTATGCAACGTGACCAACCGTCCCTCTTTTCGCGGGACATTAACGCTTTTATATGTATATATAGTGAAGTGTCGCTAATCATAATAATTGCAGACGCCGATTCGAATAATCGGAAAATTCAGATTACAGGCCTAAGAAATCCCTAAGTTTTATTTGATTGGAATGTTTTTCAACTATTTAAAAGAAACGAAGTCAGATAAATATCTGCAAAAATAAAATAAATTTTGTATAAAAAATTTTTTTTTTTCATGAAATTAAAAATTAATTTAGGTCAAACAAGTGTTGGTTAACAAAAACTCAACTCACATGAAACCAAAAAAAATATATGAACATACATAAATATTAGGGATGTAACGAACGTTCGTATTCGTATGCGAATGCGAATTATTCGCATCATTTTGTACATTCGCATTCGTATAAATATATATTTCAATATTCGCATTCGCATTCGCTTTCGCAAAAAAAATATTCCAATATTCGCATTCATACAAGTAATAGTAATAGTGAGACTGATGACGACATACAAGAGATTACGTTTTCAGTCTCTCATGCTATAAAATTGTTAGCTGAATACAATAAAGAAAAAAAAATCATATTTCAGAAGATCCTTTATTGTGGTGGAAACGAAACAGCTCGAAATACCAAAAGTTAGTACCTTTGGCACACCAGTTCCTAGCTACGCCTCCGGGAAGTGTTCCCAGCAAACAGTTGTTTAGTGGAGCCGGACTTATCTATGATCCACTAAGAACTAGATTGCATAGCGAAAAAGCAGCGAAGCTTCTTTTTGTTAAATACAACATGGCTCTATTAAACTTTGAATACTGAATACGACAAAGATTTCGAAAGTAAATAAAATTATTGTTAAGTTACCTTAAAGACTGAATTTCTGAGAATTATATATATTTTTGTTTTTGTTTTACTTTGAAATCAATATTTTATGCTTAATTACTTAACTGGAATACATATTTTTATTTGAAAAGGCAAACAGTACGAATGATACTAAATTATTCGTTTACGTAAACAATTTTTTGCCATTCGCTAAACAATTTTGGAATATTCGCTTTCGCATTTGCAAAAAATTATTAGTATTCGCATTCGCAAAAACCAAAAATAAGTATTCGCATTCGCTTTCGCAAAAAAAATATTCCAATATTCGCATTTGCATTCGCATTCGCTAAAGCACATTCGTTACATCCCTAATAAATATGTAGACTAGAATATACATATTTTTTTCAAAAAAGACAAAAACGATTGATCAGCGAGCATCTGTCAACAATTTTTCTATTTTAAAACATCCTATTCGGATTATTGATTTGCAACAAACTCGGATTGTAGAATCTATAATGTATTTGAAAATGCTGTTCGGATTACCGAAAATACCGATTAAACGTGCTTCGGATTAGTGAGACTTCACTGTATAATAATTCCTACCGCTTCAAGTTGCAGCAAAGAGCCTTAAAATTTTTTTCCATCATAGTCTATATTGTGCCATTAGTTTCATTTCGGAACAAGTCGTTGCAGTTTCTTCGATTTCGGAGTCTAATAACCATCTCCATGTGTTCGCTGGTCTACCTCGTCTTCTGTTGCCGTGAGTTTTTTAATCAATTGCCATCTTAGAAATATCGTCCAATCCAGCTCCATTTTCTCTTTGAGATTTTGTTGCGGATTAGTCTTTCACCAGTTCTTTGTCAGAGATCTCGACTGGTAGTTCCCATTTAGCTAAAAATATTTCAAGTTTTTACTCAAGCAACGATTACAAAAAGCTTGCAGTAATTGTATGTCATCTGCTGTGCAATTCAATGACTCGCAGTCGTATGGAAAAAGATTTTACATACGAAGAGAAAATGCGGAGCTTAGTTTTAAGGTGCATTTGGAGAGACTTCCATACGTTTTTCAGTGCTCCAAAAGACTTATTTGCCTTTTTAATGCGACTTGCTATATTCCCACGTGGGTCATCGGTTGTGCATGTAATGCTTCCCAGATAGCAAAAATTGAACATCTTCGAGTTCTACATTGTTGACAATGCCTTGCCGATGTTAATATGCCAGCCAACAATGGTTGTTTTTGATCCGAATTGACTGATATATAATTATATTAGGGCATCGGTATAGCCCAGATCTTCCAGTCGACCATTCATAACTCATGTGATGCACCTTCTAATACGTGTTGCTTCCTACATGACCGAGTCCAGTACCGATGTTAAATAACAGCGGTGATAAAATACAGCCCCCTATTGTACTCCAGTAGATACACCAATTGGGTTGCTCAACAAGCGTTCATACTGTACTCGGCTTGTTCAATTGTGTTACAGACCTCTAATATGGTCAATTAATTCAGGTGGATCTCCTTTACATTGGAATACATGTCAAATCGCCCTTTGATACGTAGACTGTTTACATGAACAGTGAGAAATCGGTGTGTTCTAAAACCGGCATGTTCATTGCGAAGATCTGCTGCAAGTTAGGACGACAACCTTCTGGCGTGGGTTATAGTAGCTAACACCTTGTTTATCATTATTAAAAGTATTATACCTCTCCAGTTTCTACATTTTTAGAGATCGGCTTTTTTGGACAGCTTAATTATGACTCTTTCACTTAGTTCTTTTGGTAGATAATAAAATGACCAAAAGTCTTCGATAATGGGTCTGATTATAGAATTGGAGATTCAGTAAACGAAGAGCTTCGCATATCTCGGTTTTATCTGGAAAGGCTGTACTTACATATGCCATTACGTGAAAAGAGCAATGGCTTTGCGAGACAGTTGTATTTTGCTGATCAACTGAAACCACAATAGAGGGTATACTTTCCCTAGTTCATAACGTTTGCACTGAGGTAAAACGCGTTTGAATTTTTATACTTTAACGAAATTTTGTAAGTACAAACTTATTCTATTCGATGTGGAAAAAGTATTTAACTTAATTCCCCACAATGACATGATGTACAAAATGATTCAACTGGACATCCCGAAATATCTATGCAAATTTATATTCTCCTTTTTACCCCAAAACGATTTCACCTCTGTTATATATACTCTATATACACTTCTGACATGCGGATGATACTGCCTGGGTAACATCGTGAACATTTACGTCAGCTCTTAAAAAAGGATGAAGAAAAGTGTCACAAATTGTCAGAAATATTTTTATGTGGAAAATAAAAATTAATACAGCAAAAACTCATGCAATCGTTTATTCTTTCGATAAGTTCTCCAAACGGACACCAAATAGAAATATTAATTTTGGGAATGAGGAGATTCCAATACTTAACGAAGTAAAGTATCTTGGTGTTCTACCCGACAAAAAACTTAACTTTGACAAGCATATCCAGGAAACTGTGAAATCACTGTGGCCAATAACACTGTTATAGTTTTTTCAAATGTTTTAAATTACATTACATTTACGCTAATTCGGACAAATTTAATCAAACTGCGTCATTAGTTTTTTGAGTTATCATGAGTCATTCATACAATTTTTTATTTTTATTTTTTTACTCAAATTGCTGTTTTGAGAGCTTAATAGAATAGGGTATCGACAAGCTATAGTTGGGGTTTCGATAAGCTTGACTTACTTAAAATAACTTTGTCGAACAACTTATCCGAAAACCTCAACTATAACCTGCCAAAATTTATTAAAGCTAGAGTACAAATATTTTAAAAAAAATTAGTATGAAGTGTTTTTGATAACATAAAAAACAAAAAACTATTTTTACTAGAGGGTAGTAAACTATGAAACATGTTACACTGACAGGCTACTTTGTATTTTAAAATTTATTCAAAAACTGTTCGCGTGAAATAAGCTTCGGAGCAACGCAAGCCGGGAAGATATCCGACAAACCTGCTACATAGAAGGAGTGGAGACGAGAAAATGCTTGAATTTATCAATAGACTTAACCATCGTTACTTTACAAGAAATACAAATTATTTTAATCTACTGAAAAGGGAATGTACAGAAGTCCAATTATAAAACAAAACTAGTAAGGTAATTATCTTCAGCTATGCCGAAGTTCAGATACTCTTCACTAATTGTAAAAATTACGATCGAACTTTTATTTATTTGCACTACACTATACACACTATATTTTATTAAACTTTCTACCGAAAATAAAGGGAGTTTGTATGAGAGGTGAATGTTACTTCAAGCCTTTTACTGTCAATAATTTTTCACTGAAATGTAAAATACTGATCTTGAATTGTTTATATGAGCTGATAATATTGTTATGAATTGTTTAATCCCCAAAAAGTATTAGTTTTGTAATAAAAGGAGTAGTTTTTGTCCGAATTCGTTCATCTAATAAATAACCCTCCGCTAAGAGTATAGAAGGTTGCATATCAAATTTAGTATCTCTAATACTACGGCTGTGACCGCGGGGACAGACAGACGATTTTCTGTTTTTTGCAATTTTGATTTTCTTGTAGCTATTCAAACTTTGACTCATACAATTTCAAAAATGTTAACGTTATATTAAAACTGATTGGCAACACTTGTATATAAAAATATATCTCTGTGCGCCATCTATTGATGCATAGTCACAAATGCTTAGTAAAGACATAACCCCACAATGACACATACACACATTCCCACCAAAATTAAACCGGAAACGAATATAAATACAGTAAAGAAAATAGGAAAATACAAATTATATGACGACAACAAACTAAATGCAGAGCATACAATTTGTATGACAACATTCTTAACGTCTACACTAGCTAACTTATACTGGGGCAAGCCAATGTAGCATTTCGGCAAAGCGAGCAACTGTTCAGTATTTGACCTAATTTCGTTTTGCTAAATTGCAGCCCATTGGAAACAGAAAACTGATGACTGTGTTAAACTTTATTTAAGTTCATGCAATGAACTTAATTCTGTGCAATATTGCTATGAAATGGAAAAAAAATTTACACAGATAGCTGTTTTATGCTTAACCAACAAATGTGAAGAGAGAGCGAATAACAATTTTTGCTTTGGCCAAGTGCAATGTTGACCATCCTACGCAAACAATTCTTTGATGAAGCAGAAACATATAAAAACTTCCGATTGCAGTGTATTCTTCATCAGTTCAACTCACTGCGTTTTGTCTTGTACTACTGCACTAATCCAAACAACAATCATCATCATCATCATGAACTGCATTGCTGTATTCTTGGCTGTTTCTGCTGTCTTCGCTGTTGTCTCCGCCAGTGGCTACGGCGGTGGTGCCCCAGCCAGCGGTGGTAGCTATGGCGCTACTTCAATCCCTGCCCCACCCTGCCCTAAGAACTATTTGTTCAGCTGCCAACCTAACTTGTCTCCTGCTCCATGCGCTCCTGCTGCCAGTTATGGCTCCGCTGGTGCCTACTCTGACAACGTGCCCAGCATAGTCAACGCTCCTTACCAAGGCTACCAAGGCTACCAGGGATACCCCAACTTCCAACCTCAAATCCCTAACTTCTATGGAGGTCAACTCCCTTCCGGCAACTAAATGGTACGACGAAATGAGCTCAATTTGTTAAATTAGTTTGGATTTTTGTTTACTTGGACTTTGGAATGTTATAAAATAAATCAAAAATATTTTATTAAGACTTAATTGTTACACTTTGTTGTATTAATTTTAAAATCGTAGGTGGTTAATGGTCATACGCAGGGATAAAGAATAAATCCACAGCAATGTATATTGATGTAAAATTTTTGGTAATTTTGCGTCTTGTTAACAATCATAAGTAGAGTTTTGAAATTACAATATCAATGGTAAAGAGAGTTGAATCTCATAATTCAATTCTAAAGAGCTGTGATTTGAAGTAAAACAAACGATGAATTTAGTTTGTTGGGAAACTAAAGCGCCCCATAGACTAGTACTGCCGCAGGAAGGGCAATATGTATGTATTAGTGAATTTGACTCAGTACGAGAAAGTATTTGTCACACGGACAATGCAGTATGAAAATCAAAACAGTTTTGATTTTCAAAATGAACACCTATCAATCAGATGAACTTTGTTTATTTGTTTGCCGTCTAATATGTCAAATTTTTGAAAATTGTATTATAATAAAAATGTAAACAACCAAAATTACAAACTGTTTTGAATAAAAATTAAAAATAATTTGGAAAACTAACAAAAAAGAGATTTGCTGGAGAAAGTATAGAGGTGCACCAGTCTTTGCCGGCATTATATAAGTGATAGAAACATTTAAACAGCAATTCTCAGATGTCTTTCTATTACAAAATTCAAAATAAAGTGATGATTGATACGTGTGTATCGAAACCTTCAATCACACACGAACACAAGGGGTTCATCGGCATGAACTGCAGCAGTACTCGTGTATGGGGCGCTTAAAAATATTCAGACATTTGTGTCTAAAATTGCAATAAAAACTTTGTATGATATGGGTAAGAGTCTCGATTGATTAAAAAAAAAAAAGAACTGACCTATGGAAATGACTGTAAGATTTATTCCATACAATTACTGTTTCTAAACAAAATCTTGTTTTTGAATAAAATATTAAGTTATTTCATAGCAGAATTGAGGTACGAATTTCAACTGCAATACCACAATTCTATTGTCAAATTTTTTATGTGGAGCCAGGTTCGAATTTTCACAATTTAACTTTGAAACTTCAAAATTAAATGCCAAGATTAACGATTTAATCATTTTTTTTTTATCGGACGAGCAGCCGAACTCGTTGGTAACAAAAATTATGCAAAAATCAAAACTATAGAAAGCTGGTAGCAACATTTATTGGTTCGAAATCAAAAATATAAAGATATCAAAAATCAATATTTGGGCAAGACAGAAAAGGCGCAAAAATTGTCTTCGGTTTGACCGACCCAAATTATTTCTAGAAAAAAAATTATTCTAGAAAAAATATACGCCAGAAAGCAGAATTAATTTTAATAGGTCGTACAGCTCACGATTCTTACGTGGTCCGTCAAAGTGAATATTTTCCTCTTGAAAACTGCCAGAACCGATTCATCCGCTTATGACATAATCAAGGATTCTGAATCACACATCAAGACACGTAAATCAGTATCTGGTATGGCTGCATTTTTGTTCGTCGAGAGAGGGCTATTTCAATAAATCACTTGCTAAGTCCGGGAACGGCAGTGACATAGTGGTTAGAACACGCGACTACCATGCAGGAGAACCCGGGTTCGATTCCCGCTCCAGTCATCTACATTGTTCATTCATTACCGGCCCCCTCGATTTTGTAGACAGTAACGTCGCAGTATAAGTGTCGAGTCAATCGGCATGTCTAGTAAAAGCTTCTCAAACAGTGACGTTCGCATTCGTCGATAAACAAGTAGGTGCCGTTAGTTGTGAATCGAGAAATATAAAACGTGTTAATTCACAACAACGCGAAAAGCTATCCCATACCTCATTCATAGGGTGTAAAGGGAAATTAAGTTTAAGTTAAGTCCGTAATAGGATATATTTGTAAGCACGATTCTTCTCCGGTTTTGCAGTCATAAGTTATTTGTTTAATCAATGGCGGAGCCGAAGTAGATATATAATATCATACAAATAACACTTCGAAATTATAGTTGTCAACCTTCACACAGCGTCCCAAATGAGTTTATTCTTTGTTCGTTGAAACGAAAAACTTCGTTTTGTCCCCTGTTCACCGTTAAACCTATTATTGCTTATTTCTTCTGTATAACTGAGAAGGTTGTAGTCACATGCCACAGTTATCGTGACACTCGTGTTTACTGCAGCTTTCCACCTTAATATCTTCATCACTATGTTGAAGAGATCACACGACAGTCTGTCGGTTTGTTTTAGGCCTCGTCTTGTATAGAATGACTCCGTAAAATCCTAATCTTCACAGAAGACTTCGTGTCTGTTTGCGTCATTCGACGAAGGCGTCACAGCTTCGCAGGAATACTAAACTCAGTTATGGCTTCGAGTAATTGAAGGCAGCTTTATAGTCGACGAAAAGATGGTAAATGTCGAACTTTTTCCATGGCTATTTCCAAGGATTAAACGCAGTGTGAATATCCGTTAGATGTTGATTTACCAGGTCTAAAGCTACATTGATCAGTTGGGATAAAACTGGCCTTAGTTATCCACATAGCACACTCGACAGGACCTTATATGCGATGGATGAAAGGCAGATCCTGAGGAAGTTGCAGCACTCACTTAATACGCTTAGATTTCAATCATCGGGCGGGCTCCCGTTATCAGCTCATCGCTAACGGACTAAAAGAGCTCTGCCGAAAATATTGCTCTTTTTACCTCGGTTTAAGTTGGTGGTGGCAATCCAACCCGTCCTTGACAATTGGCGTGATACCTTCACGTGCGCTGCCTTCCGGAACCAGCAAATGTATGCAGCACATGTATCTGTAACGAGATTTCCACCCTTGTATTTACGGGAGGGGAACTCAGTACCGTAACTTTTTACTTTTACTTTCGAGCTTCACCTCTATCCCTGTACCTCTATATCCCCGTTCTCCCGTTTCTTCATCTTAAGTTTTCTTTTGCTTAAATAAAACTGACTTTACAACTCCGGTTACAATTGGCTGTAGTGTTGCCCAGTAAGCAGCATCCTGTAGTTCAGGCGCTATGCGCCATTCTTCAACGTACCAGGATTCGTCAGAGAACCGTTTGTTTATATCAAAGCACTGTTGTTGCGGCGGTTGTCATAGATTGCTCAATATACTGCCATTGTATATCAGTAACGTAAGCGTTGTATCGTAGTAGTTGGGAGAGTAATGGCTGACTCTAGAGTTTGTAGCTACGCGATGTCCAGCTTTTGTTGTTCTGCTGCTCAAACTTGGGCGCACCTTACCACAATCAGGTGAAAATCCAAGCAAATGGAATCACTACGAATCACGCGCACGTCCATGACACTAGATGTATGCCTTCCATCGATTACCACATGATCAATTTGATGTTTTGTGTTTTAATCGTTAGATAGCCAAGTTGCTTTGTGGAACTCTTTATGATGATATCTGGTCCCACTCACTATCATGTTCCTTGTCGCTGCGAAACTAACGAACCTAAACCCGTTGTTGGACGTGCCGATATGCAGGCTGCATTTTCCGTCTGCTGAACCATGAACATCTTTCCGTTCTATTTTAGCATTAAAATATCCCAGAACAACTTTAGTGTCATGGACAGGGCAGCGTTCTATATTTTCTACAGGCAAAAGAATATTTAATGCCCTCGTCTTTGTCTTGCGCCGGGGAGTGTTTACAAATTAGCGTGATGTAAAAATATTTCACCTTGATGTGAATAGCGGTATTCGACTCTCTTGCCGACTATGAATCCACATCTAGATTCATGTCTTTCTGCACAGTTCTTTCGTCAGGTACATGCCTGAACCTCTCGCGCATTTCTTGTATGGCGGTGATGTCAGCCTAGTATTTGTTGAGGTCATCCGCCAATTGGATAGAGGCACTATCTATATATAGAGTTCGGACATTACAGGAGCATACCCTTAAATTCTGGTCCTTATAATGTTTCCATGATACTAGGACGTTGGGACCTCGGATGTTTGGACCTAGTATCTTGGAGCTGCCAAAGCCACTAAGAGAACCTTCGTTTTTATCGGTGGTAGCATGCCATTTATGTTGCTCAACATTGCGCCTTCTTACATTTGCATTGCCCAGGGTACACGTGATCTATCGGACGTAGTGAGCTTCTTGGAGACCTCCAAAGAGAATTCTGAATAACGATCCCTATCTCTCTAGGCAGAAATATTTTGGTACACTGGTAGCACTCGGTACTATAGATGTGCAGACAGTATATTCAGACGAGGGAGATCTAATTTTATGATGTCATTACAGTCATAAATATAACACAGAGTTGTACTGAGCAATACAGATGCGGATAGGTCAGTGCAAAAGTGTATTTTAAACCTTGAGATTTAAAATGTATTTTCCTTTGCATCGCATGTCATGTACATCACTGGTAGATTAGCATTTGAATTTGTTGATATTTACTCCAGTTACCGTGTTGGCCAGCCATCTAGCGAGAACATAACATATAAAGTGTAATATGTATGAATAGTTTTTGACATCAAGTTTTTAAGACTATGCCGGAGAGAACGGTTTTGTTGGATCAAACCTGGTTTGTTCCCTAAACATTTGGAACAACTTTGTTTAAAAAGGTTTAGCGCTACAACCAACCAACTGAATTAAGTGTTACATACGCAGTGTTATTATTTGATATTCCGATAACAGGGATAGCAACCCTCGTTGTTTGACCAATATGCATAAACAAACTTTTATCATAATCAAATTGTTGACCCCATCAAAACAATTCCATAGAATGTATCATTTCATAGAATAGAAAATGTATAAAATACAAATGTTTTCCTTGTTTTTGTATTAAATGGATCTCTTAACAATCGATTTTCTACAATGAATTCTTAATATCGTGGTTCAACGTCATCAATGACAACAACCACATCTATAGTAGAAAATATTTACGATTCACTTGTGATCCTATTTTAAAATACCGACGCATAGTAATACAAACGAAATGATGCTTGTGTGTACTACAAACGATTATTGTTGTTGCCGCTTTAGTAAAATATTATATAGTGTACGCTACCTTATGCACAAATTGACTTTTGTGGGTTTCTCATTTAAAGTCTAATTTATATACTGGTTTTTTGTAAAGTCAGGGCACGTCGCTGCGCCGACAAAAACAGTCATGTGTTTTTCAAAAGTTTTTTAGAAGAACAAAAAAAACAGAATTATTTTTATCTTTCGCATTTTTTATACCATCATCCTTAGGGATGGGGGTAAATACATAGTACAAAACATGATTTTGGGATTAAATTCTGAGAATTACACGTGAAAGTAGCCCCGAAAAATAAAAACTTCTGCATCATTCATTTTGTCAAGGGGACTGCATTACTAATTTAATGGCCATACGAAATGTTTTGCTCAAGGTGCCATAATAATTTAATATCGATTTGAAGTTAGTAAGTATCGTATAGGGGATTTTGTCACGAGCCTAACTCTTTTGTTTGACATAAGTAATGGGTTTCCTGGTACCTCCCATACAAAATTGAATATTTTTGACTGATTAATATTTCTTCCATAACTTCCAAACGGACAACTGGAGGATATTTGACTTTGGTCAGTTTAATTATCTTATAATAGTAGCATACCCTCTAAAAACCGAAACCTTTGACACGCCCCTTTTCGAACCTCCCATACAAATGACCGAATTGGCCCTCATAGTTTTACAAACAAATCTTTTTATACCCTTAACCTTCAGGTTACCCTCCGACCCAAAGTGTAACACATAGAAGGAGTCACTTTAGACCCTAGGTCTTTGGACCAAATTCGATACATGACATTTTAAGTCGTTTGAGCCATGTCCGTACGTCTGTCTGTCTGACTGAAAGACGCAACCAAAAGTTTTGAAATTTTGCACGAGTTAATATTTCCCCAAAACTACTTACGGTATTGCAAATGAGCTATATGACCACACCTCTTCTGATATCTCCCATACAAATACATCATTCCGTCCACTTTAGAAATCGAGTAATAATATCAATACATCCCAACGGGATCGTACCCAAATTCTGTATTTAGTAAAACTATAACAGAATAAAGTTTTGGAAAAAAAAATCTGAAAGTCTAGCTAGTCGCCCCTTCTGGTACCTCCCATACAAATTTACCTTTCCGCCCACTTTAGAGATGGAGTAATAATATCAATAAATCCAACGCGGTCGTACCCACATTCTTTATAAAGTAAAGCTATAGCAGGATACAGTTTTGGAGCAAATAACTGGTAGTCTAGACCGCCCCATATGGTACCTCCCATACCCATCTGGTACCGCCCACTTTAGAAATCGATTAATATTATTACTAGACCTAACGCGATAGTGCCCAACTTCTGTATATAGTAAAGCTATAACAGGATAAAGTTTTGGAGAAATGTAACCAATCCGCCCACTTTGGAGATGGAGTAAAAATACCAATACACTCGACACGATTGTGTCCAAATTCTGTATTTTTGGAAAGCTATAACTAGAAAACTAGGGACCGGCCGTGGCATAGTGGTTAGAACACGCGACTACCATGCGGGAGATCGCAGGTTCAAACCTGGCTCCAGTCATCTTAAAAGAAAAAAATAAATAAAATTTTCTTTCATTGTCGGCTCCCCTCGAATGTTGTTTGACAGCAACTTCGCAGTATTAAGCGTCGATTCAATCGTCGTGTCTAGTAAGAGCTTCTCAAAAACAGTGACGTTCGCATTCGTCGATAAATAAGTAGGTGCCTTTAGTTGTGAATTTAAAAATAGAAAGCGTGTTAATTCACAACAACGCGAGAAGCTATCCCATACCTCATTCATGGGGTGCAAAGGGAAATTAAGTAAGTAAGTAAGTATAACTAGAAAAAGTTTTGGAGAAAAAAAATGGAAGTCTAGCGGCGGCCCTTCTGCTAAGACCCATACAAATGTACCACTCCGCCCACTTTAGAAATTGAGTAATAATATCAATAAAATAGAAAATTTTATATTTTACTGAGGATTAGGATGTATATTAGAGCGACTCATTTTGCATGGGGCCTAAAAAAGTATCTTCGTGGGTTTGTTTTATGATGAATCCCAAAAAATTTCGTGCCTAGGATTAAGATCTAGGGAGCTGGACCGTTTTAAAAAAAAGTATTTTTTGGAGTTTTTCAGAGATTTTTGATATTTATCTAAAACAATAAATGCAACATAAGTATTATAGGAAAGAGTTTTTAAAGACGCATCCAACGGTATAAAAAACATGGCCACAAATGTCCTGACAAGTCCTTTTTCAGCGATATTCTGCAAAAAATACGGATTTTTATGTTTTTAGTAGCGACATTTTTCTGAAGAAACCCAATTGTATTTACTTGAAGAATTATTTAGTTGACGATTTAGGTCTTGCCGTGGAGATTAGAAACCTGTATTAAAGATGTACAGTATACACTAAAATAAAGATGTAAGGGAAAAAGCTAAAATATATGTCAATCTGTCATTTAATTGAGAAAAATGTCGCTACTAAAAACTTAAAATCCATATTTTTGCAGCATTTTCCTGAAAAAAGGACTTGCTAAGGACATTTGTGGGCATGTTTTTCATACCATTGGATGAGTCTTTAAAAACTCTTTCCTATGATACTAATATTGCGCATATAGTCTTTAACTAAATATCAAAAATCTTTGAAAAACTCAAAAAAAGACAATTTTTAAAAACGGCCAAGCTCACTGGATCTTAATCCTAGACACGAAATTTTAGGGGTTCATCATTGAACAAGCCAAGGTACATTTTGGGGGGGTGGACCGAAGATACTTTATTTGGTGAGTCAGTGTAATATATATAAGTTGGGTTGCCGACTGAAACTTTCTTACTGGGTTGTAAGTACCCTTAATTCAGCCATATTTTGCGCTAGATGTACTCAGGAATGAATATGGTCTATATCGATTGACCCGTTCTGGTACCTCCCATACAAAATGACCTATTTTTGGAAAATTAATATTTCTTCAATAACTTTCAAAGGGGCACCAGCAGAATAATGAAATTTGGTCAGTTAATTCACCTTGTGGAGACAAAACCTCAGGCAACCTAACTATTTGACATACCCCTTTTGGTACCTCACATGCAAATTACCGAATTGACCCTCAAAGTTTTACTGAATCAGCCAAATTTTGCGCATGATGTTCGCTGATGAAAATTGGACTCAGGAATGAATATGGACTATATCGGTTCACACCTTCTGGTACCTCCCAACAAAATGACCTGTTTTTGGAAAATTAATATATATTTCTCCCATAACTTCTTTAACGGACATTTGGGGGTATTGAAAATTGAATGGCTGATTCATATTGTGATAGGAGGCGAAACCTTAGGAAACCTAACTATTTGACACACCACTTCTGGTAGCTCAAATACAAAGAACCGAACTCACCCCCATAGTCTTACATACATATCTAATTTGTGAGTACACTGAATTCAGTCAAATTTTGGGTAAGTTGTAAGGTTATAAAAATTGGACTCAGAAATAAATATGGACTATATCTGTTCACGCCTTCTGGTTCCTCCCATACAAAACGACCTATTTTTGGAAAATTAATATTTCTCCCATAACTTCCAAACGGGCACCTGTAGTGCAATTCACTAACTTTTAACACTTTAGTAGGTGTTAACTTTAAACACACTTTTTCATGTTTGCACTAACTACCATGTGATTCGCTAACTTATTTTTAACCGTGGTAAACAATTTTATTTTCCTCTGTATTTAAATTTATATAACGTGGCAACTCCGCCAAGCGAAATGTCAAAATAGCAGAAAATATCACAACAGAAACCTTACATAACTTAATTTCCCTTTACACCCCATGAATAAGGTATGGGATAGCTTCTCGCGTTGTTGTGGATTAACACGCTTTCCATTTCTAGATTCACAACTAACGGCACCTTCTTGTTTATCGACGAATGCGAACGTCACTGTTTGAGAAGCTCTTACTAGACATTCCGATTGACTCGACACTAATACTGCGAAGTTACTGTCGACAATATTTGGGGGAGCCGACATTGAAAGAAAAATTTTTTTTTTATTTTTTTTTAATATGACTGGAGCCTGGAGTTGAACCTGTCATCTCCCGCATGGTAGTCGCGTGTCCTAACCACTATGCCTCGGCCGGTCCCAAACTATAGGTTTGTAAATTTTAAATAGTTTTATGTAGTATAAATAAAACATTATAAATTTTTACTATTTTATTCATTTAGTAAATACTTTTAAAATAGAACTTTTGGTGCCGTGACATAACCCCACACGGACATAATTCCCAAAACGATTTTGCGGCTTATGTCCGGACATACTAATCTGCGGACATAAGCCCCAATGGGGATTATGACCGAATTTGTTGTTGTATTTAGTATTTCAATATATGAAGAAAACATATGAGAGAACACGCCCCCCGCCGCATACGTCGTAGTTTGTTAGTTACTTAAAAGGTCACTCTGCGGACGCCCACCCCCACTTCATCAACTTCATCAATCTTTTTCATTACTTTAAGTTGCAAAATTAGTTTGGGTGTTATGTTCGTTATATTTGTTGGGGCTTATGTCCCCGCGGACATAATCTCAAATGCAAATTGGGGGTTATGTCCGCATAGCGTTGCGGACATAGGCCCCAAAATCGTTCTGGGGATTATGTCCGTGGGGGTTATGTCCGGGCACCGAATTTTTCAGCCAATTCCGGACTTAAACGGTACAGTTTTTTTAAATTTTGTTGCTGTCAACTCAAAAGAATTATCCGTATCAAAATTATCATGCCGGTTGACTGAAGGAGCATTATTAACTGGCTCATTCCCCAATAAATTTTAGGCCAAATGGTACAAAGCCATTATATACAACGATTGTATAAATAAACACTTTTCTCAACGAACTAAACCACACCAAAAAATGCTGGTGTTAATAAACCACAGTTCGTTTTGTTAAATATAACAGCTGACTTTAAAAGCCAACAGATATCGTTTAAAATGTTAGTGAATAGCAAAATGGTTAACTTTGTGGTTAACATTTTTAAACGAAAAATTGTGGTTAAAAAAGCATAGTGAATCGCACTACTGGGGGATAATCAGATTTGGTCAGTGAATTTATCTTGTAATAGGAGGCATAACCTCAGAAAACCTAAATATTTGACACACCTTCCCAAATAAATAACAGATATTGCCCCTTTTACATGCATATCATTTTTGTATGTACACTAAATTCGGACAAATTTTTCCAAGGAAAGCGTTAATTGAACGTTGATTCACAAAAACAAAGACACGTTGTGCTGCTCCTTATTGTACCTCCTACACAAAAAAGTTAAAATTTTCAAAGTTTTGCTCCAGAAATAGGAGAAAAATAATATATAAGTAATTTTATTTAAATTAAAAATCTAGTAATTTCAATAACTCAAGACTGAAATATTTTATTATATTGGGTGATGGTACGACTACGATGGCTGGGTCATGTTGCCAGGATGGATGTAAATGCTCCAGCGAGAAAGGTGTTTGAAGGCGAACCTGAAGGACGGCGCAGAGCAGGGAGACCCTAACTCCGTTGGAAGGACCAAGTGGTAGGCGACGTGCCACTATCTGGTAGGACTAACTGGAGAACACACGCACAAGACCGAATCGTGTGGAATTCTTTAGTACTTCAGGCCTCAAACTTATGAACCATGTTCGTAAGTTGTAATGCGCCACTTAAGTAAGTGATGGTATTTATCAGTCAGTTAACCTGACTGAAATTTCTGTACTAGTTTTCGTATCAAATGATATATACCCTCATCCCTAAGGGTGATGGTATAAAAACTGTGCCTGATGAAAAAAATCTGAAAACATATTTGAAATCATGATATTAATAACCATAAGAATCACAATTCAGATACTCAGAAAAATTAAAAATACGTTTTTTTGTAGAACAGTGTTATTAGCTAAGGTTTTTTTAAAATTAATTTTTGAATCTTTCGGCTGGGAGGAGGCTTTAGTGCTTCACTGTGTAATAATTCATTGTCACGCTAACCTCACATTTGTAATTAATTTAGCAAATTGCAATTGTAGGGAATCTTCTAGTCGTGGATGTCTGAGGTTCCTGTGACAGTTCTATGTTTCATATTTCGTTTTGAGCTCATCTATTGCCACCGTACTTCTGTGGTCACATCGCTGACGCGTTTTTTCTTTCTGTTGGCGATCCTATTCCGTTTCATAGACATTTGGCAATAAAAAAAAACAACAAAAATTGTTTTTTTGTCTCTGTCGCCTCGTTGTGACTGAAGATCAAATCAGTTGAAATTGTTATCTTTGGGATTTCGGATGAGCGGATGTTTGTGTCGAATAAAAACGGATGAACGGAAGAACGCTGCTGTTTTCTATTTTCATCTAAATTGTTCGAAAATTTGAAATCATTTAAGGAAATTTCGCGTGTGTTTATTGTGGGGAAAACACTGTGTGTGTTGAATACAAACATTTTGAAATATTCCCATAAAAAATATAAATAAATCTAATTAAAAGAAAGAAATTTAATTTTATAAAAGCAATACGTTAACTAATTAAAAATCGATTAAAAAAAAAGTGAAATTACCCGTCGTGGTCTTTGCTAGCTAAAAAGTAAATTGTACCCCACAGTGAAGAAAATATTGTTTACCCCCCATGAATTGTTGTCGAAAAAAAATGGCCCAGAAGAAAATTGAAGTCATTTTGTATTTGTTTTAAATAAATGACGGGGTCTCAAGTGCAAAAGTGAAAAAAAATATTAAGAAAATTTAAAAAAACGGAATCTAGCTACGACGACAACATAATTTAGCCATTGCATAATTTGTGCGTATTTGGGAGGAATTCCAAAATCATAAAATTTATATTGCAATAATATATTATTTGGTGAGATCCGTAACTAAAATCTTGTCATCATGAAGAAGTTACACATAGGAGGAGGAGGCAAACATAAAGGCAAATCCTACAAGCCTTTCAAAAACAGTAAACGAAGGGTAAGCAATTTCAATATAAGAATCCGCAGTGGTTGTAAAGTGTAATATAAAAATATGCGGAAAATCTAAAAAATATTACTGATGTATTCATCATTAACATAGCAAGTACATACATACATGATCGTTTGTCTAGCTATACCTAGCAAATAGCCAGTGTTTGCTGCCCCTGGCCCATATTGTTCCCCTCACCCGACACAAGTTTTGTCAGGGGTCTAAATTAAAAGATATTTTTAAAATGTTTTCATTTGTGTTTTTTTTCTTCGTTGTCTTCTCCTCTTAGTTTATTCACTTCGTTTTATATCTTCTTCTAAATGGGTTTTCGTTTATATCGAAAAGACTCGTCATTAGTTTTGTGGTTGTCTCATGTTTATATATTTTCTGATTCCTCTTTCTGTCCCCCTCCGTTCATTCCTACCTTGATATCTGGTGGATATGGTGGAGGCGGATATAAATGTGCGAGTAGTTTTGAATGATTTGATAAACAAAATATATATGAGTACACAATAATTATAAAATTAAATTTGTGGGAAATAGTTATGGAAATTTTGGAATTTAGGTAATCGGTTGAAAAAAAGAACCACCTGATCAATATGGAATTCTCGTTTATTGCCATTTATATACAAAATGCATTCATTGACGTTATTTAATGTGGATGAGGCGTCGTTTCATCATAATGTGTTTATTTATTTTCAATACAAAGGATGAAGTCTGAATTGTTCATTTGAAGCTTTGATTCTCAAATCATCATAAGATTTGAATTAAAAAAAACAAAAGCTGAAGTAATTTTAAAATATATTTTAATGTATCCGTAAAACGTCAACAAATCGCTTGAGAGCCAATACAGACTTAACCAGTACAGAAATTTCAGTCAGGTAAACTGACTGATAAATACCATCACCCAATATAAGATGTTGTTAAAGTTTTGAGTTATTGAATTTAATAGATTTTTAATTATCATAAAACTACTTATGTGCCGGTTTGGATTTTATGGGTGAAATATCAATTTTCCAAAAATAGGTCATTTTGTATGGGAGGTACCAGAAGGCGTGAACCGATATAGTCCATGTTCATTCCTAATTCAACTTTTCATAAGCGAACATCATACGCAAAATTTGAGTGAATTCACTTTACATAGAAAAAAGATATGTATGTAATACTATGGGGGTGGGTTCGGACATTTGTATGGGAGGTACAAGAAAGGGTGTGTCAAATAGTTAGGCTCTCTGAGGTTTCGCCTTCTATCACAATATAAATTTATCGACCAATATTCATTACCCCCCAAGTGTGCGTTGAGAAATTATGGGAGAAATATTTATTTTCCAAAAATAGGTAATTTTGTATGGGAGGTACCAGAAGGTGTGAACCGATATAGTCCATATTCATTCCTAATTCAACTTTTCATAAGCGAAGATCATATGCAAAATTTGAGTGAATTCAGTTGACTTAGAAAAAAGTTATGTATGTAAAACTATGAGGGTTAATTCGGTCATTTGTATGGGAGTTACCAGAAGGGATGTGGCAAGGGTTTCGGTTTTCTTAGGGTTTGTCTACTTTTGCAAGATAAATAATCTGACCAAATTCAAACATCCTTCAGTTGTCAGTGTGGAAAGTTGTGGAAGAAATATATAGGTAATTTTGTATGGGGGGTACCAGAAGGGGAGCGGCTATTCAGCCCCTTTACAATCCCATAAGTTCGTTTTTAAAAATATTAATACTGGTAAATTTTCATACCAATCCGTTTAGGATTACCCGAGTTATCCTGCTGACCAGCCATCCAGCCAGCCAGACAGACGGACATAGCTCAATCGTCTTAAAAAGTCTTGAAACAAATTTGGTCTTAAAAGACTTGGGGTCTAACTCGTCTCCTTTAATGAGTTACAATTTTTTTCGTATCAAATGATATATACCCTCATCCCTAAGGGTGATGGCATAAAAATGGAATATCTCTTGATTTTGACATATTCTTTTAAAACGGAGTATAAAAATGTGTTCTTCTTCATCTTCTTAATTGGCATTAGCAACAGAATTCATCTATCAGTAGTCGCACGTAGAAAATAATTCCAAGTGCTTCGGTATTTTGCGCTCCGTAGATAGTTAGTCACATCAACTTCTGACAACAGCTCTTTCCCTTGGTCCATCCAAAGAAGTTTTGTTCCTCCCCTCCTGCGCTGGCTGCAGGTCTATTTCAACGCGCTTCACTAAGTTGATGTCATTGTACACCGCATACAGTTCAATAGATTGATAGCTAGAATAGATTGATCCGCTTTTATCATTACCCAGGAGCAAGACAGGTAGCACCAGAGTCTGGTATAGTTAGACCCAAGGCGTATTTAATATGGTGGTCGCACTAGACTGCTAATTTTATCTTTGAAATTTCGAATTCAAATTGGTTCAGTTCGATTTGTTTACTTTTTGTTCGACTTCTGTCAAATCAATTCGACAATTTGGGACTCTTTGCAAAAACAATGTAAATTTTTTTGTTGATGGATTTGTCATTAAATAGCTTGCTTAGCGCATAGTGGCAGTGGTTTGCGGTCAATACTCGTCTCTTGATTTCCAGGCTGACATTATTATTTTTGTTTACGGTGGAGGCAAGGAAAACGAAGTCCTCTACCACTTCAATATTACAGTTTGCAACGTTCAGCAGCGTCCCAGACAAGTAGACTTGTTCGTTTATTTTGTTCTCATTTATCATCAGACCCACTTCGGCCGACTGCTCTGCAATGCTCGAAAATGCCGCAATAACATCCCACAATGCATGGTCAATAATATCTTTATCATCGGCATACGCGAGGAGCATGTGACTTTCGCTAAAGATGGTACCAGTCCCATTTACCGCAACCTTCCGCATGAAACATCTCTATTAGGATTTTAAAGAGATCGCATGACAGACTATCGCCTAGCCTAAAGCCCCGCTTGGTAGAAAATGGCTCAGTCAGATTATTGACTAATTTCACTTACGACTTTGTGTCAGTCAGTGTCATCTCACAAAGTCGTTTAAGTTTCGAGGGGATTCCAAACACAGCCATAGCATTTAACAGTTTATGTCGTATCGGATTGTCGAATGCAGCTTTGGAATCGTAATAAACAGATGGTAGGTGTCGATCTACATTTCTTGGGTGTTATCCAGGATTTGTCGTAGTGTAAATATCTGGTCGGTCGTGAATTTACCAGGTCTAAAGCCGCACTGATAATGTCCAATCAGTCTCTCTAGGATGGGCTTTAGTCTTTTACATAACACACAAAGCTGTAGTTGAGCCAAATCGTGTTTATGAACATGTGCATTAGGCATATAACTAATTTTGACAACAAATTTGGCTTACCACTACGTGGTGGCAAATATTGTAAAAGTAATGAATATAACCTTTTTAGGTGATTTGGGTTCAAAAATGTTCCGCACCAAACGCGATTTCTAAAAAAAGTCAGATTTTTGTTTTTAATATTTTCAATTGTTATATGAAATAAATTTTAAGTTTAAAGTATGTGATGATTTACAAAATGGCAAAATATCTTGCATAAATTTAATTTCACGCTCTGCGCAATTGTTGCTTCGCTAAACTTCCTGAATATCTGATGGTTTTTTGACCCAATGTCTGAGAAAACATTTATTTGCTTTTGTAAAGCCGGACAATGACTTTTGTAGTATGGCGAAATTATTTTTGTTAAAAATATGATCAGAAAACCAAGGTTAGATGACGCCGTTCATAAAAAACGTCAAAAATAACCTCTTTATCTGGCTACTATTGGTTAATATAGTTAATACATGACAAAATGTATGTATTGCTGCGAGTTGGCAACTCTGTAATTGAAATCACTTTGACAGATTTGTGAAGAGATAAAACAACAAAGCAAAACGTCAAAAACAGCTGATGGGATGACCTAACCTTCGCAGTAAAACCTTGAATGGCTATATGATCTGAAAAAAAGTAATTGCGTTTGGTACGGAAACATTTTTGCGATTTCGAAAAAAAAATAATGGGAGTTCATACTTTTTTATGCTCTATTAGACTATGCTATGCCATTTTTCCTATTTGCAAAAATTGTAAAAAGTTATATGCCTAATGTGTATGCATATTGCCAGCTCATTGCCGCCGGCTTTAAAAAGCTCTGCCGGCAGTCCATCGGCTCCCGCAGCTTTATTATTTTTAAGCCGTGTAATTGCCGTGCTGATTTCGTTATGCCTCGGTGGTGGACAATCTACTCCGTCGTATGATTTCTTTACTTATGCTGCCTTCGGGAACGAGCAGAGCACGAAAGTGATTTCTCCTTGTTTACCGCACACTCTGAGTATCCGTGACCAGATTTCCATTTCTGTCCTTACAGGTGGGGATCCCTGTTCAAAAACTTTTGCTTCTTACTTTGTGGTAGAACTTTCGGGATTCGTCTCTATCCCTGTAATGTTCGATATCCTGGCTCTCACTTTTCTTCCATCGCTTTCATCTCCCTCCTCTTCTCATTTTAATGTTTCGTCAACGGAGCATACATTTCCATGAATGCTTGTTTGAGTGTGGTTTTTCATAACCCAGTACGGTTGTGGTCATAGAATTCGCAATATGCTTTCACTTTGTTTCGGGAACATCAGCACTAGACGAGTTTGTTTGAAGTAATCGAGAGATTTGCTTGGAGTAGGCATTGGCTATCTCCGTGGTATGCAGCTTTTTGATGTCTAGCTTCCTTTGCGTTTGGTTACGAGAGTTTTTGCATTACTTAATCGTGTGCGTACCTTGGCTGTAACACACACACGTCCATAACGCTTGAGACCTGCCTTCCATCAATAAAAGCGTGATCAATCTGAGGTATTGTATTTTGATCGGGAGATATCCCGGTTGCCTTGTGGATATCTATATGCGGGAACCTAGTTCCAGTCAAGAGCATCTTACCTTCATATTATAGCATTAAAATCTCCTAGAACAATTTTAAAGTCATGTGCAGGGTAGCGGTCATATATCTCCTCCAGGCGCCCATAGAATGCGTCTATTCGTCATTGTCATGCAACTTAAAGTAGCTTTAAGCCTACCGTGAAATGTTTAAAGTCGAAAAATTTACGTGTAACTATCCCACTTATCACCCAATTTTTATAAACGATGGTTTGTTTTGCTCGGGAAGTCGAATCTTTATGCTCAATTTATGAAATTGGAAATATTATTACCTTCGCAGCTAGCGTTAGTCAACGGATGTGTATAAGCTCAAAATACATGCAACATCAATATCAACAAGAGCCAGATGGTACACAAAAGTAATAAATACCAATCAGAAGCCAAAACTGAAAAGAACACTCTTGAGGAACCTCTAAACATGTTCGTCCATAGTGACTTAACAAGTGACTTTATTCTCTTATAAGAGAAACAATGAAACTATACTATCCCAAACCAGGGTCAAACCGAGTTACGGAGACGTATGTGGAAGTGGTGCTTCAATACTTACTCGATCATACAGTTTTTAGACACAGTCTTTATAATGTGAATATTTTAAAAAATGATATTGTCATAGTTCGGTTTGAGATCAGTTCTAAATAATAAATAATTGCCAATAGGTTTTTAATCAAGAGTTTGTGAAATGTATTATGTTGACAGCAGGTTAGGCGTAAGACGTCATTTCGACATTAACCACAATGTCTCTTCAGCGGCCCTTGCTGTGCCTTCTCTTCTATCATCACAAACCTAAAGGGAAGAAAACATCTCAAAGCTAATGAGAACTTTTCCCAACGGTGCGAAGAAAGCATCCTCGAAGCGCACAACATGCCAACATAATACACACACATTTTAAAAAATTTTATTAAAAGACTTGGAAAAATTTGAACATACTATAAAGTGGGCTGTGATGGGTCTTATCAATTTGTCTATCAACAAAGGTTCTCTGGTAGCTCTAACGATGACTACAACGTGTTACAAAATTCATTAGGGCTCCTGACACTGACTGAAATATTATTAATGTATTTTTTCTTTCTTCATACCAAATAATATGATAACTGTATTTACTTATGTATTTTCATTAATTTCCGATAAGAAAATAGGTTAAAATCTTTTGACTGGGTCTGAGACAGAATGCTCATTAGGGCGTCGTTAGGGTTTTGGAAGATATTTCATTGATATTTATTTGAGGCAATACAGTCGAAACTCTCTATAACGAACTCCTATATAACGAAGTTTTCTTTATAGCGAAGTAATTATAAGAACACTGGGTTTTGGGTCTACTTTGAGTGTATTATAATCTCCATATAACGAATTTCCCTATAGCGAATATTTCCTTATAACGAAGCATTTTTGCCACCGTAACTTCCAGATTGAAGCGTTTTTAATCTCCATATAACGAATTTATTCAAGTAATTTTTCGTTATTATTTACATACATCTCTTAACAGATTCAGATGAATACGAAGAAGAATCTGCCGATACTGTGAAACCGTTACCCACATATAGACAACTTCTTCACCAGTTGAAGGTTTCCGTACCTACTTGGACATGAAAACCAACGTACAAAATACTGTGTTTACTTCTCTAAATGTATTAGAAAATTATATTGAAGAAGAAAAGTGGAAAAATTAACTTCAAACCACAATAACTGACTACTACAAATAAAAAATGTTAATAGGAACAACATTTTTTTCATTTCTATATAGCGAATTTTCTTTATAGCGAAGTAAATATCCTGTCCCTTGGAATGCGTTATAGAGAGTTTCTACATATATAATTATAGTTATGTGGGTAAATTTAATTTTGGGTATTTTTACATTAGGTTTTTTCATAATGAAATGTCACCCAAATATTTAAAAAAATAACGAAATGAAACACATTTTTAAACATAGTTTATTTCGCTAATTTCTAAGCACCCATAAACCGCTATTTAAATATGCTTGTATATGTTTGTGTATGTATGCTTGTTTCTATTTCAAAGTGGATTGAACTCTAAAAGTGGGTAATGAAATAGGGTTGGAAGTAAACAGCGCTATCTGCACTCCTTTAAGAACTAAATTCGAATAGAACGCACAACATCGCTGATGTAAGCAAATTAACTGTCAGCAACAACAAAGTGTACAATTGTAATTTTGCGAACTAAACAACAAAGGCCTATTAAAATTTAGGATGCAACAAAAGTTTGCGAAATATACAAGCAATAAACTTTATAAAGTAATTCGTAAATGTTTACAATTGCTAAACATAAATAGGCTGCATTGAGTATGATTTACACGCTATTTACCCAGATCTCCTTAAACACAAAAGCGAGATAAGCACTAAAAAATGATAGAAAATACCTCAAATATGACATTATAAAATTTGATTATTTAAAAATACACAAATTTTGCGTGATAATTTTCTAAAACTTATGCATCAGCCTATGTCCAATGCTTACAGGCGTTGCACAATACAAACTCAAAGTGTTTTTCGTTTTTCATCAACACAAAAGTTTGTGCGTATAAGCATATTTCAATAATTACAAACAAATTGGCAATTAAGCCTAGAACGGAAATCAAAACCATTCAAAAACAGCGAACAAGAAACAATAACAATCCGCCAAATAACTTTATAATTTACGAGTACAAATCACTTTTCACATTCCATCGTAGCATTTCGCACATTTTGTGTCTGTGATTTGTTCTAGACAGGCGGCCCGGCCTGTAGAAAATGTGTAGCAGCGGTCAGATTGGGTAGAGTTTGTGTTGTTGTTGTAGTACTGCTGCTTTCAGCCGAAACACATGGGCAAAATAATTAAGAAATGATTTACTTATTTAGAATGGTCATGCGAATAGAAACAGAAGAATGCGACGCAATGTGTTTGCAGAATGAAATAAAAGACGCGAAAAAGAAAAACATTCAAATTCATTTCTATCGTTTTCCTGCACCTCCCTTTTGCGGAATTTTTCTTGAAACTTGTCGAAAATGTGGAGAAATAATAAACAATAAGTGTCACAATCTTATTACTAGTGGAATTTTATTTAAGTTTCTTAATAATCGGCTAATAGGTAATTCGTTTGCAATAATTGACCAAAACTTCCCAGCATGTATGTGTAAGCTAAAATTTTAATGGGAAATAAAATAGCTTTTACAATTTTCAGGTCGGTCTTCTGCTTTTTTGTTTAATTTTTCATTTACAATATGTAATGAATGATGCACTTTATAGTTAAGTGTGACACCTCACCTTACTCAAATGGCAGTTTCATTAACTGGATTGTCGACAATGTGCCGGACATAGGATAAAATGCGATATTTGGCTTAATTCTTGTATTCACAACGATATTTATGTATGTCAATCAAGGCCATTAACATCTAAAGAATGAAATTTGCCTTAACAGTTGACGCTATATATTTTTTAGATGGCGCACTTCTGCCTCAGAAACCGGACAGAATTACTTTAAACTGTTTTCTTATTATTTTCTTATTAGAAATTAAAAAAAATGCATGAGTGAATACAGTTAACATATAATTTGGTATGAATAAGGAAACAAATCATTAAAAATATAACATCAATAATTTTTCCATACATATTTATTTCATCCTGACCATGTGATTATAGTCTCACTAATGAAATTTGCAATATGTTGAAGTCATCGTTAGAGCTATCTGAGAACTTATCGTCGCTGCGCCGACCAAAACAGTCATGTGGTTTTTAATTAATTTCAGGAGAGCCAAAAAAATTGTTATTTTGGAACATTTTTCATATATTTATCACTTGATACTTTGGAACCAATCAAGATATCCCTAAAGAGACTGTAGGGTCGATGGATGACCACAAGTTCTTTAAAAAATTTCAATAAAAAAAATTCGAAAAATTACACATAACTGATTTGGCCGGCGCAGCGAAGTTATGTTGATAGGGAATTGGATGAGAGCCATCACCGTAACTCGAATTGACTCGAATTGATTTGGAAAAGCAGAGTATCTGTACTTCTCTTATAAGAGTATAACACGAGAATATACCCATATTGGAATCGTGTTACAACTTCCACTGTCTCATTGTAAAGTCACAGAATAATTTTATCGAATCAAATCTTCATTTATCGCCTATTTCTATAAATTTTCCCCAATAACTCAAAATTTCTGGCCATATATAGGCTGGCTCATCTGTGATAAGGGCAAAACTGATCTGTGATAAGTGCTGAATGCTGAATGACGACCATGACCCAAGTACTGTACTTATGTAACGAGTTAGCATATGGTACTCGCTATATACATATATGCATGTTTGTACAACGTATGAGTAATATTAATGTTATTCCGAATTAATATTAATCATACTCACATCGTTTTAAAAATGTGGATTTATGGTTTAATAACACATTGCAACAGCCAAACTTTGGGGTGAGTAATTCCAAGTCAGGATGAAGGTACTAGGTCAGTATAGTAAAACCCCCAAATGGTTCATCAAGAAATCATCAATGATTTTTGAGTTACAGCTGAAAAACTAAGCGAGCAAACATCAAGATAAACTTAAAATATTAAAGGTTATAATTTTTTACTATACTGACTTTAGGAGTAAAAATGTCCCAAAAAGTGATAAAACTGGTATCATCAACCATACTAAACGGCTAAACCTATAATCGCGTAAATCTATATAAGCATGAGTCATATATATGTACATATGATGTACCAGAAGGAGTGTGGCAAATGTTTCGGTTTTCTGAGGTTTTGCCTACTATAACAAGATAATAAAACTGGCCAAATCCAAAAATGTTTGTAGATATTATTTCGAAGTTCCGGGAGAAATATTATATTCCAAAAATAGTTGGTTTTGTATTGGAGGTACTCCTTCTGGAACGTCCCATACAAAATTACGCCTGTTTACCTATTTACAATTAAATAACAACATTTTGGAAAATATTAATACTGATAAATTTTCATAAGGACCAGTGAAGGTTGACATGATGGATATGACTCAAACGTTGTAAAAAGCTATGAAACAAATTTGGTCTTAAGTTATTTGAGGTCTAACTCTCCTTTTATCATTTAATATGAGAAAAAATGTAACACTATGGGCAAGGGTGCAAAAGTAACCGTGGAACTTTAAGTACCTCTATAGTCTATTTTAAAAATGAAATTATAACACGTACCTTCCTTTTAAAATATATTTAAAAAATACACAGAGCAACACACTTTTTCGGGGGTGAACCAAACCAATATCAAACGATAGCATTTGACCCCAGTAACAAAACCCTTAACTCCATTTTGCTCCACTATGTCACCCATTTTTTTACAGTGGTTTGAAGTTTGATTTTTTTGGGCAAAACTCGCGTCATAGTGTTATGTGTGCTTAGCTTCTCGATTCAATATTAACACTTAAGGTTTGTGATGAAAGTGGAGGAGTCACTGCAAAGGGTGCTGATGATGATAGTTTGGCAACTATCGAAATAGCTATTTGCCCTGCCAGCTGTTAACATAATACATTTCACAGAAATCTTGTAAAAACAAACTATATTGGCATTAATTGTCAATAGTATATGATCTTAAACCGAACTATGAAACAATAGTCATATTTAAAAATGTAACTTCTGGATACATTTACTCCATTTCTATAAGGACGATATCCAAATATGGACCGATATGCCACATTTTCTGTAGACTGGCTGCTTAAAACGACTTAATTACAAATGAAACACCGGATTTTGGGTCCCCTACAATCACACTTATCTCTTTGAGTAGCTCCTTTTTGAGTTCCAAGCCAAAATGTGGTTAAATTTTAATCAAGCTACAGTCATGGAGAATCGGATATAAGATATGATCTATATGCAGTATGGTTTATCCCACTAACACGTAGAAAGTAGACACAATGAGTATTCGGATGGAACTAAAGATCCAAATCTAGACTCATTAGCATTTGCTATATTTAAAGTCAAAATTACGGCTTTTATCTCGGAATTACGGCCAGATATCTCGGAAACGGATAGAGATATTGAAAATATGCACATATACTTTTTTGTAGGCTTTGACTTGATAAATGCTAAATTGTTAAAATATATGGTCGTCACCTATAACCAACTTCGTTAAACACCCGCTTTTGCATCAAATATCTCAATATCTATAACAGATTTGGCAAGTCCAAAATATACTTTTATAGGTTATCACTTCACCTATTCAACGGCATACTACTAGTTTGTCTATCTACAACAACAACAATAATTCAGCGACGATAAACTGAATTGAATGCAAAATCGAACTCTGACCTCTTTGAGGCACACTCTAACGTCTAACTAACGATTCCAAATTTCGCACAATATATTTATAATTTTGTAAACAACAAACGAAAGGTGGAGCTCGATGTCCAAATTCGCTACTAATACCTTCCAAAAAATCCCATATAAGGAACACCCTAATATGCGCCCCTTCTACAATCTCCCTTCTGCGCCGTCCATCGTACATTATGGATAACCCATTACCAAGCGTATGCAAGTCGTTCACCCACCTGTCGCCGACAAATCATCGGCATCGGCATGGATGTCTTCCAGACCAACACACTGATAGTCGCATATACGCACATTTTCTTTACAACCACGAGTAGAATTTGTGTGTTAAAATAAAACTGCTGATGGATGTCGTAAACTAACGTAACTGAGAATGAAAATGAACACAAAAGAAATAACGCAAGTGTTTTTTGACAAGCACAAAACAGAGCACCAAGAAACATAACAAATTCGTGTAAAACACAATAAGGCACAGTCTGCTTTTCCGCTTCAGTTCACTCTTTGATTTTTGGCGCCTGCGCTTTCGTTTACGTCAAAATCCGTGGGAGAAAGTTCATCTATGAATGGGACAACCTTTAACAAAAAGAAGACTAGAAAACATTGAAATGAAAATAGTACACTGGTATAGTGAAACTTACAAACACACACACTCGCAGGAGTATAGCATATGTTTCATAGGTGTGTACGCGTATTTATGTTCATTGGTTTTGCATTGTTTAAATTTTATTTTAAGAAATTCCCTGGCATTCACTGCTGATTACTCATGTTTCTTTATCATCATCGTTTATTCAATTGCTTTTGTTTGTAATTTTTCACAGTTGTTTTTATGTTTTTCTATTTTGGGGATAATTGACAACACACTCATATTCTTTGGCATTTTTGTTTACATTTTGTGTTGGCGCGAGGGTGGAGAGTGGAATATAAACATTTTGTTTAATACACTCATGACACATACAAACGCAGTATCATAAAATCGGGAACACATATGGTTATCCTCTCTCATGGGCTTATTAACTTGAAAAAATGATGACGGCATATTAGAGTTACCAGTCTTGACGACAACTACGGCAATTACATATTGTAAAATGGTTTTGCGTATCATAGCAAGCTATGATAAATTTAGGAATTTTATAAAACCAATATCTGATTTTTATACCATCAACCCTAGGGATGAGGGTATATATCATTTGATACGAAAAAAAGTGTAACGCATTAAAGGAGACGAGTTAGACCCGAAGTATCTTAAGACCTAATTCGTTTCAGGATTTTTTAAGACGAATGAGCTATGTCCGTCTGTCTGGCTGGCTGGTCAGCAGGATAACTCGAGTAAACCTTAACGGATCGCTATGAAAATTTACCAGTATTCATATTTTTCAAAACGAACTAATGGGATTGTAAATGGGCAGAAGAGCCCCGCCCTTCTGGTACCTCCCATACAAAATTACCTATTTTTGGATAATTAATATTTCTTTCATAAATTCCTAACAGACGACCGGAGAATATTTGAATTTGGCCAGTTTATTTGTCTTGCAGAAGTAGACAAACCCTAAGAAAACCGAAACCCTTGCCACACCCCCTCTGGTACCTCCCATACAAATGACCGAATTGACCCTCATAGTTTTACATTCATATCTTTTTTGTAAGTAAACTGAATTTAGTCAAATTTTGCGCATGATGTTCGCTTATGAAAATTGGATTCAGGAATGAATATGGACTGTATCGGTTCACGCCTTCTGGTACCTCCCATACAAATTGACCTATTTTTGGAAAATTAATATTTCTCCCATAACTGCTAAACCTACGCCTGGGGGATAATACAATTTGGTCAGTTAATTTATCTTGTAATAGTAGGCAAAACCGCAGTAACCCCCTACTATTTGACACACACACCTCTTCTAGTACCTCCCATATAAATGACCGATATTTTCCCTTTTACATACATTTCATTTTTGTATGTGCACTGAATCCAGAAAAATTTTGCCATCGTAAGCGTTAACTGAACGTTGGCTTACGGTTTTGCTCCACAAGCAGGAAAAAAATAATGCATAAGTTATTTTATTTTAATTAAAAAACTATTAATTTTAATAACTTAAAAACAATATCTTATCATGGGTGATGTATTTATCAGTCAGTTTACCTGACTAAAATTTCTGTACTGGTTGTGGGTAAAATATACAAAACTGTGTGTTTGTCCTAAATCGGACAAGAGAAATCATTATCATTAGTTTTTTGAGTTATCATGAGCCCTCTATACAAATTTTTTACTAAGTGGTAATGTTCTTAAAGTTTAAATAGATTTTCAAAATGCTGTAGTTGGGTTTTCGGATAAGCTTTACTTATTTAAATCTATTAATCCGTTATCGTGTCCGAATTAGGTTAGAACCGTCAAGAAATATAATTTTGTAAAATATTTAAAAGTATTTCAAATGAATGCAATACGAGAAATGTTCGCGAAAATATTATTATGTTAATTTGAAAGTTACTAATGTTACCTTAATTTCGGTTATATATTAGTTCAGTTGCTAGGAAGTTCCAATATTACAAAAAATATTTTTATGATATTATTTTGTTACATTTAAAGGTCATTGTTGTCCGCTTTACATAACATTTCCAGATTAAATTAAACTTTTCCAGATGTAGTTGAACCTTTTCGAAATGAATTGAAACTTTTCAATTTGAAATGGTTTCATTTAATTTGGAAAAGTTTAATTTAATCTAGAAAACATTGATTTGGAATTTATTTCAAGCTCAATACCAGTGTTTTTTAAAAGAAGTTCATAGCAGAGTGATATTCTCATAATGCCAGGCAGTCTGTACAGCTGTTTCGGATTCAGCCACGAATCCTCATCAGCAGACTTTGGTATAATGCTTGCAAATTGCTTATCAAGTCTTATGCACCAGAATTCGCAACAAAATGAGAATTTTTTCTTGAGTGCATAGACTCGAAAAACTTCACAACCATTCACTATGAGAAACCGTTTCACACAAACAGACCGAATAAATACAAACATAACAATAGTCTAGAAAACCATATAATTCGAAGATTAAATGACCATATGTGTCAATATACTTAAGGTTTTCGAAAAAATATATAATTATAACTAGAGTTGAATTAATTTTTTTACACTTTTGTACTGGAGTCGTCAGCATAATCTTCCCATGGTTATAGGGTGCTGAAATTCCGTATATATAGGGGAACTTGCTTCCATAATCTGATGTGGTTTCTAAAGGTATCTCAAATTTTTGACCACTCTAATAACAACATTACCCATCTAATATCGACCACATTTCCAACTATTGCATTAGAATAAACACAGTTGATAAGGGACTATTATTGTTCATTCTCTCTGTTTAACTCCATATACAACAAATATGACTTAAATGATATGTTTGCCTTTTTGCAAAATAATTGTAAAATTTCGCTAAATCAGTCATTCGAAATTTTCGCATATAACGAAATACGTAAATATTATTTTTCCTTTAAGTATAAATTTGTTTATACTCTAAAGAAAATTTGAAAGTAAAACATTACTGATTCATTATTGACTTCGTCACTAGTACTACTGACTAATTATGTCCCTGGCAATGCTCACTACTGTAGACATATAACACGTGCTTGTCATAGAGAATCCACTAGTACTATTATTACTATGTAGTTCTTATGGGACCATGTGGAGTCATTGGAACCATAGATTGACTAGTACATTTTCGTAAGTCTAGGATACACTTTTGAACATTGTACTAGATTTTTCACTCGAAGTTCTAGTAGGCGGTAAAAGTTAAAATTGGTGCATTTGATATACATTTATGTTAAAATTAAATGTTTTATTAAAAAAACTAAATTACATAAGTTTTTTTAAAGTAATGTTTAAGTTATTAGTTTTGCATTAAAGTCAGCCAATTTGTGTGAGATAGATACACATTACTTTCGATATTACATAAAAATTTGTTTATCAAGAAGGTTTATTCACATGGGTTACCGAATAGTTTGGCAATTGTCCAATACTGTGTATTAATTTTGAAGGTGAATTTGTTAAAAATAAATAAAGCCACTTTAATTGATGACCCTGCTCTATTCTGTAGCACAATTTCTTTTAATCATCGTACTAGTTAAATCTGTTGATTAGAGGAGAGTCTACTATGTTGATCGCTACCCATCAAATGTCTGTATGACATAAAATTTTGGACAAAAAAAATAGATTAATTAGTGTTAATCTATTACACTATGCAACAAATGAAGACTTTTTGTAAAATACATGAACTGGATAGTATAGGTTCGATTCTACCATCGAAGGGTAATAAAACCCTATACTCAGTTTGGCGAGATTGGTGACCAAATTTTTTTTATGGACCCCAAAAGATTCTCGAAATCAGTGAACCCCTCGAAAAAAGGTTTCATCAGTTTTTTTCCAACAGCTAACTCACACTTCATGGTAGCGCTAAACTAGATTCGGCAATAATGTAGCTGAGGGTTTTGTGCACTAACTTTATTAACAATTTATGTCAAAAAGATTGGTTTTTTCAAAAAAAAAAGTTATTATTTTTTCACTTTTTTAAACATTACTTTGAGGGAGCCCAAATTTTTTACAACAATGTTCGCCAAAATTGTAGCCACGGTAAAGTTGAACAACGTTTGAGAACGTATCAATGCAATCTGAACGTGTCTAGGCAACCTAAATAGCTCATAAAGACCACTTTGATACCGATTTTTCGTACCTTTACGCACTTATAAGCCAGTTACGTGGTTGAATATCAACCGATTTAAAGCTTTGCAACGGATTTGCAAAGAAGAGACCGCGGACTTTCCAATGGTATATATAGCTATATTGATAACTTATCATATCTGTCTGGTTTTTGCCTTGAAATTTCAAACTTTTATTATACGAAAATTACGTCCCTTGGAAAACATGACTTAACTTATCTATTTGTTAACCGATTTTTACAAACAAATATGCGTTTAATTCGTCAAAGTGTGCACATTCTCAGTTAAATAACAAACATAAGGGTGTCCTTATAAAATAGCGGCTATAAACTTCTTCAAACTCAAAAAGTAGTGAAAAAATAATAAAAGTTTAAAATTTCAAGGCAAAAAACAGTCAGATATGATAAGTTATCAATATAGCTATATATACCATTGGAAAGTCCGCGGTCTTTTCTTTGCAAATCTGTTGCATAGCTTTAAATCGGTTGATATTCAACCACGTTACTGGCTTATAAGTGCGTAAAGGTACGAAAAATTGGTATCACCGTGGTCTTTATGAGCTATTTAGGTTACCTAGACACGTTCAGATTGCGTCCGCCCCCCCCCCCATTTTTTTATCATCTGCACTATGCTTTCGTTTTTGGGGGATTTTTCATATGAAAAATTCCCCAATTTTGTATGGAAATTTTTTTTGGGTCATTTTTGTTTTTTTTTTTTTTGGGGGGGCATTTTGCATTTGGGGCGTTTTTCATAGAGCCGTGTTAGGCTACCTAAAATAAATGAAAAGTTCCCCAAAATTTATGGGGAATTTTTCATATGAAAACAACATTGTTTCGCCATTTTCTTCTGTCTTGTGCAATTGATTTTATTCGGTTGACATTTTATCCCATTCGTTTCATGTCTTCCTCAATAATTCGTCGCCATGTGTTTTCTGGTTTTCCTCGTCGCCTGTTGCCTTGCGGGTTCCACTTTAAGGCTTGCCCACAGATTTCCTTTGATAGCTTTCGCAAGGTATATACAATCCAGTTTTGTCGTCTAGTTTTGTATCGGAACTGGTTGCATTTCTTCAGAAGTTTTTTTTTATAGGATACGGTATTTCAGACTTTTCTTGTTTCCTAACCTTCGCGTAGCAATTACGGAAGTATCAAATTTTGAGCAGTCGTTTTCAAGCTTTTTGCATCCGAACAAACCACGATCCATTTATATATATTGATAAATTTCTTTATGCTTTTGAAGCTCGGTATAACGAATACACAGTACAACGAAAATTCAATATAACCAACGACCAAATTTGTTACATTGACTATTCTAAATAGCGACCGAATCGAAAAATTTACGCTTGATATATTGAATTATTAGTACGTAATAAAGAACCAGAACATACATTTCAATTCAGTTAACTGACTGATAAAATAAATATCATCACACTTTGGATCTTGTGGCCAGACGAGACGTATAGTAAAACTGTAGAAAAGGTTACAGCCCGCGAATGTAAAACGCTAAATTAAAAATGGTATGGTCTATGGTAGGTTTTATGGGGGTACCGAAAGGGTCCAACTGAGAATCCCTTACAAAAAAAATATGCATGTCGACGTATGCAGAGGTAAATTCGGAAAATATGACTGAATTCAGTGTACTTAGAAAATGATACGTATATAAAACTATTAGAGTGAATTCGGTCATTAGTATGGGAGGTACCAGAAGGGCAATATCAAAGGTTTCGGTTTTTTGAGGTTTTGTCTACTATTACAAGATAATTAAAGTTACCAAATTAAAATATCCTCCACTTGTCCGTTTGTAAGTTATTTAAATAATATTAGTTTTACAAAAATATGTCATTTTGTATGGGAGGTACCAGTACGGGTTAGTCGATATAGGCCATATTCATTCCTGAGTAAATATTTTACAAGCGTGCATTTATGGCAAAATACAGCTGAACTCAGGGTTCTTACAAAAAGATATGTATGTAAAAAATGAGGGTCAATTCGGTCATAGGTATGGGAGGTATCAAAAGGGGCGTGTCAAAGGTTTCGGTTTTTTTTTGTTGGATTTGTCTTGTTTTAAAGATACTTGGGGTCTAACTTGTCTCCTTTAAAGCATTATACTTTTCTCGTATTAAATAATATGGTATCCTCATTCCTAAGGGTGATGGTATAAAAACGGGACACAGACTCTGCAGATGCAAATAAAAGAATAGTTTGCAGTACCGTTAGGTTTAGTCATTTAAATATTTTAGTGGGATAGGGATGACATTAAAGAAAATGACAATGAAACCATAGAAGTAACACCTATAGATACAGTAAGAGTAAACTAAGAAGGCGTTTAGTGCTTAGATCGTATATTTAATGGAGTCAACAGAACAACAAAGAAATTTAAATTTAAATCATTGGCTTTACAAGAACTTTAAGAAGAAGCAATTCAGAAAATATTTACCAGTAAAAATTTCAACAATATATTATTTTAGGTGATGTTAGCGGCCATTACGTTTTTTTTACCCAGTAAATCGTCTCCACATGTATAAAATACCTTCATTTATATTAATAAGTTCTTAAATTAATCCTTCACAACTATTTGAGACAAATGCTTACGTTTTTATGCCAAAAACATGGTTTAAAAATTATTCTATATAAAGAATTTTTTGATAAGGTAAATTTTGAATCAAAAATCCAATTTTGAGATAAATTTCTTATACAGTAGACGCTCGCAAATTAGAATTTTTCAATAAGGTCAATTTTGAATCAAAAATCCAATTTTGAGATAAATGTCTTATACAGTAGACACTCGCAAACAAAGCGGTTATTGTTTTTAAGGCAATTCTAATTTCTGGATTGTTCTAATTTGTTTTTTAGAATAAAAAATAATACTTACTTCCAAAAACTAAAATAAAATGTGATTTGATGTAGCTGATTTGATATAGGGCTAACCGGTTCCCTTGAACACCATTGTCAAGCTTTTCCAATATTTTGACTTAAGTTTCCAATGATAAAGTGTTTTTTTTTGCGTTTATTTGACATTTCTAATAGTACACTTTCACTTTTTAATAGAGACTACCAAAATGTGTACACGCGTATTAAATCTCACAAATAAACTAGCCACAAATGTACATAAATACGACAAAAAAAAACAAATAGGGAAAAACATATGTAATTTGGTGATTCCCCTTTTTAGTTTTACATACTATGTTCAAACAGCAAAAACGCTCGGAAATTAGAATTTTAATTTCGAATTTCAGAGTGTTTAATGTACTGCAAACACTGAGTCTAATTTCTGGACGTTCGAAGTACTGAAAGCTCTAATTTGTGAGCGTCTACTGTATTGTTATTTTGCGCAAAAGGATCGATATCATTGCATTTGGTATAGAAGGACTGTAGAGCGTATACGTTACATTATAAAGTTAGTATTGACACATCTCGCATATCCTGATTTTGACTGCCGCATAGTGATTATTCAAATGTTCACACACTCTTTATGGCTTGTTGTCCTGGGATATCGATTACCTCCGTTATTCGAAATATAAATAGAATCCATTTACATTTAAATAATTTTTTTTAAGATAATAAGCTGGTGCCTTTTTACTTTTTTAGCTTGGTGATTTCATAGTAAATATAACAAAATAAAAGTAAACCGTACCTTCTGTCAGCTTAGAACAAATATTAAATACAATAGAAAAAACAGTACATGTTGATCTTAAGCGAAAATACCAAAAGTAAAACTGTCATTAAAATACCTCCTCTACCGTCCAGAAACAAATACAACCGTACAATAAGTCTGTTCCAAAATTAAGTGCAGTTGTTGGCGTGATTCAATATTTCCTAAAAGCCATACTGACTTCATCATCACATTATCTTTAACCCGCCGAAATTAACTAGCTTCTGACAATAAGGTGAATTATGGGAATGGCCATTTGTATCTGCTTTCGTATTGCAGATTTTAAAAGTTGGTTGTCTTTTTAGTTTTAAAATCTTTCTAAATGGTCCAACAATTATGAAGTTATCTGACATAGAAATCAAGCTTCGCTTTACTTAGATATTAGCAGTTTACCCACAACAGACAGCGTTATTTTTTCCCCAACATGTGATAACGATATCATTGCCTATTCCCAAAGTGTGGTCACCCTTGCCTCACAGTAATGCAACATCTGTTCGTACGCATTGGAAATAAATATTGCACTCCTATAAACAACACACACGTACACACACATTGACAAAGCGCGAAACTCTACAAAACTTTTCAAGAACTGTCAAAATCCAAAACAAAAGGGTGGCGTGGTAACGTTGGGGTGAGAGTAGGATTCCCGAATACGAAAACATTAAATACTGAGAGATGATAACAGAAACCCCAACAATAGTGAGAGAGGTCGAACTGGAGAAGTGCAAGAGCATAAGAGAAAGAGAGTGAGAACCAGTAAGTGGCCACAACATATTTTAATACACTTTTCCCAAATACAGAAAAGAATGAAAAACTTTTTCAGTTCGAGTGCAGAGATAAGTCAGAAAAGTTGAAATCGAATCGAATGTAAACGTCGAGACATCGCTAAAATTACCAGTGGAAACTACGTGTGGAAAATATTGGCATAAAAATACCAAAAAACGAGTGTGTGAAAACTTAGCAACTGTGTTTTAAATAAATAATTAAATAATTGTACCAATTTACTAGTAAAACAGTAAAAAATATTGCAGAAATCTTGTTTGAAGTAAAAGGACTTGCAAAGGGTTTGAGGCTGGACGTTTTGCAAAATGAACCAGAAAAAAACATACATTTTTATGGCAACCTTGTAAGAGCCTATGCACAAAGAGTGAACGCGAATAGAGGAGGGAGGATGTGGCAGCAGCAGGATGAAAAATACAGTGTTGTCAGTTTGTGATAAGAGAAATATGCTTGAGAAAAGTGCTAACATTTTATAAATGAAAAAAAGTTAAAATGTTTATGCATTTCTACCCAAAACAAATTTTAGTGGGAATTGCTAACTCAGAAAAATGGGTATCTGAATACGAGTACAAACAAAAATCAGTTACAAAACTAAAAAAAAAATAACAATATAGCTTATAATAGACAAAAGCAGTAGTGAGAAGCAAACAGCAGCACAAGAATACAAAACATTGATACTCAATCAAGTTTTAAACTGCTTTGAAACACTGATTCATATAACTACTTACCCTATGCATTAGTAATGTTATGACAAGTAGGAAATAGTTATTTAGAACCTTTATACGGTTGTTTATATTAATGAAACCGGAATAACAAACAAATAAAATTTTATTTCGAAATAACTTTTTAGAAATATAAAATATAAACACATTGAAAAAGAATTGAAAATATCTTACTTGCAATTATCTAAACTCATACCCCCATACATGGTTCTAGGTTTAAAGAAAATCAGGTTTATACACAAGACTCATTGTTTTAAGCTATATGTGGTAGGATTTTCTGAATAAGCCGTCTTTAATCATACAGTTTACCGACTTATCCAAACGTTTGAGAAGTTTATACTAGACAACTTGGATGTTGCTGTCTTGCAAAATAAAATTGAACGCCCGTCTAAAATCTAAAAAAAAAGCCTTTTATGGGTTAATATAATTTACTTATTCCGAATTGGTGCTAAAATTTCCCACAAAACCGATTTTAACAGGGATTGTGTGTACGAATATAATATTTCACGTAACATTTCACAATAAATCACCAAACACAACTTCTCGTTCAAGTAAAGCTAAAAAAGGGGGTGTGTTGAGAAAACCGTTGATTCTTATGTAAAATTACCTCCTGAATCCGAATATTCTCCGGATGACAAACTTTCCTTATCCAATCGATCAGGAAGTGTATGTAGGAAACTGCACTGGGTACCCTGGCCGACCATAGTACCGTCTTTGACTCCTAGGTTGGAGCTTGTAAAAGAATACACTTTAACTTTTTACCGTTGCAGAGTCAGAAAGTGGGCCACTTAGGGTTACCTCCAGAAGGGCGTGCCCCTCTCGTCTCTCGCTGCAAGGTGTTCTCTAGTACACCACTATGTTTACCGACTTATGAACAGAAACAGGGATATAGAGATAGGCTGGTTATGAAGCTAGACTAGGGCGTGAAACAATGTCATAATGGCTTTATTACCTACGGCTTTATTGCACGTCAACGAGGGAACATCCCTAGAAAATAGCTGATCTTATGTAAAATTACGTCTTGAATCAGAATATCATCCGCCGTTACTTTGCGTCAATCGGCAAGTCAAGTAAAAGCTTGCCGAACAGCTGAAGCTCGGATTCTTCCCTTTGTGTGTCAGTCAGTGTCTTAAAAATTAAAATTATTTTGCTTCAGGTACATTTTCAGCGTAAATTAAGCACATTCATTCTATTCTTAATATAAAAACCTGATATCTATATATATAAAAAGCTTGGGTGACTGACTGATCACTCCCCAGCCTAAACGGCTAAAGGTAGAAAAGCGTAAAATAGGCGTGGCACCGCCCTATACAACTCGAATTTTAAAATGGCTGTATCTTTTAAACCATTGTAGGTACAAAGTCGAAATTTGGTATGTATATTGAACGTATAAGAAAAAATAATTTGTTTCTGGAAAGAGGGCGGCGCCACGCCCCTTTTTTAAAAATAGTTATATTGGCCAAATGAATGGACCGATTGCAATAATATTTTCGTTGTGTGATACTGTCCTTAGAGCCTTTATTATAGGCTACATAAAACATAGTTAGAAAATGGGGCGTGGCACCGCCTACACAAACCGAAATTTCAATCGGTAATATCTCACGAGCCATTATAGGTTTAAAGATGAGATTTGCTACGTATGTTACTGGGACAAGCAGGATTCAGTCTCGCTGGGAAAAGGGCGGTGCCACCTGATTTCCTACATTAAATGGTACATGAGGGATTACGTCTCGCTGGGAAATGTCGGTCTCAATAATAGAACGATTGTAGTAATATTTTCCTAATCTATATATTTAAAATTACTTACTGGCTGTAGATTGGATGATGTAATTTGGGGTGCTTTTTCGCTTTTTTTTAGTAAAAGTCAGCTAAGAACGGGTTTTTGGAAATTCAACCTTTAGGGGTAAAAATTAACAATAAGTGATACGATTTATACCATCACCTAGACCAATCGGCTATTGCTATAATCGCGAAAATTGATATGGGAATTGGATTAAAGGTTTTTTGAAATCCAATATTTGTGGGTAAACAAAAAACGGAAAAGGAAAAAATGTTACTATCGCCCAGACCAAACGGCTAATGGTATAATAATTATTTATATGAGCTTGCTCCCTATTAATTAGAACGAAGCAAGGAGGGTTTTCGAAATTCTTACCTTTTATTGGTAAAATGGTCCGAAAAGGGATAAAACTTGTACTAAACGGCTATAGCTATAGTCTTAAAAGTTGAAATCAATATTTTAGCTGTGAATTGAAGTAATTTTTCGAAATTCGTTCTTTAGTTGTAAAAATATTGAAAAAAAAGGTAAAACTATCGCCCAGGCCAAATGCCTAAAGGTAGAGTTAGGAAAATGTATATAGAATTGCTCCCCATAGAATTAGAGAGCCGCTTGATTTGGTTTTTAAAAATTTAAACATTTAGTGGTAAAAAGGACGAAAAGGGATAGAACACCATGGGCGTCCTAATCCTATAGAATTAGAGGGTGTACCAGTCCATTTCAGAAGTGCGAAACTAATGTATTTTTTTTAAATTATTACTTTTGGGGATAAAAAGGGACTAAAACGGTCAAATCACTCAGAGCATTGGGATAAACCTACAATCACATAAATGGGGTGTTCGTTCGTCTTATGAAGCGTTTGCATATTACCTGTGCTGCTTAAATTTGTAAGAAGATTCATTGTAAGTACGGGTGAAGCAACGCGAGCCGGGAAGCTAGTTTAGGCATATATAGATGAGAGCTGCCTTTTTATTCGTAAAATTCAAGTGTGGTTCTTAAATTTGAAAACTGTATTGGAGTAATTTGCCTTTTTTAGTTTGTGTAAATGAAACCTTGGGAAAGTTGGAGTTCAGACATCTTACAAGAAAGCTACACTAAATATTTTAGGCCCTTTTTTAAGACCTTTTTTCAACATCAACACGAAAGAAGTTATTGCAAATATTTGCTTGTGATGTTTTTCGAGTCTTAAGGAAAGAATTTTCATTTAGTTATGAGATTCGAGTGTATACGACTTGATAAGCATTTCACCATAATTGAACTAAGTCTGCCGTTGAGGATTCGTCGCTAATTTCGAAATAGACTGTAAGGTGTTGTGAAAATTCATTCTCGGATATACTTCTTTAAAAAGTAAAACCAGTCTTGAGCTTGAATTAAACTTAAAATCAATGTTCTTATAAACATACCGAACAAACCAAAAACAACAAGATGATTACAGCGGTTATTCCAAAAATTTTTATTCTTTCAAGATAATGAGAGATATAAAGTTACCTGAGAAATATAAAGTTTAAAATTGAGTTTATGTCTCAGTTGTCTCAGAGTTTATGTCACGGTTGTCAACCTTTATTTTTTTGTTTTGGTCTAAAGTGCAAGGTAGGTAGGATCAGCTTGTTCGTAGAAAGAAACCTTTGTCAATAAATCACTTGCTTAGCGCATAGTAGTAGCAGTTTGCGATTATACCCATCTCGATTATCAGACTGAGGCAGAGCCAACTTCGTCAAAATTATCTACCACTTCCTAGTTATAGTTGTCAACGTTTACGCAGCGTTCATTCATCACCAGACCCACTTCTGCTGTATGCTCCAAAAGGCCGCAGTAACATACCGCAGTCCTCGGCCAATGATATGTATATTTTCAGCATAAGCGAGCATCATGTAACTTTTATTAAAGATGGTACCAGTAGTGTTTACTGCAGCCCTCCGGATGATCGTGTCCATTTTGATGACAGACTATCGCCTCGCTTGGCACAAAATGGCTCTGTCTGATTTTCGCCCAATTTCGCTGAAGACTTCGTGTCAGTCAGTGTCATCACGCAAAGTCGTATAAACTTCGCTGGGTTACAAAACTCAGCCATAGTATCTAATTATTCATGTCGCATATGACTGTCGAATGCAGCTTTGTAATTGATAAACAGATGATTTGGGTATTCTCCAGGATTTGTCGTAGTATGAATATCAGGTCGGTCGTGGACTTACCACGTATAAAGCCACACTGGTAAAAACCCAATCATAATACACTATGTTGGGCTTTAGTCTTTCATAGAACACACTATACAAGACCTTGTATGCCATGTGCACATGGCTGATACCGTGATAGGTAGAACACACACTTGGATCGCCTTTCTTAAGTAAAGGACATAGAATGCTCAGATTCCGATTAGCTAGTATGCATTTCATCGCGTTTATGAGCTGGTCACTGCATATTTCCAGCTCATCGCAGCCGGCCTTAAAAAGCTTTATCGGTAGTCCATCAGCTACCGTGGCTTTATTGTATTTAAGCCGTGAAATTGCCATGCACAGTGGTGGATCTGCTCCGCGATTTCATCACTTATACTGCCTTTGGAAACGAGAAGAGTACGAAAGCGTTCCCCTAATATTTGCATCGCAAACCCTTTGTTTTAAACCTTTTTCTATACCTATAATTTTTGAAATCCTAGCTCTCTCTTTTCTTTCATAGACTCCTCTTTTCATTATATCGTTCCGTCATCGCACGCGTAATCATTGGCTCAGGCATTACGCAACATTTCTCATCGTACCAGTGCTTGTTTGAGCGTGGTTTTTCATAACCCAGTACGGTTGTTGCGGCAGTGGTAATAGAATTCGCAAATGCTGCCATTGTATGTCGGGAACATCAGAATTTGGGTGTTAGTGTGCGGTAATTGAGAGAGTTGGTTCGAGTAGACATTCGATATCTCGGTGGTCGGCATTCCAGGTGCATATCTTTAAATCATGGGTCTTACAACGTTTAGCTTAGAGCTTCCCCTTTGTATTTATTCTGTGCTTCAAGCAAAAAGGACTCATGTGAAAATGAAAATCTGTACACATATAAAAAAAAGCTTAATTTCCCTTTACACCCCATGAATGAGGTTTGGGATAGCTTCTCGCGTTGTTGTGAATTAACACGCTTTCTATTTTTAGATTCACAACTAACGGCATCTACTTGTTTATCGACGAATGCAAACGTCACTGTATGAGAAGCTCATACTAGACACGCGAAGTTGCTGTCGACAACATTCGAGGGGAGCCGACAATGAAAGAAAAATTTATTTCTTTTTTTCTTTTTTAAGATGACTGGAGCCAGGAGTTGAACCTGTGATCTCCCGCATGGCAGTCGCGTGTTCTAACCACTATGCCACGGCCGGTCCCACATATAGAATTTGCAAACCGGGCGTCGTGTTTAAGTACAGGACAATACAAATAGAAGGGACGACAAAAATTAATGCATAACTTGAGTTTAACCCAATTCCACCGTAGTTGTTGTCCCTTAAGACCTCAGATATTTACTTGATCATACCACATAACCCATTTTTATAATGCTACGCTGATATTCTACCACAAGTGCACAATATTATTTCATCGAAGATCTTCAGTATCAGACGAAAGTATTTATTTATGGTTCAAAATGTGATGATTCGTTGTAATATAATAATTGCTCGTACAGGGTTTTAGTACGGTGCAGTTTACAAATGTATTTGTGGGGGTTTTCCCTCTTTGAATTGTATTCATAGCTTAGAATATGTACTTGACCCTTAGGATGATCTATATTCCTGATTAAATAATTTAATTACCTATGGTTTGAGCTCATAGTTATTTGCGATGGAGGTATGGCTTCGCAAAGTATAGATAAAATCTATTTTTAACTGGAGTCTGTGCTTTTACTATAAGCTTAAAAACAAACAGCATTACACTTGATCATACTGATATCACAAAAGTGTTTTACAAGCGAATCAATAAAAAAAATTTAATTGTATTGTGCTAATAATAACAAAATCTACAAGCAAAGAAATAAAGTGCTAAAAGTGTAATAAACAATAAATGCAAACGGCAACTCTGACGCTCAATGTTTAGGGGAGAGTGAACCCTACGAACTGTCGAAAAAAGTATACATGGTGCTCAAAAAAAAAAAATCACAATATCCACTGACATAAATTGCTATTTATAAAACATAACTCCAGAAAAGCATTTAAGCCAAAAATTGGCACATCTTAACAAAAATTAAAAAAAAAATTATCGAAAATTGTGCAGCGAAGTGAAATGTGTGTGAATATAACCGAAACTGCTATGATTTGTGTTCCCAATTTATCTTTTGGGTTCTAATGGTTGTGGCCGTTTTTCCTTGGCTATGCTTCATTATGCTCGTCCGTATTATTCCTTTATTTCGTATTTGCTTTGTGTGTACGTTCGCTCCCCTTTCGCAGCAACTATGGAGGTTTTGAGGTTAAGTTGTTAGCGTTAGAACATGAGTTTTTATGTTCAGTTAGGCTTCGCATGAAGTAACCCTTTGCAAGTCATGTGTGAAATGAAAGTTCTTAAAATAGCCAAGGATTTTTGTTTAAATATAAAAGCCCTTATCTCTCCAGCTGTATAAATTGTGTTCCGAAAGTTGTTTTAAAGTTGTAACAAACAAAAGAAGTTCCACAAAATTAACCAACAATAACTAAAGCCCCTAACTAAACGCAGAACGAGAGTGTGTGTGTGTGTGTGAGAGAGAGAGGTGATATAAATAGAATAGCATAAAGAAATAGCAAAAAACGATGATAATTAATCCTTAAAAAGGTTTGCAATACAAAAAGCAACATCGTCGGCCAATGTCAAACAATAAAATGCAACAAACAAGTGAATATTAATGTCGACCACAATAATTTAAACAATTTTTAGATTAAAACTTCTAAACTAAAATTGCATAAGTGAATAAAGTAGATCCATAACATTAACATAAAATCTATAACTACGCCTCACAGTGTGCTACAAAAAAATCGCTTTTGCTTACTTTCCTATGCAACTGTGCGAATGTGTCTGTACCGAGTGTATGTAAGAGTGAGTGCGTGCTAACATTATCAGAATTGTGTGCGTGAGAACAAAGTGTTTGTGTTTGAGTGTGACTCCTGTGTTTGTTTTTCTAACGTTGCGTTTACCCAAACTCCACACACATAAAAAGAACCATTAATTAGGCTCGTGTCATACTTACCTAAATGCCAATTGTCCTCCACAAACCCATAGAAAACGTTAGATTTAAATTCAGCAAGAATTAGAGACTCAAAAGGGAATCAGGAAATAAACAACTAAGAAAAGCAGAACAAAATAATTAATACAAACAACATAAAACAGCAAATATCCACAGTTATAGTGTAAGCTAAATTGGCGCATTACCGAAACTTACTTCATCCTTAGAGAAAATTACGTTATCAATATACCCCCGCTCCCTAATTCACATTGAGTTTCGTGTGGATTAATTACGGTTTCATTGCGTTGGGATTTGCGTAGTTCCTGTGAAAGTGTCTGCGAAAATTCTTTCAAAATATCTTCATTCGAAGAAGATTATCGGGCTGATCGGCCCATGGTGCAACGTGCATCATCCTCAGATGTACCCTCAGTATCGGGCGGCCATCGAGAATCTCGATTTGGCCTTGGTTATTCATCATACCAAAGTGGATATAACAAACTATTTACACAGGTTGGTAAACAAAGTGTTGTGTGCTTTTAAATAATAAACAAATAAAAAAGCTATTGGTGTTATTATAAACAAAATAAAATCTATATATGTTTGTTTGTTTAGTTAACATTATTAGGTGATGTACACATACGTATGTGAAAAACTATTAAATCTGGTATGCAATTAAGATATTTGTATATTTAGCATATGAATAATATTTAAATGAAAAACTTGATCCACTAATAACAAAAAAAAACTTAATTTCCCTTTACACCCCATGAATGAGGTATGGGATAGCTTCTCGCGTTGTTGTGAATTACCACGCTTTCTATTTTCAGATTCACAACTAACGGCATCTACTTGTTTATCGACGAATGCAAACGTCACTGTTTGAGAAGCTCTTACTAGACACGTCGATTGACTCGACATTAATACTGCGAAGTTGCTCTCGACAACATTCGAGGGGAGCCGACAATGAAAGAAAAATTTATTTATTTTTTTTCTAAGATGATTGGAGCCAGGAGTTGAACCTGTGATTTTCCGCATGGTAGTCGCGTGTTCTAACCACGGCCGTTCCACTAATACAATCCCAATATATAACATCTGTTAATGGCATAAGGAATAGGTAACGTTTGTTATGTAAGGGAGCAAATGGAACAAGTTGTACTGCTTTAATGTTTCTCAGCAAAATCAGTGATTACTTACCTTTAAATTTAATTTACTTTGAAGCTTACCAATGTTCGGTACTAGCTTAACTTTGGTATATTGTTTCCTGTACAACATAGCCAGTTATGTTTTAAAATTTGTCCTAACCTTACAGGATCTCAGATTTTAACAGGTCTTTTAGAATCGTTAGCGACCGGCCGTGGCATAGTGGTCAGAACACGCGACTACCATGCGGGAGATCGCAGGTTCAAACCTGGCTCCAGTCATCTTAAAAAAATTGTTCTTTCATTGTCGGCTCCCCTCGAATGTTGTTGACAGCAACTTCGCAGTAATAAGTGTCGAGTCAATCGGCGTGTCTAGTAAGATCTTCTCAAACAGTGACGTTCGTATTCGTCAATAAACAAGTAGGTGCCGTTAGTTGTGAATCTAAAAATAGAAAGCGTGTTAATTCACAACAACTCGAGAATCTATCCCATACCTCATTCATGGGGTGCAAAGGGAAATTAAGTAAGTTTTAGAATCGTTCGATTCTTTTTTAAAGTCGGAAGAAACTTGTTCTTTTAGGTTCATTCACTGAAGCAAATATTTTAGAATATAATTTCTAAGAAAAATCCTATTTTGATTAAAGATTGTTATAACAATATTTTTCTCCATGTGTAAATTAGCATATGGTGAAGAATTTATTATCAACAAATCTATCAATCAATCAAATGCGGGTTAAATAAGTCGAGAACGGATTCACCGATGTACACAATTTTGTTTATAACAGTCAGAGAAGGGAATTGACAAGAAAATTAGAAAATTTTGCAAAACCCTGGAAGTGTTTTTTTAGTGGATTGTTGAATAAACTCTATACTACACGTAATATTGAACAGGTTGCACGATAGTACACTGTCCAGCATACTTAGGGTAGTGAAAGTCATAGCAAATACTGATTAGTTTTCTAGCTAATTCGGCTTTCTTTAAATTTGCTGATAATTTCTACATGGTTTCCGAAAAACCTACACAGAAAGAAAAATTTCATTCTAAATTTAAGTTCAAAACACTTTAAAAAAAACATACTTAAAGATTCAAGTGCGATATGTGCTTAATTATTCTTAATAAAAGTAATAACGTGTGGTCTTCGTTGATGCCATTTTCGCAACGGAGTGCTTTGCCTTCTCGATTGTTTCTTGAAGCTTTAACACTTAGGATTTGTGATGATTCGCAGAAAAGTCCCATCCAAAGTGCTGATGAAATAGTTTGGCGACTGTCGACAAAGCTTTCGATCCTTCCAGCTGTCACATAAACCATTTCACACAACTAGTGTCAAACACACTCTATTAGAAATTATAGAAATAAACATCATTCTTACATTGCTATTAAAACAAGTATTAAACGCACTTTAAATAATCCAAGCTTTCTACGTAGAAACCCGTTTTATACAAAATTCGATGACATTGTCGTCTTAAAGTAATCTAGCATTTCTGGCAATAAGATTATTTACACTTAGATTCAAGTTCTACGCTAGGAGGCTACGTTCTTGAATCAATCATTTTGTACTGGATAAGAAAATCAGTACGTACCGATCTTTTGACAGTGCAATCAATGGTTTTATTTAATATTCAGAATACTCGAATTTTATTTTGGGTGTAGGTTTTCAAAAAAACTATTGGAAAACAAAGGCATCAGAGCTTAATAATTACAATTTGAAATATTTCGGATAATTTTCGCTTGGGTTTGTTAGAAGTATCAACGAATTTATATATTTGGATATCTTAACTATTTGTTTTTCTAACACCGTTTCAAAATTAAAATTCAGTTCAACACTTATTTACTTACTTACTTTGCTGGCAATTCCTTGAAATCGTATATTTTGATTATATTCCGCACGTAGAAAAGTGTTATATACGCTTCGATCTTCTGCGTCATCATTCGTCACACTAAATTCTGCATAGTCCGCAGTAAACTGGTCTTTCCATTAGAGTTTTGCTCGCCCACTTCGCCGCCGTCTATCAGGTCCATTGTCAAAGACTTTGAGCCGGAGCATTTTCATCCATGTGAACAGCATGACCTAGTCAACGCAACCGCTGTTCCTTAATGGGTATGACCACGTCAACGTTTATATACAGCTCCTGGTTCATACGACGTCGATACTCTCCGTAAACGATAGTGGGTCTACTAAGTATTTTCCTCTTAAATACTGCCAGAACCAGCTTGTGACGCCATACATCCAGACGGGTAGAACCAGTACCACGCATAGCTGGGTTAAATCGCTTGTTAAGCCCATAATAGCATATATTTTCAAACAGGATCGTTCTCCGGCTTTTAAGCTAAAGTTATTTGTTCATTGACAAAAGAGAATCCTTAAAATAGGTAGATAAAATGCAGCAATATTGTATGTGTCGATCCGCATTTCTAGGGTCTTCTCCAGGATTTGTCGTAGTGTGAATATCTGGTCCGTCATGGATTTACCAGGTCCAAAGCCAAACTAATAAGACCCAATCAGGTTCGCTATGATGGGCTTTAGTCTTCCACATACAGTATTTACCGCTTATATGCACTTCGTAATTTGCTCGACTTTTAGTGCTTATAAGCGGGAAATGCATTTACCAAAACTCGGTTATATGCATTTGCAGTGCATGTAGAAAAACTCGCTTAGTTGCATCGGTGGTGCTTATATAAAAAATATGTTATGTACATATGTATTTAGTAATACATGCACCAGAAGTTCAGAAACGTAAAATGTAATTGTAAAAACAGAATATGGATGCACATTGCTAGTTTGTTTTGTGTTTTTAACATTTTTATTGAGATCAATATTTACATATGTATGCATGTAACTATTTGAATTTTGTAAATTCAATTTCATTAACGTATTAATAACGTATTAATACGTATTAATATGGAAATCGGATGTTTATATTTGTTTCGTTTTTCACAAATTGAAGTCACAGCATAAATTCACGATTCCAACTTACAACAGCTGATTTCAAACAGAGATGGAACATCAGATATGCAAACGTACAAATGAGTCAAAAGGGGTGAAACAGTTTGCTATTTAATTGCGATGAAACAATTTTCGTACATTTTCCTTATTGATGGTGAAAAATTTAGACAGTGCATATATGAGAATTTTTTACATGCAATTTCTCAAAATCCTACATAATTTTGGTGCATAAATGCGAGAAATGCATATAGGCGAAATGCATATATTAAAAAATATTGCGTGTATTTTATATACAAAAGAAAGATTGTTCAAGTTCGGCTGCATAAAAACGATAAATGCTTATAACCGGCGTGCATATAAGCGGTAAATACTGTAACACACTAGACAAGGCCTTGTATGTGATGGGAAAAAGTTATGGGAAAGATATTTGCTACACATATTTTGATCGCCTTTCTTAAGCACACTCAGATCCCAATCACTCAGCATGCATGCCTTTACCCAAAACGTGTTTATGAGCTGGTGCATGCACTTTAATATTCTACTCCATTGTCGATAATTGGTGTGCTTTTGCATTGTTCGGGAATGAGAAGAGTACGAAAGTGCGGCACACTCTGCGTGTCCATGACCAGATTTCTATTTTTGTCCTAACAGTTGGGGATACTTGTTCCAAAACCTTTGCTTATTCCTTTTGGTAGAACTTTTGAGCCTCACCACTATCCCTGTATTTTTCGGTATTCTGGCTCTCTATTTTCCACGAGAAGAGACGTTTTTTCTCCCTCATCTTTCCATTATATCGTTCCGCCACTGCACGTGTTACCATTGGCAGCAGTTTTACCTTGTATGCAGCATGCTTTTCCTAAGACATTACACGACATTCATTATCGTACCAGGGCTTATCGGAGCGTGGTTTTTCGTAACCTAGCAAAGTCATTTGTTTGTGTCGGTAATGTCAGAATTAGGGGGGTTTGTTTGAAGTAATTGAGGGGGTAGGCATTGGCTATCTCGGTGGTATGCAGCTTCATGATCTATAACTTTCTTTTCGTTTTGGTTACAAACTTTTGAGCATTACTTAATCAAGTGCGTATCTTGGCTGCAACAAGGTGGTGATGCGAGTCATTATTTGCACTGCGCACCACACGCACGCTTCCATGGATTACGACTTGACGAATCTGTTTTATGATCAGGGGTTGCCTTTCAGATATATTTATGCGGGAATCTAGTTCCAGTCACTACCATATTTCTTGTCGACGGGAAGCTAGCCAGCCTGAATCCGTTATCCGAGGTGTTGTTTGCTTTTATCGAGGCAGCGTGACAAATCAGCGTGATGTAAAAATATTTGGCCTTCATACGAATAATTGCTATGCCGACTATGAATCCACATCCAAATCGTGTCACAGTTCTTTCGTCTGGTGCATCCCTGTCCCGTCTATCGTATTTTCTGTATTGCGGTGATACCAGCCTTATATTTGCCGAGGACATCTGTCAGTTAGATACATCAACGTCCTGTAGAGATTTCGGATATTCCAGGTGGATATCCTTAAATCATGGTCATTATAACGTTTGCGGGTATCGTCAACATTCGGAGGGGGGCTTTTTTTATTTTCTTCTTTTCATAATATGTAGGTTTTATTTAAGAAGAGTAGTTTATTAGACCACCGCGCCCGATCCTAGTATCTTGGGGCTACCTAAGTCACTAAAGAGAACCTTTGTGTTGAGCTTTCATAACTTCTGTTACCTCCTAGCTAAAAGCAGGTAATTAGTTCAATGTTTCATACGAAATGATGTCAAATCCCATACAAATTATTTTGAGGAAAAAAAATAAATGTGGAAAAATGTTGACGAATCAGTACTTAGTTGTTTACACGAAAAGTTGAAAATGTTTCCAAAAACGTTTAAATTTTCAGACGAAATAATGTGCATGCCAATTGGAAAATATTTTAAATATTGAAAACAAAATACTTCGACACATTATGAAGCGAACAAATCGAAGTCGCTCAACAATTTTCGTACGAACGAACTTAGCGTCAGCCTTAAGACTTATCTGTGATAGCAATGAGGTTGCTCAACAATACTCTAAACATAACTGGTTCACACTAAATCTTGATTTTAAACAAATATTGCTATATGGGTCAGAGTATAATATCTAGATAGGGCCAAGCCAACAATTTTATAGTGATCCATAGGAAAGCAATTTGACAATGACTTGTATGCCAATTAAAGTATCAAACTTAAAATCATTCATGTGAAACACAAGTGATTTCTTTAATTCCATCGGCCTCAATTCCAATAACAGAGGATGCTGCATTGACTCCAACTGAGTGGTACTTGTATTCATGTTTTGTGCAAAGCTCGCCAATGACTCGTTCGCAAGAGAAGTCAACAAGTTTGCATGTTTAATATATAAATTTGTTTAAATTTCTAGCAATAATGGACATATTGCTATAAGTAGATGTGCTGATAATGACAAGAACAACCGCATAGATTCAGTGTAATCATTTATGCCTTGTCAGGAAATGAATTAAGGTGGCGGAGGATATATAAAATGTAATAATACTCGGGTAATATTTCAACCCTTCAGACTTTTGTTATTGAATTACAATCGACAATTTATCTAAAGTAAACACTTTGATGTCATACACACATATGTATTTCATATATGTATATCCTTTGGAAACATAAGAGCGAACATATATATACAAGTATATGGATAAACTGGCTGTTGTTTTTGTAAACATTTACTCATTCACACAACATGTGGATTGGCATCATGCATTTGGCACTGTTGTCGACAACCATAGGGCTCAGTTGCATACATAGTATACATGTAGTTAGTAAAGTTGGCCAGGTCGACTGCTTTATGTACTTCTTGTGGCGATTTAATAAATATATATTTATACCTACAAAGGACAACTACTAATAAAGCTATCAAATGGATTTAATATTTAGATAACTCAATAACAACGATTTGTTTTCATTTTCATGTTGTTGTTGATGTAAAACCATTACATAATACAGGGTCGACCAAAATACTTTTTATTAAATTAAATACAAGCTGTTAACATAATACGAAAGAACGCAAATATGGATTTCAGTTTCTTAAAATTACATTATCCATTAATCTTCGATCATTGGTGATTTTGACTTTAAAGCAATCTGGAGCGGAATTTTACAATGACTTTTTGCTACGTCTTTTGGATATCACTTATTGTCCAAAATTTACACAAACTGCACCCAATTAGTCATTATAGATGTGACATGATGCACCATGCTTTTTTTTTTTATTTATTTAAGTCTATGGACTAACAAAAATCCTTACAGACTAAACATTTTTACATATATACAATTATAAAAAAAAATATTCTTAAAATAAATTATTTAAATGTAAAATTATATTCCGCTTTAATGCAGTTCTGTTTTCGGACAAATCAATGATATTGTAATATTTATTGAACTGAATACATAAACGTCGGAACGGATCATTATTAGCATAATTAGAATTGAAGTGGTTTATAAGTAGAAGTTGGAAGTTTCTGGATAATCTAACAGGAACATTTATTTGAATTTTACTTAATAAAAAGTTTGAATCAGTATCACCACGTATTATGTTTAACAAAAACGAAATATTAAGCATAGTACGCCGACTTTTCAATGATGGTAACTTAATTTGATTAAGTCTATACTCGTAGGATGGCAAGTTATGTGGGTTCCAACCACGTCCACGTAGGCAAAAAAGAAGAAATTGTTTCTGAACTGATTCAACGAAATTAATATGGATCGAGTAACATGGGTCCCATATGACTGAATCATATTCCAGAATAGGACGAACCAATGAAATGTACAATTGTTTTGTAACACAGGGATCAGCAAACTCTTTACTCCAACGTTTCATGAACCCCAGGACACCATAAGCCTTATTCACTGTTAGGGAAATATGTGGACGGAATGTTAATCTATGATCTAGAAGGATACCAAGATCTGTAAAGGTTATAACATAATCGAGTTCAGTATTATTTAAGAAGTAGTTGGTATGGATATGATTTAATCTATAAAAAGACATATGTTTACACTTTTTAATGTTAAGCTCCATCAAATTAATTTTACACCATTTGGAAAAGCTATCAAGATCGGATTGTAGTAAATAGTCATCGTCAGGATTTATTAACGTTCGGAATATTTACGTCATCAGCATACATAAGAACATGCGAATTTTTTATAACAGACGGAAGGTCATTAATGAACAGGGTGAAGAGCACAGGACCCAAGTGACTTCCCTGTGGAACACCCGACGATACCTTAATTTTTTTGGAAACAGCATTTTTAAATTTAACACGTTGTGTTCGATCTTCTAAGTAGCTTCTTAACCACAATAACAAGTAACTACTAAAACCCATGGCATCCAATTTGTACAACAATAAGTTATGATTCACTTTATCAAAGGCCTTACTAAAATCGGTATAGATAACATCTGTTTGCCTTCGGTTTTTAATACCGTTGTTTATGATTGTGGTAAGTTCCAAAATGTTAGTTGTAGTGGACCTGGATTTACGAAATCCGTGCTGGCATGATGATAATAAGGATGTGACTTGATGTTTCAGCATATCAGTTATTATTTTCTCAAAAAGTTTAGGAATGGCGCTTAATTGAGCAATCCCTCTGTAGTTGGTCACATTAATTTTACTACCAGATTTGAACAATGGCACAATAAATGATTCTTTCCATAGGGGTGGTAAATATCCTGTACGCAATGACTCATTAAACATTTTTGTAAGGGGAACGGACAAGGAAGCAGCACAATGTTTAAGAATATTGCTAGGAACGCCATCAGGACCAGGAATAAACGAATTTTTTAACGCTTTTAAATTTGTCAAAACTGTACTGCTGCTTACAAATGAAAAATTTATTGTTGATGTGTCTTGAATAGTAAAAGGATAGGGTATACTTGAATCATAACTGTATGTGAAGTAAGTTGATGCAAAAAAGTCTGCAAATATATTACAGATTGATAAATCATCGTTCGCTATAACGTTGCCAAGTTTTAAGGAGCTAGGAAATTCACACGAGCGTCGTTTGGAATTTACAAACTTGTAAAAGGATTTCGGATTTTTTTTCAATTGGATTTTCATACGATTTATATAATTCTTGTACGCCACGGTGTTAGCCATATTATATTGTGATCTCGCAATGGAGTAATTACAAAAGTCAGTGGGTGAACCAGTTTTCTTATATTTTTTGAACATTTTATTCTTTTTGTTTTTAGATTTTGCTAAGCGATCATTATTCCACGGTGGACCAATATTATCGCGATTATAAATATAAGGGACTGATTTAGCAATGCAAGCATTCACTGAGTAATAAAAGCAGTTAATCATTTCATTTAAATCATTTTTAGAAATTACATCGTTCCAATTAACAGATGATAAAAGCCTATTCAGTTTTACATAGTCAGTTTTAGAAAAACAATATATTTTTGAGGGTTTTGTATGTTTTGGAGCAATTGATGGTAGAATAATATTTAGCTCTGTAGTTGGGTGAAAACGATCCTCAGGAAGAGTAACAGGATATGATGAACTCAAAGACATTTCGGACGGTTGATTTACAAAAATAAGGTCCAGAAGCTTATTATGCTTATTAAATATGTTATTAATTTGAAATAATCCATAACCAAGCATGGTATCAACAAATTCATTAGTACAACCATTCTCAATTACGGGAACTTATACATTAGATTCAGTTGATCGACTCCACAAAATAGATGGTAAGTTAAAATCGCCAAGTACAGCCAGTACATCACAGGACTTAGAAGATTGGAAAGCAAAATTGATAGCATATGCATGTTTAGAGTAAATATCATCAGCGGAATTTGGAGGAATGCATGAACATGTTACAAAAAGTGATTTATTTTTAACACAAATTTTTACTGCAACAAATTCAATATCCGTATAATTGTTACAAATAATTTGTTCGGAAGAAAATTTATCAGATACAGCAATAAGTACTCCGCCTCCAGTTTTTTTAGTTTCATCAATACGATCACGTCGAAAAATATGATATTTAGGAGATAAAATTTCACAGTTGTTAACATTTTCATGAAGCCAAGTTTCAGTAAATACAATAATGTGGTAATTAAAGTTAAAACTGTTGACATATAGTGTGGATAATTTAGTATTCAAGCCTCTGACATTCTGATAAATTACAGAAAGCTGATCAACAGACGGCAAAGAATTCAGTTTTTTGAAGCATCACTTGAACGAGCTGGTAAATGAACTATATTTGATTGAACAGTTTCTCTATAAAGGTACTCATGAATTATAGCTTTAGCAGGCCAAAAATTAGGATTCACAACAGTTTCAAACACCTCTTCCGGAACAATAACTTTAAATGATGCTTTGCTTCGCTTTTCAGAGTATCTAAATTTAAAAACATTTATTTCAACATCAACACCAAGTTTTTCTTTTACATAATATGCAACATCATGTTCAGTTGTTTCTGCAGCAAAACGCGCAGCAAAAATAGTTTTCTTTTTAGAAACCACCTTTAAATTCTTAGGAATATTATCGGATTTTTGATAAATTGGACTATTTAATGGAGAAAAGAATTTATTTGGGACTCTGTGTGAAATAATGTCACAGCCTTCTCTCGACAAACAAAAATCCAACTCCAACGAATCCAACGAACTATCTAGGGACCTCCCTCCAATGTTGACATTTAAACAGTTTTTCAAAATTGTGCCAAAAATGTCCCATATGGGTGGGAGCGAGAGGGTTAAAATGTTCCGAGAAAATATTCCCATGAATGTTTTAATATAGGTCTTAGAAGACATGGAATACCCCATGTATTTTTATAGATTATTTTTCATAATCTTTGAATCGACTTTTGACCAAAAAAATCAAACTTCAAAACAACTGTAAAAAAATGTGTGACGTAATGGATCAAAATGAGGTTACTGAGGTTAAATGATATAGTTTGATATTGGTTTGGTTCACCCCCGAGACAATTACCCTCAAATTGTGTCATAGTGATATTAACCAACATTTTAATTTTACAAAGTTTTAAATTTAAATTTCTTTAGGCATCCATGGATTCAATTTCTATCAGAGACCGTAACTGTTATAACTTTTATTTATAAAAGTCCCTCTGTAAGAGTTATTTTCTGATTTTTATTATATCTCTCCGAACATAAGACTTATTTTTGATTTATATTTTAAAAGTCCCAAAATAACAATTATTTCTGATTTATATTTTATCGCTCAGAAATAAGAGTTATTTTTGATTTCTATTTTAAAAGTCCCACAATAATAATTATTGAAGACTTTTTGAAATAGAAATCAAAAATAAAAATCATTCAATGAGTTTTTCAAATCAAAATCGAAAATAAAAATCAGCCTGAGACTTATATTTTTTCTGATGAAATATAAAACTCATTTGAAGACTTTTAATTTTTATTTGTTCAAATAAAAGTCTTTTGGTTCAATCGATATGCAAACAATATTTATATTCTGGCCAAAATAATTACAATTGTGGGACGTTCGGACCATATTTAACTCATAGCTACACAATGCAAAGAAAAAACGATGGTTTTTACCATCACCCTTAGGGATGAAGGTATATGTATATCATTTGTTACAAATAAAAGTTTAACGCATTAAAGGAAACGTGTTAGACCCCAAGTATCTTAAAATCAAATTGTTCCAGGACTTCTTAAGACCATTGAGCCATGTCCGTCTGTTTGGCTAGCTGGATGGGTCGTGGGCAGGATAACTCGAGTAAACTTTAACTGATCATTATGAAAATGTGCCAGCATTTTTAAGTTAAGTAGACAAACCCATAGATGACCGAATCATTTGACACACTCCTTCTTGTACCTCCCATATGAATGACCAAATTTGTTCCTTAGTTCTACAGGCATATTTTTTCTGTTATTAGAGTGAATTGTGTCAAATTTTGGACAAGGTAGTTGAATAATGGTTGAATATAAACCTATTTTGAATTTTTCTGTGTATTTGGAAAGGAGAGACTATGGCCTTTCCAAATCTATATATATGTATGTAACTTGTCATAAACTTTTGGTTTTTTTTTTTAATTTTGAAGAATTTTTTAGCCAAAACTTTTTTGCATTATCCTAATGTTTATTATATTGTTCAGAAAGTGCACACTGTCATGATTAAAACGCATACTTGTTTATAAAAATCGCTTAACAAATCGTTTAGTTATTCATAATTTTCAAGGAATCTGGGGGATAATTACATTTGGTCGGAGAATAAATGCGATCTAACCCAAAAAAATGTAAAAAAGATCCCTCTGGCGTTAAAAATAAATGTCAAAAATGGATTCCTTGACCCCAAAAACAGTAAGATACCTGTGATATCATTTAAGATTTTTGTTTATATTAACAAGAATCCCATTCAAAATGACCCAATGCCCAAAAATAGTTAATTTCTATACATGAAGACTTCTTGAAAGTATATTTAGCTCACTAGCAATTTCTTCACTTGACTGCAACTTCACCACCGATTTGTTTTATATATAAAATCGGCTCTATGAAAAATGCCCCAAATGCAAAATGCCCCAAAAAAAAAAAACGAAAAATTACCCAAAAAAATTTCCATACAAAATTGGGGAATTTTTCATATGAAAAATCCCCCATAAATTTTGGGGAACTTTTCATTTATTTTAGGTAAAATTTCGTTTTTTAATTTTGGGTCATTTTTCATATGCAAAATGACCCAATTTTGCAGATATGGGCGTGCCCCCCACCGCATTCGTCTTTTTATAAAGCTAAAGAGAGAGTATAGAAACTAATAACGACGTATGCGGCGGGGGGCGTGCCCCCCACCGCATTCGTCTTTTAATAATGGTAAATAGACAGTATAGAAACTAATAACGACGTATGCGGCGGGGGGCGTGCCCCCCACCGCATTCGTCTTTTAAAAATGCTTGATTTGTTTAGAAGAATATTTTTTGGGGTATTTTTCATAAATTTTGTGGGGTATTTTTCATAATTTTTGGGGAAAATTTCGTTCTTGAGTTTTGGGTCATTTTTCATTTTTTTTCGCCCAATTTTATTTTGGGTAATTTTTCGTTTTTTTTTTGGGGCATTTTGCATTTGGGGCATTTTTCATAGAGCCTATAAAATCCCTTCTATAAATTAACAAACACAATCGGACGGACAATCGGATGGAAACTGTATGTGCATGGATATAGCTTCTTATAACGTTATGTACTAAGTATGTTTGTATTAAGCGTTGTATTGAAACAAAAGACAATATTATGCAATACAAATGATTCTTGGTTGAATAAAGAATCAGCTTCAAAGGACAAGAGTTCTATAAAGATTTCTACAGTACCTCTGAGCATCCCAATGAAGCTATGATGCTCTTGTGAAACGATCCTTTGGGATTAACGCGAATAACGTCTTCAAGCTGAAATACCGGCAAATACTTAGGATTGATAAAGCATGCATTTGGTTGCATTTGCGAACTTGTAAAACGGTGTTGCGTGAGATGGTACACACCTGCCAATTAGATAATTTTTTCGAGGTAAAAAAATTTTGCACCCTTTTTTGCCATGTTTAACTCACAGTTCGCGAACTATAAGTGAACACTTAGTCCAATTATTTTTAGCTAAACTTGCTCGTCTCGTTGAGCTGATCAAAATCATATATACATTTCTTTTATTACAAAAAACAATAATGACGATATCAGCAAAAGACTTTTATTTCAGGCCTGAAGAAATAAAAATCATTTGGTGAGTTTTTAAATTTTGTTTTGAAAAATATAAGTCTTTGATTGATTTTTATTTTTCGTTTGGCAAAATAAAACTCACTTCGTAATTTTTATTTCAAAAAGTTTTCAATAACTCTTATTCAAAGACTCAAAAAATTAAAATCAACAATAACTCTTATTTATTGAGGGATAGAATATAAATCAAAAATAACTCTTATTTGATGAGCGATATAATAAAAATCAAAAATAAGTCTTATTTGGGACTTTTATAATAAAAATCACAAAATAAAAGTTTATTGCGAAATTCTACAGAGGGAGTAAAAACCAATGTATTGGTGTACTTAAAATAATTTTAGCACATTTCCTTCACATTGATTTTTTTTGTTGTAAAATCGATCAATAACAGTTATTTTCGGTCCCTGATTTCTATACAATACAATTTAATACAAACTTATTCAGGCTCTAATAATGCCAACAGTAGTGCAGTCGCAATATAATGTCGTTGTTAGAAGTAGGGTAGCCAAGTAATAATAATGAATTCACTCAAGTGGATGCGCTTTAATACTGAGCCGTACACGACCTATCACACACACACACACTTAAGAGAAACAGAAACAGACATTGGAGAAGAAACTAAAATAAAGGATTGGTTATAAGGATTAAAGGCTCAAAAAAGGGGTCAACTAGTAAAAGTATGGTACTTGTTTCTATGCACCATATACATATACTTAGCAAATAGGATAAACCGCAACTTTATAAGAACAAGTGGATTTGCCAACCAACTTGGACGTTTTCCGCAGCACCGCGCAGGCCACCAACCATCACCACCACCACCACCACGGTGTGATGGAGGCAATGTGATGGTACAGTGGCGAGGGCGAGCCAACGCGGTTGAGTTTAATGAATTATGGATTTGTGAATGATTTTCATTTTGTGTTTACAATAAAAATGAAAAACACCTTAAAGTGTAATTTAATAGAAAAATTCCACAAAGGAATGGCAAAAAAAGCATTCAAATTGGCTAACTGCCAATATTCTCCGTTTTTGATTAATTTCTATATAAATTGTTTAAAGTAAAATTACGAAAGAAAAAAACTAATCTCTAGTTTTACTTGTAGTTATTTCAGTGTGTGTTTTTGCATTGTAAATGCCAACAATACTGAAAATTTCAATAATGCATCATTACTTTTTGCTTATTATCACAATGTAAACCAAATGAGAGTGCCAGATGATGATTGGGAAGAAATACTAAGATTCTATTGATGCCAAAATATGTATGCTTAAGTATATCCGCTTAAGCAATCGTGGACTATTTAAAGGAATTCTAAAAAAAATTGCATTTTCGTGATCTCATCAATAAAGTGTTACTGGATGAAATAATATGAAACTCTTGTTTTATAATAACAAACTTTTTGAAACAAATGCTAAATATTTGTTGTTTATAAGGAACAAAATATATCACTCGCTCACTTTGGACTATCCAGACGGTATTGACTTTGAATTTGAAACATAGCTTAGAACATAATGTCAAAACAATGTAAACACGCATTCAGGCCTGTCCCATACATCTGGCATTGTGACAAATTCCGTATCTGGAGTTATTTCATAGCTAATTTCTTGAACCATTGTCTGAGATCTGTTGTTCTTAAAGGGAAGGAGGTCGATCCAATAATGTCCATGACTGGAATGGTGAGATTGTCGCCAACAATACAACTTGAATTTTAAGAATCACAAAAAAATATATTTGTCGTTGCCCTTTACTACAGATAGTTGAATTTCTGTTGCCGTTGCCAAATAATAATAAGAAGGTACTTTGCCGACCATCCATTTACAATTATTTCTGAATAGGGTCTACTAATGTAACTCGATCAAAGTTGCATATCTTTTGCTGTAAAAATACTGCAATTATTATTGCGACCAATACACGTCTCTTGATTTCCAGGCTGACATTATTATTTTTATTTGCGGCGGAGCCACTGTAGACAAAATCATGTACCACTTCAAAGCTATAGTTACCAACGTTCACGAAGCGTCCCAAACTATTACACTCTTTGTTCGTTTAAACAAATAACTTGGATTTGTCCTCATTTATCACCAGACCCACCTCTGTCGAATGCTTCTCAATACTCCAAAAGGACCAGTCCTCAGGTTGTCCAGGCTGTCAGATTTTTGCCTATTATCATAAAGAATTCGTGTCAGTTAGTGTCATCCCGCAAAGCTGTATCAGTTGTGGGAGTATACCAAACTCAGTCATAAAACAAACAAAAAACTTAAATTCCCTTTACACTCCATAAGTGAAGTATGGGATACCTTCTCGCGTTGTTGTGAATTCACGCGCTTTTTATTTTTAGATTCACAACTTATTTCACCTACTTGTTTATCGATGAATACGAACATCACTATTTGAGAAGATTTTTACTAGACATGCCAATTGACTCGATACTTATACTGCAAAGTTGCTGTATGAATGGCTGGAGCCTGGTGTTTAACCTTGGATCTGCCACATGGTAGTCGCGTGTTCTATCCATCATGCCACGGCCTGTCTCATAGCCATAGCATCGAATAATTTTTGTCGTATCGTATTGCAGCTTTGTAATCGATAAACAGATGGTAGGTGTGAATCTGCATTTCTTGAGTCTTCTCCAGGATTTGTCGTGGTGTGAATATCTGGTCGGACGTTGATTTAACAGGTCTAAAGCCACAGTGATAAGGTCCAATCAGGTTTGCTAGGATGGGCTTTAGTCTTTCACATAACACAATGGACAGGACATAGTATGCTATGAAAAAAAAGGCTGATGCCGCGATATGTGTGTACAGTGTACACACATTTGGATTGCGTTTTTTAAGCCAAGGACATAGAACACTCGAACATACAAATCTGCAGCCAAATCGTGTTATGAGCTGGTCACTGCACGTTGCCAGCTCAACGCATCAGGCCTTAAAAAGCTCTGCCGGCATTCCATCGGCTCCCGCAGCTTTGTTGTTTTTAAGCCGTGCCGATATCGTTTTGACTCGATGGTGTACAAACTACTACGATGATTGGCGTGATATCGTCTCTTATGCTGCCTTCGAGCAGAGTATGAAAGCATTCCTTCATATTTGCAGCACATTCTGCGTTTCCGTGGCCAGAATTCCATATCTGTTCTTACAGGTGAGGATCCCTGTTTCTATACCTGTAATTTTTTATATCCTGTCTCTCTCTTTTCTTTCATAAACTTTTTCCGCCTGAAGAGGCTTTTATTGGCTGCAGTTTTGCCTTGTATGCAGCATCCATTTGCTCAGACATTTCGCGACATTCATCATCGAACCAGGGCTTGTCTGAGCGTAGTTTTTCATAAACCAGTACGGTCGTTGCGGCAGTGGTCATAACTTAAAAAAACTTAATTTCCCTTTGCACCCCATGAATGAGGTATGGGATAGCTTCTCGCGTTGTTGTGAATTTGCGTTTGATTACGAGTGTTTTTACCACTAATTAATCATGTGCGTACCTTGGCTGCAACTAGGTGGTGATTCGAGTCAATATTTGCAACGCGTATCACACGCACGTCCATACCGCTTGAGACATGCCTTCCATCAATTACCTATTTCAGCATTAAAATCTCCAAGAACAGTTTTTTAGGCTGCCACAGTCCATTTGTGTTAAGCCTCAGTAACTTCGGTGGTAGCACGCCGTTTAAGTTACTCAACATTGCGCTTTCTCACATTTGCTACCACTAAATGGATGTTCAGTGTCCTGATCTGGGGATCACTTTACCTGTCGGATGTTGTGAGCTGCTTAGGGACCTCCAGAAAAAGATAAGAAAATTCCCCATTCGACCTTTTTTTAACATAGCCCTCTACAAATTTCTGACATCATGCATATAGTTCTGGGATCAGTCGCAAGAGGCATTGACGGATATTGTTTTCGGATAATCCGTGTTGTAAACAAGTGTTTAATAAAAAATATTTTTGTTAACAAATTGGTAATGCATATAAAAATATTAGCGATATTTGCCGAAAAAGAAGTATCCACTTAATTTTCCAAAAAAAAATTTTTCTCAATATTTGTACTTTTAAACTTTGTACGAAAGAAAAAACACTAGGAACGAATCAATCATACCACAAAACAAACAAAATTTGCCATTATAAGGTTTCGCAAATATTTGCATGTAAATTTTTGTACTTTTTATGATCTAATATTTATATAAGATTAAAATAGTCTCAACTAAATACCAGATCCTGTGCATAAAATTGGAAAGGAGAGATAATTTTGTGATGAAATTTAAATTTTATTAATTTTTTTTTTAATTTAATTTTACAGATATAATGTAGAGTTTTGTAAGGTTGATCGTTGACGACTACGTGTCCAGAATATTAATACATACTCATTTGAACTCATTCACCTTTTTAACCATATCCACTGGCGTACAAAGCGCCTCCATCACAGTAGTTGACAAATATCTTAAACGTATATTTTGTTCTTATTATTTATCTAAAAAATATAACACAGTCTTCTTTCAACTTATATCTAAACCTCGTCTTTGTTTTTTCTTTACTTTATTTTTAGGGTTCTGCCGACTCCAATTACTCACAACCGTCATCCGATCTGTCGCTAGACGAGGAAAAGGAATCGCTTCGGCGAGCTAAGGAAAGTCAGGCCTTAAGCCAGTTGGATAAAGCGAGAGTAAGTTTAAAACAAACAATTAATTCAAACGTCAATTTACATATTTTAATAAACCATCAGAGTAAACCTGTTGCGTTCGCTGTGCGAACAAATGTTGCCTACGATGCCACCATCGATGATGATTCACCCGTACAGGGTGGTGCCGTCTCATTCGACGTTAGGGAATTTCTACACATCAAAGAGAAATACGATCACAATTGGTGGATCGGTCGGTTGGTCAAGGAAGGCTGTGATGTGGGATTCATACCCAGCCCCGTTAAGCTAGAACACATACGAGTACAGGTAAGTAGGGCCGATGAATAAGGAACTCTTTTTTTATGCCAAAGGCGGCCGGCGCACATAACTTGGGACGTCTGTTAATATTTTCTGTCTTTAGAATCAAAACCGACCTTCAAGACTGTATGGTACAAAAGGCTCATCGAGTGGGAATTTGGGAGGCGGTCAAGCAGGTGCGGAGCCATCACGAGGTAGCACACCCCCTACACCTGGTATGACACACATGTTCATGTTGCTCTCGTTTTTTTCTTTAGTTTTGTAATTTTTCTTAAGTTTTTAATTTGTTTCTTTTTTGAATTTTGTAAAGAAAACTTCTTGATATTCGCTTCTAAAGAGAACGAAACATTTTTCTTATATTTTTATGTGATTTTGAAATTTATTTTCCGATAATCCGTGTTTAAAATGGGGTGTACTTTTTGGAGTAATGACTTTACCGAACTCAAGTCCAAATCAATTCTCAATTTATTTTTTATTTTGGAAAACATAATTAAAACTCTTTAAACAAATTGTAAGTTTTTAACGAAAATTGTTTGTGATGATCGTTTAATGTTCATTTTGTGAGTGTGCGTGTGTGAACGAACAAATAATCCGGAAAAAGATGTTGAATATGAAACAAAACTAAAGTCAAAATACAGCCAAGAAGTTGGTGATCCAAATCGATACAACTTCTTCCCCCCATCCACCCACACATAGACAGATCTTCTTGGGAAAGCTAACTACGGCCATAGATCAAGGCCTTGAAAGGATATCCTTGTGCTTTCAAAAAGTCCAATAAATTTAGTAGGATTGGTAATTTTAGGTTTATACTTTCCGTATCTTTTAGTTTTCAATCATCTGCCATCAAAATTTATTATGTGTCTAAACAAAACTATATCCTTCCCTTAACCCTTCCCACATATTGAAATACAACAACAACAGATACAATTAATATATAGAAAAAAGATCAGAAATGCATGATTTTTGGTTCAGCTTTGTTTTTTACACAATTAGATTGAAGTGTTTTTGTTTAGTTAGGTTCGGTTACTTTAAATGGATTGATTTTGAACTTAAGTTTATGTTTAGTTTTAGTTTAGTTTAGTTTGTGTTGTAAGCGTCCTATTTGAAACATTGTCCTTTGTTTGACTTTCTGTCCTAGAAGTCGATTCTAATCGTTTTTTTCTGCACTTTAACTGTATATTCTCTTTGTGTATAAACCGTTCGTTACTCGTTACCAAACTACCTAATACTTAAACTCAATTTTGCACACCACTGTACTATAAACCATCTCCACCATATTACAACAACTACAACAAACTGTTCCTAAAACAACAACCAACAACACAACTTGAACCAAAGATCCTTATAGTACAACATCTCGAAAAAAGAAAACCAAAGGTTTGTGTTCTTCGTCTATTTCTACAATTTTTTCCTCTCCAAACTATTTTTTGAGTTATAAATTTGAGTAGTTGTTATTTAATCTTCTCCCCCGCCCTACACTCCCACCTCATGTAATGTAAACGGAGCCATAAATTGGACCCATAATGAAAGGATTCGTAGAAATTTGGCTAAGATACCGAAAGTTATAACAAAAACCAAAAACGCTTAAAAGTTCAACACTACTTTCCTCTTCCTTAAAAAACAACATTCTCCAAATTACCGTTATATTTTTTGATTTACTTGTCCCTTTTTATCTCACCGTCGCGTTACCCATAATCGCCTGACCAATCGATCATATCTTCATCCTGATGAAAATCGTTTAGAAAAACCGTCTCACGTTGCCTGCCTGTCTGTCGTTCTTAGTTCGTTCGATTCTATGAATTTCATTTATTTCACTTTTGCTCTTCAGTTTGCAATTTTTCGTTATATCTCTTCAATTCGCTTTTTTATCGTATGGAAATTACGTACAATATAAATCGATCCATGCTCGTATTCAGCAATTTCAAAAGCAAAACCAAAAAAACAACACTGAAATTTACACTTTTTTTTAAGTAATATTCAACATCGTTAAGAATCAAATAAAAAAAAATTGTTATTTTTTGTAGAGCATTTTCATCATTTCATTATAACTAAAATCACTTTTGAAAATCGAATCAATTAAATCGTTTATCGTTATTCTAGAGATTACATGCAGAGATTACGAAGTATTTGTAGAAAAGTAAAAAATCGCATAGTCTCGTTATAAAATCACAATCATTTGTCACACGATTTTAACAAACCATCTTCTACCTTATCTCACACTTCGTCAGTTTAAGATCATTGACGTTAACTTAATTTGTGAAGAACTCAACAAATGCAATTGGAATACTTTGTTGGCTAATTTACCTGACACAATTCCCAGGCTATCAGGAACCCGACAGTATAATTACCGCGGATTTACAGAAGAACGTCGACGCATTCAAGCCGCAGCTTTTAACAATCTTCAAATCTTGTATGTAGTTGTCATACATTCGAATAAGATAGACAACCTACAAAGTTGTATTTATCCCGAAAGTGGGTAAGGCATCCCATACTAACGCCACAGATTTTAGACCTTCCTACTTAAAACTTTGAATAGTCTGAGGCGAAATATCTAGGCGTTATTTTGGTTAGGACACTAAACGGGAGACGCAATACGTAGGAAAGGACGAAGAAAGGATTAAATGACCTATACGCCTGCCGGAACTCTGTAGGAAAAAGCTGGGGATTACAACCTGCAATGGTATATTGGATATACACAGTGGAAGTGCGTCCCATAGTAACTTACGAATGCCATGTTTGGTGGGGGGCACTGGAAACGGAAAGTAAGCTAATGCTGATAAGTAGTGTACAGCGAATGGCATCACTGTGTATGACAGGTGCTAGACGAAGCACACCACAAGCGGCACTGGACGTGATATTAAACCTGAAGAACCAGCGGCTAAAAGTGCCATAAGGTTACGATAAGCAGGCCTTTAGCGGCAAACGAAGTCGGGTCACGCATCAATACTGTTATGGTTCAGCAGACTCAAGGACTCAACAAAGGAACGGAATATATGGCTCCGTTGTTGGATTTTACATCATGCTCAGAAATAGTGATCCCTGATAGAGAAGATTGGAAAAATTCCTTACCTTTTAGGGGGCTGTCCATCTTTACTGATGGTTCTAAAATGGAAATTGCAACAGGATCGGGTATCTTTAGCGAGGATCTCAATTTCAGGCAACACTTCCGATTGGATGAGGTCTTCGCTATTATGAAATCTGTGGAGGAAATACTGGCAAGGAGTTTGAAGCAGATCGTCACAATCTATGTGGACAGTTAAGCAGCCTTAAAGGCTTTGGTATCAAAGGCTATAAAGTCGAGATTAGTGTACAGATGTAGGACGGCGCTATCAAAACTGCCGAAGAATACTGTTCGATTAGATCCCCGGACACAGTGACATTTCAGGATACGAAATAGCGGATGAACTGGTGCGGGAAGGCTCAGCATTGGGACCCGGTCAATCGAATGGATCAGTGCGACCACCAATGTGTCGTATATACTGAATTATGACCCGTCACATCGAATGGCTGGCAAATATATCTTGAGAACATCGCACTGACTGAGTGGTATCACGAGATATTTGGCCAAGATTGGATGGAAGTCGAACCAGATCACTATTGGAACTGGATAGAAGGTCCGTTAGACGACTAATTGAAGTAATCATGGGACACTGCGACGTCAGAGCATTTACATCCAACTGGGAGACGACACAGGAGAATCACTGTTGGCTTTGCGACGATGAGGATGAAATTGCGACAATTGAGCATTTGTTATGCCATTGCCCAGCTCTTCATAGAAGAAGGAAGCAATTCCTCGGGAAATGGTTCTTTGACAGTCTCACTGAACTGTCGTCATGCAACATGGAGAATCTGGTGAAGTTCACTGATGGTTTAAGCTTGCTTAAGGGCAGAGGACCATAGTGTCCCCACGTAATCTCACTGCTGTATATATAAAGTTGAAAGAAAGAAAACACCGGAATTATTTTTTATCACTTCTATCTCTTTTCCAATGTACTATTCTTCTGAACTCTATATTTTGTAAAACATTCTTCCCTTTATATTTCTTCTTTCATAAATCAGGACAATAACAATGTACCATAATGGTCTCCGAGTGTTGTAATGATGTATCAGATCATATCTAAGGCTCAACATGCCTACACGAAGGGTAAATCCACGGAAACTGCTTTACATTCGATAAGCAGTTTTATTGAAAGATCCCAAAACTACAAGTAATACTCGCCGCCTTTTTGGACATTGAGGGAGCTGTCAACAATGTCAATGACACAGCTGGAGATTAATCCAGCGATCATCTCACTACATAGTTGATTAAATCTTAAATTTTAGGCGCATTGTATCTAGTATGGGCGTATCAAATAGTTCTTAGTCGGCGGTTCGTGGTTCTACACAAGGAGGAGTACTCTACTACTTTGGAGTCACAACATCAATACACTTCTGAAGATGATTAGTTACCGGGAAGGAACCCAAATTTCTAAGCTGATGGAATCTGCGCTGAAACTGCTGCTAAAATTGTGTCATAACTTTAGACTGGGTCTAAGCCCGAATAAAACGGAACTGACGCCATTTACTCGGAGGAACAAAATCCCTCAATTTGCGAAACCCAGATTCCAGATATATGGAATCAAACTTACACTTTCTGGTAGTGCCCTTGAGCTCGTATTGAACAGTAAACTAAATTAGAATCTGAGCACTCAGGTCAGAAACTGCAAACCGGCAACGGCCTTATACTGCTGCAAAATGGCAATCGGCCTTAAACTCATCTTATTTTACGTTCGGAAGTTTGGTGGCCGGCGCTGAAGAAGATAAGCTAAGAATTATGAGACAATCATTATAACAGAGGCACTTTGAACTACTCCAACAAACTGGTTACCCAACTATCCTAAACTGGTTACCCCCAGACATTGAGGGGATAAAGATAGCAGCGATAACCGCAGTGCGTTTAGACGCCACGAGAGCACGAAGGCACAGAACTATGGTCATGCCAAGATTTTGGACTTCGTCAATGTAAGTGTAACACGGATTACTCTGTACCAGAAGCTGTTTCCGATCCGGGTTTTACAAGGAATATCCTGGACAGAACCTATTATGATAATGCCCTACACGTTGGAGAAGATGTGCCCTAATTTTGACGGACGGATCGAAAGTAATAGAAAGATCGGGTTTTGGAATCTACCCAGTAGGAAGTGTCTGCAAGACATCCTCAAGGATAGGTGCATGACCATATTAATCGTTGATGACACGTAGGGGACCGTCCATACAAATCGTCGACGAAATTTTCATACAAGTGTCCGCTTTGTCATGCTCGACCTGATAAGAGACATGCCTAAATAAGCGACATGTCGCCCACACAATCATGCACGACATAATCACCGACAATGTCGGTCGAATTGTCGTTACCAGTGTTTAATAATTTAAAATAACAAATTGAAGTAGTTTTATTAAAAACGTGCGATACATGAACCGTCTCGCACTGCTGTTTCCAACAAACTGAACAGTTTTTACTTCTACCTTCCTCTCTTCAATTTTATGTCGTTTTTGTCTCGTGACATTGAACATTTTTGTTTGATGCACGATAACATTAGTATTTTGTCGGTCAGCTTGTCGTCAACCGAGTGTTTTGACGATAAGTACATACATTTTTCACATTTTGTCTTGAGGATAGCGTTGACGACAAAGTCGTCTATGACGATACTTCCTACGGGGTAGTCGGAGGCGTGAAATTACCAACTGTCGATTAGGCTACCGGATCACTTTAGAAAAGTACAGACCGAGATATTGGACATTAGAAGTAATTTACTTACTGATAGTAAGTTTTTACTTATTAATTAAATATTAAAGCGGATATAGATTACCTAGAGAATATGTACACAACTTCGAGAAATGTTCGAGATTTCCGGTCGTCTCTGAACGAGATAGCGCGACATTCGATGGTTACCCTCACATGGGTTCCAGGACATATATGGTAACCAAAGAGCCACCATGTAGAATTCGGGCAAAGTTTACACGTCAGTCACATTGGTGTTCCTTTTGCGGTGAAACTGAACCTTGTTGAATATGTAAACAAACCCACTTGCACAGCGACCAAACAGATGTGGCCTACCATGGATATACAGAGGAAACGATTTCCGCGGATCCTGTCTAGAGTCCATCTTAAGGTTAAAACTTCCTACAACGATTTTGTAGAAACTGCACTTATGAGAAAGAAGAGGAGAGCGGAGCATTTGCTGTATCACTGCCCTGCTTTTGGTGACTGAAGATATGAAAAGTTTGGTCATAGGGAACATGTGGACAATACCTGTGTATCAGTAGGCGATCTGCAAAACATTAATTCCTTTATCAAAGCAACGAAATGGCTTGAGAGTGATGTTCACCAAACGGAATAACAGAATAATTGGTGCGAGAATTTAAAATGGTATCACAACTGGGCATATACTAGGACCAGAGTGAGCATTGGTGTAGGTGGTGGCCAAATTAACCTAACCTTGCCTAATATTAATATAATACCTAATATTGCACCATCGGGCAATTAAGGGCTTCTGACATTTGGACATGAAAAAGTTATCGTGCGATGGGTGCACATAACTATAAGCGCACCTGTTTGACCACTTTAAATGCAATGAAGTCTAAGATTTGTCTATCGGCCAAAAAGATCATGACGGTAGTTTTTAGAGGAGTATTCGGATCGGCCGTGGCATAGTGGTTAGAACAAGCGACTACTATGCGGGAGTACAGTGGTTCGATTTCCGTGGTTTTCATCATTGCCGGCCCCCTCGATGTTGTCGAAATCAACTTTGCAGTATAGTGTTGAGTCAATCGGCATATCTAGTAAAACTTTCTCAAACAGTGACGTTCGCATTTGTCGATAAACAAGTAGGTGCCGTTTGTTGTGAATCCAAAAATAAAAAGCGTGATCATTCACAACAACGTGAGAAGCTATCCCATACCTCATCCATGGGGTGTAAAGGAAAATTAAGTTTTTTATGTGGTGTAATACACATCGATTACCTAGAAATGTGTATGAATATTGGATGAGAGTTTACAAAGTTCGATAGATCACGTATTTCCTACGCAATGCCGTTCCACATCCGATTTGTCTGCAAACAATTTATAATACTTTTTACTGCCATAATTAAAAAACATAGAAATAATTCATTATTCATAATTTCACAACTGCTTTACTTCACCATCTGAATATGTAATCTCTAGTTTATAACGACATCACTCACGTACATCAATATCTACACTTTTGCATAGTAATTGATAACATTTTACAATAATCAATTAGTTCAAAATTCAAACATTTTATAAAATCGCAACAAAACAAAAAAAAATAATTCACAACAAAAAAACACCCTTCTTTTCACGTTAGTTACAAAGATGATAACAGCAATCAAATCAAATCAAATATCAATGTCAATCAATCAAATCGAAACAAATCGTTTCCATGTAGATGCCATAAACTCGCTCATTCGAAACCATACGTTTTTTCGTTCTTCTCCCCCCGTTCGTTCTTTGTCTTGCCTATTTCGATGATATTAACTAATCAGGTGACGAATCAGATTCTATGGGACCAGGACGTGGTAAGGCGACACTAGCTACACCGCCCAACAAGGAGAAACGCAAACCGTTCTTCAAGAAACAAGAGACCGCCTCACCCTACGATGTAGTGCCATCGATGCGTCCCGTTGTCTTAGTGGGTCCAAGCTTAAAGGGTTACGAAGTAACCGACATGATGCAAAAGGCTTTATTCGACTTCCTCAAGCATCGCTTCGAAGGTCGCATCATCATCACTCGTGTCATGGCCGACATATCGCTGGCGAAGCGCTCCATCATGAATAATCCCTCAAAGCGTGCGATCATGGAACGAAGCAGCAGCCGGTCCGATTGTCTGAGCAAAGTGCAGGAGGAGATCGAGCGAATATTCGAATTGGCCAGGACGTTACAATTAGTAGTACTCGATTGTGATACAATCAATCATCCGTCACAACTAGCAAAAACTTCATTAGCACCAACAGTAGTTTATCTTAAAATTAGTAGTAGTAAGGTAAGTATTTGACTGGACGAGTATGTGCTTGTACTATATCTTAACGTTTGAACTTTGCTATTCTAGGTTTTACAGCGTTTAATCAAATCACGTGGTAAATCACAGGCTAAGAATCTTTCCGTACAAATGGTAGCCGCTGAAAAATTGGCTCAATGTCCACCGGAAATGTTTGATGTTATCCTAGATGAAAATCAATTAGAAGACGCCTGTGAACACATTGCTGAATATTTAGAGGTAATGGGTTAACACTTTGACTACGGGCATAGATGCTGAAAAGTTTCCTGGAATGCATTTGTCTGCAATGCGGCAGAGATTTGAGTACATAGCATATATTGCCCATAAAAGCAAGACCTTTATAGCCCAACGGTTAATGTTTGTGTTTGAATTTCAGTTTACCTGTGATATAACATTTATAGAATACACTGTGTCGCAAAACGAAAACAAAAAATACATGCGATAATAAATTTGTAAGTAAATAGCAGAAAAGTAGGATCGGTGTGTCTTAAGAGATGATAAAAAATTATCGTTTTTTTTTAAATTTGTTTCCAAGAAACAAGAAAAATTATTTAGGTAGCCCAAAGTGGCCTCTTTAATTTGGAATCTACATTATCTTACTAGACCTGCCAGAAAAATGACAACCAATTTTTAAATAATTATACCCTTAAAAAAATATCTTCCATATAATCGCAAACTTAAACAGAAAATGCAAAACTAAGTACACAGTACTGTTTTGTTTCTTGTCAGCTTTCAGAATTATATAGACATTCCGATGACCCCTAACATATCACAAAAATAAAGTGGGAATAAAGATTTTTTTCTATGGTAAAGTTTTTTTTTATTTATCCTATTCTATTGCTCTAATAAAGGCATGGATTATGATAGTCAGGTATTGTCCAGAAGTGTCCGATAACCAAACTTTTCATATCTCAGGTCACTAAAAGCAGGGCAGTGACGTAGAAGATGCTCAGTGGTCTCTTCTTCTACCTCATTCTTGCAGATTCTTCTAAAATAGTTGTAGGGCAGTATTAACCTCTTAGCGTGTTGGCCAGTGACCGGTTACTACGGGCATTGTGTTCCTTAGATGGGATCTAGACAGCTTCTAGGCAAATCGTGTCCTCTGTATATTAGTGGCAGTCCACATATGTTCGTTTGCATTGCAAGTGGGTTCTCTCACCCATATTTCCTTAGCAATAAGGTTAAGTTTCCCCACAATTAGCTATTTGTTTTTTTCCCTTGTGAGTGGAATGTGGCCGTAGACCCGAATTTACGATGGGGCGGCTTTTACGGATGTATCGGCTCTTTGGTTAAACATGTCATAGAACCCATGTGAACCCGTTGAATAACTCGCTATCTCCTCAAGAGATGGCCGGCATTCTCGAACATTCCTCAAAGTGGTGTACACTTTCTACAGTGATCTTATAGCCGCTAACTATCAATAAGTAATTGAATATTTCCGCCGGATATCCTATGATACTGAATTTGCTCCACGGCTATTATCAAGGCTGATATTTCGGTCTGTACTATGCTACAGCGATCCGGTAGCCCAAACGACAGTTGCAAATTCAATTTCTCTGAAAAGATTTTGCAGCAGTATAGAGCCATTGTTGCTTTGCTGTTCTTGAACTGAGTGTTTAGAATCCAATTTAGTTTTGTGTCCAATATGAGTCCAAAGTATTTTACTCTATTGAAAAGTGTAAGTTCGACTCCATTGGCAAATCGAGGGATTTTGTGTCTTCGAGTGATTAGCAACAATTTCGTTTTACTCGGGTTTACACCCAGTCCACAGTTATGACACAACTTTAGTAGAAGTTTCAGCGCAGATTTCATAAGGTCAGAGCGTAAATTAGGATCATTGTCGGTAATTGTTTGTGCTACGTCATCTGCATATGCGACCGTTGTGTAGCAGAAGAGTTTTGATGTTGAGATTCCATAGATGAGGAGAGAGTATTCTTGCTAAGCTTGTCAACTTGTTAGATGACCGCTGGAGTAATCTCCAGTCGTTTCATTGAGTCAGTTAGAAATTTAGGTATGATATTGTTGAATGCTCCCTAGATGTGCAAGAAGGCGAGTGTGTATTCCTTGTAGTTGAGGGATCTTTGTATAAGACTGATTACACTGTTATACAAAAAAAAATATATTTCATTTTTCTGGATGTCTGAATTGTGATTCCTTAAAAAAATTTAATTTCCCTTTGCACCCCATGAATGAGGTATGGGATAGCTTCTCGCGTTGTTGTGAATTAACACGCTTTCTATTTTTAGATTCTCAACTAACGGCACCTACTTGTTTATCGACGAATGCGAACGTCACTGTTTGAGAAGCTCTTACTAGACACGACGATTGAATCGACGCTTAATACTGCGAAGTTGCTGTCAACAACATTCGAGGGGAGCCGACAATGAAAGAAAATTTTATTTATTTTTTTTTCTTTTAAGATGACTGGAGCCAGGTTTGAACCTGCGATCTCCCGCATGGTAGTCGCGTGTTCTAACCACTATGCCACGGCCGGTCCCTATGGTTATTAATATCGCTGGCTTAACATGTAAAGGCTTTAAGTCCACTTTTTTCGAAATTGAGATTTTGATGCAGTTATGTTCATTAAGTAAAAATACATCGATTAAAAAAAATACAGTTATCTTATTTGTAGTTGTTGTTTTGTAGTGATGAGTAAAGGCGCTAAGTCCAATTTTTCACATCTTTGTGTAATATAGCACTTCTTCCAATGTTGCTATATCAACTTTATCGCGAGGAATGGTCTGAGAATGGTCTAACCAATTGATATAATATTATTTCTCACTGGCTACACTCAGTCATGACATTAATCGTCGACTGCTTATCTCTCTTTCTTTTGCTTGTTTTTTGTCTCTCCTGTAAAATTTTAAAATATGGACTTAGAGCCTTTACATGTTTAGCCAGCGATATGATGATTTTAAATACGTTTTCAGATTTCATCAGGCACAGTTTTTTAGATATTTGGATTTAAATTTTTTCAGCTTTCTTTATGTTGCATTTTACATAAATCTATTGAAAACTTTATTTGGTCCAACAGAATCTTTTCTAAATATAATAACCGATACTAGTAGAGCTTAAAACATGAAAAATAAGAAGAACAAATTTGTATTTTCTATTAGTTAACAAAGTTTTTTTTATTTAATGCTGAATATCCTTGCAGTCTCCTAAAATGTTTCAGGAGCAGTCAGCGAATATAGTAGGCATATATTTTCCTTCGTAACGCTTTTCTAAAGTTAGAATGTCTTTTTTAAACCTTTTTCCATATTCATCGGGCACGTCGCTGCAGCATTCATAGAAGAAATCCAAATAAGAGAGCAAAATTCATTTACAAGGACATGTTGCATCCCAATTTTACGTAGAATATTAAAAAGAGAATAAGGTTATTATTAAATACAATAGGGCAATAATTGCAGCCGAAAGGGCATGTTGCCACCTGTTTCTACTAAAATTTTTAAACAATCGCCTCCTTACAAATTTTTAATGGAAAACAAAACTTATTTGCAAATAGCCAAAAAACTATGCCTGATAGCAAAATTCTGATTACGTATTTGAATTTCCCATGTCAAAAACTCTTAGAAACACATAATGAAACACAAGAAAAAAACCCTTGTCGAACAGTGTTATCCAATGAAAATCATTTTCCGCATATTTACCCTTCGTGTAGGCATGTTGAATAGAGCTTCCGCTTCAAGAGATGATCTGATATATACTTCAATTATTCTCTCCAAAGTTTTAAGTAGGTCTAAAATCCTAGACCTTAGTGTGGAATGCCTTACCCACTTTAGGGATAAAGGCTCTGAAGATTGAAAAAAGCCAGGCGAATTTTCCATGTCAATTTTAATTCAATCTGGGAAAGGTGCTGACATCTGTACCTATAAGGTTTCGCGACTGTTGGTGACACATGAACCATCTGTTCCCTGCTAATACGATGGTTTTGTTGGATTTAAGAATAAAATCTTACGTAGCTGACTAGTTTCCGAAGAGTTGTCCACACAACTTTAGAATTTTCTTCATGACTGCCTTTGATCTTCCTAATCAGTTTCTGAAACTGTTAACTGAAGACTTTTATGCGCTCCGATTACCATCGCCTTGCTGAAAAGTTTTCTGCATTTCATCAGGATTTCTCTTTTGCTTTAACTGAGAAACTATTGATCAGGGTAAAAATATCATTAGACGGACTTTGAATCAATTAATTTTGGAAACTTTTGGTACGTTAACAATTTAATACAATCGTATTAAAGATTTTTTTTATTTTACTATTCGAAAAATAATTTTTTTTTGTTGTTTTGATCTTTGTCTTTTAACCACAGATAAAACGCGTATGGCTAAGGTCCCAAGTTCGAATCCCAGCTCGACCGTGCATTTATTCAAAAATAACTATCGCACAATATTACTGTTTCCTTCTCTCCTTAAAAAATCGATTTACAATAATCAATATACCCGAATAAAAAATTATGTTCTCCATTGTTATCCAGTATTAAAAGAGCTTTTATTGATACGCGGAATAGCAATATCACTAAAGGCAGAGCTGTCAAATAAAAATTATCTTTCAGTATGACACAAATCATTCCGACCACTACGGGAAACTTTTTCAGCAGCCCTTTTATGTATCTAATTATCTATTGTCCATATATAATGTATTACCATTACCACACAGACCTATTGGAGAGCCACACATCCAGATATAACAACGGCTCCCTCTATACCTAGACCATTACCTCAGGAAACTTCACCTACCACAGATCAAGCCCGTATGGGTCCAACGCCACCAGGTAAGTTTGGTCAACATATTTTTATCCGTAAATTCCTTTCGCCTATTGTATTTTTACTCTGATTTCACATTTCAACGTCATTGGCATTGATCATTATTGAAGAAGAATTGTGACTCTTTAGAGAGTGAAAAAAGCGAAATTTTTATAGGATTTTGCCGAAACATTACGTAGAATAGAATCCACAATCGCTCAGTTACACGTAAACTACATTCTTCATACTCTTGTTCAGTTCTATATGATTTACCAACGAAACAACTACTGACACTATTTAACAAATTTTGTAAATTATGTTTATTCTACTTTTTTATTGTTTATTTTTTATTAAAAAAAAAATATATTAAACTTAACCATAACCATACAATCGAATCGAACTTACTCGTTCTCGTAATTTTGTCTCCTACACTCTTGCCCGCGATATCGCGCAAATTAGTGGATGGGGGCGAAGATCAGCGTGATTATCGCATGAGCTCAATTGAGCGAGAAGGCAGTCGCGACCGCGATATTGCAAGAACCGATCGTGAGAGGGAACACGATGCCGAGTATGAGCGCGATTATTGGGACAATGAGTTCTCAAAGGGACGGCGCACACCGCGAGAGAGACAACGCGATTTAGAATGGGAACGCGAAAGAGCAAGAGAGTGGGAGAGAGAACGAGAAAGAGATTGGGATAGAGATTTCGATTGGGACCAAGGTAAACAACATAACTGAACATTGTTTTGTATTCTTTTCTTACATTCTACTCTCTTTAAAACGAAAATTTCGTACTGTTTGTTTTGTAAAATAAAGCGAAAAATTCACAAAATTATCGAAAATTCCTTAAAACGAAATAATGTAACATATTGCTTCTGATTGAGACATTGGCAACGAAATTGGCTGTACTGTATTTGTAATCAAGGCGTTATTCCTACTTTTTTTTGTATTACTCCTATTTTATTATTATCTATTGCAGTTGAATTTATCCATATATCTATATAAATATTTAACATTAGAGAGGCTTTTTGTTAAACAAACTATATACAAACTATATCCTTCCCCATGTCTACATACCCTTCCCAACCAAAAAAAAAATTGAAACAATAACCTATCCAGATTATTGATGTGTATAGTTTTTCCTTCTAGATGTTTCTTATTGATATCTATGTTGCTTTTCCCAGTTTTATTTCATTGATTTTTCTCTTTAATTTTTTCGATTTTATATTTTAGCTTTCACCTCACGTGGTACACTCTCTATCTATTGATACAAATTGCCAATTGATATTTTTCTCTTACGTATTTTAATTACAAAAATTTCCTTTCACACAAACAACAACAAAAAAAATAAACACAATCAGAATATAGCATAACTTATAGTTTAAAATCGAACCAAAGTAAAACATCAAGTCTGGTTTAATCTAGAAACCAACATACAACCCCGTACTTTAAGCCAGATTTTTTTTCTGTCGAAACAAAAGCAGTAATAATTTGTTTCAGCTGCACCACTCCACGTAAATGAGTATGATATTAAATCATTTTATAATTTTGTATTTTGATTTGTGAAAAAAAAATATACACTTAACACTGTCCATAACCTGTTTGTACTGTGTAAAAACTAATATAGTTGTGTATTTTGATACTGAGACAACACACACACTAATAAACACACTCATGAACACAAGACATGATTCGGTACATATTGAAAACAGCTGATTTTCATTAGAATTAGTAACATTGCTTTGTATTAACAATATTTTAAGTGAACCATATTTTGATATTGTAATGTCGTACATATATCTTAATACTAACATGATACAACACACACCAATCGAACTACTACAATTCAATTTAAAATAAGTGTGCAAACTCTGAAATTATTTAGGGCTGCTGCATAAAACATCTGTGGTATGGCAATATACCGCTTAGCATTTTCTGTAAAAGCATGTCCTCTTTGATCTCTATTAAAGTTTGATCCAAAGTTGCCTATTGCGATCTAATAAATAATTTTTTTCAAAGGTGATGAAATAATAATTCGAATTTCTCTTAGATTCATAAATATGAATGCTTTTATTGAAGTCATATTTGAGACTTAAAACTCACATAAAGAATACCTAACTTGAGAGACTACAAAAATACTTATACTCAATTAATTGAAAAATATTCTCAGTTAAAGGAACAAAATGAAAGAGACTTAAAATAATGGCTTATTGCCACTGAGGCCTATTTGAATGTTGGTAAGCACTTGGACCGCCTGAGAAATCAAACCTCATTATTTTCAAGAGAGGCTTTGGGTTTAAATCTTTTGATGTTCTACTTAATATTACACTCTTAAAGAAACGAGCGAAGAAGACGAATGAGAAGCAACTGGTACACAATTTTTATAATTGTGTCCATAATCTTTTTGAATTCATAATTTTTTGTGTGTTGATTGAAAATGTTTTACGTTTTCGGTTTAATTCACAGAAACTCTTTTTTTGTTTATTTCTCAAACAGAATTGTTTACGTATTTTCCAAATTCATCCGCACAAAAATGTCTTGGAGGGCCGCTAATAGGGAAGGGCTGGTCAAGGTTGTTCCAAAACAGTTAAATCGCTTTTTTGTGGAAATAATTCTGAAGCTTTTGAACGGATGGTATCTTCACAGTTAGATTAAGAGATTATTTTATGCGACGTTGTTTTAGTATTTTTATAAGGTTGCTAGTCTATTTATTTTAGAATTTAAAGGATTATTGTCTTTCAATAGCTTTATCCGACTGTCCGGCTGGCTGGATGGTGAACAAGATAATTAAAATCATTTTTTATCAAATCAAATAGATCATAAATTGAGAATGGGCGAAATAGCCATGGCACTTCATGTATCTCCTAGACAAAATGACCTATTTCGTAAAAAACACACGAACAGCGGTTTGCGATCAATACTCAATGCTTGAAAGGGCCGCAGTAACATCCCGCAGTCCTCGGCCAATGATATATTTCTGTGGCCGTATGGAAAAACCAGGCAACTCCACATTTAAATTGAAATAACACCAAAAATATAAAGAGCGTTTCATTTACTATCACTCTATTAGATCGAAAATTTGATATAATTCGCATTTAACAGTTATTTGAAAAACAAAAATCAGACAAATGCCAATTGATATGTAAAACTAGGTAAGTTTAAAACTTTAAGCGCATTTTTCTCGTATTTTCAAAAAAAAAAAATTGAGTTACCTAGTTTTTCCATACGTCCACAGATTTATTATCAAAACAAAGCAAAAAATGTTGTATTTTTGATAAAAAAAAACAAGTATGAATACATTTTAATTTATTTCATTTACTTCAACAAATGTTTATAATTATTACCAAGAAATAACAAAACAATAAATTAAGAAAAAACAAAACGAAAATTATATTCATTTACATATGTACTATATTCATAAAAAGGAGATGCATTAAAAAATTTTAATTTATTTAGCAAACATTGGTCTTACTGTTTTTTTTTAACAAAAATATCTAGTAAGTTGAAAATTAAATATTTTTTTTTTGTTGATATATTTCTTTGTGACAACTATGTTAATGGCTATAATGGCCCTACAAATGCTAAAAATGGTAATCCACAATGCTGCAGTTTTTAGCGACGCAAATCGGAAACAAAACGACGGAAATCGAAATCAAAACGATGGAAATCGAACCGACACAAATCGGGGTCAAAACGACACAATTTGGGCCGACGCAACTTGAAATTGATACGACGCAAATCGATTATTTCAAGTTTTTAAAAAGCGATGCAAAGGGGGACGACGAAAGTCGCGGCTCTAGTTTTTTTTTTGATCAGGGGATATCCAAGTCCCCTTGTGGATAACTTATGCGGGAATCTGGTTCTACTCACTACCATGTTTCTTGCCGGTGGTAGTCTGAATCCATTATCAGAGGTGATGTTGTGCAGACTGAATTATCCGACTGCTGAACCAATAGCAGCGGTCATATATTTCATCCAGGCGCTCATAGAATACATCTTTAATGTCCTCATCTTTGTCTTCCGTCGGAGGGTGTACACAAATCAGCGTAATGTAAAAATATTTCGCCTTGATGCGAATAGTGGCTATTCGGTCAATTACAGGGTTAAACCGCGAGACCAAATGTCGAAGTCTCTTGGGGGGTTCTTGTTTTTTCTTTTCTTCGTGTTTTCATAATAATTGGTTTTGTTTAAGGAGAGTGGCTTATTAGGTCACTGCGCCCCATCCTAGTTTCTAAGGGCTGCCAAAGCCACTAAGAGAGCCTTTGTGTTGAGCTTCATTAACATCTGTTACCTACTTCTTAAGACGCATCGGTGGAAGCATGCCGTTTAGGTTACTCAACATTGCGCCTTCTCGCATTTGCTACTACTAAACGGATGTCCCTGGGGATAAGTGATTTCTTGGACGTTGTGAGCAGAAATGAATAACAATCAGAAAGACTCAAATTAGAAAATTCCTCATTCCCCAAAATGACCTATTTCGTTAAAAACAAACCAACAGCGGTTTGGGATCAATACTCAATGCTTGAAAAGGCCGCAGTTACATCCCGCAGTCCACGGCCAATGATATATTTATAAAAAAAAACTAGTTAACTCCACTTTTTGCGAAAATTGAGATAACACCAATCACTCTATCACTATCACTCTATTAGATCGAAAATTTGATATAGTTTCTCATTTAAAAGTTATTTGAAAAACAAAAATGAGAAAAATGTCAATTTGTATGTAAAAATATGCATTTAAATTTTTTAAATTTTAGTTACCTAGTTTTTTCATACGGCCACAGATTTATTATCGGCATACGCTTTTATTAAAGATGGTACCTGTCGTGTTACGGCAGCGTTCCGCATAATCATCTCTATTATGGTGTTAAAGAGATCACAGACTATCATCTTGTCTTAAGCCTCGCTTGAAAGAAAATGGCTCTGTCGTTCTTTGCCTATTTTCACTGAAGACTTCGTGTCTGTCAGGGCTCCACGAAAAGCCCCCCCAATGAAATTATTTCATTCTTTTTTTGGGGTTTTCAAATTATGAAATAACACCCAACAATTTTTTTAAATTTGGAGATTGTTTCATATCGTGAATAATTTGGGTGTTATTTCATTTTTTATTCGGGGGTTATTTCATTTTTAAAGCTGTTGGCTTTTAGGGGTTATAATTATATAATTATATAAAAATAGGCCTTTTACAAAAAACTTTTAGCCTGTGCATATATGACAATATCTTTTGAATGTTTACAGGTATTTCCATTTATGTTCATACTGACGGATAGAAAATCAAAAAAATGCTAAATTCGATTAGTACACACTAAGAATGTAATTATTATTTTAATTTGTAAGAGTCCTTCAAAATGATTAATTCAATAAAAGCAGAGAGTTTGATTTGCTTGTAAACACTGGAGGTGGTTGTGTAAAGGCCAAACGTAAAATGCAAAGTGTCTTCCGAACTGCAAAAATAGAGCAGGGCTTCAATGATCAACGATCCACACGATTCATTTCAATAATTTTGCGACTTTGTTGTTGGTCCATATTGACTTCATGAAATCCTTGGTGAAACTGACTCTTTTATACATTTTGGGCATAATTTCATTTTTGTTGCTGATGGGGTTTATTTCATTGGGAGTTATTTCATTTTCATCATTGGGTGTTATTTCATATGAAAAACTCCCAAATATTAGGGTTTGTTTCGTTTTCGTTTTGGGGTTTATTTCATTTATTTTTGGATGTTATTTCATTTACTGTTTTTGGGTGTTATTTCCAATTTTTTGGGGTTTATTTCATTGGGGGTTATTTCCTGGGCGTTATTTCATTGGGGGGCTTTTCGTGGAGCCTCTGTCAGTGCCAAACTCAGCCGTTGCATTTAATAATTTCTGTCGTATCGGATTGGCGAATGCAGCTTTGCAATTGATATACAGATGGTAGCTGTCGATCTGAATTTTTGGACCTTCTCCAGGATTTGTCGTAGCGTGACTAGCTGGTCGGTCGTGGATTTACCAGGTCTAAAGACACACTCATAAAATTCCAGCCAGGTTCGCTAGGATGAACTTTTGTCTTCACATAACACACTCGAGAGGACCTTTTGTGCGATGATCCCACAATAGTTGGTACACACACTTAAATCGCCTTTCTTAAGCACAGGACATAGAAAGCTTAGATTCCAATCATTGGACATGCATTCCTTTAGCCAAATCTTGTTTATGAGCTGGTGCATGCAAGTTGTCAGCTCATCGTCGCCATCATTAAAAAGCTTTGCCGGCAGTCCAGCTATATTGTGTTTAAGCCGTGAAATTGGCGGGCTGAACTCATATTGGCTGATCTCTGACAATCTACTCCGTCGACCATGATTGGTGTTATTTCGTAACTTATGCTGCCTTCGGGAACGAGCAGAGTACAAAAGTGTTCCCTACATATTTGCAGGACATTCTTCCGGCCCTTGAAAAGATTTCCATCTCTGTCCTCACAGGTGGGGAACAATGTTTCTAAAACTTAGCTTCCTACCTTTTAGTAAAACTTTCTGGCTTCACCTCTTTCCCTGTAATTTTCGATATCCTGGGTCTCTCTTTTCTTCAATAGACGCTTTTTCCGTCAGAAGAGGCATTTCATCCCCCTTCTCTTCACATTTTATAGTTCCGTCATCCCACGCGTTACCATTGGCTGCAGTTTTGCCTTCCAGTATGGTCGTTCCGGCAGTAGTCATAAAATTCGCAATATGCTGCCACTGTATGTCGGTAACAGCAGAATTGGGGGGTTCTTTGAAGTAAATGATATATTTTAACCCCGTTGTTATAACTAATTCATCATATATTTTGAATCTAACACATTAAAGTTAACTTTTCACAGCAGCATAAGACAATAATAATGTAACGGAGTTTGTACAACTTTCTACGTTCGATTGGTGTTATGTATCACATACAATTTTCATACGATCGGTCTAAATCGATCTTAGCTTACACTGTGCAGCTTTCAGACATTAATACCTATGAAATCATATTTACATATGAAATCATATTTATGTATATGTTTCTGTTTATTTACTTTTTATTGGTTTTTGTATATTTTTAGTTACCCCCGGGATCTTGCGTGTTTAAGTGGCATTAGTTTTTTTTGTGTTACTTTTTGCGTTACGTTCAATGTCAAAAACAAAATGAAATGTCAAATATCAATGTGTTCCTTATAAAACATAAATGTTCACTTTAAACGTCAACCATTTCCTGTGATATTTTATGTTCGTCTACTTCTACTTCTTAAATGTTTTCCGTTTTCGTATCTGTTTCATCACTTATTCGTTATCAAAAAGTCGATACGTATTATTGTGTTTAATTTTTCTTTAGTGAGTACTTTATTCTTTGTAAAATAATGTTGAAGTTTTTTGATTCTTTCCTATTCCCAGTTGATGATTAACTAATTGGTTTTCGTTCCTGTTTTTTCTTTTTTTGTTAATTTAATCCATCATCCAAATCCTCTACAAATTTTTTTATATCCTTGAATGTTTGCTCCATTGTTAACCCCACCTGTGTTACCTGTAATAGACCAAGTTTAATGTTTACTGAGTTAATGTTTTACAATGTATAAAAAAATTAAGTTTGGCTTTCCTTTTTTAGATGTTTAATGTTAAAATTTATTAATAGACAATATGTACAAAATAAACACTCCTTGTAGTTGTTACATATATATACATATATGCTCTTTAAACAATATGAAACACTATGTAATAAAGAATGACCTCACACATTGCTACTAGTTTCCAGAAATATAATATTAAACGTTTTCAGAATAAAAAGTAAATCAGCAGCAGGGCCGAAAGCAATGAGATGCCCTAGAACGGAATTAGTCTAATTATTAGGGTACTCGAAAATTGTTATGTTTAAGTTTTGCTGGTTTTTATTTTATTTAAGTCAGAAAAGATAATATTAATGTCTGCCAGTTGGTATGTATTTCTGCCAAAAAGTGTAGGAAATTGTCCTTTAACCTTTTTAAAAATACGCAGACTGACTACCCCAAGGGGTTAATAAGTTAGTCCCCCATATAGCTTTTCACTAGAATACGGCACTGACGTACAGACGTTTCAGATCAACTTTAAGAAAGCAGTGCTTATGTTTTTTTTACTCAAGAAGGGATTAATATTAATTAGTTATCACGAATAGTTTCACGTTTATTATTTACCAATACATTAGGTCAAGGATAATATTTTTTTTATTGATACTCCTTTTTGATTTAATTAATGCATGATTGTGGCACCAAAATAATTTTTTGTACAAAATAATTGGTGGACTGTAAACCTCATTTTTCAATTCGTAAACCGAAGAAGCCTAGAAAATTGTACTGAAATTCATTAAGTTAAATTCGAATGGCAAATCAATACTAGAGAAAAACTCGCACAGGATGGAACTGATATCTTTTTTCTTTTCAAACGATAATGATTAAATCTAGACAACTGAGATAAAAACTGTTCATTTATTATGAGAGTACACAAAAATTGTTTTTTTTTTGTAAACCCTTCACCTAGCCCACCCTCTGACCGAAGTTGTATGCTGTTTGCACTTCCCTAAGTAACACCCATAAGGAGGAAACTAGACAATATATATTTATATAAAAACTAGCTGGTCCGGATGACTTTGTCTTGCCTCCAAATGATTTCGAGTGCTATTGCAGTCGAGTTTTTCCAAGTTTTTCCCAGACAATTAAAATTTTTCATGTGTTTCAAAGGATATAACAAATTATTGTAAAAATTGCTAAAATGTGTCAGCAATACCTCGTCCTTGATTTGATCAAAACTTACTTTTTAATAAGCATATATTGTAAAACAATATTTTGTAACCGATTTTCTGACACATAACTTTCTAGTTTGTTGTTATGGGTATACAGAAATTATTTTCGGGCTAATACAATTCTAAGGCACATCTATCTATGTCTCGACATTTTTATATTGAGATTCGAGATGGATTCTAGAATTCACTTACAATTTTATTCTTCTTCTTTTTTAATGGCAGCACCAACACAAATTTATCTATCAGTAACCGCACGTAGAAAAGTATTCCAAGCGCTTCGGTCTTTTACGCTCCGTAGATAGTTTGTCACATCAAGCTAAGATAAGAGCTCTTTCACCTGCTCCATCCATTGGAGTTTTGGTCGCCCCCTCCTGCGCCGCCTATCGAGTTTATTGCAGAAGACTTTTCGAGCCGGAGCGTTTTCGTCCATTCGTCAATGTCGTTGTACAGCTCACGATTCATTCGACTCACATACACGCCGCTAACGATGAGAAATATTTTGCGTAGTATTTTTTCTCTCGAAAACTCACATCCGCCTGCGTCATCACCCAGGATTCTGCGCTGTAGAGTAAGACAGGCAGGATCAGTGTCTGGTAAAGATGGATCTTCGTTCGTCGAGAGAGGGCTTTATCATTAAAATGCTTGCTCAGCGCATAGTAGTAGCGGTTTGCGATCAATACTCGTCTCTTCATTACCAGGCTGACGTTAATATTTTTTAGACAAAATCATCTACCACTTCAAAGTTATAGCTGCCAACGTTCACGCAGCGTCCCAAACGAGTAAACTCTTTGTTCGTTGAAACAAATAACTTAGTTTTGTCCTCATTAATCACCAGGCCCACTTCTGCCGACCGCTTCTCATAGCTCGAAAAGGCCGCAGTAACATCCCGCAAACATCCCGCAGTCCGCGGCCAATGATATCTATATCATCGGCATACGCGAGCAGCATGTGGTTTTTGTTAAAGTTGGTGTCAGTCGTGTTTGCTGCATGATCATCTCCATTATGATATTAAAGAGATCGCATGACAGACTATCGCCTTGTCTGAAGCCTCGCTTAGTAGAAAATGGCTCTGTTAGATTTGTGCCTATTTTCACTGAAGACTTCATGTCAGTCAGTGTCATCCCAAACTTCGCGGGGATACCAAACTCAAGTTTCTGTCGTATCGGACTGTCGAATGCAGCATTCATACAAGTTAATAGTTAATGGAAAGATTATGCCCATATACATTTTCGCGTTTTTACCTTTAGCCGTCTTTTGGTCAGGATGATGGTACCAGTTTTTTACTATTGGGGATTTTTTAGGCTTAACGTACATATTTCGAAAAGTCCCTTCGTGCAGCTCTCTAATTCTATAAGAAGCATATCAATATGGAATTTAAAATTGTGCAGCTCCTTAATTCTAAACAAGCATGCCCATATTGTTTTTTTTTTTGCCATTGTACCTTTAGCCGTTTGGTCTGGGTGGTGGTACCAGTTTTTTACCTTTATGTGACTTTATAGCCCTAATAATACAAATATCGAAAAATCCCTTCGTTCAGCTCTCTAATTCTATAGGAATCGTGCTCACGATGATAACTTTAGCCGTTTGTCCTGGGTGATGGTACCAGTTTTATCCCATTGGCGCATTTTTTAGCCCAAAAGTTTTCACTTCGTGCAGTTTTCTTATTTTATAGGCTAGCTTCAGCCGTTTGACCTGGGTGATGCTTCAAATTTTATCCCTTTCGGGCATTTTTTAGCCGAAAAGGTAGGAATTTCCAAAATTTCCTTCGTGCAGCTCTCTAATTCTATAAGAAGAATATCCATATGGAAATAACAATAGGTCTGGTACTAGTTTGGTCTGGAACCATTTTTTTCGGCCATAAAATTAAGAATTTCCAAAAATCCGTTCGTGCAGCTCTCTAATTCTATAAAAAGAATACCCATATGACATTTGCAATAGGTCTGGTACTAGTTTGATCTGGAACAAGTTTTTCGGCCCTAACATTAAGAATTTTAAAAAATCCCTTCGTGCAGCTCTGTTATTCTATAAGAAGCGTGATCATGTAAATTTTGACAATGATGGCGGGTTTATGCTTAAAAACTCCAGTAGGGGTATGTTTGGACAGGTTAAAGGATAGAGTTTAAGTCTGGAAATTCTCCAAAAAAACTTAAGCTAGGTAACGGAGCTTCGCTCTAAGCATTCTTAATTTGGTTATTATTCAGTTTGTTCTTATAACACTACAGCAAATTGAGGTCATTGACTGGGAGCGGAATAATTCCATTGCGGAATGAAAGCCTTAGGTGAGTATTTAAAAGGAGGACAAATGTCCCCTTGGGTCGAACTGCTTTTATGGTCTGGTAAAGTTTTGAGCTTAACCTAAAATAGAGTGTAATAGAGTATAAATTCTCTTAACCGTTACATCTAAATGTCTTATTTTTTATTAGATATCAGATGTTTTCAATGAAATTTAACTCTCTATCTCGACTCCTTACATGTCCGTTTCGTCCTTATTTCGAAAACAGTCAGAAAACGACCTTAAAATTTAACTTTACAACATTCAAATGTTGTACAAAAATGTTGACAAGTAACACTATGCAACAATTTGAGGGTCATTGTTAGGGTCAACGAAACCAATATCAAACGATAGCATTTGACCTCAATAACAAAACCTCAAAATCCAATTTGCTCCACAACGTAAAATTTTTTTAACAGTGGTTCTTAACAGCGACCTAAAATAGTCATGTTTCTTATTGTTATGCCGCATTTTCGATAAAATATTACTTCATTTAAATTTAAAGAGGTTACTTTTCTGATTGACTTTTCCCGAAATAAGGAGGAAAAGAACACGTAAGTAGTCGAAGTGAGTTTAAATGTTCCACAAAATTAATCCTCGTTAAATTTCATTTAAGACATCAGATGTCGCAAATGCACTAAAATAATAATAAATATAGTTTTTAGGATTTATTTCAAACTGTATTTTAGGTTAAGCAGAAAACTTCACCAGGCCATCAGAAAAAGTTCGATCTGGAGTTATCTGTCCTTCCGGACTAAGGCTGTCATTCCGTAAACTAATAATTCTGCCCCCAAAAACTTATTTGCACTATATAATTTTAACGTTGATTTGTCAGAGCAATCACCCTGTTGTCATCTTGTGTATTACTAAAGTTAAGCCACTTGTGCCAGTTGAATATTTCACACTTTTTTCTGACTTTTCAGACGTAGACATAGTATCTCAAAATGTGTATGCTAGGTCTTGCCACAACTAGGTCTATTACAGCAAACACACTACATACAATATACATCTTCCCTCTCCTATCCACACCATTCTTTTCATTCCCTTCCGCAGCCCAACCTTTCTTTCCATTCAACATTATTTTATGCGTACTCTATGAGCTTTACCACAGCGATACAAAATTCATAATTTTCAATGCTTCGTTTAGTTGAAAAATATTTCAACTGCTAACAAACCATCAGCATTATAGACAATCATCTCCTATATTTACAGCGATTAAAATAGCTGGATTTCACCTACAAAATCAAAAAATTCTTTCACCCATACAGTGATGTCCCCACACACACACACACACAGTTGACCGACCCACAATCATTATTTAGACATTTTGTTGAATATTTATTTAATTGTTTTGGTTAATGTTTGTTTACTTTACTTACATACGTTACGTTACGTTACTTTACTTAAAACAAAGTTTAAACAAATTTGAATTTAATAAACAACGTTATATTTATTAAACAATTAATAATTCGTAACAAATACTATTGCATTTTAATGAATGCTTGAATTTCTTTCTATTTAAAACAATAATAAAACAAAAAACCAATTAACCCACAGTTTTTACGTTTGTTAAAGATTTTCCAGTTTTGCGCCCATTTTATTAATGCTCTGTGTGTGTTGTATAATTTACAGGAGGTACTTCCTATCCACACAATCGTCGTCCAGCCTCTGGCGGTCATCATGATCGTGGCTATGAGAGAGACCGTTTGGAGAGAGAACGCGAACGAGATCGCTACGAGCGCGAGCGAGAAAGAGAACGTTTGCATGCGCGTGAACGTGATCTCATGCACTATGAATTGAACAGTGAAGAGTTGCTGGATGACAGAAACTATGCTGCCGAATATCCGCCACATCGAGGAGCCGTGGGCGGCAGTGTCCATGGTCACTTGTCACGTGGCAGCCGTTTGATGGACGACACGGATCTGATGAACGAGCGAGACGATTTGCGGGGTGGACGTTATGCGAGTGGGGCATCGGCACGTGTCATCGATCCCAGGGACTTACCACCGTCGGCGCCGACAACGAGACGCGGCGCGCCCATTGTTGATCGCGATGAATACAGTCCGCACCGAGGTGGTGGGAGTAGTAGGAGAATGCTGAATGCCATGTAGGAATCGTGGATATAGGGGTGGGATCAGATCGATAATAAAAGTGCGACGATGATGGCCGGCGGTGCCACAACGTCACGGGTTAGAGAGCACAAGGAAACAACAAATAGTACTAGTAATATCGATCGCCAATATCAGCATCAACTTCACCAGCATCCGCATCAGCATCAGCTTCACGACCACCATTTGACACAGAAACAATCACAACAATCCTCGAAATCACGATTATTGTCCTCCTCAATAACTACCTCCTCCCCAACCTGCGAACAGGGCAGTAGTAGTAGTAGCGGTAACATGAGTAGTAGTAGACGTTCTAAAATAAGTCACACACGATTCTCCCACATTGATCAGTTGTCACCAACATCCCCGCCACCACCTCCATTGCAACCATCATCGTCATCATCGTCCCAACTACCACCACAGCCACCTACTGCATCATCTGTATCAGATGTACCGACCGGCAGCAACGTCATGCCGCCACCATCCCTCCCCTTGCAAGACAAGACGGATATATTCCATCTGCATCACCCATCCAACGATCAAGTACATTCCTCCACCTCCATCAACACCTCATCCTCCTCCGGCGCCATGGCTAATGCCAACATGAAACAGCAACAGCATTATCAAATGTTACGAGGTCGTCACAAAAACGACGATGTGGGTGCGGACAAAACCGATTATGCGACATCGTCATTTACGAATGTCGACGATCTAACGAATGCCATACGTAATAAGGTTATCGTCGAAGAAGACGAAGAGGATATATTGAGCAGTGATAATACCTATTTGTATTAAAGAGATTTCATGTGATTCAATTTTAATTTTGTTATGATTTTCTTTCTTCTCTAAAAATCCTAAAGTACAGTAAGTATGTTGCAAAATGAGAGCGATGAAGATTAATGTAACGAAAGGGTTAGAAAAATGGTTATAGAGAGACAGAGAGAACGAGAATATGATTCAGGGTTCCAACGATTAAGGTAGGATCGTGAGGATAAGGTGAATGTAAAATTTACAGAAAAAGTGAAAGATTGTACAATGTACATAGTAAAATGAATCGTAAACAGTGGAATAATATGTGGTCTATATGGGTCCAAGAGATACGCTTCAATATAAATTTACAAGTTAAGTTCGAAAAATGTTTTTTTTTCATTCTCATTTTCATAAAATCCTATAGGATTGAACGAGAATCTATTCGATTTAATTTACAATAATTGCCTTGTAAAGTCTCTCGGACTTTGCGGCAGTGTTTAATCGCTAATATTAAACATGAATACTAGGGCGGGTCGATTTATTTTTCGACAATTTCCCTATGATTTCCGTATTCTATGTGTTAAAATCGAGTCCCCTACTTTTTGTTGGTAGATTTTGACGTTCGTATGAAATATTACCTACACGTTCACATCCATAACTCAAAAACTATCGATCGGATTTTTGTCCAAATTTTGGACCATTTTTCCATTTTTTTCATGATTTTGTCCAAGAATGGAAAAATGGTCCAAAATTTGGACAAAAATGACCGTAACTTTTGAACCGTTGGACCAATGTTGGAAATTTTTTTTGTAGCTCACCTTTCCAACGCGCCTACTGGCGATTAAATCCGTGTCAGTACCCAGTATTCTGCGATGTAGTGCAAGTTAGGTAGGATCGGAGTCTGGTAGAGTTGGATCTTTGTTCTTCGAGAGAGCGCTTTGTCATTAAATCGCTTGCTTAGCGCATAGTAGCAGCGGTTTGCGATCAATACTCGTCTTTTGATTTCCAGGTTGACATTATTATTTTTGTTTGTGGTGGAGCCAATGCAGACAAAATCATCTACCACTTCAAAGTTATGGTTGTCATCGTTCACGCAGCGTCCCAGACGAGTGCTCATTAAAACAAATTACTTGGTTTTGTCCTCATTTATCACCAGACCCCCTTTCGACGACTGCTTTTCAATTCTCGAAAAAGCCGCAGTAACATCTCGAAATCCATGGCCAATAATATCTATATCATCGGCATACACAAGCAACATGTGACTTTTGCTTAAGATGGTTATTCCCGTTTAACGCAGCCTTCCGCATGATCATCATCATTCCGATGTTAAAGAGATTGCAGGACAGATCTAGAAAATGGTAAAAATGGCTCTGTCAGATTTTTGCCCATTTTCACTGAATACTTCACTTCAGTCAGTGTCATCCCGCAAAGTCGTATAAGCTTCGCGGGGATACCAAACTCAGCCATAGCATTCAACAATTTCTGTCGTATCGGACTGTCGAAAGCAGTTTTGTAGTAGGTGGACAGATGGTAGGTGTCGATATGCATTTCTTGGGTCTTCTCTATGATTTCTACTAGTGTGAATATCTGATCGGTCGTGGATTTACCAGGTCTAAAGCCACAATGATAAGGTCCAACCAAGTTCGCCCGAATGGGCTTTAGTCTTTCACATAACACACTAGACAGGACCTTGTATGCGATGTGTAAAAGGCTAATCCCGCGATAGTTGGTACACACACTTGGATCGCCTTTCTAAAGCACAGGACATAGAACACTCAAAATCCAATCATCGGGCATGCATTCCTTAAGCTAAATCTTGTTTATGAGTTGGTGCATGCAGCTCATCGCCGCCGTATTTAAAAAGCTCTGCCGGCAGTCCATCGTCATCTGCAGCTTTATTATTTTTAAGCCTTGCGATCGCCGTGCTGATCTCGTTTTAGCTCGGTGGTGGACAATCTATTCCGTCGTCTATGATTGTTGTGATTTCGTCACCGAAAGTGTTCCCTCCATATTTGCAGCACACTCTGAGTGTCCGTGACCAGATTTTCGTCTCTGTCCTTACAGGTGGGATCCCTATTCCAAAACCTCTTAAGTTGACGTTCGCATTCGTCATAGAAAACGTGTTAATTTACAATTACGGGAGAAGCTGTCCCATACTTCATTCATGGAATGCGAAGGGAAATTAGGTTTTTTATAATATATGGGTGAAAAGGTATATTAAATTTTTTTAAACACACTTATAATACTTATAATAACTTATTAAGAATGACTTCCAGTTTTGTTAGCAGGGATCATAAACAAATATATATTTGACACTTGTTTTATTCTCAAAGTAGTCCAAAGCCTAGGAATATCTATACACTCATTATTTTTAGAAAACGGATAAAAGTTCATAAAAATATGTATGGTTGCTTCGGGGTATGGCCTTTAGTTTGGAATCAACGTCAACCAAAGAAGATGAACTAGTTTAAAGGTAATCCTATCAGAAATTCTAATAGAACGACTTCTAAAACTTATCTTTTTGATCATTACATTACAGCAACTGGTCGCCTGCGATTTAGCCCCGTTAGACATTTATCTTATGGGCTCCATGAACAATCCGAGGTTATTGACACCTTACAATACAAAATTGAAAATGTACAGAAAAATTGTGTCTTATTTGGCCAGGAAGGATATTGTTGGGAAAATTATTTGTTTTTTTTTTTAATCCTTAATCGTTTGAACCCTGCTGTAAGAATAATCTTCTCATTGGTGATCTTCTCTGGAGTACGAGATGTGTTGTGAATGTAAACAACTGCAAAAATGAGAGTTAAAGAACACATACTCTCCCCTCTCTTCAGCCCGAAATAGTTTCCTACACTGAGCGAACAATTTAAGAAATCATTAAACTACTATTAACCACGTGAAAACAATCATAAACTAAACAAAATCATTAAATTACTTAAACAAACCATCTTAAAAAAAATCAAACCAAAAATCTTAACGCATTTTTTAAGTGCCAAAAACAAATTCAAAATTATCGGTTCTTTGCGTTTTCTTTACAAAATACTTGTCTGAAATCAATGAAGACCAGAAAGCTAAAAAGAAATAAAATCTTTTTTATAATAAACGTATGTGTATTTTCGGTTTCGATTAAAAAACAACTTTTGTACGTTATATATTTAAAGTTTTATTTATTTATCAAAAAAAAAAAACAAAAAAACTATATAACGCTGCAACAAACATTTACTTCTGAACAAATAACGTACGAGTATTCCAAAGTTATTTGAAATAAATATTGATTACAAAATAAACAACCGCTAAGAAGCCTAATGTGTCTTAAATTTTAGCTAAATATATTGAATAATGAATACAAACAATTTAACTAAATAACAGAATTATACTTTATTTGTATAAAACAATAGCAGAAACGTATAACAAAATTCTTGTTTTTTTATTATTTGATTTCGTAGACATCTTAACAAGTTTTCATGTTAAGCGTCGCATTTGTATAGATATAAAATATATAGATCATTAAGGGAGTACACAGCCAGATGAAACTCTAGTTATAGCAAATAACAATTGTGTACTGGATAAGTGTCAGCTTTAATAATTTAATACTTAACATAATAATAATAATAATAACTAGAAGTCAAACATTTTAAAATAAATTTATTGCGATTTAATAGCCGATAAAGAAAATAACCGAAAATATTTTGTTAAAGCTCCAATTTTTCTACTTAAACAAATAAGAAAAATACGGAATAAAATAATTCTTCTAACTTATAAGCCGCCACCACAGATACCAAATACAAAATTCTATTCTCTTTGAAGTATAACAACTCTAAAAATGTTTTTTATAAACTAAACCTTGTTGTATGTATGTATATATACGTATATAAATGTAACTCTCAACTATTTCCTAATTTAACTTCCTTTCTCCGATAAGACAATTTTATCTAAGATTAGAATAACTCATATTGCACAAGTGTTATGTTTTTGTTTTAAAGAAATTAGCTTTATTTCGACGTTTAAATGTAAAAAGTTGTCTGTTGAAAAGGTAAATGTTAATTTCATGAAATCTCTTTAATATTGGGTACTAGTTACTTTATTACTATTATTACTTTATATGATGCAGTTATATAAACAAGTCACAGAAATGTCGGTTGCCCTTAATTTTATATTTAGTTAATCTTGACTTAACAATTTGTACAAATTCCTAACAGTGTAGGTAAGTGACCAAGGTGATCAGTAGTGTGTTTTGTGGACGAATTATCCAACGGGCTCTAATCACTGTCAAAGTAACCAGAAGTTCAAATTTAAAATGGCCCACCCTATATGTATGGAATGACAAAATTGAAGCATAATAATGTTAGAGCATAGTACATAGGGGCCGGTCATAGCATGATAGTTAGAACACGCGTCTATAATGCGGGAGATCCAGAGTCGATTGCTGTCTCAGTCATCAAATTTATTTCATTGGCGGCCCTCTCGGGGGTCAATCGGCATATATACTAAAAGCTTATCAATCAGCTCACGTTTGAATTCGTCTATATACAAGTTGGTGTCGTTATGTAAGTCTAAAAGTCTGATGCTTGTTAATTCACAATAACGCGAGACGCTATGCCTAACCTCATACATGGGGTGTAGAGGGAAATCAAATTCCTTGATGATATACAAATGACCGTTTATACATTAGGGATCATATGACTTGTGTATAGTCCCATCAATCTAAATATCTGTATATATTCTCGTTGTCGTCGTCGACTACGTCGTCGTTTTCATGTCGATTCAACATCGTCGTCACATCAATGCTATTTTTGTATTCTATAACTACCATGAGACGACATCGACTGCTAATCGATAACAAGAAAGAAAAAACAACAGCTGATGGAACATTTCTACATCAGCTGATTTATTTTGATTTTGTGTATTATGAAAAAATATTTTTAGATTCAAGCGTAAGGAAAGCAAGAATAATCTTATAAAGGAAAGAAAAATACTACGACAACGATCCGATATCTTAATTTTGGCAGATAACAAATATGTACATAAGTGCTAAAATCCTAATTTGTTGTTTGTTTATCTGTTGGCCGGCCGCCTAACTGTTTTTTCTTTTATATATTCGAGAAATGCTAAAGCCCTAATAAGGCTGCATTTAATTACGTGATGGAAGAAATAGTTCCTGTGATGAAAAGTGAACTCAGGACAACATCTGTTTCAGTCATAATTAAGTTGTCAACAATTGAGGTCCTTAGTACATATGTCTTACCACCTAAGTGTAGGCACTGCATTTAAAATTGAACAGTCTCAGCTAGAAGTTGCAAGATTCTGGTCGAAACACTGAATGCCTTAGAAAAGTAATTTGTCCACAATGGATACAATTTCTTAAACAAAACAGGATTTCCTGGAGTTTTAATAATGTGTCGATGGAACCCATATCAAAATTTTCGGCCCAATTAGGAACACCAGAATCGTAACTACAACCGCAAAGGATTTTTTAGTATCTCTTAAAGGCGGTCCAAAGGAATTAAGTTTTCTTCCAATTTTCTCATATTGCCCCTTAAAATTGGACGGAAATGTTCCTCTGCGAAATCCTTCTACCAATTAGGAATTTTTTAAACGCAGCCACTTGGTACTCGAAATAAAAACTTTTAAATTTACAAAAACTAAAATTATTCCTTTAAATTGTTTCAAGTCGTTACCAGAAACAGATTCAGAGTCGTTTCGATTCAACGTCGTCGTCACATCCCAGTAGGAAGTATCGTCATTCACGACTTTGTCGTCAACGCTGTCCTCAAGACAAAATGTGAAAAATTGATGTACTTGTCGTCAAAACATTCGGTTAACGACAAACTGACCAACAAAATACTAATGTTGTCGTGCATCAAACAAAAAATATAATGTAACGGGACAATTACGACATGAAATTCGAGAGAGGAAAGAGGACGTTGTCAATAAAACTACTTCAATTTGTGACTATAACTTATGAAGCACTAATAACGACAATTTAACCGACATTTTCGGTCAACAGATCGTGCATAACAAAGCGGACACTTGTATAAAAATATCGTCGACGATTTGCATGGACGATCCCCTGCATATCATCAACGATTTACTATGGTCATGCACATATCCTTGAGGACGTCTTGCAGTCACTTTCTACTGGGATTTCCTTACAGAATATCAAATTTGTGTCAACAACCGTCGATAGTTATCGAAAACTACTACGAGAATATCGATATTACACCGTCTTCACAAGATGAAGTCGTTTTGCGTCGACGACGACAACGGGAATAAGGGCGAATTACTTTTACGATGATTGGCCGCATATGACAAAGTTTTACTGGATATAAAACTGTATGCCATCAATGCTTAAATATGAATGTCTCTTAAACATTATTTAAGGACAATTTCAGAACTCCGTTTTTTTTATACTTGCACCGGTTTGTTATATGGTATCCTATCGAAACAAAATGCGTATTGTTGTTCATGTTTTGTCATTGTATTTGGAATGGTACTTTTGTATGGGAGGTACCAGAAGGGCCATTGCTAGACTTCCGATTTTTTTATCTAAAATTTTATCCAGTTATATGTACTAAATACAGAATTTGGGCGGAATGGTACTGTTGGGCGCTACTTTTGTACGAGAAGGGGCGTGGCTGGACTTCCAATATTCCTCCAGAACTTTATCTGTTATAGCTAAACAAACATGGAATTTGGGCGCGATCGTATTGGAAACATTGATATTATTAATCGATTTCTAAAGAGGGCGGAATTATACATTTGTAGAGGTACCAGATGGGGCATGGCTAGACCTCCAATTTTATCTCGAAAACGTTATCCACATAGCTTTACTAAATACAGAATTTGGACACTGTCACTTTGGGTGTATTAATATTATTACTCAAGTTCTAAAGTACCACGCTGGTAAATTTGTATGGGAGGTACCAGAAGGGGCGTGACCATGTAGCCCATATGCGATCCCGTAAGTAGTTTGAGAAAATATTAATCCAAGCAAAGCTTCAAAACAATTGATTCCGTCTTTCGAAAGTTTTGGTGCGTACCAGCCGGGCAGACGGACATGGATCAAACGACTTAAAAAGTCATGAATCGAATTGGGTTCAAAGAAACCTTTGTTTCAAGGTGACTCCTTCTATGTTTTACACTTTTGGGTCGTATCAAAGCCTCCAACCCCAAGGCTGAGGGTAAAATAAATACTTCTGCAGAAAAAATTGCATTGTCTTAAGAACACTTGACGGTTATTATGAACTATAGTTGCATGCTACAGTTAGAATTAGGTCTACAAACTATATAGTACCAAACCAAACAGGAGTTCAATTGAACTGTTGCCGCCAATAAAAAAAAATTGTGTTCAACATTAAAATATTTTTTGTAAAGCCAAATTGGTTCCTGCAGTACTTGTCGGAAGGAAAGATTGAAGCGATGATTTGTTGAATTTTCCGGTATTTTATACTCATTTGATTCGCGTACTTCTTTTTTACTTGTAGTGGTTAATAACCAAAAAGCATCATATGTAATCGACCGGGAGCAAAATTTATAAAAATTTTATTTTTGTATGGGAGACCCTTTAGGGGGTGAAGGGGGTTATATATGTTTAGAAAAATTTTTGGAAGGGAACAATTACTGGGGGTTAATTATAAATGTTACCCCTCTAGATGCGACTCGTTGCATTTGGTGGATTTTTGCCTTCCAACGCCACTTTTGAACGATAGCTTGTTTACATATACGTTAAGCTAGAAATGAGACTCATCGGATAATTTGACTTTAAAAATCTGGTTCAACTTCAACTTTATTCTCATCTCATTCAACGAACACGCGACTCAATTGATGGTCCACAGGTTTAAATTGTTACATCAGTCGGACCTTATATGGATGTAAGCAAAGATATTTTTTCAAAATTTTTCATGTTGTGGGCGGGGCGAGACCGAGTTTCTGAGAACGGCGACTGGTCGGAAATTTCGAGTCCTATATCACACTCACTGCTACAGCGACGGTGGCTTCTTCTGTACGCACGGTACGAGCTAGATTTTAATTAATTTTATCCAGGACAGTAAATGTGATCAAACACACTTAATTAGTATGACAGCTAGAATTGCAGCAAGTTTAGTCAGCATTAAAATTACACGATTGATATATATTTATCATTGTCATTGGAGTTTTGTTAAACTTTAATGTAACTGTTAAATCTTTAATTATACAAAGCTCTATCCATTAAGAGCCGCTTTCATCTACATCGAGATATATGAAATTATTTTTTCATAATTACTCATTTAACACACATTTAACTAAAATATACCTGGTCACCTTGTTGCATTCTACACCCGTTAATCATTGCATTTGAACATCTGACACCTAACACCTAACGAGAAAAAAAACTTCAAGATCAACCATCTAACCAACAAACGAAGTAATCAACTTTAAGTTTGATGCTCGAATCAAAGTGTAAATAAAGTATTTATAACCAATTGATCTGATTCTATCCTGGCAAGCAGTCTTTTACAATTCCAACCGCCTGAAAATTCAAACACGTTGTTACTCCTTAAACGAATACAAAAAAAATTATACAGAAACATATTAATTGACAGGAAAATGTTAACGTATAACGTGTGCTGGATTCAAAGTGATCAAACAAAATGGGATGAATGTTATCTCTTATTATTTTTCAAGAAAATTATATCGTTGTTTTATTAAACAAATTTGTACTTAGTTCTGCAAAAATGTATGTTTATTGACAGGATGCAAAATTTTTTAATACTTATGAAATTAAAGATTATCAGTTAATTGAAATTGTTAAAACATCTTAAAAAAAAATTAGGTCTATTTTGTTTATCGATATACTTGTATAACTTCCCAAACTTCCCTCAAGGGGTTAACTATTTCTATGAAAATTTGTTACATTTTCATTTTACTTAATCATTTAAGCCACAATTTATTGTTACAATTTTTATTTTAATTACTAACAAAAACCTATTAATTCATAAGCTTTAACGTAAAATAAACTTTATTACATATAAGATAATATAAAACAAAAGAAACAAAAAATAACAAAAAACTGCTATAAATAATAAAATTTATTATGACGAACAAGAAACCAAACATCCGTAATATAGTTACACTATTTAAAGTAAAACATCTACTTAAATTAGCAAAACAAGACAGAAAATTAGACAAAAATAAATAATAAATTTTCGCATTACTATATATACATACTTATATATATAAATAAACCAATGCAAAAATAATACATAATATATTAAACAATTTGAAATAAATAAATGCAGGTTTGACAAATTAAATTACATTAATAAAAATTATATGTAAACTATATAAAAATCTCTGATACAAAAGAAAATTATGAACTTACAAAGCAAAAATGTCCTCAATATAAATAAATAAAACAAAACAAATGAAAATAAAAAACAGATGAGAAAAAAAAACAAACAACACAAGCAACATAGCATACCATTATTAACTAAATGCGTAAAATAACATATTAAAACAAAAATCAGCAACAACAACATACATTTAAAAACAAAACTCAACATTTTGCGAAAATTTTGATAGCAAAAGAAAAAATACTTCAAGTATTTCTTCGTATTTTTTTCAGAACCTAATTAAAAACAAAGATTTATTAGTAACTAAAATAAATAAATTTAGCTAAAAAACAACAACAACAACTACCAAAATTAATAATAAATTATGAGAATACAAAACAGAATTGTTTTACTTTTAAATTAATTTCGTCAAAGCTATTTTCATAATTGCAATTATTTTTTTAGCATTGCAAATATTAAACAAATGAATGAGAAAACAAGAAAATCAACTTAAATAAAATCCTTAACATAATGTTAAAACAAAAAACATATAAAATAAAACATAATTTGAACAACTCGTAAACATTAATATTATTAATAATTAAATAAAATTACTACACAAAACTTAGGCACGAACAAATAAAATTTAAAATATATAAAACAATTTTACTACAACCAACCAAACCGTAATATAATTAACAAATAACATAATGACAATTGAGATTTTGTTTAAACAAAAGATTATTAAAGAAATTTTATGTATAATACGTTTTCAGTTTAACTACTACTAGTGTTTACAATTTGTTTAAATTTATTTTTCTTTCTAATTTATATTGCTATTGTTTAGTTAATTTCTTTCCAAGCTTACTAAAAGAAAAAATAAAACAAAATTGAAATAAAATAATAAAAAAGAAAACACATTTATTCCAAATATGTTAAAAAGATAATCTTTTTTCAATAAATTGAATACAAAACTTGTAAAAAAAATGCTGTGTTTCCATGATCGGATTTGAAAAAGATTAAGGTAAGAGCCTGGCTTTACACATCTAACTAAGATATCTACTTTCAAATTAATATAAATATAGTTGCATGCTAGTGGTGAATCTAAAAAAAGAAAGCGTGTTAATTCACAACAACGCGAGAAGCTATCCCATACCTCATTCATGGGGTGTAAAGGGAAATCAGGTTTTTTTAAGTTGCATGCTACAGTTAGAATTAGGTCTACAAACTACATATCGCTCGTTTTCTGCAAGACCGTCATAACTCAAAAAACGTGATTTTTGAGTTAATGATGCAGAATTGTTCATCATACTCCATGTTGTGTAAAAAATTCATGTTAATATCTTATATACAGTCCGCATGAGAGCTATTTGAATTCCTCCATTTCGTACAAGTTGGATGTAAATTAAAATCTTTAAACGCGTTTATCTCGGAATCGATTTTTTTGAGTTATGACGGTCTTGCAGAAAACGAGCGATTTGTAGTACCAAACCAAACAGGAATTCAATTGAAATGTTGCCGCCCGCCGATAAAAAAAAACTGTGTTCAACATTAAAATCTTTTTATGAAACCAAATTGTTTCCCGCAGTATTTGTCAAAAGGAAGAATTAAAGCGATGATTTGTTGAATTTTCTAGTATGTTATAGTCATTTGATTCACGTAATATTCTTTATTATTTGTAGTGGATAAAAACCAAAAAGCACCGCCGACCAATGATCTAGAACATTTATTGGGAGTAGTGTTTTGTCCCGAGAATTCCCGGGAGAATTTCCGAGAATTTCTTGACCATCACTATCGTCTTTCGTCACTCGATGTGTTGTTTTTCTTTCAAATATATAGAGAAAAATTCGAACGTATTAAATTGCTAAAATGGATCAGCAATACCATGTCCATGAGTTGACGGGTACTTACTTATTGACAGGCATATTCTAAAACAGCATTTTTAAGCCAATTGACTGACATATAACTTTCTTTGTTGGTGTACTGGGTGATTGTACCTTTAGGTGTTTGGTCTGAGCGATGATAACACTTTTCCCCTCTTTATCCCAAGGAGTACGAATGTCAAAAATCCCTTCTTATTACACAGTTCCCCTATAAAATAAGTGTTAAATCTAAAATCTTCTCGCGATTCTACCTTTAGCCGTTTGGTCTGGGTGATGGTAGCAGTTTCATCCCATTTTCGGATTTGTCCAGCTAAAAGTTCGAAATTCTTTCATATCGCGGAATTGCTCCATAAATAAATATTTTATCCAATACCCTTATTTATAACTTTAGGGTGATGGTACAAATTTGATATGAATTCACAACTACTCACTAAAATTAATACTCAGCCCCCTATATGCTATTCTACCTTAAGTCGTTTGGTCTTGGTTTGGTTAGGTTTTTTTTAAGGGGTAACAATATTGAAAAATCTCTAATTCTGTAAGAACCATTCCCATATAGATTTTTGCGAGGCTACCTTTAGCCGTTGGTCTGGGTGATTGTATAAGTTTTACACCTTTTAGAGCATTTTTAGCACCTAAGAACGAATTTCGAAAAAACACTTCGTGCAGCTCTTTAATTCTATAAGGATATTGATCAATGGTACTCAATGGTTTTATCCCTTTTAGACTTTTTTACCCCAAAAAGTACGAATTTCGAAAAATCTCTATTCTTTAAGAAGCTTGCTCATATACATTTCCACGATAACAGCTTTTGCCGTTTGGCCTAGATAATGTTACCAGTTTTCTCACCAGTTTTCGAATTTTAAAAAAATCCCTTGGTGCACCACTCTAAGTCTATAAGAAGATTGCTCATCTACAAGTTTAGCTTGTCTAAATATTAACAAATTTTCGGATACCTCATAATACGAGATTTTTAGAATTATTTTTATGTTTCATTCATATTCGTTTGTTTATATCAAAACAAAAAAGGCAATTTTTATTAATTTTTTGTTTTGGACCGGGATTTCCCGGGATCCCGGGAAAATTATATAAAAAATCCCGATTTCCCGGGAAATGAGAAATGCCGGGAAATCAAAAACACTAATTGGGAGCCGCATACACGTAATATGATTTCGTGTTGAGTTACTCGCAGTAGCGTCTAGGGTCATCTCCCTTCTAGCTGGTGGTCATCCAACTGCGGTAATACAACTCTATATATATTGGTAAATACAGTTAAGGGTATTGTAAAAAAGCTAAAATTTGAACGGTAACTCGGCGTATGTAAGCCTTTAAATTTTCTTCTTAATTGGCAGCAGCAACAGAAATTCATATATCAGTAGCCGCACGTAGAAAAAAATCCAAGCTCTTCGGTCTTTTGCGCTCCGTAGATAGTTAGTCTCACCAATTGTAGATAGCAGCTCTTTCACCTGGTCCATCCATCGAAGTTTTGGTCGTCCCCTCCTGCGGCGCCCATCGACGTAAACCTTTCGAGCTGGAACATTGTCATCCATTCGTACAACGTGTCCAAGCGCGCTTGACTACGTCGATATCGTTGTACAGCTCACGGTACATTCGACGACGATACTCGCCGTTAACAATGATGGGTCCAAATATTTTGCGAAGTATTTTTCTCTCGAAGACTCCCAGAATAGATTCATCCGCTTATGTTACCCAGGATTCTGCGCTGCAGAGCAAGACAGAAGTCCTTGTGCTTTACGTGAATACCTGCCACGGGAACATACTACTAGGCCGCTGTTAATGCCCGGATCTAATTCTTCTACCCAAAGGAATGTTCAAACTGTTCATATTTCTTTTGTGAGGGTACCATATTGACGCACCAAACGCGATTTCTAAAAAGAGTCAGATTTTTGTTTTTAATATCTTTATTTTAAAAAGCAAATGTTTTCAATTGTTATATGAAACTAGCTGACCGGGCAGACTTCGTCCTGCCTAAAGAAGTATTGACTTAAGTGTAGTTTTTTTTGGGTGGAATTTTTGGGTAGCTTTTTTTAATGTAATGCTTTTGATGGGAAAACCAAAGGAGTAAATATATGTTAATCAGTGGGTCTTTCTACACGTGAATGCACATTAGCTATGGAATAGTGCGCGAATTCTCGATTTTTATACGGCGGAACCTCTTATTTTGTGAGGTTCAGTAAAAAAAATGCTGGAGGCAAAAAATGGTGGTGGTGGGGTCAGGTTTAACCGTCCCGCATTGGGGTCAAAGTTCAGAAAAATTTGGAAAAAATGTACAACAGTCCTCCTAACTACTATGGGGTTGTCGTTAGGGGGTTGGGATGTATGGCAGACCTTCATGAATTTCTTTTGCCAACATTTTCTCCGAACATACTTACCCCCTTTCTCCACTCCTTCGGGGGGCTCCCGTACAAATTTTTAATTACCCCCTTATTACTCCGTATAATGTTGCCGAAGCCCTAACTTCACTAGGGTCACCCCTAGGGGGTTAGAATGTATGACGGATCTCCAGGAAAATCTTTTCTGAACATTTTCTTCGAACATACTTACCCCCTATTTTCTCTCCTTAGGGGGGCTCCCATACAAACTGCACCAAAACCCTCCCTCAATATAAGAAAAACCGCCCTACCTATCCAGGTGTTGTCCCTAGGGGATTATGATGTATGGCGGACCTTCATGATTTTTTTCTCCCAATATTTTCCCCAAACATACTTACCCCCTACTTCCCCTCCTTATACTGGCTCCCATACAAACTGCACCAAAACCCTCCCTCAATATGAGAAAAACCGCCCTACCTATCCAGGAGTTGTCCCTAGGGGATTATGATGTATGGCGGACCTTCATGATTTTTTTCCCCCAATATTTTCCCCAAACATACTTACCCCCTACCTCCCCTCCTTATACTGGCTCCCATACAAAATGCACCAAATATTGGGATGAATCAAACCAATTTATTTTTATCGTGCGACGGATATTTCTTGCGATTGGCATCGACGACCTGAAGCAAGAATTGTTTCTCATTTTCGTTTCGACATAAAACATTGTTGTAATCCTGCATTAATTTGACACCTCTCTCTGCAGTGTCGTTAACAACATGCAAGGTGCTTACGATCTGCTTCGCTTTGTTGTAGTCTTCCCGGTTTTCCCAGGTTTTTGGATCGGTTGAAATTAACTCATTTGGTAATCCAAAGCGATCGAATAATTTAACTGTGTCTCTCGTCACGAAATGGCTCAAATCTTTTGCAATGAATTCTTTCACTTGTTTCGAATGCAATTCAATTTTTTTCACGCCTTTGGAGCCGACAACAATAGCTGAACGTGAACAAGCAGACTTAACGCCTTGATTTTCATCCTCATCCTCGCTCTCTTCCTCCTCAGTGCCTTTTCCCTCGTTTTCCTCGTCATCAGATTGAGATTCTACGTTTTCATCGTCTTCTTGGAATGAAAGAATTACATTCGCCATTTTTTGCTTGATATTATGGGAAACGTTTTTATCGAATAGTGCAAGAGCCACAGCTTCAGCACTGATGTACCAAAGGTGATTGCACAATTTATCCACCACTTTCTGTGACACATTTCCATCAATTGACTGAGCGACTGCCGCTTTTAAAAAATTGAAGTCTTGATTGGGTGCCTCGACAGCCGTGGTGCTCCCAACCAAGCTTTCACATAAAGTGTCACGATAAATATGCAAATACCGCGAAGCTTCTCTAATTCAATTTCGGTTAAATTGAAATGTTTTCGAAATAGAAACATTTTTATGCAGTATATGGCCTTGGCCATCCATCGGGCATGGCTGGTAGGTCCTGGAGCGCGGAAATGGTAACTGGGAATGTTTTCTCCAAGAAATAATAAAACGATCTGCAGGAATTCTCTGTAGTCTGCTCTGGGATGTTTCTCTTGTAGCAGAGCCAAACAAAATGATTTGACCTCAATCAGAACATTAACAGGTATTTTCATAGCGACTTTATCGTCTGTTATGCCACTGGTATATCGTTTGTCTTTCATCATTTCCCAATCACATTTAAATCGAGCAAACAAAGGCACACCTGGAGCTGACGTTTTACCGAATTTGGCATCGAACACCTCTTTCAATACCAGTTTAAATATGATGTCTTCACGGTAAGTATAAAAGATCTCGTTCCAATAACTGTTCAAGAATGAGTGACGCACCTTGGAACGAGCCAGTGTTTGTTGAAGTTGTATCGAAGGAAATGGCCTGAACGCGGTCAGATATTTCCCAATCTAACAAAAGGCCATACACCGACTCCGGCACTGAGTTAAATTATTCGATCGCTTTGGATTACCAAATGAGTTAATTTCAACCGATCCAAAAACCTGGGAAAACCGGGAAGACTACAACAAAGCGAAGCAGATCGTAAGCACCTTGCATGTTGTTAACGACACTGCAGAGAGAGGTGTCAAATTAATGCAGGATTACAACAATGTTTTATGTCGAAACGAAAATGAGAAACAATTCTTGCTTCAGGTCGTCGATGCCAATCGCAAGAAATATCCGTCGCACGATAAAAATAAATTGGTTTGATTCATCCCAATATTTGGTGCATTTTGTATGGGAGCCAGTATAAGGAGGGGAGGTAGGGGGTAAGTATGTTTGGGGAAAATATTGGGGGAAAAAAATCATGAAGGTCCGCCATACATCATAATCCCCTAGGGACAACTCCTGGATAGGTAGGGCGGTTTTTCTCATATTGAGGGAGGGTTTTGGTGCAGTTTGTATGGGAGCCAGTATAAGGAGGGGAAGTAGGGGGTAAGTATGTTTGGGGAAAATATTGGGAGAAAAAAATCATGAAGGTCCGCCATACATCATAATCCCCTAGGGACAACACCTGGATAGGTAGGGCGGTTTTTCTTATATTGAGGGAGGGTTTTGGTGCAGTTTGTATGGGAGCCCCCCTAAGGAGAGAAAATAGGGGGTAAGTATGTTCGAAGAAAATGTTCAGAAAAGATTTTCCTGGAGATCCGTCATACATTCTAACCCCCTAGGGGTGACCCTAGTGAAGTTAGGGCTTCGGCAACATTATACGGAGTAATAAGGGGGTAATTAAAAATTTGTACGGGAGCCCCCCGAAGGAGTGGAGAAAGGGGGTAAGTATGTTCGGAGAAAATGTTGGCAAAAGAAATTCATGAAGGTCTGCCATACATCCCAACCCCCTAACGACAACCCCATGGTAGTTAGGAGGACTGTTGTACATTTTTTCCAAATTTTTCTGAACTTTGACCCCAATGCGGGACGGTTAAACCTGACCCCACCATCACCATTTTTTGCCTCCAGCATTTTTTTACTGAACCTCACAAAATAAGAGGTTCCGCGATGTAAAAAAGTCGTTACTAAGAATTTCCATATAACACTATTCCATAGCTAATGCACATGCAACATAAAGCTGTTAATGAAAAAAAAACAGAATTTTTCAAATTCAAGCCGCAAACTTGAATAAACTGTTCATCAGCATTACTGATTGTCATCGCAAATTCTAACCGAACTGGCAACGTAATCAGTTGAATCAAACGGCAAATCCGTGGGTTTCATGGGAATGCATAGTAGCTATTCATTAGTTCCCTTATACTTTCTGGTTAAATTAAATTAAGAAGGATTATTTAATCCTGTATTGCTTCTTAACTACTGTAATTCGTGATTAAGGGTTTTCAGAGATTTTTTGTGTGTACACTCATTCCTTATTATGATTAGACATATTTGCAATATTTTTTATCTTGATATTGCAACGCCAAAAAGATTTGCGTAATAATGAAGGATGCTGTAGCCAACGCGATACGTTTTGTGATCAAAATCAACAATATCAAAACCCATGGGTGCATCAAGGAAATAAAATCCTACACACTTATTCGTAACCGTTAATATTACACTGTTGTATAATGTTCGTCGCTCTAATTGTAATTAAATCAGATTTGAGAAATGTTTCAATTCGTGAGTATTCGATTTTTTTTCTGTCGCAGATCTCGGTCACATACACCACTCGTCTTAAATTATTCCATACCAAATATAAAGATGAATGGTGCTACAGTCCTCCAGCTATTGCTATTGGAGAACAGAATTGGGCAGGGTCACCCATTTACCATTCACCCCTTTTTAGACTACGTATATTGATCTTTATTGAATCCACTCCAAATTTTATGACAATTTGCAAAATAGAGTCAAATATATGAGATCATGCCCAAAGATCTAGTACTTCAGATATCGCACTTTTACAAATTAGGTCCTATGGGCAGGGCCATTCCTACTAATCTTATACTTCAGATACCGCACTTTAACAAATTAGCTCCTACGGGCGGGGCCACTCCTAATAATCTTATCCCGCCAGTTTTTTACTTATTCAGATTGCATCCACACCTGATTTGAAGTTACTAATTGTAATAGTACGCCAGATATTGCAATATTGTTAATGAGGTTGAATGGGTTGGCCATACCTCGAGAACATCGGTTGAAAGCTGCAGCATCCGCTAAACTTCAAACAAACTAAATTTAAATTTTATATGTATACATGTATGTACCATTTGTCGGTGCCATTTGAAAATTTAAATATTGAAAGTATAAACATTGACATAAAATACATATGTATGTATTTAAATTTTCACAATTTACAAATTTTGTATAATTTTTGTATGGGAAAAATAGAAAATCGACTCAATAAATGGACCAAATATGTCAAATGCAATGTTTATGTAGCCTACAACAATCATCGGAAGTTTGGCTTTCTAATGAATCCGGTTTGTTGCTCATCGGTTCGGTGGTTTTCAAGGCTATAGCGGACATACGTAGAAACAAATGTTCACTTTTATATATATAGATTTAAGATTCCAAGTATTTTCCATATACATATCTCCGCAAGGTTGATAGAGCCCTACCTCCCTATAACTTTTTATTCGTCTAGATAGCCTTTAACTATAAATGCATAGAGATAAAGGGCATCCAGTATGTTACCTAAAGTGGATCAGTAAAACCGCAGAAATTATGGTCTATTTTTTCGCAGTAGGTAAATGGCTATAAAACACAAAACCGCAAAAACCCACAAAGTTTTTTTTTCCTACTTGAACAATACGATGTTAAAGATTACATTTAATCACAGATTGAAGGGGTGAAAAGTGGTGATGCATAACTTTTTGTCCATAGATCGATTTTGGTACGCATTGAAATTAACAAAAGAACCATATTTGTCAATGCTGATTTTCTAGTAGGAAATTGAATTGTAATTTTATTTAGCTAAGTGGATTAAATAATATTAACATGCTTTACAATTTTCCATTTCACTTAAATGTTTAAACTAAACACACGCCTTCCAATAGCCTGCTAAAATTGTTGCTTTTTAAAAACCTGATTAGGAAAGTCACAAGGCAGTCATGGAGAAAATCCTGCAGTAGTGAGGAAAATTTTTTGGATGGAAACACACTTCACCTGCTGTCAAGAAAGAACCAATTACAAAGCATTGAGTTCAGTAAGCTTTTAAAAGTTTTCACCCTTTGTAATCTCCGGGACTGAATGTGCAGAAGAACTATGAGCTGGGTGTAAACCGGAGCAAGATCATGAGGAGATACAAAATCCCTCTATTTGCCAAACCTAAACTAACAGGGGTCACACTTAAACGTTCGGATTATGCCAAATACATTACAACGAATACCATAGAACCATTTTGAGTACTGCAATTAGTACCATTTAGTGCAATCATTGTACGCGACTACCCCTGCAACCAGTTTTAGTCTTTCAAAATAGTTTATCTGACTATTTTTAGTCTGTGCGAATACTAATATTGGCTAGTAAACTGAACTTTTACCAAACACTCAGGACAGAACCAGTAAACGGTCAACGGCACAATGCACCTGCAAAAAGGTAATCGGCCCTTACTGGGAGTCAATCCTAAAAACGTAAACTGGTTATACATACTGGTTATATCTTATAAAATGAATCGGCTGTTTGGTGGTCTGCGCTAGAGAATGCAAACCATTAATTGAAGTTCGATGGCATTATATTGGTAATCATGATAACAGGGGGACATAGAACTGTTCACAATCCTGAACAGGGTACCCAAAGACTTTGTTTTGAAAAAGGCAGCACAGAAGGTATGAAAGCAAAAGGACTATGGTCATTAGGGCGTTTCACTAAAAAAATTTTGCAACTCTTGAAGCGGAATATTACAGCTTGTGATCTAAAAGAATTTCGAAAATTTTTTGGGATTTTTTGAAGATGGGTATGGGGTCGCTGAAATTGATTTTATCAAAAAAATGAGGTTATGGAGAAAAAAATTTTATATTATTTTTTTCTGATGCTTTTTGTTCATACAACTAAACAATTCTCTTAGCAAGGATCCGATCCCACGACAAAAAATTATATTATAGGTGTGAAAAATTATTATATTATGGACCACTTTGATAGTCTTAAAAGTGAAAAATTATTTTTCCTAGATTTTAAACCTCGATAACTTGAAAAGTTTCCAAAATTTTTTTCAAGATGTAAAATGCGTTAGAAAGATAATTTAGATACCTTTATTTTGGTATATATAAGTTTATATCTTACTTGTGAAAAATGTTGCAAAAAATAAAAAATAGACAAAAAAAGATATTTTTATTTTTAAATTCACACTATTTGAATTTTAAAATATTTGAAATAGGCCCTTTTTAAAATGTAACAAAATTCATAATGCATAATTTTGTAACCTCAAACAGTAAAAGGGTTTTTGATGAATTAAAGTAGCCCACTTCCTTTTTTCGAAAGATACACTTTTATGGGAAAATGATGATGATTTTGTTTCTTCAAAGAAAAAGCTAGAAAAACTATGTGTTGTGAATGATTTATCAGAAGAGGCGTGGCGTCGGCTACAATATATAACAAAAAAATTACAAAGAATGCGGATGATTTTCAAAACTTATTGATTAGAGTTGATAACAATCAAAAAATTATATCTAATGTTAACAAAAATGTTATTGAAAAAGCTCTTAAGAAAACAATTTGAAAATACTTCCACAGTTGTTCCACATTTAATGGTTAATGTATTGTAATTTTAGATACAATTTTACTTTTTAATTTGTTTATTAAATATGTTGATTTTGTTTATTTAATATCTTTTGATTTTGTATGGCAATACAAATATATTGATGATATTTTTGATATTTTTATTAAAGCAATGTATTTTAGAAGTTTTTTTTACTTAACCAAGGACGAAACATAATGAAATTCTTTTAATTTTCATAAAATGCGATAAACAAATAAAAATTTCTCAAACTTTAATTTTTTTCTTATATTTTTCCAATAAGTAAAAATAAATCTATGTACCGAATGAAAGGTAATTTAAAGACCTTTCCAACGCATTTTACATCTTGAAAAAATGTTGAAAACTTTTCAAGTTATCGAGGTTTGAAATCTAGGAAAAATTATTTTTCACTTTTAAGACTATCAAAGTGGTCCATAATATAATAATTTTTCACACCAATAATTTTTTGTCGTGGGATCGGATCCATAAGAAGAGCATTGTTTAGTTGTATGAACAAAAAGCACCAGAAAAAAAATAATATAAAATTTTTTTCTCCATAACCTCATTTTTTTCATAAAATCTATTTCAGCGACCCCATACCCATCTTCAAAAAATCCAAAAACTTTTTCGAAATTCTTTTAGATCACAAGCCTTAATATTCCGCTTCAAGAGTTGCAAAAATCGCAAAAAACGCGTTTGGTGAAACGCCCTAATGGTCATGACAACATTAATGTGAAATGCCGTACGGATTAAACAATACCAGAACCTGTTTTCGTTCTGGGTTTTATGATAAATATTCTGACAGAACCTATTATGATCCTTAACTTTAGGTAATATTCTTTGTTATACTGCGTAAACTGACCAACTCCACTTTTTGTGTTTCTAAGTTATCGATGATCATCCAATTATTCATTGACGGATTAAAATAATCGAAACATTCGACGGTTACCCAACAGCAGGGCTTCCCAACCGCTCCTTTGTCGCGGCTCCCCAAAGGCATTTAGAAATAGAGTGGAGGTATGGTGTAGCATATAACGAATTAAAAAAAATTAGCAACAACAAAAACGTCGTGGTAGATCAAAGGTCACCAAAGGAAGCGGATGCACGCAGTTTGCTCGGCTTTCGGCTCGTCGAATGGGTGGGTTTGTTCGCTTCCGGCAATCACAATATCTTTCGCTGCACAATACATTCTTACTCTTAGTAAGCGTGCATCATTACCCCAATAAGATTTGAAAGAATAAATAAGTAGTCAGACATATATAAAACCCTAATTGAGATTAACAACTGATGACATCGTTGTTGCATTTCCCCTCCCGGCCGTGATCATGCAGATATCCCTTAGAATAATTACCTTTACCTTCCATGATCCCTTCACTATACCACTATCTACTTTCCTTTACTAAAAATCAAACATTTAACAATTTAATCCGAATTCATAATTATTAATTTAATCAAAAAAAATTTACATTTGTCGAAAAAGCTAATATTTCTAACTTAATTAAACGACCTTTAAAATGGTTTTTATACATTATTTCAGTAGCCTGTCTTATACTAACTATTTAATCTTAAAAAAAAACATAAAAAATATAAACTTTACAAAAAGACTTAAATTACTGTAGAAAATTAGTTTTTTGCAAAAGTTTAGTATTTTAAACCAAAGACACAATCAAATATACTTGAAGATAATTTATTTTTATATAGCTGGTCACCCCTAAACAGCATGAGATATGTATATATGTAGATTAGACCATTTCATTTTACCAATTTTTTCGAAAAGTCATTGGGATAATATATTTTCTAATTCTAGTTAAAAAAACAAAAATTTTGGTACATAAAACTTGAAAATTGATCGACGTTTAGGGGTCGCGCAAAATCGTTTAAGGTTTTTGGCTGCAAAAAGGCATGTTTCAAAAATACTGATTTACTTATATGATTAAAAGTTTTGATACGCTTGACCGATTTCGATCAGAAAAGACTTGTTTTAAAGGTAATAATATTTCACACATTTTCTGTAAAGACATCAAAACATTTCAGATAGTAGTTTGAGTTTAATAATCCTTCAAACCTAAAAATTTTAAAATTTTAATTCAAAATTTACCTATTTTTGCCCATTAAAAAATTTTTTTTTTTAGTTTTGGCTCTAATTTTTGTATATCTTTAAATGCACAATTGACAAACAATTCCTAACGATACTTTTGATGGATAACAGAATGAATAGAATTTTTAATTGCTGCTGAAATTTTTACTATTTCGCTGGTGATGAGCTAAATTTACATTCAAAACTGGTTTACGTGTCCCCTTGCAACACAAGCCCCATTAAACGACATTTTGTTGATAGAATCTTAAAAAAGTACCGCAAATCAAATGAAATGATAGCAAATGTTGCACTCAAAGCTTTTGTGTGGCATTTATGGTACATATATAAGTGACATCGCGTTCGGCTTTTTTCTTTTCGACCCCACGCATACCGAAGGAACTTTAATTAAAATTACATCTGCATTAAAGCATCCTGGTGACCAAGATTGCGAAGAAAATGTTACAAAAATGATTTCAGAAAATACTATGAAATTCTTCAATATTATTGGTGTAGGCAGCAGTTTTCTTGCTAATTGGCCCAAGAATGAGAATTGTAAACGGATTAAAGAAATTGTGAAAAACATCAGCGTTGTCAACGATTGCTATTGGGCTTATTAAAACTGTGAACAACACTTTGACGAAGGATAATAACCAGCAAAACTAATTAGTACAAGTCATCTAAAAACGCAATAAAACATACAAAAAGAACACAAAAGTTGTTATCGTATCCAATTTGAAAAAAATCTTCTTTTTAATTACCTAAATCGTTTTCCTTACTAAAAATATACATAGTACACATTTTCCGTTTAATTTTTATCACTATTGATTATTATTGCTGCTGCTGAACATATGTCATTTGCATGGTACTGCCATACATCAAAAGTATCCTTAGGAAGTGTTTGTCAATTGTGCATTTAAAGATACACAAAAATTAGAGCCAAAACTAAAAAAAAAAATTTTTTAATGGGCAAAAGTAGGTAAATTTTGAATTAAAATTTTAAAATTTTTAGGTTTGAAGGGTTACTAAACTCAAACTACTATCTGAAATGTTTTGATGTCTTCTCAGAAAATGTGTGAAATATTATTACCTTTAAAACAAGTCTATTGTGATCAAGCATATCAAAATTTTTAATCATATAAGTAAATCAGTATTTTGAAAACATGCCTTTTTGCAGGCAAAAACCTTAAACGATTTTGCGCGACCCCTAAACGTCGATCAATTTTCAAGTTTTATATACCAAAATTTTTGTCTTTTTAACTAGAATTAGAAAATATATTATCCCAATGACTTTTCGAAAAAAATGGTAAAGTGAAATGGTCTAATGTAGATATGAATACAGTGTTAAATAGAATGAGTCACTTACGTTACTTGCGCCCAAATACTCTCCATCGACGAAAGATCTTTCTTGCTGGGGTACTGATTCTCTGAGGTAATTACTAGGGCGACCAATTTTCAGCACATGCTGAATATTGCTGATGCTGCTTAATTTAACGATTTCAAGTGATCTTGCTTATTAAAAAGTTTTGTGCTTTTTCATGCTGTTTTTGCCCTTATTTAAATTTTTGATACATTTTGATAAGACATGTTTCTATCAATTGAAAATTTTTACATATCACAAGCCCTTGCGGTTCATAAAAATACGACAGGTAGAATTCAATTTGCAAACTATCCTCTTATTTTACAAACAGCCTGTGTTCAAGATATTGTAATAGCCCTATTTTTATCGATAGCTTAGATCGTTCGATTCGTTATATTCCTAAAATTTAAACTAATGAAACCTAACGTGCCTCTATAACCTAAACCAATAACGACACGATGAGGAACGTGGTTGGAAGCAGCGGAGTATTATACTAATTATTTGGAAGACATACGGGAAGTCATTCAAGAGCTTAACGAAAATCATTCTGAAGCATTGCGATAAAGCAAAGAGGTTCTTTCTAATGAAAATTTGTAATCCGACTATTCCTTCATAAAAATTAACTTTAAGTGCATCTGGCATGCCATCACAAAAATTGAGTCAAGTGGATTGCCATTGAATGAAAGCTTGGAAACAGTAAAATCAATTCAACATGCTATAGAAAAACATCTGATAAAAATTATTTTAAAAAAATGACTGCCGTTATTGCGCGAAATCCTGGCTTTGTGGAAATCAACAATATTATTTTTAAAAATTCCAAAACAACAAATGCGTTTATGGGAAAATATTCGCCTGCTGAATCAACATTTTTTAAATACGCTCCCGTTTCATCGTGTGACGTGGAACGCGTTTTTTCTATATATGGAATTTTTTTTACAAACCAGCGTAAATGTTTCACCTTGGAAAATTTAAAAATGCACTTAGTGCTTAATTGTATAAGCACTTCTCACTTTAAGAAAAATTTTTTTTTTGGTTTAAAAATTACTTTCTTTGTATGAATACACGATTGAATAATTTGGTTAATTTACTTATTGTTTTTTATTACTTCTTTAATAGATGTGAAATTGTTTTTTGTTTGTTTTTCAATAAATAAAAAAATTATAAATGCTGAATATAAAATCTATCGTGCTTATTTCAAGGGTTTTTCATGCTGTTTTAAGTACTGAAAACCGTTTTTTTCGTGCTGAAAAATGGTCGCCCTAGTAATTACCTAAAGCTTAAAAGAGATATTGATACCTACATATATACAACTATGATGGAGTGAACAGACACAAAAACATAAACTCTCAAACCATAACTAGTGACACAGTATCACTCAATTTACACAAAAATTTTGTTATTTTCACTTAATGATCAATGTTAGCAGTAATGATCATTAACAGATGCATGAGGTGTTGAGAATTTATGTTTTTGATATGTTTTTTTTTTATAATATTATACTTAGCACATTTAATTTAACTTAATTGTAATTCACTAATGATTTATGCATTATTTGGTTTCTCCATTCTTCCTAGCCTCGAGGTAGCCCAGGGGTTTAACCTGACCCAAACCTTTTCCGTCGCCAGTTGGTGGATTTTTATATCTTATGGCACTATCTTCACTTGTGGGAGACACTTGTATCACTTCAATGGTGTTTTTCCTTATTTTCACCCTTCACAATATCTTACGCTGGGGCCAATATATATTAATTTTAACTATTTTCGCTTGTTTTAGCTTTTTCAGCTCACGTTGTTTTAACTCTTATTATTCCTTCAAAGCTTAACTTGTTTGTTAAGCAAAAAGACAACTGACAAACAGCTGCGATGAGAGCGTAAACATTGACATCACCGTGACTTGGCCGGTGATTGCAGAAAGGTGCCAAATCTTTATAAAGAAAAAAAATATCTTTTACCATTATAAATAAATGATAAACGATTTATTTTACCCGATGTGGAGTTGGCACCCAATACGATAAATGGTAAAATTATGCCAATATACCATATATGGCAAACTGCTTTTTCAAAATAAAAAAAACACTGTATTTTGAATTTAGAGTTTTACTATCAATACAGTTGAACAGGTATTTTTTTTTGGTAATATACCATTCGAAAGAAAAATGTGTTGGTGCAAACGGTTTTTTTTCAATATACGTTGAACTTGTGAAAAAAATATATTTATAAGCAGGAATGTTCAGCTGTACTGCCATTGGCCAAATGGGTTATATTATACGTGAAATGGATATAAAAGCGCAATTATCAGAAACAAAATATATGGCGTGGAGGGGAAAATTTAACGTTTCACTTCCAGCCAATATAATGTGGCGGAATGTGAGTAGAAATAGGTAGAATGTACTTAGACATCCTAGTGTTAACCATTTCCGCAAGATGGCATGTGACATATTTTTTTCGACGTTAATTTTAAATTTAAGCAAAATATAAAATTCAGTCTCGACTGCAAGCGCATTTACAATGGTCGAGTACAACATGAACCTTGACATATGAAAATAGGAGAAAAGAAGAAAAAAAGTAAAACAAATCGTGAAGAACATATGGGAGCCCTACAGCGAATGAACAAGTTCAAATTAACCGAGCAGGAGAAAATTATTAACTCTATGACTTCCCATTTATCAACTTTACTCAAAAATTCCAAAGGATTAAATCCAGAGGATAGATCTTTCATCACAAATTTAAGACAAAATATCAACAACAATATGATTCACATTGACGCATCAGTCATACTTAATCCTGCTATAAATACTTTAACAAAATCTCAAGATGAGTTTTTCCAGAAAAATGTACAGAGCCTTAGAAACCCCAACAATAAATCTTTATTAGAATTGTTTTTAGAGAACAACAAAATTGATGTTGCCCTTTTATGTGTAACAAGGCTTTCAGACAACAAATCTACAAGCCTTTATAATTATAATTCCAAAAACGGAATCGGAATATATATAAAATTCTAAATTAAATTCTCTGTTTTGCACTTACCAAAAACCTATGACCTATTACTACCCTCAATTTAGAAAACATTTTTATTCTAATAACCTGTTAATATTTTAAGGAGAAGGGATTTTCTAATTTTGATTAGATGTCCACAGATCTTTCTGACAACCATATTTCAAACTTGGGTCACTCTTGATAACTTAAAAAATAATAAGATCGATAAAGAAATAAGGAATTCTTGAAATGATTATCAAAATAAAAATTATCTGAAATTTATGTGCGCCCCACAAGATTCGTGAGGGAGTGATGAAAAATTCAATACTCAATAACATTGAATTGAGAGGAAAATTGCCACCTAGTTCCTATGCTTATAGACCTCGTCGATCATTAACACTCTGTATTAACGACTTAATGTTATAGGTGAGTATTCTCAAGGCAGCGGGCAATCATGTCATGGGCATTTGTGCTGATGTTGTGAAGGCGTATGACAACTTAAATTACTTAATTTCCCTTTACACCCCATGAATGAGGTATGGGATAGCTTTTCGCGTTGTTGTGAATTAACACGCTTTATATTTTTAGATTCCCAACTAACGGCACCTACTTGTTTATCAACGAATGCGAACGTCACTGTTTGAGAAGCTTTTTACTAGACATGCCGATATACTCGACACTTGATACTGCAAAGTTGCTGTCGACAACATCGAGAGGCCCGGTAATGAAAGAACAATTTTGATGACTGGAGTCGGGAATCGAACTCGGGATCTCCTGCATGGTAGTCGCGTGCTCTAACCACTATGCCACGGCCGGTCCCGGAATATGACAACTCTAATTTGAAAATATTATTTGAAAAACATGAAGACCCTAATTTCAATCCCCATATGATAAATTGGATATACAAACTTCTAGGTAAAATAATTCTTCAGCTTGGAAGGCTGGAAACGACTGATGTAGATAGGTTACCTCAAGGTAGTGTGCTCAATCCTTCATTGTTTAATCTATACACTATAGACCTCCATATAGTAAATTCGGAGTATAGTGTCCTTTTTTAATTTGCGGGTGACTTTCCTACTGCGCCATGATAGGAGTCATGAAGTAATTAGAAATAAGCTAATTGACAAGATCAAGGAATTCCGGAAAAGATGCCATAAAATTAAACTTTACTTTAATATGGAAAAGACTAGCCTTATTCATTTTAATCGCACGATGCATGACTTCAACAATTCAATATATGGCACTCAAGTAAAGCAAATTAGAGCGATGAAGTATCTTGGTTCTGTAATATCGTCTTCCTTTTCTATGGGTGAGCAAGTAAAATCATCCACTGTTAAAGTCAAATAGTCATGCAATTTCCTAAAGATCACTAGTGGCTTTAACTTTGGGATTCACCCAAATAAAGCTTTGCTTTTATAAAAAGGGGTTTGCAAGATCTAAGATGGAACATGGAGCGGCTGTTTTATCGCATGCGTCGAAAGTGGTGGTTAATACCCTTAAAATTTGTGCAAACTCTTTTTTGAGGAAAGCTGTTGGAGTTATGAATTTTACACCTATTCCTGTTCTGTACAACAGGATTTCGTGCTGAGATTGCCACTGAAAGGGAGTAAACGAAGATTATGGCCTTCAATTTGCCAGCGCGGCATCTGATGAGTGATCAGATTTTCCCCAGGAACAGTTATGCAACGGATTTTAACAAACATTGAGACATCTTCCTCTGCAAAATGGGCAGTGGACGGGTTACCTCAACTCACCAACATAACATAATGCTATATGAATCTTTTTTTTTAAATGTATCTAAAAATGCTAAGACAAACCGTAAGACGGTGGAAACCTTTTGTCATCGCAAGCTAGACACACTTAAGAACGCAAATTTTTAATATTTTCATTCGGATAGTTCAGTCAAAGAAGAAGTCACAGGAGCTGCTTTTGTTCATGAAAACTCTGGTCTGGTTTTTGCTAATTATTCAAATGCCAAACTATCATCGTTATCTGCGGAACTGTTGGCTATACTAAAGGCTCTGGAATATACATGAAGAGATAATATGCTCATGGTGGCAATACTTACCAACAATCTAAACAGTAAGAAAATGATGCTCAATATTACAAAATTTTTTCAACTGTACGCAAGAAACCATGGTTCCACGGGTCCAATTTTAGATATAATCGGTAAAAACGCTTAATAGAATCCTCTGTAACTATACTTATTGCAATCAAACTATAGCTAGATTCAACTTACGTTCCTCACGCCCATGTAATGCATGTAATGAAGAAGATTCATCTAATTATATCATCTTTTACTGCAAGGAATACGAAGAAGAGCAAAACCGGTTCCCCAGGTTAGTATCATCAACATCTATTTATCTCATTTTTTATTTTATCTCATCACATGGACTTTTACAACTAGTGGATATAGTCTTTAAAATGGACGGAAATGAATATGAATTGAGTGATATTTCAGAGCTTTGAGTGCTGTATTGTCGCGTTCAGTACTATCAGTGTACGCGACCCCCTGCAACCAGTTTTTGTCTGGCAAAATAGTTTATCTGACTGTTTATAACATCACCTTTAGGGTTGTTGGTATATAACATTTCATACGATAAAAAGTGTAACGCATTTATGGAGACGAGTAAGACACCAAGTATTTTAAGACAAAATTTGTTTCAGGACTTTTTAAGGCGATAACAAGAGTAATCCTTTCCTGATCGTTATGAAAATTTACCAGTATTAATATTTTCCGAAATTATGTAATGGGATTGTAAATAGCCCCATCCATAATTACCTATTCTTGGATATTTTATATTTCTTCAATAACTTTTAAACGAACAACTGAAAGATATTTGAATTTGGTAAGTTTAGTTCTTGTAGTAGTTCCAAACCCTCAGAAACCCTTCTGGTACCTCCTATACAAATGACCAAATTAGCCCTCATATTTTAACATATATGTATATCTTTTTTGCAAGTACAGTAGTTTTGACTTAACTGCCACACCGTGTTTTGCACGCATTTTGTGGCAGGTTAGTCAGAATGGCACTTAAGTTAAATTGTTTAACTGCCAAAAATTGGCAGTTATCTTATTCGTTTACTTGCCACAGAAGTGGCCCATAAGTGCGATTCACAAAATTCCCAATTTTTACGACCAAAACTTTCGTCTATTGTTTTGAATTATACTTGGAACTCAGATCCATACACACTTTTTTTATAGAAAGGCTGCGAGCATTCGAACAAAAACAAACTACATACATAGTTTTCGTTCGCAACAGTTGCAAAAATAATTTTGTGGCTGTTAAATGAAAAATTATCAATGAATATAGAATAATAATTTCAAATATTTGTGGCAGCTAACTTAAATTGGCACGTATGAAATAAGCACTTAAACAAGTACATTTCATACGAAATTGAAGAAATGAGTGAAATTTTGTGGTTTTTGGCAGGTATCTCAAATTGGCAGCTAAAAGAGTGGCGGTTAAGTCAAAACTACTGTACTCTGAATTCAGCCATATTTTGCTAAAGATGTACAATTATGAACATGTGACTCAAAAATGAATATGGTCTATATCGACTGTCCACTTCAGGTACCTTCCATTCGAATCGACCTATTTTTGGAAAACTAATATTTATTCCATAACTTCTAAACGGACAACAGGAGGATATTTTAACTTGGTTATTACAAGTTCCATATATAAGGGTAATACATATTAGACAAGTCTTTAAAAAAAAATCAAAACCTTTGACTCGCTCTTTTTGGTACATCCCATACAAATGTCCGATTCACCTTCATAGTATTACATATGTATATTTTTTCTAAGTACACTGAACTCAGTCATATTTTGCAAAAGATATACGCGCATTAAAGTTTGACTCTGCAATGAATAAAGACTACATCGGACGACCCCTCTTAGTACGTCCCATACAAAATTACCTATCTGTAGAAAGTTTTTACAATATCCACTAAAAAATCTGAAAAAACATAGGGTGATGGTATTTATCAGTCAGTTTACTTGACTGAAATTTCTGTAATTTACTGTAAACTTTTGTCAGAATATAACACAAAATAATTTTCGACATATACGTTCAAAGCATTTGTATTAAATCTCTGGCTATAGGTGCAATGTATAAACAATGCCAACCCGTAGACTGGTACACCTCAGAATCAAACCCATCAGTGCCAAAAACGACAACTCAAGAAATGCTGGAAATAGGTCAAAGAAAAGAAAATAAAATGCGAATAGTTGGCAGAAAACAATTAAATTTTCAATCATATCCGATGAATGAGTAAGTGCGTCATTTTTAAACTACATACATATATACTTGCAATCATATAATATAATTGGAAATGTGTAGTTTCCGTTTCGATTTAACTACTTTTGATCGTCCCAAACACACACCAATAACTACATCGTATAATAGGGATTATGCACCACCCAATGATTTTTACGTGTGCCCCACAAAAGGTGAACTGGAAACGGAACCAGATCCCGTGTTTAATCGAAAGCCACCGAATATTTTTGGTATGAGACAAACAACCAATTATAAGTTTATGGATGACCATTTATTAAATGTATCTGAATCACGAAAGAAAATTGATTTCATAAGACAGATGAGGTAAGTTGATTTTGGCATAAGTGGTTTGCAATATCTAAAATGTTTTCAAAATTTTAGGAGCACTCATTACAAGTTGATTTGACTTGAGTATTTGCTGATGGAAATTTTTGACAAGATTAAATTCTAACGTTTTGTTTGCGTTGCCAAAGATTAAAAGAGAACGACTTCCAGTATTTAAATTAAAATAAATTGAATAATATTTCATTTAGTTAAACATTTCATTTATTTACAGATTCTTCAGTTATTTATCTGTAAATATTTAAATAAATTAAGTACTTTCCTTACACTTTGTCATGTGTATTTAGAACACACAGAGCACAAAAAGGGACTCAAGTTATGTATAGGCGGTTGCCAGACCTGCTATAGTACCAGCAATGTACGGGCAATGACAGTAGGGTGACCGCTAAAATAGATGTTGGATTTATGGTCGGTCTGACTTTTGGGATAGCCAAAGTTTGGAGTATGTTAACCCGTGCCGCTTTGGCCTTAAAGTTTTTAAGGTCCTATAGCCACGTTTGGGAGGCATAACTCAAGAACGACTAGACCAATTTTGCTAAAATAAAAATCCGAAAAATTCCTTTAGTCTGTTCATAGCAGTTATAAAAGAATTTATGAAAAAAAAAATAAAAAAAAATTTCGCTCTGGAGTTTCTTTTTTGTTCATCTGTATTGAATTATGATATTGTCATAGATCGGCTTAAGATCATTCCTATTTATGATTATTATTGTCAATAGGTTGTTTTACAAGAGTTGTGAAATATATTACGTGACAGCAACTTAGGCGTATGACGTCATTTCGACATTAACCAAATATCAGCGTCCTTTGCTGTGACTTCTCCTCTATTATCACAAACCTTAAGGGAAGAAAGCATCTCAAAAACTAATGAGAACTTTACCCAACGCTTAGAGGGGTAATGTAACGATCTGGGCGGCCAAAATTATTTAAAGCAAATTTATGAAGAAGAATGTTAAAAAATGACTCGGTGAGGCGTAAAAAAAATAATATGTTAACATTCAAGGGTAGAGGTTACGGCCGTTTTTTTTTTACAAAAAAAAGGGTTTTTATAAAAAATTTAAGATTCCAAGTTTCCCATATATCTCCACAGGGTTGCATTTTAGAGCCCTACCTCCCAATAACTTTTTATATGTCTGAATGCCCTCTAACTATAAATGCATAGAGATATAGGACACCCCGTATGACAATAAAGTGGTTCAGTAAAACCACAGAAATTATGGTCTATTCTTCCGCAGTAGGTAAGTGGCTATAAAACACAAAACCTCAAAAACCCGCTAAATTTTTTTTATCCATCTGAACATCACAATGTGAAAGATTACATTTAGTCACAGTTTGAAGGGGTGAAAAATGGTAATGCATAACTTGTTGACCACAGTTCGATTTTGGTACCCATTGAAATTAAAACTAGTAAAAAAGTTTTAGTCGGGCAACCCGATATCATATACCCTCACCCTCAGTAAAACAAAAAAGGGTCTATTATATTGACATTATTACTCCATTAATAAAGTGGGCGGAGTGGTACATTTGTATGGGAGGTACCAGAAGGGGCGTGGCTAGACTTCCAGTTTTTTTCTCCAAAACATTATACTGTAATAGCTTAACAAAATACAGAATTGTGGTGCATTTGTGTGGGAGGTACCAAAAGGGGTGCGTCTAGACTTTTAGTTATTTTCTCTAAAACTTTTTCCTGCTTTAGCATTACTAAATGCAGAATTTGGATACGAACGCGTTTTGGTTTATTAATATTATTACTCGTTTTCTAAAGTGGGCAGAGTGGTACATTTGTATGGGAGGTACCAGAAGGGGCGTGGCTAGACTTCCAATTGTTTTTCTAAAACTTTATCTTGTTAAAGCTTACTAAATAAAGAATTTGGGTACGATTCCGTTAGATGTATTGATATTATTAATCGATTTATAAAGTAGGAATGCTGTATTTGTATGGTAGGTACCAGAAAGGGCGGGGCCATGTTGCACATTTGCAATACCGTAAGTAGTTTTGGGGAAATATTAATTCGTGCAAAATTTCAAAACATTTGGCTGCGTCTACGAAAGCACCAGCCGGACAGACAGACATACAGACGGACTTGGCTCAAACGATATAAAAAGTCATGAATCGAATTTCGTTCAAGGAAACCTAGGGTCCAAAGTGACTCCTTCTATGTGTACTCTTTTGGGTCGTATCAAATGATATATACCCTCATCCCTAAGGGTGATGGTATAAAAATACTATATTTTTTTAATGATGCTATACTATTATGAATTAAGATTATAATTTTATTTAGCTAAATGGATTAAATATTGTTAACCTGCTTTACAATTTTCCATTTTACTTAAATGTTTCAACTGAACACACGACTTCGCACAGCCTGCTAAAATTGTTGCTTTACCTGAACGCAACAAAACAGAAAATGCACAATTAGCAACAAGTAACTTTGACAGCGTGTAGAAAACGAATGTAAGCTAAAAGAAATGAAAAAATAACGGAATCTAGTTAAGGATTTTGTTCCTACAATCGGTAATTATTAAAAACATTGGCTTTTGAGAAGTAGAATTTTGGCCGTCCAGATCGTAAATTTACCACTCTGTGCAACGGGGCGAAGACAGCATCCTCGAAGCACATAACAATTCAAATTCAATTTTTTTTGAATCGTGCTCAAAGTTTGGCTATCCCAAAATCTGCAAAGACTTATAATTTTTGGGGTGTCAGACCAACAAAATTCTGAAATTTTTCCCATATAACTTGCTGTCACCCTTATGGACAGTGTTGTTAAAATATTTTTTTCTCTGCAAATGGTGTATTTGGCAGATACATAAACACTTATACTGCGAAGTTGCTGTCGACAACATCGAAGTGGCCAGCAATGAAAGAAAAATTTAGATGGCTGACGACGAAAATCGAACCACGGGTCTCCCGCATGGTAGTCGCGTGTTCTTATCACTATGCCTGTTATAATATATAACTAATAGTAATCATATATAGCAATTCCATATGAAAGCGATCACCTTTTGGACGACCTCTCTCCGATTTTAAAATAAATAGTCTCAATCGATTGCCCAGCAAAAAAAAATGTACTTACATATTTTTTTTTTTTTATTGTGACTGGTTTAGTGGTGGTGTACACCACTGTCATGTGACAAAATTGAAGAATTCTTCATAAGGGACCTCATTGAAAGTTGTTTAAAAAAAAACTACTAAAGCGATCGCAACAAGTGATAGCTCGTTGGAAAGGTATTGAATCAGGCTTTAATTGAAAAATAAAATTTTCCTAATTTTTCTCAGAAATTTACCTTTTTTCCCATGAAAATTAAATTTTCCGATTTTCCACAGAAGCTCCTAAATTTTCCGGCTAATTTTATTTTTTTTGGATTCCTCATAATTTTTGCTTTAAGAATCAGCAATAAAAAAATGGGCCCCGACTCCTTGTTTGGACAGGAGAAGAGCATTTAAGAGACCACCTTGTTCTCATTGTTTTTATATTTTTTATAATTGAATTATTTTTAATTATTTAACATTATTTTATTTTATTATTAAAAATACATTTTAAAAATTATTTTACAGTTAAAAATACATTTATGAAGAAAAAATCAATTTTTTTTAAGAGCCCCAAGTTGAGTGTGTAGTGAATATGGTCTGCCTGCCTTCACAAGATCGCACAGTGGTTCCTTTTTGGTTTATTTTGGAATTAATTCTGTAACTTTTGAACAGATAATGGTATCTTGATGAAATTTAAAATAGTTAAAGCTGAGGTGTTTTCGAGATGATTTGGAAATATTCGGCTCCCTAGGGAGTGTGGGGGCCACTGCGTGTCCCTCCAAAGTTGGTCACCTCGGGTGTTTCAAAATTTCAAATTCTTGAGGAATGTCCATTTATGTACCGATTTAAAAGATTTTTTGCATTTGGATAGTGCGTCAAAAAACCTTCAAAAAACATGCTTACATGTACATGTTATCTCATTTAGGTCAAGAGATATTTGAGAAAATAAAAAAAATTGTGTAATTTTTGGACGAGTTTAATTTAGAATTTTTAAGGGTGTGAGCTCAGTTGTTACTTGATTTTAAAGATATTTATATCGTTAGTTAGCTTATAAAATTCTGAATGAAATTGCTGAAAAAATATGTCAAATATTTTGTTCCAATCAAAAGTTATAAGCATCGCAAGTAAAAGTTTCCAAAAAAAGGCCTATTTTTACTGTTTTTTTGCAAAAAGGCGACAATCGGCCTTATTCCCGTAGACGTCGTCGACGCAAAACGACGTCGTCTTGTGACGACGCTGTAAAATCGGTATTCTCGTAGTCGTTTTCGATAACTATCGGTTACTATTGACACAAATTTGGTATTCTGTAAGGAAATGTGACGACGACGTTGAATCGAAACGACTCTGAATCTGTCGTCACAGTTGTTAGTAACGACTTGAAACAATTTGAAAGAATAACTTTAGTTTTTGTAAATTTAAAAAAAGGTTTTGTTTAATGACGTCAAGAATAACAATGTCGAGTAACAAATAGGGTCTTGGAAACAAAATCCCTTATAGGTACAAGGATGTTGTCTAATTGAAAGGGGTAATGTGAGAAAATTGGTGAAAAACAATTTAATTCCTTTGGAGCGCCTTTAAGAATCCTTTGCGGTTGTAGTTACGAATCTGGTCTTTTTTATTTGTAGCAAAAATTTTGATATGGGTTCCATCGACATATCCAATTACTCCAGTAAATCCTGTTTTGTTAAAAAAAATTTAGTTTATGCTTCCGATTTGTCATCTTCAGTTACTTCCAATTGTATCCAAGGTGGACAAATCACCTCTCTAATGCATTCAGACAGGAATCTTGCAACTACTGGCTGCACTTACACTTAGGTTGTAAGGCCCCTGTCCAAAGGACCTTAATGTTGCTGACAACTTAATTATGACTGAAACATATGTCCTGAGTTCACTTTTCATGATAGGAACTATTTCTATAGGAACGATTACGTAATTAAATGCTGCCTTATTGAGACTTAAGTAGTTCTCGAATCTAAAAAAAGTTGGAAGGCCGGCCAACAGATAACCTCAAATTACGATTTTAACACTGATGAAGTTATTTGGCAAGTTTAAGATCATCGGATCATAGTCGAAGTATTATCCTTTCCAGTATAAAATTATTTTTACTTTCCTCATCGCTTGAATCTGAATCGGACACAAAAAACATTTCTTCACAACAGAAAATAAAAGTCAAAATGAATCAGCTGATGTACAAATGTTACATCAGCTGTTGTTATTTCTTTCATGTTATCGATTACTAGTCGACGTCGTCTCATAGTAGTTACAGAATACCGAAATAGCATTGATGTGACAACGATGTTGACTCGAAGTGATGTTGACATAAAAACGACGACGATGTCGACGACGTCTACGGGAATAGGGGTGAATATTATTTCGTTTGTAAAAAAAAAATTTCTTCCGGGAGGTGGCAATTTCTTTATTATTCCTCATAGAAATGTTGATGCAGATGGATTTAATGCTAAATTTGAATCTTAATAAAAAAACTTAATTTCCCTTTGCACCCCATGAATGAGGTGTGGGATAGCTTCTCGCGTTGTTGTGAATTAACACGCTTTCTATTTTTTAGATTCACAACTAACGGCACCTACTTATTTATCGACGAATGCGAACGTCACTGTTTTGAGAAGCTCTTACTAGACACGACGATTGAATCGACGCTTAATACTGCGAAGTTGCTGTCAAACAACATTCGAGGGGAGCCGACAATGAAAGAAAATTTTATTTATTTTTTTCTTTTAAGATGACTGGAGCCAGGTTTGAACCTGCGATCTCCCGCATGGTAGTCGCGTGTTCTAACCACTATGCCACGGCCGGTCCCTAAATTTAAATCAGTTCAGCAAAAAGATTCCCCGGCAAGGGAAGTCAAAATACCCCATTTTTGAAAAAAAAATTTTTTGTTTTTGAAAATTCTCAAATCGCAAAGCGCCAACGAGAAAGCTCATTATATATTTTTTTGACCACATATGTGGACTAGTTAACCGTAACGTATTTCAACATCCCTGCCATAAACAAAGACAGTGTGGCCATTTTAGTAAAAATGTTGTATGGGAGGTACTTGAGGGAGCATGGCTATTTCGCCCATTTTCCAACCAACATCGCGACTAGTGAATTTTATGCCACTGGTAAATTTCTATTGAAATTCATTAAGAACTACTTCATTTATCGTCGTAACCATTTACCCAGCCGGCCAGACGGACATAGCTTTATTGGGTTAAGAAGCCCCGAAACTTATTTTTTCTGAAGGAATCTAGGGTCTCAGTTATATGCACTGATGGGCTTAACTTCTTCCCGTATAAAATTATATATTTCCTCTTCGATGTTACTGAGATTATACAAATTTTGTTCAAAATTTGTTAAAAATGGTTATAATAACAATAAAAAGCAGCAAAAACATATGAGGTGGTCTCTTAAATGCTCTTCTCCTGTCCAAACAAGGAGTCGGGGCCCATTTTTTTATTGCTGATTCTTAAAGCAAAAATTATGAGGAATCCAAAAAAATAAAATTAGCCGGAAAATTTAGGAGCTTCTGTGGAAAATCGGAAAATTTAATTTTCATGGGAAAATTTTATTTTCATGGGGAAAAAGGTAAATTTCTGGGAAAAATTAGGAAAATTTTATTTTTCAATTAAAGCCTGATTCAATACCTTTTTTAAACAACTTTCAATGAGGTCCCTTATGAAGAATTCTTCAATTTTGTCACATGACCGTGGTGTACACCACCACTAAACTATAAAAAAAAAAAAAATATGTAGGTACATTATTTTTTGCTGGGCAATCGATTGAGACTATTTATTTTAAAATCGGAGAGGGGTCGTCCAAAAATTTGCCAATTTTGATCGTTTTCATATGGAATTGCTCTATAATAACATTTAAAATAAACTGTTAAGTGTAGCTGTAGCAAAGCTTTTTAAAAAAATTAAGTTGAATGCGGAAGATGTTAGCTAACAAAGCTGACTTTATGCACTAATACATTTAAGACTTATCATTCTGTATAGCACTAATTCAATCGGGCTATATACCACAGTGTGTTGCCACATAAAAAAAAAGTAATCTGTTTATATTTTATTGACAGGAAGTTTCCTGAAAAGTGCTGCCATGTTTTATACTCTCAAGTGGTTTATGTCGATGCTAAATAGACGTATACTTTGTCTTAAACCATTTCAGGGATGAGCTGTTCGTAATGTACATAAACATTGCTTGGAATATGTTAATAATACACAATAACACAATTTTGAGTACAACATTTTTAAACTGCAGTCAAAGCTCAGTACAACGCATACCAAGTATAACGAAAATCTAGTATAACGAACAGTCACTGTTCTAAAGATCGAACAATTCAAAAACTTAACGCTCGATAAAACGAATAATCCGTGCATTTAAAAGTATAACGAACCTGTTAAAAGTATGCAATGTATTATAAGACACAACAACAAAATAAACTTTAAAAAACAACGCTGTGACAACTTTGTTTTGTTGGTCTGAAAAACCTATTAGTTTGAAAAATAAGGATGGGACAAATGTGATGTAAGGAGAAATGACTTGTTACTTCTTTTTACCTTAATATACTTTTGAAGCAGTTCATATACCTTCAATACATTTATGAATTTATTTACATTTACTTTTACTTGTTTTTTCCTTTAACTTAAATTTGTTTGCTTTGAATACTTTAAATATTTATTTTGAATTTAACGGTCAAATATATTACTATTTAGTCTACTACTAATACTACTATTTTTATACAACTCGGTACCTATCAAATATTTGACACTATTTTGTACAAGTATGTAATTATAAACTGTGTAAACGTTTACTGAACAGTATAAAAGGCCGACATCACGGCATAGAAGATCACTTTTGTTTCTGACCTCGAAGTGAATGCATCTGCTGGACTTTCTATTAGATAGGCCGAGATCATTCCTAAGAATAAGAGTATTAAAGTAATAAAGTATTCAATTTCAAACGAACAGTTGCGCGTTGTTGTATTTTTTTTTATGAATAAATATAACCTTAGGAAGAAGGTTATTTCATTGGCGCCCGAACGTGAGGCTGCGGATTACGACACCGAAGCCGAGAATACAACAAAAGCAGAGGCAACTGACAGCGACGAGGAGTACCATTCAGGCGAAGAGATGACAACTTTAACAACCGAACAACTGCAGCAGATTTTAGGAGCGATGGTTAAAGCAGGCTCGTTCACACAATGTTCTTCACGCTTTCGTGGGCAGAGAGACCCAGCTGCGGTTGAGGAATTTTTAGCTGCCATCAGTGTATATAAAGACATTGAAAAATATCTGACCGAGATGCCCTTCGCGGAATGCCATTATTACTAGAAGACTACGCTGCTAGCTGGTGGATGGGAGTTAAGGAACAAGTTAGCACCTTTAAGGAAGCTACAGAATTAATTCGCAACACCTTCTTTCCTCCAATGCCAGATTGGCACATTATCGCTTCAATTTTTGAGACAAAGCAACAGAAGTCGAAGCCAACGGATAGTTTCGTATGCAAGAAACGACTTTTGTTTGCACAGTTAAAAGTCCCCATCAGTGAAGAGGTTCAATTGAACATGGTGTACGGCCTACTAAACGTGCAGATGAGAGAACGTGTTCGAAGAGAAAGCTTCACGAAATTTGAAATGCTTATAACAGCATGCAGAGAAGCAGAATTGTGTTTGGCAGAGACGCGTCCAGCATCAGCAGCAGAAAGTAAGAAGGCAGAACAGAACGCTGCTCGATGTACATACTGTCGTCATGGAGGGCACACTGCAGAAACGTGCTTCAAGAAATTGCGAAAAACTGACCAAAAACAACAACAAACCAATCAACAACAGCCAAAGGCAGAGGGAACAGCAGCAGCAGCACCCATTATGAAAAAGCCAACGTTTTCGTGCTACGGGTGTGGTGCGCCTGGCGTATACAGGGCAAATTGCCCTACATGTGGTAAAAATGCCAAGGATAGTCCTCAGTACTTAGCCTTTAATGCATTATCGACAAGAACTGTGGGTCATGATTTGCCAACGGCTCACATTGAAGTTTTTGGGCAAAAAGGTGAGGCAATTTTTGATAGCGGAGCCAGAACTAGCGTAGCTAGCCAAAATCTGAAGAAAATCCTCACAAAGAACCAGTGTATTTTTCAAGACGTGAAAGCAGAAATTATACTGACAGATGGCTCCGTCAGCACAGGTACAGTTATGGCTACCATTTGTGACATCGTGATTGGAAAACGAATGCGCAAGATACGATTCATATATTTGCCAAACGCCAAAAACAACCGTACCTTTTGGGAACTGATTTTTTGGAACAGGCCGGAATCGTTCTGAACATGCCTCAACAGTGTTGGTATTTTGATAATGAGCCCAAAACAAAATTTGAATTTACCAATCCCAATGGAGCAGAAATTTTCAAAATGGATGTAGAGGAAAATAACAACGGCATGACAAAAAAGGCAGAAAGTGAAATATCAAAATATATAGAGTTTATGGAGCGTCCACCACTAATATCATCATTGCCACCAACACCTAAAGTAGCAGCCATGAAGGATGACTATTCACCACATTCCATTCAGGATATTTTCCGAAACTGCTTGCCTGCTGGTTCAGAAACACCCAAAGAAAGATCGACCCTGTTTGCACCACCTGCTAAAGCCCGAAAAACTGACTCAGCGAAATATTTAAATGAAATTTTCACGCCGCTTTTTTCCTTAAATATAAGAATGCTAAAGGAAATAGATGGCATAGGATTGGAAGATAACCAAAGAGCAGAATTGGATGAAGTACTACTCCAAAACGATGACATCTTTAAGGAACCCACTAGCGCTACGCCATTTGCTGTCCACCGCATACATACAGCGAAACAAGATTCCATTGCGATTCCACCCTATCACCAATCTCCAAATGGAAAAACGTTATTAAAAGAAGAAATTGGAAGAATGCTCAACTTGAGAGTGATTAAGGAGTGTCAATCAGCATTCGAACATCCGAAAGAATTGCTTACTTCAGCACCAATTTTGAAACAAGATCGTGATAATGAGCCATTTGTTTTGAAGACCGACGTCAGTGGCTACGCTCTCGGTACAGTTTTGCTCCAGGGGGAGGGCCCCGATGAATACTCCATAAAGTATACAAGCCGCCTTCTATCAAATGCAGTACGGAATTATTCGACCATGGAAAGAGAAGCCCTTGCAATGGTATGGGCAGTCCAGAAATTCCGAGAATACAAAGAAGGTGCCCTCGTTAAACTCATTAGACACCACAAGCCTCTCAAATGGTCTGATGACTCACCGGGACGGTTTCGACATCAGAGGGGGAGATTGAAGCAGTTCATATACCTTCAATACATTTATGAATTTATTTACATTTACTTTTACTTGTTTTTTCCTTTAACTTAAATTTGTTTGCTTTGAATACTTTAAATATTTATTTTGAATTTAACGGTCAAATATATTACTATTTAGTCTACTACTAATACTACTATTTTTATACAACTCGGTACCTATCAAATATTTGACACTATTTTGTACAAGTATGTAATTATAAACTGTGTAAACGTTTACTGAACAGTATAAAAGGCCGACATCACGGCATAGAAGATCACTTTTGTTTGTTACGTGCCCATATTAGCACTATGGTTGATTTTTCCGGCCACTCAGGTTCTCAGGCAAGGTTCCAACCCTATCAACCATAGCCCCTTGGGACACACAGAACAGTTAAGAACATAAATTTTATTTACAAAAAAAAAACACACAATACACAAAACACACCGACGAGATTCAAAAGAGCTTGTTGTAACCGCTCTCGCACTGAGCCCACCCTGCCATGGTCTACATATCATCCGCCATATACATTTATGTCTCGTAGACCCCGATAACCACGCACACTCACTTTAGTTCCCCATTAACCTTTTCCCCCCTTCGTTGGTACAATCTAGCACATCAACATTTTTTTATACAACAAAATTCAAACATTTATTAAATATAACAGACACATTGCAAATTCGTTTTCTCTTATACCTAATTAATACTAAGACATGATATTTCTCTTAATATAGAACCCCTAACATCTAGGACTTTAAACGGAGCTAATTCTCCGGACTTACGCTCAGATTATCCCCTAGAACTGTGTTATTTTCGTTTATGTTTGACCTCCTTGTGGTCCGTAATTAAAAATAAAAAAAAAATCCTAGTTAATAGAGCTCTGTTAACCTGGCTATCTGTCACTTCACAGATTATAATATTAAACTCTCAAATAGTTCTAGCAAATTGTCTTAAGGCTGTAAGCCCTCCGCTCACGGACCAATATCTACAGATGTTATGGATTTCACAAAAAAAATTAAGTTTTATGCTTAAATCTACACAAACAAACAATTACAAGACGTCACATACACAAACTTAGCCTATTAATTATTTCGTTTTACTTAGTATTTTTGTTTTATAATCATTTGATCTTTAAGTTAACGTAAAATTTTTAAACATTTCCTCCTTATTAATTCCTTTTCTCTTTTTATTTCAGTTTCTGTTCGCGCCTATTTCCTCAGTGGGTTCCTATCACAGCCGATTGAATAGTAAGTTTTGACAACGCTTTGTTACCTTAACTCCGGTCAAATTTTAATTATGCGTTCTTTTTACATTCCACCTTACAGGGTACCTGGACCATTACCACGGGAGTCTCCGTCTTAAAAAGATCCAACACGGCCTTTCCCACTCTGTTGGCTTATTTCCTTTTTTTGGACTCTACTGGACAAAACTTTATCTCCAAAACGTTGCTGGCTTTGTATTTACACAACACCACGCACATTAAACAATATAACTATTTTTCTTAACAATTCGTCTTTATTTGTTATTTTTAGCGGTTATTGTTATTATTAAAAAAAAACTAAGTTTTGAACTATAAAAACTCAAACTTAACAGCCAACATCGGTTGACGCGAACGAAATGTAAATCAACAATAATCCCTTGTTCTTGTTTTGAAATCTCCTTTTATAGTTCTTTTGTCCCGCGTAATCGCGATTTTCCCTCTTTCATTGGCTTCATTGCTGCCATCTATATTTTGTTGTTGCAACTCATACATTTCAGTGGCGCTCTGCTCATACCACCAGAGTCGCTCAAAAGGTATTCATACTGATCACATTCCCACGAAACCGTCTGGCAACATCTGTTTCGGAGTGATGAAATCCGTAACATACCGGCAACATCATAAATTCCTTTTCTTTCCAATAGACTGACAACCACCTGCATGCCATTGCAAATTTTTGCTGACAGAGCAAAATAATTAAATTAAACAAAAAAATATACGTCCCCGAAGGTAAGTAAATTTTAAATAAATTTATTTAGTATTTTTCTTTTATCTCGCCTTATTTTTTTTTTTTCAGGGAAACATGCTCAACATGGGGCTAAGTGCCAACCCCGAGATGGCTGTCTGTGTGTGCGTGTGTGTGTGTGCGTGCACATTTAGCTGCACCGCCGAAGCTCATGAATGGGAGCACGGGTGTGTGTGTTTTGTGTCCATGCGGTGACACGCAACAAAACTTCGAGATTTACGCACTTGCAAGTAAACCTCGATGTGCGTGGAATACGATGTGGTGGCCCAACGTGGGGAATTCCCACGCCCTGTCTCACCAGCCGGGCTATATCATTGCAGCCTGTATAGCGTGTTGTGTTTACTCAAACAACTACACTGTACACCTCACATTCAACTTTGCCTAGCCTCAAAGAAAATGATGACGGATTTTTTTTTTCGATTTTTGCCGATACCGTTTCCTAGAACTTGGACGGCGTGTATGGTAAGTGCATTTAATCTAACTACACAGAAGTCAAACAACACTGACCGGTTTTTTTCTTCTTTATTTTGACCAATAGGGTTTAGACAATCTAGGAGGCAACCGATTTGTCTGACCAATCTGGAATGATGACTTGTCGGATTAGCCATATAAAAGATGGTGTTGTAGGATCCATCTGGCCAACTTTTTTTTTCAGCGATTGATTCGGATTCCGGTAAGTTTATAACAATACATAATGTTAAATTGCTACAATATTAAAGTAACACAAAAAAAAAAGGTCAAACAAAATTATACAGTCGAGTAGGGTTATAGCAAACTCCCAGGGACTAGACATTCAAGTGCGTTATATCAGGGTTAAAATAAAAAAAATTGATTCAAAGATTATTTTTATTAGTTTTTAATTTTCAAGAGTTTTATAACGTCAACCAAAATGATATCAATCAACTTTAAAATAATGCAAACAAATCTTCGGGAATGAAAACAACAGAATAACATTTCAGTATTTGTTTGAAAGAAATTACGTTACCGTTGCCGCAATAATTAACAACATTGTAAGGAGTTTATTATAACCGTAAAAAAAAAGTATGAAAACTGGAAAATGGGACAACACATGTTGTTCGTTACACGTAAAGTTCGCCATAGACGATGTTCGCTATGACAGTAAAGATTTATATAAAGGGTTGAAGCGAAATCGTTGAGATCGGAAAAGGTATTCTTTATAAATGAAAGTTCGTTATAAACGAAATCGATTGTAATTCTACTTAAGGAGTAGATACGTTGGGTCGGGCAGGAAATATGTTTATAGATGCAGAGTTTGGCCAGCAATAGTAGCCAAGTTGAACAAGGTTAACAAATTCCAAATTAGAAGAAATTTAACAAAACGTTGCTGGGTTGATAACCTTTAAGTGCTAAAAACAATTGTTGTCTTCCAGTTATGGTTGACTCTACCACATGACTGATCACATGTCCATTTAAAAAAAATCTATCCTAAAATTCGAATATGTCATCAAAGAGACCATTGATACTTTTGTTTGCATTTATCAATTTTTCCTACGTACTCGATAATTAAAAAAAATAATTTTGTTCTGGTCAAAAACATCTGCAAACTATTCTCGATTCTATAGGCCGGAATGAATTTAATAGATATGGTAATTCCTTTCAAAAAGAAAAATATTTGACCCCACCCATTTATAATTATATAATGAACACAATACTATTATGCTAAGGAATTTAATGTAAGTTATGTAAAGTGAAGCTAAAAAAAATAATAAATCATTAACTAAACTATTTAATCCTCAGCAATAAACAAATGAATATGTACGTAAAGGTTAATAGTTCCTTAAGCCCACTTAACACTGACAGACTTATCTGTAAAGAAAACATCAAAACTATTTTGAATTTTCATGTATCTGCGCAGACATGTCTGCTAATGTAGGGACTGTCTTACCACATATTTTGATTTATTTTGTTTTTGTTTGCAAGAACATTTTCGACATCAAAATAGGAAATTTGTTATTGTGATTAAAATATACAAGAAAAGTATAATAAAGCAATCTTTAAAAAAAAATTAACAACAAAAATAGTTGTATGAAATTTAAAATGAAATTTTGAAATTTAAAATTAATAATATAGTGTTCATGTTTGCTACAAGTAAAAATTTAAAGCTCGACAGATCGTCTGTAATGTAGTGGGGAGGAGAGATTTTTACCGGATTTTAGTGTGTACAGCACTTTTTCGAGGGGTTTTTTTTTTTTTTGTAACAAAAAAAAACTGCTGAGGGTAATATTGCAGCCGAAGTGAATTGTCACGAAAGAAAAAAAAATATATGGCGAAAAGCGCCTTTGTTGCAAGAACCTTGCATTCCCCGACCATAAAAGCTCTAGCCATCGCCTGGTTATCTTGCCTCTGTCTTTTGTAGACCTCTCACTTCTCACTATACTTTCATCTTGAGAAAATTTCCTTTATGATTCACGTATGTTCGTTATGTCAGTGGACGAAAGTATCTAGCGCGCTATGGCATAGTTCCGACATGCTGCTTATAGTTACGCCACTGATGATATAACGTTTCCAAGTTCCATGTGCAACTATTGAATCACGACAGCATAACAATTTTCTCAATTGAAAGTATTATAATTAGTCATACTGGCTACGTCTTCAAGTCCTTGGTGTGGCATGTGCCTAAAGGTTTACCCTGCAAATTCTCTATTTCATACATGTTATTTCCGACAGGCCGTACTATTCGACACTTTAAGAATTTTCTCGCAAATTTTGCATTAAAATTTTTCCCGAAATCACTTAAGACATAGTTTCTCCTAAATACTTCCTGTCCTGGTCGAAATTTAATGACTCTAGCCCGCTCGTTGTACCTTTTTGCACTTTTTTCATAAGCTTCGTGGATGTTTTTACGGATTTTCTCACGAATCAGTTCAAGTCTGTCTTTATTGCCAATGCTCACAATCCCATGATCAGTTAGAGATTTTAATTTTCGCGCTAATTTATAATCGGCCCCATTTGAATACATTTCAAACCCAAATAAGGCAAAATAGGGTGTCACTCCAGTAGCGGCGTGTACAGAAGATCGCAATGCACATTCTATTTCTGTTAAATACAGATCCCAGTCTCTATGGTCATTTTCAAGGTACGCCCTAATTGCAGTCAAGACTGACCGATTTACTCTTTCTGAGGCATTCGATTGTGGGGAATAGGGCGCAGTTTGAATGTGATTAATTCCATACGCGATGATCATTTCTTTAAATTTCTTGGCCATGAACTGAGCTCCATTATCGCTATGGATAGTTTCCGGTGTCCCAAATTTACGGAACACTTCTTCTACCAAAAATTTTATCACATTATCTGCGGTCGCATCCCTCATTGCCTTTAAAAAGGTGAATTTAGAAAAGTGGTCTACAACGATGAATATGTAGGCGTCCCCACTCTTGGACCTCGGATATTTTCCTAAGAAATCGATATAAAGTTTTTGGAATGGTCGTTCAGTTATCACTTCATCTCCAATTGGAGGGTGAAGTTGGTGATTAGCTGATTTTGTTTCCTTACATATTCTACATATTCCTATATACTGACGCACTTGAGAAGCCATATTTGGCCAGTAATACAATCTTCTTAATCGGTGTAGTGTTTTTGCTATTCCGCTGTGGGCAGATGTCTTGTCATCATGGGCTTTTTGAATTAACACATGACTTAAAGCTTCCGGTACCCATAATTTCCACTGTAACTCATCCCGGTCCAATTCGCCTTCCCCTCTTGTTCGCTTAAAAATCATTCCATTTCTGATCGTTATATCTGGTAATCTCTCCTGGTTGGCCTTAATATTGTCTATCAACTGTTTGTACTCGTCGCTTTCAAATTCCGCAGTCTCAAAGTCAAAGACTTGGTCCTCACTTTGAATCTCTTCAACTACTGCCAAACGTGAAAGCATATCGGCGACTATGTTCTCCTTGCCCTTTCGATGCTCTATCTGAAAATCATACATTTGTAATTGGAGAGACCAACGGGCCAATCTACCACTTAAATCCTTCAAGCTCATCAGCCATTTCAAACTAGCGTGATCTGTGATGATGGTAAATTTCATCATTTCGACGTAGGGTCGAAATCGTTTCACTGCCATAACCGCTGCCAAGCATTCCTTTTCAGTAACGCTATAGTTTTTCTGGCACTTGTTTAACTTTTGCGAGTAGAAGGCAATGGGATTTTCTTCTTCTTCACTATTTTTCTGAAATAAAACTGCCCTTATTCCCACATCTGAGGCGTCACATTGTATAAAAAATGGCTTTGAGAAATCAGGATGTTTTAACACTGGGGCTGTGGTTAATGCTTGCTTAAGGCTTTGAAACGCTTGATTTGCTGCTGGTGTTATCGCAAACTTTCTATCTTTTTTTAGAGTATCTGTAAGAGGGGCTGATACCGCAGCGAAGTTCTTAATAAAACGACGGTACCAACCTGCTGTTCCCAGAAAACTTCGCACTTCTCTCGTTGACTTAGGTACCTTTATTTTTTGTATGGCCATTACCTTTTCAGGGTCGGTCTTTAGCATGCCTCCTCCTATTATGAACCCCAGGTACTTTAATTCTTTAAAGCAAAACATACTTTTCTTCAGACCTATCGTCAAATTCGCCCGTTGTAAGCATTCGGCTACTTGCTCGAGTAATGACAGATGGGTATCAAAGTCATCAGCTATGATCAAAAGATCATCCAAATATACAAAGACATTGGACTTAAGACGAGCTGGAATCACCTTGTCCATAAGACGACACAAACGTTGAGCCGCATTGCAAAGCCCGAAAGGCATGACGCGAAACTGATAAAGCGGACGTCCAGGTACAGTGAACGCTGTGCACTTTTTTGACTCCTCATCCAGCTCTATTTGCCAAAAGGCATGTTTTAAATCGACACTACTTATATAAACCGTTTGATCTATCCTACTCAAAATACCGTCAATGTTTTGGAGGGGATATGCGTCTTTAACCGTGACCGCATTCAGCTTGCGAGCGTCCAAACAAAAACGGTTTTTACCTGGTTTTCTTACAATAGTAGTCCTGTTGCTCCAAGCGCTCTCACTTTCCTCGATCACGTTTAAAGCTAGCATATTATCTATTTCGCGATAAACGATTTCTTGCATGGCCGGGGATATCGGATAATGTTTATCCTTAATTGGGTTTGCCCCTTCGATCAACTTTATAGTATGTTTTTCTAATTGGGTCTGACCCAAACCTTTTTCTTCAAACAAAGGAAATTTTCGAACTATCTTTTGTAATTTATCCTCCTGTTCTTCCGTTAGTTCATGCATTTTTCTTTCATGACCGTCATTTTCTTTAGGAAAATGGCCCTGAATCTGTTCAATGTCCATTTCATTGACTTGCAATACATCGGGTGCTAGCCCGAAAGTTCTCCAAAAATCGACACCCAAGTACAATTCTTGTTCTAAGTCCGGACATAAATAAAAACGCACTACAGATTCCTTTTCTTTATACCGCACATTGCATTGTACTTTTCCTAAAATTCTATGAGGTCGCCCGGACGCTGTTCTGACATTAGAAAAGTATTTAGTTATTTGAATGCCTAGATCTTCTACTAACTCTCGACATCCTTTTCCTAGCACACTAACTGAAGCTCCAGAGTCCAGCAAACCGGTTATTTTGTGGCCACTGAGGTTAATCACCGCATACGGTCTAGGGTCTTGACCTCCGCTAAATTTCATAACGGCCTCTGATATTGTTCGACTCAGTCGTTTATTTTCCTTGTGTCTTTCCCTTAATTTCAAAATCTTTTGTTTCTTGTTGACATTTCCTTTTTTCGTTTGCTTTTGCATTAGTTCGACATTCTGTATATTATATGAATTCTGGGTTATTTTGGGATCAGGCGAGTTTGGACCAAATATTCTGTTTTTAATTATCTCATAATTTTGCTTTCTTATTTCTACTGGTAAATAGTGCCGAATGGCCGAATAATTATTTTTCTCGCTAGGACTGTCGTTTTTCTCTATTGTATTTGATTTATCGGTGGTGCGGTCTTTTCCACTGAACGTAGGTTTCCCGCTACAACCACGTTCTTTCTTTGGTTTCCCGACCGACAATTTGAGCATTTTGGCGTAATGGTGTTAGGCCGCCCACACCTGTAGCAAAACAGTGTCCGCTCGGAAGCCGGACACTCCATAAAGACATGACCCGGTTTTCGACAATTCCAACAAGTCACAGATATCGCCGCGACTTCTTCTCCTAACTCATTTTCGTCATATTCTTCAAAGTCATTACTATTAACACTAGCCTCACTTACTCGAAACGCTTTTTGTTGCATATGTGTAGGGGCCCTGATATCCCGCCTGCCAAAGTTTTTTTCCATCTCAATACATTCTACTCGCAGCTGTTCAACCGAAGATATTTGCATGGGGTATACTATACGAGCGATATTCTCTCTGACATTTCTTTTCAATATGCGAATCATCTCATACTCCGCTATGGGTTGCTCCAGCCTACACCTCAACAGATTCATCTCGTGAATAAAACTTTCTAGGCTTTCGCCAGGGAGCTGTCTTCGTTCTACAATATCCCTCATTATTTCAAAATTAGTTGTGGTGGATTTGTATTGTGCGAGCAAAGCAAATTTCAGAGAGGGCCAATTATGTACCATTTTACTTTTTATTTGTAGCCAATACCATTCTTGTGCTGCGTCGGATAACAGCACATGAAATTCGCTATATATTTCCTCCCAGGGTATTTTGTATTGGGCCTGAAGATGTTCCAATCTAAAAATAAAGTCTTGTACTGACAGGCCTGAAGGACTGCCGTTAAATTTTAGTCCCAACTTTTCAACTCTAGGTCCCTTAAAACTTCCAGAAGGCCATATACCGAGTTGTGGATTGGCCCTGTGCACTTCTTGCATCATATGTGGTTCATAATTTGATGAAACGTTGCTTGAGACAGGGTTTGACATTGGCCTAATCTGCTGTAGGTTTGGGGTTTCATTTCTTCCTTCTGAGGTGTTGTTGGTTGTCATAGCCGTTATAGCCCTATTCAAGTTTGCAATAGCTTCGTGCACTTGGACTAATTCCCGGGCAACGCTATCCTTAATCATCGCAGACAAACTTACTTGAGTTTCCTGGATGCTTTCATTAACCAATTCTCTCAAATTTGCTTCACCCACCTGATTAGATGGAACATTGGCCACCGGATTTAGACTGTCCGTTCCTATGTTAGTATTCGGTTGCAAATTAATTGTGTTGGACAAATCATAACCCCCATGTGCCGTAGCAGCATTCGGTTCTTGGTTTTCCATCTTTTTTTGATTATTGGGCTTCTTTGGCTTGTGCTGAACGTATGAGTACCTCGTCGTATCAAAAGCGGAAATACGCGTTCGTTTGCTTTGCCGTTGGCCTCGAGGATTCTCACTCATTAGCCGATTAATTATTTTCGAAAGGAAATCGCAACACCGAAACAAGTTTATATATAGATTTTTTTTTTCTTTTGTTGTTGATTAATTAAATGTAATTTTCACCGGAACAATAACAAAAGTACTTACATTTAATTACTACTACACTAAATTCTTACGACACAACATTTATTTAATTAATTACTAAAAACATTCACGGATAGACATACAATTCTCTTTATTTCTTTTATTTTTCGATTACAAAACATATAGTTTGAAGGGGTTCAAAAGCTAAATTTTCAGGAGTAACTACGTGAAGTGTGTGGTTGAAGAATTTTATTTCCCTCTTCATTTGCATAAATAGTGCCCCCATAGGGTTGAAAATCGGTGTATCGAACGAATGGATATTACAAAAACTGAATACTTAATACCACGAATCCTTACTACGGCATATTTTTCTAGACAACAAAAAAAAAACAAGATCTCGTAGTCAAAATGCTATATCGCACATCAATTGCAAAGTACATGTATATATATTTATTCTCACCTTATACTGTATATTTGCATTTTGTCGGACTCTAATTACTATTGACTTTAACAATTCTCACATTTAAAACGGACTAACAGGTCACAGACAATACATACATTGTTACACTCAGACTAACAAGCTATTGCACTTGACCCTTAGGTACTTGGAGAGATTTACCCTTATTTCTAAGTTTCCTAAAACTAATATTGCACTTTAATCACGAATAAAAATCATATCGCGGCTGCAATACCAGATAGGTTTTTAAAAACGCGGTATATCCCTTATTAATTATTGTTTCCCTAAAGTCTATTGCTTAGTGCGTCGATGTTATTGCACTTTTCATTGATTCCTCGGCCTTCGTTGCCGCCATATTTATTTCTTTCGGCATATAGCGCGCGTACAGCGCATTTTTCCTGGCGCTAAGAATCTGCATTTGATTGGGCGCCATTTCTGTTACGTGCCCATATTAGCACTATGGTTGATTTTTCCGGCCACTCAGGTTCTCAGGCAAGGTTCCAACCCTATCAACCATAGCCCCTTGGGACACACAGAACAGTTAAGAACATAAATTTTATTTACAAAAAAAAAACACACAATACACAAAACACACCGACGAGATTCAAATAAGCTTGTTGTAACCGCTCTCGCACTGAGCCCACCCTGCCATGGTCTACATATCATCCGCCATATACATTTATGTCTCGTAGACCCCGATAACCACGCACACTCACTTTAGTTCCCCATTAACCTTTTCCCCCCTTCGTTGGTACAATCTAGCACATCAACATTTTTTTATACAACAAAATTCAAACATTTATTAAATATAACAGACACATTGCAAATTCGTTTTCTCTTATACCTAATTAATACTAAGACATGATATTTCTCTTAATATAGAACCCCTAACATCTAGGACTTTAAACGGAGCTAATTCTCCGGACTTACGCTCAGATTATCCCCTAGAACTGTGTTATTTTCGTTTATGTTTGACCTCCTTGTGGTCCGTAATTAAAAATAAAAAAAAAATCCTAGTTAATAGAGCTCTGTTAACCTGGCTATCTGTCACTTCACAGATTATAATATTAAACTCTCAAATAGTTCTAGCAAATTGTCTTAAGGCTGTAAGCCCTCCGCTCACGGACCAATATCTACAGATGTTATGGATTTCACAAAAAAAATTAAGTTTTATGCTTAAATCTACACAAACAAACAATTACAAGACGTCACATACACAAACTTAGCCTATTAATTATTTCGTTTTACTTAGTATTTTTGTTTTATAATCATTTGATCTTTAAGTTAACGTAACATTTTTAAACATTTCCTCCTTATTAATTCCTTTTCTCTTTTTATTTCAGTTTCTGTTCGCGCCTATTTCCTCAGTGGGTTCCTATCACAGCCGATTGAATAGTAAGTTTTGACAACGCTTTGTTACCTTAACTCCGGTCAAATTTTAATTATGCGTTCTTTTTACATTCCACCTTACAGGGTACCTGGACCATTACCACGGGAGTCTCCGTCTTAAAAAGATCCAACACGGCCTTTCCCACTCTGTTGGCTTATTTCCTTTTTTTGGACTCTACTGGACAAAACTTTATCTCCAAAACGTTGCTGGCTTTGTATTTACACAACACCACGCACATTAAACAATATAACTATTTTTCTTAACAATTCGTCTTTATTTGTTATTTTTAGCGGTTATTGTTATTATTAAAAAAAAACTAAGTTTTGAACTATAAAAACTCAAACTTAACAGCCAACATCGGTTGACGCGAACGAAATGTAAATCAACAATAATCCCTTGTTCTTGTTTTGAAATCTCCTTTTATAGTTCTTTTGTCCCGCGTAATCGCGATTTTCCCTCTTTCATTGGCTTCATTGCTGCCATCTATATTTTGTTGTTGCAACTCATACATTTCAGTGGCGCTCTGCTCATACCACCAGAGTCGCTCAAAAGGTATTCATACTGATCACATTCCCACGAAACCGTCTGGCAACATCTGTTTCGGAGTGATGAAATCCGTAACATACCGGCAACATCATAAATTCCTTTTCTTTCCAATAGACTGACAACCACCTGCATGCCATTGCAAATTTTTGCTGACAGAGCAAAATAATTAAATTAAACAAAAAAATATACGTCCCCGAAGGTAAGTAAATTTTTAATAAATTTATTTAGTATTTTTCTTTTATCTCGCCTTATTTTTTTTTTTTTTCAGGGAAACATGCTCAACATGGGGCTAAGTGCCAACCCCGAGATGGCTGTCTGTGTGTGCGTGTGTGTGTGTGCGTGCACATTTAGCTGCACCGCCGAAGCTCATGAATGGGAGCACGGGTGTGTGTGTTTTGTGTCCATGCGGTGACACGCAACAAAACTTCGAGATTTACGCACTTGCAAGTAAACCTCGATGTGCGTGGAATACGATGTGGTGGCCCAACGTGGGGAATTCCCACGCCCTGTCTCACCAGCCGGGCTATATCATTGCAGCCTGTATAGCGTGTTGTGTTTACTCAAACAACTACACTGTACACCTCACATTCAACTTTGCCTAGCCTCAAAGAAAATGATGACGGATTTTTTTTTTTCGATTTTTGCCGATACCGTTTCCTAGAACTTGGACGGCGTGTATGGTAAGTGCATTTAATCTAACTACACAGAAGTCAAACAACACTGACCGGTTTTTTTCTTCTTTATTTTGACCAATAGGGTTTAGACAATCTAGGAGGCAACCGATTTGTCTGACCAATCTGGAATGATGACTTGTCGGATTAGCCATATAAAAGATGGTGTTGTAGGATCCATCTGGCCAACTTTTTTTTTCAGCGATTGATTCGGATTCCGGTAAGTTTATAACAATACATAATGTTAAATTGCTACAATATTAAAGTAACACAAAAAAAAAAGGTCAAACAAAATTATACAGTCGAGTAGGGTTATAGCAAACTCCCAGGGACTAGACATTCAAGTGCGTTATATCAGGGTTAAAATAAAAAAAATTGATTCAAAGATTATTTTTATTAGTTTTTAATTTTCAAGAGTTTTATAACGTCAACCAAAATGATATCAATCAACTTTAAAATAATGCAAACAAATCTTCGGGAATGAAAACAACAGAATAACATTTCAGTATTTGTTTGAAAGAAATTACGTTACCGTTGCCGCAATAATTAACAACATTGTAAGGAGTTTATTATAACCGTAAAAAAAAAGTATGAAAACTGGAAAATGGGACAACACATGTTGTTCGTTACACGTAAAGTTCGCCATAGACGATGTTCGCTATGACAGTAAAGATTTATATAAAGGGTTGAAGCGAAATCGTTGAGATCGGAAAAGGTATTCTTTATAAATGAAAGTTCGTTATAAACGAAATCGATTGTAATTCTACTTAAGGAGTAGATACGTTGGGTCGGGCAGGAAATATGTTTATAGATGCAGAGTTTGGCCAGCAATAGTAGCCAAGTTGAACAAGGTTAACAAATTCCAAATTAGAAGAAATTTAACAAAACGTTGCTGGGTTGATAACCTTTAAGTGCTAAAAACAATTGTTGTCTTCCAGTTATGGTTGACTCTACCACATGACTGATCACATGTCCATTTAAAAAAAATCTATCCTAAAATTCGAATATGTCATCAAAGAGACCATTGATACTTTTGTTTGCATTTATCAATTTTTCCTACGTACTCGATAATTAAAAAAAATAATTTTGTTCTGGTCAAAAACATCTGCAAACTATTCTCGATTCTATAGGCCGGAATGAATTTAATAGATATGGTAATTCCTTTCAAAAAGAAAAATATTTGACCCCACCCATTTATAATTATATAATGAACACAATACTATTATGCTAAGGAATTTAATGTAAGTTATGTAAAGTGAAGCTAAAAAAAATAATAAATCATTAACTAAACTATTTAATCCTCAGCAATAAACAAATGAATATGTACGTAAAGGTTAATAGTTCCTTAAGCCCACTTAACACTGACAGACTTATCTGTAAAGAAAACATCAAAACTATTTTGAATTTTCATGTATCTGCGCAGACATGTCTGCTAATGTAGGGACTGTCTTACCACATATTTTGATTTATTTTGTTTTTGTTTGCAAGAACATTTTCGACATCAAAATAGGAAATTTGTTATTGTGATTAAAATATACAAGAAAAGTATAATAAAGCAATCTTTAAAAAAAAATTAACAACAAAAATAGTTGTATGAAATTTAAAATGAAATTTTGAAATTTAAAATTAATAATATAGTGTTCATGTTTGCTACAAGTAAAAATTTAAAGCTCGACAGATCGTCTGTAATGTAGTGGGGAGGAGAGATTTTTACCGGATTTTAGTGTGTACAGCACTTTTTCGAGGGGTTTTTTTTTTTTTGTAACAAAAAAAAACTGCTGAGGGTAATATTGCAGCCGAAGTGAATTGTCACGAAAGAAAAAAAAATATATGGCGAAAAGCGCCTTTGTTGCAAGAACCTTGCATTCCCCGACCATAAAAGCTCTAGCCATCGCCTGGTTATCTTGCCTCTGTCTTTTGTAGACCTCTCACTTCTCACTATACTTTCATCTTGAGAAAATTTCCTTTATGATTCACGTATGTTCGTTATGTCAGTGGACGAAAGTATCTAGCGCGCTATGGCATAGTTCCGACATGCTGCTTATAGTTACGCCACTGATGATATAACGTTTCCAAGTTCCATGTGCAACTATTGAATCACGACAGCATAACAATTTTCTCAATTGAAAGTATTATAATTAGTCATACTGGCTACGTCTTCAAGTCCTTGGTGTGGCATGTGCCTAAAGGTTTACCCTGCAAATTCTCTATTTCATACATGTTATTTCCGACAGGCCGTACTATTCGACACTTTAAGAATTTTCTCGCAAATTTTGCATTAAAATTTTTCCCGAAATCACTTAAGACATAGTTTCTCCTAAATACTTCCTGTCCTGGTCGAAATTTAATGACTCTAGCCCGCTCGTTGTACCTTTTTGCACTTTTTTCATAAGCTTCGTGGATGTTTTTACGGATTTTCTCACGAATCAGTTCAAGTCTGTCTTTATTGCCAATGCTCACAATCCCATGATCAGTTAGAGATTTTAATTTTCGCGCTAATTTATAATCGGCCCCATTTGAATACATTTCAAACCCAAATAAGGCAAAATAGGGTGTCACTCCAGTAGCGGCGTGTACAGAAGATCGCAATGCACATTCTATTTCTGTTAAATACAGATCCCAGTCTCTATGGTCATTTTCAAGGTACGCCCTAATTGCAGTCAAGACTGACCGATTTACTCTTTCTGAGGCATTCGATTGTGGGGAATAGGGCGCAGTTTGAATGTGATTAATTCCATACGCGATGATCATTTCTTTAAATTTCTTGGCCATGAACTGAGCTCCATTATCGCTATGGATAGTTTCCGGTGTCCCAAATTTACGGAACACTTCTTCTACCAAAAATTTTATCACATTATCTGCGGTCGCATCCCTCATTGCCTTTAAAAAGGTGAATTTAGAAAAGTGGTCTACAACGATGAATATGTAGGCGTTCCCACTCTTGGACCTCGGATATTTTCCTAAGAAATCGATATAAAGTTTTTGGAATGGTCGTTCAGTTATCACTTCATCTCCAATTGGAGGGTGAAGTTGGTGATTAGCTGATTTTGTTTCCTTACATATTCTACATATTCCTATATACTGACGCACTTGAGAAGCCATATTTGGCCAGTAATACAATCTTCTTAATCGGTGTAGTGTTTTTGCTATTCCGCTGTGGGCAGATGTCTTGTCATCATGGGCTTTTTGAATTAACACATGACTTAAAGCTTCCGGTACCCATAATTTCCACTGTAACTCATCCCGGTCCAATTCGCCTTCCCCTCTTGTTCGCTTAAAAATCATTCCATTTCTGATCGTTATATCTGGTAATCTCTCCTGGTTGGCCTTAATATTGTCTATCAACTGTTTGTACTCGTCGCTTTCAAATTCCGCAGTCTCAAAGTCAAAGACTTGGTCCTCACTTTGAATCTCTTCAACTACTGCCAAACGTGAAAGCATATCGGCGACTATGTTCTCCTTGCCCTTTCGATGCTCTATCTGAAAATCATACATTTGTAATTGGAGAGACCAACGGGCCAATCTACCACTTAAATCCTTCAAGCTCATCAGCCATTTCAAACTAGCGTGATCTGTGATGATGGTAAATTTCATCATTTCGACGTAGGGTCGAAATCGTTTCACTGCCATAACCGCTGCCAAGCATTCCTTTTCAGTAACGCTATAGTTTTTCTGGCACTTGTTTAACTTTTGCGAGTAGAAGGCAATGGGATTTTCTTCTTCTTCACTATTTTTCTGAAATAAAACTGCCCCTATTCCCACATCTGAGGCGTCACATTGTATAAAAAATGGCTTTGAGAAATCAGGATGTTTTAACACTGGGGCTGTGGTTAATGCTTGCTTAAGGCTTTGAAACGCTTGATTTGCTGCTGGTGTTATCGCAAACTTTCTATCTTTTTTTAGAGTATCTGTAAGAGGGGCTGATACCGCAGCGAAGTTCTTAATAAAACGACGGTACCAACCTGCTGTTCCCAGAAAACTTCGCACTTCTCTCGTTGACTTAGGTACCTTTATTTTTTGTATGGCCATTACCTTTTCAGGGTCGGTCTTTAGCATGCCTCCTCCTATTATGAACCCCAGGTACTTTAATTCTTTAAAGCAAAACATACTTTTCTTCAGACCTATCGTCAAATTCGCCCGTTGTAAGCATTCGGCTACTTGCTCGAGTAATGACAGATGGGTATCAAAGTCATCAGCTATGATCAAAAGATCATCCAAATATACAAAGACATTGGACTTAAGACGAGCTGGAATCACCTTGTCCATAAGACGACACAAACGTTGAGCCGCATTGCAAAGCCCGAAAGGCATGACGCGAAACTGATAAAGCGGACGTCCAGGTACAGTGAACGCTGTGCACTTTTTTGACTCCTCATCCAGCTCTATTTGCCAAAAGGCATGTTTTAAATCGACACTACTTATATAAACCGTTTGATCTATCCTACTCAAAATACCGTCAATGTTTTGGAGGGATATGCGTCTTTAACCGTGACCGCATTCAGCTTGCGAGCGTCCAAACAAAAACGGTTTTTACCTGGTTTTCTTAAAATAGTAGTCCTGTTGCTCCAAGCGCTCTCACTTTCCTCGATCACGTTTAAAGCTAGCATATTATCTATTTCGCGATAAACGATTTCTTGCATGGCCGGGGATATCGGATAATGTTTATCCTTAATTGGGTTTGCCCCTTCGATCAACTTTATAGTATGTTTTTCTAATTGGGTCTGACCCAAACCTTTTTCTTCAAACAAAGGAAATTTTCGAACTATCTTTTGTAATTTATCCTCCTGTTCTTCCGTTAGTTCATGCATTTTTCTTTCATGACCGTCATTTTCTTTAGGAAAATGGCCCTGAATCTGTTCAATGTCCATTTCATTGACTTGCAATACATCGGGTGCTAGCCCGAAAGTTCTCCAAAAATCGACACCCAAGTACAATTCTTGTTCTAAGTCCGGACATAAATAAAAACGCACTACAGATTCCTTTTCTTTATACCGCACATTGCATTGTACTTTTCCTAAAATTCTATGAGGTCGCCCGGACGCTGTTCTGACATTAGAAAAGTATTTAGTTATTTGAATGCCTAGATCTTCTACTAACTCTCGACATCCTTTTCCTAGCGCACTAACTGAAGCTCCAGAGTCCAGCAAACCGGTTATTTTGTGGCCACTGAGGTTAATCACCGCATACGGTCTAGGGTCTTGACCTCCGCTAAATTTCATAACGGCCTCTGATATTGTTCGACTCAGTCGTTTATTTTCCTTGTGTCTTTCCCTTAATTTCAAAATCTTTTGTTTCTTGTTGACATTTCCTTTTTTCGTTTGCTTTTGCATTAGTTCGACATTCTGTATATTATATGAATTCTGGGTTATTTTGGGATCAGGCGAGTTTGGACCAAATATTCTGTTTTTAATTATCTCATAATTTTGCTTTCTTATTTCTACTGGTAAATAGTGCCGAATGGCCGAATAATTATTTTTCTCGCTAGGACTGTCGTTTTGCTCTATTGTATTTGATTTATCGGTGGTGCGGTCTTTTCCACTGAACGTAGGTTTCCCGCTACAACCACGTTCTTTCTTTGGTTTCCCGACCGACAATTTGAGCATTTTGGCGTAATGGTGTTAGGCCGCCCACACCTGTAGCAAAACAGTGTCCGCTCGGAAGCCGGACACTCCATAAAGACATGACCCGGTTTTCGACAATTCCAACAAGTCACAGATATCGCCGCGACTTCTTCTCCTAACTCATTTTCGTCATATTCTTCAAAGTCATTACTATTAACACTAGCCTCACTTACTCGAAACGCTTTTTGTTGCATATGTGTAGGGGCCCTGATATCCCGCCTGCCAAAGTTTTTTTTCCATCTCAATACATTCTACTCGCAGCTGTTCAACCGAAGATATTTGCATGGGGTATACTATACGAGCGATATTCTCTCTGACATTTCTTTTCAATATGCGAATCATCTCATACTCCGCTATGGGTTGCTCCAGCCTACACCTCAACAGATTCATCTCGTGAAAAAAACTTTCTAGGCTTTCGCCAGGGAGCTGTCTTCGTTCTACAATATCCCTCATTATTTCAAAATTAGTTGTGGTGGATTTGTATTGTGCGAGCAAAGCAAATTTCAGAGAGGGCCAATTATGTACCATTTTACTTTTTATTTGTAGCCAATACCATTCTTGTGCTGCGTCGGATAACAGCACATGAAATTCGCTATATATTTCCTCCCAGGGTATTTTGTATTGGGCCTGAAGATGTTCCAATCTAAAAATAAAGTCTTGTACTGACAGGCCTGAAGGACTGCCGTTAAATTTTAGTCCCAACTTTTCAACTCTAGGTCCCTTAAAACTTCCAGAAGGCCATATACCGAGTTGTGGATTGGCCCTGTGCACTTCTTGCATCATATGTGGTTCATAATTTGATGAAACGTTGCTTGAGACAGGGTTTGACATTGGCCTAATCTGCTGTAGGTTTGGGGTTTCATTTCTTCCTTCTGAGGTGTTGTTGGTTGTCATAGCCGTTATAGCCCTATTCAAGTTTGCAATAGCTTCGTGCACTTGGACTAATTCCCGGGCAACGCTATCCTTAATCATCGCAGACAAACTTACTTGAGTTTCCTGGATGCTTTCATTAACCAATTCTCTCAAATTTGCTTCACCCACCTGATTAGATGGAACATTGGCCACCGGATTTAGACTGTCCGTTCCTATGTTAGTATTCGGTTGCAAATTAATTGTGTTGGACAAATCATAACCCCCATGTGCCGTAGCAGCATTCGGTTCTTGGTTTTCCATCTTTTTTTGATTATTGGGCTTCTTTGGCTTGTGCTGAACGTATGAGTACCTCGTCGTATCAAAAGCGGAAATACGCGTTCGTTTGCTTTGCCGTTGGCCTCGAGGATTCTCACTCATTAGCCGATTAATTATTTTCGAAAGGAAATCGCAACACCGAAACAAGTTTATATATAGATTTTTTTTTTCTTTTGTTGTTGATTAATTAAATGTAATTTTCACCGGAACAATAACAAAAGTACTTACATTTAATTACTACTACACTAAATTCTTACGACACAACATTTATTTAATTAATTACTAAAAACATTCACGGATAGACATACAATTCTCTTTATTTCTTTTATTTTTCGATTACAAAACATATAGTTTGAAGGGGTTCAAAAGCTAAATTTTCAGGAGTAACTACGTGAAGTGTGTGGTTGAAGAATTTTATTTCCCTCTTCATTTGCATAAATAGTGCCCCCATAGGGTTGAAAATCGGTGTATCGAACGAATGGATATTACAAAAACTGAATACTTAATACCACGAATCCTTACTACGGCATATTTTTCTAGACAACAAAAAAAAAACAAGATCTCGTAGTCAAAATGCTATATCGCACATCAATTGCAAAGTACATGTATATATATTTATTCTCACCTTATACTGTATATTTGCATTTTGTCGGACTCTAATTACTATTGACTTTAACAATTCTCACATTTAAAACGGACTAACAGGTCACAGACAATACATACATTGTTACACTCAGACTAACAAGCTATTGCACTTGACCCTTAGGTACTTGGAGAGATTTACCCTTATTTCTAAGTTTCCTAAAACTAATATTGCACTTTAATCACGAATAAAAATCATATCGCGGCTGCAATACCAGATAGGTTTTTAAAAACGCGGTATATCCCTTATTAATTATTGTTTCCCTAAAGTCTATTGCTTAGTGCGTCGATGTTATTGCACTTTTCATTGATTCCTCGGCCTTCGTTGCCGCCATATTTATTTCTTTCGGCATATAGCGCGCGTACAGCGCATTTTTCCTGGCGCTAAGAATCTGCATTTGATTGGGCGCCATTTCTGTTACGTGCCCATATTAGCACTATGGTTGATTTTTCCGGCCACTCAGGTTCTCAGGCAAGGTTCCAACCCTATCAACCATAGCCCCTTGGGACACACAGAACAGTTAAGAACATAAATTTTATTTACAAAAAAAAAACACACAATACACAAAACACACCGACGAGATTCAAATAAGCTTGTTGTAACCGCTCTCGCACTGAGCCCACCCTGCCATGGTCTACATATCATCCGCCATATACATTTATGTCTCGTAGACCCCGATAACCACGCACACTCACTTTAGTTCCCCATTAACCTTTTCCCCCCTTCGTTGGTACAATCTAGCACATCAACATTTTTTTATACAACAAAATTCAAACATTTATTAAATATAACAGACACATTGCAAATTCGTTTTCTCTTATACCTAATTAATACTAAGACATGATATTTCTCTTAATATAGAACCCCTAACATCTAGGACTTTAAACGGAGCTAATTCTCCGGACTTACGCTCAGATTATCCCCTAGAACTGTGTTATTTTCGTTTATGTTTGACCTCCTTGTGGTCCGTAATTAAAAATAAAAAAAAAATCCTAGTTAATAGAGCTCTGTTAACCTGGCTATCTGTCACTTCACAGATTATAATATTAAACTCTCAAATAGTTCTAGCAAATTGTCTTAAGGCTGTAAGCCCTCCGCTCACGGACCAATATCTACAGATGTTATGGATTTCACAAAAAAAATTAAGTTTTATGCTTAAATCTACACAAACAAACAATTACAAGACGTCACATACACAAACTTAGCCTATTAATTATTTCGTTTTACTTAGTATTTTTGTTTTATAATCATTTGATCTTTAAGTTAACGTAACATTTTTAAACATTTCCTCCTTATTAATTCCTTTTCTCTTTTTATTTCAGTTTCTGTTCGCGCCTATTTCCTCAGTGGGTTCCTATCACAGCCGATTGAATAGTAAGTTTTGACAACGCTTTGTTACCTTAACTCCGGTCAAATTTTAATTATGCGTTCTTTTTACATTCCACCTTACAGGGTACCTGGACCATTACCACGGGAGTTTCCGTCTAAAAAAGATCCAACACGGCCTTTCCCACTCTGTTGGCTTATTTCCTTTTTTTGGACTCTACTGGACAAAACTTTATCTCCAAAACGTTGCTGGCCCCGAGGAAATCTGATGATTTTCGGGGTCCAGCTCTGGCTTGCTCTGGTAAACAGGATGTTCTCCTAAAAAAAAACACACAATATGCGGACACGGACAACAACAGTTAACAAATTTTTTAAACTCCACTTCAGATATTTACACTCACTTTGTATTTACACAACACCACGCACATTAAACAATATAACTATTTTTCTTAACAATTCGTCTTTATTTGTTATTTTTAGCGGTTATTGTTATTATTAAAAAAAAACTAAGTTTTGAACTATAAAAACTCAAACTTAACAGCCAACATCGGTTGACGCGAACGAAATGTAAATCAACAATAATCCCTTGTTCTTGTTTTGAAATCTCCTTTTATAGTTCTTTTGTCCCGCGTAATCGCGATTTTCCCTCTTTCATTGCTGCCATCTATATTTTGTTGTTGCAACTCATACATTTCAGTGGCGCTCTACTCATACCACCAGAGTCGCTCAAAAGGTATTCATACTGATCACATTCCCACGAAACCGTCTGGCAACATCTGTTTCGGAGTGATGAAATCCGTAACATACCGGCAACATCATAAATTCCTTTTCTTTCCAATAGACTGACAACCACCTGCATGCCATTGCAAATTTTTGCTGACAGAGCAAAATAATTAAATTAAACAAAAAAATATACGTCCCCGAAGGTAAGTAAATTTTTAATAAATTTATTTAGTATTTTTCTTTTATCTCGCCTTATTTTTTTTTTCAGGGAAACATGCTCAACATGGGGCTAAGTGCCAACCCCGAGATGGCTGTCTGTGTGTGCGTGTGTGTGTGTGCGTGCACATTTAGCTGCACCGCCGAAGCTCATGAATGGGAGCACGGGTGTGTGTGTTTTGTGTCCATGCGGTGACACGCAACATGTTTCTGACCTCGAAGTGAATGCATCTGCTGGACTTTCTATTAGATAGGCCGAGATCATTCCTAAGAATAAGAGTAATAAAGTATTCAATTTCAAACGAACAGTTGCGCGTTGTTGTATTTTTTTTATGAATAAATATAACCTTAGGAAGAAGGTTATTTCACTTTTTGGTTTAAAGTACCATGTGTCTTTGGACAAAATGTGTTTCTTTACTTTTTAAATCGACACTATAATTCTTTGTAGAACGCTCTCGTACCGTGATCACAAAATAAAAAGTTAATAACATTTTTTTCTTAACTTGTATTAAAATAGACAACATCTTGGCATAATCAATGTCATCAATATTTTCAAACAAAAACTTACTGATCAAAGTGCGGTAACTTTAATTTGACTTAAATTTTATTTATATAAAATATTCAAATCTTATCTTGGTTTCTTTTACGATTAAATGGACTGCAAAATTGCATTTATGATCTGGTCACCTCTTTGAATTGTTAATAAAATATTTACTGATGATGCAAGTGCAATTTTATCATAAATTATTTGTTACAACACAAAATAACTCCAATAACAGTATTCATTTATTATTTAGCAGCAATATTTTGATTTTTTTTATTGACATTCAAATTTAATATTGTGGCATATAAACTTTACAAAATTCCCTTTTTTCGTAAATAAAAAAAAAACATGGAATTGCCAAATATGTGTATATAAAGATAGTCATAGACAAAATTTCACGTTGGAACCACTTAAAAATTAAATTAAAAAAAAAACTGCCCATGATATATCTAATAAATAAAGAGGATTCAAAAACTTTATTATTTTTTTGACATTTTAAAATTATCATTTATAAAATATTGTGTTTGATATCGCTGAATCTCATGTTTTTAAAGATGTCGTCGAAAACATCTTCTGGTTTTGTCGCGTTCGAACCGCTCCTTTTTTGTCCTTATTCTGTTACCAATATTTCGCATGAAAAAAAAACTAAACAACAAGGATCTATACGATTATGAAAAGATGGATCTAAAATATGTTTTACTCGCATTGAATGTGTACAACGGACACGTTCAACACCGAGGAATTGCCCATACTGAGTCTGTCCCTATACTTATTTCACAAAACAATTTATATTTGATTAGCCGTTGAAAAGTGAAACCAAGTTCCTTTAAATAACCGGTTGTTGTCCTTGGTGAATAATTGTTTCGAAAAATCCACGAGATGGCGCGAAAGCACATTTGAAATTTTCTCAAAGATATCCAAGCTATTCTGCCCCTCTTTTAATCCCAATACATCATTCTGGAAAATATTAATACTGGTAAATTTTCATACGGATCTGTTAAGATTTACTCGAGATATCACGCTGAAAAGCCATCCATCCAGCCAGACCTACTAAATGAACCTTGTCCAAAAATTACATAACATTTTTATTTTCTCAAATGTCTCCGGTATTAAATGAGGAAACATATTTATGTATTCATGGTAGAAAATAAAATTTTAGACACCCGAAATGACCAACTTTGTAGGACCACCCGGTGGCCGCCTCACCCTCAACATAAACAAAAATTTTAATAAATTTTTTTTTGTGGGCTTCGCCATTTTCCTTGCACGTTCCTAAATAACCCGACTTCATAACACGGATGACTTGTGCCAAATTGCATGACTTTTGGTGAAGAAATACAAATTTGGGGCGAAAATATCATCTCGGGTTATATGGTCGGGGGGCGATACCCAGTGTGACTTGCGTCACTTTTATGGTGCCAAAATTTATAACAACATACATTAAAACTTCCCGTATCAAAAGATAATCACTTGACCTTTTTATGCCCTCATAAGACACATTCGTCCAAGGACTTTTTATGTCACGATATTGTGTTTTGCTAGTACTTTCGATCTGTATTATCAAAATATTCAGAAAGACCTTCTGAAATAGAAATTTTTTCAAAGTCCTTGCATAACATTTTGACCCACTCTGCCTTATCGGAGTATTCTTCGTCGATCGGACATATGTCACGCTATAGTGTTTTGTTAGTACTTTCGATCTGTATTGACAAAATATTCAGAAAGACCTTCTAAAATAGAATATTTTTAACTTTTTCAATATCCTTGCATAACAGTCTGTCCTACTGTGCTTATCAATTTATCATTTATTATTAATTTATTAATTTGATATTCACATACAACAAGAATAAATTCTTATAAATTAAAGAAGTTGACGACATGGATTCAATAGATTATATGTAAGATTTAGATTTTTTATAATAGTAATACTACTATTACAAATAATAAGTGTATTTGTACCGTGCGCTGTTGTGTAGTTAATATCCGTTAAACTTGACAGATTTCTCTCCTTTTTGCCAGAACGAAGGCGGCGCTGATGTGTGATGTGCGCTTCGCCGGACTATCTGTACTCTACACGCACGACAACACAATCCACATCAGCTGTTGGTTTGGTGTTAAACCATGTATCACTTATATAAACAAACGGGACCCGAGACTGACCTTACTCACCATTCACTCGTCATACTCACTTATAATGTGTCTGTTTTTCTTGGCTATGATTTTAACATGACATTTTTCATCGGCGGATGGTATACCGGACTTGTCCCTACCCAAAAAATCGCTGATTCCTTCGTGACATCCTTCTTGTACATAAGATGTCCCAAACGTATGTTTTTCTCTACGCCTCTAGATTTCTATAAGACTACCACCGTGGTTTATTTATCTGCCCATTTCCATTACGAACATAGTCTTTACTTTTATTTTGAACATTTTAAATCTTATTTATTTATTATCATTATTATATAACTGTAATTTGCATCGCTATTTTTACGATTACATGACCCATTTCTGTTAAATTTAAGTATAAGATAAATACGGGCATCGATTATGTAAACTTCAGTAAATCTTAGGTATTAAATTTCCCTGGTTTATCTATTCTAAATGTCCTACTATTTTAGTTGTATATATATATGTATTATTAGTATTCATTTATACGAGTGCATTATTCCTTGCTCATACCTATGATATCATTAATAACTACTAATAATTTTAATAACTTCTCTTTTTAAGTTTGGTGTTAATATCATTTGTTAAAAAGGTTAAGGTTTCGTTTCGACTAAGGACACTTCCCCTCCGCATGACAAATATTACTAAAACTCCCTACGAACAGGCCTGAGCGCTCATCCTTTCGCTCATCCTACCTCTGCTCAAGGTATGCAGAATACTACCAAATCAAAATCGAAATCCCAACGTCTTTTTGATTAGAAACAAATGTTGCTAACACGACCTGACTTATGTAACAGATAATTTGCAGTTAAATTAAATAAAATTGACAAAGCAAAAGTTATTTCTGATAATATACCAAAAATTATGAATCGTTAAAAATTTGTAAATATATAAGAAAAAGGGTATAATCAAGGGTATATATATATATGTATAAGCACAAGTATAATATAGAAAATAACAAAGCGGTGTAATAGGTTTCAATAAGACTACACTACGAAGATAGTGGAAGCTCGTTCAAGCATTTTCCTATTATCTTAGCACACAGAAATGCTCTCTTTTGATTTTTTTTTTCTAATCTTTTAGTTAATGTTTTATGGTCAATAATTTGGAATTAGGTCCAACCAAATTATAAATGTTCACCGCTCGCGCTAACCACTCAATTTGAACTGTCTCCAAATTAGCCCAGTAGCTTTAGGCGTATATTTCCGGCGTGTTAATATGTGGTGTTTCAACTGGTTAGAACGATCTTCCACTATCGGGCGCTCCCTGGAGTATCCGCCAGCAAAGCAAGCAAAGGAAAATAAATTGTTTACATACCAGACGAACCAAAATAATGACTTGATGACTGACGGAATGATGACTGATGGCTGTAAATGGTGACTGAAGAGTGATAATGATGACTGGAGACTTTGAATGATGACTGAATGCTGTAAATGGTGATGGATGATGATGACTGAATACTGAATGAATGAAACTAGATCTGATGTCCCGGACTGCTGATTAGATTGACGACTGGGACCGATGTATCGAGACTGAGGACTGCCTTGTGTGTAACAACTTTACTGCTGTTGAACAGGAGTACGCTTCTGCATCAAACACACAACCTTTTGACACTCTGCCAATTGAGGTTAGGGCATCAAGAGGATTAAACGCACGTGCCCGTCTTGTACATAGCGGCGCTATCCCTGACGCTGGTGTTTGGCACAGAGGGTGAACAAATCAATACCAAACCACAAACAACGCGATGATGGAAAAGCTGATATTCCGTATCACCAAACGCCGGTCACACTGGATAAGAGGTTTCTTGAATCGGCTGCACTAACTTTGGAGCAGCGGGAAATGGGAAGCGACAGGTGCATGAGTGCCTACCCACATGCCCTAATTACCTATCCTTACCTCTGCCCAAATAAACACCACCAATAGCTCGAACACTGTACTTCTTAATTGTAACTCCGTCGGCGCTTGAGAAGCAAAAGAATTATAATATATATGGCGCGAGTAATCGGTCTTCGAGAATTTTTGGCAAAGAAAACAAAAACGAATGCCCAACCATCGACATCATGACTTTTGTTAGTCTATTAAGTTGGCAACCACTACTTTTACTACTTTTCACAGGGTGATGCAAAGTACGAACTTCTCGTAAGCGGAGTTTCAGCAATCGCGCCGCCTGTCAACCGCTTCCCTAACGGCGTTACTGTTTAGTTGCAACAATACGCGCACGCAACATATTACATAAAAAGTGTGACATAAAATTTAATGAATTACAGGAAATATGTTCAACAAACTATTAACAGCACAAAAAAAAACACATTGAATCATAATTACGTCAGAATTAGTAGGTTATATAACAATATATATTTTCAATATATATTATACTAGCTGACCGGGCAGACTTCGTCCTGCCTAAAGAAGTATTGACTTAAGTGTAGTTTTTTTTGGGTGGAATTTTTGGGTAGCTTTTTTTAATGTAATGCTTTTGATGGGAAAACCAAAGGAGTAAATATATGTTAATCAGTGGGTCTTTCTACACGTGAATGCACATTAGCTATGGAATAGTGCGCGAATTCTCGATTTTTATACGGCGGAACCTCTTATTTTGTGAGGTTCAGTAAAAAAATGCTGGAGGCAAAAAATGGTGGTGGTGGGGTCAGGTTTAACCGTCCCGCATTGGGGTCAAAGTTCAGAAAAATTTGGAAAAAATGTACAACAGTCCTCCTAACTACTATGGGGTTGTCGTTAGGGGGTTGGGATGTATGGCAGACCTTCATGAATTTCTTTTGCCAACATTTTCTCCGAACATACTTAACCCCTTTCTCCACTCCTTCGGGGGGCTCCCGTACAAATTTTTAATTACCCCCTTATTACTCCGTATAATATTCCCGAAGCCCTAACTTCACTAGGGTCACCCCTAGGGGGTTAGAATGTACAACTCATCTCCAGGAAAATCTTTTCTGAACATTTTCTTCGAACATACTTACCCCCTATTTTCTCTTCTTAGGGGGGCTCCCATACAAACTGCACCAAAACCCTCCCTCAATATAAGAAAAACCGCCCTACCTATCCACGTGTTGTCCCTAGGGGATTATGATGTATTGCGGACCTTCATGATTTTTTTCCCCCAATATTTTCCCCAAACATACTTACCCCCTACTTCCCCTCCTTATACTGGCTCCCATACAAACTGCACCAAAACCCTCCCTCAATATGAGAAAAACCGCCCTACCTATCCAGGAGTTGTCCCTAGGGGATTATGATGTATGGCGGACCTTCATGATTTTTTTCCCCCAATATTTTCCCCAAACATACTTACCCCCTGCCTCCCCTCCTTATACTGGCTCCCATACAAAATGCACCAAATATTGGGATGAATCAAACCAATTTATTTTTATCGTGCGACGGATATTTCTTGCGATTGGCATCGACGACCTGAAGCAAGAATTGTTTCTCATTTTCGTTTCGACATAAAACATTGTTGTAATCCTGCATTAATTTGACACCTCTCTCTGCAGTGTCGTTAACAACATGCAAGGTGCTTACGATCTGCTTCGCTTTGTTGTAGTCTTCCCGGTTTTCCCAGGTTTTTGGATCGGTTGAAATTAACTCATTTGGTAATCCAAAGCGATCGAATAATTTAACTGTGTCTCTCGTCACGAAATGGCTCAAATCTTTTGCAATGAATTCTTTCACTTGTTTCGAATGCAATTCAATTTTTTTCACGCCTTTGGAGCCGACAACAATAGCTGAACGTGAACAAGCAGACTTAACGCCTTGATTTTCATCCTCATCCTCGCTCTCTTCCTCCTCAGTGCCTTTTCCCTCGTTTTCCTCGTCATCAGATTGAGATTCTACGTTTTCATCGTCTTCTTGGAATGAAAGAATTACATTCGCCATTTTTTGCTTGATATTATGGGAAACGTTTTTATCGAATAGTGCAAGAGCCACAGCTTCAGCACTGATGTACCAAAGGTGATTGCACAATTTATCCACCACTTTCTGTGACACATTTCCATCAATTGACTGAGCGACTGCCGCTTTTAAAAAATTGAAGTCTTGATTGGGTGCCTCGACAGCCGTGGTGCTCCCAACCAAGCTTTCACATAAAGTGTCACGATAAATATGCAAATACCGCGAAGCTTCTCTAATTCAATTTCGGTTAAATTGAAATGTTTTCGAAATAGAAACATTTTTATGCAGTATATGGCCTTGGCCATCCATCGGGCATGGCTGGTAGGTCCTGGAGCGCGGAAATGGTAACTGGGAATGTTTTCTCCAAGAAATAATAAAACGATCTGCAGGAATTCTCTGTAGTCTGCTCTGGGATGTTTCTCTTGTAGCAGAGCCAAACAAAATGATTTGACCTCAATCAGAACATTAACAGGTATTTTCATAGCGACTTTATCGTCTGTTATGCCACTGGTATATCGTTTGTCTTTCATCATTTCCCAATCACATTTAAATCGAGCAAACAAAGGCACACCTGGAGCTGACGTTTTACCGAATTTGGCATCGAACACCTCTTTCAATACCAGTTTAAATATGATGTCTTCACGGTAAGTATAAAAGATCTCGTTCCAATAACTGTTCAAGAATGAGTGACGCACCTTGGAACGAGCCAGTGTTTGTTGAAGTTGTATCGAAGGAAATGGCCTGAACGCGGTCAGATATTTCCCAATCTAACAAAAGGCCATACACCGACTCCGGCACTGAGTTAAATTATTCGATCGCTTTGGATTACCAAATGAGTTAATTTCAACCGATCCAAAAACCTGGGAAAACCGGGAAGACTACAACAAAGCGAAGCAGATCGTAAGCACCTTGCATGTTGTTAACGACACTGCAGAGAGAGGTGTCAAATTAATGCAGGATTACAACAATGTTTTATGTCGAAACGAAAATGAGAAACAATTCTTGCTTCAGGTCGTCGATGCCAATCGCAAGAAATATCCGTCGCACGATAAAAATAAATTGGTTTGATTCATCCCAATATTTGGTGCATTTTGTATGGGAGCCAGTATAAGGAGGGGAGGTAGGGGGTAAGTATGTTTGGGGAAAATATTGGGGGAAAAAAATCATGAAGGTCCGCCATACATCATAATCCCCTAGGGACAACTCCTGGATAGGTAGGGCGGTTTTTCTCATATTGAGGGAGGGTTTTGGTGCAGTTTGTATGGGAGCCAGTATAAGGAGGGGAAGTAGGGGGTAAGTATGTTTGGGGAAAATATTGGGAGAAAAAAATCATGAAGGTCCGCCATACATCATAATCCCCTAGGGACAACACCTGGATAGGTAGGGCGGTTTTTCTTATATTGAGGGAGGGTTTTGGTGCAGTTTGTATGGGAGCCCCCCTAAGGAGAGAAAATAGGGGGTAAGTATGTTCGAAGAAAATGTTCAGAAAAGATTTTCCTGGAGATCCGTCATACATTCTAACCCCCTAGGGGTGACCCTAGTGAAGTTAGGGCTTCGGCAACATTATACGGAGTAATAAGGGGGTAATTAAAAATTTGTACGGGAGCCCCCCGAAGGAGTGGAGAAAGGGGGTAAGTATGTTCGGAGAAAATGTTGGCAAAAGAAATTCATGAAGGTCTGCCATACATCCCAACCCCCTAACGACAACCCCATGGTAGTTAGGAGGACTGTTGTACATTTTTTCCAAATTTTTCTGAACTTTGACCCCAATGCGGGACGGTTAAACCTGACCCCACCATCACCATTTTTTGCCTCCAGCATTTTTTTACTGAACCTCACAAAATAAGAGGTTCCGCGATGTAAAAAAGTCGTTACTAAGAATTTCCATATAACACTATTCCATAGCTAATGCACATGCAACATAAAGCTGTTAATGAAAAAAAAACAGAATTTTTCAAATTCAAGCCGCAAACTTGAATAAACTGTTCATCAGCATTACTGATTGTCATCGCAAATTCTAACCGAACTGGCAACGTAATCAGTTGAATCAAACGGCAAATCCGTGGGTTTCATGGGAATGCATAGTAGCTATTCATTAGTTCCCTTATACTTTCTGGTTAAATTAAATTAAGAAGGATTATTTAATCCTGTATTGCTTCTTAACTACTGTAATTCGTGATTAAGGGTTTTCAGAGATTTTTTGTGTGTACACTCATTCCTTATTATGATTAGACATATTTGCAATATTTTTTATCTTGATATTGCAACGCCAAAAAGATTTGCGTAATAATGAAGGATGCTGTAGCCAACGCGATACGTTTTGTGATCAAAATCAACAATATCAAAACCCATGGGTGCATCAAGGAAATAAAATCCTACACACTTATTCGTAACCGTTAATATTACACTGTTGTATAATGTTCGTCGCTCTAATTGTAATTAAATCAGATTTGAGAAATGTTTCAATTCGTGAGTATTCGATTTTTTTTCTGTCGCAGATCTCGGTCACATACACCACTCGTCTTAAATTATTCCATACCAAATATAAAGATGAATGGTGCTACAGTCCTCCAGCTATTGCTATTGGAGAACAGAATTGGGCAGGGTCACCCATTTACCATTCACCCCTTTTTAGACTACGTATATTGATCTTTATTGAATCCACTCCAAATTTTATGACAATTTGCAAAATAGAGTCAAATATATGAGATCATGCCCAAAGATCTAGTACTTCAGATATCGCACTTTTACAAATTAGGTCCTATGGGCAGGGCCATTCCTACTAATCTTATACTTCAGATACCGCACTTTAACAAATTAGCTCCTACGGGCGGGGCCACTCCTAATAATCTTATCCCGCCAGTTTTTTACTTATTCAGATTGCATCCACACCTGATTTGAAGTTACTAATTGTAATAGTACGCCAGATATTGCAATATTGTTAATGAGGTTGAATGGGTTGGCCATACCTCGAGAACATCGGTTGAAAGCTGCAGCATCCGCTAAACTTCAAACAAACTAAATTTAAATTTTATATGTATACATGTATGTACCATTTGTCGGTGCCATTTGAAAATTTAAATATTGAAAGTATAAACATTGACATAAAATACATATGTATGTATTTAAATTTTCACAATTTACAAATTTTGTATAATTTTTGTATGGGAAAAATAGAAAATCGACTCAATAAATGGACCAAATATGTCAAATGCAATGTTTATGTAGCCTACAACAATCATCGGAAGTTTGGCTTTCTAATGAATCCGGTTTGTTGCTCATCGGTTCGGTGGTTTTCAAGGCTATAGCGGACATACGTAGAAACAAATGTTCACTTTTATATATATAGATTCACAACAACGCGAGAAGCTATCCCATACCTCATTCATGGGGTGCAAAGGGAAATTAAGTAAGTAAGTATAACAATATGCATGGGTACAAATATACAATAATTTGGCAACATTATGAAAAATATTTAAATAATAATTTTTTTAAAACCATCTGGGTTTCTGATAAGTTGAGTGGGAGCTGGGAGCGAATTCTAAAGGCGGATTGAATAGACAAAAAATTGTCCAAATCTTAGTTTACTATATAGATATAATGGTTGTATGGTATATATGGTTTTGTCCAGTTGCAAAAGTGTTCTAATTTGAATAAGGTTATCAAAATTTACTCCATATAATTTCTTAGATGACGCAGAGGTACTCTCAAACCGTTTAATTTTATAAACATATCTTATTTCAGCATTGTAAGAAACATTGAGTTTACGTTTGCAGACGCTGTCGCAGCTTGCAAATGATGCACAACCGTAAGTCAGTAAAGGCATTAAGTTTCGACCATTACACGAATGTGTAATAGTTTGAGATAGTTTGATGGTTAACAAAGGTGTTGTTGAGTTCATTTACATCGATATTAATCGCATTGTGAGCTCATTTTCCCATGCCAATCTCCCTGATGATATGCCATTTCTTCTTCGAGCCAACGGCTGATTGAAATTTATTTCCCAAATACATTATTTTGCGTGCAAAAATAGCCTTGTTAACAGCATTTCGAGCAATTTTTAAATCGGTATCTAGTTGTGGGGTTTTAAATTTTTTCCATCTTGCATGGTACTGTTCACGTACATTTATCAGGTTCTTTATGAATGAGTTAAACCAGCAGGGATTGATACCTCTGTCCTGAACTTTACGTAGCGGCGTGACTGTGTGAAATAGATTATTGACATTGTTGTGGAGGAATTGAATTTGTTCGTCAGCAGAGTACATTGTATATATGTACTAAATTCCTATTCATCCTTGCAAACTCGGTTTCGAGCACATTGTAATCTATGTTTCGGAAATCATAATATAACTTTTCTTTCATGCGTGAGCTAGTTTTAAAGTCAAAGGATTAGAATATTAGATCGTGATTTGAAAAACATGGAGCCGACAATTGATCACACAGTAAAATATTATCTTGATCCGAGACTAAGAAAACATCGAGCAGGGTACTGTTTGTCGAGGTAAAAAGTGTTGGCATTGAGGTGTTAGACCAATAGACATAAATGCGTCTGCAAGGGCTGTTACTTTGAGTAGGTTAAAATTTAGATCACCAACAACAATAATATCAAAGTATTGAGCCGCAACAATTCCCACCTAATTTAACAAGATTTCGCAGGGGTCGTATCGATTAGTGAATTGTGGGACAACACTATAATTAACGTAAACATATGTTGTAGTATAAGTTTCTGTTATTTTGTACTTATTTGTAGTATTTATGAGTTTATGTTGTGAACGTGTACTGATGTATTTATAAATTATGAAGAATATTTAAAGTTTTTTAGATTATATAGCGTCATGTGTGAGATTGTTTTCATTAACGCGCAAAAAAACTGGCTGAGATCATCCATGCTAGTGATGTGATCAGGAGGAACTGATTTCTGTACTTTAATATACACAAGGCCCCGTAACGAAAACGCTGTGTAAATGGTTTTTAAATTTTGAAAAGACGAAGTATTTTAAAATTTTCTGCAGCAAGGCTTTCATTGATATCAATGATCCGATTAGAGTTAAAACCAATGTGGTTGAGGCATAAATTAGTTTTGTTGTTTTTTTCTAAAATATGCCAAAGATCTTAAAACATAATTTATGTCATATGACGAAAAAAAATTTAACGACGAAGGGAGTATCCGGTAGTTTACTTTTAATATTTTTTGTGCAGTATATTGTTTTGTATCCTGGAGTACTTATATTTAGCGATTTGCAAATGTCCGCGAAAATAGTATTTAAGTTTAAGTTTTCATCAGCTACAAAAGGGATTCCATTGATCCGAATATCGCAAGATACCGAAGAATTTTCAATTTGTTTTAATTTAAAATCTGATGCTTTGATGTTATTTTTAAATGCTGCAATTTCCTTACGTAATCTACTTATCTTAGAACACCGTGACTCAAGAGACGTCACACGTTCGATAATATTATGAAACTCAGATTTAAGAGATTCTTTGCTCAGACATTTCGCTTAACATTTTTGTCTCAGTCTCAGATATTTTCTTGTTCACTTCTTCTATTATTCTTTGCCCACATTGTAACATTTCAGACTTTATCCCAGCCAGCATTTGGATGATTGAATTTTCAAAAGTCACATTACTTTCTAATTTTTGACTAGTTAAGGTGATTAAAATGTGAGTTTTCATAAAGTTAGTCACAAGGAATGGGACCGGCCGTAGCATAGTGGTTAGAACAAGCGACTACCATGCGGGAGATCACAGGTTCAACTCCTGGTTCCAGTCATCTTAAAAGAAAAAAAAAAATTTTCTTTCATTGTCGGCTCCCCTCGAATGTTGTCGACAGCAACTTTGCAGTATTAGTGTTGAGTAAATTGGCGTGTCTAGTAAGAGCTTCTCAAACAGTGACGTTTGCATTCGTCGATAAACAAGTAGATGTCGTTAGTTGTGAATCTAAAAATAGAAAGCGTGTTAATTCACAACAACGCGAGAAGCTATCCCATATCTCATTCATGGGGTGTAAAGGGAAATTATGTTTTTTTAAGTAAGTCACAAGGAATAGTCAAATATGACTATTTTTTATGATTAATAACTGATGATACAATACTCTTTGTGACCAATAACTGATTATCATTTTTTCATGATTTGTCAGTTAGTTTTCATTCCTCTTGATGATCAAATACTGATTATCAGTTTTCCATCATTTGTCTGAGTCATTTTTCACTACTCTTGGTGACGAAGAACTGACAATATTTTTTTTTTCTTCGTATGCTTTTCGTGTTTACTGGTTTAACGGCACAATTTTACAAAGCAATTGTTGCAGATGTCGAGGGTTGTAGTGTTATTGATATTCATTTCGTTTTGAGTGCTTATTTGTGAAGTGGTGTTTCGTTAACCTTCTGATTAGTGTGTCATCCGTCGTCTCTATATGACATACCTATTTCTATTTGTATAGAATTTCGTGATGTGAACTCCGATTTGTTTTTGTTTGTTTAGTGTTTGTGATGTGTTTAAACAATAAAAAAAGTAAAAAACAAGCCAAAAAAAGTGCATTTATTAATAATTAGTTGAATTTTGGAGATAAAAATATCCCAACGGACCTTTTTACTCTATCCCGTACTAATCACCTTTAAATATAAAAAAAACACTTTACTATAAATCAAATCGCCTTAAACTTCTTTTTAAACGATTACAGATAAAATTACTTGGAATACATTTGGGGGTCGGGTAAACTTCCATGGGCCATCGCGGAGTAATTTCAGTTTGAAAATGAAATAGGTCTTTCTCAATTATCGTAATGTTAATAATAAATACACAGTGCAATAGTGAAAAATACAAGAACTTGACAGCATAGGTTGTATTCTACTATCGAAAGATAATAAAACCCTCTACAAATTTTATGGACATTAAAAGATTCTAAAAATCAGTGAGCCCCTCGAAAAATGGTGTCATCAGTTTTCGTCCAACAACTAAGTCACATTTCGTGATAGTGCTAAACTATATTCGGCAATTATGTAGCTGGGAGTTTTGCGCACTAACTTTATTAACAATTTATGTCAAAAAGGGAGGTTATTCCTGACCCTTTTAAAAAAAATTTCTACAAGTGATATAATTAAAAAGTTAATTTGTTTAAATTATTCAATCGAAATAGATTTACTTCACACCTTATAACCAATATCTTACAACAGTGAAAATTTTATCACTTCGGAGAATTCTCGTATTCTTCCAACAACAATTTTAACAAAAGTAAGTAAAAATAAAATGAATTTCTTTAAAATTTTTAATATCTATAATGATTTTTTTTATATATAATAGTACAAAACGTCAATGATCAGCAAATCACTTGTCCAGAAAATATACTTATTGAACTGCGGGGTGAAGTGAGATCATTAAAAAATTCAATTGTGGCCAGCAATACAAAAATAGATGTATTGTCAAATAAAGTTCAGCAGTGCCAAAAGACTATTGGAAAATTGACGGAGGAAGTAATCGCAGTAAAATTGGAAAATAGAAAACACCACAACTCCACAACATTTAAGCATAATGCAAAATTTGATAAACTGTAATTCCTGTTGAAAGAGGAGTTCACCACTTTTAACACTGAATTAGAAAGACAAGGAACTGCTAGACGAGTTTGTAATTATATTTTTATAACGTTTTTTTTTCCTAAAAATTTGTTGTTTTATTGGAAAAGTTGGTGGCGATGGACAGTCGTAGTTTTTAAGAAGTGCCGTAAGAAAAGTGTTAACGGACGAATTGGCCACGTTATTCAGCTGGAAGGGGACCAATGAAAAACCAAGCGCCGAAAAGTTGTTCTTTACAACAGTAATTAAAAGAAAGGACGTAATAAATTAAATTTTAAACTTTTTATTGTATTTATTTATTTTGTTAAAGATATTTGTCATTTGAAGTACAAGGCCGAGGACAAAGACATAAATAGTATATTGCAAAAACATTTTGCCCACTCAAACTAGCGCTTTAATAAACGAAAACAGTTTTATTATAAGAATATTTATATGTTTATTTAAATTAAAAAGTAAAATGAAATTAATAAATATGAAAAAAAATAAAATTATTACACAAATATGGTTATCTAATTATTTAAAATTACAGTAGGTACAAAATGGGTCGAAATCACAGTAAGATGTGACTAAAAAACGGGTCGAAAATCATACAAAATGTGGTCACAAAATGATTTCAAATCACATGATCGTAAATTCAACAAAATATGATAATAAAATGATTTCAAATCACAGTTAGATGTGACTAAAAAACGAGTCGAAAATCATACAAAATATGATTAAAAAATGATGTCATTTTTTGGTCAAAAATAATACAAAATATGATCATAAAATGATCGCAAATTTAAGTAAAAGGCGAGTAAAAACTGAAGCAGAAATGATAGCAAAAATACATAAAAACTACATCAAAGTAGAGATAAAAAAGATTATTCAGGAATAGTCATCTGGAGGGTACCATTTTCTCCCGTAGACAGAGTAATTTTTGATTAAAAAATAAGTGCATATTTGATTGTTTTACACATCTTGAAGAGTCAAATGTGACTTTTGATCTAAATTTTTACAAAATGCTGGCTGGGATGAGCTTTGTGAGCGAAACTGTTATGATATCTGTGAGCGTAGAAGTCAACATTTCGAAACGGTTGTCATGGTGCGAAAAGGTGAATCTAACGATGTCATTTTTTGGTCAAAAATAATACAAAATATGATCATAAAATGATCGCAAATTTAAGTAAAAGGCGAGTAAAAACTGAAGCAGAAATGATAGCAAAAATACATAAAAACTACATCAAAGTAGAGATAAAAAAGATTATTCAGGAATAGTCATCTGGAGGGTACCATTTTCTCCCGTAGACAGAGTAATTTTTGATTAAAAAATAAGTGCATATTTGATTGTTTTACACATCTTGAAGAGTCAAATGTGACTTTTGATCTAAATTTTTACAAAATGCTGGCTGGGATGAGCTTTGTGAGCGAAACTGTTATGATATCTGTGAGCGTAGAAGTCAACATTTCGAAACGGTTGTCATGGTGCGAAAAGGTGAATCTAACGACACGCGAGAGTATTTAGCAACTTCAGTCTCAGCTGCGAAAGAGATTCTATTCATAATAATATTATTCTTGTTACTCTCTACGTGATGCTGTTATTGTTGTTCAATCTTGTGCTTGTGTTTATTTTTCTATTTCTCTATTACACAGAGATTGTATTTCCGCGTTCACTGAGATTTTTATTATTGTAATTGTTGATTAGTTACAAATTCGATTGGCACTTGTTACTCAAACTTTTTGTTTTCTTTTTTTATGAGAAATAAAGGAATGGTTTAATAAGTGTTTCTGTTTACTGTTAGATTGTGAGTTTTCGGTTTTTTTAATACCAAGAACAGTGGGTTGAGTTCGTATATAATGGTAATGGTAAAGAAATCAAAAATACATATCTCGTCTATCCTGGGAGTTGAACCCTTATCTTCATAAACTTCCCATCTTAGCCATTACAGTATTTAATGTTGTTCGATTTTTTTTTGCAAATAACTTGCAGTGTTTATGAAATATGGGTTTAATTCCTGCAGCTCGTGGATTTTTTCTGTTTTTTTTAACGTTTAAATAAAAAAAATATTTGCCTCCAAACCAAAAACATATTTTTAATAATCGATGGAGGAATATCAACAAAAACGGCCGTTTTAGCCGTTTAATGACGGGAGCGAAGTAATGGGAATTTTTTAAAAATTCTGCCAGTACCACATATAAATTAGTTAATCCTAGAAGGGTAATCATATTTTACACACACTAAGGGTAATCTTCGTCGAATCGACGAAGTCCTATTTCACTTGGAAATTCTTAGCAAACATCTAACGCACCAGTCCGAAACATCATATTTAATCAATTATAGACTCTAGCGAAGAAGAAAACACAAAAACTATATATTTTCAAAGCTATTAGGTTTGTTTTCGAGCATGTCTCTTTTCAGCCCATATTTTTTGGTCTCAAGTAGATACTAGTATTTAAATAGGTCTTTAGTATAAAATAAAATAGACATGACTTCTCAACTTGTGCAAAAAAATTTACAATACACTTAATTTTATCAATTAAAACAAAAATCACTTCGAAAAATTATTTCTTTGTGTAGTAGGCACAAGTTAGAATTTTTGCTTCCCACACACAGGTATAGCAAAAAATCTTTTGCATTTTTCTTTTTTCGCAAGAAAAATATTTACAAAATTAGCGTTTTTTTGTTTTTCTTTTTCGTTTCCAACATTCGACAATTTCATAAATAGTAGTTTTCAGTATTTTTTTCTTCTATTATTGATTAAAGAGGCTCAAAAAGGCCAGAATTTATTTATTCAAAAACTCGTGTCGTTGAACGCGATTCTCAATTTCAACATTCTTCTAATTTACAATTTCCTCCGAAATATCATCGCATTTGAATTGTTAGAAGTACGATAAAGGGTTAGTTCGGCAAATTGCTTCACTAGTCGGTTCTTACCTTTGATGCAATATATTTATTCCACGCCTTAAATCATTTTTTTTTTAGTGGACCAAATTTTTTTTTTGTTTCCCACGGATTGTTTTTTTTACACATTATTAGTAACTTCGAGTTTTTGTTTATTGCAAAAATATAACAATTACGCTTAACTTATGCTGTCATATGCCAGCATAGGTTGAAAAAAACATCACAAACTTACGCTATTGCAAAAGGCAACAGAATATTGAGAAAAATAAGAGAGATATTTGAAAAAAAGCAACAGTGTTCGTCGAATCGACGAAGATTACCCGTCTAGGGTTAAAAAACGAATTTTATATAAAAAAAAGTAAGACGAAAAATGTCTTTATATGGAGTGGTTTTTTTATACCCCTCCATACTGCTGTTTTGCGCACATGTGAAAAATACATATTTTAAATGATCCCCCACGCTCGCTCTGACGTCCGATCGCATAGCGGTAAATCAAGGATGAAAGATCAAAGCATGCTTTGATGAAACCAAAAAAGAAAATTCTTGACATTTATTCTTATGTTTATTTTATTGCGTGCAATATCTAACGCTGTCAACGTTACCATATGGTAACAGTCGTCACTATTGGGTTAATTTAAGTAAAAAAAAATATACTTTTTCATAAATTTTTAAAATTGTTTTTTTCGATAGGTTTTGTTCAGTTTAGTACCTACTTAATCACAAATTGTCTTCAAAAATCAAAAATTTCATAATTTTAGAAAAAAAAGGTATTTTATTTTTCAAAAGGTATTATACATTTATATTATACATTTATAAAATATATACATTTACATTTTTAATGAGTTATACACTTTTATTTCACTATTTCAAATAAAGATATAATAAACAAAACAGGATTAAGACGAAATAAATATGAATTTCAATATCAGTTATATTTGTAATTGTATAAAGCATTACAAATTTATAAATGATGGTTATTACAAATCATGTTGCCTTTCCTAACCAGTTCGCAACTATAGTTGCTGATTAGCTTTTTAGGATAGTAATACGAATACTAAAAATTTTATTTAAAAAATGGCCAAAGGTGTGTCGTATGACTCTAAACTTGGTTTTGGTTTGCAATTTCTTTGCAAAATTTGGATTAAAAATGTACGTCGGGATTTGATTGGTAATGGAAGGTTTTGCACCCAAAACAGTACGGTCGGTTCATGTGTAAACATGAATTTCACTTAGAGTTTTAGTTGCGAAGTTAATATAGCATAAAAACGACCTTATTGTTTTTGTTAACTCTCGTCGAGCAGTAATTGAACGGGCATATTTTCCTTATTTTTGAATCAAGTTCGAGGTTAAGTATTTTTTTGTATAATTTATTTATTTTTGAATATTTTGACCCTCTTTGAGGATCATCTTCAGGAATGACAAATAAATAAAAATTTAATTAAATTGAGTGTAAGTGTAAGTGTAGACTTTGGTCTTTTTCTTCTGTTCTATATAAATTTTTTCTCTAACTATATCCTCTATGTGTCATAAATTTATTTTCTTCATCATTGTTTAATAATTTCATTTTAATAATTATTGAATTGAAAAGGTTCGTCGGGATTTCATTGGTAATGGATGGTTTTGCACCCAAAATAGCACGGTTGGTCGCAATCTACACATTCTTCCGAATTTTTCTTTTATAGAGACAAATGTCTGGCATATCACCACTATTATCTATAAATACTTTTTTAATTGTGCCTCTGTATTTGTTAGGGTTCATTAATTCTGCTATATTTTTCTTTGCTAATAATGCATCTACTAATTGGCATACGAAAACTCCGCAATTAAAATTGTCGATTTGTACCGAATGTTTATGTTTTTAAATGTCCAGTCTTGCAAGCTTGTAATTTTTATAAAAATATTATATTTCTCCTCTATATCCTCAATTGTCTCCCCTACAGTATTTAACAAGAAAAATATTTTTTTTTTTGGTGCCAAGGTACACCTGTGTGAAGTGGTATGGTTCGAATATCAGTAATGTGTCGATGAGTACATATTGAGAGGTAACTTAACATTTGTGACGGATTTTGTTATAAAATAATTTTGGTCTTCTTCGCAACATGCCGTCTTCATTCGAAGTAGAAATTAATATTGATATATTATTATCAATTATTATTCCATATAACTCATTTTGTTCTCCTCAAACTTCGAAATTCTGCTCAATTTAGTTAGGGAACGTCTACAATCCCGCGTTGGATGTTGTCAATTATATTTTGGAATTTAAAACCTATGTACTTGTCTGTTGCAAAAACAGAATTTTTGACACTGCTTAAATTTAAATTATAATTGCTATTTTCGCTTTTATCTTTTTGCTAGTCCCTTTCCTCTTCTTGTTGCTCGATTTGCGGTGCTTCATCGATTTGGTCATGATTTATGTATTATAATGACTCTCTACCAGATCTAGTCTGCCGAACGAATCGTTCGCCTTTTAGGATGTCGTGCTTTACAATTCGGAAGTATGATTCCACTGGGCTATTTGAAATTCTTGTATCTGTTGAATCTACAAACACCCTGATTAAGTTTGTCCACAGTGGAGCGTACGCAGCATACTTTTTTTTTAAAACAAATCCTGAACATTTTTGCAAAATAATTATTGCATTCGATTTTTGTTTTTTTTTTTGTAATGGTATTCCTTTACTTATTTGTAATTCGTTTTTGTAGAATGGAGTTTTCGAATACAAAGCTGTCTCATTTTATTCCTCATTTACATAATTCTCGTATTCTTTAACGTTAATAATTTCTTCCAATCCATATTTATTTTTAAGAAGTTTTAAACACTTCCGTACTTCTGGAGTCAAAATCGGTTGCAGCAGAATTAGGAACATGTTTCTCATCCACGTGTAAAATTAATTAAAATTGCCAATATTGATAGCGCAGAAAAATTGCCACTTAAAAAAGTTTGCGACTGTGCAGTCCTGAAAGTGAAGGTCTATATATTTGACAGCAATTCGCATGAACTGGCAACAACTTATTTGCAAAATCATCATATTAGGCCTAATTTGGTTGGAGCTTTCCTCGTGGCACTTTTGTAGGTAGTCTTCCAAATTGTTTCCGCAAGTTTTCTCATTAAAAATGAATAGAACCGCATTTATGGGAACTATGCTCTAATCTGTGTAGATTTTTGGCGCTATTGGCCATTATATGCCATTTGAAACATACTCCCGTTCAACTATCATTAAAAAGTGCGAAACATCAGATTCATAGTGGCTACAGAGAAATCATTCTGCGATTGGAAGCAAAATTCCTTTTTTTTCGAATCTTCATGGAATTTTTTTAAAACACTACCAGTAGCGTCGAAAATTAATGTATTCCTGCTTAATTTTAACAGTTACTTCTTGTTTTGATATAAACTTTTTGATTGCTCATTAGTAAATAAGTACAAATCCGGTTTTTCCCCATTGTTTATGAAATCTTCATACTTTGCATCACCAGACATTTTACAGAAATCGATTAATGGATCTTTTTCCCTGCCAAGCATTTCGCATTTCTTTAGCTTTCAATTTTATTGATGCTGCTTTCGAAAGCAGTCGTTGATTATTTCCCACTCGCTTTAAAGGTTTTGAAAAACAACACAACATATTGTCCGTCCACTTTTAGGGCTAATCCTCTTAAATGTTTTTGGGTGCGAAATTTTATTATTTGTGGCATACAAATGAACCACATATGGGTTTTTCTGGAAATCTACGTAAAATTTATATTTCCTACACCCTTGTTTATAATATACGCCGTTAGCAAAATAACGACCTTATTATTTTTGTTAACTCTTGTCGAGCAGTAATTGAGAGGTCATACATTGTCATAAAGTTTTATTTTTTCTCTAACTATATCCTCTATATAAGTCATAAATGTATTTTCTTCATCATTGTTTAATAATTTACTTTTTATAAAAATTTCTTCCTATTAAGATATTTCAAATTTATGAAGTAATAATAAAAACTTTCATTGATTCGGTTTAATTTGTTTCGCACTTTTAATAGAAATAGGTTTATTCGGTTTCCTATCTACTTCGCGCTTTATATTTTTTCGAAGAGGACAGAATTCTTCCAATATGGTGTCATCGTTATTTGTTGCGTTAGAAAAACATTTCAACATTTTCATAAAATTGCAATGTGTTAATGAATTTCACAGCATTAGTTCTTTAATCGATATCATCATTTCCAAACACATATGTATCAATTTGTTTTATGTCTGCAGATTCAAACTTTGCATTTAAATCGAATGAATAGCTTTCATTAATTGGAAGTATGTTCAAAAATTTTTCTGAGTTATTAAATAAAACATCCAAATCACCTAAATGAAATGCCCCAGTGGTATGAACGGTCGTCTCAGGAACTGCATCAACTCGTATGTTCTTGATTGGGTTTGTTACAACTTTTTAACAAACCTGCAATTTCAAATCGGGCAAAATTTTCTTGTTTTCGCAATTTTTTGTTCCAATCACATTATCGGTCGTCTCAGGAATATTTATAATTGGAATGATCTTTATTGGACATATACCGACTTGTGGACAAACTTTTATCTCCAAAACTGATGTTATATTCTCAAAATACAATATTGTTTTAGCTTGTTAAGCGTTTTGAAATGTTTCGTCCAAAGCATCTTGAAGGCTGGTAAATTGTGCATCCTATGACGGAAAAATAGTCTATTTAACAGACCATTTCCATGTTTAAATAGTATTTTGTTGTAGAGTGTTAAGTGTATGTAATTTTTAAAAAAATTCCTTAAAAGTAAACATGAATTCCAATAGAAAAAAAAACACAAATTGTAAGGGGGTTTATCTCTATCTGTTACTGAGATTGTGTTCATCAAAAAATAGACTTAGGCATCAAATATATCGACGCCTACTGAATTAAAACTCGTTTCTTAATTTCATCAGAAAGCACATTGAAGCTGACGAATGGTATTCATATCATCAATACCCAATGCTCCGTTAGGAAGATATTCTGTTTTGAACGTTGCACAGTGGTTTAGAATCATTTTTCATAGACCTTAAAGTATGTAACTTTTGAACCGAAAGCGATATTTGAGAAATTTTTTCTTTGATAGAGAGATGATTTTTTTTCTCCAGTTATAATTTGATCAAAATCGGTTCAGTAGTTGTTGAGAAATTTGAGGTAAATGTTGAACTTTTGATTTATTTAAACATTTAGTACAAAAAATTGTCCATTTTTGTTTTTTAATGTATTTTTTTTGTTTTTGTTTAATTTTAGACAAAAATTAAAAAAAAATTATTAATACTGACAAATTTTCATATGGATCAGTTTAGGTTTACTCGGGTTTTCCTATTTAACAGCCATAATACGAATCATGACACACCAATCTTTAATGATATATTAAAAAAATTATCCGATAATTAATCGTACAAATATATTTAAAAATAACATCTTACATGAAACTCCTGAATATTGCTCGTATATTCGTTTCAGGTAGTCGGTCACTTATAGAATACGGTACACTTCCTGTTATCTCGTAGTACATTTTCATACCGCAACGTGAACGGTACGACAATGTACATTTCTTCGTTCGCTACGATAGTTGTATTTATGATTTTGTACTTAACAAGCTTTCTGATGGAACCAAGAAAAATATCGTAAACCTTTTGCAAATTTATTATATTTACTTACGTAAAGCAGTAAAGTATTTAAAAGTTAAAAAATAAAAATAAAGTTATTAAATTGTGTACTGTAAATTAAACAATACTCAACAATTTAAAGCTCTCAACTGCTGTCGTAAGATTGAATATAACTTGACGACAGCTTTAATTACAAAATGTTTTAAAAAAGTTGCAACCACCTAAAATACTTAAGAAATGTGTATCCTTAATAGAAGTTACATATTTAAACGTAAATTTTTACCATAGCTTAAAATTTTACTTTAAGCTTTTAAGGAGAAATTATGCTGACTTAATACAAATCAGTTAAGATAAATCAGTTGTATTAATCCACTCTGAAATTCTCCTTTTTTAGATTGTTTTTGCTTCAGAACCTCCTCTTACCGCATATTTCAATATTCAATGTGCTCGTGCTCTTTGTGTGAAATTATCCCCAGACAAAATAAAATTAATTATTATGACTATATCAAAGTACTCGTCATAAAAACAGTTTTGCCTCCATTTGGACAGTTGTTTTATTTATATATTTTTTATTTTCACGAAGGTTTAAAAAATATAACTTCGCAAAATATCTGTAGCAATTCTTTTTTCCATTTTATTAAGCACATGTGTACACATTAACCGACTTTCAAGAAGTAGGAACTTTACTGAAAACAAAAATCAAATCTCTTAAATATCCCTGAAGTTCACCACATAACGGTAAAATGTAATTTATTTAATTTACCGAACTTGGGTTTGTTTCTTTTCAAGGATAAGTTTAACATATAATTGTACAGTGCAATGTGGCAATTATATTCCTTCTAACAATCTTGTAGGCAATGGCTCAAAATAAATGAATTTCAGGTAGTCGGTCAATTATAGACTACGGTACACTTCCTGTTATCTCATAGTACATTTTCATACCGCAAAGTGAACGGTACGACAATGTACATTTCTTCGTTCGCTACGAAAGTTTTTATCTTTTCAACGGATTTTGATATTGTATTTATTATTTTGTACTTAACAAGCTTTTTGATGAAACCAAGAAAAAAATTAAGATATACCTACCATTAATCGTCAAAATTTAAATTTTCAAACAATATCTCGGTAAGTAGTGGAAATATCGTAAACGTTTATGTAAACGTTTTGTAAATTTATTATATAACGTAAAGCAGTAAAGTATTTTAAAGTTAAAAAATAAAAAAAAGTTATTAAATTATGTACTGTAAATTAAACAATACTCAAAAATTTAAAGATATCTAACTGCTGTCATTAGATTGTATATAACTTGACGGCAGTTTCAATTACAAAATGTTTTAAAAAAGTTGCAACCACCTGTAATAATTAAGAAATGCGAATCCTTAATAGAAGTAATATATTTAAATGTAAATTTTTACCTTAGCTTAAATTTTACTTTAATCATGTGCTCGCGCTCTTTGTGTGAAATTATCAATTACGATATCAACTCAAACCAAATAAAACACAACTTTTAAATTCAACATTTAATAGTTCATTTATTTGTTAGTGGCGAAGTTCGATTCTTCTGTCCAACTAACTTTTTTTGCCGGTTGTAAGTTTTTGCTTTTTCTAATTACAACAAAGTCGAAGCTTTTGTCCGAACAGTTCGAGAGCAAAATCGGAATGACCTGACCGATTGCATTTGCTAAAGTTATTCTTTTTTCTCTTTTCATTGATCTTATTCGGCTCTTTTGTAAGGGTCAGTCATAGCAACAACAAAATACTTATGATAATCGTATGATTTTCTACCTGCTAGCTGCTTGTTGTAATTTCAGAAAAAGCAAAAGCAGTGAATAAAACGCAATAACAATTATGGAAAGTCAATGGCGTAACAATATAACAACACAGTGGGGGAACATTGGATTATTAGAATTGTGTATTATTAAAGTAACTAAAATAGTAAATATAGGTATAATGGGTCGACTGTGACTATTATCCCCAATCGAAATAAAATTAAGTTTCTTGACTTTATCAAAGTACTCGTCATAAAACAGTTTTGTCTCCATTTGAACAGTTGTTTTATTAATCTTTCTATTTTCATGAAAAGGTAAAAAATATAACTTCGCAAAATATCTGTAGCAATTCTTCTTTTCCATTTTTTAAGCACGTCTGTACACATTAAACGACTTTCAAGAAATAGAATCTTGTATTGAAAACAAAAATCAAATCTCTTAAATATCCCTGAAGTTCATCACATAGCGGTAAAATTTAATTCGGAAGAAAATTCACCGAACTTGGGTTTGTTACTTTTCAAGGATAAGTTTAACATATAATTGTACAGTGCAATGTGGCAATTATATTCCCTCTAACAAACTTGTAGGCAATGGCTCAAAATAAATGAATTTGTTTTAATATACATATATGTACTAAACATCTGCAAGCGCATGAAATAGCAAATACCAAACACTACCGTTTTATTTCAACACATTCAGTTCCATAGAGAAAACACAACCAAACATCAAATATATCGTACACGAAAAGCATTCGCGAAAAGAGTTCACATCTAAACGCAATCTGTACAATAGGTTACAGAGCAAACAACATATCAAACTTTAAGAGAACCAAACATGAAGAGAATTAAAATGCTACGACAAGTGCCGTTGCAACTTGATTATTCTCTGTCGACACACATAACTTGGTATCGTTCCTACAGCGCCAACGAAGAATTGTTCTGTTCGGCTAATCACTTTACTCCACCAATACCCGCAAGCTGTAATCGGTTAACAGTTAGACTGAGAAGCATCAAACACATCAAAATTGTTTAGGTATATTTCAAAACTTTAAACCCTTTTCAGTGCAAGCAAATTATTTTTCGTTTCATTGACATAAAGCGTCTCGCTGCTGTAAGTTGTGGTTATATTTTGGGGAATTTATGAATTTGCTTAATTATGGAAATAAGTGTGGTAAGTGTTATTTTAATTAGAAACAGTTGCATTATCAATATACATACATACATATGTTTCTTTGATTTTGTTAATATACATACATATGTATGTAAATATGTTTGTATGTTACATGTTATAATAAATAAAACGTACTAAAGAAATTAGCGCATATGAGTCATTCCATGTCAAACGGTACGATTTTGTATAATCCCCAAAATGGTTTTGGGAATTATATATGGAAAATAAGAGGTCATAATCCTCAAAATCATTTTGGGGACAATGTCCCCTGTGTCCTAGGGATACAAACCCCAACGGGTATTATGACTTTTTTTGGAAAAAATATATTGTTATAATTTGAATATTTAAAACTGCATGTTATTGAAATAACGCAAATTCTGACAACAATTTCTGCCTCCGCAAATGTTTTTTATAACTTTTTAAATTGTTTTGATTCATAAAAATGAATATTACATTAATTTGTTAATAAAGAATTAATGTTCACACTTCTTACAAATGAAAACATAACAGCAAAAAAACAGTTATTAAAAATCGCGCGATTTTTAATAACAATTTATCGCTTGAGGCGCTTTGGTTTTTCGCTGTTGAAACTATTATTATTTTGAAAACAACAAATAATTTTTATAAAAATAGCGCGATAATCAATAGAAAATTTGCTATTAAAAATCGCGCGATTTCGCGAATTTATCGCTTACGGCGCTTTGGTTTTTCGCTGTTGAAACCATTATTATTTTAAAAACAACAAATAATTTTTATAAAAATAGCGCGATAATCAATAGAAAAATTGCTATTAAAAATCGCGCGATTTTTAATATCAATTTTTCGCCTGTATAATTTTTTCACTATATATTATATATATCAGATATTTTTTTCAAAACAATAAATAATTTTTTTAAAAATAACTAGATATTAAATAGGAAAATAAAAATTTTTCGCACCGTGATTTAAACCATAATTTGAATAACAAACTCTATTTTTGTAAAAAATGTTCCAAATTATATTCCATTCATCACTGTTAATAAATATTTTTTAAATTTTTAATACATTAAAACTCATAATTTGATAAAAACTTATTCTTAAAAAAAACTGGGTATTCGATGGTAAAAACCCGGTTTCTTTGATATTCGAAAAGTGAACTTTTCAAAATAATAACACAGTGCAACAGTGAAAAAAACACCCGGACGAGACTATATAGGTTCGATAGTACAACCTTGTGTTTTACTCAGCTCCAGTTGTATGTGTTTTTTGAAAATTTTGTTTGCTTCCAATTAAAGAAGCTAAAAATGCTAGAACACAGAATGTTAAAGGTGTGTGATTTTTAATATAATTTATAGACTCCAACATCTAGTTCCTTTGTCGTCAGCGATTTAGACCATAATGCAATTAAATCTAAAATTGCAAGCGGAGAGTACAGTGTGCAAAAAAAAAGAGGAAGAAGCAAAGTTTGGGACACCTTTAGTAACATCATAAATGATAAAGGGGAGATGATTTTGAGCCACGTTTCTTGTACAAGCTGCTGTAATGTTTTGAAATATAGCAAAAAATCAACATCAAACCTTATTAAGCATAAATGCTATTTAATGATGAACGGCAGCAACCAGTCGGCAACAATAGTAGATGTTGACACTGAAACACGACGTAAAACTTCATTATTGTGCACTCAGTGGACATTAGAGAACTGTAGGCCGTTCAAAATAGTACAAGATAGTGGGTTTACCAAACTAATAGAAGAAACTATAAAGATCGGAGCCAAATTCGGTCCACATGTAAATTTGGATTCCCTATTACCACATCCAACGACAACATCCAGAAATATAGATAAACTATATGATATTCATTTCGCCAAAATAAAAACTGAAATATCTGAAATAAAACAAGTGGGATTCGCTTTAACATCAGATTTATGGACAGATAATTATTTAAGGAAATCATTTCTAGCACTTACTATACACTACATAAATAATGGCGACATGCATTCCAAACTCTTGAGTATGGTGTCAATGGAAGGGGAAAGGCAACACGTAATAGCTCGATGAGTCTATTAACCAACTCTGACTAAAATTTGTTTTTTTTTTAGATGCAAACATATTACGCAAAGTGGTGAATTCGTTGGAACTGTTTGGTTGCGATTTGAATAATAGGTCAATCATGGTAACAGATCGAGGATCCAATATGGTTGCAGCCTTTAAACCACATAACCACTTGTTTTGTTGTGCACATTTGATGCACAATGTACTCCAAAACACTATGTTGGCAGTTCAAGAGGTTGAAAAATTATGCCGACTCTGCACAAAGTTAGTGAAGTACTTTAAAATAACTGGCTTAAATTCTACTTTCAAAACTTCATTGAAAAGTTATACTCCAACCCGTTGGAACAGCGTGTACGGTGTATTTAAGTCTATTGAAGCAAATTGGGCTGATGAACAGAATAAACGATATTCAATTAAATAATATAACTGAAATAATATCAGTTTTAGAACCTTTCCAGGAAGCCTTTAAAAAGCTTGAAGGGGAAAAATATCCTACCATACATTTAGTTTATATTTACGCGCATTATTTAAAGAAGAAATACAATAACAGTCCATCAGATTCGGATTTCACAGCGCATTTTAAAAACAAGCTACTGGAAAACATTGAAAAAATTTTGTTCAACAACTTAAAACCAATACATAAGCTAGCCATTTTTTTATTCCCACCAACAAAAAAAATGTTGCAGTTTGATAATACTGAAAAAGAAAATGTCAGATTGGAATGCAAACGTATCATGGAAACTTACGTACCTCTCCTCCCAGTTGAAACAGCACAGGGGCAGGTAGCATTAACGTCCGATGAACCAATGTTTGATTTTATAGAGCAAGTACAAAATTATAGAGCAAGTACAAATGATCGAATAAGTATAGAAATTAATACGTACGAAAGCATAACAATAAATCATACAGAAGATTTCAATGTTCTCCAGTGGTGGGAACAACACAAAAAAGAATTTCCATTGCTTTATTATACAAGTTGTAATGTGCTTTGCACTCCAGCTACAAGCGCAGCATCAGAAAAAATTTTCTCGCAAGCGCGCAATTTGATTTCGGAGAAACGTTGTAAAATTGCAAGCAATCACGAATCCGTAAACAAAATTATGTTTTTACATTCCAACATTAAAGAAACGTATCTCCGAATTGAAGATGTAGAATAATTATTTGCGTAAAATTTTGCAGGTTTTCCAAAAACTCATTTCTTTTTATTTCTTTTTATTATTTAATTATTTTCTTTGTAATTACATGCACACATATTTACTGATCTCATTATATACGTATGTACATAATATGAAAGGTGTGAAGATAACATTTGTGTTTTTCTATTTCTTTGAATTTACTTTTAATTTTATTGACTTCATACATACGTTTTTTATAATCTTATTGAATTACTATATAACAACCCAAAACATCAATAAAAATTTGCTGTTAGGCATACACATTGAAACACTTTTGGTTTTAATAAAACACATTTAAATACCAAGAAGTATCCTACATATGTTCTAGCTATGTAATTGGTATGTATGACGACAGAGAATAATTTAGTTGCAACGGCACTCGTCGTAGCATTTTAATTCTCTTCATGCTTGGTTCTCTTAAAGTTTGATATGTTGTTTGCTCTGTAACCTATTGTACAGATTGCGTTTAGATGTGAACTCTTTTCGCGAATGCTTTTCGTGTACGATATATTTGATGTTTGGTTGTGTTTTCTCTATGGAACTGAATGTGTTAAAATAAAACGGTAGTGTTTGGTATTTGATATTTCATGCGCTTGTAGATTGCGTAAGTGGAAGCATTCGTTTGTTAACGATCAAACAATGCATGCATATCGTTTATATTTGTTTATGTCTTGCAAATAGAGAAACTGACAACAATACTTCAAAAGTAATTGAAAAGAGAGTAGCTTGTTGCAGATGTTTAATATGTACAAACATACTTAACAATAATTCCGACACAAAACAATAGAGGAAAATCGATAATCTAAAAATGTAAATGTTTTGATATATGAATTTGCACCAACTAATTGTTTACTCATCGCTGTCTGGCTGGTCAGCAGGATAACTCAAGCAAACCTTAACGGATTTGTATGAACATTTATCAGTATTATGGCCGTTTTCTGAATGTATCGAAAAACTGCCTGTTACTAAATCTCGATATAAATTTATTAGACTGATAAACGGTCCGTTAAATATTTTGGATTTCTCAATATGCCAACAAAAACATTTTGTTTCAGTTGGCAATACCTCTCAAAATAGCTGTGGAAGTTGGTAGCACTGTCTTCAAGTGACAACTTATTGACATAAATCAGTTGTTTTTCAAACGTGAAAAAAATAACAAACAAAAATAAAAAACGAAATAATTACTTAAACAATGACGGATAAAAAGCAACGTGGGAAAATTTCACCACTGAAGAGGAGCTACTGCTAGTCGATTTAGTTATAAATCAAAAACATATATTGGAAAACAAAAAATCGGACGCAGTCAATTGGAAGTTAAAAAATTAAGCGTGGATGAAGCTGGAAGAATCCTTTAAGAGCCAGAGTGGAATACATCGTCCCTGGAAAACATTAAGAGACAAGTACGATAATATGAAAAGAAAGTCTAAAATGGAACTAGCCACTGAAAAGCGTAAGACATACCGTACTGGTGGCGGTACACCTTTCAATGCATCAGTATCTGCGGTTTCAGAAAAAATATTATCTCTGGTTGGAGACAGTGCAACTGGATTGTATAATCCATTCGATAATGATGGTAAGAAATGTCTGTTTAGTTAAAATTAACTGTGTGGTACATTACTGTAATTTTTGAGCATAGCGTATATTAATAATCATGATGACATAATGCAAGAGGAATTTTTGGACAACATGGATGCTGCAAACAACAATTCCATCTTGGTAGAGGATTTTTCTGATGAACTCGAAATAAGCGTGATGTCCGAATGCAAGGAAATTCCCCAAATGGAAAGCAAACCTACTATCACACCATCTTCAAGCAGAGTAAAATATAATTCCTCTACAGTGAAACAAAAAGTCTCCAAAGAATTATTTATTTCTAATAAGAATAAAAAAATATCAATGGAAGAAGAAAAAGTAAAATTCCTTAAATTACAACAGGCTTTTTATGAAGGTGAAAATAGTAGAGCATCTGAAAAACATAAATTGGAGATAGAGTCAATGAAACTAAAAAATGAAATATTAGCTATTGAACTAAAAAAAAAATGGATTTATATATGTGAAATATTTGTTCATATATTTACAGCTTATATATAATTACTTTAAATAAATGTAGTGTTCTCCGATCTCACCAGAAACTGAATTTCAAAATTATATTATTTTTTGTTTATTTTAGATTTATCTACGTTCACTAAAGTTGCCTTAATATTATTAATTATATTAAAATGTTACAAGACCTCGCAATTTAAGACTGAATTAAAAAATATTAATAATAATAAATACAATTAAATTAAAAATATTGTTTCATTCGTCACGTCATCGTTTTGAAAAGGTAGTAAACTGAGCGAAAATTTAGGAGTATTACACGATCTACCAAAAAGTTGAATTAAAGACTGAAATTGAAAAAAATAATAATCTAGAGTTTAAATATACAAATTTATGAATGAACTTATGTACCTTGCAAAATAAATATTGTTTAATATTGTCCGGGCGTTAGATGATGTTTCTGCAACGATGGTGTCATTATCAAAATTGGTTGTGAGTGCATTGGTATGCATTTCAGGAGGCACAGGTTCTTTTTGAGTTATGCATAAATTGTGTAGAACTCTAAACTATCACAATCATTGCAGTTGATAATTTTAGCCGCATTCCCAAAGATAATACGGGGAAGCGCCGCTTCCAAACTCCAAAACACCTCTCTACAACATTTCGCGTTCGAATCTGCGACTCATTATACAATTTTTGTGGATGTGTTATCGGATTAAGCAGAGGTGTCAACATATAACTGGATGCCTTGTAGCCACCATCCCCTAGAATGTAAAGTTGGCCGAATTCCCCACTATCTAGGCGGTATTTTAATCTGCTATTATTAAAAATCATGCTATCATGGCTTGAGCCAGGCCATCTTGCGACCAAATCTTGAAATATTAAGTTAGCATCACATACAGCTTGGACATTAAAGGAAAAATATCCTTTGCGGTTCCGGAATATTTCCCCACAGTCTCCTCCGGGTGATTGAATTCGTACATGTGTACAATCGATCGTACCCACCACCTTTGGAAATTTTGAAATTCGATAAAATGCTTAAACAGTAGCTGTATGCGGCTGATGAAACTTAATAAAATCTCCAGCGACTGCTGCAATTGCTCCAGAGACGTCTCTTACAGCTCGGCAAGCAGATGGTACGCTGACCCCACAAAAATCTCCGGCCGTTATAAGAAAATTTCCACTGGCATAATATCGTAGTTTAATTTCGGGCGTTAGAGCATGATTTCTGTCCGTTATTGAGGAAATTTTGTCGGTTATCATATCAAGAACAATTTTAAATGTTGATTTGGACAGCCGGAATCTTTTGAAAAAATCATTATCCTTCATGTCTTCCAGATAATTAGGTCTTGCTTGATAAACTCTTTCAGCATTCACTTGGTACTCATGTTCTTCGAGTTCATCCTCCATCAAATTAATATTAATTACTCTATTAAACATTTTGTCTAAAATCTATTTAATTTTTTCACAAAAACAAATACAAAAATTATTGACAGCAGTCAGCTGATTGAATTTATCTCTACGGCAAAAAAATAACCGCCAGATGAGGGCGGGTTAGCTTTGCGACAGAATAAATGCAAATGATATATTGAGAAAACCAAATTTCAATAATCTACAGTATTTCGTTGGGAAAAAAGACAATCGCCTAATGAGAAAACGGCCCTTAATATTTTTCAAAACGAACTAATGGGATTGTAAATTCTGGTACCTCCCATACAAAATTACCTGTTTTTGGATAATATATATTTCTTTCATAACTTCCAAACGGACGATCGTAGGATATTTGAATTTGGTCAGTCTATTTATCTTGCAAAAGTAGACAAAAGCTAAAAAACACCGAAACCTTTGCCATACCCCTTCTGGTAACTCCCATACAAATGACCTAATTGACCCTCATAGTTTTTTACATACATATCTTTTTTGTAAGAATTCACTCAAATCTTGAGAATGGGACTCAGGAATGAATATGGACTGTATCGGTTCACGCCTTCTGGTACCTCTCATACAAAATTACCTATTTTTGGAAAATTAATATTTCTCCCATAACTTCCAAACGGACTCTTGGTCGATTAATTTATATTCACCCTTAACCTGAACTTTATTTCCCTCGTAATTTTTTCCCTTTTCCCTAAATTGCAATCGTGAATAATTTTTCCCATGAAATGTTTTCCCTTTTTCTATTCATTCACTGTAAAATGATAACCAAAAAAAAAACGTTGGGAGTTAAACAAAATTCCCCTAATCGTGAACAGCTTTTTCACTCGAAATTAATTCGCTTTTCCCTTGAATTTGTTCACTTCAGTTTTGCTGGCGAAATACATGTAAGTATTTATTTGTTTTAATGAGAATATTAAAATTTAACCAAATTATTATAGGTCTCGAAGAGTAAACAAAACGCAACACAAAATATTACTTAACAAAATGGATAGTAACAGAACAATTACTTGCGGCTTCATTAAAATTTCAAAAGAGGTTGTAGCAGATTTTTGGAAATCACTCACAGAAGAGTTGAATTGTGCTGGCCCTCCAATCAAAAATGTTTCTGAGAGGATAAAGGTAAAAACTATTTTCATTATTTGTCCAATAACTTGTTCGTATTGATATTTATTTCTGTATACACAATTTGCCCAACAGGTTTGGATAGATCAAAAGCACCGCCAACTTAAAAAGCCAACGAGCGACGGGAGGAGGACCGAATCAAACTTAATACCTGTCACCAGACGAGCAGTGTGTGTATGACCTTGTAGGTACGAAGGAGTCATTAGAAGGTTTGCAAAACTGCTTTACATTTGGTTTGCCGAAGCCTGCCAATGAAGGAACTGCAAAATTGGGAGTGAGTGAAGCGGAAACATGAGGAAGGGGTTAGACGCATCTCGCAAACGTCTGCGACTAATTCTATGCTGATTCTGCATCAAAATAAGGGCGCCGATTCTAAACATTTTTGTTTTTGGTCCGTACACAATCAAAATTTCATTTGAAAAATAAAAATCTTCTTCTAAATTACATTCACTACGCATTGATAGCTGACTTTAATTTGAACAGCTGTTTAAAGAAGGGAACAAAAACTTCACGGGAATATCACGATAGCAAATTCCACTTCGAGGGAAATGAAAATTTCATGGGAACAGAAATTCCCCAACTTATTCACGATAAGGGTGATTGTTATAGTAGGCAAAACCCTAGAAAACCTAACTATTTGACACACAACTTCTGGTACCCCCCCCATACAAATGACCGAACTCACCGCCATAGTTTTACATACATACCATTTTTTAAGTACACTGAATTCAGTCAAATTATGCGTAAGTTGTACGGTTATGAAAATATGAATCAGGAATGAATATGGACTATATCGGATAACCCCTTCTGGTACATCCCATGCAAAATGATCTCTTTTTGGAAAATTAATATTTCTCCCTTAACTTCAAAACCGAGACCTGCCGATTAATTAAATTTGGTCAATTAATTTATATTGTAATAGAAGGCAAAACCTCAGCAAACCTAACTATTTGACATAACCCTTCTTGTACCCCCAATAAAAATAACCGAAATTTTCCCTTTTACATACATATCGCACCTGGTTATCAAAAGTTTACGATTTTTCAGTAAAGGCAAAAAACTAGTTCCGCTAATATAATGGAATTATTGTTATAAACAAATATAACGTTGTAAAGGAAACTCAATAATATTTCAATAAAATAACAAAATTTATTTCTCTTCTTCCTTTTTCCGAAATTTTCACGGATTTTTTTAGTTAATACAGTTATCATGAAATTTTTTGATCTACATGTCAGTATTATTTCAAATTATGCTTCTTTAACTGAAATTTGTATATAATATTAAAAAAATGAATACAAAATTACAAAACAAAGCGATCTCATTCTAGGATTTAGATAAATTAAACAAAATGCACGAAGTTCAGCACTTGCGTTACAAAAATTAGGCCTAATTAATATTGAGTATTTAATATTTCAATTATCTATAAATACCTAATTATAGAATGATTCATAAAAATTTTTAGGCATTATGTACTTTTTTACCAATTCATTAAGGTCCTTCTTCTTAATTTCCGATAAAGGCAATTCATCCAAATAAGCAGAGCAAAGCCTGAAATAATTTCAATAATAGGAATTAAACATTTTTTAATTAAAGTTACAAAATTTATATAAATATACATACAAAAGTATACTAATATTATTAAAACGTTAACTCTGAATTGAGATAATCGGGCTTGCTCTGGACTGCCATATGAAGAATTTTAAAATTAAAATTTTCTAAATAAACCAGACCATATCCGATTAATTTATATTTAAAGAAACTTACTGAAGATTATTCCAATCGGTGACAGACTTTTGATTTTTCTTTTTTACTCACACTTTACTAAAGTTTTCATCTTTGTATGAAGTTTTATAAAAGAATGAATCGATGTTCTCCTTTTGTACTCGCAAAATTTTAACGTCATGCCATTTAACTTTTTCGTCATTGGAATTTACGGTAAAATTTTGACCCCATTCTTCTTGGAGGAATTTCAGATCATAGAACATTTCATGCGATCATTCAGTAACTATATACGGTAATCCAGTCTTTTTAGCGGTTGCTATTAAGGTTGTGTATTCCTCTGGGATATAAATTGGTTTGCTACTCAGATATCTTTTAACTTGCTTTTCGATCGTTTTGCGAGTGTCCATGTATCAAATATTTATGGGTAATGCTGCGTATATTAAACTTTTGAACGGCATAAAAATACATTGAGAGTATGTACTTATTTTGTTGTTGTCTACAACAGTTATTGGAATAAAAAATTAAGTCATCTGGGTTTCCTGCATTTTGGATGAGATTTTGAATGTATAAAAGAACACAACTTCCAATTTCATTTGCACCTCGCTTTACTGCCACTTCAGTCCAAAAATAATAATTAACATTACTTGCTTTTAGGTCGCTTATTGTAAAGTTGTAACAGTTTATTTTACTTCTATAGTAAAAACTGAATGAAAATCCTTTTGGCAGCGGAAGCATTGCTTGTAGGCCACAAACAGCAACGTTGCCTGTTATGTTATAAATATCTTTTTCTTTCCTACACAACTTTTTCTCTTCCGGATTTAAGTCATATTCCTCTTTTAAACTATCTTTATCGGCGGCATTTGAATTTAAGAAACATTCGCAGAGGTCGCATTGATCTTTCTTTGGCTTAAACAAAAATATTGAATTCTTCCTTGAATATTCTATAGAACATCATTTTGCCTCCGACGGATTCGTTCATTGTTTCACGCCCTTCTTTGTAATCTCTGTATAAATCTGATATACTTTTTTCCACTTTCAATATATTCAATGGTTGTCTGGGCTCTTAAATAATGAGACTCAACCCTTGGTATATTATTTATAAATCCCCGTATACTGTTCTTAACTTCTGGATTTAAAGTAATATGCTTATTGTGCCTGCCACGGTGGTCGATATCCAAAAACCCGTCATTACCATTTTTTAATAGTTGTTCTTATTACAGTGTCATTTATATCAAGAGTAGCTTTGAAAAAAGTTTTACATACCCTAATTTTTTTGGAATTTACTTTTAAATAAAAGGCGTTGTTCTATACTTCGGCTTTATTGGTGTTGTGTGACTGGCAGTAAATTCTCGTTGTCTTTGTAAATCTGCAGTCGACCAGTATTTATGAAAAATGTCTTTCCTGGAAGATTCCATTATTTGTTTATTGCATTGAAGACGACACTTTTCTCCACATGGAGGCTGTAGACATGTTTGATTCATTTTTTTCTTAGATTTAGATTGCGATTTAGAGTCCAGAATTTTTAAACAATTTCTGCCGTTTTTGATTTTCATTTCGTGATTTGTAGTTGAAATGCTTCCTCTTTGAACTGCAGTACTTTTATCGCTGTCATCATTCATATCCGTAGTGCTGTTTTCTGTTACAAAACCCAATATGCGTAGTGTTGTTCCGTAGTGCTCTATATTTGGACACGTCGGCTCAAATGTGCCAACTGGGCTCAATTCATTTTCGTTCGTTTGATAGTCTTTTGGCTCATTTATGCAAATTACTAGTAACATCAGCAAAAAACTCTAATTTCATTTTCACTCAACTCTTTCAGTGACAACAGCGCCGCTAGATTTCGTTCTTCGCATTTTAATCCACAATTTTCTTTGACAGTATTGCCAGACTCATAAAAATCAAATACCGATATTGCCAGTCCAAAGATATGAATCTTTATTTACGAATTATTTCAAGTTGTTAGTGTTCCACCGAGTTAACATATGCAGGCTCTCGCAATTTTTATTCCATCAAAGAAAAATAAAAATTGTAATGTGCATGGACGTGTATGTGGGAAGAGAAAAGTTACCCATACCAAAAAGAATTCCCAAATGTGCCAGGTCGGAGGCGTCGCTGGTGTGCTCGCGTATGCCGGGCTATGTCTCGCCGGACGGGGAGGTCCCTGCCAACGCGCTGACAAGTCTCCTACACTTACAAAACTCACACCAGCTGCTGGTCTGGTGGTTGACCAAGTGTTATTTTGTGGAATGGAGCCCGAAGTCCAACAATGCAAAAAAAAAAACATTTCATTCAAAGGGGGTGTGTGTGTACGCACAAACTATCTTCACGAAGTATATACCTTTCATGTGAGGGGCTAGGGCCGGCCGATGGTATGCCGCCCGCTCTCTACCCTCCCTCCATGGCGTCCATGGGCTTTATTATATGGACGTCCCAAAAGTCTACCCTCTCCTACTGCTTACCTGAACCTTTAAATACCTACTCCATTAAGCAAACCCGAGTTTTGAATTCAAATTTCACAAAGCTTGAATATATTTCATACATATTAACGCCTTAGATTAACAATTGTTTTTGATTTTGTTTGTAACTCACATTTTCTAAATCGTAATACAATTTAAATAAGATTTTTAAATTCGCCGCCTAAAATTCTTCAGATTTGCCCCAAAACGGGCTTTAAATAAATAAAACAAAATAAAGAAACTTTGGGTCCCTTTCCTATAGCCCTAACCTTGAGATCAAAGTTGCTATGAGAAAGCCTCTTCTTTAGAGACGACCAAAATTGATTTAAAAAAAAATGTTAGGCACACCAATTTACTTACAATTCGGTAATAGAAAATTTATTATATATATATATATACGCATTTATAAACAAAAAAAAAAACTGTCCTATTGTCCGTCCGTTGTTACGTCGGTCATTTTGGCCGTTCGTCGTTGGCCTCTCTACCGATGTCAAAAAAAAATATTTCATACAATTTACACTATAAATTGGTTCATGACCAATTAATCAAAAAAAAAAATCAAATATTAAGAATAAAGCCAATAAATAAAAAAAAATTATTGAAATTGAGGTTATATGGCGCCTTCGTTCAATAGATTACAAAAGGTAGGGTTATATGGCGGATGAAAATATACAAAGAAAATTACATGGCCCAAAACGCCAGCAACCGCATATTATGCCGTTACTTTTGTACGGGTAGTTTAAATTAATCAATCTATTTGCACTCTACATCCGACCCTCGTAGACCGAAGTAGTATTAGATGGCGGCCATGATGTCCAAAATCATAAACCTGGTGACTGACAATTTGTTCAATATGGTCTGACTTTGGCGAGCTTATCGCTTTACGCTAAACGATTTGGGTTATGTGTCGGACCAGCATCAAACAAAAAAAATAAAAAAAAAAAAACTTAATTTCCCTTTGCACCCCATGAATGAGGTATGGGATAGCTTATCGCGTTGTTGTGAATTAACACGCTTTCTATTTTTAGATTCACAACTAACGGCACCTACTTATTTATCGACGAATGCGAACGTCACTGTTTTGAGAAGCTCTTACTAGACACGACGATTGAATCGACGCTTAATACTGCGAAGTTGCTGTCAAACAACATTCGAGGGGAGCCGACAATGAAAGAAAATTTTATTTATTTTTTTCTTTTAAGATGACTGGAGCCAGGTTTGAACCTGCGATCTCCCGCATGGTAGTCGCGTGTTCTAACCACTATGCCACGGCCGGTCCCCAAAAAAAATAACTTTTGTTAAATGGCGGCTAATCGTCTTAATTCATTGTGTGGTGTGGGTGCCATATGTTGTCGAAGACCAGGATCATTTTTAGGTTAGGTGACGTTCATTCTATCTCGTGCCAAATCATGTGGCGTTGGGCAAGTTAAAGTCGGCTTACACCGGAGCCTTCGACCAGATGGGGGTGATGTGAACGTGTGGGTGTCCCATACACCCTAAGTGTTTAGTAAAAAGTATTCACACCATGGCCGAGTTTAAGATAACTTATGACTTAATTGCTTAAGAGGCCGTTTGATGCCAAATTTGGTTTAGACATTTTCAAATACTTTCGGAAGATGGTGGCTTAGCTGAAGTGGGAAAACGCTTTGTCATGAAACCTGTGAACATTTTTGAAGGTACGTCCATTCACTAAACACCACTTTGGAGAATCCCGACTATGTTAGTCCAGCCAAGCAACGGCAGATGTTAAAGAATGCGACCAAGGACCGTTATGTCAATCGAATTGAATGAAATGTACATTATGAGGCTACATTGACCACAAAGGCCTATGAAGGAATACAGTATGACGAAATATTTGAAGACAACGATGCCATAGAGACGGCCAAACTATTGGCTGAAAGTACAAAAAAGAAAGCGTGGGTGAAACAAGAAAAGTTGAAGAAGAAAACGTCAAAAGATAATCTGACCAGGAAACAATTGGAAGCTGTCAAACAAGTAATTAAAATAAAATAATAAGATACTAAAATATTTGGAAGAATTATAACTAAATTATTATAATTCGCACATTTTAATTTAAAAAAAATTTGCATTGTCATTACGGTAAAAAATTTATTTTAATATTTTTAATTGTTTGTTTAATTTTAGAAAAACCATATCAGGCCCAGAGAACAAACTTAAAACCCTTACGTAAAAAGCTCAATATTGAAAGCCATTGAAGTCAGTTTTTCCTATTTGTTTTAGAAAAAGCAAATCATTGCGAATTGAGTCGGACTTTACGGACTTTTAAAACATAATTTGGAATATTTTTGATTTGTTTTACATTTTGCTGAATTACAAAAGCTTTTGAAACGTAATTTTTGTACAATTATTTAAAAAAATTGTTTTATTTACAAGAACTATTGAATATGATAACACGCATTTTTTTCTGTATGCGAGTGATTTTGCAGTAAACTTTTTGTTTTTTTTTTCTCTTCACTTTTTTAGAGGTCTTATTTTTACTTTTTTATTTTGAATTATTTTCATGTTATGTTGTTGCTACCTTACCTTTACCTTTTTATTTACCTTTCTGGCTGGGGAGCCATTAAATTTTGCTCATTTTAGTATTAATATTGTATTACAATATATACAATATATATAAATATATATACATGCAATATTTATGGTTGCTGCTGGTCCGCTGGGGGCGCGATGGTGGCGTCAGGGGCCGTCATAGTGTTTGCTGTGGCCGCCATTGCTTTTGCTGGGGCCGCAACAGGTTGAGACGCCACGTTTGTTTGAGGCGGTGGGTCCAGATACCCATATTGGTAGTTAACATGGGGGTGTACCCGTACTGTAGGTACATTTGTAGTGGATGTGGCGGCGGCGCAAATTGCTGGCCTTCAGCCTTTCCCTGTCTTCTTGGTTTTGGGGGCTTCTCCGGAAATCTCCTTATGACCTGCAATGACACACAACAATCTGAACAACTTGTAAAGTTGGAATTCTGAAATAAAAAATAAAAGATTAAAGAATGAAAAAATTAAATTAAAAAAAAACTTACCATCTTTCTGTGTAGCTTCTCGAACATTGAATAATTTCTTTGAAACGCTTTACAATAACCGTAAAAAAGTATTGCCAAATTTTAAAGTTAGCGTTACCAAACTCTTCAACTGGCTTTTTATACTACGTCTAATCTAATCTAATTCTTGAAGTGTTTATCGGAAAACACTTGCTGTTTAACTTAAAACATCTCAACCCGTTTCCACTATGGTTGAAGTTATTCGTACATATGTAAAAAAATAATAATTGCAAGTCAAAAATATTGATATTACCTCCAAATTAGATAATATTAGAACAGTAACCACACACATGGAGTTCATTACACTGCGAGACAAATGGTAGGGGTCAGTGATCGGGAAGGGTTCAAACTACCGAGGAAAGTTGTACAGGTAAAAAAAAGTTATACGTGTCCCGGCGATTCGCTGGGTCACGTCTAGGAATCGAGATATATCGATTTGAAGTTAGAAACTGACATAACTCGAGAACCACTTGTCCGATTTTGCTCAAACAAATTTAAATATAAAATATAAATTACAATTCCTTTAATCTGTTCATTAAACGTTTTTCTATATAATCAACAGTTTTGCCGGTAAAAATAAATGTATGAAAAAAAAAATATTTTTTGCCTCAAATATTAAATTTTTTTAAATTCATAAAAAAAATGCAAGTCGCATTACTATCACGCAAAGTCACATAACCTTTAAACAAAATGAGACATGAAAATCGATGTATGCGTTTCGCTTTTATTCAAAATTAAGAGAGAAAAAGACCACCAAAGGTGACAATTTCTCCTATATGATAGTTACTTACTTCAAATCGATATATAATATCTCGATTCCTAGACGTGACCCAGCGAAACGCCGGCCACGTATAACTTGTTTTGGACCGATATAACATTTCCCGTTGGTTTCATCACATCCCGATTTTGACTGTCGCATAGTGTTATTATTACAACGGCGGAGAATACCACCAGCGCGAACTTAAATATAAATATGTAATGTTTTGACACGCTGTAAAATTTCAACATACTTCTTCTTCTTCTTTACTGGCAGCAACAACAGAAATTCATCCATCAGTAGCCGCACGTAGAAAACCATTCCAAGCGCTTCGGTCTTTTGCGCTCCGTAGATAGTTCGTCATACCAAGCTTACTTAACATTTCCGTCACCTGGTCCATCCATCGGAGTTTTGGTCGCCCCCTCCTGCGCCGCCCATCGAGTTTATTGCCGAAGACTTTTCGAGCCGGAGCGTTTTTGTCCATTCGTACAACGTGTCCAAGCCAGCGCATTCGGTCTATTTGAACGCGTTTGACCACGTCGATGTCGTTGTACAGCTCATACAGCTCATGATTCATTCGACGACGGTACTCGCCGCTCCCGATGATGGGTCCAAATATTTTTCTCTCGAAGACTCCCAGAATAGATTGATCCGCTTGTGTCATTACCCACGATTCTGCGCTGTAGAGCAAGACAGGTAGGATCAGAGTCTGGTAAAGCTGGATCTTTGTTCTTCGAGAGAGCGCTTTGTCGTTAAATCGCTTGCTTAGCGCATAGTAGCAGCGGTTTGCGATCAATACTCGTCTTTTGATTTCGAGGCTGACATTATTATTTTTGTTTATGGCCGAGCCAAGGTAGACAAAATCATCTACCACTTCAAAAATATAGTTGTCAACGTTCACGCAGCGTCCCAGACGAGTGGACTCTTTGTTCGTTGAAACAACTTGGTTTTGTCCTCGTTTATCACCAGACCCATTTCAGCCGACTGCTTATCAATGCTCGAAAAAGCCGCAGAAACATTTCGCAATCCACGTCTAATAATATCGATATCATCAGCGTACGCGAGCAACATGTGGCTTTTGTTAAATATGGTACCATTCCTGTTTACTGCTGCTTTCCGCATGATCATCTTCATTACGATGTTAAAGAGATCGCAGGACAGACTATCGCCTTGTCTAAAGCCTCGCTTGGTAGAAAATGGCTCCGACAGATTTTTGCCAATTTTCACTGAAGACTTCGTGTCAGTCAGTGTCATCCCGCAGAGTCGAATTAGTTTTGCGGGGATACCAAACTCAGCCATAGCATCCAACAATTTCTGTCGTATCGCACTGTCAAATGCAGCTTTGTAATCGATGAACAGATGGTAGGTATCGATCTGCATTTCTTGGGTCTTCTCCAGGATTTGTCGTAGCGTGAATATCTGGTCGGTGGTGGACTTACCAGGTCTAAAGCCACACTGATAAGGTCTAACCAGGTTCGCCAGAAGGGGCTTTAGTCTTTCACATAACACACTAGACAGGACCTTGTATGCGATGAGTAAAGGGCTAATCCCGCGATAGTTGGTACACACACTAGGATCGCCGTTCTTAAGCGCGGAACATAGGACACTCAGATTCCAATCATCGGGCATGCACTCCCTGAGCCAAATCGTGTTTATGAGCTGGTGCATGCATGTTACCAGGTCATCGCCGCCGGCTTTAAAAAGCTCTGCCGGCAGTCCATCGGCTCCCGCAGCTTTATTATTTTTAAGCCGCGCAATTGCCGTGCTGATCTCGTTTTGGCTGGGTGGTGGACAGTCTACTCCATCGTCGATGATTGGTGCGATTTCTTCACTTATGCTGCCTTCGGGAACGAGAAGAGATTGAAAGTGTTCCCTCCATATTTGCAGCACACTCTAAATGTCCGTGACCAGATTTCCGTCTCTGTCCTTACAGGTGGGGATCCCTGTTCCAAAACCTTTACTTTTTACCTTTTGGTAGAACTTTCGGGCCTCACCTCTATCCCTGTAGTTTTCACCGCACTCGTCGCCATTGGCTGCAGTTTTGCCTTGTATGCAGCATCCAGTTCCTCAGACATTTCGCGACATTCATAATCGTACCAGGGCTTGTCTGAGCGTGGTTTTTCATAACCCAGTACGGTTGTTGCGGCAGTGGTCATAGAATTCGCAATATGCTGCCACTGCATGTCGGGACCTTAGAACTAGGGGGATTTGTATGTAGTAATTGAGAGTGTTGGTTGGAGTAGGCATTGGCTATCTCAGTGGTATGCAGCTTTGAGATGCCTAGCTTCCGTTGCGTTTGATTACGAGTGTTTTTAGCTCTACTTAATCGTGTGCGTACCTTGGCTGCAACTAGGTGGTGATCCGAGTCAATATTTGCACCGCGCATCACAAGCACGTCCATAACGCTTGAGACATGCCTTCCATCAATTACCACGTGATCAATCTGATTTCTTGTATTTTGATCGGGAGATATCCAGGTTGCCTTGTGGATATCTTTATGCGGGAATCTGGTTCCACTCACAACCATGTTTCTTGCCGACGCGAAACTTACCAGTCTGAATCCGTTATCGGAGGTGTTGTTGTGTAGACTGAATTTTCCGACTGCTGAACCAAGAGCATCTTCCCTTCCTATTACAACATTAAAATCTTCCAGAACAATTTTAATGTCATGTGCAGGGCAGCGGTCATATATATCCTCCAGGCGCTCATAGAATGCATCTTTGATGTCATCGTCTTTGTCTTCCGTTGGGGCGTGTACACAAATCAGCGTAATGTTAAAATATTTCGCCCGGATGCGAATGGTGGCTATACGGTCACTTACAGGGTTAAACCGCGAGACCAGGTGTCGAAGTCTCTTGCCGACTATGAAACCACATCCAAATTCGTGTCTTTCTGCATGGCAGCTAACAATTGAAATATTTTACTATTTAAACTTTAAAATAACGAAATTGATTCTCTCATTTGTCTCACTTTTTCGAGTTAGTGATGTCAAAAAAATCCGATAGTAGTCGACAACTAATGAAATCGCAGAGTTGTGTTTCCAAAACATCTTCGTAAAAACAAAACCATCTCTCGACAGATTTTTCTGTCAGGAGTGTTATCGATAACAAATTACTATGACATTCTTGTTGTCAATAACAGTTCAGACACAAAATTTCATGTAAGTGTGACAAGTCTTTCGACAGCTCCTGTTCTTGACGTTGGATGAAGTAATTGCAAAATACGCAGGTCTTATGACTTCGGCAGCCAATCGTATAAATTCACTTTTACGCTGTGTTTGGGATTTTTCCCCCCAAACTAAATGCCTAAAACCTGCACGGCAATCCCTACCTAAAGAATAAGTCTCCACTCGAGGTGGTTGAACTTATTTCGCTATTTGTTTCACATTCATATTTGTTTACCAAATATCGAATGATGAAACAGTTATCCCTTCGTTTGGGAGAACAACAACAACAACAAACCATTTCCTAACATATGTATGTATATGTTTGTGCAAATGTGCATTCTTTGCTGTTGCTGACCAACGATAGATCGTTGTGTTGCTGCGGTCAACGTCGTCATAGCGAACATCTGCATAAACAAAGTTGATGTTTTCGCTAAACACCTACATGGTGACAATTACACAGTGCAACAGTGAAAAAAACACCCGAACGTGACTATATAGGTTCGATAGTACAACCGGAGCTGAGTAAAACCCTAGCTCAGTTTGGCTAGATTGGCTACCAAAATTTTTTTTTGGCCCTCGTAACTTTTTGAAATTCCTTGGATCCCTTGAAAACAGGTGACATCAGTTTTTGGTCAACAGTTTGTACAGTTTGTAATCTAGTTTTTTCTCTTCTTAAGCAAAGTAGTAGCTAATAGTTCGCTTTAGAAATTGATATATTAAAATTTCCCAAAAAAATTAGACTTCCCTCGTTTATTTTCAAAAAACTTCGAAAAAAATTCTAATTTTTTCACTATTTTGAATATAATCGTAGAGAATCCAGATTTTTGGCATACTCTATTCAGTGAAATTGTAGTATAGGTAACACCGAAAAATTTCTCTGAACAAACCCATGCAATCTGAACAAGTCTAGAGATTTTAAATGGCTCTCAAAACAGACTATCTACTTTTAACAAATCAGTTTTTTATGTGTTTTGGGTCATTGTGCAAAGGTTTTACTTGCTACCTTTACCAAAAACGTACTTATTGTATAACTGAACAACTTCTGTAAACAACCAATATGATCGGAATACTTTACCCCATTAATTGTTCACAAAGAGCATTAGGGTGTTCCTTATATGGCATTTTTTCGAATTTCGTTAAAAATATATATTAACTGCGATGTTGGTCATTTAGCTTCACCTTACATTTGTTTTTGCTAAAAATACGAATATATTGTGAATAATTTTGTTTCGATAGTTAGGCATTAGGGTGTGCCGCAACGAGGTTGAAGTTTGAATTTGTTTTCAAATCAGTTTATTGCCGCTGAGTATTTTTCTTTTGAATACAGACTAAGTAGCAGTAAGCCGGTCATTAGCTGAAGTGAAGACCTTGAAAAACTTGAAAGAGTGTCACCACACATTTTTGGAAGATTGGACAGACAGCTGTAAACTATTGAATCGACAACTTTTGGGAAAATTAAAAATTTAACGAAAACATTTAACATTTATGTAAATACGCGTTTTTTATAAAAAAATTTTAGAAACATATATTGGTTTGTGATCAAATAGAAAGAAAACATTTAATTGCATAACTAGATAGTTTTTCTTTTTTTTTTAATATAATAATAATTAAAAAAAAATTAAAGTCTATAAATCATAATGTTGGCTCAACCGCAAGTTACCTACAAAATGTAGCGCCGTCAAAATACCGGAATCGATTAGAACTCCGATATGTCTATTGTGAATGATGTTTTGGTTTGTTTTGATTACAGCCGATGAATTCAATTTCGAAGAAGGACGCTTTGGTAAGTATTTTAATATTAGATTAAACTTTTTCTTATTTCTTTTACATTTCAGGAGTTTTCTACCTAATTGAAGCAGATCTCAAGACCAGGTTTCCACGTAGTACATCATCACTTTGGAACAAAGTAAAATTCTTTGACGCTCATATGAGCTGGTGCATGCATGCTACCAGTTGCGGCAGTGGTCATAGAATTCGCAATATGCTGTCACTGTGTGCCGGGAACATCAGAACTAGGGGGGGTTTGTTTAGAATTATTGAGAGAGTTGATTGGAGTAGGCGTTGGCTATCTCGGTGGTATGTACCTTTGTGATGTCTAGCTTCCTTTGCGTTTGATTACGAGTGTTTTTAGCACTACTTAATCGAGTGCGTACCTTGGGTGCTACTAGGTGGTGATCCGAGTCAGTATTTGCACTGCGCAACACACGCACGTACATAACGCTTGAGACATGACTTTCATCAATTACAACGTGATCAATCTGATTTCTTGTATTTTGATCGGGAGATATCCAGGTTGCCTTGTGGATATCTTTTGCGTGAATCTGGAATCTGTTTCTTGCCGCCGCGAAACTAACCAGTCTGAATCCGTTATCGGAAGTGTTGTTGTGTATACTGAATTTGCCGACTGCTGAACTAAAAGCATTTTCCCTTTTTTTTTTGGCATTAAAATCTCTCAGAACAATTTTAATGTTTTGTGCGCCCGCGCACAATCCTAGTTTCTTGGGGCTACCAAATACACTAAGAGAGCCTGTGTTGAGCTTCAGTAACTTCTATTACCTACTTCCTAAGACGCATTGGTGGTAGCATGCCGATTAGTTTACTCATCATTTCGCCTTATAAAGACTCAAATTAGAAAATTCCCCATTCCCCTAATTATGGCATAATAAAGGTAAATCGGTCATATTTTAACCTCGGAAGCTCGTGGAAACGGTAAAGAAATCACATAGATTTAAATAGGAATGAATTTATATAGGAAATGAAAAAGGCAACGAATACTGAACGAATGGTGTGATTGGTTTTATTGTTCTAATGTGTCATCTCTTCATTTCGTTGCTTGACATTATTATAAAAAAGCTCGACCGTAGGAGTATTTATTCCATGTAAACTAGCCGTTCTTTCGGAATAGAGCCGACCAGCGGCACTAAACTGCTGGTCCGTAGCAACACTACTAGGTGGAGAACTTAAAAACTTGACAACTGCTGTAATGCATATAAATAGCAACGGCATTATTTACTGTTGTTGAATGATTGCCTGACAAAAGCAATGAAATTATGAACACACAATAACAAAAAATGCTAGAAACTACATAATAAGTAAAATTATATGTTGTCTAAAAAAAAGGTTGAGTTGACCACACTTGTAGGTAAAACAAAGAATAAATACATTGAAATCACAAACAAACCGTCGCCAATTACATTGAAGTTAAAGAAAATATGAGAATAAAAGAAAGTACGCATCATAGTTAACCAAAATATTTGCATTTTGTATTATTTTGTTCAAAAATTTTCATGAAAAAAAATGTTTTCTGTCGGCTTGCTGAAGGTTTCTGAGAAAACAAATTTTATTCGCTGGCAACCAACTATTTGTTGCAAATATTCGTTCAAGAGTGACCGCAGGGCAAATATGTTTTCCCTAGTGGCTATTTGACACAGTTTGACACGTGTTTGATCAAACAAAAGGAGGCAAACAAATGCATCTAGTATGGACACAGAATCAGCTCTGTATTGCTTTGATAATATTTTGAGGAAATATGAAAAAACATATTTGGGCCAAATATTTGACTAATTTGACTCTCCGAACATGGCGTATTCGATGACTTTGAATTCTGTTTTAAAAGTATGGGCTAAGTGGTGCATTCCTACTCAAAGAAAATATCGTGTTGTAAAAAAGCTGAGGAACTTGTATACGTAATGGAGCTTGCTGCAACAAAGTGCATATCGACGAAATACTAAGCCAGTTTCAAAAGAATATGCTTTTAAGAGAGAACTAAATTTGTTGATTCGAATCAATCAACGTCGCGTATTAGATAAAAGGTCCATGGTATCACGCAAAAAAAGGCAATAAATGTGGTCCAAAATATAAGCAAAGCGGACAAAGACAAACAGTAAGTAAATCAAGCTAGTTTATTTAATATCACATGTGTCCTTTTAACATTGCAAAAGGAGCGATTGCATTAAAAAACGTTGTCGTAACGATACTATTTCGTCAAAATTAGCAAATGAGTTGAATATAGCTTAAATTAGCATACGATTCTCTACAAAACATATTTTCACATGTGCTTAACACTTTCTAGTTGATACATCAAGCCTGAAATTAAATACAACATCTGCCTACCGAGAAAGGTAGGTAAATAAAAAATATTTTTTTAAAGGAACTGGAGCAAACTGTTGTTGTACACTTCGATGGAAAAAGTGTTAAGATAAGTGGGAACACAAATTGGTGAACAACTACTTGGTTCTCCAGTTTTGTCAAATTTGAACGGGTATTGAACAAGCCAAGGCATTAGTTTGCCAATGGATGCATAGGGATTGCGTAAGAAAATCGAATCAATTTGCTCGGACACAACAATTTAAAAGTAAATGTTGTTACAAATCTAGTATATGTAAACTATTATTATGCACATGCTACACAAATGGAGAGTATCTTTGATAGAGAATCAATTCTCAAAAAAACTTATTTATCTTGCATGCAGACATCGTATGGCCGAAGTGGTTTTAAAAACTGTGTTTCAAGAAATTGTAGCAATCTTCTCTGGACCAGATAGAATATTTTACTATTTAGAAGGATACAAACTGAATGGCCTAAAATTAATAAAAACTAATTTTTCCAAAAAATAAAAGACGATTTTATTGTCTCAATAATTCAAGTAATAAAGGATGAACTAATCACAATTTAAATGTATGTTCACGTAAAGATTTGCACTTTTAAATAACTGATAATATTAATCTAACAACCGCAATACTTCAATTTCAGGAAGGTCAACCGCGTGACGACTACAAGGAGTTACTAGAACTTTCGCTCATTTTCCTTGTAGGCTTAAAATGCACTTCAAGCCTCCAGGTTAAAGCAATGTCAAAATAATCAATGATCATACAAGATTCCCTGTTTGTATACTTTGATAATAAATAAACAGTTTTTATGTCATTGGTCCAGTTTTTTACTGTAATCGTTTGATAACTAAAAAGACTTTTGGTCCAGTCGGCAGAAATGGAAAATATCGATATTTTCAAAAAATTATCACCTAGGATTTCAAATTAAACATTTTCGTGATGCATGATCAACCCAGAATACAGTGGCATTTTCACTTTTTATTGTCATTTTCATGCAACGTGAAGTTTAGCTCTAAACCTACCGTGATATGCTTAAAATCAAAAAATTTACCATTTGTAGTGTCCTCTTAAAAAACGTGTTACTCTTCCTCTTATCACCCAATTTTTATAAACGATGGCCTGTTTTGCTCGGGAAATTCTAATCTTTATACTCAATTTATGAAATTGGATTTATTTTTGCGATTAATATTTTTTATAATTTTTTTTATAAATTTAAAACCGTGATTTTTGCACAAAAATATTAGTTTTTTAAACTTTAAATGCTCCTACCATCAAAACTACCCAACCGATGTTAAAAGCTTGTATAGAAGGGTTTTAGAGGAGCACATTACCTTTAATTGAAGACCACTCTTGGTCAAATCGTAGACGAATTTACGAATTATTCTCCAATAAGCTGATGCATCTCATAAAAAATTTGCAAAATAATTCAAAAATTCATATCTTGAAAACTAATCAGAGGAAAAATTTTTAAATCTCATATTCGTGTTTAGGAGGCTGAAATTAATAGAAAAAAATTATTTAGAACTCTGCAGCAAAATGACTGTAAACTAGTGTAATCTATTTGAATTTTTGATACCAAAATGTTTTGTGAAGTCTGCAAAAATAACCGAAGTATCTTAATATCAAAATCCTTTCAGGACTTTTTAAGGCGATTGATTCATGTCAATCTGTCTGGCTAGCACGACAACTCGAGTAAACCTCCACTGATCCTTATGAAAATTTCCCAATGTTAATAATTATCTAAACGAATCTATTGCATTGCAAAATTCCCCTTTTGGCAGCTCCCATACAAAATAACCTATTTTTGAAAAATTTATATTTTTCCTATAACTTCCAAGTGGGAAACTTCAGGATATATAAACTTTGGCAGATTAATAACCTAATAAAATTATGTTTACCTTTTGGTACTCCTACACAAATGACCATATTCATCGTCACATATCTACAAGCATATTTGGGTTGCAAGTACAAACTTTGCCCACTGATGGCATAATCTTTATTGATCATATATTTTTTGAAGATTTTTGACACTATTTTTGTTAATTTATTTTAAGCGTCAATTTTAAAAAGGCTACAATTTGTGATTAGTTATATATATTTAAAATTTAGATGTTCTAAATCGGGCTGAACTGGTGCAATTAAAACGGATTTACTAACTATATTAAAATGCAAAGGATCGAAATCCATATTATAAAATTTAGCAGGAGAGACGAAAAACAATCAAACGCTCAATATACAACGCATGCAAATTGTAGAACTCTGATACTATTCCGTGCGAAATAGTTGATATGCTAACATTGGAATTAGTGAGATATTACACAAAGATGTTACAAATTAGAATTAGCGCTTCTGCTCATCACTACAAATCACGAAACAAAAAATGATATAACTAAAGGATGGTTAAATTGTAAGGGCCGATGTTGAATATGAACCACACCTAAACGTCAAGTTCTTTTATGCATTTCATTTGAAATTTCTCAATTTCAGACAAACTCAATTTGAACCATGGAAAGATACACAATCGAGCAAAGCGTTAAAGTTATTCAGGCTTATTATGAAAATGGGCGTTCAAATCAAAATGCATATCGTGCACTTCGTGATATTCGGTCAATTTAATCGTCTTAATGTGCGTACAATCGGAAAAATCGTGCAAAAAATTTAGCAAACTGGGTCTGTAGGAGATGTGAAAACACCAGTGCATGCGCGTACAGCTCGTACTGCAGAAAATATTGCTGCTGTTAGCGATAGTGTGGCTGAAGAGCCGTCCACCCCAACTCGTCGTCGTGCCCAACAATTGCACCTCTCACGCTCGTCGATGATGAACATTTTGCATAAAGACTTGCATTTACACGCTTACAAGGTGCAATTGACTCAATAACTAGAGCCTCTTGACCATTCCAAACGTCGTCAATGGTGAGAATGGTGGCAAGAAATGGCAACAGTGGATGATAAATATTCGAAGAAAATCATCTACAGTGATGATTCACATTTTCACCTCAGCGGATTCATCAATAAGTTAATTGCCGCATTTGGGCGAATGATAATCCAAGAGTGATGTCGAAAAACCAAAATCAAGCCGGTCAGGCAGTTACTGTGAATGGTGTTCGCTATCGTGAGATGATAACGAACTTTTTATGGCCCATATTGAAAGATATGTGGTTTCAACAGGACGGTGCCACTTGCCACACAGCTAACGAAACAATGGCTATTTTGCGCGACAAATTCAATGGCCGTGTTATCTCACGTTGTGGCGATGTCAATTGGCCGCCAAGATCATGTGATTTGACACCGTTAGACTTTTTTCTTTGAGGTTATTCGAAAGAAAATGTGTACGTCGATAAGCCAGCAACAATGCAAAGGCTAAAGGATGAGACAATTCGGCATAGAACCTCAATTATGCCTCATCTTCATCGAAAATTTGAACTATCAGATGAAGGTGTGCCGCCGAGGTCGCGGCGGCCATTTGGCCGATATTTTGTTCCATAATTTTAACGGCTAAAGAAAATTAAAAAAAGAAACAATTTTTTAGATCAAATTTATGAAATTTTTTTTTTTTTTGGAAAGTAGGAAAATATTTTTTCCACTGAAGCACAAAAACAACCGATTTTAACCCACGATTCATAAACACAGCATGTTAATTGCAAAATAAAGAAGAACAACATTAAATATTCTAACGGCCAAGATCGGAAGTTTATGAAGACAAGGGTCCAACTCCCAGAATATTCTACTATTTTAAGAAAACAACGTTTTTTATTTTTTATAATCAATGGACCGAATTAAATAAAAACACATTTTGCTTAATATGTATTTTTGATTTAAGAAATAAATGATGATAGTATTCACAAGTTGAAAATTTTTTATTTCAGAAGGTCTTTCTGAATATTTTGATAATACCGATCGAAAGTCCTATCAAAACACTATATCGTGACATAAGCCCGATCGCCGAAGAATCCTTCGTTTAGACACAGTAGGCCAAACTGTTATGCAAGGACTATAAAAAAAGTTAAAAAAAATTTATTTCAGCAGGTCTTTCTGAATATTTTGGTAATATAGATCGAAAGTAGTAATAACCAGTACAGAAATTTCAGTCAGGTAAACTGACTGATAAATACCATCACCCAATATAAGATATTGTTTCAGTTTTGAGTTATTGAAATTAATAATTTTTTATTTAAAATAAAATTACTTATGTATTATTTTTTGCCTGCTTGTGGAGCAAAACTGTAAAAAATTTGACTTACTTGTATAGGAGGTACAATTAGGACCAGCACAACGTGTCTGCTTTTTCGGCAAATCAACGTTCAATGAGCGCTTACCTTGGCAAAACTTGTCTGAATTCAGTGTATATACAAAATCATATGTATGTAAAAGGGGAAATATCGATTATTTATATGGGAGCTACCAGAAGGGGTGTGTCATATTACAAGATAAATTAAATGTCCAAATTTGATTATCCCCCAGGTGTCGGTTTAGGAATTATTTCCAAACAAGGTCATTTTGTATGGGAGGTACCAGAAGGGGTGATCAGATATTATCCACATTTATTCCATTTGTAATATAAATTAATCGACCAATTTTCATTACCGCTCAAGTGTCCGTTTGGAAGTTATGGGAGAAATATTATTTTCCAAAAATAGGTCATTTTGTATGAGAGGGGTGAACCGATATAGTCCATTACCATTCCTTATTCAAATTTCCACAACCGTACAATTTACGCAAAATTTTACTGAATTCAGTGAACTTACAAAAAAGATATGTGTGTAAGACTATGAGGGGGATTTTGGTCATTTGTATGGGAGGTACCAGAAGGGGTGTGTCAAATAGTTAGTTTTTTCTGAGGTTTCGCCTCCTATTGCAATATAATTATTTAATTAATTAATTAATAATAAATTAATTAATCGACCAATTATCATTACCCCACAAGTGTCCGTTTGGAAGTTATGGGAGAAATATTAATTTTCCAAAAATAGGTCATTTTGTATGGGAGGTATTAGAAGGCGTGAACCGATATAGTCCATATTCATTCCTGAGTCTAATTTTCATAAACGAACATCATACTCAAAATTTGAGTGAATTCAGTTTACTTACAAAAAAGATATGCATGTAAAACTATGAGGGTCAATTCGGTCATTTGTATGGGAGGTACCAGAAGGGGTGTGGTAAGGATTTCGGTTTTCTTAGGGTTTGTCTAATACTGCAAGATAAATAAACTGACCAAATTTAAATAGCCTGCGGTCTTGCGTTTGGGAGTTATGAAAGAAATATAATTTACCCAAAAATAGGTAATTTTGTATAGGAGGTACCAGAAGGGGTGGGGCTATTTAGCCCATTTACAATCCCATAAGTTCGTTTTGAAAAATATTAATACTGGTAAAATTTCATACCGATCCGTTAAGGTTTACTCGAGTTATCATGCTGACCAGCCAGCCGTCCAGCCAGCCAGACAGACGGTCAATCGTCTTGAAAAGTCCTGAAATGAATTTGGTCTTAGATACTTGGAGTCTAACTCGTCTCCTTTAATGCGTTACACTTTTTTTCGTATCAAATGATATACACCCTCATCCCTAAGGGTGATGGTATAAAAAACTACATCGTGACATATGCCCGATCGACGAAGAGTCATTCGTTTAGGCACAGTGGACTTTGATAAAAAAAAAGTTCAAAAATTTCTATTTCAGGAGGTCTTTTTGAATATTTTGATAATATATATAGGAAGTACTGCCGATGCACTATATCGTGATATAAGGATATAAGTCAGATCGACGAAGAATCCTTTGTCTATGCACTTCATGTTTTAAAAAAACACCACCAAATTTGCCGGTTAACAGAGCTCTGTTTAATGCATTAACAGTGCTCTGGTACCAAATGTGGTTTGTGTGTTTGCTAGTTAAATACGAATTTATCTTTTCGGACTTGTGAAATTTTATTAGTAATAGTATTTTCCAGAACGATGTTGTGGGGTATGAAATAGGCAGAATATTCCAACCCAACTGGTATCTCCCATACAAAATGTCCTATTTTTAGAAAATACATTTTTCTCCCATAACTGCCAAACGATCATCGGTAGTTTCATTACCTTGTAATATTAAATAGTCATCCAATTTTTTAAATTTTGAACATAAATCTTTATTATCTCATTATCAAACAATATGACACTGTTTTCAAACTCACAAAAAGGATGTGAATATTCCATGTGTGTTATCCCTTGCTACAAAAATGCATGTTAGACAACGGTTGTCAATGTTGTTATTGTTTTTATGTGTGTAGCCTTCCAACTTGCTGTCAGATACATCATCATTTACACCAAAGTTTGCTCACATAATGCAGCCCATGTAACAGAAATTGGTGACGTATTCAATGCGAGGATCTCAATTGTAATAAAACCCGGATTGCTCCTGTTAATGCGAATTGCTTGTGGTTCTCGATGTTGACTTTTAGTCAGACGTTATTATTGCTCTGTGGACGTTCTCGATAATGTGATTTATCCTGCGTGTCTTTGGACTATGCAACACGAGATAAATGTTGTCCGTATAATCCGGATCTTCCTGTTGGCGGTCCAAACCCCATTGAATTTTTTTTACTTTTTGCATAATTCAAGTATGAATAAATAGTTCGTTTATCATCCCATTAAAAAATTCTCGTATTTCGTTTTCATCGTACATTTAAAGATTTAAAAGACGATTTAGTAATATACTACTTAAATTATATTACAAATATAAAAAGGTCAAAATAAAATGTAATAATACTGAACAAATTTTTGTTATTTTATGTTGCTCGGTATCGGTAAGACTTCAAGTTTCACATCTTATCGAATTGACATCTTAACAAAAAATTTCCATCATTTTCAAATGTTGAAAATCAAATGATTGTTTTGCAATTACAAGAAGCGTTCATTACATGGACGAATCAATCATGCGTGGAACAGTCGTCCATGGATGCATCAACTTGGAAATTGACTTACAAAACTGTCGAGCATAAATCCCATTACGATGCAGCTCACATTGAGCACAACCTAAACTCATTACTGATTGGAAAAAGAATGTGTACTGTCATTCATCAACTTTTTGTTAACTACCAGTATGGGCTTCACATTCGAAGATACCAAATTTTGTCACGAGTCAAAATTAAAGCTTTTCACAAACAATGCAATCGTAAGGAAGGATAAGCATTTGGAGGAAACGATTTGGTGAAAGTAAGTGTGGTTTTGTGCCCAATGTTCGAACGTTTCATGGCCACAACTTGTGACAAACGCAATGAATGTCATTATTATGAACTGAGAAAAACTTGGTGCAAACTAAGTATACCAAAGATGGCAGACTATGGTGGAAGGAGCAGTGGATACCAGTTGGTTTTGTGTGGTAAATTCTTCAGAAAACTGAGAATTACTTCTGAAAATGCTTGTACTAACCGGAAAATCAACGGAAACGGAACGAAAACGTAAAATTATAAATTTTTTAAGATTTCTTTTGCGCAAAGCAGTACGAGTGGATAAGCTTACTTAAGTGGCCCATTACAACTTACGAACGTGGTTCATAAGTTTGAGGCCTGAAGTGCTAAAGAATTCCACACGCTTCGGTCTTGTGCGTGTGTTCTCCAGTTTGTCCTACCAGATGGTGGCACGTCGCCTACCACTTGGTCCTTCCAACGGAGTTTGGGTCTCCCTGCTCTGCGCCGTCCTTCAGGTTCGCCTTTAAACACCTTTCTCGCTGGAGAATTTAAATCCATACTGGCAACATGACCCAGCCAACGTACTCGTTGCATTCTGACTCTTTTAGCTACGTCGATGTCGTGGTAAAGCTCATACAGCTCATGGTTCATCTGATGGCGAAACTCGCCGTCGACACAGATAGGTCCATACATTTTTCGGAGTACTTTTCTCTCGGATACTCCCAGGTTTTGTATGTCCGTTGTCGTAAGCACCCATGATTCGGCAGCATACAAAAGAACGGGTAAGATTGGTACCTGGTAAAGCTGTTTCTTAGTATTCCGAGATAAGGTGGTGTTACTAAAGTGCTGCCGAAGTCAGTGCAAACATCTATTGGCTAACACTATTCTTTGCTTAATTTCTTGACTGACATTATTTTTCTTATTGACGGAAGATCCGAGGTAGGTAAACTCATCTACTACCTCAAAACAATAATTTTCAACGTTGACGCTGCGTCCCCATCGAGAGGACTCTTTGTTCGTCGAAATCATTATTTTTGTTTTGTTCTCGTTGACCGCTAAACCTATTTTTGCCGACTCCTTTTCTAGTGATGAGAAAACTGCAGTAACGTCCCGCAGATTTCGGCCAATGATATCTATATCATCGGCGTTGGCTAGTGGCATGTGGCTTTTGTGGAATATGGTGCCAGATATGTTGACACCAGCCTTTCTCATCACCTTCTCCATAACTATATTAAATAGTGTACAGGACAGGCTATCACCCTGCCTGAGACCTCTTTCTGCGTTGAATGGTTCAGACTGATCTTTAGCTTGATATATCTGTGCCTCTACGGTTGCGTACATCCAATAGTAGTCTTCGCCACTTCCTGGATATTGTGATGTGGTTAATTTGGTTCCCAGTTCGTTGCTCAGGACACACCCACGTAACCTTATGTATAGTATTATGCGGAAATACAGAGCCGCATATCACCAAATTGTGTGATGCGTACATTCTACGTTTTACGGCGGAGGCCTTGAGTTCCTATTATTGATTCTAAGTTTCAATTATCAGAGCCGACTTGCTCGTAATAAACCATCACAACCATTTTACCACCATGGTTACTCTCGCTTATTGCTTTTTCAAGGCTATTAGAAGTTATTTCTAACGAGCGTTCAGCAACATTTATTGGAGTGTAAAGTATCGTTTACACGCTATCTATCCATATCTACTCATATCCCCTCAGCAACATGAACGAGATAGCCTAATTAGAAATCATGTAGGAGTAAGCAAAAACAAACACTACAAAATTATAGCAAAGTAATATTGAATTATAGGAAGGTGGATAGAAAATCAAAATGTACTGATTTGACAGTAGATAGGGGATATGGGTGGATAGCGTGTAAATCAGCCTTAACACTGTACACAGGGGAGATGACAGGCACGTGTGCGAAATCCTAAGGATATAACCTTGTCCGAAAAGAGCTTTCAGTTCCTTGCTCGCTTTGTTAAAAGAAATCCTATACCTCTGGAATTCGATAGATTTCCATGTTTTCCAGAATATAATAAAGTGAGACCATCAGATGTTGTATGTTCGCCAGGCCAACAAGTTTCATAAATTGCTGGAAAAGCAATTGGTAGTTGTGATATCTCCATCTCTATAGTGGGCGGAAAGTTACATTTGTATGGAAGCTACCAGAAGGGAAGTGGCTAGACTTCCAATTTGCTTCTAAAACTTTATCCTGTTATAGCTTAACAAAATACAGAATTTGGGTACGATCCCGTTGGGTGTATTAATATTATTACTCCATCTCTAAAGTGGGCGGAGTGGTACATTTGTATGGAAGGTACCAGAAGAGGCATGGCTAGACTTCCAATTTTTTTTCTCCAAAACTTTATCCTGTTAATGCTTTACTAACTACAAAATTTGGGCACGATCGCGTTAGGTCTATTAATAATATTAATCAATTTCTAAAGTGGGCGGTACCAGATGAGTATGGGAGGTACAAGATGGGGCGTGCCTAGATTTACAATTTTGTTCTCCAAAACGTTATCCTGTTATAGCTTTACTAAATAAAGAATTTGGGTTTATTGATATTATTACTACATACCTATAGTGGGCGGAAGGGTACATTTGTATGGGAGGTACCAGAAGGGGCGTAGCTAGACTTCCAATTTTTTTTTCCAAAACTTTATCCTGTTAAAACTTTACTAAATACAGAATTTTACAAGAACGCGTTGGGTGTATTGATATTATTACTCGATTTCTAAAGTGGGCGGAATGATGTATTTGTATGCAATGCCGTAAGTAGTTTTGGGGAAATATTGACTCGTGCAAAATTTCAAAACATTTAGTTGCGTCTTTCGACATTTATCGTGAGACAGATGGACATGGCTCAAACGACTTCAAAAACATGAATCGAATGTGGTTCAAAGAAACCTAGGGTCTGAAGAAACTCCTTCTATGTGTTACACTTCGGGTAGGAGGGTATAAAAACCTTTTTGATCGTTCAGCTAAATTTAACAACCTTAGGAAAGTCGGATTTTTCTATACTTTTTCTTGGAGTTCAATTTATCGGTTTATATCAGATTAGCAAATGATTGGTCAACTGGATCCTAGACTGATGGTGAGGGCTGCCTTATACCTATTACATTTGTATAACGAGCAGCTTAATGTAAGTAACAGACGCCTGCTTGCAGCTGCACCATCTTGGTGAACAAATGCTGTACTTTTTGAGGGAAGTTGGGTTGGTTACAAATTTAAAGGTGATACCCTTGCGGGCGGATGTTACCGACATCCGCTGATTGTCAGGGACTGTTTATTTGTGAGACTTCACTTAGCTGACCTTTATGTGTAAGGTTATTCACTATATGTGACCCGTCCGGTTTCCTTCAGCTCGGAACTTTTAACCCATCAGTCCTGGTTTTCCTACTTTAATTCATTAGATCACTCTTATATCTAATGAATTAAAATTGGTGGCACATTTAGGATCCAAATTGACATCATACGAAATTAAATATTAATTTCCCCGATATATTATTATGTCGTTTAGAAGACAGCATCATTTAAAATGTTAATATGACCATGTGTTTTGTTCGACAAATGCTTCATAAGAAGGATATAAGTAAGCAAAGTTTATGTAAAAAACTTTGCTACGTCCAATGAATGTGGTAGTAGAAAATTTTTTCAGCTCATTTCTTAACATGTAAATCCCTTATGCCCTTCTTTACCAACACCATATCATCAGCCCCATCCAATGTACATTCATGTTGGTTGTTTCAAAAATTCTCAGATTCAAATTCTCAGTCCAAAAAATCTCTCTCTGTTGCCATCGTGACCACAAAAAGTATTGGAACAACCAACATCAGCACTAATGACCGGAAATGAGCATTAAAAGCATCAACATGAACATGAACTGACACCAAAACAGCATGCGTGCTTATGCATGTTACACATCTACTTCTATTGAATTGAAAAAGCCTGAGCCGATATAATTAGAGCGTCCGTCATCACCACTGCTAAAGTCCCCGTGGGAAACACGTGCGGATGATGTACACACCTCGAATTCACAACACGCATACGAAGAGCTGTTGACTTGTCAGGTGGCAAATGCTTGGAATCACCAAGATTTGAACTGCCCACCCAACGGAGTGACCTCATTGTGTTGCGTTAAATGTCCATATCCATACACCATTTGAATGGTATTGCTGGATCCTTAATACGACAGCGAGTAGAACTTAAATCAGTAGAGTACCAGATAAATGAAGTTAGGCAGAATAAATTGGCGAGTGTTTAATTAATATTAAGTTTTTAATTAAAACGACTATTCGATTTTTTTTGCAGCACAAAATACTTAGCATCATTTGATGCCGTTGCATATATTACACCAGTTTACAAATCTTTATTTTTTGTGAGCTACAGAGTTCTAAATAATTCTTTTCTATAGATTTCAGCCTCCGAAACACGAATATGAGATTTAAAAATTTTTCCTCTGATTAGTTTTCAAGATATGAATTTTTGAATTATTTTGCAAATTTTTTATGAGATGCATCAGCTTATTGGAGAATAATTCGTAAACTCGTCTTACGATTTGAACAAGAGTGGTCTCCAATTAAAGATAATGTGTTCCTCTAAAACCCTTCTATACAAGCTTTTAACATCGGTTGGGTAGTTTTAATGGTAAGAGCATTTAAAGTTTAAAAAACAAATTTTTTTGTGAAAAAATCACGGTTTTAAATTGATAAAAAAATTTATTAAAAATATTAATCGCAAAAATAAATCCAATTTCATAAATTGAGTATAAAGATTAGACTTTCCCGAGCAAAACAAGCCATCGTTTATAAAAATTTGGTGATAAGAGGAAGAGTAACACGTTTTTAAAGAGGACACTACAAATGGTAATTTTTTTGACTATAAGCATATCACGGTAGGTTTAGAGCTAAACTTCACGTTGCATGAAAATTACGATTAAAAGTGGAAATGCCACAGTATTTGGGGTTGATCATGCATCACGAAAATGTTTAATTTGTAATCCTAGCTGATCATTTTTTGAAAATACCGATATTTCCCATTTCTGCCGACTGGACCAAAAGTCTTTTTACTTTTTAAACGATGACAGTAAAAAACTGAACCAATGAGATAAAAACTGTTTATTTATTATCAAAGTATACAAACAGGGAATCTTGTATAATCATTGATTATTTTGACATTGCCTTAAACTGGAGGCTGGAGTGCATTTTAAGACTACATTTTTGAAAAATATCTATATTTTTCATTTTTGTGTCTGGATGGCTAACTGGCTATATGGCTGGTGAGCAGGATAAATCGAGTAAACCTTAACGGACCGATCGTTATGAAAATTTACTTCTATTAATAGTTTTCTAAACGAAGCCAATGTAAGATAAATAGGTTGTGGCTATTCTGCCTATTTACAAAATTTCCCCAAAACTACTAACGGTATTGCAAATGGGCGTATGTCCCCGTCCTTTCTGGTACCTCCCATACAAATACATCATTCCTCCCACCTTAGGAATCGAGTAATAATATCAATACGCCCAACAGCGTATACCCGAATTCTGAATTAAGTAAAGCTATAACAGGAAAAAGTTTTAGAAAAAAATTGGAAGTCTAGCCACGCCCCTTCTGGTACCTCCATACAAATGTACAATTCCGCCCACTTTGGAAATCCAGTAATAATATTAATAAACCAAACGCGATCGTATCCAAATTCTGTTTTGGAGAAAATAACTGGAAGTTTAGACACACCCCTTTTAGTACCTCCCGTACAAATGTATCACTCCGCCCCTTTTAGAGGTCTGGCCACGCCCCTTATGGTTCATCCCATACAAATGTACCATTCCGCTCAATCGAGAAATCGAGTAATAATATAAAAACACCAACGCAATCAAATCAATCAAACCAAATTTTGTATTTAGTAAATCTGTAACTGGATAAAGTTTTAAAAAAAACTTGAGTTTTAAAAAAACCACTATATAATAGTATCAATATAATAGAAAATGTTATGTTTGAATGAGAGTGGGGGTATATGTAAGTCGGGGTGCCCGACTGAAACTTTCTTACTGTTTCTTTCATTGCCGGCTCCCTCGATGTTGTCGACAGCAACTTCACAGCATAAGTGTCGAGATAATCGGTGTTTAGTAAAAGCTTTTCAAACAGTGACGTTCGCATTGGTCGATAAACAAGTAGGTGCCGTTTGTTGTGATTCTAAAATAGAAAGCGTGTTAATTCACAACAACGTGAGATGCATCCCATATCTCATTCATGGGCTGACTTGTAAAGGCAAGCCACAGCAACACGGGCAGCACGTAAAGTTTGAGTTCTGGAAATTAATAAATAAATTAAATAAGTGAAAAATTAAATTAAATAAAACACTTACTATCTTCGTCGCTTTTGAGATCATCGAATGATTTCTCTGAAACGCTTAACAAGAACCGAAAAAGTGATGCTGTTTCCGTTGTTGGGGCCGCCATTGTGGTTGCTGGGGCCGCAAATAAAAGGGTACCCCCGTGTTGTCGGCGCAAATTGCTGGCCTCTGGCAAACTTGCCGTTACCCCTTTTGGTCCTTTGAGGCTTTTCGGGAAACCGCCTTGAGAATTGTAAAGGAATGCCACAGCCTGAAAATGATTTAAAATAAATAAAATAAATTTAAATTTAATTTATTTAAAAAAAAACCTTACCATCTTCGTCGCTTTTAAATCATCGAATGATTTCTTTGAAACGCTTTATAAACAACCGTAAAAAAGTTTTGCCGTATTGTGGTTGCTGGTGCCGCAACCTGTTGCGCAATGTTCGGTTGAGGCGGTGGGGCCGGATACCCATAATGGGATTGGGTGGATGCTGGGTAATTGAATATGAGGGGAGGGGGGTAACCGTATTGTTGGCACTGATGCGGTGGAGTTAGCGGCGGCGCGAATTGCTGGCTTCCAGCAAACTTGTCCTTCCCCTTTTGGGTCTTTTAAGGAAAGCGCCGTGTGACTGGTAAAGCCAATAAAAAATAAATAAATCAAAACAAAATACTATCGATCATCGAATGATTTCTTTGAAACGTTTTATAAACACCCGTAAAAAAGTTTTGCCGTATTATGGTTGCTGAGGCCGCAACCTGTTGGGCTATGTTCGGTTGAGGCGGTGCGGCCAGATACCCATAGTGGGATTGTTGGTACTGATGCGCTGAAGGTGGCGGCGGCGCGAATTGCTGGCCTCCAGAAAACTTACCCTTTTGGTCCTTTGATGCTTTTCGGGAAACCGCCGTGGGACATGTAAAGGCAAGCCACAGCCTGGGCAACACGTAAAGTTTGAGATCTATCAATGAATTAAAATAAATAAGTAACTAGTAAGGTGATAATCTTCGGCTATTCCGAATCTCAGAACCCCTTCACCACTTGAAAAAATTGTGATAAAACTGGTTATTTGCACTACAACTATATTTTATTAAACGTTGTACCTCAAAACAGGGGAGTTGGTAAGAGGTGGACGGTACGTTTAGCTTCACACATCTATTTTTTGTCAATAATTTTTTTTCTGAAATGCTTCGCGTAGAGAGCTGAAGCTTGCATATCAAATTTCACATTGATAGCTCGTAAACTACAGGGACATACAGAAGGACACCCCCAAAAAGGGAGAGTTTGTTTGGAAGGTGGGAAAAGATTTCGTCCGATCTTGCTCATCTTACAACTCAAGCTCCTATTATTGAATAAAAGCTTGCATATCAAATTTCAGCTCGATATTTCCTAACCTACGGCTGTAATCGCGGGGGCTGTTAGGTGAACACCCTAAAAAAAAGGGAGTTTGTATGGGAGGTGGGAGTAGTTTTTGACCGATCTTGCTCATCTAAGAAAAAAAACCTCCGCTTCAATTGAATCTGGCGTACAAAATGTCAGCTATATACCTCTTAAAATACGGCTGCAATCGCGGGGACAGACCCCAAAAAGATGAGACCCCATAGGAGGTGAGAGTAGTTTTTGACCGATCGGTCTCATCTTAATACTCAACCTTCTTTTAGGGCAGCAAAGCTTGCATACAAATTTCTTGATTGCTCTCATATTACTGCTGTAATCTCGAGGACTGACATACGAACGCCCTTAAAAAAGAGGGATTTTGTGTGTGAGGTGGGAGTAGTTTTTGCTCGATCTTGCTCATCTTAGAAAGTAGCCTACGCTTTGAAAGAATCTGGCGTACAAAATGTCAGCTAAATACCTCTTAAAATACGGCTGCAATCGCAGGGACAGACCCCAAAGGGAGAGTTTTCATGGGAGATGAGAGTAGTTTTCGACCGATCGATCTCATCTTAATACTCAACCTCTGCTTAGTGTAGGGAAGCTTGCATACAAAATTTCAGCTTGATTGCCCTTAAACTACAGCTGTAATCGTGGGGACAACCGCAAAAATGGGAGTTGTTAAGGTGGGAGTAGTTTTTGACCGATCGGGCTCATCTTAAAACTTAACCTCCAGCGCGATCTAAAATATAAATTTATATTGTTTTGACACACTATAAAATTTTAACCTAATATTAATTAGAATATGTCTATTATTTAAATTTGAAAATAACGAAATTGATTCTCCTACATTGTTTATTTTCTACACAGAGGTAAATGGAATTTATTGGTTTACATTTTTCTGACTGATATGTCTTCTAAATGTTTCGTAGGGATTATGGAAAACTTTAAACGCGTTTATCTCGGAATCGAATTTTCTGAGCGTCGTGTTAATTTTTGATTTTAAAATAACTTACCGAAAGAAAATTAGTTTGTTCCAAAGTGATGAGTACTTCCTGGAAACCTGGTCCTGAGATCTTGTGGTCTTGATATATTGCGCTTCAATTAGTTAGGAAACTCCTGGAATGTAAATTAAATAAGAAAAAGTTTAATATAACAATAAAATACTTCCCAAAGCGTCCTTCTTCGAAATTGAATTCATCGGTTGTAATGAAAACAAACCGAATCATTATTCAGCAATAGACATCGGAGTTCAAATCTATTCAGGTATTTTTGACGGCTTCATATTTTGTGGGTTTCTTGCGTCTAAGACGATACTTTGATTTATTGACTTTAAGATTTTTTGCCTTTTAGACTGGCAGACATGTCAGGGAGACAAAATCTCCGAGTAAACATATGTCTTACCCCACCTTACATTACCGACATATCTATCGAACTTTAATTTTACACTAGCAATCCACGGTGAAGCAGACAATGGCTATTATTTAGCACAGAAGAAGAATTAAGCTCGATGATTTTTCATGATTTTATTATTGTTTTTATAATTATTATTTTTAATCAATATTTGAAAGTTCCTTTTATTTGGACTTTTTATTTTTAACTTAAAGTATTAAATACTGAATTTAAAAATTAAACAGAATCTGTCGACATTTGCATGAAATTTTGTGTGTGAACGGTTGTTGATAACAAAAATGTCATATTAATTTGTTTTTTTTTTGAAGTTGTCTCGTGGTGATTTTTTTTTTTCGTGAGCCGGTCTAATATTTATCTATTAATGTATGTAAATAAATTTAACACATACTTACACTTTCCTGCCTTTGCTGTCAGTGTTTTGATTTTTTGACGTTTTTTGTATTTCATTCGATAGCTCAATATTTAACGAGTCAAAATGTAAAATTTCGACCGATTTTGAAGTCTAAATTCGAAATACATAGTGATGCACATCCGAAAGTAGAGAGTTCGGTAATTGGTTATGCCAAGGGAACGTATTAGGTACAAAAACTCCGATTACGTAATATTAAACTTTCGAATCGAGTAACACGCTATCTACCCATAGTTACCCATATCCCCTCAAACACAAAAGCGAGATAGCCTAATTAGAAAACATGTAGGAGTAAGCATAAGGCTGATTTACACGCTTTCCACCCATATCCCCTATCTTCTGTCAAATCGGTACATTTTGATTTTCTATCCACCTTCCTATAATTCAATATTACTTTGCTATAATTTTGTTGTGTTTCTACAGAATTGCTTAAAAAACTGCTCTAGCGCTAAAACACTTTTTCCACGACCCTTCCGGCCACGTATAGAAATATTTATATTTTTTCTGTATATTCCTGTCTATATTGCCGAGTATATTTGGGTTTCAAATATTATCCGCTCCGCCCAATATTCCAAATGAAAAGTTCGCCTTCACACGAATAAACATAGAATCATTGTTTCAAATAGGGTTTAAAAAAATCCGAAAAGAAAAAAAAACATTTCGTCTAAATTTTTATATCTGTTGTGGTACGTATTACCTGCATATAAAATTGTATCGCTTTAACCCTACAAACTATTTTACATGGTATCAACGTAGGCCTAGGTCTAAAATGCAGTTTGACCACGCCGACTCCACCCCCTTATCGAAAAGTTATAATTGTTGTATCGAGTAATATACATATATCAAGTTTTGTCTCTCTAAGACTAAAATACTACCCACTGATTGGAAATACAAATTTCGTCTGCAAATATCAACCAGCCCTGCCGAGTTCTACCTGTGTTCCAAATATTATCTCTCTGGGATTAAATTACAGCTTTGCTACACCCCCAGCTCACTGATCGAAAATATAAACTTCGTCTGTAAATTTGAACCTGAAGTGTCGAGTACTACAAGAGTACCAAATTTCATCACTCTAGCTCAAAAAAATGTTTTGACAAGCCCACTCCGCCCATTTCATAAAAAAATTAAAGAATATAAAACCTACTAGTGGGCCCGGCAATGCTTCGCTATTGCATTTTAACTTGTAATATATTTCACATTTAGGTCTACAAAGTACTTTAAAAACGGTACTTAAGCTCGATAATGATATGTTGAGTTTATTAACTTATGTAACTAATTTCAAGCAACTCCTTAACATGAAAGTTAACAAATTAAGTGTTGTTGTTTTAAATCTATATATATAAAAAATTGTTGCAAATGTGTTGTGACTTCATAACTCACGAACGGCTGGACCGATTTGCATAAATTTTTTTGTATGCGTTTGGGTGGCGCCCCGGGTGGTTTATATTTACAATTCGGTCCAATTGGACAAAGGGGCGTGGCACCGCCCATACAACTTGAAAATCAAAAGGGCTGTATTTCATGAACTATCAGAGGTATGAAGATGAGATTTGGTATATATGTTGTTGGAGCAGTATTAATTACAGCCAAGGTGGAAGTGGGCGGTACCACGCCCCTTTTCAAAAATCGATCTAACGGCTTTTCTAATAGATCGATTGATACGAAAATTTTACCAAATGGTAGTTGACCTGTTGATAGTCCCTGGCTATAATAGACTGTGATTGGATAAAGGGGCGTGGCACCGCCCATACACCTTGAAAATCAAAAGGCCTATATCTCATGAACTGTCAGAGGTATGAAGATGAGATTTGGTATATATGTTGTTGGAGCAGTATTAATTACAGCCAGCGTGGAAGTGGGGGGTGCCACGCCCCCTTTTCAAAACCGCTATGCAGGCTTTCCCAATAGACAGATTGATACGAAATTTTTACCAAGTGGTACTGATGACCTGTAGATAGTCCCTGGCTATATTTGGTTGTAATTGGATAAAGGGGCGTGGCACCGCCCATACAACATGAAAATAAAAAGGGCTATATCTCATGAACTATAAGAGGTATGAAGATGAGATTTGTTACATATGTTGTTGTTGCAGTATAAATTACAGTAAGAGTGGAAGTGGGCTGTACCACACCCCTTTTAAAATAAACAGTTATAAATGTCAAAATTCCACAGTATATTGCAGTTCGCCTAGAGATATGAACAGTAAGGTGGGACAGTTTTTTTATTCGCAAAAATTTTAACCAAATCTACGATGAATTGTTAGAAAATGTCACCAATAAACTTTGTGTGTAATATCTATTCCTAGCTCGCGATGGGAAAGCTTAATTTAGTGCAGAAAACTTAAATTTTGATAGAAGTGTCTTAAAGCTGAAGTCTGTACGCTTTCAATAATCATGGGGCAACGAACGTCACTTCCAAAAGAAGCGCAAAATGGAGTAAATAAACGAAAAATCCTTTTATCTTAAAAAAAGCTAATATTTTGATTCATGTGGATTTTTAATGTACAATTGACACCCAACAAAACCCCATTTACCGTTTTTGTTGCCATTTTAGGTCAACCAATTCGTCATTCAGGCGAGGTGTGTGAAGTGTGATAGACTTTCATTGAGACTTTCTTTGAAAAATCACCATGTAAAGACTACACAAGAACAACGTTTACAAATCTTGCAACTTTATTTTCAAAATGCGCGTTCTGTTTGCCCTTTGTGAAGTTTATGGTGCATATACTCATCCATCTGAGCAGCTAATAGAAGCCATCGACGCTGTAGACATAAGTGTGACAGGGAACTCGAATTTATCAGACCGACGCCGTTCTCAGCAACTCGGTCTCTGCAAATGCTGAGGAAAGATCTTGGCCTATATTCATATATCCAACTGGTAGAAGAACTAAAACCAGTGGACGACCAATTGATTTTTTTATTTATCATGTCATTGCACATTATTTGAAGGAGAAATGGTTCCAACACGACGGCGTAAAATGCCATACAGCGCGTGAGATCATCACTTTGTAAAGCCAAACGTTGGTGACCGAATTATCTCATAGAATGGTAATACGAGTTCAATACAAAGATAGTATTCGGAAATATTCTTGATCCATGTGAGAAGAAGACATGGCAAAAGAGTTTTTTATGGCTAAAGGCATAAAGCTTCAAACGAAATTTCCATTTTCGGTCAATAGGCGGAGAAGGCATGTCAAAAGTGTTTTTTACGCCCAAAGAGATAGTTGGTATACAGACGGTTACCGCTACTACATTGAATTTTGATCTTAAACGGAATGTCTGCTTCCGATTTGTAAAAGATATGACTTTGCTGATGAGCTTTTATATTTAGAACTAGTGGGCCCGGCAATGCTTCGCTATTGCATTTTAACTTGTAATATATTTCACATTTAGGTCTACAAAGTACTTTAAAAACGGTACTTAAGCTCGATAATGATATGTTGAGTTTATTAACTTATGTAACTAATTTCAAGCAACTCCTTAACATGAAAGTTAACAAATTAAGTGTTGTTGTTTTAAATTCTAAATATAAAAGCTCATCAGCAAAGTCATATCTTTTACAAATCGGAAGCAGACATTCCGTTTAAGATCAAAATTCAATGTAGTAGCGGTAACCGTCTGTATACCAACTATCTCTTTGGGCGTAAAAAACACTTTTGACATGCCTTCTCCGCCTATTGACCGAAAATGGAAATTTCGTTTGAAGCTTTATGCCTTTAGCCATAAAAAACTCTTTTGCCATGTCTTCTTCTCACATGGATCAAGAATATTTCCGAATACTATCTTTGTATTGAACTCGTATTACCATTCTATGAGATAATTCGGTCACCAACGTTTGGCTTTACAAAGTGATGATCTCACGCGCTGTATGGCATTTTACGCCGTCGTGTTGGAACCATTTCTCCTTCAAATAATGTGCAATGACATGATAAATAAAAAAATCAATTGGTCGTCCACTGGTTTTAGTTCTTCTACCAGTTGGATATATGAATATAGGCCAAGATCTTTCCTCAGCATTTGCAGAGACCGAGTTGCTGAGAACGGCGTCGGTCTGATAAATTCGAGTTCCCTGTCACACTTATGTCTACAGCGTCGATGGCTTCTATTAGCTGCTCAGATGGATGAGTATATGCACCATAAACTTCACAAAGGGCAAACAGAACGCGCATTTTGAAAATAAAGTTGCAAGATTTGTAAACGTTGTTCTTGTGTAGTCTTTACATGGTGATTTTTCAAAGAAAGTCTCAATGAAAGTCTATCACACTTCACACACCTCGCCTGAATGACGAATTGGTTGACCTAAAATGGCAACAAAAACGGTAAATGGGGTTTTGTTGGGTGTCAATTGTACATTAAAAATCCACATGAATCAAAATATTAGCTTTTTTTAAGATAAAAGGATTTTTCGTTTATTTACTCCATTTTGCGCTTCTTTTGGAAGTGACGTTCGTTGCCCCATGATTATTGAAAGCGTACAGACTTCAGCTTTAAGACACTTCTATCAAAATTTAAGTTTTCTGCACTAAATTAAGCTTTCCCATCGCGAGCTAGGAATAGATATTACACACAAAGTTTATTGGTGACATTTTCTAACAATTCATCGTAGATTTGGTTAAAATTTTTGCGAATAAAAAAACTGTCCCACCTTACTGTTCATATCTCTAGGCGAACTGCAATATACTGTGGAATTTTGACATTTATAACTGTTTATTTTAAAAGGGGTGTGGTACAGCCCACTTCCACTCTTACTGTAATTTATACTGCAACAACAACATATGTAACAAATCTCATCTTCATACCTCTTATAGTTCATGAGATATAGCCCTTTTTATTTTCATGTTGTATGGGCGGTGCCACGCCCCTTTATCCAATTACAACCAAATATAGCCAGGGACTATCTACAGGTCATCAGTACCACTTGGTAAAAATTTCGTATCAATCTGTCTATTGGGAAAGCCTGCATAGCGGTTTTGAAAAGGGGGCGTGGCACCCCCCACTTCCACGCTGGCTGTAATTAATACTGCTCCAACAACATATATACCAAATCTCATCTTCATACCTCTGACAGTTCATGAGATATAGGCCTTTTGATTTTCAAGGTGTATGGGCGGTGCCACGCCCCTTTATCCAATCACAGTCTATTATAGCCAGGGACTATCAACAGGTCAACTGTACCATTTGGTAAAATTTTCGTATCAATCGATCTATTAGAAAAGCCGTTAGATCGATTTTTGAAAAGGGGCGTGGTACCGCCCACTTCCACCTTGGCTGTAATTAATACTGCTCCAACAACATATATACCAAATCTCATCTTCATACCTCTGATAGTTCATGAAATACAGCCCTTTTGATTTTCAAGTTGTATGGGCGGTGCCACGCCCCTTTGTCCAATTGGACCGAATTGTAAATATAAACCACCCGGGGCGCCACCCAAACGCATACAAAAAAATTTATGCAAATCGGTCCAGCCGTTCGTGAGTTATGAAGTCACAACACATTTGCAACAATTTTTTATATATATAGATTATATTTTCCATATAGAACATTAAAAAGCTTTATCTGTAAAGAAATTAAATTTTTAGAGCGTTTTATAAAAATTTTAGATATATTTAAAAAGTGGGCGTAGAAATGGGCGTGGCCAAATTAATATAAAAACCATTCTCGGCCTATTACGAACATTGTAACAAGAAGTTTGTCGAATCGGTCCATGCGTTATCAAGTTATGGCATTGCCAACGAACAACAATTCATTTGATAAGACCCAAAAGTGTAACATATAGAAGGAGTCACTTTAGACCCTAAGTTTCTTTTAACCAAATTCGATTCATGACTTTTGAAGTCGTTTGAACCATGTCCGTCTGTCTCTCTGTCTGTCCGGCTGGTGCGCACGATAACTTTCGCAAGACCCAACCAAATATTTTGAAATTTTGCACGAGTTAATATTTTCCCAAAACTACTTACGGTATTGCAAATGGGCTACATGGCCCCGCCCCTTCTGGTACCTCCCATACAAATACATCATTCCGCCCACTTTAGAAATGTAGATTTGTATTGGAGTATATAGGAAAGTATTATAGATTACCCGAAATGGTTACATCAAAATGCTTTAGTAGCTTCTTCCACCAACATAAAGCTGGCCAAAGTATCTCTAACACTATGCTCCACTGGATTCACCAACCACAATTATCCCCGAATCTTTTGTAGCTTCTTGCTTTGGAAATATTTCCTTTTATAGGTCCTTCTGGTCCTCATCATTGTCGTAGGATTGATTGTTGGCCTCTTACAATAGCAGCATAGCTTTTTTGAGTCGGTCGCGGTATCTAACACTTTTTAATTTTGCACTTGTCTTTTTAACTCGAATGACGCTATGTTTTATTATCATTCGCGCGGTACCTTATTGCGTAGTAGAACAAAACGTATAGAACGTAATAGTACTTTAACAGAGTTACTTTTTATGCGCAAAATCTAATAATTTGCAGCTGCCATGCCGAGTCGATGGGAGCCGTATAAAACGGCGGCGGCTTAGTAAAATCGTGCGCCGCCGGCTCATAGTCGGTCGCCTTGTTACTCAAACTTTGATTTGCAAAAATTAGCTTTGCTTACATTTTCGGTTGCTCACTTTACTTGTAATTGTCTACGCTGACGTTTGCTCGTTGTTGTTTTGCCGAATAAAGCACAAACAATAACTGAGACACTGCAACAATATCAAAAATAATAAAGTGTGTAGTTGAAGCTGAGCTTCTTACTGAGAAAAATGAGGTAAGTAACTGAAACTAATTTTCTTCACTTTACGAAAAAAAATTTAAGCAAAGCATAAAATAATTCTTTATTGCATTTGCTCTTTGCTTTTTTTGTTTTTACTTGGTTATTAACAAATTGAGAGGCAAGTAACTGAAACACATTTTCTTTTTTCGACTGATTTTCATTTTCCCCAAGTGTTCGTTTGGAAATTATGGCAAAAATATAAATTTTCCAAAAATATGTCATTTTGTATGGGATGTACCAGAAGGGGTGAAACATATTCATTCCTGACTTAAATTTTCATAACCGTACAACTTACGCAAATTTTAACTGAATTCAAAATTCACAAAAAAGATATCTATGTAAGACTATGAGGGTGAATTCGGTTATTTGTATGGAAGGTACCAGAAGAGTGTGTCAAATAATTAGGTTTTCTGAGGTTTTGCCTTGTATCACAAGATACATTAACCGACCAATTTTCGTTACCCCCCAAGTGTCGGTTTGGAAGTTATGAGAGAAATATTAATTTTCCAAAAATAGGTCATACTGTATGGTAGGTACCAGAGGGCGTGAGCCGTTATAGTCCATATTCATTTCTGAATCCAATTTTCATAAGCAACATTTGAGTAAATTCAGTGTACTGAAAACTATGAGGGTAAATTCGGTCATTTGTATGGGAGTGCGGCAAAGGTCCCAATTTTCCAAGGGTTTGTCTACTTTTACAAGATAATTAAATTGACCAAATAGGTAATTTTGTAGGGGAGGTTCCAGAAGGGGTAGGGAAATTCTACCCATTTACATTCCCATTACTTCGTTTTGAAAAATGTTAAGACTGGTAAATGTTCTTGATACTGTAAATGTCTCCAAGGGGTAAGACCTCTGCCAAACGGGTGTACCTGTCGTAACATTTAAAATGTACATATATTTTCAAGGGCCAACTATATCTATGAGGACGTGTTCAAATCTGCCTTTAGGAATTTCTATCTTCGTTACTGGTATTGTTTTATGACAATCCACTATTGATCACTGACAATTTAAACAATCTTTCGACCTCGTGTTGATCTGTTTATCATATATGGCTGCTAACGTGAGATTGATTGTTGAATGTGCCGTTTTTCCATCACATAATAGAGTATAAGCGATTCCTGAAGAAGCGACTGCCCGAGCTTTTTTCCAGACTGACAGATCTTTGCCACTAATAAATTAGACAGAAATGCCTTTTCTGTACCTCCTAAGGCATCCCATCAAATATGTTACCTTTGTCATTCATGACACTATCAAATATTGTACATATTAATATTGTATTGTATTCTTGCAATTAATTTAAACTAATTTTCGTTGACAAAATCATTGACATTGTACTGCCGAACCAGCAATGTATCTGTAGAATCAATTCGTGAGCGAATATGAGGCGTTAACCCGATATCGAGTCAACTTTTTTTTATTAATTTTAAATAGCTTATTATACTCTCAACTTACGGGTAGGAGGATATGTATTATTTGATACGACCCAAAAGTGTAACACATAGAAGGAGTCACTTTAGACCCTAGGTTTCTTTGAACCAAATTCGATTCATGACTTTTTAAGTCGTTTGAGTCATGTCCGTCTGTCTGTTTGCCCGTGTGTCTGTTTGTCCGTCTGTCTGACTTTCCGGCTGGTGCGCACGATAACTTGCGAAAGACACAACCAAATGTTTTGAAATTTTGCACGAGTTAATTTTTGCCCAAAACTACTTACGGGATTGCAATTTACCCCGCCCTTTCTGGTACCTCCCATACAAATACATCATTCCGACCACTTTAAAATCAAATAATTTGAACAATACACCCAACGAGATCGTACCCAACTTCTGCATTTAGTAAAGCTGTATTAGGATTAAGTTTTGAAAAAAAAAACAATATAAGTCTAGCCACGCCCCTTCTGGTACCTACCATACAAATGTACCTTTCCCCCCTCTTTAGATATGGAGTAATAATATCAATAAATCCAACGTGATCGTACCCAAATTATTTATTTAGTAAAGCTATAGTAGGATATAGTTTTGGATATAAAACTGGAAGTCTAGCCACGCCACATTTGGTACCTTCCATACCCATCTGGTACCGCCCACTTTAGAAATCGATTAATATTATTAATAGACGTAACGCGATCGTGCACAATTCTGCGTTTAGTAAAGTAAAGTGTAGACACGCCCCTTCTGGTACCTCCCATACAAATGTACCATTCCGCCCACTTTAGAGATGTTGTAATGATATCAATACACCCAAGTTTATCGTGCCCAAATTTTGTATTTAGTAAAAAAAATGGAAGTCTAGCCACGCCCCGTCTGGTGTCTCCCATACACATGTACCACTCCGCACACTCTGGAGATGGAGTAAAAATATCAATCCACTCAACACGATCGTGCCCAAATTCTGTATATTGTTAAATTATAACAGGATATAGCTTTGGAGAACAAATTGGAAGTCTAGCGCCGCCCCTTATGGTACCTCCCATACATATGTACCTCTCCGCCGACCTTAGAGATGCAGTAATAATATCAATACACCCAACGCGATCGTGCCCAAATTCTGTATTTAGTAAAGCTATAACAGGATAAAGCTTTAGAGAAAAAATCTGGAAGTCTAGACACGCCCCTTCTGGTACCTCCCATACAAATGTACCACTCCGCCCACTTTAGAAACTGAGTAATAATATCAATATAATAGAAAATTGTTTGTTTTACTGAGGGTGAGGGTATATGTAAGTCGGGTTGCCCGACTTAAAATTTCTTACTGGTTTTCTATATCTATTAAGCCTTCGTTGAACATGACGTCATAGAATTGCTAAGTTTAGTCCTAATTTGGTTACGAATTCTGTTTTTCTGGTCTTCTTTCGGACATTCTACTTTCAAACAAACAGTCACTCCTCCGAAAAGTATTTATACATTTCTGTGGCCTCTAAGGTTCTTTTGGCATAGCCGCTGTCTTTATTCTTCGCAATTACACCTGCATTTTTTGAAGACCACAAGCTCAACACTCTCCTAATTTTTCAGTCATGCTGGTTTACTATAAAATTGCACTACCTAAATCTATTATCACAGGCCAAGGTACATACAGATTTTTGACTGATTGTGTATAATATTGGTTTACAAGTAAACCTTGACCACCTATAGTGACAATGTAAGACTAACCGCATTGAACGTATCCAATTCAAGATGTTCTACATATAATAAAATAAAAATTTACTAAATTATCTGATACATTTAATTTAAATATAAGCATTCGTTTAAACAATACTATAGACAATTGTCCAGGATACCAGGCAGCCAATTTAGATTGTATACACTGACACACGGATGTGCACACGTTGTTGGTGCCAATTGTCGCTGTCATGGTATTTTCCTAATTCCACAACCAAACTGGGCCAAAAGTATGTCACAATGTTAGTTCCTTTAGTATTAGTTCAATAAACAAATTTCGTAATTGATTGGAGAGCCGACCTACGCCAGGATAGTACAAAATTAGCAAATCCTTGTTCAGTTGTTTTTAACATTTGTTGTTTTGTTTATTTCAACAAATCAATGCAATCAAGTTTGTAATCAAATGCATTTCATTGAATTCAAAAACAACTGAATGCCATTATGTTCGATAGATGTGAAATCAGGAAATAACTAAACAAATTAGTCACCTTTAAAACAATTATACGGAAATATATGTATATGTACATATAAATGTCTATTAAATATATATAAAAATTCGTAGTTTTTATTTGCCTCGAGAGTATTCAGTATCGCTAACAAAATAGTTTTTTTTGTAGTGTTTTGAGCAATTTGGTCAATTTTAATGTAGAGAATAGAGGTTTGCACATTTTGTATGTTAACACAATTGGCTGGATTCGGGTCATCAGGCGAATGTCTGTTCTCATCATATGAACAGTAAGTTTGCATACAGTGGCCGTTGCTTTTAAATTGGAATAATGTTAAAGTTGAAAATTTTCCAGCAACGGAAGCACATGCTTGTGGCTGTGAGTTTAAACAAAGATAATTGGATATCTTCGATAGGAGCTAAGAAACATGTTCTTACAAAATTTGAGACACAAAATACAGGAAAAGCATACAAATTCGTCAAGTATAATATTAGAAATAAACAATAAAAAAAATCAGCTTGAAAGCCAGTTACTAATATTCCAGATTCGACCGAGTCCAACACATTTTTAAATAGAAATAAAAAAAATGTTGGCAACGCTTGTACTACAGATTTCACCATAAGTCCAAATATTTGGGGACCGATTCATCCGCTTGTGTCATAAGTATAGTGTTAAAAAACTTGCAGTTTTCAAAAACCCGGATTTGGTTTAATTTGAAAATCACATTTTCCAACAATTCGGTTTTCAAATACCAGTTTTATTAAATAACCGGTTTTGTCAGGTTTATCGGAAATTACAAAATATCTATTATATAAAAATAAGTCGGGTTTTCCTTCCTGACGCTATAACTCCAGAACGCACGAACCGATTTCCACGGTTTTGCATTCGTTGGAAAGGTCTCGGGCTCCGTGAGGTATAAAAGGTTTTATTTTTTCAAAAAGTGGGCGTCGCCACGCCCCTTTTTTCAAATATCGCTCTGACGGCTTTTCTAATAGACCGTTTGATACAAAAATTTTACCATGAGGTACTGTTGACCTGTAGATAGTTCCTGACTACATTTGGTTGTAATTGGATAAAGGGGCGTGGCACCGCCCATACAACTTGAAAATTAAAAAGGTTATATTTCATGAACTATCAGAGGTATGAAGTAGAGATTTGGTATATATGTTGTTTGAGCAGTATTAATTACAGCCAGGATGAAAGTGGGCGGTGCCACGCCCCCTTTTCAAAAATCGCTCAAACGGATTTTCTAATAGATCGATTGATACAAAAATTTTACCATGAGGTACTGTTGACCTGTAGATAGTCTCAGGCTATATTTGGTTGTGATTGGATAAAGGGGCGTGGCACCGCCCATACAACTTTCAAATTAAAAAGGCTATATTTCATGAACTATCAGAGGTATGAAGATGAGATTTGGTATATATGTTGTCGGAGCAGTATTAATTACATGCAGGGAGGAAGTGGGCGGTGCCACACCCTCTTTTCAAAAATCGCTCTAACGGCTTTTCTAATAGATCGATTGATACGAAAAATTTACCAAGTGGTACTGTTGACCTGTTGATAGTCGGTGGCTATATTTGGTTGTGATTGGATAAAGGGGCGTGACACCGCCCATTCAACTTGAAAATTAAAAGGGCTATAACTCATGAACTATCAGAGGTATGAAGATGAGATTTGTTACATATGTTGTTGTTGCAGTATGAATTACAGTAAGGGTGGAAATGGGCTGTTCCACACCCTTTTTAAAACAAACGGTTAAAACTGTCAAAATTCCACAGTATATTGCTGTTCGCCTAGTACCGTAACCAAAACCGGAATCTACGTTGAATTGTTAAAAAATGTTACCAATAAATTTTGTGTCTAAAATCAATTCCTAGCTCGCGTTTTTAAATGAGGACAAATCGAAAAATTCGGATATGTATTTTTTGAGACCTTTTGCGTAAAACTGACTTCCCAACAAACTAAATGATTTATTACAGAAGCAAATTATGTATTGGTTAAAAAGTAATGGCCACTGAGAGTTGGCATTCAGAAATTAAGTTTTAAAAAATCATTTTTCAGAATATTGGGCGGGACTCCAGATAATGTCAAAAGTATACCATTCTCTTCGTCTTAGTCTCCAAACATGGGAATGGTAGGTACAAATTAGAGCCGGCCCATAGGTCTGAAGTTTTCGATAGTTACTCATTGCTAAAAAAAATATCTCTGCCTGAAATCTTCATGCTTCTCAGCGCGAACTAGAAATTGATTTTAGACTTGTAGTTTCTTAGTGAAATTATCTAGGAATTATCGATTACCACGCAATTCAATATTTGGCTTTTAAACTGTATCAAATAATAGTCCGTACACCAGGCAGTTGAGTACACAAAGTAGCTGCGCAGACTAAAACAGTGATTTGTTTTTAACTTACTTTACAGGTATGCATTTTTCAATTACTTTTCAGGAGAACGAATCGGTAATAAATCCTATAGGGCCGTGTTCGCAGTCTTTCACATTACATTTGTACACACTAATTTGAAATTTGTTTTTTGAAATTAGTTGAATGCTAATGTTTTATGCATGGAAATTATAAAGCTTAACAGTGTGCACATTTTCTTCAAAGAAATTTTTTTTCCAGGTCCTATGGTTTTCATGGTATAAGCAGTTAAAGTCGGTCTTTCACATTACAAATTTTGGAAGTCACTTTTGAGGTAGACATATACTTTCTAAAAGTTCTGCTCTTATAGACAACGGGTTGTCCCCGTACTTTTGGAGATAAAAGTTGAATAATAAAGAAAGGAAATTGCAGTTCAACGGTTTAAATATGTTGCTTAGAAGCCTCAGTAGGACTAAAAATATCAAGTCTTTCACATTACATCGAAAGTCTTTCACATTACATCGTACAAATTTTTGCATTTAAAAACGATTTTGAGTGCTTATAAATGCTTCTTAAAGAAATTTTTTACAACCAAAGACCAATATTAGGTCTTGGGGCTAAGGGATCGTAATAAATATCATGGGTTGGGAGGTGGGGGTAGACGATTTGTGACAGGTGGGACAGAACCATGTCTTTATCAGCTTTTTATGGCAAAAAAAGAAAGGTGGCAAAAAATTCGAAAACAGCACGACAATATTTAAGGGCGGCCCACACCTGGCCGTGTTCGCGAAAATTTTATTTACAAGAGACTCACGATCCTTTCTTGGCATTTCACTTTACTTCAGTTTTCGGTTTTCTCTCAATTTACGCATAGCTTCTGCCCTCTATCTTTGAGTTCTTCGTATTTACCATTCTTTTTTAGCTTTTCGATGTAGTTTTTATTTTTTTTCTTCACATGTGAGTGGATCCTACCAAAAAACAAATGTAAGTAATTTTTTTTCTTTCAAGTGGTCTTTCACATTACACACATTTGATGGCAATTTAAACTGAGAAACCAGCATCAATCTTCGAAAACACCATCCATTCCAGATATTAGGAACTCCTGCTCAGAAAAAGTTTTGTTTTCATAACAAAACACCAGCGTGCAACCGCCGTTATTAAACTTTTCCAAGTTTAGTCTTTCACATTACACCAAAATTGCGCAGTTTTCATTGCCATCAAATGTGCATTTAAAAATGTTTTTAATTTTTTTTTTGTTTTCAGCACTAAAACAATTCTTTATCTATATATTGCAAAAGAAAACAATGCAATTTTCTGAGCAAAATAGTTTGTTTTTACTTTTTTCTGTGAGCTATCCATTTTGTTTGAAATCTCAGTTTAAAGCTTACTAGAAAAAAACATGCTAAGGTCGCCACTGTTTTGCAATTTTCGATCAAAAACAGTGTTGCCAGATTTATTGTACACTTCTTATATCATACACACAAATTTTTTTTGTAAAAGTCACAAAAATGTTTTTCCCCTCTGGTTGACATTTTCGTGAACACGGCCATAGATAGAAAAATTAAGCAATGTTCATTGTAGTTATACTGGAAAACAACTTTTGTTTGATTGGGGCACAATTTAAATTTGTATAGTATGTTAGGGGTAACATTAGCAACCTTTTGTAAATAACCTATGTATGGTTTGACGTATAGAACTTCTGGTAGGTATAAGTGTAAATCTATCTGTCATACTAATGAAGTGTAATAAACTTCGTTTCAGTATACTTTGGAAAATCACCATGTAAAGACTACACAAGAAGAACGTTTACAAATCTTGCAAATTTGTTTTCAAAATGCGCGTTCTTTTCGCCAAACTTATGGAGCACTTTGTGAAGTTTACGGTGCATATACTCAGCCATCTGAGCAGCTACTAGAAGCCATCGACGCTGTAGACGTAAGTGTGACAGGTCTTGAATTTTTCGAACGGACGCCGTTCTCAGCAACTCGGTCTCTGCAAATGCTGATGAAAGATCTTGCTTGGCCTACACTCAAGAACTAGAGCCAGTGGACGATCAATTGAATTTTTTTATTTATCATGTCATTAAACATTATTTGAAGGAAAAATGGTTCCAACACAACGGCGTAACATGTCATACATCGCGTGAGACCATCACTTTGTTAAGCCAAACATTGGTGACCGAATTATCTCAAAAAATGGTAATACGAGTCCAATACAAATATAGTATTCGGGAATATTCTTGATATGTGAGAGAAAGGCATGGCAAAAGAGGTTTTTATGGCTAAAGGCATGATGCTTCAAACGAAATTTTTAGTGGCGTTCAGTAGGCGAAGAGGGCATGACAAAAGTGTTTTTTACGCCCAAAGAGATAGTTAGTAATCAGACGCCACTACAGATAAAATTAAAAATTGAATTTTGATCTTTAACGGAATGCCTGTTTCCGATGTGTGAAAGATATGACTTTGATGATGAACTTTTTACTATCGTCATAGAGCTTATGATATTGAGAATTTAAAACAATAAAACTTAATTGGTTAACTTCCATCTTAAGGAGTCACTTGAAATTAGTTACATAAGTTAATAAACTCAACATATTATTAACGAGTTTAAGTACCGTTTTCAAAGTACTTTGTAGACCTAAATGTGAAATATATTACAAGTTATTATGCAATAGTAAAGAATTGCCGGGCCCACTAGTAATTCAATATAAATTACATATGTATGAAAATATATGAATGTCAATACCTTAATTCAAAAGTATGCTAGGTCATATTAGCATATTCTTATATATAAAAATGAATTGCTGTGCAGTTGTCTTGCTAAAACTCAAAAACGGCTGGACCGATTTTCAAATTTTTTTTTTGTTTTGTTCGCTATAGCTTCCGGATGGTTTAAAAGGTTTTTTTTTCAAAAAGTGGTCGGCGCCACGCCCCTTTTTTCAAATTTCGCTCAGACGGCTTTTCTAATAGACCGATTGATACAAAAATTTTGCCATGAGGTACTGTTGACCTGTAGATAGTTCCTGACTACATTTGGTTGTAGTTGGATAAAGGGACGTGGCACCGCCCATACAACTTGGAAATTAAAATGGCTATGTTTCATGAACTATCAGAGGTGTGAAGATGAGATTTGGTATATATGTTGTTCGTACAGTTAGAATTACAGCCAGGGTGCAAGTGGGCGGTGCCACGCCCTCTTTTAAAAAATCACTCTAACGGCTTTTCTAATAGACCGATTGATACGAAAATTTTACCAAGTGGTACTGTTGACCTGTTGATAGTCCCTGGCTATATTTGGTTGTGAGTGGATAAAAGGGCGTGGCACCGCCCATACAACTTGAAAATCAAAGGGGCTATATCTCATGAACTATCAGAGGTATGAAGAAGAGATTTGGTATATATGTTGTTGGAGCAGTATTAATTACAGCCAGAGTGGAAGTGGGGGGGGGGGGGTGCCCACTCGCTCTGACGGCTTTTTCAAAAACAGATTGATACGAAAATTTTACCAAGTGGTACTGTTGACCTGTTGATAGTCCGTGGCTATATTTGGTTGTCATTGGATAAACTTGGATACAACTTGAAAAATAAAAGGGCTATATGTCATGAACTATCAGAGGTATGAAGATGAGATTTGGTATATATGTTATTGGAGCAGTATTAATTACTGTCAGGGAGGAAGAAGGCGGTGCCACACCACCTTTTCAAAATCGCTCTGACGGCTTTTCTTATAGATTGATTTATAAGATAATTTTAAAAAGTGGTACTGATGACCTGTTGTTAGTCACTGGCTGTACTTAGTTGTTATTGGATAAAGGAGCGTGGCACCGCCCATACAACTTTAAAGTAAAAAAGACTATAATGCGACATATGTTGTTGTTGCAGTATAAATTACAGTAAGGATGGAAGTGGGCTGTTCCACACCCCTTTTAAAACAAACAGTAATAACTGTCAAAATTCCACAGAATATTGCTGTTCGTCTAGAGATATGAACAGTAAGGTGGGCCAATTTTTTTATTCGCAAAAATCGTAACCAAAATCAGAATCTACGATCATTTATAAAAAATTCGTGTTGGGAAGCATGCATATTTCAGATGATTTTTTTTTTTTGGTTTTTAAATGAGCACAAATCGAAAACTTCAGATATATATTTTTGAGACCTTCTGCGTAAAACTAACTTCCCAACAAACAAAATGAGGTATTACAGAGGCAAATCTATGTATTGGTCAGTTGGCATACAGAAATTAAGTTTTTAATAATAATTTTTCAGAATATTGGGCGGGATCCAAAACAATGTCACAAATATACTATTCTCTTCGTCGCCAAATATCGGAATGGTAGGTAAAAATTAAAGCCGGGGCCCATAGGTCTGAAGTTACTGAGTAAGTGCTCATTGCCAAAAAAAATATCTCTACCTGAAATCTTCATGCTTCTCAGCGCGAACTACGATTTGAGTTTAGAGTCTAAACTCTAAACTTTAGACATATAGTTTCTAAGTGAAATTTTCTAAGAATTCATCGTACGTTCTGATACTGGTATACGATTACTACGTTTTTTTTTCGACGCGAACAAATTGGTCCGCCCTTATGAACAGGCTATTTGGAACTAAATAAGTAAAAAGTGCCGAGGCGCTGCCCACGCACTTCAATAGTTAATTTTTTAACTGTATAAAATAATGGTCCGTACACCAGAATGTTGAGGATACATAGTAGCTGCGCAGACTAAAACAGTGATTTTTTTTATTTACTTCACAGGTATGTATTTTTAAATTGCTTTTAAGGAGAGTGAATCGGTAATAAATCATTTAGATAGAAAAATTAAGCAATATTCATTTTAGTTAAACTACAATGGTTAAATTTTTGTCATACTAATGAAGTATGATAGATTTTCTTTTAGTATATTTTGGAAAATCACCATGTAAAAACTACACAAGAACAACGTTTACAAATCTTGCAAATTTATTTTCAAAATACACGTTCTGTTCGCCAAACTTATGGAGCCCTTTGTGAAGTTGAGGGTGCATATAATGATCCATCTAAGTAGCTAATAGAAGTCATCGACGCTGTAGACGTAAGTGTGACAGGGGACTCGAATTTATCGAACCGACGTCTTTCTCAGCAACTCGGTCTCTGCAAATGCTGAGGAAAAATCTTGGCCTACATTCATATAAAATCCAACTGGTAGAAGAACTAGAGACAGTGGACAATTTATTGATTTTTTTTATTTATCATGTCATTGTACATCATTTGAACGAGAAATGGTTTCAACACGACGGTGTAACATGCCATACAGCGCGTGAGACCATCACTTTGTTAAGCCAAACGTTGGTGACCGAATTATCTCAAAAAATGGTAATACGAATTCAATACAAAAATAGTATTCCGGCCCATTCTTGATCCGTGTGAGAAGAAGACATGACAAAAGAAGTTTTTTTTGGCTAAAGGCATGAAGCTTCAAACGGAGTTTTCATTTGCGGTCAATAGGCGGAGAAGGCATAACAAAAGTGTTTTTTATGCCGAAAGAGATAGTTAGTATCCGCTACTACAGATCAAAATAAAAATTAAATTTTGATCCTTAGCGGAATGTCTGTTTCCGATTTGTGGAAGAAGTGGTTTTTCGCCCTACATACAGAAAGAACTTAATCTACATGTCGGCACTATAAATATGACTTTGCTGATAAACTTTTTATTAGCATTTACAACAATAAAACGTAATTGGTTAACTTCCATGTTAAGGAGTTACTTCAAATTAGTTACATAAGTTAATAAACTCAACATATTATTGTCGAGCTTAAGTACCGTTTTCAAAGTACTTTGTAGATGTGAAATATATTACAAGTTAATATGCAATAGCGAAGCATTGCCGGGCCCACTAGTCTTCTTATATATAAAAATGAATTGCTGTGCAGTTGTCTCGCTAAAACTCAAAAACGGCTGGACCGATTTTCAAATTTTTTTTGTTTTGTTCGCTATAGCTTCCGGATGGTTTAAAAGGTTTTTTTTTCAAAAAGTGGGCGGCGCCACGCCCCTTTTATCAAATATCGCTCTGACGGCTTTTCTAATAGACCGATTGATACAAAAATTTTACCATGAGGTACTGTTGACCTGTAGATAGTTCCTGACTACATTTGGTTGTAATTGGATAAAGGGGCGTGGCACCGCCCATACAACTTGAAAATTAAAAAAGCTATATTTCATGAACTATCAGAGGTATGAAGATGAGATTTGGTATATATGTTGTTGGAGCAGTATTAATTACAGCCAGGATGGAAGTGGGCGGTGCCACGCCCCCTTTTCAAAAATCGCTCTAACGGCTTTTCTAATAGAGCGATTGATACAAAAATTTTAACAAGTGGTACTGTTGACCTGTAGGTATTTCCTGGCAACATTTGGCTGTGATTGGATAAAGTGGCGTAGAACCGCCCATACAACTTGAAAATTAAAAGGGCTATATCTCATGAATCATCAGTGGTATGAAGATGAGATTTGGTTTATATGTTGATGATGCAGAATTAATTACTACCAGGAAGGAAGTGGGCGGTGCCACGATTGAGACTTTTGGTTTTACATGAGCACAAACCGAAAACTTCAGATATATATTTTTTGAGACCTTCTGCGTAATTCTGGCTTCCCAACAAACTAAATGAGGTATTACAGAAGCAAATCTATGTATTGGTTAAAAGTTATGGCGCAGAATATTGGACAGGATTCCAAACAATGTCAAAAATATACCATTCTCTTCGTCTTGGTCTCCAAACATCGGAATGGTGGGTCAAAATTAGAGGCGGGGCCCATCGGTCTGAAGTTTTAGATAATTGCTCATACACTAAAAAAATATCTCCACCTGAAATCTTCATGCTTCTCAGCGCGAACTACGAATTGGTTTTAGACATATACTTTCTTAGTAAAATTTTCTTAGAATTCATCTTGGATTTCAATTCTGGTATACTATTACCATTTTTCAATTACTTTTCGGGAGAGCGAATCGTTAAAAATCCTATAGATAGAAAAATTAAGCAATATTCATTGTAGTTATACTGGAAAACACCTTTTGTTTGATTGGGACATAATTAAAATTTTTATTATATGTCAGAGGAAACATTAGCAAAAATTTGTAAATAACCTAGGTATGGGGTATTTTTTAACGTATAGAACTTCTGATATGTATAAGTGTAAATCTAGCTGTCATACTAATGAAGTGTGATAAACTATCTTTCTGTATACTTTGGAAAATCACCATGTAAAAACTAAAAAAGAACAACGTTTACAAATCTTGCAAATTTAACTTCAAAATGCGCGTTCTGATCGCCAAACTTATAAAGCCCTTTGTCAAGTTTACGGTGAATATAATCATCCATCTGAGCAGGTAATAGAAGCCATCGACGCTGTAGACGTAAGTGTGACAGGGGACTCGAATTTATCGAACCGACGCCGTTCTCAGCAACTCGGTCTCTGTAAATGCTGAGGAAAGATCTTGGCCTACATTCATATAAAATCCAACTGTTAGAAGAACTGGAGCTAGTGGACGTTCAATTGATTTTTTTTTATTTATCATGTCAAATAAATGGTTCCAACACGACGGCGTAAAATGGCATACATCGCGTGAGACCATCACTTTCTTAAGCCAAACGTTGGTGACCGAATTATCTCAAAAAATGGTAATACGAGTTCAATACAAAAATAGTATTCGGGAGTATTCTTGATCCGTGTGAGAAGAAGACATGGCAAAAGAGGTTTTTATGGTTAAAGCATGAAGCTTCAAACGAAATTTTCATTTGCGGTCAATAGGCGGAGAAGTCATGACAAAAGTGTTTTTACGCCTTAAGAGATAGTTAGTATACAGACGGTTACCGCTACTACAGGTAAAAATAAAAATTCAATTTTGATTTTTAGCGGAATGTCTGTTTCCTATTTATAAAAGAAGTGGGGTTTCGGCCCACATACAGAAATACTGGAAAACACCTATACTATCGTCATAGAGGCTATGATATTTAGAATTTAAAACAATAAAACTTAATTAGTTAACTTCCATGTTATGGAGTTACTTGAAATTAGTTACATAAGGTAATAAACTCAACATTTTGTTGTCGAGCTTAAGTACCGTCTGTAAAGTACTTTATAGACCTACAAATATATAAATTAGCGTTTATATAGCATTTAGGATAGTAAGAAATGTGAAATATATTACAAGTTAATATGCAATAGCGAAGCATTGCCGGGCCCACTAGTTTTAAATGAAATAGAGTTTTTAAATTCAGTTTGATTCAATTTATATCCGTTTTATGATTCCTGGATTTGCATCCACTTTAAGATAAGAGGAAACAGTTATATTGCAGTAATGTTCAAACAAATGTTCGTATTTTAAGAAAATTTCAATGAAGGCATCCTTTGAAATTTGTCCATAGAATATCGTATCAGCACAAACAACCTTTTATAAGCTGATTTTTCCAGAACTATCCCGGCAATGTTCTGTGAAAATACTTTTCCGGTATATATAAATAGTGATTTTACCGCCTTTTTAAAAACCGGTTAACCGATATCAAAAACCCGATTAAACAGGGTATTCAAAAATGCAATTTTGAACAAAACCGGCATACGGTTTTGTAGAAAAAACTGGTTAGACGGTTTTCGGTTTGGTAAGGAAAATAAACTTAAAATAACATTTGTGTTTTAACAAATCAGGAAAAATTGTTTTCATGATCAGCGAGAGGAAACGTCAAAACCTCTTAGCAGTTTTTCTGAACCATGTAAATCACTCCCAAGTTTATTGTTTATATAAGTATATGAATAAACTTCATTAAAAATGAGTTTGGAAAAACAACTAATTTTGATACATGTTCGTCGTGGTCTTATACACTTGTTTGAAAAAGGGCTAAAGTTTTATTTTTGACCATAGCTCATTAAATTGGATAACACTGTTCGACAAGGGTTTTTTTCTTGTGTTTCATTATGTGTTTCTAAGAGTTTTTGACATGGGAAATTCAAAAACGTAATCAGAATTTTGCTATCAGGCATAGTTTTTTGGTTATTTGAAAATAAGTTTTGTTTTCCTTTAAAAATTTGTATGGGGGCCATTGTTTAAAAAATTTAGTAGAAACAGGTGGTAACATCTGCAACATGCCTTTTCGGCTGCAATTATCGCCTCATTCTATTTTATAATCACCTTATACTTAATTTCCCTTTGCACCTTTGAGGTATGGGATAGCTTCTCGCGTTGTTGTGAATTAACACGCTTTCTATTTTTAGATTCACAACTAATGGCACCTACTTGTTTATCGACGAATGCGAACGTCACTGTTTGAGAAGCTCTTACTAGACACTAAATACTGCGAAGTTGCTGTCAACAACATTCGAGGGGAGAAGATAATGAAAGAATTTTTTTTTTTTAAGATGACTGGAGCCAGTTTTGAACCTCCGATCTCCCGCATGGTAGTCGCGTGTTCTAACCACTATGCCACGGCCAGTCCCTATATCCCTAATCACCTTATTCTCTTTTTAATTTTCTACGTAAAATTGGGATGCAACATGCCCTTGAAAGTGAATTTTTGCCCTCTTATATGGATTTCTTTTATAAATGATGCAGCGACGTTTCCGATGAAAATGCTAAAAGGTTCCACAAAGACATTCTCCCTTTAGAAAAGCGTTACGAAGGAAAATATATGCCAACTATATTTGTTGACATTTTAGGAGACTGCAAGGATATTCAACATAAAATAAAAAACTTTGTTAACTAATAGTAAATACATAATTGTTCTTTTTATTTTTCTTGTTTTAAGCTCTACTAGTATCGGTTATTGTATTTAGAAAAGATTCTGTTGGATCAAATAAAGTTTTCATTACATTTATGCAAAAAGTATTTTAATGCAACATGCAGAATGCTGAACAAATTTAAATCCAAATAACTAAAAAACTGTGCCTGATGGGAAAAATCTGAAAACATATTTGAAATCATGATATTAATAACCATAGGAAAGACGATTCAGACACCCAGAAAAATTAAAAAAATTGGAATGTACATCAATTTATTCCTTAATTAGCAACGATTCGATGGATGACTTTCTCTTATACTAGAATAATCGATAGTTTTTAAAAATAAAGTTTAAACTTGGAAAGCGCTCTCCTGCAAAGTGACAAAATAAGACGTTATCAGTTTTTTCTTTTTATACCATCACCCTTAGGGATGAGGGTATATATCATTTGATACGACCCAAAAGTGTAAAGGTACGGTCAGATTAGGCAAATATTTGACGAAAACCGTCACATATTTCTTTGCCGAAGTCTGACCACAAAACATTTTTGTGTGGCAAACAACAAAACAGCTGATTTTGGTCAAACGAAATTATTTGCCTTCAAATAAAAATATGCTCAATGTGACCAAAGTGTGACCACCAAAGAGCAAATATTTTCCTCTTTTTTGGGCAAACATTTATTTGATCTTACAAAAGTTTTGTAAGAGCAAACAAGGGTAAATAACAGCTGTTATCAGCGGTGTTGTCAGCTAACCGACAGAAATTAACAAAATGAAGAAAAATATCGCCAATTTAAATAATAATAAATAAAATAAAAGGAAGAAATGGTGAATATAAAATATATTTTGGTAATATTGTGGAACTGTTATAAAATTTTATGCATAATTAAAAGGGAAAAATTCTAGCTTTGTTAATTATCTCAAATCGACTGTAAACCGGGTAAGCTGCGACTAATTATGGTATAATAAAGATAAATTGGCCATAGTTTAACCGGTTACAAGCAAATCCAACAAATATCGGTTGTCAGGCAGTTTACACTCTTGAAAGCCCGTGGTAAAGGTGATAAATTGTAGAATATGGGAGTCAAAAAATCACAACCCCCCGCTCCGGGGCTCATGTGTGTCAAAAAGGGGTTCTATGAAGATCCTCTATGTGGGTGTATTCTAATGAAACAAATTTTTGAGACTAATTCAGCAGTAATTAAAGAACATACAGGTCCCAATCAGGGAACGGTTTGAGTTCCTTATTTTATGCTTTGAGTGCACCCACAAAAAATATGCCTATTGTTGTCAATCCACATAATTTCAGTAAAACATGTCATATATATTGTGAGTTTGGCGAAAACAATGCATTGCATTGCTTATTTTTTTTTTGTTAATTTTACCTTAAATAGTATGAAAGTTCTTAATGCTGTTTGAACAAAAAGTAAAAAATATCTGTGAAACACTTATATATTTTTGGTGTTTTTTTTTTTATTTACTTGAACTTTGAGAAGATTATAAAAATACTTTCATATTTAATTATATAAAGTCTGCCTGTTCAAGGGTAGATAACAGCTACAATAAATTTCTATAGGAAATGTAAAAGGCAACAAATACCGAATAAAAGGTGTGATTGGTGTTATTGTTCTAATGTGTCATCTTTTCATTCCATTGCTTCCATTGCGTAGGAATTTTTTTTTTTGGCCGAAGCCGAATGTTAAAAACTTTTACAAATTATACAATACATTATATTTTTTTAAAAAAAAACTTATTATTTATTTCTAAAATAAATGAGATAAAGCAAAACGAAACCAAAAAATTATTCAGTTACAAAAAAAGCCTTCAACACGGATAAATTGTGGCAGAATAAAATTGTTTCAGTATTTATTCCATGTAAACTAGCCCTTCTTTCTAAAAAGAGCCGACCAGCGGCACTAAACTGCAACACTACTAGTTGAAGCACTTAAAAACTTGACAGATGCATATAAATAGCAACGGCATTAGTTACTGTTGTTGAATGCATGAATGCATGGCAAAAGCAATAAAATTATGAATACCCAATAAAAACAAATGCATTCATTCTGTTCTCTGGTCCCAATGACCCTATTACCCCTAAATAATATAAAAAACGTTGTTCGAAGCTCTAAGTGCCACAGGCAAAAAAAATCGCCGCTATTATTTCTAAATACAATTGGTTATTAATTAAATGTTTTGAAATTTTGCACGAGTTAATATTTCCCCAAAACTACTTACGGTATTGAAAATGGGCTACATGTCCACGCCCCTTCTGGTACCTTCCATACAAATGTACAATTCCACCCACTTTGGAAATCGAGTAATAATATCAATACATCGAACTCAATCGTTCCCAAATTCTATATTTAGTAAAGCTATAACAGGATTAAGTTTTGGAAAAAAAATTGAAAGTCTAGCCACGCCCCTTCTGGTACCTCCCATACAAATTTACAACTTCGCCCACTTTAAAGATGGAGTTATAATATCAATACACTCAACACTATCGTGCCCAATTTATGTATTTTGTTAAGTTATAACAGGATAAAGTTGTGGAAAAAATATTAGAAGTCTAGCCACGCCCCTTCGGGTACCTCCCATACACATCTGGTACCGCCCACTTTATAAATCGACTAATATTATTAATGGACCCAACGCGATCGTGCCCAAATTCTGTATTTAGTAAAGCTTTAACAGGATAAAGTTTTGGAAAAAAAAAATCTGGAAGTCTAGACACGCCCCTTCTGGTACCTCCCATACAAATGTACCACTGTGCCCACTTTAGAAATCGAGTAATAATATCAATATAATAGAAATTTTTTTGTTTTATTGAGGGTGATGGTATGTGTAAGTCGGGTTCCCCCACTGAAACTTTCTTACTGGTTACCACAGATTTGTTTTATTGATGGCGGACTCTTGGTAGATAAAATCATCCACCTCGAAATTATAGTTGTCAACGATCTCGCAGTTTTTTTGTTCGTTGTCCTCGTCCCTCGTTACCATTTTCGCTGCTTCCCTCTGTATACCTGAGAAGGCTGCAGTCACGTCTCACAGTTTTCGACCGATGATGTCTACATCATCAGTGTACACAAGTAGGATGTTGTTTTTGTTGAATATCTTGCCACTCATGTTAACTGCACAATACCTCATTATCAGCCAGTTTCGGGCTGTCGAAGTCAGCTTTATAGTCGAAGGAAAGATGGAACGTGTCGGTTGGTCCAATGTTACCCTCAGGTAAAGGTCACTTTTACTATACTATATGGGGACATTCATGACCGACATCCGATTACAACTTCAAAACGCAGTGTGTGTTTTAATATGAAAGGGAATAATATACCCATCGGTTTACTTAACTTCCGATTATTGTCTCGCCTATTAGGCAGTTATTCCAACATTTAATGCAACAACATTATGTAATGGGAGATGCTCGATTTGCTATCCGTTGCGCAAATGGATCTTTTACAGTTCTTTCTTTTTCGATTCAATATTCTATTACAGTAATCTACGGATAAGTGCAACACGTATAAATGCAAAAACCGTATAAATGCACAACTTTTGCTAACCTGAAAGTGCTTTTTTAGTATAGCTTTGCATGCATAAATGCAAATCTCTCATACTACCTAAATGTAGATTATGATTTAGAGAAACTGAAAAAAATATAAAGGTTGGAACAGAAACAAGGTTAAAAAAAAGATTAGACTTTTTCAGCACACTGGCTTAGATGAATCGAATTGAGTGCAATCTAATATGTATTTTGCAAAAAACAATGTTGCAAAATATGATTGCAATGATTCATTAACAGTTCTTACTTTGGCACAGAACTGAATATTTTTAATTTTTTTGTATGAAAGATGAAAAACACTAAAACAATGAAATATAAATTTGTGATTAAACTGAACTGATTTTATAAGTTTTTATTAAAACCTGTTATGTAATGTAAACCAAATACAAATTAAAACATTAAACAGCTTTATATTTTAATTATTTTCTTAAAGTTCCGTCCAAACTGAACTGGTGTTACAGATTAATAAAAATAATCTAATGTTTGTATAAATGCAATAATCGTGCACTTATGTAATGTTTGTACATATGCAATAGTTGTGCACTTATCCGAGTGTTGTATAAATGCAAAAACCGGATAAGTGCACAAAAAGTCTCGCGAAAACCGATTTGCGCTTATCCGTAGTCTACTGTATTATTATTTTCGGTATTATACTTTCGCTAATAGAATTTTGTTAATGATAAATATTTCTTAAAGAACTACAGTGCGTAGTCTTCATTTCACGGTTGACTGTGTTGGACCAACAAATTAAAAAGATGAGCTACGCCAACGTTTGACTTAGGTATGGCTTAGTACGTTTGGATAACAGTTTATTATAACCACAAAAACAGCTTTGTTATTAAAAGTTGTCCTTTAATGATATTTAAAGATATATGAGCAATCACGGTACAAGTACTTGTTAAATAACACAGTGAATGCATTTATTTTTGTTTCATATTATATTTATTTTTTATAGGAATAATAACTTGTTGATTCAATGTTTATAGTGGCCCAAAGTAATTTGCAACGGATTGTGAATACCCTTAATGCAAATTCTCAATTTTGGGTCTGGCAATGCCGCTCAATAAGACCGAGTGACACTCTACTACAATTTAGTGTTGCTGGGTTTTTCTCAGTCGTTAAAAGTTTTATTGCCAGCCACACGCACAACATCATTCGGCTGCGCCATACAAATAAAAAACTTTAAATATTTTAAATCTGTTGTTTTTATTGCGGGTTTCTTGGTGTGGGCTTTCTAGTGAATCCACAGTGGACGGATGGCTGCGGAATTAACACATGCCCCCGCAACTTTGGTTATCAAATATCAGGCACAAGCGGAGGCATCAGCACTGGCACCCACTAAAAAGGAACGAATTTCGGTAACTTTGCCAGCTCAGCCACAACCATTACCACTCTTGATGGCTACTGGCTTCCTTAGCAAATTTCATTCCTGTTTGAGACGTGTTCTAGCAAATAATATTTCAGCTAAAGTGTGACTAGTGTAAACTTATCGTTTAAAGTGAATTAAAAATTTTAAAAATTATATATTTGGATCATACCCTTTAGATACACACCGGCTAAGGTGAGTAGAGTGAGATTTATTCAAGTGAGTGCCTCGTCAGTTTTGTTGCTTTCTAACGTCAGAAGGATGTCTAAGTCCATATATTGCGTCAATTAGTTTAAAAGATTAAATGTAAAGTATTTGTTTTTTTTTAACGGCGCTCAAAATTACTTGAGATTGTTTAATCTGCTATTTCTTTTTGAGCAATAAAATTAATTTATCAATTTACATTAATATATGTGCAAGTCCAACCATTATATTGGTTAACATTTTTCTTCCGATATTTAGCCAAATATCGCTTCATTTAATTGAATACATTGAATACAACCTCCACCCAGTACGATTAGTTGGTCTGGCTAAATGTTATTTGAATAATTGGCCAATAAAATTGCAATAGTTTATCCTATATCCACTTTATTAGCTTTTAATATCTTTTCAAAGTAAATTGTGATGTAAATATGTAACATCACATATACATCTTAACATATTGATTGGTACATTTTGTTCACGGCCAATTCTTAGCAGTCACACACAAAATGGTTATTGAACCCGTCCGTTTAGGAAAAGGAACTATTACAGAACATACGTCATTAACTTGTTTTAATTTCGCTGTAGGATAAGCAAAAGCTTTTGATGCCAAATTCCTTAGTGGTGAGATCTCCGATTCTTCTTTGTGTTCTCCAGTGAACAATAACAATTTTCTAACGCATTAGGTTTGGCACCATGTAGCAGGCGCATCGGACAATAGTATTGTTGGTTGTCCGTCGCGATCCGCATGCAAACGTCCTGTCATCTAGCATATTTTTAATGTAGCTGTAACAGTAATTGCCGTCAGCTATTTTCTAACGCATTAGGTTTGGCACCATGTACCAGGCGCATCGGACAATAGTATTGTTGGTTGTCCGTCGCGATCCGCATGCAAACGTCCTGTCATCAAGCATATTTTTAATGTAGCTGTAACAGTAATTACCGTCAGCTATTCGATCGCAGAGCAAAAACACTATTTTACATACCAGAAATTTCAGTCAGGTGAATGGACCGATAAATACCATCACCCATACGACTTTGGCCTCACATGAGGTCCAGTAAAACTGTAGAAAAGGCTACAGCTCACAAATGTTAAATGCAATATTCCTGGGTATATGGTAGAGTATCCAATCGATTAATCGTTGTTCGATTAATCGAATAATTTTTCGATTAAGAAAAAATAGTAAATTTCGATTAAACAATAATCGATCAATTTAAACCGATTAGTCGATTTAAATTATTTTTAAATAAATTCTTCTTTCTTTATATAAATATAATATAAATGTTACAGATGATGATATTGTGTTGGAAGAAGAAGTGTAAATAATTGATATTAATAAAAATAATCTTTTACTTGAATTGAACGATACTATAAAAAGTATTCAAAATTTAAAAAAATTGAATGTAAACTGTAATATAATTGATGATTTTCTGTATCTAGATAAAACAAAAAAAAAATCAGAAAAACTTGAAAAACTTTTCAATGCAATTCATTCAGTTTCACTAACATCAGCTTTAAGTAAAAGGGTGTTTTCAAATCAAGCTTCATTATAACGAAACAAAAAAATCGACTAAAAGCCAAACATCTTAATTGCATATTATTTTTAAAAGATTATTTTAGAAGATGAAAACTTTTAAAATAAAAAAGATCTCATTTTGTATATACCTAATTAATTACAATTTTTATTAGACGTTTTTGAATTCACATGAATTACACTGTGCTACACACAAAATATACAGGGGTTCTCATGTAGCATTTCTGTTAGACTGGAGTCCATAGAGTAAAGTGGTACTTTTAGTTTTTCTCGGTCACTTCGTTAAGTAACGTTTTTATAGCAAATTAAGTGAAATGGCGATATTCCTAAAATTACTAGTTCCAAAATGCATAAGTCTTCTCCTTGTAAACCGATTTTCAAAAGCTTACATTTGTTGTAAACTTTCACCTTTTAGTAAAAAAAATAATTTTGAAAATCGGTTAAAAAATAGTGAAACGGCGGCAGTTTAAGCAAAACAACTCCGAAAAAAAATTGCGGATTCTCATTTTCTCAACGCTCTCAGTTGATCATGAAGCTGCGCAATGTATATTTTTTGTATTATGCTATATTAAAGTAGCTTTCTAAAATAGGTAAGTTTATAGGAATCGGTTGAAAAATGAATGAGTTAAGCTAAATTCAGAGAATGATTAATTTCTAGCTCTGGTCTTTAGTTCGAAACGATGAGAGAAAAACATACAGCTACAGTGTATTAAGTAGCAAGCAGTGTGACCATTTTAGCATTTTTGCAGCTAAATTCAGCATCTTCTTTTTGTATTTAGCCGCAACATTTTCATTTAGCATCTAGCATTTTTCTTAGCTTTTTGCGATTATTAATTTAGCATTTTTTAGCATTATTCTATCCAAAAAATTTCAAATATTTTAGTACTGTAGAAAACAGTTTAAAAACTAAATAATTTAAATTATATAAACATTTTGAACAACAAATGGAAGATTTCACAGTGTACGAAATTACTATTTTAGAAAAGCAATGGCAAATGCTAAGTACATATGAATGGGCAAACAAAAACTCAAAAATTGATTACTTTCAGAAAATTGTCTTCTTTTGTTATGAAGTTTCTAGTTTTACCATTAAGTAACGCAGAAGTTAAAAGAGTTCTCAGTGGCATGAACCTTATAAATACAAAAACTAGAAATAGAATGATATTGAACACTATGAATTCACTTCTATACATTAGATGCGGATTGAAAAGGTTAAACAAATGTTGCGAAAGTTTTAAAATCACCAACGATCTCATACAAAAAAATGTGATAAAAACATGTATGATAATGATATATCGACCGACCCTTCGGAAGTTGAGGAAGAATATTCATTTGATAATATATTTAGTTTATAATTAAAATTTATCATTTGTAAACAAATGATATTTAAAAATGTGCTGAAATGCTATTAAATGGCGATTAAATTTTTTTTTTATATAAATATACATACATACATGTATGTATGTACAAACCAATGTTATATTGATTTGAATGGTTACTTTTTTTATGTATGTAAGACTCTTTATGTTTCTTTTTTATTCAACAAGTAGTTTCTTGTTGTTGTTTACCATGGTTCAACAATACATGGTTGAATTATTACATGACATGGTTTTATTCTAATGAAATATATTTCTAAAGCAACATTGTATAAAAAAATTTTAAAAAATAAAAGCCTTATAGTGCTCATTTTATTAAAAAAACGTTTTTAGATTTTATTTTTTGGCATTTTAATATTTTATTTAAGCATTTTTAGCATTATTTTAACGCTGATTTAGCTGCAACCCTTTTTAGATCTGGCCACACTGGTAGCAAGTATGAAATCGATATAAATATATGAAATAAAGCTTAGAAATTAATATATGTATCTGCTAAATTTTAAACGAAATTATGTCAAATATAGTAAAGAACGGATCTCTTCAACATACTTTGGTCTTAAGAAAATGTTCCTGTTTACGCGGATAATTAACAATCTACCCTCTTATATTTTACATAGTTAAGTTTCCCCGTACTTTCTATTGTTATCCGCGCTCCCTCTCTCTCTCTCTCTCTCATTATTCTCTCGCTCTCAGTTATCCCGAAATGATACTTTACATCCCGGTTAGTATCATGTAAATTTACAATACTTAGATTATTACTCTTGTAAACCCCGAAGCGAAAACGTAAGTTACCCGCAACTTAAACCCCCAAAATCCCTTATTTATCTTTATAAATAAACCATACGTTTTATAACGTTTAAACGAAAAAACTAATACTTTTTGTGTTTTTATTTTACCCCGAATATTTCCTGAGAAATTTATTTTGACACGAAACAGTTCCAATGCAATGTTTTTTCCCGCTGACTGTCAACTTTTGTTATAAGGACGTATTCACACATTTCTCGTGAATGACGAATGGGTTGACCTAAAATGGAAACAAAAACGGTAAATGGGGTTTGCTATAAAATCATTGAGATAAAATATTGTGTTATACATATCTCATTGGAAGCGTAGGGATTTAGCTCCAAGACTTCTCTCCAAATTGATGTTTTAACACAATTATAGGCTTTAGTGGAAATAATAAATTAAAAATTTAAAAAATAAACGTGTTGCCGCGTATTCCTTTGCAATTAATATCGATATTAAATTAATATATCGAATATTGTGTTATTCCTTGTGTTGAAAACCAAGAAATAGTAAACTCATAAATGGTCACCAAGAAAAAGATTACATGTTTGCGCCCCATTGTGCGAAGTCTCTATAATTACATCAGAAAATAATTAAAGACATGATTTCATCAAAAGTAGATTATTCCACCTCAAAATCACATTACCCATTTCAAATCGGGCACCTTCATAAATCATGTTTGCATATTGTGAGATTACAAAAATGTGGCAACTCTTTCAATTTTATACCGTTATTTTGAAAGAGATGCTGACAAAGGGTACTTAAATGCCTAAGGCGGCGTTGTGATTTTATTGTGACAAAAGAAAATGTTTTGCCTATTCTAATGGAGTGGGATATAATCCCAAAATAGTCGTCCACTTCACATTTTTAGGCATGCTTGCTTCGATCTGTGGATATGGAGGTAAGTAAAATGTTATTTATTTTATATTAAGATGTTGTAAACCCCGAAAAACGTCGACATCGAAAGTCGAAGAAGTGTAGGGTCAAAATTTTATTTTCGAAAGTGTTCTTCTTTTGAACGGTCCAAACTGTCCATTAGGGTGTTCCTTATATGCGATTTTTGAGAATTTCGTTAAAAAAAAGGTATAAGTAGCGAATTTGGACATCGAGCTCCACCTTCCATTTGTTATTTACAAAATTACGAATATGTTGTGCGAAATTTCGCATCGATAGTTAGACGTTAGAGGTCAAAGTTAGATTTTTGTGTTGAAATCAGTTTTTCGCCGCTGAATAATTTTCTGTTTTAGATAGGTGACCTAGTAATATGCTGTTGAATATGTATAGTGATGACCAGGGCAACCGGAAATATGCTACTGCATGTTTTTTTTACAACGAGATATTAACAAATGGGTAATGTATTTACACTTTTCATGGTCCTACAAGTGTTTTGAGACCTATTTGTTAGAGCATATTTTGGCATATTTTACCTATAACGTCATATTTCGGGAAATTTTAGTTTTAGGAGCATAATTTTAAAAAAACCTCCTTTTTTAAAGCATAATTTATATATTTTAGGCCATATTTTTTCAAAATATCCCTTTTTAAGCATATTTTGTGTTTTTGACATTATTTTTTTTGTTCGTATAAACAAGTGTCTTTGCAACTTTGGTTTTTTAAAATGTAACAGCCAACTCATGTTTTACACAACTGTGAATAATTTAATATTTAATATTTAATATTTTAACGCGCTTTCTTATTCAATAAGTAAACAAAACATAAAAAAGAGGTGCTTTTCAACCACCACCGATTACGACCCTGGACATAATGCCTAAAGCTAATCGATAAAAGCAGCATATCTAAAGGCGGTTGTAGAAAAGTTTCCAGACTTACGAGCTAATGGTGGATTCCTCTATTCTAAAATCTGCAGCAAAGTTTTGCAGCAGATCGCAGAAAGTGAACATAATCAGACCAAACAATTATTTTTGTCAGAATGTTTCGGTAGACTCTCAAAAGAACACGATTTTCAAGAATAACTGTGCCGAGCTTTTGTGTCTGCTGACATTCCACTTTACAAAATGAGAAATCTAAATATAAGAACACTATTTGAGGAATACACGGACTACTAAGTGCCATCCGAAACACACTTTGAACTACACATTTAAAAATATTATACAACGACTGCATGGACAATATACGAGCAAAACTAAAAAATCAATTTATATGGATGGCAATCGATAAAACTATAAATGCAACAGGCAGAAATGTGGCAAACATTTTAGCAGGTGTATTAAGGTAATTGCAAGTGAGAAATGTTTACTAAATACAGCAGCCTTGGAAAGGGCTAATTACTCAACAATTGCTAGACTGTGGGACGATGCCATCAAAAATCTGGACGTCAACTTCAATAAGAATAATGTTTAGCTTTTCGTGACGGATGCAGTTCCATACATGGTAAAGGCTGCAAAAGCTATAGTGGCATTTTATCCGAAAGTGACGCATGTGACATGTATTGCTCATGGTGTCCATCGATTCTGTGAATTTATTAGGAATTTTTATGAAAACGTAAATAAAACTATTGCTAATGTGAAGAAGTTCTATCATGTAGATAGGAACTTTTTAAACAAATGTTTCCAGACCTTCCATTACCTCCAGAAGCTATAACAACACGATGGGTAACATGGCTTGAAGCAGTTAACTACTATGCCAACAATTATGAAGACATTTTATAGGTCCTAAGTGCATTAAACGATGAGGATGCACAATTCATTAAAACTTCAAAGGATGTCTTGACAGACCCCCAAACTAGATCGGACTTGATTTATATTGCTTCAAATAACGGTTTTATTGCAAAACATGTTAAAAAATATGCAAACATCAGGTCTTACGCTTATTGAACAAGTTCAGGTGAATGAAGACATTTTTAAATTGATAGATAACACAGTGCAACACATTTTTTCGGGGGGGTGAACCAAACCAATATCAAACGATAGCATTTGACGTTTAAAGTTCGATTTTTTTGGTCAAAAGTCGAATCAAAGAATATGAAAAATCATCTGTAAAAATACATTTGGGGTATTTCATGTCTTCGGAGACCTATATTAAAACAATCAGGGGAATATTTTCTCGGAACATTTTAACCCTCCAGATCCCACCCGTATAGGACATTTTTGGCCCAATTATGAAAAACTGTTTAAAATTCAAATTTGGACGGAGGTCAAGGATTAGAGAATTCCATATAAATATTCTCCGGAAAACTTCACTAGGAGTCACCGAAGACAAATAACCTCTATGAGTCAAAAGTTCCAAAATAAAATCAAAATGAAATGTTAAAAAGTCTATTTTCAGGCAAACAGTGCAACGCACTTTTACGGGAGTGAACCAAACCAAAATCAAACAATAGCATTTGACTTCAGTAACAAAACCCTAAACTACATTTTGCTCCACAATTTTGGTTTACAGTGGTTTAAAATAAGATTTTTTTGGTCAAATGTCAAATAAAAGAAAATGATAAATCATGTGTAAAAATAGATTTGGGATAGTTCATGACTTCGGAGACCAACATTAAAATTTTCCGGGGAATATTTCCTCGAAAGTATTTATTTCTATTTTATTTTACTCAACATTTGTGTATGTAAATTTACCAAAACTACTAACAAAGTCTGAATTTAAAATAATATTGTTTTTTTTTAATTTTTAAGCTGATTTTTTTATTTTTAACAAAAATATTTCTAATTCATATGAAAAAAATTGTATGACTTTAATTTTTTAGGGCATGTTTTTGTTGATTTTTAGGTCATATTTTGCCATTTTTCAGGTCATATTTTATGCGCATAAAACACGATTTTTAGGGCATATTTCCGGTTGCCCTGGTGTTGACCTATAAAAGCATATGTTTGAATTTATCATATCCCTTATACACATTACAACAACATCAGTTAATAAATATTGTATGTATTTTGTTTACTTTAGGTTAGTTTAGAATTTAGAATGTTTAGTTGTAAGAAAGCATATTAAACAACTTGAGTTCCCTAAGAACCAATGAAACGAAAAGACGTGTTGTTTTTCTTCCGCACTCTCAGTGCGTAACAGAGTATATTATGTAGGAAACTGCCTTATTTAAAATTTAAAAATTGGTGATCCAGGAAAAGTTGTTGAGATTGATATATCCAAATTGGAAAACTTAAACATCATCGTTATCATGTTGAAGGTAAGAAAATTCTACTGTCGTTTTATATCAGAATTATTAATATTTAATCTATATATATAAAAGGCTTGGGTGACTGACTGATCACTCCCCAGCCCAAACGGAATGTAGATTTCTTTTACCACGTAGGCGCGCACTAGGAAGGGATTTTAAGAAATTTGGACTGCAAGGGGGTAAAATGGAATTTTAATTCAACTTAATTTTAATTCAATTTTAATTCAACTGGAATTTTAAAATGTCTGCATCTTTTAAACCATTATAGGTACGAATTCGAGATTTGGTACCTATATCGGTCGTATAAGAAAAAATACTTTGTTTGTGGATAGTGGGCGGAGCCACACCCATTTTTTAAAAATAGTTATATTATCCAAATAATTGGACCGATTGCAATTGAATTTTCTATGTGTGATACATAATTAGACAAAGGGGCGTGATAACCAAATTACAATCGTTCATGTTTTACGAGCCACGTTAGATATGAAGATGAGATTTCCTACATATGTAAATGGTACATGGAGGATTACGTCTCGCTGGGAAATGGGCAGTGTCACGCCTCTTTTGAAAAAATTGTTATATCAGTCATATTAACAGAACGATTGATATAACACTATCATAAGCAATATATTTAAAATTGCCTTGGCCCGGGAGAGATAGCCTTGCTGGCTATTTAGTCTGAGAGATGCGATGCCTTACTTTCGCGGTAATTTATTAATAACCGAAAGATGTTCAACTCATTACATACGAAATGCACTGTTTTAACCCTGTACAGTAGGTTTTAGTTATTTTTATATGGTTTTGAACGTATCTTGTATATTAATTTTAAGTTTATCGTGTACGTTGTTTTAAGTTTATTTTATATCCTTTTTTGTCTATTAATTCTTATTTGGCGTGGCTTAACTGCTTTATATTTTATCTATTTAGTAGTAACTGAGATGTGCTTTTGGCGTTCTGTTATGGTTTTGTTTTATTGTTAGCTTAATTTGCTTTATTACTTTAAGTTCTTTGGAAAATAAATAAAGATATCCTGCAAAAAGAAACAAATCTCCTATACCAATAATATTATTTGTCATTGAGAATGCATAGACATTTGAATTTGAAAATGTAAAATAGATGTTTGAGAATATAAACGAAACGTCGAAAGTAAAAACCATTTGAGTGAACAAGGAAATTTTAAAAAAGAAAGGAAGTATTACCTTCAGGATGAAACGTCATCCAAAAATAAGGACGAGAAAATGGGTCAGTTGTATTTTTGTAATTTTTTAAATTGAAACAGAAATAAAGACACTTGCAGGGGCTAGAACGGAAGTCAATTTCCTATTTATTGAAATGGAGAGCATGTTAGGTGTGCCTGTTATTGGGACAAAATGTAAGAAAAACCAATACAAAGTTTAAAGTATAGCAAAATTATTGTATTACAATTTAAGAAAATTTACAAAAATTAAAATATGTATTACAAAATGGTATTTACGTCCTACTTACGTCACTTTATATATAGTTCCGTTACTGAATCAGCAATTAAAATTAAAAATTAAAATTTTTTTTTTTTTTTTATTTTTTATTATTTTTTCAACCTTATTTCAGCAAAACATTTTTGATTTTAAGCCTCAGCGTCCAAAAGACTTTGTAGAGGCAATAGTTGACATTTTACATAAACATAAACAATTTTACAATGCAATTATTTGGAGAAAAATATTACATAATTCAGATTTAAAGGGAAAGAAAATTACAACAATTCTTCAATACAATCGAGAATGTAATTCTTCAATAGACTTTTAAATACAGAGATTCTATTTTCACTTTTAATTATTTCAGGTAAATAATTGAATTCCCGACTTCCAATGTATTCAACTCTTTGTTTTGTACATTCAAGCCTACATCTCACTACACGAAAATTGCTATTATTTCTTGTGTTAAAATTACTTTGATTCCTTGTAAACGATATTGTATGATCTCCTATGGAATGTTTACATTTGAAAACATATAATAATAGGCGCAATTTGTATATTCCATATAAAGGTAAAACTTTTGGAAATATATCTGTGTACAACAAAACTGTGGGGTACGTTATTGGGAGATTTGCCACTACTTTAAGTGCCTTTGTTTGGGTTCTGTGCAACGATTTAAGTTCCTTACTCTTTCTATACCCATATAAAACCGCCATGTAGTTGAGATTACTATGTATTAGTGCTTGATATATTAAAAATTTTACTTGCCGGTTAAACTTGTTTTTATATTTATATAATATACCAACAACCTGAGATGACTTAGTTTTCAAAGAATCAATATGTTTATCCCACGAAAGATTACTTTGAAGATATAATCCTAGATATTTAATTGAAGTCACTTCAGAAATCTCTCTACCATCAACATGTATTGAAAAGTAAGTGTTATGGTCGCAATGGGGTTTAAATCTTATAATTTTGGTTTTAGCCGCATTCAGGAACAATTTGTTTATTCTTACAAACTCGGATAGTAAAGCCGCGTCCCGTTCCATGTAAGATTTTACAACTGTCTCGTGATTGTAAGGATAAATCAGACAAATATCATCAGCATATAAAAAAAATTTTCCAGATAAACCTAAATTTACAATATCATTAATGTACATTTTGAATAATAAGGGACCAAGGACACTGCCCTGTGGAACCCCATGCTTTACTGTACAAAGCGAACTTTTCTTATCAGCAATGCAAACATATTGCTTACGGTTGTGCAAGTAGTTTTGAATAAGCAATAATTCTCTTCCACGTATTCCAAAAAACTTTAATTTTTTTAGCAAAATGGAATGATCTATGAGGTCAAATGCTTTTGAGAAGTCATAAAAAACTCCGGCAACACCTCTATGACCTTCATCCAATCCTTTACAAATGCAATTTACAACACTAATGGCTGCTTCCTCAGTACCACAACCTTTCCTAAATCCAAACTGAAAATCGCTTAGCAATTTGTTTGAATTTAAATAGAAAGATATTTGGTTATGTAAAATTCTCTCAAAAATATTATTAAAAACCGGCAAAACAGCTATCGGTCTGTATTTGTCCATTGATGTTGCATTTGGCTCTTTCGGAATTGGTACGACCTTGTGTATTTTAAAATTATCAGGGTATTTGCAACTATGCAATATATTATTAAAAAGTTTAACTAACACAGGTACAACTGCGCTAGAACAATCACTAACTATTTTTAATGAAATATTATCAACTCCCGAGCTTTTTCCTCTAGGCAAACTTCTAATGATATCCCTAACTTCATTTTCTGTAGTGCAAATAAATTGAAAACTGTTACTGTGTCGTACTAGAGTTCGAAAATAGTTAAAATTATCATTAGGATTTTGTTCAATTTGAGATAATAAGCCTTCCACAGATTGAAGGAAGTGTTCATTAAATAGTTTTGCCTTATCGGCATCATTTGAAATTAGGTTGCCGTTATTATCACGAATATTTACGGCCTTCTTTCGTGTTCTACCAAGGGTTTCATTTAAAAATCTCCAACTTTTTTTTGGCTCACTCAAAGTATCCAAAAGGTTTTCTTCGTAATAATAATTCGTTGAAACGCCATTTGCTTTTCGAATAATTTTGCTTATCGCCTTTAACCGGGCTTCAAAATTCACATCAACCTCCTTATTTTTTCTTTTCCTTCGTTCCTTTAAGAGTTTTTGCTTAAGCTCAAATAACTTTCGCAAGTTTCCATTAACCCAGGGTGTGACATCATATCTACAACCAGTTTTTTGGCTTTTCTGAAAAGTACATTCTTTTCTGGCATCATCAAATATCGTTACTAAGGAAGAAGCATCAATAGATGGATCACCCGTTACCATTAATGAAGTTAAATTTTGACAAATATTTCTAATCATTTTATTACGATTGCAGTAAGTGGTAGTTCTTCTCACGGTGTCCAGTATTTCAGTTTTTATTCCCAATTTCAAATATATTATATTATGATCCGATAAATTACATTCCACAGAACTTATGTACTTTGCACCTTGTATGTTGCTATATACATGGTCAATGCACGTTTTACTCATTGGTCGAGTTGTCAAGGTATGACAATTTTGGACGCCATACATTGACAAAACATTCAGAACAGTTTGCGATGCACTGGGATCAAAGAGGTCAATGTTCGCATCACCAACGATTATACATGGATTTCGTGCATGAGTATTAAGTAGGCCCTTTAAAAAAGTCATAAAATTGTTAACATTACATTAAGGAGATCTGTAGAAAGACGCAATTTTAACAGATTTACCATTTACTTTAATATTATTTAATGTTATCAATATTACAGAATTTAGGGTGTCGATTTTATGAAAACGTTTAAGCTATTTGCCAGTGTCGAAATCCTGATTACCAACAAAATCAGTCTCTGTGAGGAAACAGCTGTGGATGTTTTGGTACAAAAACTTTAGCGCAACAACAACAGTAGTTTCATCGCCCAATTTCCGTGTTGTACGAGGAAAGGGCTGAAAAAACCAATTTGGAAATCCACACAATGGGTATTCGTGAAGCTCCTCCCGTCAAGGCTAGACATTAATCCTTGATCACCGGCAGTGCAGAAGTTAATGTTTGCGGAGCTGGATAGCGTACTTGATCTAGGAGTAATTCAGTCGAGCGAGTCATCCTGTGACATTAGTCCGAAAATGCGAAATGATATTAATTTGACTTGAAGGATTCCCTCTGGCAAATTCTTTTAGATTTGTTCAGTAGAGAAAAGACAGCCTTTACTGCCCGACCACTTTAACCTTTTAAACGGGTTGGTATCGTAAGTTTATACCCGAATATGCCACTATCGCAGCACCGATATTTGACACCTTAAAAAAGGGTAAGACATACGCGTGTGAAGATAACAAACCAATCTCAACAACTTAAATTGAAAGAGAGAGCAAGATATATGCTAAAGAGAGAGAGAGAGAATGTAAATTCTCTCAGAGATAATGAAATTCAAATTTAAGCACTGTCAGATATTAATGACGTTTTTTAAAGATATTAATGGCAACGCTGTGGTCTTTTAAGAATATACAATTGTACTACCGAACTAGGTTGCACTTTACTGAGAAGAATTTGTATTAAACATTCACAATAATTTAAAAAAATTTGCATTGTTTTTTGTTTATATGAACATTAATTGTAAAAAGTGATTATAAAGTGGAATAAATTATAAACAAAATTAAAATTATTAAAATATAATAAGTGTCTTGAATGTGAATAATATTGTGTTCCTTTTGTGTTTCTGCAATTTTTTTTCGTTGAAGCGCGAGATTGCAGAGAGCAAATTGTTGAATACAATTTGCCTTTGTTTAAATGTTTATTAACTTTTTTTTTAATTTTGGGCAGGACTATTTTTGCCATATCATCAAAACTCCCACACCTGTGCCCACAAAATTTTTACAAAAAATAGATACAAGTAATAGCAACTTTGCCCATTAAAACCTTATTGAAAACGCATTTCAGAAAAAAAATCCTAGAAAAAAACTTTTCCTTCATGTAACGAAATTTAAATTTTTTTTAATTTTGGCCAGGACTATTTGGCCATATCATCCAAACTCCCAGACCTGTGCTCACGAAAACTTTACAAAAAATAGATACAAGTAATAGCAACAATTGCCCATCAAAACCTTATTGGAAACGCATTTGGCAATATGAACGAAAATCAAAATATCTCAATAGTGTAAATTTCCACACAACCTAAAAACGCTTACACTCATGAAAGAACTCTGCCTTATAGTTTATATATACATTTTAAATTTTGTTGAAAAAATTTAGAAAATTTTCTTTCGTGTCTGTAAACGTCTTAAGAGGTATTACACATTGCGCGATGTCCGTTATTTTAAATGGCGGCATCCCCACCACCTACACCATCAATTAAAATTATATAAAGGTAAGCTTCTGTTAAAATGTAACAGAAAATTTTAAATCAAAGTTTAAATACACACAATTTCGAAATTGCAACAATTTTTTTGAGACAATTTTGCATTTTTACATTCTTGGCACACAAACACTTTTTCATGTATCTTTTTTAAACATCCAGAATGGCAACAGAATCTAGTTTTATCACCTTCGTGTGTTACTAGCAATTTCTTCATATTTTGCCTAAAAATATTTGGGTTATGTAGCTTAGTTAAATTCTGGTTATGAAGAATTTTTGACGCATACATTAATACAAAAACGCCACAGTTGGATCCATCTCTTTGCAAATCTCGTTCCATTATTTCCGGAAAGTTCTAAGAGCAATGTTCTGAAAAATTTGCTTTAAATCGATCGAACAATTTTCTTCCTACACTCGGGTTTGGCATTGAGTTAATGTGCATAAAATGTTGAGCCGCAACGTTCGAAACAAATAAATTGGAATTATAATTTTTGATGGTTTGTTAGCCATTAGTAAATTCAACTTTTCATAGTCAATGAAATCCAGTTGGCATGGCATGCATTGAACATTCTAAACTTTACCCTTTTTTATAAAGCATAAAAGACATGAATCTAAAACAAAGTTTGTTAACCAAACTTTTTTCTAAACATTTTTTTGGGTCTTCTAAGAGATTAACCTCATAAAATATATGATCAAATTAAATAGAAAATATTTTACACTCGCAGAAGGACTATTTTTTTCTAAAACTGTGGATTTTTTAAAGATCGATTTATTAAAATTTTTAGTTGTTTTTGAATCAAAAGTGGTATTATTTGAACATAAATCTATGCTGTTTTGCGATTGTGTTGCTGTTATTTTTTTGATGCTTTCGCCTCAAACATAACTTTGGGTCGAATCGATTTTTGTTTTTTGCATTCTTTTTGCCCTATTCCCCTTCAGGTTCAGTGATGTAAGTATGATCTAGATCTACACTACAGCTTTTGTTTAGTAAATAATCCGAGATATCCAAATCAGTTACCTTTTGAAAAAGATTTAAATCATTTAGATTCCAATACGTTTTATGTGAATTGGATTTAATTGTACAATTACCGCTGTTGATGTTGTCTAAACTTATCGCATTATCGTTCTCCATTTGCTTTTGTAAACAATTGATACGAAAATCGGTATTCTTTCAATGTGCTCAAGTTGTCTGCTCGAGTCACTTTTATAGAAGGGCCGAATAGTCTTTTCGAAAGAAGAATTCGCTTTTGAAGAAACATTGAAAATTCTATTGGGGCGTTTCTTATATGAGATGAATCAACGTGTATGCCCATTACATTTGTCCAAAGAACAATATTTGCGCAGTATCTTCCAACTATAATCATGCAGTTTTCAGAATTACGATACTCGTTTAAGGATGCAGTTGAGCTTACGCCTTCAACGTTGTGCAGTACTTCATAATATAGTGAATAAAACACTTTATAGAAAGGGCTTTGTTTGGCGATTGTACTATCTGATGATTCTGTATGGTTATCATTAGATATGTTGAAATCTTTATTGAAACTTTCTTGATCTTAATTTACTAAGAATGAACGCTTGGAATACTATTCTCAAATACATTCGTTTTATGGGTGGATAACAATACAATAAATAAGTGTCTAAACCTTTGTTCACACTCTTCAATACTTTTGAAATTGACAGCAGCAATTAAGGCATTTTTAAATAACGTTCTTGCAAAATGATCCTTACCTAATATTAAATCTAAATGTTTGCACCTATTGTGTATATAATGGCACTTGCACCACTGTAATATAACAAAATTCGGCTTTTTATTATTGTTTTTCTTAGAATAATCCAAAAATATTGCACAATCTCGAAGGTATTCTGACAAATTTTGATCATTAAAACATTTTAACACAGCACCATACAAAGCAGCGCTGCAATCTCTGCATATTCTTCTACAACATGGCCATTTAAATTGATATTTGTAATTTCCTTCTTTTAGAAAACTTTGTATTTCTTCAAAAAAATTTTTAATTGCTAAAAGAGTATGTCTGCTTAAAATAGTTTCCGCAAGAACTAAAACTTTTTTTAATTTACTTCATCTTAAAACCAACTTGTATGTTAAAATTTTTTTATCGGACTTTATTTTAATAATATTTATTATTATTTTATTTCATTATTATTGTAATAATATCTAATATCTTTGTTTTTTTATCATTATGTGTTTTTTCAGAACCGAAATAGGAGCAATACATGTCCCAAATGCGGCATAGCCCTTAAAGTGATTAATAAAATTAAGCGGCGTCTCGCGCCCAAGCGCCAAAGACATAAAAAAAAAATTGGAGAAGCGGCTGTGGTGCAAGGGACCTTGCCGGACCAAGGGGCATTGCCGGAACAAAGGCCCCTTGCAGGTGGTGTTGCCGCAACAAGGGGCCTTGCCGCAGCAGGTGACATTGCACCAACAAGTAGCCATGACAGCAAGGCTTCCAACAACTTCCTTTGCAACGTATGTACAACTCAAATGGGTACAACTGTATCTCGGCGATGGCCACAGACAACACAAGCTGTGACCACAGCCTTGCACCAACAAGTGCCCTTGACCCAGCAATATATGTAGCATGCAAATGCGTTCAATTATGTTTCGGCGATGGCCCCCCCAAAGACAACCCAAATATTGAACATACAAAGATAAATATGTATATATTACACTGTAAGACAAATTTAAACTTTTGGCCTCACCCATGATCAAACTGACCAGGTTCTGAAAATATAGCTAAAAAAAAAATGTACGTATATCGCAGTTTTTCTAGAACAGCTCATTTAAGTTTGTTACGAGCAATTTTATTTTTGGAGCGAAGATCCCATACAGAGACTTCTTCCTGTTCGCAGAACTCTGCGAGTTGTTAACCAATTTTGATGATTTTTTTTTAAGTTGTTCAAATGGCCTTGAGCGGGTTCTGGCGAAGTCCAAATTTAACATTTGTCACAAATTAAATTTGTAACAAATTTTGATTAACTTTTTTTTTAAATATTTTCAAAAAACTAGGAGCGGGTTCTGACCAGCAGTATTCAGCCAGAATATACCTATATATGTTTAACGACTTGGCAACCCTACTCGTGAAAAAATTGATGTAATAATTTTTTTGACAATTGTTTTGACATTGGATATTTTTTTTGGAAAACCCAGTTTCAAATAAACAGTCCGTAAGTGCTCAAACGGTTAAGTAATAGAGTGTCCAAATAAAAATAAATGTTGCTACGTTTGTGGCTTATTTGCACCTTCAAAACATTTAAGATGCATTAATACAAGTGTTGTAATACGTTTTGAAGAGTATTTCGTTGTTTCGTATGTTCCAAACCTATGGTATGTGCCAGAAGTAATCTGCAATTATTGCTATCGGTGTGCAATAATTAAATGGATATAAAAGTGGATCGGATGTACATAAAATGAAATATGTCCGGCCAACAATTTGGTTACGACGGAGTGAGCATTCAAGAGTATCACATTTTGTAACACAAGCGGACTTTAATGACATGGTTCGCGATGCTAAGATGTCAAAAGAGTCGGCAGAAATAGTGGGTTCTCGTTTAAAGCAATGACAACTTTAAAATAACATCTGCACGTAAGCGAGGTAATACAGAGCCATTTTGTGAACACTTTGTTTTCCATGAAGATTTTGGAAAGCAGTTTTGCTATTGCAATAATATTGATGCGTTGTTTGAAGAAATTGGTCATCCACATGTAGCACAAGTATGGAGATTGTTCATCGATTCTTCAGTGACTAAGGTGGTATTGCTTCATATTGGAAATAAATATCCATCGGTACCAATAGCTTACGCCACTTGTATGGCTGAAACGTATGAAAATATGAAGATAATTTTGGATGCAATAAACTACAATAAACACACATGGATGATTTGTTGCAATCTTAAAGTTGTTTCTCTGCTAACCGGTGTAAAAAAAGGATTTTCAAGGCATCAATCCTTTTTGTGCGTTTGGGAGGGACGCCGAAAAAATCTTCACTATACCAATTTTGAATGGAAACCTCGTACAGATGCTCAGTTGAGTCAATATAGTATAGACAATGTACCATTGTACCATTCCAGCAAAGTTATTTTACCCCCTTTCCATATTAAGTTGGGTTTAATTCGAAATTTTATAAGAGCACTTGACACAGACAGCCCAGCGTTTGAGCATATTAAAACCATTTTTCCAAAATTGAGCGAAGCTAAGATCGGTGCGGGTAAGTGCTTAATGCCTCTCTTATTATTATTTAGTTTTTAATCGTTCCACTCTTTAAGGTGTTTTCAATGGTCCACAAACCAAACAACTGTTAAGCAGAGCGGACTTTCAAAATATTCTTAGTCCAATAGAAAATTATAAATAATTTTCATGAAAACAAGAGGGCGGAAAATTATAAGGAAATTGTAGAAGAACTGATTGCTTCGTACCATGCGATGGGCGTCAATATGTCGCTCAAAATACATTTTCTTCATAATCACTTGGACTTTTTCCCGCCAAACTTAGGCGACTACAGCATGGTGAAAGATTTCACCAAGATATCGCAAAAATGGAAAAGAGGTACAAAGGTAAAGACATAAGGTATATTCTGGCTCAATACTGCTGGTCACTTTGCCGTGATACAAAAACCGATATGTACAAACGTCAAAATAGGCGTATACAATTTTCAAATTAATTTAAATTTTAAGTTTAAGCTTTTAATTTTCAATTATAAATTGTTCATTTTTAATTCTAAACATTTAATTCTTAAATTTAATTTTATATTGCCAATTTTCATTTTTTAATTCTTAACGGCCTTATTCATAAAAAGTTGTAAGAGGCTTATAAACCATTTTTATAACTTGGCAAAATTCGAAGTGTCATTGTTTGACATTTGAACAATTGTTATTGTTTGCTAGTAGAAGGTACGAGGTTAGTAAAAATGGAGCGCTACACGAATGAACAACGCATGCTCATTGTGAAATTGTTTTACCAAAATGGTGAAAGTTTTGCGGCTACAGTTCGCAAATTGCGATCAATTTGGGGTCACAATAATGCTCCAAAAGAGTCAACTGTAAAGAGATTAATGGATAAATTTGTCGAAACTGGGTCTGTTAGTGATGTAAAGACAACAACGCGCCGTCGACCAAGTCGATCGACCGAAAATGTCGCAGCTGTAGGTGATGATGTCGCTCAAGGCAGGTCAAGCGCAAACAATCAATGGTGTTCGGTATCGTGAAATGATAACCAGTTTTTTCTTGCCTCGAATTGAAGAAATGAATGTGGAGGGCATGTGGTTCCAACAAGACGGTGCCAGATGTCATACAGCCAGAGAAACAATTCAATTGCTGCATCAGTCATTTCCCGGTCGTGTTATTTCGCGTTTTGGAGATCTAGATCGCCTAGATCGTGCGATTTAACACCATTAGGTTTTTTTCTTTGGGGTTTTTTTAAGTCGATGGTTTACGCGAATAAGCCGACGACGACTCAAGCCTTAAAAGAGGAAATTGAACGCTGCATTAATGAAATACCGCAGCATTTATGCGAAACGGTCACTGAAAATTTCATTAATTTCATGCATGCCAGCAAAGCCGCGGCGGCCATCTGCACGATATATTGTTCCATACATAACCTCATTCTGTCTACTTTACGATATAATAAAGTTTCACGATTTTTTTTAAAAATATCTGTGTTTTATTTAAAATTTAAAAATTGCGCTCTTGTTGGGACACCCTTTACTATTTATTGTATATTTTTGAATTTGATACCTTTGTTTTGAGTTTTTAGCATAGCTCGCAAATAACTGTTGACACTTTTTCGTTGCCTGCAAATAAGTGTCTTTCACTCACACAATAAAAAAGACTCAGACAGAAACTGATTTTGTCGCATCTGACTTAGCTCGCTCGCGCTCTGAGCAAGACAGTTATTTCTGTTTTCCTTTCGCTCAAGTCAAACACTGATCGTTTGCTTGAGTTAAATGAAGCAAATTGTCTTTTGAGTATGTATGGGTCAACACGCGATTGTTGCGTCCTTTTTGTTTGCATTATACATATTAACTGCGTTTTAAATTCAGTGTGTACGGATTTTAAAGGATTATGAAATAAAAGTGGAACAAATTTTCAGGTAAAATTTTAATTACAGAAAAATATGTATGTTTTAAAATAATATTACATTTATGCATACATCATAACATCTGACAACAATGTCTTTTTGATTATTTCCCTGCAAACATTTTTGATTGCGGAAGAATTATCCGCGAATCATTTGGAAGATGAACTTAATTGCGGCGATTATTATCTGCGATTCGTCCGCGAATCCCCAGGTGTGAGTAGTTGTGTCTCAAGACGATTCGCCACACGCGAATTGCTTGAGAATTGCGTGGAAGTGTGGCAAGCAAGTTGCGAAGAAGAGTTGGAAACGAATTGCGAAGATGTCTTATATGGGAAAACCATACAAGAGTTCCCCACGAATCGTGAAGAAGATTGCCAAATGAATCGTAAAGAAGATCCCCAAACGAATCGTGAAGAAAATTCCCAAAAATGCAATTAAAATTTGTCGGTTATGATCCCCTTAATGGCAGATCTAACGAAGCTTGGTCAATCATGTCCACCATATCTAAAAATTATTCGTTTCTGGAAAAAATAAAAAAAAATATTAAACCTTTTATTTTAATTTTCTTTACAAATGATCCACTCACTTTCACTTTTTGATTTTAAGTGATAATTTTCGCTGTTTCAACAAAAAGAAACAAGAATTTTTTACCGTTATGAGTTGGCTGATGTTAATCTCTCACGATCTTCCATTCATTGCGTAGAGGATGATTAGATAAACTTTTTTTTCAGTTAGCCTCTCTGTGGTTCTTGGAGAGAAGTGTTATGATAATCTATCCATCGTAAACACGATTAACAAGCAAACAATTGCATTAAAGGGTTACAAATAATTCGAGTGCGGGATCGACTGGCAAGTAAACCTCTAACAATTGCCGAGATGTTTTACTTCCGAATCGCGCATAATCGCGCTGACAAACAACCGTCAAATGATTGTCGAGAAGAGTTTCAAACAAATCGCGCAGATAAATTAATTTGAAATGATTGCCACGAAGAATCGCGTATTCTTCGCGCAGCATAATAATCTTCCAAACTCTTCCAAAATGTTTGCAGGGTTCCATTCCATGTACATTTATATGGATGTATTTACATGCACACGAAGGCAAAGATCATTTCTGTTGAGTTTTTTAGTCAAACTGTCTTTTGGTGAGAGTCTTTGTGTGAGCGAAAATCGTATTACTCTTTACGCGACACTCATTTGAGAGCGTCACACGAATGAGTCAATGCAAAGCGCTTGAGCTAAAACCGATTCGAAACAAAAAAAGAGAGCCGCTCAGAGAGAGATCGTGTCTGCACAATCTTTTCGGTTATGTTACGAAGCATTTAGGCATTCTTCATATTGGCAAGAGCCGTTGCATGTATTCGTCGTGTGCAAATTGTCTTCGTAATCATTGCGCACATAGAAATGTATCTAAATCACTGATGTCCATCTCATAGCACTTTTGTGCGGACCAACACATAAACAAAGTCACACTTATTCTTATGCTCATCCATTCAGTCGTCGCTGAGAAAACGAAGTGAAAAGACGTAAGCGGACGTATGCATCTTTTGTTCTTAATAAAATAGCAATTAATTGAAATATAATTTTATTTGTTTAAAAAATACTTGAAAATTAATTAAAATTTGTGCTATGAAATATATAATTTTTTTTATTTACTTATACACAACCATTTCGCTGTGAACACGCAAAATCATAAAAAATATTTTATGACGTTGTATTGGTGAGAATATCGATGTTGCTTCAGTCGTCGACTAGATGCCGACGTGTGCACATGAGCACGGGTGTATGAATTTTTTGCTGATATTTTTTATGGTTTTGGCACAGTGAAATGGTTGCGCATTAGGAAATGAAAAAAAAATTATGGATTTCATAGCATAAATTTGAATAATTTTTTAATTAGTTTTCAAACAAATAAAGTATTATTTCCATTAATTTATTTTATTTTTTTTTGGTCATCATAAAGCTTCTCGATTTCATTTTTATTATATTTGCAAAATTTTTTTTTATGAAATTTATCGAAATGCCTTTTTAAACTACCTTCCCTTTTATTTGTAAATGATTTATAGCATAAAATACATTGTTTATGCTCAAAGACATTTTTTAACATACTTGGTTGACACGTGAATTCACTGTGCACAAGCAAAGTCATAGAAAAATATCAACAAAAGATGCATCCGTCCGCTTACGTGTTTTCACTTCGCTTTCTCAGCGACGACTGAATGGATGCAGTGTTGCCAGAAACCGGCAAAAAATATGCTAAAACTCAAAAAAAAAAAGTGCGATTTGGAAAAAAAATATGCTTAAAAGGCCAAAAAAAAAGTGCAATTCTTAAAAAACCAGTGCTAATTTTTTTTTGCAGAATATTGATTGATTGATTACTTTTACCTACATAATTTGCGAATTCGTACAGTTTATTGCTCAAAATTTTATGTTTCATTTAGATTATTCTTATTATATTGTTGCTACCTTATATGCTATGCTTATATTACCTATTTATATACCTTTCTGGCTGGGAGGGCCAACAATTTTGCTTATTTTCTTAATCAACATCAAATCTTTATTTATATATTTTGTTATTTTAAACAGCAAACGGCACTGATGATGATGGTTTGGCAACCATCGAAATAGCTATCTGCCCTGCCAGCTGTCAACATAATACATTTCACACAGCTCTTGTAAAACAAATTCTATTAGCGATAATAGAAACAGATCTCAAACCGAACAATGAAAAACATATTCAAAATATTTTATTTTGTTTTTTTTTTTTAATATTATATTTTGTTATTAAAAAAAATTATTTAAATTTTTATAAATACACCTGAATATTGTAATGATCTATGTAATATTATAAATTGGCCAACAATTGGCTTTATATTACAATAAACGAAATTGAAAATTGAAATAAATATACTTTTTTGCAACTTTTGTTTATTAAACATTCACATTTATAAATTTATTTTAATATTGCTGGTTTCACTCCCCCGGAGCAGATTTTCATCCAGACAACCTAATTTATAAAAACTATGTTAATAAAAAAAAGTAAAAAAAAAAATTCATTCACTTACATTTGATATCGGTTGCTTTCACAAACTGGCCATTTCTTCAATTAATTCATCGACGTTGTCTTCTTCGTCGCTCGCATATTTGTCCGAAGTTGAAATTTTTTGCAAAATACTATCAGGTATTGTATATGATGCACAACATTTGTTTTCCAACTTCAGTCCCTCTCTCCTTGCTCATATTGTTTCTAAGTTTTGTTTTGATCAATCCCATTGCACTAAACAAACGTTCAACGTCCGCATTTGAAATGGGCAATACAAGCAGCTGCAAAACAAAATCAGCAACATCTTCAAAAGGATTTTCCCCAATTGAATTTAAATATGATTTAATTTCGATCCCAAATTCTGTAGTTTTAACATTTAAATTCCATTGGTGGTCGGTTATATGATGCCACTGGTTTTGAATATTGTCTACTTTAGATGTGGCAATTTTTATTAATGCGATAATGTTATTTATATCGGGTTTTATATGCTTCATAGTATTTTCTACAGAAAATTTTGAAATCTGCGACAATTGGCTTAAAGTTTTTGGGAAGCGGTTGCGAAACTGATCCACCATATCCTTGAGGAAATTGACACATATATTTCTTATGTTTATAACATCTTCCTGTGTTATCTGATTTTCTATGGCTTTTTTATTTAACTCAGTTTCGAATTCATAGCCGAGATAGGTACTTGGCAGCAAATATTTGTCAAAATCCGATAGCTGTATTTCAGTATTGGAGATGAACCAACTATTTGTAGCAAGAGAAAGTGAAAATCGTCCAAAATTTTTGTGGGTTCGCTATCCTTCGTTTGTAAAGCCTTGTTCACCATCTGCGTTTCTTTTAAAATGTTTTTTAAGAACAGTATCATCAAATACAAAGATTCATTTTTATACAAATTGTGGAGTACTTTCGCAGAATAACATTTTTCGTTGGTTGCAACAATACCAAAGTGTGTTCTCAACTCTATCCACTGCTCATAGATTCTTTTCAAGGTTGTCTCTATTATTAATTTTAAGTGGCTCTTCTCCATAGCTTTAAAAATGTTTTTATATAAAGTTTGTCTTTTTGGAGACTTTGAAAACCAAGCATATGTCTCTGAGGAGATGTACTCAATATCAGGTGGGAAATTTTTTGAAACGGCTTGATTTACACTCAGTTGCAAAGAGTGACAGGCGCAAGGCACTAAAACAATGTGATTGTTTATTTTTAAGTTTTGTAACTTTCTGTGTACGCTGTTGTGGGCGCCAACCATTACCGAAGCATTGTCCGTTCCCAATACTGCCAATTTTTCAATGGACAAATTAAATTTCTTTAATACATTTAAAATATTTTGCACAATGCCATCTGCGCTTGAGTCCTGACACTCCTCCAAAGCTAAAAACGTGGTTGTTATTTGTTTTCGACTTTTGCTAAAGTATTTTATAACAATTCCAAGATATTGCTGATATCCGTGGCTTCATCAATAATAAGACTAAACATAGTATCGGCAATATCATCCTTTAGAATTTGTACAAAATGTGGTCCCCAAACTTTTCTTAAAATTGCCGTACACTTTGTTCTCCCTAATGATATCTCGGATGAGACATTTCCATTTTTAAAAACACTTTTTTCGCATTCTACTAAATGCGTTACCGCATTAGTTGTGGAATGGAAAGCAATAAACAAAGCGAATCTGGCCTCCCATGTTCTTGCTGCCATTGCAAAAGGACTCTTTTTATGGTTAAAAAGTAATTGCGGTTGTGATTGGCCAAAGGGTTCAGCACATCTTTTATGTTTTTTGCTCAAAGCATGAGTTTTTAAAATTGACGCTTTTGCTTGTACAGAATTGCCACAGTATTTACATTTAACAAAATGTAAATCGTTTTCAATTATTTGTATCCAATTTTTAAAAAGAGGATTTTGCAACCATTCTTTTCTTGCCTTTTGATTATATTTCTTTTTGCTGTAAAAATAAATTTTGAAGGTAAATTTAAACATTTTAATGACAAATTTATATTTTAGTATTATACATAAAATGAAAATAAATTCAAAATAATCTTATGGGACTCTTAAACCTTTTGTCATTTTTAAATCTGTAGAATTTTCTGTAGAATATTGTAATTTATAGAATTTTTGAGTTGCATTTTATAGTATTGCCTTTTTATTAGGTCTTGCATGTACACTGAAAAAATGCCATTTCTGACTAAAAAATGCTAAATTCAAAATTAAAAATAACAAAAAATCGAGGAATTCCAAAAAAAATATGCTAAAAAGCATTTAGCATTTGATTTCAAAAAAAAAGTGCAGCAGGCAAAAAAAAAATGCTAAAAAAGCATAAAAAATGTCAAACTGGCAGCACTGAATGGATGAGCATAAGAATAAGTGTGACATTGTTTATGTGTTGGTCCGCACAAAAGTGCTATGAGATGGACATCACTGATCTAAATAGACACTTTTCATTTATGAATTCCATTTCAAAAAATATTTTTCCAAAAATCTTCAAAAATTATTTGTAAATAATGAAATAATATTCGTGATGTATAAACAATCAAAACAAGGAAATAATGTAATTGGTATCCGATTATTATTTCAACAAGAGATAACAAATTCAATTTTGTATGTCATTTTTTACTTAAACTGTTTCTTACCGTCATTTTAATCGTAGTCTATGAAAAATCATGCTACAGTAACGTTCAATAGTTATTATAAGTGCAAATAAATGTTTTGTATCCGATTATATAGCTTTTGTATCCGAAGATAAAGCTACTTTTTATACATCATTAATGACCAAAATAGTTGGCGTTGCCAACGGATCACATAAAGCTAAAGGACTGATAACAAACGTTTATGAATACAATTTCTTATTAAAGGTTTTTTAGAGCTAAACAATACAATAGCTAAAGAACGCTTCATATCCACTTTAGAAATTTTTTATGAATAAGGCCGTAAGTTGTTTTGTTGTCCCAGGAACGCAATTTTCCAATCCCATACAAAATCAAACAGTGAAAGAAAATATTTTGGCAGATGTAAGAAGTTATATTGTTGGAAAGGACACTTTTTCCAAACACAAGACAAAAATCGGTTATGAATTGACTGAGTTCTAAGTTAATAAGTAAGGAAAGATCCGAAAACCCGGTTTTTGAACCGCACGTTAAGATTTTGAGGGTGCTAGGAAACTTTGGTATACAGGGTCATGTTGTACTCGACCAGACCTACAACATGCTCTAGGTCACTCCCCAAGTTCCAAATAGTGTAGTTATATTCTCTGGATGGAATTAGTTTCTCAATAAAATATGCCCTAATGCTTGGAAATTCATCCGCTGAGACTCCGCCCTCATGCATTTGCATTGAAATCCTATGACTACTTAATTACTCCCAAAATCTGAGAACGGGTCATATAAAAAGGCTGTACTTACAACTTTTTCGCTTTGTTTGTGTATGTTGTAGGGACTTAGAACATTTTCTATTCAGTTATGAAAAATGACAACGCATATATTTTTGGTGGTTTTTTTTTTTCAAGCCAGATGCGTTTTCAATTTATCGTGCGTTCTACATCAAAAAATACATATAGGCATAAAGTGGAATAACACATTTTACGACTTTAGGTCGCGACATGTTTGGTATCCGATTATAAAGCTTTTGTATCCGATTATAAAGCTTTTTTTATACATCATTAACGACCAATAACAGTCGGCGTTGCCACCGGAACACATTAGGCTAAAGGACTGATAACAAACGTTTATAAATACAATTTCTTATTAAAGGTTTTATAAAGCCAAAGAATACTTTAGCTAGAGAACGCATCATATCCACTTTAGAATTTTTTATGGATAAGGCCTTTAAAATATGTATACAATGACTGCATGGAAATTTGCTCAACTGTGTGACGATGCTGTCAAAAATCTGGACGTCACTTTCAATAATATTAATGTTTTGCTCTTTGTGACGGATGCAGCTCCATACAAGGTAAAGGCTGTAAAAGCTATATTGTAAAAGCTATATTGCTCGCGGTCTCCATCGATTGTGGGAATGTATTAGGTATTTATATGAAAACGTGAATAAAGCTATTGCTAATGTCAAGAAGGTGGGACCGATCGTGGCATGATGGTTAGAACACGCGACTTCCAGGTTCAACTCCTGGCTCCAGTCATCTAAAAAATAAAAAAAATTTTTCATTGCCGGCCACCTTGGTGTTGTCGTCAGCATATTCGCAGTATAAGTGTCGACAGTGTCTAGTCGATAAATAAGTAGGTGCCGTTAGTTGTGAAACTAAAAATAATAAACGTGTTAATTCATAACAACGCGAGAAGCTATCCCTTACCTCATTCATGGGGTGTAAAGGGAAATTAAGTAAGTAAGTAATGTCAAGAAGGTATTTTTGAAAGCTCTATGTATCGTGAAACTTTTTAAACAAATGACCTTGCATTATATCCATAACCTATAACTACACGTTTGAGAACATGGCTTGAATCAGATGATTATTATGCCGGCAGTTATGAAGGCATTTCAAAGGTCTCAATTCATATTTCCGGTTGCCCTGATAATGAACATAGCTGATTAAAAATGCAATCAACTTCAAAACTAAAATGCATTTCCGTTTTTTTGCCGAAAACCCTGTTGCAGTGTGGATGTACTGCGGATGCCAAAGCCGTGGGCATCTATAGGTAAATTAATTATTTAACAAAAAAATTGGCAAGTAGTGTATTTGGTAATATACTAACAAATAATAACTTTATTTTTTATACACATCCACCAGTCGGTACGATGAAAAATTTTCGACATTAAAAATGGCAAAATAATGTCGTGTGAAACCACGAGTTTTTTCTGCCACTTTCGATGGAAAACAGTTCTCATGGTTTGACATTTTTATACCCTCACCCTACGGGTAGGAGGGTATATATCATTTGATACGACCCAAAGCAACACATAGAAGGAGCCACTTTAGACCCTAGGTTTCTTTGAACCAAATTCGATTCATGACTTTTTGTCGTTTGAGACATGTCCGTTTGTCTGGATGTCCGGCTGGTACGCACGATAACTTTTAAAAACGCAACCAAATGTTTTGAATCTTTAAACGAGTTAATATTTCTCCAAAACTACTTACAGTATTGCAAGTGGGCTACCTGGCCACGCCCCTTCTGGTGCCTCCCATACATATTCATCATTCAGCCCACTATAGAAATCGAGTAATAATATAAGTACAACACGATTGTGGCGATATTCTGTATTAAGTAAACCTATCTCCGGATAAGGCGTCGGAGAAAAAACTTGTAGTTTCCCATGCCCCTTCTGGTACCTCCCATACAAATGTACCATTCCGCCTACTTTAGAAATCAAGTAATAATTTCAATATACTAGAAAATTTTACTGAGGGTGAGGGGATATGTAACTCGGTTTTTATGTTTGTTTTTTATAAATTTTTAATAATATTTTTTGTCTTTTCAGGGTTTGTTTGATGTAGTAATTGCTTGTTTTTGGAGTTGCTTAGAATGTGTAAACGGTGATGCATGAATGTTTACAATCAATGTAAAGTTGAATAGTTTTCCTGCCTATGCTTCAATTTAGACATGGGCACGTGAGTAAATTTGACTCACGTTCACGCACGCTCACGTGATTGAATTTGTCACTCACGCTAGAAAATTTTTTCGCTACTCACGTTCACGCACGCTCACGTGAGTAAATTTTGTACTCACGCACGTTCACGTGAGCGTGAATCACGACAATCACGCCAAATAAAAAGTAAAAATAATTTATTGTTATGTTCCTATAATTATACTATGCAATTTCGAAGCAAAACATAACGATATGACAAGACACCAATATAAATATATGTATCGATGGAACAGTCTCTTCTTTCCAAATCCACTGATCAATTTAATATCGGTTGATATTCAACCACATTACTGGCTTATATGTGCGGAAAGGTACGAAAAACCGGTCTCATAGTCGTCTTTATGAGAAATTTAGGGTATCTATACACAATCGGATTGTATTGATATGTTCACGAAAGTTGTTCAACGTTACCGTGGCTACAATTTGACGAAAGTAATGCTCAAAGTAATGCTGCAAAATGTGAAAAAATAGTTTCTTCCTCAATTTTTTAGAAAAAAGTGCAGATATTAGTGAAATTTTTGGCATACATTGTTAATAATATTTGTGCGCAAAACTACAAAAACTACATTACTACCGAATATAGTTTAGTGCTGTCATGAAGTCTGAGTATGCTGTTGGACAAAAACTGATGGCACCTTTTCCAGGGGGCTCACTGAGTCCGAGAATCTTTTGGGGTCCATAAAAAAAATTGGTCACCAATCTCGCCAAACTGAGTGTAGGGTTTTATTACCCTTCCAACGTATAATCGAACCTATACTGTTAAGGTCTTGTACTTTTTTCACAGTTGCACTATGTTATTTGCCTTCTGTTATATAATAAATTTTAAGTTTTAAAAATATAAAGAAACAAATAAGTTAAAGAGAATTCATGAATACATAACATCAAATAAAATATAATAATTTAATTTATTTTATTTTACAATAAAAATTATTTTAAAAATTTTTGTGTAAAAAATAAAATTTTATCAACATTTTCTTCACTTGAACGACTTTTTCTTTCTTCTAATATTCTTCCTGACACCCTTTCACTTGCAGCTGAACTGCATGGGATACACAAAATATAAGCTGGGAGGTTTGGTAAAAGAGGAATGTCCCCAATTTTTAAAATATTGAGCAATCTTGTTTTATTTTTTTAATTTCTACTGACATTGTTTTTATAGCTGAACAGATTTAAATCTTTTTGACAATAATTGTTTTATAGATGTTATAAATTTAGTTATGACTTTTGGTACATACATTTCTTCTGAGCAAATTTTACAAAGTGTTTCGTACCATAAAAGGTATTCGCTCATTGTTGGACTTTGAGCAATCTTGGAAAGGATTTTAAAAAGTTAAAAGATAGTTTAATAGATCAAAATCCATTTAAGCTGTCATAATAGATTAAAACAAATATTTTAAATTTTTCTGGGTATCTGAATTGTGATTCCTATAGTTATTAATATCATGATTTAAAATATGTTTTCAGATTTTTTTTTCATCAGGCACAGTTTTTTAGTTATTTAATTTTTTTTTGTTTTTTTTTTTTCAAAACTTATTTTCAAATAACTAAAAAAACTATGCCTGATAGCAAAATTCTGATTTCGTAATTCAACACAAGAAAAAAACCGTTGTCGAACGGTGTAACTTTTGAAGTTCTGATTTCATAGTATTCCCTCCAACATATAATAAATTGAATTCCATCGGGTTTTAACATGTTGTTTTAACGATTTACTGAATTTTCTATTAAGTTCTGAGCGTTTAAAGTATCCGACAAGTTTTTTGCAAGCTTTTATAACTGAGGAAATATCCGATTATTTTATTATATTTATATATTATACTAGCTTTCCCGGCTCGCGTTGCTTCACCCGATCTTCTTACGTATTTAAATACAGGTAAACTGCAAACACATTCGTATCGCAAAATTAAAATTGACTGGTAACCTCTTTTATTCTATAGGAAATATGCCCATATACAATTAAAGCTTTAGCCGTTAAGTCTTAGTGATGGTACCAGTTTTTTCCCTTTTCGGCCTTATTACCCTTAAATGTTCGAATTTCTAAAATCCCCTTCTGGCGGATTTCTAATTCTAAAGGGAGTAATTCAATATACATTTTCGTAACTCTACCTTTAGGCCTTTGGTCTGGGCGATAGTACCACTTTATCCCTTTTTCGGTATTTGTACACCTAAAAAACGCATTTTGAATAATTACTTTATATCGCACAACTAAAATATTCACTTCAATTTTGTCGACTATACCTTAAGCCGCGGCACCGCCCATTTCCCAGCGAGACGTAATCTCCATTGGTCCCTTTATATATGTAGAAAATCTCATCTTCTTACCTTACATGGCTCGTGAAATATGACCGATTAAAATGTTGGTTTGTGTGGGCGGTGCCCCTTTTTGTATATTTATGTTTTCATGTTGCCTATGATAAAGGACAAATGGATAGTACTACACAGTGAAAATGTAGTTGGCACCGCCCTTTTCCCAGCGAAACGCAATCTTTCTTGTTCCAGTAACATTGTAGCAAGTCTCATCTTCATACCTCTAATGGCTCTTGAGATAATACCGATTAAAATTTCGGTTTCTTTGGGCGGTGCCACGCCCCTTTGTCTAATTATGTTTTCATGTAGCCTATGATAGAGGCCCTATGGACAGTGTCACACATAGAAAATTCTATTGCAATCGGTCCATTTATTTAGCCACTATTACTATTTTTTAAAAAGGGGTGTGACACCGCCCTTTTTCCACAAACAAAGTATTTATTCTAATACGACTGATATAGGTACCAAATCTCGACTTTGTACCTAAAATGGTTTAAAAGATACATCCATTTCAAAATTATATGGGGAGTTATATGGGGTGGTGCCACGCCTACTTTACCCCCTTGCAATCCGAATTTCTAATAATCCCGTCTTAGTGCGCGCCTACGTCATAAAAGAAACCTACATTCCAAATTTCACGGTTCTAGCTTTAGTCGTTTGACCTGGGGAATGATCAGTCAGTCACCCAAGCCTTTTACATATATAGATTAATTTATATTTTAATATTACCAAGAATAAAGTCACGATTTCCTAAAACATTCACACAAAAATTGAAATCTTTATCAATGTAATGACAAATGCAAATACCCAATTCTGTGTTAAGCACATTTTTTTTCTTTGCGTGATTAGCGTGAGTAGCGTGATTCACGCAAAGTATACACTCACGCACGCTCGTGCACGAAGATTTTTTTTATGCTCACGTTCATGCACGCTCACGTGAGCAAATTTCCAACTTACTCACATTCACGCGTGAATCACGTGATTCACGCTAATCACGTGTCGAGTGCCCATCTCTACTTCAGTCTATATACATATATAAAAATGGTGGCAAAAATGTATAGTAACTCATCAATTGAAAACGGCTGGGCCGATTTTGGTCATGATTTTGGTTTTAAGTTGTTCGTTATTGCCAGGAGAAGGTTTATGTGAAATAAAATTTTGGGAAAATCTTCCGGAAAAGTCGGAAAATTGGAAAAATTTTAAAATTGCTTTTTGTATGGAATTTTGTGTGCAATTGTTACAGAATGGCTTTTCGTATAGAAAAATGAAAAATTTTTGTTGAAAAATGCGGAAAATTCCGGAAAAAATTCCAAAAGTTTGAATTTGTTTTTTCGACGAAATTCTGCATTTTATAGTATGATTTAATAAATTTGAACGATGGAACTGTGAAAAATTTCGGATAATTATTCCAAAATGACTTTTCGAATGGAAAAACAGAAAAATTGATGGTGGAAAACTCGGAAATTCTGAAAAAACTTAGATTTTTTCTAAAAAATTTTGCATTGTATCGCTTGATTTGAGAAAAATCGAAAAATTACGGAAAAATGCCAACAAATTTAATTTTTTTTAGACGAAATTTTGAATTTTATCGTATGATTGATAATTTTGGACGATGTTAATCCACCAAATCTTGGTGGAAAACTCGAAATATTCTGTAAAAACTCGAAAATTGTAGATTTTTCGACGAAATTTTGCACTGTATCGCTTGATTTAATGATTTTTGTCGACGTAAAGGTGGAAAATTCGTTATGATGCTTGGAAAATTTGGGATTATTATGTTAAAAGATTAAACACGAAATGATCGAACAATTTCAAAATCTTATGCATGAGAATAACGCATTGGTCCGATTGTTCAAAACCGAATTGAATACAATGCATTCCGAAGACCTCAAAATCTTTATCAGAGCTGACAAATGGTTCTCTGGTTGCTATGCAGGACAATTCAATGCTGGGAAGAATGTGGAATCACGTGATATTGTTCTCAAGCGTCGGGATGGTAGACAACTGAGGCATATGATGCACTTCAATACCCGTTGAGGTACTGTCGTGGTGAGGATGGCTATCACCTCAATTTAAATATGGTCAATAGAACAAAAAGTTTGATTACAAGCCAACACTTCTTTTTCATTTTCCATTTCAGTTCGAATTTCGAACTTGAAATTAACTTCTGATCGAAGACATGTGCGTGCTGATGTGCGGCAGTCTACTGTCAAAATTGGAATACCAGCGTCAAATCGTTCGATGCACGATGCATTCAATCGCGAATTGTAACGAGATCAAGCATTGATCGAGATGAGCTGGATGAAAGAGTCCGAAAAAATGTGCCGCCATTGAATGCCGAGCAAACGAACGTGTACGATTCGCTGATGGAGGTTGTTGACGATGGAGCGGGAGGCATTTACTTTCTCGATGCTCCCCCAGGTAAGACATTCGTCATTTCTTCGATTCTGGCAACATTTGGTCAAGATCGAAAATTCCGTTAGCTGTTGCATCCGCTGGTATTTCTGCCACATTGTTGAAACGCGGTCAACCTGCACTATCCGCTTTGAAGCTGCTGATGAATCTTCTTACGGTTGATAAGCCAACGTGCAGCGAAATTGTTGCGAGAATGCAAAATCATTATTTGGGATGAATGCACGATGGCACATAAACGAGTTTTGGAGGCAGTTGACAGAACGATTAAGGATTTACGAGGTGATTCGAAATGATTTGGTGTGGCTATGGAATTTTCGTCAAAAGCTTCCCGTCATCCTAAAACCTACTGCTGCTTATGAAATTAACGCATGCCTGAAATCGTCATCTTTGTGCTACTGAATTTTTAAGACAGCTACTACCACTTGGTGGTGGCCAAATTCCTGTTGATGTTTCAACTAGATTGATGACGTTCCCGGCAAATTTTCTCGAGTTTACATCGTCAAAGGAGGAACTCATCACCAAAGTTTCCATGCATTGCAAAAAATTATAAAAATCTAGATTGGATAAGTGAACGGGCCATACTAACAGCGAAAAATAAGGACGTCGATAGCTTGAATGCTGTATTTCAAAGTTGAATCGATGGAGAACTGCATTCATACAAATCCGTTGACAGCGTTACCAACGAGAATGAGGAGACCAACTATCCGACACAATTTTTGGGGCAAATTCCAAGAAAAGGAAATCCGTATGCCACGAATTCCTATTATTCTAACCGATCTTTCCTTCCATGTTCAAGCGAATTCAACTCCCCATTTTATTGGCTTTTGCGATGACAATCAATAAATCGCAAAAACCTGAATGAAAGTTTGTGGGATCAATCTCGAATTTCCCTGCTTTTCACAAGATCAGCCGTACGTTGTCTGTTCGCGTTTTGGCTAACCGTCTTCATTGTTTGTTATTACGCCGGAAAACAAATCGAAAAACATTGTTCATCAGATCGCTCTTCACTAATTTCGATTAAGTTCAAATAAATCACATTAAGACTTGAACTAACTGTGTTTTACTATACCCCTGGAGCTTATATGAATTCGTTACCTTAGGAGCGAGACGAAGTTCACCGGATCAGAAATTGTTTGGCAGAACAGCGTTTGCCGGGTCAGCTAGTTGTGTATAAATACCGATGTTGCGAGGATTGTTATTTAGTCGATTTTCTGAGTCCGAACAATTTGTATGTCGCTTGATTTTAGTGTTAGCTAGTCGGTGACATTCAAAAAGTTTACGTGAGTATTAGAAGTCATTTTAATAATACATATTCAAAATCGCATTCATATGTAAATAAATTGTCTTTTGTATTGAAACCGTGCGAGTTTTATTACGGAAGGCAAAAGGAAACGTTTGTCATAAACAAGCTTTCCTACAATATTCATTATGTGAAACATAAAACATGTTATTGGACAGTATTGTAAAATATTTATCACTGTTTTATAAATAATAAATATCTGTTACAAACATTGTTTACTAAAATTAAAATTAATTTTAAAAACACTTTATTAAATGTTTTTTAAATGTGAGTTCACAAAATCTTATTAAAAATGGTTAAATTATGTTTAATTTATAAAGTGTTTTTAAATATAATTTTAATCTTGTAAAACATAAACATTTCATTAAACAACATTTGGAATAATAATAATAAATAATAATTATTTTAAAAGATTTTGTTAAACATTATACAAGAATTTGCAAAATTAAATTATTATATTGTTAAAACTTTTAAAATGAATTTGAAATTGTTTAAAAAAATAAATTATTACATTTTGTAATCGAGAACGTTTTCAGAAGCTTTTTAAGGTTTTTAAAATTAAATTTCAAATTAATGTAAAAAAATTTTAGTCATACTCCTATAAGGACATCTTTGGGAGGGAAAAATGACTGAGGTTCAAACCTTTTTCCCCCTCTATGGGCGACTGTGGGGATTGATGAAAATATTTTCCCCTTCCCCACCAACTTTGGCCACGAAAATCAGGAGTTGATAAGTATCGAATTCGAAAACTCGTGCCCTATACCAACCCTAATACTCACCTGTTCCAGAAGCTTATACCACAATCTTTCATAGTTTCAGTACTTGTTTTAATTTTGCATTCTCCATATTCTACAATAAAATAGCCAAACTTATCGAGAAAATATTATTTCACCTTCAGTAGAAAATCATCAAAGTTTTCATATTGTATGTCCGTCCTTTCTGTCTTTCTCACCGTATCCATCAGTCATCTCTCAAAATCTCCTAAAAGTCCCAAATAATTTTAATATTCCATATAGTCTGCAATTCATATTAAACAACAAAGAAATTTGTGACTGAGAATCGCAACAGGTGCAACAAAAAACTCCAGTCAAGGTGTACGACACGAAAAAAAATTAAGCGATAAAAAATGATCGAAATACACCAAAATGCATATAAACAGACCAATTGTGCTATAAACTTTTTTTAATCAATGTATTTTGTTTTATTGTATAGAAAACTGGCCGTGGCATAGTGGTTAGAACAATTGACTACCATGCGGGAGATCACAGGTACAACTCCTGGCTCCAGTCATCTTAAAAAAAAAGAAATAAATTATTCTTTCATTGTCGGCTCCCCTCGAATGTTGTCGACAGCAACTTCGCAGTATTAGTGTCGAGTCAATCGGCGTGTCTAGTAAGAGCTTCTCAAACAGTGACGTTTGCATTCGTCGATAAACAAGTAGATGCCGTTAGTGGTGAATCTAAAAATAGAAAGCGTGTTAATTCACAACAACGCGAGAAGCTATCCCATACCTCATTCATGGGGTGTAAAGGGAAATTAAGTTTTTTTTAAGTATAGAAAAATCTATTTTATTTTAACGTATTCTGTCGAAACGCTTGGATATGTCTGAATTGATAATGTTATAGCCGCGATTGTGTCTTAAACCCAAAAATGGGGATCTTGATCGTACATTCTTCGTGCGATGCTCCAGTGCAGAGCATGATACCGCTGTACTCTCTAAATCCTATTTTCGGTATTCAGAATTATATGAATAATAGAATAACAGAAACTAACATTTTTCTCAGTCATTTAAATTTTGTCAATGAACTTCAAATCCCAACTACACTTTGCAAATAACAAAACAACAATATCATCCAAATATAAAAAAACTGATTTCTGCTAAGATATCTTATGTTACGAGATAAACAATTACTTTCATACAAAATGTATGTAGTAGGTTGTCATGACTAATGACGTCATTACGCTAAAATCCCATGACTATTTTGCAACATCTGCTTATAATAAAATTTTGTTTCCCTGCATAATCAGTTGCTGTTAATTAACAATCTGATTTCATCACCCATATTCCATTTCTGCCTAATATTTCTTATCATCAATCAATTTCCATCTTTTGACGTATTATATGTAGACGTTTAACACCATTTATTGTGTACTATATTCTACTTATCTTCTTCATAATTCGGTATTTTATCGAAATGTGACATAAGAATTTTTCAAATCGCATCCAATTTACCGCAAATCGCTTCAGGGCGCAATTCGATGCAATAACCTAGAATGACAGCAACAAAAACTGAAACCTTCAATAATATAAAAATACACATGTAAATAAAAATCGATTGTGTGTAAATACACGAGAGCATTTCAATAACTGGTCTTTGTTTAGTGTTCTTTCTCAGCCAAAACTGTCGTAGTTGTTGTTATTTTTGTTATGTGCCAACCACAATATATGCACGTATACGAGTATATATGCAAATGCATATATGTACATATGTATATACATGACTTTATGCCATACTGACGTTTCACCTACACTGAAGTCGTACTAACACATAAACGAATGAACGTAGAAAATGACAACCGGAACCGGAGACCATGAAAAAGACCGTGTATACAAGTTGCCTTGGGTATTTGAGCACTGTGGCTGGATAACATAACGAGCACGCGTAAATGATCACACACAAATACAGCTGTGTACAACAAGAACAACGGGGATGATACAATTGGGTATTTGGATGAATTTTAATTGCAATTTTTGTGTCTATAGAATTAGAAGCTGGATTTTTTAGAAATTTGTATATCCTGCTATAAACTATAGTGCAGGATTAGGGTAATCATTTAAATAATCATTTCTTGATTTATTGTGTTATAAAGTTAACCGATTATTTTAATTAATTTGTTTCATTAACGGTTAACTCGAACAAACTAGTGCGATTAATGAAATATACGTGTTTATGGCAAGCAGTTCATCTTGAAACACTTCTACAATGTGGCAACTAATATACCTTCTGGTACCGCCCACTTTAGAAATCGAGAAATAATATTAATATAATAGAAAATTTTATGTAAATGTATGTCGGGTTGCCCGACTGAAACTATCTGACTGGTTTTCGTACCAAATGATATATACCCTCATCCCTAAGGGTGATGGTATAAAAAGCAGAGTAACAATACCCATAACTAGAACGTGGAAACGTGAGTCGAGATAGGCTGTTATATCAAAACAGTAATTTAGAAATATAACTTAAGCAATCAGTCATCTACATTTTTCTTCCATCGCCGTTTATCTCGGTGTTGTCGACAGCAACTCCACAGTACAGCGCACATTGGTCCATTTCCCTGACCTAGCGTAGCGAAATTACAATTTTTGACATTCGAAATCTACTAAAATTTTATTTCCCGACGATAACTAACTGTTTTGGTGAAATTTTTTTTTCATTTGATTTGAAAATTTTTCTAGAATAATAAAACAAAAATTATTATTTTAGAAAAATTTTCCTTTTGACGAAAATTTTATTATTTTTTATGTTATTAATTTCGTTACGCTAATTCAGGAAAATGGACCACTGTGCAGCGTAGAGTCAATCGGCATGTTTGCAATCTTCGATAAACAAGTAGGTGCCGTTAGTTGTGAATCTAAACATAGAAAGGGTGTTAATTTACAAAGCGAGAAGCTATCCCATACCTCATTCATGGGGTGTAAAGTAAAATTAAGTAAGTAAGAGTTTCTAGATATAACTGCCGTCCTTAAAAGGATACAAATATGAAAAATTGATACCATATGGATATTTCATAGCGGAGCCATTCTGTACTAGACGAGGCCTAAAAAAGGCGTGTGACCCCTTCAACATAGCGATAGAGATGATAATGACTCATTATTAATGAGGAAAGCTGCAGTAAACACGAGTGGCACGATATTCAACAAAAGCCACGTGCTACTCGCGTACGCTGATGACGTAGACGGAGAAGAATCATGCTTGCTAATACATGCTAATACCGACTAAGCAAGCGATGCAATAAAAGTGCCCTCTTTCGACGTACAAAAATCCAGCTATACCAGATACTGGTTCTACCTGTCTTAATGTATGGTTCACAATCCTGGGTTATGACACAAGCGGATGGATCGGTTCTGGCAGTATTCAAGAGAAAAATACTCCGTAAAATATATGGGCCTATCATCGTTAACGGAGATTATTGGCGTCGTATGAATCATTAGCTATACGAGCTGTACACAGACTTTGACGTGGTCAGACGCATTAAGGTGCAACGGTTGCGTTGGCTAGGTCATGTTGTACGCATGGACGAAAATGCTCCAGCTCGAAAAGTCTTCGACAATGAACTCGATGGAAAGACCAGGTTACTGAGAACCTTACAGAATTTGGTGTGACTAACTAGAGAAGAAGCGCAGAAGATCGGGGCGCTTATAATATTTTTCTGCGTGCGGTATATATTCCAGTGGGATTGTAAAGTGCCAGTTAAGTAAGATGTTTGTAAAACCTCAACATGTCTTCTTTATTTTACAATAAAGAATATACTGATCACATAAGAAATTTCTTTAAATTTCACAAATTTTCGTAGACTCCAAGTTGCTGTGAAAAATTGTGTGTCTGTAACCCACTTTGTGTTAGTCATAATTTTGAGTACAACATTTTAAGTAAAGTTTCATTAAAAGAACATTATAGAACTGTTCAAAATCTACATTTTTTAATATGAACATAATCTTGAAAATATTAAAACTTTTCGAGAAAACTACAAAATAAGAAAAAAATGTGAGTCCGCAACGCTAGGAAATGCCCATATCGCTCATTTTGTGCAAGACCGTCATAACTCAAAAAAAAGAACGATTCCGAGATAAACGAGGTTAAAGTTTTTAATTTACACCCAACTTGTACGAAATAGAGGAATTCAAATAGCTCTCATGCGGAATGTATAAAGGATATTTATATGAATTTTTTACACAACAACAACAATGATGGAATGAACAACTCTACATCATTAACTCAAAAATCACGTTTTTTGAGTTATGACGGTCTTGCACGAAATGAGCGATATAGATTTTGACATGCTATACACGATGGTAATGTTTATGGAAATCTGATACGCATCACAAATACAGCGGCAGCCGATTCAGCCATGATATCAGTAGTACAGATGTTTAGAATGGCACTAAGTAATATAGCTGGCGTTGTATTCATTGACATTAATTTTTAGAATGGAGCTAAGTGTTATAACAGGAGTAACACAAGGGAACAAAATTGAACTTTTTGAGTGTTGTTTGGAATTCTATACTTGTTTTTTACTAATTTGAGGTCGCTGATTTTAAATCTAATCTCCATTTTTCTCCATCAGCTCGAATTTTTATGTTACAGGTACCATTTGTATTTTCGCCTATTTTCCAAAAAATTATAGTTAAAAAAATTATAATTTTTTTTTTCATAAGCCGGATTTTAAAATTTTGTCTTTTTTTTTAAAGATATCGTTGTTACCTTTGAAAAAAATCAAATTTTTTAATATCACAAAAAAAAATGACTGAGTAAAGGCTCTTTTATTCAAAAAAAAAAAAAAAAATTACACATTTTAATTTTCTTCACGCTGAAAGTTAATCGGTTGGGGGCAAATTGTTATTTTTATTAGCTTTATTGAATATCATATTAAAGTAGCTTTCTAAAACATGTATGTACATAATAATCGATTAAAAATTGAATGAGTTATGCTAAATTCGGTGATAACAGATTTTCGCATTTTTTTGTTTCTACCCAAAAAAAATTAAAATTTTGTATTTTCAAAAATCATGACAAATTTGCAAAAGTTTTGCCTCCTATTACAATATTAATTAACTGACCCAAACTCAATTAATCGGCAGGTGTCAATTTGGAAGTTAAGGGAGAAATATTAATTTTCCAAAAATAGGTCATTTTGTATGGGAGGTACCAGAAGGGGTGATCCGATATAGTGCAAATTCATTCCTGATTCATATTTTCATAACCGTAAAACTTACGCATAGTTTGACTGAATTCAATGTACAGTCGACCTCGGTTTTTGAACGCCTCGCTTAACGAACATTTCGCACAACGAACACATTTAAAACAAAAAAATGTTTTCGCTTAACGAACAAAGTTTCGTATAACGACCAACGCAAAATGGAAATACCGAATTGCGCGAAAAACTTTTGTCCACAGTGAGGAGCTGACTGCTGAAGAGCATATGGATTTGGAATGTGCTTCACAGCAAGAAGATGTGGAGGAGAATTTATCAACCGAGGAGGTTACAGAAGAACAACCACCGTCTAGTACAATTAAAGAAATGCTAAGAGACATGGTAGTCTGTGGCATCATACATTAAAAAGCATCACCCCAATCAGACAGTGGCTAACCGCGCAACAGATTTATTCACGCATTTTCAACAAATTTTGAAGCGTCGCCAAAAACAAACGACTCTAGACTATTCCGCCCATTTACAATCTCATAAGTTCGTTTCGAAAAATATTAATACTGATAAATTTTCATAACGATCTGTTAAGGTTTGCTCGAGTTACAGTTTCACAAACTTATTAATAAATGTTATTTCTGTATGGAAATCGCGATTTTTGTAAATTTAGTTATCTCAGTGACCGGTGGGACCGGCCGTGGCATAGTGGTTAGAACACGCGACTACCATGCGGGAGATCGCAGGTTCAAACCTGGCTCCAGTCATCTTAAAAGAAAAAAATAAATAAAATTTTATTTCATTGTCGGCTCCCCTCGAATGTTGTTGACAGCAACTTCGCAGTATTAAGCGTCGATTTAATCGTCGTGTCTAGTAAGAGCTTCTCAAACAGTGACGTTCGCATTCGTCGATAAACAAGTAGGTGCCGTTAGTTGTGAATCTAAATAGACAGAGTGTTAATTCACAACAACGCGAGAAGCTATCCCATACCTCATTCATGGGGTGCAAAGGGAAATTAAGTTTTTTTTAAGTTATCTCAGAAAATTGTTGACAAAATCAAAAGTTGTGCACAGATTTCAATGAAATAAAGCTCATTTGATTCAAACTATATTAAACTAAATGTTTTAAGACCAACACTGTGATTTTTGTTGCATTATTTTTTTTATGAATTTTTAAAAAACAAAATTTTTTTTTTTTGTAAATTTTTGTTTTTTTTTTTAAACTACAACGATATCTCTGAAACTACTAGGCCAAATTAAAAACAATGTAGGCACGGGTTAAAGATAATTTTGTTGACTAGTTTAAGTTTTTTTTTTTTAATTGAATATGGTGAACCGTTTTCAAGTTATTTAAATATTTGTAGTGGAAGTACCTTAGTTTTGGAAATAACGGTATATCGCGAAAAGTCGAGCTGATACGAAAAAACCAAGTGCAGATTTGGATTCAGCGTCCCAAATTACCTTTAAAACAATATTCAGTTCTTTAACAACAAATACCTTGTTCCCTTGTGTAATCAATGCTAATCTTGAAATTTTTTTTTCCAAGAAATTCAGAAATTATTTTTTTATGAAGGAACCTCCACCAATTTACGATACCATATAAATGTACATAAGCCTTTAATCTTTTCACTGCAAACAGGGTTAGTTAATATTGCGAAGCAAAAATTATAGTGCCAACAACATTCAATTCGAGACAAATAAATCAATGCACACTAAATAACTCTGAGTTATACAGATTTATTCGTGAGTAACGATGATCGCATTGATTAGTATCAATTTGTTAAGTGTATTGAATAATAATCCAAATTGGTTAACGATCAGAAAAGAATTATTGATGAGTTAATGGCCGATTCAGAATCTCGCACAAGGAGTTATGTCGGAGATCTTTCAATGTTCTTTCCAAAGCTTCAATAGATTTCTTATCAATAATTTTCATATAAGGTTTATGTTCTTAAGGATTATGTGTGGGAGTTTCATTAACTTGGCCATTAAATTCCAATTTTAAAGAAGAATGTGGTGTCCGACCATCATCTAACTAATTGGCTGCAATGTCACTGCAATTTTATTCTGGGACGATGAAATTAAAAATGTTTGTTAGGTTCCTCCTAATGCAAGCAGAAAATAAAATCCGCCGGCATTCTGCAACAAATCTATTTTACGGACATAGCTCCGATTTTTTTTGAGTGTAGGGAATTAATTTAACTGAAGAAGAATAAGAAAATTTTTGAAGCCAAGTCCATACTTCTCGAGTTATGGGTCTTCAATGTTTGTATATATACCATGCTTTAACTTCTATACTTGTGGTCGGATCGAAGCAAATTAGGCTAGTTAGAAAGCTTTACAATAGCAAATATACATATTATTTCATTAACCCATTATGTGCTAAGTTATATATTTTGGACCAATTAACATATTTTGGACCATGACTTCTTTTAATAAATTATTTTTATTTCCAAAAATATCAAAGAGCAGTCTTTAACCTTTCCAATGAGGTATCGTGGACTGATATAGCTAAAGAGGTTCCGAAGTTATTAAGCTTCAAAATGAAATAAAATTAAAACTAGTAAGGCGGATATCTTCGGCTATGCCGAAACTGGTTATTTGCACTACAACTATATTTAATTTAACTTTGTTCCATAGAACAGGGGATTTGGTGAGAAGTGACGTTACTTTTAGCTTCAAACATCCATTTTTTGTCAATAATTGTTATCGATTTCATTCGATTTACCGATAAGTTTATGAGTTGGTGAATTGGAGCATATTTTTATGAATTTTGTAACTTCCCAAAGATGGGAATTTGGGTGGGATGTGGGATCTTGCTTATCTTAGAACTTAACTTAACCCAGAAAGAGGGATGATCGGTCTTATCTTACTACTCAACCTCCGCTTAGTGTAGGGAAGCTAACATACAAAATTTCAGCTTGATTTCCCTTAAACTACGGCTGTAATCGCAGGGACAGACCCCAAAAAGGGGGAGTTTGTATGGGAGGTGGGAGTAGTTTTTGACCGATCGGACCGATCATCTTAGAACTTAACCTCCGCTTTGAGGATAGAAGCTTGCATTCCAAATTTCAGCTTGATATCTCTTAAACTGCGGCTGTAATCGCGGGGACAGACGGTCACCTTTAAATCGACTCAGATTTCGATGCTGATCATTTATATATATATTGCCATACCTACCACGCATCCTTATGGGCGTTACAAATGGAAGAACAAAATTAATATACCCTTCACTCTGTTCATGCGCGTGGTGAAGGGTATAAAAATCTATGATGCAGTTCGATTCCTCTTGTCCGCGTTATGGAAAACCGCCGAGTCCGGTCTTGTTATTTTTGACTACCACAGTGTAATTATAAAAACATAACAATAATTTTTTTTTACTTTTTACTTGGCGTGACTGTTTGATTCACGCTCACTTGAATGTGCCTGAGTACAAAATTTAATCACTTGAGCGTGCGTGAATGCGAGTGGCAAAAAAAAACTCCGAACGTGAGCGTGCATGAGCGAACATTTCAATCACGTGAACGTGAGTCAAAATTACTCACGTGCCCATCTCAGTTCATATGCAATAAAACTAAAAAGTGTTAAAACAAGGATGAAGATGTGAAGATATTTGTAAAATTAAGATTGATATGAGTGGGGAATGTACCAAATTATGTCTATACAAGGTACAAGGTGATTATATTGCAGAAAAATTACATAAAAATTAAAAAAAAAACATTCCAGGTTACGTGGCACGTTCAGTGATCCCCTACTGAACATCCCACTACTTGTACATTAAGTTGCATACAACCCAAAAATTCGCTCGAACCTCGATTCCAGGAAATTTTTTGATACAAAATTTAACAAAATGGATTGTTGGGTACTCTTTATGTATTGCTCTGTGTTCTTCTTTCGCCTGCCACCAGTTTTTCTCTCAAAGACTTTTCGAGATGGAACCGTTTTAACGATCAAATTCGGCATAACGTTTGCAATATGAAATCTGTTTGTTTAATTTAATGAAAAAAAGCTTTGGCCCCATACGAGCAGCTATACGATAATTTTGTGGGACTTTACTCATTGCTGTTGAAAATGCAGATGTTGCCATTTTGCGAAGCTCAGTTTTTATTTTGTTGATCAAACGGTAAGAAGGTGCATTCAATGTACTTAAAGGCTTTCTTCTGCCAGTCAAAATAGTGTGTTCCTTGCCACTCGTTCCCATCTAAGGTATAGTATGTCTCATTATCTATTATGCAGATTCTGAAATAAAATCAATTTTTTATCAAACTTCGCAGTCGGAATTTTTGCACAATCTCATGAGCTTTAGTTGTTCTTGTCCTATTCTTTCTGATTTTTTCATTATAACAATTGTGTGGAAATACTTTTTCACCATTTAACCATCATATTGAAACGTTATTCCAAAGTTCGTGCACGGTTTTGAATTTTTCAAAGCCGGGACCTATTTGATGAATCAGCCAAACTGCAAGTTTTACCAGAACCAGGTTTTCTTTTTGCACTTTTTATACCACCACCCTTACGGATGAGGGTATATATCATACAAGAACCAGTACAGAAATTTCAGTCAGGTAAACTGACTGATAAATACCATCACCCAATATAAGATATTGTTCAAGTATTGAGTTATTGAAATCAATAGATTTTTAATTAAAATAAAATAATATTTTTTGAAATCATCGTTTAATGAACGCTTACCTTGCCAAAATTTGTCTGAATTTATTGTACATATAAAAATGATATGTATGTAAAAGGGCCATATTTGGACCAGAAGGGGTGAACCAATATAGCCCATATTCAAATTTGCATAACCGTACAATTTACGCACAATTTGACCAAATTCTGTGTGCTTACAAAAAAGATATGTAAGTAAAACTATGAGGGTCAATTCAGTCATTTGTATCGGAGGTAAGGTATTTGTATCGGAGGGTCAATTCGGTCATTTGTTTGGGAGGTACCAGAAGGGGTGTGTTCACTGATGCTTTCCGCATGATCATCTCCATTAGATTGGTTAAGAGATCGCTGACAGATTATTGCTCTGTCTATAACTCGCTTGGTACTAAATGGTCGGATTTTTGTCTATCTTCATTAACGATCCCGTGACGGTCACTGTTGGTCGTATTAGCGTAGCAGAGATACCAAACTCAGCCATGGCATATAATAGTTTGTGTCGTATCGGATTGCATGTGTCGATTTTCATTTCTTGAGTTTTCTGCAAGATTTGTTATAGAGTGAGTATTCTAGTCAAAGTTTCTGCAAAAAGCTGACTTTCGGACACATCGTAAACTGTAGATCCTGTTGTGTGAAATCATAAATAAACGCTCACACAAATACGTAAAGATCTCCCAAATCTCATTCATGCAATGGCTAGATGTTCTTTTGTATGTGGACTTTCAAAGTCTACAGCCATTCTGATAAGATCCAATCAATTTCGATAAAATGGGCTTTAGTTTTTCACACAACGCACTCGACAGGACATTGTATATGATGGGAAGGAGGGTTTCAATCATCAGGATTCATCAAATTCCTATTATCAGTCATGTGTTCCTTTAGCCAAATCGTGTTTTTAGCTGATACATGCACCTCACCATTTTATAGTAGCCATATGTAATTTTCGAATTTTGTGGACAAAATGTACATGCATTGCACAGTACATTTTGTGCACATCCCTGAGCCTCACTCCCACAACAAAGTTCAAACCCAATCGAAAGAGTTGTGTCGGTCTATGCATTGCAAATGCAATGACCATATTGTGCATCGATTTCGACTACAATATTTGGTCATAAACAAAATTTGGTCAACGGAATCCTTGGCCAAACACGACCAAATTTATGTGCGTTTGTTCGAGTGGGATTGTGTGTGTGTTTGCATGTTAATGTTTGACTGTGAAACAGTCTCGATGTTCACCCGAAACATTTTCAAATATTGGCGCCATAGTTACCAAGCCGAAAATAACATGACACACAATACACAGGTTCAGGCTATTGTGCTGTAACGTACCGCTATGTCACCACATGCGCTCGCACATTCGGTTGCCAATTTCGTTATGAATGTCCACGTGAGTGTGTGTGACTCCGCATCCGTGTTTCGGGGTTTTATTAAAGTATCACCACCGTTTGATACATACAACAACAATAACCACAAAACCAATGACTTTAAATTACAAACCCCTACGCCATTTTTTATTTAGCATCACAAAGTGACCGACTGCACGAAAACCACTTGCTCCGTTTAGTTATATTTAACGTATTGCAGGCTGGAAGGGACGCACAGGATCGATGGGATAACGTGAGGAACTCAACTGCATTATAATTAATGGGGTTAGTGGATATGTAGGTGTGGGTTAACATTTTTGGAAAAATTGTTCTAATACATGTAGTGGATGGATGGATTTAAAACTATCTTTATGGTCAGTTATCGTAATTTTATTACTTTCACAGTGTAGTATTTAGCACAGCTGACTTTTAAACGTAGTAATAAAGAAGTTTTAATTATTTACGAGAATATATTTAGTCGAATGCAGATACTTTTTTGGTGTAATTAGCAAACCACGAATCCATTTTAAGTGTTTAATAATAAGCCAGAATAACACCACGCAATAAAATTAAAATATAAATAAATCGACATCAGTATTGCCACTATAATTTTCTTTATCCATTGTGGTCTTCTAATTAATGCAAGCAGCATATATAAGGGAGTTAGAAGCAATGGGGTGACAAACTAACAAAAATTGAGATAAGTGTGCAGGTGTGTTCCTTGACACAATGTCTGTCTACTATCTTGAGATAAGATCAATTTTTATTACCTGTAGCGATATCTAGCCGGAAAAGAGGACAAGTAATACTTTCAGCTAGAATTTAAAACTTTGAAGGCGAATATCTATATACTTTATAAAAGGTATATTCCGTAATTAAATCAATTCTTAGCGGTGTCAAAGTTACGGTAAGTACGGATTTTCTTAAATCCAGTACAAAATGTTTGATCCAATAACGGAAAATCCTGGCCTGGAATTTTTATTTGTATAACTCATTAAGCCTGGTGTGGCTTGAATTTGAACAAGCGTGCCCGATGATGGGAATCTGAGTGTTCGTTGTCCTGTGCTTAAGAAGGCGATCCAAGAGTGTGTACCAACTATAAAGGGATTACCCTGTTACCCATCGCATACAAGGTTTTGCCTAGTGTGTTATGTGAAAGACTGAAGTCCATTCTGGTGAACCTGACCGGACCTTATCTGTCTGGCGTTAGACCTAGTAAATCCATGACCGACCAGATATTCACACTACGACAAATCCTGGAGAAGACCCAAGAAATGCAGATCGACACCTACCATATGTTCATCGACCACAAAGCTAAATCCAACAGTCCGATACGACGGAGACGATAGTCTATCTTGCGATCTCTTTAACATTGTAATGGAGATCATCAAGGGCGTAGCCAGGATCTAATGTAGGGGGGGGGCAGACGATTTTACATTTCATGTTAATAGTATGTTTACAAAAAATATTAAAACTAAGTACCCAACGAAAAATCAATACTCATTGTTTTGACAATATTTTATTTAACAAAGGTAGATTAAAATTTTTTTTTAAAAAAAAAACCAAAAATTTATTTTTTTTACTCATCTTAGTGTTTTTTTTTTTTTTTTTGGACATAGGGAATTTTAGGCCGCAATACTTGAGCGATTTTAACAATTTTTTTATTGTGTTATTGGAAAAAAAATTGTGCGCAAAATGAACGTTTTTTATTCTGAATTCCTTATCGTTATTTTTTTTAAATGTGTCAAAGTCAATGAAAAAATTATTTTTGACTTTAATATTAAATATTTTGTAGATTACGTGTCCAAAAAATTTTGAACTTCCGCAATTATTGTGAGCATATGTTATAAATTGAACTAAGTGAGAATATAAACAAAAACTATACTGTCCTGCTCGCAATTATTATCCGATTATATCAAATCGTAATATATAACCTGGAAATGTTTTTAAAAAGTCTTCTGTAAAAAATAAGTGAAATTAGTGTGTCACTATGAATTTTTTTTGGATATATACCAAAAATTCAGTATAAAACTGCAAATAAAATAATGATTTGTGTTTGCAAGTAGGCTAAGTAATGTGCTATTTATTTAAAAAGACCAATACCATAATATGTTACATCATCTGTCAAAATAAAGAAATTTTTTAAATCCAAAAAATATTAAATTCAAATATTTATTATTTCATTGAATTTGACAACTTAAAAAATAACGGGACTTTAGAATAAAAAAACCTACATTTTATGCACAATTTTGTTTCCAATAATACAAAAAAAGATTTTGAAAATCGGTCAAGAATTGCGGCCTAAAATTTCATACTTACACAAAACCCTTTTTTCCCACTGTGGACGGTAGGCTTACAACAGTTTTAGGTTGCATGAAAAATACAATAAAAAGTGTAAATGCCACTGTATTCTGGGTTGATCATACATCAAAAAAATGCTTGAATTGAAATCATAGATGCTCCTTTTTTGAAAATATCGATATTTTTCATTTCTGCAGACTGGACCAAAAATCTTTTTACTTTTTAATCGACAACACTATAAAAACTGGACAAATGAGATAAAATCTGTTTATTTATTATAAATGTACACAAACAGGGATTTAATTGTTATTCATTTATTGTCTTTGATTATTTTGCCATTGCTTCAACCTCGAATTTTACATTTAAGGTAAAAAAAACCTAGTTGGATAAATAAAAAGAAGAAATTTAACATGCATAGAAGCATGCCATAGCCTCTAAATAGGAGAAATACAGAAATAAATTGTTCAAACTTCTATATTCTTTAAAATATTAAAAGTACTTTGCAAAGTAAACGAAACCCTCGGATGAAAAAGTAAGTATGCATTTTTCCTATATAAGGTCACAACTATCACTTGTATTTAGTTTCGATCATGGATCATAATTGATGTCGCATGTCGCATTACGAATATTAGTCTTACTGGTTTTCTGAATCAAACCTTGTTTTAGAGTTAAGGTTTGTATCAAAAAGTAGAAACAGGAAATATTTGAAACAACTTTAATGGCTGTTAAAATTGAGTCAAAATCGAAAAATCAATAAAACATTTATATATTTTTTATATATATATTTTTTTTATTGTAGGTTGAATTCTTTTGTGTGTTTTAATTCTTTATAATAAGTTTATGCTCTTAAAACAGTAATAAAAGTAAAAAACAAAACTTAAAAAAAAATTTTACAAAACCATCATTGTAACTCAAAAATCTAATGATGCAGTTCAAGTCCTCCGAATGTCCGAATTAGGTTAAGTCAAGCCTGGCCTTGTCTATTTTTCAACTATCACAGTTTCTTTCTCACTGAATGTAACCTACAAACCCAAAGAACTTATTAGTTTAGTCTTTTTTTATATTTTTACTGTGTTCGTTCATTTAGCTGCATCGGCTCGCATGGAAGTAGCTCATTCTGTCACTCCAATTTTCCAAGACCTTGTAAATGCTTTCTATGATCTAATCTATATAAAAGTGTAACGTATTAAAGGAGACACGTTGGACCTAAATTATCTGAAGAGCATATTCAATTCTGGAGCAATGTCAATCTGTCTGGGCGCCTGATTGGTGTGCAGAAAAACCCGAGTTAACTTTACTGATCCTTTAAAGATTTAACAGTTTTATTATTTTCCAAAATTTAGTTTTAATTTCCGAATGAAAAACTGGACGATATTTAAATTTGATCAGTTTAATTATCTTACAACAGCAGGTAAAATCTCAGAAAACCAAACCAAACTTTGGTACCCTCAATACAAATGACCAGATTCACCCATATACATTTACATACATACATACTATTTATTATGGTTGCAAGTCCACTAAATACAGTTAAAATTTGGCACAATCTTATCGCTTATTGAACATTAACTTAGGAATAAAAAGGGCCTCGTTCAGCGTACTAGTACTTCCAATACAATGTAGTCTACATTTGCCAAACAATTTCAAGAATGAATAGGGTGAAAGTTTTTATCAGTCAGTTCACCTTAGTTTCTGTACTGTTTTATTTTGATTTTTATATTTTCCGTGATTTTGACAGATTGTTCAAGCTGTAGGGGGGGGGGCAGCGGTATTGGGTCTGGTTATAAATGAGGACAAAACCAAGTTATTTGTTTCAACGAGTCCACTCGTCTGGAACGCTGTGTGAACGTTGACAACTATAACTTTGAAGTGCTAGATGATTTTTTCTAGACCAGACTCTGATCATACCTGACTTGCTTTACAGCGCAGGTATAGACACGTTGTACGAATGGATGAAAATGTTTCAGCTCGAAATGTTTTCGACATTAAACTCGGTGGCGGCGCAGGAGGGGCGATCAAAACTTCGTTGGATGGACCAGGTGAAAGAGCTGTTATCTACACTTGGTGTGACTAACTATCAACGGAGCGCAAAAGACCGAAGCGCTTGGAATTCTTTTCTACGTGCGGCTACTCATGGATGAATTTCTGTTGAGTGTAGAATTCTTAATTATAGATGACTTTTATTATAATAACTAGTGGGCCCTGCAATGCTTCGCTATTGCCCCAATCAAACAAAAGGTGTTTCCAGTATAACTACAATGAATATTGCTTAGATTTTCTATCTGTAGGATTTATTACCGATTCGCTTTCTTAAAAAGTAATTGAAAACTACATACATGTAAAGTAAATTAAAAACCAATCACTGTTTAAGTCTGCGCACCTACTATGTGTCATTAACATACTTGTGCATAGTGCACTAAATTTTTTAGTGCACTATAAATTAGCTTTTAGTGGTAGTGAAAATCGGAATTGCACTACCACTAACCCTATAGTGATAGTGAAATTCGGAATTGCACTACCACTAAACTTTAGTGGTAGTGCAATTAAAATTTCACTATCACTAATTAGTGGCAGTGCAATTAAAATTCCACTACCACTAAAGTTATTGCAACAATTTTGCCCTACCACTAATTTAGTGGAATTAAAAATTTTTTTGCACTTACATTTTTAATACCACTAAATTAGTGCGCAACATTTTTTATTGCACTAAATTAGTGCGCTAACAATAGAAATGGAATAGCACTTCCACTATCGGCCAATTCTTTCCTCCCGCTTCCTAAAGTTGTTAATCATGTCACCTTTGCTTTTCAATTCAATTATTTTTTTCACCGGTGTCACGTCACCATCAAATTAAAGACATTTACTTCGGAAAATAATGGTAGTGATGGCTCGGAGTTTCCCAATTTTGGTCCAGGAAAAAATGGTGTTGATGCAAGTGATTCTTTAGTAATTGATCTAACCCCGGAAAGTAATGATGCTTCTGCAACGGGCTCTTTAGAGCTTGATCTGGAAGGAGTTGAAAAGCAAAGGTGACATGATTAACAACTTTAGGAAGCGGGAGGAAAGAATTGGCCGATAGTGGAAGTGCTATTCCATTTATATTGTTAGCACACTAATTTAGTGGTATTAGAAATGTTAGCGCACTAATTTAGTGGTATTACAAATGTTAACGCACTAATTTAGTGGAATAAAAAATGTTAGCGCACTAATCTAGTGCAATAAAAAATGTTGCGCACTAATTTAGTGGTATTAAAAATGTTAGTGCAATACAATTTTTAGGGCAAAATTGCTGCAATAATTTTAGTGGTAGTGGAATTTTAATTGCACTACCACTAATTAGTGATAGTGAAATTTTAATTGCACTATCACTATAGGGTTAGTGATAGTGCAATTCCGATTTTCACTACCACTAAAGTGATAGTGATAGTGAAATTGTAATTGCACTATCACTAAACGAATAGTGATAAAGAAATTCTTAGTGCAATAAAAATTTAGTGCACTGTGCCCAAGACTGGTCATTAACTGCCTGGTGTACAGGCCATTATTTGATACAGTTAAAAAGTTAAATATTGAAGTGCGTGGGCAGCGCCTCGGCACTTTTTACTTATTTAGTTTCAAATAGCCTGTTCATTAGGGCAGATCAATTTGATCGCGTCGAAAAAAAAACGTATTTTTTGACATTGTTTGGAATCCCGCCCAATATTCTGAAAAACGATTTTTAAAAACTTTATTTTTGTATGCCAACTCTCAGAGGCCATAATTTTTATACCATCACCTTTAGGGATGAGGGTATATAACATTTGATACGAAAAAAAGTGTAACGCTTTCAAGGAGACGAGTTAGACCCCAAGTATCTTAAGACCAAATTCGTTTCAGGACTTTTTAAGACGATTGCGCTATGTCCGTCTGTCTGGCTGGCTGGCGGGTCAGCAGGATAACTCGAGTAAACCTTAACAGATCGGTGTGAAAACTTACCAGTATTAATATTTTTCAAAACGATCTTATGGGATTGTAAATGGGAAAAATAGCCCCACCCCTTCTGATACCTCCCATACAAAATTGCCTATTTTCGGATAATTTATATTTCTTTCATAACTTCCAAACGGACGATCGTAGGATATTTGAATTTGGTCAGTTTATTTATCTTGCAAAAGCAGACAAAACCCCAGAAAACCTAACTATTTGACACACCCCTTCTGGTACCTCCCATACAAATGACCGAACTCACCCCCATAGTCTTACAAACATATCTTTTTTGTAAGTAAACTGAATTCACTCAACTTTTGAGTATGATGTTCGCTTATGAAAATGTGACTCAGGAATGAATATGGAGTATATCGGTTCACGCCTTCTGGTACCTCCCATACAAAATGACCTATTTTTGGAAAATTAATATTTCTCTCATAACTTCCAAACGGAATTTGGGGGTAATGAAAATTGGTCGATTAATTTTTGTTGTTATAGGAGGCAAAATCTCAGAAAACCTACCTATTTGACACACCCCTTCTGGTACCTCCCATACAAATGACCGAACTCACCCCCATAGTCTTACAAACATATCTTTTTTGTAAGTACACTGAATTCAGTTACAGTATGCATAAGTTGAACGGTTATTAAAATATAAATCAGGAATGAATATGGACTATATCGGATCACCCCTTCTGGTACCTCCCATACAAAATGACCTATTTTTGGAAAATTAATATTTCTCCCATAACTTCCAAACGGACACATGGGGGTAATGAAAATTAGTCGTATAATTTATATTGTGATAGGAGGCGGAACCTCAGAAAACCTAACTATTTGACCCACCCCTTCTGGTACCTCCCATACAAAGGACCGAACTCACCCCCATAGTCTTACATACATGTCTTTTTTTGTAAGCACTCTGAATGCAGTTAAATTTTTCGTAAGTTGTACGTATGAAAATTTGAGTCAAAAATGAATAAGGACTGTATCGATTCACCCCTTGTCATACCCCCAATCAAAATTACCTTTTTTTTAAACATTAATATTTTTCACATAAATTCCAAACCGGCACCTATACCTCCTACACAAATAAGCCAAGTTTTGGACGATTATGCACCACAAGCAGGGAAAAAATTATACATTAGTAATTTTATTTTAATTTAAAATGTATTAATTTCAAAAACTCAAGACTTCAACAATATCTTATATTGGGTGATGGTATTTATCAGTCAGTTTACCTGACTGAAATTTCTGTACTGGTTATATATATAGATATGCGATAGATGCGAAACCATCTCATCAACACTCAATACCTTAATTGTTAAATAACACAATGGGACAGTCATTTGAAACTTGGTGTGTGACGTAGTGCAAATTATAGGTCAGGTTGGGTACAACAAGACCCTGTATACCATAGTTTCCTAACACCCTCAAAATCTTGACTTATACTTCAAAAACCGGGTTTTCGGATCATTCCTCACTTATGGGCTTCTAACTCAGTCAATTCATAATCGAGTTTTGGTTTTTTAACGGTTTTGGAAATAAGAATCTTAGACCTTTCCAACGAGATATACATTTATGTAGATAAATAATTGTTGTGATTTTACTCACTATTTTTTAAGTTTGAAGACATTTTTAGCCGATATTTTATTAAAATACCATACTGTTTACTATAATATTCAGAAAGTGCATTTTCTTATGTATATAACGCATATATGCTGGTAAAAATTTGTGAGCTAGTGGTTAAGTCATTCATATTTTTCGGGGAACACAATTTTCATATCCCATACTAAAATAACACCAAAACCAAATATTTTCTTTAACTCTTTAATTTTGTATGGGATAGGAAAATTGCGTTTTTTCGGACGCTTCACCAAAAAACTATGAGTTTGAAATCAATTCCTAGCTCCAGCTGAGAAGCATGAAGATTCCAGGTTGAGGTATTTTAAGGTTTTTAAAGACTAAAAAATACCTCTACCGGAAATCTTCATGTTTCTCAGCGGGAGCTAGAAATTGATTTGATGTATTTTTCTGAGTGTATTTTTCTTAGAATTCATCGTAGATTCCGATTCTGTGGGACGTTTTTTACACCCGCACATAGAGGTCATCATAGAACTCAAGTAGTCTCTATTTAGACCCTACAGGGCCACATGGGCCTCGGCTCTAATTTTTACATACCATTTCGATGTTTGGAGACGAAAAAAATTATATATTTATGACGTTGTTTGGGCTCCCACCCCATATTCTGGACTTCCGCCAAAGTCAAAAAATCAAGAATTTTTAAAAACTTACTTTCAGTATGCCAACTTTCTAATCAATCCATAGATTTGCATGCGCAATACCTCATTTTGTTTGTTGAGATGTTTCTTTACGCAGCAGATTTCGAAAAAATTATATCTCGTTTTCGATTTTGGCTCATTTGAAAAAATAAAATAAACCTCTGCCTGAAATCTTCATGCTTCTCAGCGGGAGCTAGGAATTTATTTTACACACACTTAATTGTTGACATTTTCTTAGAATTCATCGTAGATTCCGATTCTGGTATCTTTTTTCGACCCGAACAAATTGACGCGCCCTTATATCGAATGCCTTGAAAATAAAAAGCATTGATTAATGTCGTTAACAAAATTTTTAAACAATTAAGATCTAAACCCAGTACAGAAATTTCAGTCAGGTAAACTGACTGATAAATACCATCACCCAATATAAGATTATGTTACAGTTTTAAGTGATTGAAATTAATAGATTTTTAATTAAAATAAAATTACTTATGTATTAGTGGCCATGCGGACAAGCATGAGTTTGGATGTGGATTTGTGGTTGGCAAGAGACTGCGACACCTAGTCTCAAGTTTCAACCCGGTGTGTGAACGTATAGCCACCATAAGAGTCCGACAGAAGAGAAAAGCGATGAGGACAAAGACGAGTTCTACGAGAGCCTAGAAAAAGTATATGACCGTAGCCCGAGCCATGACATTAAAATTGTACTAGGCGATTTTAATGCTAAAATAGGCAGGGAAACCGCATTTGAGCCTACCATCGGAAAATTCAGTCTGCACACCGAAACGTGGAACAACGGCATCAGACTGATTGATTTCTCTGCGGCAAGAAATATGGTAGTTAGCAGCACTAGATTTGACCATAAAAATATTCATAGGGCAACATGATTATCTCCAGATCGTTTGACGAGGAATCAGATAGATCACGTGGTAGCCGATGGAAGGCACGGATCGAGTGTTCTGGACGTACGAGTGATCAGGGGTGCGAACATTGACTCCGATCACTTCCTTACCGCAGTTAAGGTACGCACTAGGCTAAGCTTTGCGAAAAACGTACATAACCAGACACAACGAAAGCTGGACAGCGGTAAACTGCGGACCACAGAGGTAGCGGACGCCTACTCCGACCATCTACTCAACTGCTGCGGAATGCTCCCACCCCTGACAATATAACCTCGCAGTGGCAAAATATAGCCGACTCCTTAGAACGGGCTGCGAGAAGCGTACTTTGGTACTCAAAGCCGTCTCAAGAAGATGCCTGGTACGATGATGAATGTCGCAATGCCACGAGAGAGACGGTTGCTGCATACAGGGCGAAACTGCAGCCAATGGCAACGCGTGCTGTTCGTGATCGGCACAGGGAGAAGAGACGAGAGGCAACTCGTCTTTTTAGACGGAAAAAGAAGGAGCTGAAGAAGAGGCAGGATGAGTGCACAGTGTTGCTCCTAAGCAGAGGGGAAGCCCAAAAATTCTACAAGAGAGTTAAGGCGAGAATGCGTGGAACAGGGTTACCCTCCTGCAAGGACAGCGATGGTCAGTTAGTGACGGACCCGGATAACGTTCTGAGGATATGGAGAAATCATTTTAAAAATTTATTGGATGCAGACACCACTCCTGAAGACCCCGCTCCAATCCATGACGATGGTGTTTACTGTCCGCCTCCTAGCCAGAGCGAGATACGTGTGGCAATCTCCCGCCTTAAAAACAACAAAGCTGCTGGAGCCGATGGTCTCCCTGCTGAATTGTTTAAGGCTGGCGGGGAGGAGCTGATTAGGAGCATGAATCAGCTCATGGAGAACATCTGGCAAGAGGAGAGCATGACCGGGGATTGGAGTCTCAGTCTGTTATGTCCCATATACAAGAAAGGAGATCGTAGTGAATGTAAGAACTACCGTGGAATAAGCCTATTACCAATTGCGTACAAGGTTCTTTCAAGCATATTGTGTGAACGTCTAAAGCCAATTGTAGAAAAACTAATTGGACCATATCAGTGCGGCTTTAGACCTGGCAAATCTACGACGGATCAAATATTCACCTTACGACAAATCCTGGAAAAAACCCATGAAAAGCAGATCGACACCTACCACCTCTTTGTCGACTACAAAGCTGCCTTCGACTCTCCGATAAGGAATAGGCTTTATGAGGCCATGTCTGAGTTTGGTATCCCTGCAAAGCTGATTCAACTTTGCAAATGTACCTCAGACAACACTAAATCCTCGGTTAAGATTGGTAAGGATCAGTCTGAACCATTCAACATGGAAAGAGGTCTCAGGCAGGGCGATAGCCTGTCCTGTACACTATTTAATGTAGTTATAGAGAAGGTGATGAGAAAGGCTGGTGTCAACATGTCTGGCACCATATTCCACAAGAGCCACATGCCACTAGCCTATTCCAATGATATAGACATCATTGGCCGAAATCTGCGGGATGTTACTGCAGTTTTCTCATCACTAGAAAAGGAGTCGGCAAAAATGGGTTTAGCGGCCAACGAGGACAAAACAAAAATAATGATTTCGACGAACAAAGAGTCCTCTCGATGGGGACGCACCGTGAACGTTGACAATTATTGTTTTGAGGTAGTCGACGAATTCACCTACCTCGGATCTTCCGTCAACAAGAAAAATAATGTTAGCCAAGAAATTAAACGGAGAATAGTGCTAGCCAATAGATGTTTCTACTGACTTCGGCACCACTTTAGAAACACCACCTTCTCTCGGAATACTAAGAAACAGCTATACCAGGAAACAGCTATTACCTGTTCTGTTGTATGCTGCCGAATCATGGGTGCTTACTACAACGGACATACAAAACCTGGGAGTATTCGAGAGAAAAGTACTCCGGAAAATATATGGACCTATCTGCGTCGAAGGCGAGTTTCGCCATCGGATGAACCATGAGCTGTATGAGCTTTACCACGACATCGACGTAGCTAAAAAAGTGAGAATCCAACGACTTCGATAGCTGGGACATGTTGCCTGGATGGATGTAAATGCTCCAGCGAGAAAGGTGTTTAAAGGCGAACCTGAAGGACGGCGCAGAGCAGGGAGACCCAAACTCCGTTGGAGGGACCAAGTGGTAGGCGATGTGCCATCATCTGGTAGAACTAACTGGAGAACACACGCAGAAGACCGAAGCGTGTGGAATTCTTTATTACTTCAGGCCTCAAATTTATGAACTACGTTTCGTAATTTGTAATTGGATACTTAAGTAAGTAAGTATGTATTATTTTTTGCCTGCTTGTGAAGCAAAACCTAAAAAATTTGACTTACTTGTACAGGAGGTACAATTACGGCCAGAACAACGTGTCTGCTTTTTTTCGTAAATCAACGTACAATGAACGCTTACCTTGGCAAAACTTGTCGGAATTCAGTGTATATACAAAATAATATGTATGTAAATGGGCAATATCGATTATTTATATGGGAGGTACCAGAAGGGGTGTGTCAAATAGTTAGTGCTTCTGAGGTTTTACCTCATATTACAAGATAAATTAAATGTCCAATTTTGATTATCCCCCAAGTGTCGGTTTAGAAATTATGGGAGAAATAATATTTTTCCAAGCAAGGTCATTTTGTATGGGAGGTACCAGAAGGGGTGATCCGATATTATCCATATTCATTCCTGATTCAAATTTGACAGAATTCAGTGTACTTACAAAAAAGTTTGTAAGACTATGAGGGTGAAATCGGACATTTATATAGGAGGTACCAGAAGGGGTGTGTCAAATCGACCAATTTTCATTACCCCCCAAGTGTCCGTTTGGAAGTCATGGGAAAAATATTTATTTTCCAAATATAGGTCATTTTGTATGGGAGGTACTAGAAGGCGTGAACCGATATAGTCCATGTTCATTCCTGAGTCTAATTTTCCTAAGCGAACATCATACGCAAAATTTTTATGAATTCAATTTACTTACAAAAAAGATATGTATATGTAAGATTATGGGGGTGAGTTCGGTCATTTGTATGGGAGGTACCAGAAGGGGTGTGGCAAATTTTCGGTTTTCTTAGGGTTTGTCTACTATTGCAAGATAAATAATCTGACCAAAATTAGGTATCCTCCGATGGTCTGTTTGGCAGCTATGGAAGAAATATTAATTATCCAAAAATAGGTAATTTTGTATGGGAGGTACCAAAAGGGGTGGGTCTATTCTGCCCATTTACAATCCCATAAGTTCGTTTCGAAAAATATTAATTCTAGTAAGTTTTCATGCCGATCCGTTAAGGTTTACTCGAGTTATCCTGCTGACCAGATAGACAGACGGACATAGCTCATTCTTCTTAAAAAGTTCTGAAACGAATTTGGTCTTAAGATACTTGGGGTCTAACTCGTCTCCTTTAATGCGTTACATTTTTTGTGATGCATGATCAACCCGAAGTACAGTGGCATTTTCACTTTTTATCGTCATTTTCATGCAACGTAAAGTTTAGCCCTAAGCCTGCCGTTATATGCTTAAAATCAAAAAATATACCATTTGTAGTGTCCTCTTAAAAAACGTGTAACTCTCCCTCTTATCACCCAATTGTTATAAACGATGGCTTGTTTTGCTCGGGGAAGTCCAATCTTTATACTCAATTTATGACATTGGATTTATTTTTGCGATAAATATTTTTTATAAATTTAAAATCGTGATTTTTGCACAAAAAAAAATAGTTTTTTAAACTTTAAATGCTCCTACCATCAAAACTAGCCAACCCATGTTAAAAGCTTGTATAGAAGGGTTTTAGGGGAGACCACTCTTGTTCAAATCGTTGGACGCGTTTACGAATTATTCTCCAATAAGCTGATGCATCTCATAAAAAAAAATGCAAAATAATTCAAAAATTCATATCTTGAAAACTAATCAGAGGCAAAATTTTTTTAATCTCATATTCGTGTTTAGGAGACCGAAATCTATAGAAAAAAATTATTTACAACTCTGCTGCAAAATGACTGTAAACTAGTATAATTTCTTAAAAGAAACTCCTCATAACTTGAAAATAGTTTACTTTAAATATTTATTATTCATAGGAGAAATTTTAGAAACCGGGATGTTTTTTTCACCCATTTAAAATTATAATTTTATTTTCACGGATCCGAAAAAAAATTTGATGTCCTCAAATTGTCTTCAGACAAATATAAAACTGGGGGGAGATAACATAAACTTTTTTTCTACCCTATCTAATGTACACAATATGTCGTAAATATTTATGGATCTCTTGAAAATTTGCACAGTCTAATATCTTCGCCAACCATAGGCAGAAAACATAGTTTCCCTTTAAATGCTAAAAATTAGATTGATTTGTAATAGCAATTAAACTAACTTAAACAAAAACAGCGATTTAACAGAAATTTGGAAGATTTCAGACAATCTATATCTATCTATATTAGGGCGGGTCGATTTGTAGGGAGTGAAAAAATTCACCAATTTCCCTATGATTTCCGTATTCTATGGGTTATTCCATGAAAATTTGTCCAAGGAACCATACCTCTATCGTTAAAATCGAGTCCCCTACTTTTTGTTGGTAGATTTTTCATTTTTCAAATTTTCATGGAATAACCCATAGAATACGGAAATCATAGGGAAATTGTCGAAAAATAAATCGACCCGCCCTAATCTATATCTATATACAGTGGTGTGCGATGAAATAGAGTCGCACCTAACCAAAATTGTCAAAGCAAGAAAAATTCACAAAAAATATTTTTCTATGGAACTTTCAGTTATTTTTATTAAATTTCAATATTAATCTAACAAAATCGAATATCAGTGTGGCAGTTCAAAACATAAAATGGCACAAACAAATAAAAATATTTGAAATTCCCAGGATTTGGCTGTGAACAAAAATAGAGTCAATAAATTTACCGACCTTAAAGTAAATAAATAAGTTATTTAAATTAAAAAAATGTTTAAGTTATATCTTACTTTACCTCAGTAGTTTGAAGAATCGCCATTATTTTTAATTACTGCTGTGCACCGATTTGGCATTGAATCCCGTAACTTTTGACAAGTCTGTATTGGAATATTCTTCCACGCAACTTTAATCATTGCCCATTTGTTCGTCCTTATTAGATGGATTCTTAACTTTAAGAGCCATTTTTAACCCCCGCCACAAATTCACAACAGGATTTGGGTCTGGCGATTGTGCAGGCCATTTTAAAACTTAATTTTTTTTGTTTTCGGAATTTAGTTTAGCCAATTCCATGTGTGTTTCGGGTCGTTGTCTTGCTAAAACACCCAACGAGGTGGCATTTGCCATTCAGTCTAAGGCATCATGAAGCCATTCAAAATATTTGTGTAAAATGTAGCGTCAGATTTAACCTCAGACCGAAAAACAGGCCCAATACTATAGTACGAAAAGCAACCCCATATCAGTATGTTCCCACCACCAAGTTTCATGGTCATGATGGTGTGTTTGGGAAGATATTCGCTGTTGTGGACGATAATCGGTGTTGGGTGGTCTTTGTAAAGGAAGCTCAATGCGATCAGAGTTAAAAAACTTCACTTTCGTTTCATCTGACAACAAAATATTCAGCCACTTGGTTACTGGCCAATCCGCAAGTTCTTTGGCGAACTCAACTCTTCTTTTTTCGTTTTGTTTATGGTAAAATAGATGCTAAATCTTACACAAATATTCTGAATGCCATCATAATGTCTTATGCTGAATGGGAAATTCCACTACGATGGGTGTATCACCAAGAAAACGACCCGAAACACACATGGAAAAAGGTTAACTTCAATTTGGAAATAACAAAGTTGGAGTTTTAAGATGGCCTGGACTATCGCCAGACTTAAATCCTATTAAGAATTTGTGGCGGGAGTTAAAAGTGACTTTTAAAGGAAAAAATCCATGTAATAAGAATGAACTATGGGCAATGATTGAAGTTTCGTAGTAGAATATTCCAATTCAGACTTGTCAAAAGTTAGGGGATTCAATGCCAAATCGTTGCACAGAAGTAATTAAAAATTATGGCTTTTTTACTAAGTACTGAGGTAAAGAAAGATATAACTTAATCATTTTTTAAATTAAAGTCACTTATTTATTTACTTTCAGGTCGATAAATTCTTTGACTCTATTTTTGTTCACAGCCAAATCCTGGGAATTTCAAATATTTTTATTTGTTTGTGCCATTTTAAGTTTTGAACTGCCACACTGATATTCGATTTTGTTAGATTAATATTGAAATTTAATAAAAATAACTAAAAGTTCCATAGAAAAATATTTTTTTGTGAATTTTTCTTGCTTTGACAATTTTGGTTAGGTGCGACTCTATTTCATCGCACACCACTGTATATAAAAATGGTGGCAAAAATGTATAGTAATTCATCAATTGAGAACGGCTGGGCCGATTTTGCTGAAATTTTTTTTCATTTCTTCGTAATTGCCAGGAGCAGGTTTATGTTAAAGAAAATTTTGTGTGCAATTGTTACAGAATGGCTTTTCGAATAGAAAAATAGTAAATTTTTGCTAAAAAATGTGGAAAATTCCGGAAAAATTCAAAAAGTTTGAATTTGTTTTTTTGACGAAATTCTGAATTTTTTAGTATGATTTAATAAATTTGCACGATAAAACTGTGAAAAATTTCGGATAATTATTCCAAAATGATTTTTCGAATGGAAAAATAGAAAAATGTTTGGTGGAAAACTCGGAAAATTCCGGAAAAACTTGGATTTTTCTACAAAATTTTGCATTGTATCGCTTGATTTGATAAAAATAATTGAGTTTTTGTTTAAAATTTTGTGTGCAATTGTTCCGTAGTGGCTTTACGAATGGAAAAATAGAAAATTGTTGTCGAAAATTGCGGAAAAATGCAAACAAATCTAAATTTTTTAAGACGAAATTTGGATTTTATCGTATGATTGATAATTTTGGACGAAGTTAATCTGTAATATGTCGGATATGTCTTGGTGGAAAACTCGAAATATTCCGTAAAAACTAGAAAAATGTAGATTTTTCGACGAAATTTTGCACTGTATCGCTTGATTTAATGATTTCTGTCGACGTAAAAGTGGAAAATTCGTTATGATGCTTGGAAAATGTGGGATTATTATGTTAAAAGATTAAACACGAAATGATCGAACAATTTCAAAATCTTCTGCATGAGAATAACGCATTGGTCCGATTGTTCAAAACCGCATTGAATACAATGCATTCCGACGACCACAAAATCATTATCAGAGCAGACAAAAGACCCTCTGGTTGCCATTCAGGACAACTCAATGCTCCCACTATAAATGAAGTCGCAGTGGTGATTGTTGGGAAGAATGTGGAATCACGCGATATTGTTCTCAATCGTCGGGATGGTAGACAACTGAGGCGACTCATCGGTCATATGATGCACTTCAATATCCATTGATTTCTGTCGTGGAGAGGATGGCTATCACTTCAATTTAAAAATGGTCAATAGAACAAAAGTCATCACTTCTTTTTCATTCTCCATTTAAGTTCGAATTTCGATCTTGAAATTAACTTCTGATCGAAGACATGTGCGTACTCATGAGCGGCAATCTACTGTCGAAATTGGAATACCAGCGTCAAATCGTTCGATGCACGATGCATTCATTCGCGAATTGCAACGAGATCAAGCATTGATCGAGATGAGCTGACTGAAAGAGTCCGAAAAAATGTGCCGCCATTGAATGCCGAGCAAACGAACGTGTACGATTCGCTGATATAGGTTGTTGACGATGGAACGGGATGCATTTACTTTCTTGATGCTCCCCCAGGCAAGACATTCGTCATTTCTTTGATTCTGGCAACATTTGGTCAAGATCGCAAATTCCGTTAGCTGTTGCATCCGCTGGTATTTCTGTCACATTATTAAAACGCGGTCGACCTGCACTTTCCGCTTCTCACGGTTGACGAGCCAACGTGCAGCGAAATTGTCGCGAGAATGCAAAATCATCATTTCGGATGAATTCACGATGGCACATAAACGAGTTTTGGAGGCAGTTGACCGAACGATTAAGGATTTACGAGGTGATTCGAGATGATTTGGTGTGGCTATGGTATTTTCGTCAAATGCTTCCCGTCATCCAAAAATCTATTGCTGCTTATTAAATTAACGCATGCCTGAAATCGTCATCTTTGTGTTACTGAATTTTCAAGACAGCTACTGGCACTTCGTAATGGCCAAATTCCTGTTGATGTTTCAACTAGATTGATGACGTTCTCGGCAAACTTTTTCGTGTTTACATCGTCAAAGGAAGAACTCATCGCCAAGTTTTCCTCGGCATTGCAAGCAATTATAAAAATCTAGAACTAGCAGCGAAGAATAAGGTCGTCGATAGTTGAATGTTATTCATCGATGGAGAACTGCATTCATACAAATCCGTTGACAGTGTGACAAACGAGAATGAGGCGCCCAACTATCCGACAGAATTGTTGAATTTTTTAGATGTGTCAGGAACTCCGCCGCATAATTTACAGCTGACGGTGGGATCGATCATAAGCATGTTGCTGAATCTGAATCACCTTAAATTGTGCAACGGTGCACGTTTGTCGGTCAAGAAACTGATCATCAATGTTATTAAAGAGACGTTCATCAGGGGCAAATTCCAAGGAGAAGAAATCATTATCCCTCGAATTCCTATTATTCTAACCGAATTTCAAATTCAAGCTTTTCACAAGATCAGCCGTACGTTGTCTGTTCGCGTATTGGCAAACCGTCTTCATTGTTTGTTTTTACGCCGGAAAACAAATCGAAAAACATTGTTAATCAGATAGCTCTTCACCGCTCTTCACTAATTTCGATTAAATTCAAATAAATCACATTAAAACTTGAACTAACTGCGTTTTTCTATACCCCTGGAGCTTATATGAATTCGTTACCTTAGGTTCGAGACGAAGTTTGCCGGGACAGAAGTTGTATGGCAGAACAACGTTTGCCGGGTCAGCTAGTTTATCGTAATAATTCATATTCTAATAAAACTTCTGGTAAAATCTGTCCACGAGTTTTCTACAATAACATTTTGATTTAAAAACTTTGCTGTACAATTTCTATTAATTGCATAGAACTGTACTTGTGGCAAATGCTAACCACATAGCCACTATGTAAACCGAAAATCCTATGTAAGTGTCACAGACGTTACAAATCGTACCAAGCCCAAAGCCAAACAAATGTTACAAAAATATCTTCAAATAATTTAACCTATACAAATGTAATCCGCAAAGTAAACAATAACTTTAATCAATTCAAAATCTACACGAAAAGTTTAACTGGAAACTGTGTTTACAGAACTCTTGTAGTCCGAATACAACAAGATTACGAATGTAAACTACATGACGCCATCAGCAGGACCAACCAATACAATCTGCAAATGTAAACGTTGCCACAAAAGAAACGGAGGAAACTGTGAGCAGAAGTCTGAAAGTCTAAAGGGCAACAACAGTTTCGAAACCAAATGTAGGTGAGAGTAAAGCTGCTTAAAGTACTGGCTAAATAAAAGTAACATGGCACACAGACTCTCATATGTGCATGTATAAAATACTGGTGAGAGTGTGAGAAATAACCAAGTGGATGAACATCCTCAATTTTAAACACTAAGATTGTCAAAGTGGTTTGTTTTAATCTTAAACTAATAGAAGTTTCATTTCAATCTTCATGCCGTGTTCATGAACTGCAGGTGTTTATTTTATTAGTTTCTCAAATTTTATAATATTCTCTCTCATTGAGTTACATTTTAAATTAAATAGTTATTCGTTTAATTTGTAACATTTTAGTGTGAGATATGCTGCTTCAATTTTTACGTAATTTCTAGTTTCGTTTAAAATATTACTTTATTTTAAAAACTTAAAAACAGTATTGCTTCTGCTTAAAAGAGAAAACTTCACCGACAAGAAAGCAATATTATTTACTTTCGCGAAAGTGTATTTTTTCGCAATGTTCGATACTGTAATTTCTGCAGGTATTGTCCATTCGTTACAATTCAATACATGTTTTTCAAAAGCAAGGACTAACCTAGCACAACTTTGTGGTTACTCTGCCAAAAAAACTATACCATACAACAACAAATTAAGTACTCCACTAAATACAGCATGTTCAAAATGTTTCACTATTAATTGGCGAAACCTCATTTAATTTCGATTTGTCCAAATATTGTCTCTCAGTGTAATTATTCTGATTACACTTTAATTCTGCAGTGTTTGTGCGTGTACCAACTATCGCGAGGTCAGCCATTAGTGTGTTATGTGAGTGACTAAAGCCAATCCTAGCGAACCTGGTTGGACCTTATCGGTATGGCTTTAGACCTCGTAAATCCACGACAGACCAGATATTCTCACTTGACCGAAGATTCAAGAAATGCAGATCGATAGCTACCATCTGGTCATCTATAACAAAGCTGCATTCTACAGTCCGATACGACAGTTTGGTATCCCCGCAAAACTGGTACGACTTAACCATTTTCTCTCTAACATCGTAATATAGATGATCATGTGGAAGCCTGCAGTTTACACGACTCGTACCATCTTTAACAAAAGTCACATCTGCTCACGTATGCCGATGACATAGATATCATTGGCCGCGGACTGAGGGATGTTACTGCGGCATTTTCGAACATTGAGAAGCAGTCGGCAGAAGTGGGTCAGGTGATAAATGGAGACAAAACCAAGTAATTTGTTTCAACGAGCATAGATTCTACTCGTTTGGGACTCTGCGTGAATGTTGACAACTATTTTGTCTACCTTGGCTCCGTCGTAAACAAAAATTATAATATCAGCCTCCTATTCGCTAAGCAAGCGATTTAATGACAAAACCCCAATTCTACCAGACACTGATCCTACCTATATTGCTTAACATCGCAGAATCTTGGGAAATAACACAAGCGTATCTTCCATTCGTTGTACGAATGGATGAAAATGCTGCAGCTCGAAAAGTCTTTGGCATTACATTCGATGGGTGGGGACGACCAAAACTTCGTTGGATGGACTGGGTGGAAAAGCTGTTATCTAAGCTTGATGTAACGAAATATCTACGGAGCGCAAAAGATCGTTTTATGCATGCAACTACCGATGGATGCATTTCTGTTTCTGCTGTCAAATAAGAAGAAGAGTTATCATTCATTTGCTACCTGGGTGCTACCAAAAGGAGTCAGGTTATTGATGCAAGTTTTTCCAAGTTCTGCTTAGAATTGTAATATTAACTTACTATATGTTTTTGGGACCGGCCGTGGCATGATGGTTAGAACACGCGACTACCATGCGGGAGATCCCAGGTCCAACAATTGGCTCCAGTCATCTAAAAAAAATAAATTTTTCTTTCATTGCCGGCCCCCCCGATGTTGTAGACAGCAACTTCGCAGTATAAGTGTCGAGTCAATCGGCATGTCTAGTAAAAAGCTTCTCAAACAGTGACGTTCGCATTCGTCGATAAACAGGTAGGTGCCGCTAGTTGTTAATCTAAAAATAGAAAGCGTGTTAATTTACAACAACGCGAGAAGCTATCCCATACCTCATTCATGAGGTGTAAAGAGAAATTAAGTTTTTATATGTTTTTGATATCGACCTATTGTCAGAATATAAGTTGTTATAATTTTCGCCATTTCATATTAATTATGGTCATGATATAACCTATTGTCAGAAAATAAGTTTTTACAATTTTCGCCAAATTCATATTAAATATGCCCTGATTCCTGTGATTAAGTGCATATGAATTTATCAACATTACCAAGAGACTGTTTTTCTAAACACACTCAGATCTTTCATTAAGTAGCAACCACATCCCTGCTATCATTTTGTCTATCTGGGAAAACATCTGCTCTTCTGCTTCCATTATATCATTCCATTTATGCTTTCTGATTTTGTGCGTTCCTTTCACTCCCACACTTGGTAGTGTGCACAACTCCTTCTCCAGGATGGTAAAGGACCAACATTGTTTATACAATATTTCTTTTATTCTAATGTAAAAATGTTTCTCGTTTCCACTGATTGTACGACGACTACAGCTGCTTGGCTTTGTTACAATTATTAACATTCATATGATGCCGTTTTGTGTCCTCCAAAAGGATTTCATTTGCATCCTCTGTGGTATGTTATCCCATTGTTGTGTTAGTCCATATTCCATTATTACGAGCATTTTCACTCATATAATGGTTATTATTGTTATGTTATTTGGGGATATTTCTGAGTTTAGTTTGCATTTTTCAGCTCTTGCATTGTTTTTAATAATAAGATAAATGTCCTCTTAGGATTTTGCAACAGTTGCGACACCATCTGTGGACATTTGGTTGGAGCACTAGTAACATAGTCCTTCGTGGCGAATGTTTTCGTTATCTTTGTCGTGATAATAAATATTTTGTAGTTTATGTTCATATGCTGGTAATTACAATGCAAATGTAAAGATATGAAAATGCGTGTGTGAAAGGTATTTATATTATTAAAATGGTTGTAGAAAACTTGAAAAAGATTTTAAGGCATTACTTACTTTTTCTGCTATTTAACATTTAACGGAAGACGAGAATTGATTTTTTATAACCCTGTAACGCATTAAAAGAGACGATTTTTACCCGAAATTAGACGAAATTCGTTTCAGAAATTTTTAAGACGAATGAGCTATGTACTTCTGTCTGGCCGTCGGGCATGATAAATCGAGTAAACGTTGACTGATTCTAACCATCATGATTGGGTTATATTGAAGACAACTAATCACTCGCTCATGAGACTTTATCATTACACCATTCGGAGACCATTATGGTCCATTATGATTTTAAAATAAAGTTTATAGATTTAGTAAAGTTTAAAACCAGTACAGAAATTTCAGTCAGATAAACTGACTGATAAATACCATCACCCACTATAAGATATTGTTTAAGTCTTGAGTTATTGAAATTAACCGATTTGTAATTAAAACCAGTTAGAAAGTTTGGGAGGTATCAGATGGGGCGTGGATAGATTTACAATTCTTTTCTTCAAAACTTTATCCTGTTATAGCTTTACTAAAAATAGAATTTGGGTACGATCACGTTTGATTTATTGATATTATTCCTCCATCCCTATAGTGGGCGGAAAGGTAGATTTGTATGGGAGGTACCAGAAGGGGCGTGGCTAGGCTTTCAAAATTTTTTCCAAAACTTTATCCTGTTATAGTTTTATCAAATACAGAATTTGGGTACGATCCCGTAGGGTGTATTGATATTATTACTCGATTTCTAAAGTGGGCGGAATGATATATTTGTATGGGAGGTGCCAGAAGGGGCGGGGCCATGTAGCCCATTTGCAATACCGTAAGTAGTTTTGAGGAAATAATAACTCGTGCAAAATTTCAAAACATTTGGTTACGTCTTTCGAAAGTTATTGTGCGAACCAGCTGGACAGCCAGCCAGACAGACGGACATGGCTCAAACGACTTAAAAAGTCATGAATCGAATTTGGTTCAAAGAAACCTAGGGTCTAAAGTGACTCCTTCTATGTGTTACACTTTTGAGTCGTATCAAATGATATATACCCTCATCCCTAAGGGTGATGGTATAAAAACGTTTCCTAGGAAGCACATCCTTCTTCTATGAAGATCTGGACAATGGCAGTGCAAATGCCCAATAGTCTCAATTTCCTCCTCATCGTTACACAGTGTACAGTAATCCTCCTTCATTGTCTCTCAGTTCGTTGTGAAGGCCCTTACATCTTAATGTCCTGTAATAATAGCTATTAGTCATCTGACAAGCTTTCTATCCAGTTCCAAAAAAGACCTGGTACGTCTTCCATCAGCTCCTTCCGCCAAGAGCTCTATAAACAACAGCGTTAGTCTCTGCAGAGGAATAACAGAGAGAAAAAAGGTTGCTGGCGACTGTTTTACTTATTTCTGTAGAACAAAAGATCGCAAAAGTACCCTTTTTATAAACTATCCTTGAAGTTTGTTTACCTCGATTCCACCTCGTTTTCCAATAGCTTTTGAACACAAAATTTAACAGATAAGATTCTTGGGTACTCTTTATGTATTGCTCTGTGTTTCCATCCAGTCTTTGCCAAATATCCTGCGATATTACGCAGTCGGTGCGGTATTCCCACCTGATGATATAACACATTGATGGTGGCACTGATTTATCCAATTGACCAGGTCCCAGGTATGAGCCTTACCGTGCCAATTCATCCGCCATCTCGTTCCTTAGTATATCACTGTTTCCGGAGATCCAGCAGAGTCGAACACTATTTCGTGTTGATAGCACCAACTGTATCTGTGCACCAGCCTTGTGATTTTATAATCTTTGATCCCAAAGCTTTAAAAATCACTTGACTATCCACATTAGGGTGAAGAACAACTAGTACAATTTTGCAAAAATAAAAATTTTCCTATAAAAATCCAATTTGTTTCTATTTATAAAAAAATTTCAACCAGGTAAACTGACTAATAAATGGTATCACCCAATATAAGATATTGTTTTAGTAAAACAGTTTTACTCTTAAAATATTGAAATTAACTGAACGTAACTTGTGTATTATTATTTGTCTGCTTGTGGACCGTAAACGGTTGTAAAAAGGACTTGCGGTCATAATTACAGGGGTCTGAGACATGTAACAAAATCGAAAAAAATGTCACATTGTGACAGAAAAAAATTACCTAGGAAATGATACTATTTTTCTGGTAGGTGCTGCCGAGTACAACAAGAATTTGTTTTTGAAATTTCCCAAACACCTCCATAATCTTGAGTTACGGATAAAAAACAGTTTTTGAGTACCTTTACGCACTTATACTTATGTCAGTGATGTGGTTGAATATACTTACTTACTTACTTAGTTGACACTTCTTTACAATTCTATTAGATAATATACCGCACGTAGAAAAATATTATAGGCGCTTCGATCTTCTGCGCTTCTTCTCCAGTTAGTCAAACAAAGTTACACAAAGTTGCCAGTATCCTGGCCTTTCCAACGGAGCTTTGTCGAAGAATTTTCGAGCTGGAGCTCGTCCATGCGCACAGCATGACCTAACCTAATGTTACTGTACAGTTCGCCGATACTCTTCGTTAACAATGCTGGGCCCATATAATTTAAGGAGTACTTTTCTATTAGCAAGCGGATTCTTCTCCGGATTTCCAGGCTGTCATTATTAGTTTTGTTGATAGCGGAGCCTAGGTAGATAAAATAATTTACCATCTCGAAACTATAGTTGTCAACGTTCACGCAGTTTTCCAATCGAGTAGATTCATTGTTCGTTGGCGTCATTCCGCAAAGACGTATCAGCTTCGCTGGAATACCAAATTTAGCCATGGCTTCGAGCAATTTCTGCCGTATCGGCCTGTCGAAGGCAGCTTTATACTCGACGAAAAGATGGTACGTGTCGATCTGTTTCTCTTGGGTCTTTTTCAGGATTTGCCGAAGTGTGAAAATCTGGTCAGTTGTTGATTTTCCAGGTCTAAAGCCACACTGATAAGGTCCGATCAGGTTGGATAACACTGGCTTTAGTCTTCCACATAGCACACTCGACAGGAACTTATATGCGATGGGTAAAAGGCTGATCCCGCGGTAGTTGGAGCACACACTTGGATCACCTTTTTTCAGCACAGGACATAATACGCTTACATTCCAATCGTCGGGCATGCACTCTTTAAGCCAAACCGTGCGCAGGAGCTAGTGCATGCTCGTTATCAACTCCTCGCCACCGGACTTGAAGAGCTCTGCGGGCAGACCGTTGGCACCGGCTGCATTGTTGTTTTTCAGCCGCGATATTGCTCTTCTTACCTCGGCTTGACTTGGTAGTGGACAATCTAAGCCGTCGTCGACAATTGGCGTGCCTTCTGGAACCAGCAGTTGCTGGAAGTGTTCTCTCCATATGTGCAGCACACTCTGCGTATCCGTGACCAGGTTTCCATCACTGTCTTTACTGGTGGTAAGGCCATTACCGTATCCATTTGATCTTACTTTCTGGTAAAATTTTCGGGCCTCACCTCTATCCCTGTATCGCTCTATATCCTCGTTCTACCGTTCCTTCATCTGACGTTTTTTTCGCCTAAATAGCTGTCTCGCCCTTTTGCTTTCTCCTTATGCCGTTCACGAACAGAATGGGTTACAATTGGCTGTAGCGTTGCCCTATAAGCAGCATCCTGTTCCTCAGACGCTATGCGACATTCTTCATCGTACCAGGATTCGTCTGAGCGCCGCTTTTCATATCCTAGCACGGTTGTTGCGGCGGTTGCGCAATATGCTGCCACTGTGTATCGGGAACGTCAAAAGTAGAGGCGTTGTGTGGTAAAAGTTGGGAGAGCTGGTTGGAGTAGGCAATAGCTATCTCTGGGGTTTGCGGCTTCGCGATGTCCCGCTTTCCATGTGTTTGGTTACGTGCGTTTTTCGCTCTGCTCAATCTTGTGCGCACCTTGGCTGCAACCAGGTAATGATCCGAGCCACTATTAGTACCACGGATCACACGCACGTCCATGACACTAGATGCATGCCTGCCGTCAAATACCACATGATCAATTTGATTTTTGGCGTAACTTACATATCAAAAATTTTACAGGAGAAACAAAAAACTTCCTAAAATTGTTTGCGCTTGCACATACGGCTTTTAGAATTTTGTTAATAAAATTGTCGTTTTTAGTCGTATGACTGTAAAACTTAGCAGGTACAAGTATTTTAATGCGGTGCATAGTATTCAATCAAAAAGTCGATTTTGAATTTTTGTTAACTTACGCCTTTTTTGATTTTATGTGACGATATGTAGTTTTTTGCCTCAATATCGCAAACTTTGTGGATTTTTTTCACTATTTTTTGTTTGAAGAAGTTTTTAGCCTCTATTTTAGAAATATGACAGATTTTAGGAATTTTAGTTCTTAAATTAGACTATTCGTTCTTGAGTTATACCAACCAATCTTGGCTATAGGAGCTCAATTTTTATTGAAAATTTTTTCATATTTTTTTATTTATCTACACAGATTTTATATATAAATTTTAAATATTTATATTTCCGTAAAATTATGCAAAATGTGTTGTATTTGAAAAAAAGCAAATTTTTTTTAAATTTAATTTTTTTTTGTTAAATAAACAGAATTATGTTTTGTATATGAAAATAGAAAAAAATGCGTTATATTTTTTTTTTTGAAAAAAATAGTTACATTTTGTAGATGCTCAAATTTTAAAAATATCTAAATTTTTAAAATTTGTGTTTCTGTAATATTTGGTTGTTATTTTTGAGGATTGTATTGCTCGCCAATGTCTTTCGCCACATGCCAAAATACTAGATCCATCACGCAAGCGAAAGTTTGCGAACGCTGGTCTATGAATCGGAACTCTGGCCGCAAGTAACATAAGATCTTCAGTTTGTTTTGCTACTCTATTTGCCTCACTTTATTTTAAAGTTTACTACGTATATAATTGTCTTTAAATTACAAACTACCTTCGGAAGTTAATGCAGATTATTACAGATATACTCAGTCTATCCAGCTACCTACAACGTATTTTGAAGTAATTTCAAGCGACTCCTGGCACTCCATATTATTGGCCCAATTTGTAAGAGACATTATGCCATTATCACCATGTTGGCAACGTTTAAGTGAACATATTCATAAAATCAAAAATTATTCGCACATTTTGCACTACCTTGAAACTGACGGTAAGAAGTGTCATGCACCCAACTCTCCTAAATGAGGGCCCATCATTAGATGTTGTTCGTATTAATGCCTTTATTATGTCACACTTGCGAAACTTTCTGTCCTTCACAGCGTTTTTTGATTGCTTTCCTTTGGATAAAGTTAGGTAAACACCTTCGAAATGTTCGTTATCCTGGCTTACTTTTGGCGATGGCACCTTGTGCTTTATCAACTTTAGAATTGCTGCAATCCAACCCCAAACCACCCAGCGTGGATGTGATGCCTCCAACCAACTAGTGCCAGTTTGACTACTTTTAATATCCTGTCTTTTGAAAGTAGTCAAGATGAGGCAGGTTGAATGAAACGCTGCACTGAGATGAGCTGAGTCAGTCGACGCAAAAAGAGTCGAGTTGAGTGACAATGAACGACATTACCGAATGTTACACTTGTGTTAACTTGAACATTAAGGATTCTTGTTGAAAATCAATTTCGTGCATTATTGTTTGTCTTGTGAAGTGCTCTGGAAAATTTAGTTGTGATTCCATCCAACTACAATCATTCCAACCATCTGGTTCATGAAGTCGACAGTGTGGGCCGACGCGTCGTTGGCTGTGATGAAGAGGACGATAATGAGTGTGAAAGAATTTTATATTTATGTGTTGCTAAAGGTGACACCCCTAGCTGGTACTTGTGTTTTAAGTATTAAATTTAGATTCCGTATTCTTCTTGTGGAAGCTGTAAATATTTCATTAAACGTATTCTCAGTAAATGTGTGACAGTAATCACGTACAATTGTTCAATAACGTTTGGAACAATTTCTTTTATTGACAGTTGCACTTAAAATAAACAAAATGGTGATACTGAAAGTGTTCTTGCTATTTCAAATATATTAACTTATGATGAAAATTGACAGTAGCTGCTAACTCCAATGGTTCAGAGAGACAGACATCGATAGGAACGAAAACAATACAAATTTTTCGCATTGTAATATGGCCAGTGTGTTTAGCACACCATGGGTAAGGCCTTCACGTCGAGACTCTTGTAAAACTCTCGTAGACTCTCTGAACTCTGACCCGCAGGGAGTCCTCTACAGAGGGCCTTTGGGTAGTATCGCTCTTGCTTAACCGATATAAACATCTGTGGTTTGCTTTGCCGGCCCTGCGGTCACGTAAAGCGAAAGTAGGGGCGTATATTCTTACAAGGAGTCTGAAGATGGTGCTACGGGAAATCAGGTCTGCCCACGGTAGCTAGCTATATGCCTGCCTGATCGTTTGGGTAAAGCTATGCTTTTCTAGAAACTTACACCGTAATTTAAAAGTTGATTCTCGAGTTATGGAGTCCCGTGTCGCTTGAAATGTTGATTCTCGCATATCTCGTGTGCAACAAATGTCTTTGTGGGTGATGTGGTGTTACATTTCAACACATTATAAGAGATTACACAGAAAAAAAACGCATTCTAAATTTAAGATTACAATTCCAATTTTTTGCAGAAAATGGTCTTAAAGATTTAAGTACTTATAGTAGTACTTATTCTAAAACCCAGAAAAAAATGAGATATGTTCAAAAATGTAAGTGTAGAAATTATTAAAACTTAATTGGTAATTTTTTAGTACGAACTTCTCAACTACCAAGTACAAAATTCTTAAAATAAATATCAAGTTTTGTCTGACTTAAAGTAAGAATAAAAAAGTCTTACATATACGGTAAGCGGTAAGACGTTTCATCGGCGCGCTCTCGCTTACAATGTAAGCGACATTTTCAGTAAGTGCCATTTCAGTTGCAATTACGTTTTAAGCGGAGTTTAATGAGAGCTTAATAACACGCTTGATTACGAAGTAAGTAACGATGTCAGTAGGTGCCACTCCAATCGGACTTATATTTTACGATATTTTATACATACATTGCACACGCGTGACGTTCTAAGTACTTAGATCGCTCGCTTACAATGCCATAGATTACTTAATAGGTACTTCGTTTTATTTACCGCTAGGTATCTCTTAGAAAAAAATGTTTGGAAGAGAAATAACATTTACTTTCTCAGCTTAATATTTTCTTCTCGAAATTAACTCGCATTCTTAATTTAAGTTTAAAATTCTTACTTTGCACAAGTCTTACTTAAATTTAAGCGTATAAAATCTCCAATTAAGTATAAAAATCTTATGAACGTTGATGCCATTTTCGAACTGGTGCGTTTTGACTTGTCGATACTTTGGTGGAGCTTATAGCACTTAAGGTTTGTGATGCTAGTAGTAAAGGCAAAGTAAAAGGTGCTGATGAGAAAGTTTGGCAACTATCGAAATAGCTATACGCATATTATTTAATGAAAATCAAGCCCCAGTATATTTAATATCACTTACATTAATGCAGAATTCTACACCACAAATCAAGCGCCACAAGGGTAATGACATCTACAATTAAGAATTTTATACTTAAAAATCAAGCCACACCAGGCTTAATGAGTTCTACAAATAAGAATTCCATGCAAGGATTTTCCGTTTTTGTACTGGATTTAAGACCACCTCTACGGAATGGTAATTGATGGAATGCATGCATCTAGTGTCATGGATATTTGGCTCGGATCATTACCAGGTTGCAGCCAAGGTGCGCACAAGATTGAGCAGAGCGAAAAACGCACGTAACCAAACACAAAGAAAGCTGGACATCGCGAAGCTGCAAACCCCAGAGATATGTAGGTACTGCCTACTCCAACCAGCTCTCCCAACATTTACGACACAACGCCTCAACTTCTGACGTTCCCGATACACAGTGGCAGCCTACTGCGCATTCCATGGCAACCGCCGCAACAACCGTGCTAGGATATGAAAAGCGGCGCTCAGACGAATCCTGGTACGATGAAGAATGTCGCATAGCGTCTGAGGAACAGGATGCTGCTTATAGGGCAACGCTATAGCCAATTGTAACCCGTGCTGTAAGGGAACGGCATAAGGAGAAAGCAAAACGGGCGAGACAGCTATTTAGGCGAAAAAAAACGTCAGATGAAGGAACGGGAGAACGAGGATATAGAGCGATACAGGGATAGAGGTGAGGCCCGAAAAATTTACCAGAAAGTAAGATCAAATAGATACGGTAATGGCCTCCCCACCTGTAAGGTTAGTGATGGAAATCTGGTCACGGATACGCAGAGTGTGCTGCACATATGGAGAGAACACTTCCAGCAACTGTTGGTTCCAGAAGGCAGCGCACGTGAAGTTATCACGCCAATTGTCGACGACGGCATAGATTGCCCACCACCAAGTCAAGCCGAGGTAAGAAGAGCAATATCGCGGATGAAAAACAACAAAGCAGCCGGTGCCGACGGTCTGCCGGCAGAGCTCTTCAAGTCCGGTGGCGAGGAGCTGATAACGGGCATGCACCAGCTCCTGCGCACGGTTTGGCTTAAAGAGTGCATGCCCGACGATTGGAATGTAAGCGTATTATGTCCTGTGCTGAAAAAAGGTGATCCAAGTGTGTGCTCCAACTACCGCGGGATCAGCCTTTTACCCATCGCATATAAGGTCCTGTCGAGTGTGCTATGTGAAAAACTAAAGCCAGTGTTATCCAACCTGATCGGACCTTATCAGTGTGGCTTTAGACCTGGAAAATCAACAACTGACCAGATTTTCACACTTCGGCAAATCCTGGAAAAGACCCAAGAGAAACAGATCGACACGTACCACCTTTTCGTCGACTATAAAGCTGCCTTCGACAGCCCGATACGGCAGAAATTACTCGAAGCCATGGCTGAGTTTGGTATTCCAGTGAAGCTGATACGTCTTTGCGGAATCACGCTGACTGCCACGAAGTCTGTAGTGAAGATTGGCAAGGACCTTACGGAGCCATTCTGTACCAGACGAGGCCTAAAATAAGGCGACGGCCTATCGTGTGATCTCTTCAACATAGTGATAGAGATGATAATGAGAAAAGCTGCAGTAAACACGAGTGGCACTATATTCAACATAAGCCACATGCTACTCGCGTACGCTGATGACGTCGACATCATCGGTCGAAAACTGCGGGATGTGACTGCAACCTTCTCTGGTATACAGAAGGAATCACCGAAAATGGGTCTTACGGTAAACGGGGACAAAACGAAGTTATTAGTTTCAACGAACAAAGAATCTACTCGTTTGGGAAACTGCGTGAACATTGACAACTATAATTTCAAGATGGTAGATATATTTGTCTACAAAGCAAATAATGTCAGCCTAAAAATCCGGAGAAGAATGCTGCTTGCAAATAAATGCTACTACGGACTAAGCAAGCGATTCAATGACAGAGCCCTCTCTCGACGAACAAAACTCCAGCTATACCAGATACTGGTTCTACCTGTGTTAATGTATGGCTCAGAATCCTTGGCTATGACACAAGCGGATGAATCGGTTCTGGCGGTATTCGAGAGAAAAATACTCCGTAAAATATATGGGCCCATTATCGTTAACGGAGAGTATCGGCGTCGTATGAATCATGAGCTGTACGAGCTGTACACTGTTATTGACGTGGTCAAACGCATTAAGGTGCAACGGTTGCGTTGGCTAGGTCATGTTGTACGTATGGACGAAAATGCTCCAGCTCGAAAAGTCTTCGACAATGAACTCGATGGACGGCGCAGAAGAGGGCGACCAAAACTCCGTTGGAAAGACCAGGTTACTGAGAACCTTACAGAACTCGGTGTGACTAACTGGAGAAGAAGCGCAGAAGATCGAGGCGCTAATAATATTTTTCTACGTGCGGTATATAATCCACTGGGATTGCATAGAAGTACCAGCTAAGAAAGTAAGTAAGTCTACGGAATGATTTGAATACGAAATACTTGATTTTTTTGAATGTAAATAGCTACAACACTTTAATAAGGATGTACCTAATACCGCAGAAAAGTAGGTACTTTGGTACGCGTTGGTGTTTAACATGGTGAGATACGATTAGTTTATTAAAAATGATACAATTCACGGTTCGACGAATTACTAATTTGTGCAGGAGGTGCCGTTAGGGCAGCACAACGTGTCTGATTTTTTTTTTGTAAATCAAAGTTCCGGAAACGCTTACCTTGGCAAATTTCAGTTATTTATATGGGATGTACCGGAAGGGGTTTGTCAAGTAGTTAGGATCTCTGATGTTTTGCATCCTATCACAAGATAAATGTACTGACCAAATTGCATTATCCCCCAGGTGCCCATTTGGAAGTTATGGGAGAAATGTTAATGTTCCACAAATAGCTATTTTTTATGGGAGGTACTAGAAGGGGCAACCAATATAGTCTGTATTCATTCCTCAGTCAAATTTATATAAGCGTTCACCTTGCGTAACATTTTACTGAATTCAGTGTACTTACAAAAAAGATATGTATATAAAACTATAAGGGTCAATTCGGCCATTTGTATGGAAGGTACCTAAAGGGTTGTGGCAAAGGTTTCGGTATTCTTAGGGGTTTTTCTACTACCAAAATTAAACTGACCAAATTAAAATATCCTCCAGTTGTCCGTTTGGAAGTTATGAAAGAAATATAACTTTTCCACAAATAGGTAATTTTGTTTGCCCATTTCATGTTGGAAAGGTTAAGGTCTACTCGAGTTATCCTGCTCACCAGCCAACCAGACAGACAGACGGACATAGCTCAATCGTTTTCAAAATGTCCTGAAACGAATTTGTCTTAATATACTTCGGGTCTAACTCACCTCGTTTAATGCGTTACACTTTTTCTCGTGTCAAATTATATATATCAGCATCCCTAAGGGTGATGGTATACAAATATGTATACTGATATGAACTAAGTCCGTCGTTCTTGCTAGTTAGACTAGCTAATACCGTAATTTCGATAGCAACAAAAATATGGAAATGTATTTACAACACCATAACATATAAACTAGAATACTACAATACAGTCTAAAACAAATCGTCATTATGTAAAAAAACGATATTTTGTACCTTCAAAAACGAGTATTCTATTTCAGGGGACAGTCGCCGTTTCTCCTTAAAGCTTCTTTTCAGATGGTATGTGACGGTTTTATCTTACCAGGACACTTGCCCACTGTGGATTTTGTATACCGATGTAACTTTCCTGCGCCAACTGACATGAATTGCAAAATATTCTTCGGAGATGATGATCATTGATGGTTCCGTTTTTTAATTTCCTTCTTTTTACGATTCTCTTATTAATAACACATGATTTTGTTAAAGTCGGCTAATAGTCTGAAAAACATTCATGTTGGAACTCCCCTTTAAATAATTTGTACATACGAATAAGACCAGTGCATGAAGATATGGGAAATATGTATTGAAATCTTCCCCCACCCGTTCATAAATCATTTGAGGAAAACATTGAGAAGGAAAAATCATTTAAGTTATTAAATTTTCTCTAAATCCCCTTAAATCTTATGTTACAACAATAAATTACTTGGAAAACACACACACGCTCGAAAAAAAATGTTGGGAATTCTTGAAAACGAAAACAGGATATTACATTGGTTATTTATATGCATTCAGATCTGCATTTATCTGTGTAAATCTATATAATATTCAAAAATTACTATTATTTTTCATTTAAGTATCAGTTCGCAAACGCGCGTACTCACACACACAAACGTAGCTGTTAACAAATGAACACATCCTTGAAGTTACCACACATACACGCATTCATTGGAAATACGTAACCTTGTACTCCCTGCATACACTTGTGAACGTGTACGTATGAGCAATGTTGATAGTATGTGCTGTGCAAGTATTTTGCATCTTCAGGATGCATACGAGAGATTGTGATGGGATAGTAAGAATTTGTAAGAAATAATATGTACATATCTGTTCACATGTGTAAGATTGTACACATACATGTGTATGTAAAGAGATGTGAAGTTATTTAATGCATGTCATAAGCTAAGGTCTGCTCCAAGAGCAAGTGTTAACTATAAATTATAAAAATGTTTTCCCCCTCAGCTACCCATCGTCATCAGTTTATTTAGGGGCCTGGTGCTCTATGTTTTGTTTGTATTGTACTTTTCTCCGTTTACACATGTGTAGGGGAAAAGGTTCTTCTTCGGTTCTGGCTGGTATTTATGGTTTTGTATACATAAAGTACATTTTAGTTTGTGGTTTTCGGTTTCGTATTCTTTTTGCGCCCCTACTATATTACAGACGCAATACTACACTGTTCATGTGATCGGAAATTCAAACGGTTCAATTAAAGAAAGCTAAAATAAATGAAACGAAGAAAACTTACCGAAAAATTCAATCGGTTATAGGGCGTAATACACTCAGTATATTAAATATGGAGAATTACATATAGAGCATTACATACAGACCAAATTTACACAATTTAGTAAAAGCTTCTTAAAAAAATGACGTTTGGATTCGTCGTTTATCACTAGGATATGAGAAGCTCCCCCATTTCCCATTCATGGGATGTAAAGGAAAATACATTTTTATACAGCATTTTCTGAGAAAAATATTTTGCAGATATTAATTCTCTTAAATCCACAAAAAAACGTTATTACATTTTATTTTGAATAAAATGGGGCTATTACTAAATTTATTACAAATATACAAATTGCAGAAAAAATTTATTTTTGACTGCATTAAAAGTAACCTAACTAAAGTTAGGAAACTGCTTCAATAAATAAAGCAAAAATAACCGTACTACAGTCAATCGGAACTAGGGGAGTGAACTAGTGCAGGTTGTAGGTCAGAACGAGTACAAAATTAATCTGTTTACCAAAATTCCCTAAAACCCAAAATAATAATACATATGCCTTATTTGCATATGGACCATTTATTTTTATTCCTAAAGAGGAGGACGAAACCTATGAAGAGAAACCATGACCGTCTTAATCCGATGTCACCTGAAAAAGTTATTCCAGCATGAACTCGGCTATCTTTTTACATAAATGGTGCCAACCATCTTTAAATAGCTATACAAATAAACCGTGAGGAGGTTCAGGATGGTCCTGAAATTATTTTTACAAATTAAAAATAGTGTAACTCGACTAACTCTATATTTGTTTTTAATTTTTATTTAAACTTTGTAGGCCTTGGGAATATATATTATTGCCATTATTCCAGGACAGCATTAGAGTGGTATCCTAAAAACTATGTTCAATCCGCCTAATTTCTGGCGCTTCACACAATCGAGAAATATTGGGCTTTAATTAAGCAAAATCTTATAAAATACTCAAAGCCAGCAAAGGACAAGCCAGATTTCACCAGGGAATGGAAAAAAGCCACAAATTCCGTGAATCGATCTTGTGTCAAAAAGCTTATGGGTGGTGTGAAGATGATAGTGCGTATTGTACAAATTTTATACACAATTGATTGACAATAAAAAATGTTAAGTCCTATATTTCTAATTGCTATACTTTAGGAGTTACATAACTTTAAATTTGTAAAAATAATTTCAGGACCATTCTTTAAGTTCTAACATTCATAAAAATCAAATACCATAAAAATCCAGACTGGGTAGAAAAAAATTGGGACTACACGATAAGAAAAGCAATAAAATTAAACAAGTTAAAGAAATTATTTTGGTATTAAAGATTACACTGTGATAGTTGAAAAAAAACAAGACCCTAATTCGGGCACGAGGAATCGAACTGCTTCATTAGTTTTTTGAGTTTCAATGACGGTTTCAGACAATTTTGTTTTTTGTTTCACTAATGTGGATTTTTTTCGACTTTGACTCAGTTTTAACAGCAACTAACTTCCAACTTAATAGGTTTACCGAAAAAATTTCTTCAACAAAGTTGTTCCAAAGAATTTTTCGTAATTGAAATCTTATACCCAATGCCAAGTATAAGACAGCGTGCGACACCATTTATGACCCGTGCACTATATACATACTTTCATCCACATGTTTCGTTTCCTTATTACAGGACTTTTTTTTTAAATTTGTATACCAACACCCATAGCGATGAGGGTATATATCATTGGATACAAAAATAAGTGTAATACATAAAAGGAGACGAGTTAGACCCCAAGTATCTGAAGACCAAATTCCTTTCAGGACTTTGTAAGACGATTTAGCTATGTCTGTCTGTCTGGCTGGCTGGTGAGCTGATCCGTATGGAAATTTATCAGTATTACTATTTTCCCAAATGAAGCAATGGCATTGTAAATGGGCAGAGTAGCCCCACCCCTTCTGGTACCACTCATACAAAATTACTTATTTTTGGACAATTAATATTTTTTCCATAACTTTCAAACAGACAACTGGAGGGTATTTGAATTTCGTTAGTTTACTACTTACTTAATTTCCCTTTGCACCCCATGAATGAGGTATGGGATAGCTTCTCGCGTTGTTGTGAATTAACACGCTTTCTATTTTTAGATTCACAACTAACGGCACCTACTTGTTTATCAACGAATGCGAACGTCACTGTTTTGAGAAGCTCTTACTAGACACGACGATTGAATCGACGCTTAATACTGCGAAGTTGCTTTCAGCAAAATTCGAGGGGAGCCGACAATGAAAGAAAATTTTATTTATTTTTTTTTCTTTTAAGATGACTGGAGCCAGGTTTGAACCTGCGATCTCCCGCATGGTAGTCGCTTGTTCTAACCACTATGCCACGGCCGGTCCCGATTGGCATAACTCTTTCCTTTTTCAACCGATTCTTATAAACTTACCTATTTTAGAAAGCTACTTTAATATAGCGTAATACAAAAATAAAAAATATTCATTGTGCTGCTTCTTGATCAACTGAGAGCGTTGGGAAAATGAGAATTCGCAACTTTTTTCCGGGGTTGTTTTTCTTAAACAGCCGCCGTTTCACTATTTTTTAACCGATTTTTAAAATTCTTTTTTTTTTGATAAAAGGTAAAAGTCATAGCTTTACAACAGATGTAAGCTTTTGAAAGTCGGTTTACAAAGAGAAGACTTATGAATTTTGAAACTTGTAATTTTAGAAATATCGCCATTTCAATTAATTTGCTATAAAAACATTACTTAACGAAGTGACCGAGAAAAACTTAAAGTATCACTTTACTCTATGGACTCCAGTCTAACAGAAATGCTACATGAGAACCCCTGTATATTTTGTGTGTAGCACAGTGTTATTATAAGCGTACATTTTATGCAAAATATGACTGAATTCAGAGTACTAACAAAAAATATATGTGTGTTATACTATCGCTACACAAATAGCATAAAAGGAACACTAGACCGGGTCGGTCCCCATACAAATTTTTTTTTTCTCCAAAGTCGAAGGCAAATATTAAAGATCACCTCGAGACAACTTCAAAAAATATTTTTTTTTTCATCCCCCACCCCCGGAAAAACAGCCAAAATCGTTATTTTATCACTGCTTTTTTGTTTGTGGCTCAATCGTTAAATCAAAGGCATCGGTGTATAGGTTTCGACGAGTACTACATTTGTCCTATAGATGTCGCTGACATACGACATCATCTTGTAATGATGGTCTCATTGAGAGCAATTTCTACCCCTAAAATTTAAAAATATTTTTACCTAGGATTAAAGCCCTTTAAAAACCAAGAACATTTTGCTTTGGAAGTATACAGATTTATTCAAAAACAAAAAAGTTACGAATGATAAGATGTATTTACAGCATCAACAAAAACATTTTTTTATGTTGTTTGCATTATTATCACAAATTATTGCATACTTTATAGCGCTGATACAAAATTTTTATAAAAATGATTCTATACTTTGTAGCTCAAATTGTTGCATAAGTCTTAACGACATCGAAAAAAAAATTAAAAGTTTTCTCGAGATAATTCGTTTTTAATCTAGTTACCGACGAAATATAATTTTTATTACAAATAAAATCCCAAAAAGAGCAAAGATATGCAAAATATTGGCGCAACTCAAGGTCCGTTCACTACTTTCTAGTTTGGCAATAATTTTTCATTTTGATTAGTCATTCCAACCGCTGATCCACTTACATTTCGCACAAATGTTTAGTGATGCAAATTGCATGGGAAGAATACAAGTGCAAAATTAAGTCTATATTTTATTATTAATACTTTCATTGTGGACCAGGTATCTTTATAATTTCGTTGCTTGAATATTGGTAACGCTGAATATCTTCGTCCGCATGCAATGTTTGCGCTAAAAAGTATGCAATAACTTGTATTTAATTTTTTTCGATATCGCTAAGAAATATGCAATAATTTTCTATAATAATGCAAACAACATAAAAAAATGTTTTTGTTGATGCTGTAAATACATCTTTTATACGTAACTTTTTTGTTTTTGAATAAAACTGTATACTTCCAAAGCAAAATGTTCTTGGTTTTAAAAGGGCTTTGACCCTAGGAAAAAATATTTTTAAATTTTAGGGGTAGAAATTGCTCTAAATGAGACCATCATTACAAGATGATGTCGTATGTCAGCGACATCTATAGGACAAATGTAGTACTCGTCGAAACCTACACACCGATGCCATTGATTTAACGATTGAGCCAAAAACAAAAAAACAGTGATAAAAAAACGATTTTGGCTGTTTTTCCGGGGGGTGGGGGAGGAAAAAAATATAGTTTTTTAAGTTGTCTCGAGGTGATCTTTAATATTTGCCCTCGACTTTGGATATTTTTTTTCGCGACCCGGTCTAAGGAACACCCTTTCGCTTTTCTGATGGTTTGTCTATTTTTACAAGATAATAAATCTGACCAAATTTGAATATCCTCCTGTTGTCCGTTTGGAAGTTATGGAAGAAATATCTAATTTATCTCGTGCCACGGTGTTTGTCGCAGCAATTCTCCGAAACGGATCGATCAATCTTTATGAAATTTTGTTGGTATGAAAATAGGTACCATTGTATTTTCATACCACTAGGTGGAGCTGGGGTGGAATGGATGGGCCAATTTAACTGAAATTCAGAATGTATGTTTGTTTGATCACGACAAAAAATTGTATATACAAATGGACCTGGTAGTTGGCGCTGGGGTGGATTTATATCGTAAATTTTAATGAATGGCTCAATTTACCTAAAATTTAAAATATATATTTGTTTGTCCATGACAAACAATTTTATGTACAAATGGTACCGGTAGGTCGCCATGGGGTGGATTCATAAAGAAGGTTTGAACGAATGGGCCAATTTAACCGAAATTCAGAATGTATGTTTGTTTGATCTTGAGAATTAAGTTTTTATATATACGGACCCCGTATGTGTCGCTGGAGTTGACTAATTAAACTTACTCAAACCCAGCAAATTAAACATCTTTGTGTTGAACGTATGGACCAATTTACCTCAAATTTAGAATCTATACTTGTTGGATCATGAGGAACAAATTTTATGTACAAATGGACCCGGTAGGTGGCTCTTGGGTGGATTTATACCGAAAAATTTACTGAATAAACCAATTTGCACTTATAGTACTTGGCACTACAGATATGAATATACAGAAGAAATTGTTATTTTCGATCAATAGGGGAGGTGGCGTGGCACAAATGTATTTAGTCGTGATGAACTAAAATTTGATACGCAGATAGAACTTAGCACTACACATATTAATGTACGGTAGAATTATTTATATTCGATCAGATGGGGAAGAGCGGAAAGCGTGGTCCATATCCAGCGATGGCAGCCTTTCCTACAATCTACTTAGTTTAAAAAAATTCTGTCTTCAGACCACTCTCCAGTAAAATTTATTTAAAAAAATATATATATGAAATGTTAATTTGAGCATAACTCAAGAACCACTTGTTCGGTTGTATTTGCAAATGCACCCAACATTTTTAAATTTAATGGCTTCAAAGTCTGTAAAATATTAATTTTCAGCCTTGCAATAGCTTGGGAGTTATCTATAAAGTTGTACCGACAAATTATGAAACGGTGAAACGGATCTTCCGTCAATAAGAAAAATAATGTCAGCCAAGAAATTAAGCGGAGAATAGTGCTAGCCAATAGATGTTTTTACGGACTTCGGCAGCACTTTAGTAATACCACCTTATCTCGGAATATTAAGAAACAGCTTAACCAGGTGTTAATATTACCCGTTCTTTTGTATGCTGCCGAATCATGGGTGCTTACGACAACGGACATACAAAACCTGGGAGTATTCGAGGGAAAAGTACTCCGAAAAATGTATGGACCTATCTTTGTTGATAGCGATCGACTCATGTCTTCGATTTTGTTAAAATTTGGTATAGTAGATATGTTTGTAGTAGAAGCTCTAGAGATTTTTTTTTTTAAATAGTAAAACCCGACCTTAATCCAACTGTACAATTCTTGAAATTCCGTAATAGTGATTATTTTGGAGAATTTTAACTTCGATTTTCATAAACATATTAGTACGCTTCTTTGTGTAGTTTATTGATAAAGTTGTAGAGTTTTAGTAAAAAGTATAGAACAATTTAAAAATTTTTTTTTTTTTTTAATTTTGATGTCTCTTTGGTAAAATTTTTAGCTCTTAATCAGATCTTATAATTTAACCTTGAGATAAAATCAAAAACCCAACAAAATCTCACTCACAAAAACAAAAATGTAAAAATATCGTAAAACTTCTTCATAGATTTTTATTGTTTTTTGATTTATTTCTATTTTGCATTTTGAATTTCGATACACATACAATTGAAAGTGATTTCTTAACAGTTTTGCTGATTTGAGTAAGATGTTGTTGTTTTCTTGATTTTATCTCAAGGCAAAATTTTTAGATCTGATTAAGAGCTAAAAATTTGCTGAAGAGAGAAAAGCTATATTGGAATAGTTCACGAGATATAGACTACTAAAATCTTTCTCTCAGTCGAAAACTTCAAAAATGAATTAAAAGAAAACCTTAGCTAATAATGCAAAACCCAGGTAGGGGTTTTCTTCTACGTAAGCTTTCAGATTTTGTGGGTTTCAATTTGTTCAAGAGTTTGAAGTTGGAAAATGTGCTACTGTGTAATCATTTAAATTGATGAATGAATTATTTTATTTTAACTATTTTTTTTACCAATTTTGGTAAAATTGTTTAAATTTGGTATATTCAATGTTTAATCATAACTCTATTATAACTTACGTAAAATAATATATTAACTTTCCAAATACTCTTTATTATGGAATTTTAAAAGCTTTGAAGTTTAATAAGAGACGCAATTATGACTTATTTAAAAAAATCACTAAGATGATCATTACCACAAATACTATACGAAGGTGGTTTTGCTGTAATCTCTTATAAAGGAAATTCTCTCAAACAAAAATTCGAAATAACTTAACTAAAGCTAGGAAACTGCTTCAATAAATAAAGCAAAAATAACCGTGCTACAGTCAATCAGAACTAGGGGAGTAAACTAGTGCAGGTTGTAGGTCTGGTCGAGTACAAAATGAATCTGTTTACCAAAGATTCCTACAAACCCAAAATAATAATACACAAGCCTTATTTGAAAAATAAACTAATATGTGTAATATTATATGAAAAACCCATACAAATTTTCCTTTTTTGTAAGAAAATTTTGATAGTTGCACTATTAAAATCGAAATTAAGCGGAGAATAGTGCTAGCCAATAGATGTTTTTACGGACTTCGGCAGCACTTTAGTAATACCACCTTATCTCGGAATATTAAGAAACAGCTTAACCAGTTGCTAATATTACCCGTTCTTTTGTATGCTGCCGAATCATGGGTGCTTACGACAACGGACATACAAAACCTGGGAGTATTCGAGAGAAAAGTACTCCGAAAAATGTATGGACCTATCTTTGTCGATAGCGATTGACTCATGTCTTCGATTTTGTTAAAATTTGGTATAGGCGATATGTTTGTAGTAGAAATCTCTAGGGATTTTTTTTTTAAAATAGTAAAACCCGCCCTTAATCCAACTGTACAATTCTTGAAATTCCGTAATAGTGATTATTTTGGAGAATTTTAACTTCGATTTTCATAAACATATTAGTACGCTTCTTTGTGTAGTTTATTGATAAAGTTGTAGAGTTTTAGTAAAAAGCATAGAACAATTTAAAAATTTTTTAATTTTTAAAAAATTTTGATGTCTCTCTTTGGTAAAATTTTTAGCTCTTAATCAGATCTAATAATTTAACCTTGAGATAAAATCAAAAACACAACAAAATCTCACTCACAAAAACAAAAATGTAAAAATATCGTAAAACTTCTTCATAGATTTTTATTGTTTTTTGATTTATTTCTATTTTGCATTTTGAATTTCGATACACATACAATTGAAAATTATTTCTTAACAGTTTTGCTGATTTGAGTAAGATGTTGTTGTTTTCTTGATTTTATTAATTAATTAAGAGCTTCGGTCTTCTGCGTGTGTTCTCCAGTTAGTCCTACCAGATGATGGCACATCGCCTACCACTTGGTCCTTCCAACGGAGTTTGGGTCTCCCTGCTCTGCGCCGTCCTTCAGGTTCGCCTTCAAACACCTTTCTCGCTGGAGCATTTACATCCATCCTGGCAACATGTCCCAGCCATCGAAGTCGTTGGATTCTGACTCTTTTAGCTACGTCGATGTCGTGGTAAAGCTCATACAGCTCATGGTTCATCCGATGGCGAACAAAAATTCGAAATTTTTGTCAGAATGGCATCACTTAATTGCCAATAGTTGAAAAATATAATTCTTCTATACAACGTTTTAGATATCTCCGGAACTAATGAACAGGATAAAAATTACATTAGACAGACTTTGAGGTTTACTGATACAATTGGCAAAATTGTTTTTGACATATTGAAATAAAGAAATGTTTAAAAAACCAGTACAGAAATTTCAGTCAGATAAACTGACTGATAAATACCATCACCCACTATAAGATATTGTTTTAGTCTTGAGTTATTGAAATTAACCGATTTGTAATTCAAACCAGTTAGAAAGTTTCAGTCGGGCAACCCGACTTACACAGTGGTACATTTGTATGGGAGGTACGAGAAGGGGTGTGTCTAGGCTTCCAGATTTATTCTGCATAACTTTATCCTGTTATAGCTTTACTAAATACAGAATTTGGGCACGATTGCGTTGGGTGTATTGATATTATTACTACATCCCTAAATTGGGTGAAAAGGTACATTTGTATGGGAGGTACCATAAGAGGCGTGTCTAGACTTCCAAAGTTTTCTCCAAAACTTTGTCCTATTATAACATAACAAAATTCAGAATTTGGGCACGATCGTGTCTAGTGTATTGATATTATTACCCTATTTCTAAAGTGGGCGGAGTGGTACATTTGTATGGGAGGTACCAGAAGGGGCGTGTCTAGACTTCCAGATTTTTTCTCCAAAAATTTATCCTGTTATAGCTTTACTAAATACAGAATTTGGGCACGATTGCGTTGGGTGTACTGATATTATTACTACATCCCAAAAGTGGGCGGAAAGGTACATTTGTATGGGAGGTACCATAAGGGGCGTGTCTAGACTTCCAAAGTTTTCTCCAAAACTTTGTCCTGTTATAATATAACAAAATACAGAATTTGGGCACGATCGTGTCTAGTGTATTGATATTATTTCCCTATTTCTAAAGTGGGCGGAGTGGTACATTTGTATGGGAGGTACCAGAAGGGGCGTGTCTAGACTTCCAGATTTTTTCGCCAAAACTTTATCCTGCTTGAACTTTACCAAATACAGAATTTGGGCACGATCGCGTTAGGTCTTTTAATAATATTAATAGATTTCTAAAGTGGGCGGTACCAGATGTGTATGGGAGGTACCAGATGGGGCGTGGATAGACTTCCAATTTTTTTCTCTAAAACTTTATCCCGTTATTGCTTTACTTAAAATAGAATTTGGGTACGATCACGTTTGATTTATTGATATTATTTCTTCATCTCCATAGTGGGCGGAAAGGTAGGTTTGTATGGGAGGTACCAGAAGGGGCGTGACTAGGCTTTCAAAATTTTTTCCAAAACTTTATTCTGTTATAGCTTTACTAAATACAGAATTTGGGGACTATCCCGTAGGGTGTATTGATATTATTACTCGATTTCTAAAGTGGGCGGAATGATGTATTTGTATGGGAGGTACCAGAAGGGGCGGGGCCACGTAGCCCATTTGCAATACCGTAAGTAGTTTTGAGAAAATAATAACTCGTGCAAAATTTCAAAACATTTGGTTGCGTCTTTCGAAAGTTATCGTGCGAACCAGCCGGACAGCCACCAGACAGACAGACAGACAGACAGACAGACAGACAGACAGACAGACGGACATGGCTCAAACGACTTAAAAAGTCATGAATCGAATTTGGTTCAAAAAAACCTAGGGTCTGAAATGACTCCTTCTATGTGTTACACTTTTGGGTCGTATCAAATGATATATACCCTCATCCCTAAGGGTGATGGTATAAATATAGTGGGAATATGTATACTTTGTCGATTTTTTTTCTTTTATTTTATTGCATTGTTATTTTTGAATTTTCTAAAATTAGTTTGACAATGATCTTAAAGCAACAAATAAGCAGACAGACATGAACGTTCAATAAATTTTATAATCGTATTGTATCAAAGAGTAGTGATCTGTAATGACCGACCGTTATTCAATCGATGCCTATAGTATTTGTACATTCGGCTTAGTGATATAAGAATATTTATATAACATAATATAAATTTTAAATGTATGCCCAACTGTATCTCTTTACACTAGGGAAACCATTGCCACCAGTATTCATATATTTACTATTACGATAGGAAGATTTAAAAATGCTGTGAAACCATCCTATATACAAATACATCTTTTATTTTGTACTCCTTGGGGCAGCAAATGGCACCTTGAGATTTATGTTGGTAGTTGTGTGGAAAGCAGATGACTGACTTTACACTCGATTCGTAATGCAAACAAACAAACTCGACTGGATTGAAGCTTTATATGAGCATGAGTTTCTATATACTACTATTCTTACTAGAGTGTGACTTTATTTATTAGAATGTATTCCCCACCAGCTCTATATTGGTATACCAACGATGATAACTCTCGTATCTTGTTCAATGTCTGTATATATTTACTGTGGCATTCATGTGGCAATTGCAAATATTTGCATCTTCATCACAGACGTTATGACAAGGTTGAGAAAAACTGGGATCATTATTCTTGCATTTTTTTTTTTCATTATCTTTCCTGGTGTCCTGTAATGTCCTGCAAGAGAACTTAGGATATACTTTATGCAACCATGTGTGCATCAACACATGCAACCGCGTCCACACTTACCACACAACTGCATGAGATTAAGTATGTGTGCGTGCGTGTTAGAAGCTCACCATGTCCTCTCATATATTATATCAAGGAATATTTATGTATTCGCATGTCCTTTGTGGTTCATTTACAAATATTATATATGTATGTTGGAATATATGTGTTGATCAATGTGCTTATGAGTGATAACATAATGTACTTCTATATATGGCCATAAATACACACGTCACATGAGTCTAATGCCTGTAAATGCATAAGTTACACAACAGTATATCTTTCTAAAAATATATATAAAAATACGCCTGAAGGGATCGTTGCGGAAAACAATTTTAAAGACAAGTATTCTAAAAATATTGATTTTTCAGGGAAATATTATAGACTGGGTATGTCGGAACATTTGTCTGCTAGGTCAATCAAATATGTTATATTGCAAATGTACGCCAATGGGTGGTCTTGTTTTTTTTTTTGGAACAAACAGAGAATGATTGACAACCAACGTACTTAACGATTGACGGTTTAGTTTTGTTACCAATGTCAGTAGTTGAATTCAAAATGGACGGACTCATTAAAGTTGACGTGGATCCTCCTATACAAAGTACATATTATAAAACTGTATGTCTAAACTATAGGTTCCGTTTGGGATGTAAAGTGAAACTTTGATCTCAAGCCGACTCACAACCTCCACGTGGTGGCACCTGGGCAACGTTGTTTAGTGATATTTGTAACATGTATACCGGCAGATAGTTAGCGACGGTCCCTGATGCTTGGGATAGCTACCCGTCCCTAGGACCTATTTTGGCTATGAAAACACGGAAAAGGATAAGTAACAAACGGAACCCCCAAAATTTTGACGACTCCCGCAAACGTGGATCATGAGAATCATGTTTTAAGGATTTGCACCTGTAACGTCCGAACTCTCTATATAGAAAGTGCCACTATCCGACTGGCAGAGGTCCTTAAAAAATGCACGCCATCCAGGAGATTAGATGGATATGACAGGGATGGTTGAGACGAAAAGATTCCGACATATGTTACAACTTTCATGCGTGCAAACGCGAATTTGGATTTATAATTGGCCTTTTCACACTATTTTTAGACTCACAACTAACGGCACCTACTTGTTTATCGGCGAATGCAAACGTCACTGTCTCTGGTCCAGTCTAAATTGGTCCCAAGCGATTTTAGCAAAAAAAATAAACCGTCAGATCAAGGAATGGGAGAACGAGGATAAAGAGAGGTACAGGTATAGAGGTAAAGCCCGAAAAGTAAAGTAAAAGCAAAAGGAAACAGTACTGGACTCCCCTCCTGTAACATATATGCAGAGTGCGCTGCATATATGGAGCGAACACTTCCAGCAATTTCGAAAGGCAACGCACGTGAATGTATCACTCCAATTGACAACGACAGCTTAGATTGCGCGAACTTTTTATGGCCCGAATTGCAAGATATGAATATGGACGATATGTGGTTTCAACAGGACGGTTCCACTTGCCATTCAGCTAACGAAACAAAGGCTCTTTTACCGTGTTATCTCATGTGGTGAGGAATATCATGTAATTTGACACCGTTGGTCTCTTTCTTTGGAGCTGATGGATGAGGTAATTCGGCACATTAACGGCATAGAACCTCAATTATGCCTCAGCGTCATCGAGGCCCATCGGATGGAGGTAGTGGCGGCCGTTTGGTTGATATTTTGTTCCATACATAGTTGACCCATACCAATATTATCATAATAAGAGAAATGACAATAATTTCCTTCATAATTTGTGTTTTATTCAAAACTAGCTGGCGCGGCAGACTTCATCCTGCCTCCAAATTATTATAAAAGATGTTGAGTGCAGTTGAAATCTTATAACGATTATTACTTTGGCCTCTGAAACATTTCAATTTAAAGATCGAGGTTTTCCCGGGCAAATTTGCACTTCATATATCTAAAAGATTATTATATATTATTGTAAGAATTGCTAAAATGGATCAGCAGTGTCGTCCATGATTTGATGAAAACTTACTTATTAGGCATATATTCTAAAATCAAATTTTTAAGCCGATTGACTGACATATAACTTTTTACGTTGGTGAACTGGGTGATTGTACCTAAAGGTGCTTGGTCTGAGCCATGATAGTACTTTGCCCCTTTTTATCCCAAGAAGTACGAATTTCCAAAAATCCCTTCATTTGGCTCAACAGTTTTTCAGATTTTCGTGTTTTTCCCTTAAAAGTTAGATTTCTATCTTATTGTCTAGGTGACTATCTACAGCCCATCCCCAACTATCACTGAAACTTTGGTATAAATCGGTTTATCCGTTTTCGTAATTAGTGGTGACATCAAAATGTACATCTATTTTTATATATACAGACTTCTCAATAATTTTGATGTTAAAAAAATGTTTATATATAATGTAATCAATGGTGACTACATGACATTCCAAAAATTAAGTGTATAATAAGCTAAACACCAGCAACTCATCTAGAATTTTCTCATGTCCAAAAATGCATACATTTTAAGTTCGAGTAAAATCGGACAATCGAAATATTTCTACAATATTTTCGAAATAATTCTACTCCAGCCAACTCAACTGCGGGTCCATATATACAAAAAAAAAATCATAATAAAACAAATATAGATTCTAAATTTCAGTCAAAGTGTTTGATTTGTTAAAATTTTCATAATAAATACCGGGAACCTACCGGGTCCATTTATACAAAAACTTTGTTCTGATGATCACAGAAACATTCATTCCAAATATCAGTTAAATAGGTCCATTCGTTAAAAATTTGATTATAAACCCACCCCAGCGCCACCTACCGGGTTCATTTGTACATGCAATTTTTTCTGATGATCAAACAAACATTCATTTCAAATATCGATAAATTGGTCCATTCGTTAAAATTTTCATTATAAATCCACACCAGCGATACCTACCTGGCCCATTTGCACATACAAATTTTAATCATGATCCAACAGATACGCATTCTAAATTTCAGTTAAGTTGGTACATGCATTCAAATTTTTTGAGACAGCTGTTTAGGCGAAAAAAAACGTCAGATGAAGGAACGGGAGAACGAGGATATAGAGCGATACAGGGATAGAGGTGAGGCCCGAAAATTTTACCAGAAAGTAAGAGCAAATGGATACGGTAATGGCCTCCCCACCTGTAAGGACAGTGATGGAAATCTGGTCACGGATACGCAGAGTGTGCTGCACATATGGAGAGAACACTTCCAGCAACTGCAGGTTCCAGAAGGCAGCGCACTTGAAGTAATTACGCCAATTATCGACGACGGCTTAGATTGCCCACCACCAAGTCAAGCCGAGGTAAGAAGGGCAATATCGCGGCTGAAAAACAACAAAGCAGCCGGTGCCGACGGACTTTCGGCAGAGCTCTTCAAGTCCGATGGCGAGGAGCTGATAACGAGCATGCACCAGCTCCTGAGCACGGTTTGGATTAAAGAGTGCATGCCCGACGATTGGAATGTAAGCGTAATATATCCTGTGCTGAAAAAAGGTGATCCAAGTGTGCTCCAATTACCGCGGGATCAGCCTTTTACCCATCGCATATAAGGTCCTGTCGAGTGTGCTATGTGAAAGACAAAAGCCAGTGTTATCCAACCTGATCGGACCTTTAGACCTGGGAAATCAACAACTGACCAGATTTTCACACTTTGGCAAATCCTGGAAAAGACCCAAGAGAAACAGATCGACACGTACCATCTTTTTGTCGACTATAAAGCTGCCTTCGACAGCCCGATACGGCAGAAATTACTTGAAGCCATGGCTGAGTTTGGTATTCCAACGAAGCTGATACGTCTTTGTGGAATGACGCTGACTGACACGAAGTCTTCAGTGAAGATTGGCAAGGACCTTACAGAGCCATTCCATACCAGACGAGGCTCAAAACAAGGCGACGGCCTATCGTGCGATCTCTTCAACATTGTAATAGAGATGATAATGAGAAAAGCTGCAGTAAACACGAGTGGCACTATATTCAACAAAAGCCACATGCTACTCGCGTACGCTGATGACGTAGACATCATCGGTCGAAAACTGCGGGATGTGACTGCAGCCTTCTCAGGTATACAGAAGGAATCAGCGAAAATGGGCCTAACGGTGAATGAGGACAAAACAAAGTTATTAGTTTCAACGAACAAAGAATCTACTCGTTTGGGAAACTGCGTGAACGTTGCCAACTATAATTTCGAGGTGGTAGATAATTTTGTCTACCTAGGCTCCGCCATCAACAAAGCAAATAATGTCAGCCCAGAAATCCGGAGAAGAATCCTGCTTGCAAATAAATGCTACTACGGACTAAGCAAGCGATTCAATGACAGAGCCCTCTCTCGACGAACAAAACTCCAGCTATACCAGATACTGGTTCTAACTGTCTTAATGTATGGCTCAGAATCCTGGTTTATGACACAAGCGGATGAATCGGTTCTGGCGGTATTCGAGAGAAAAATACTCCGTAAAATATATGGGCCCATCATCGTTAACGAAGAGTATCGGCGTCGTATGAATCATGAGCTGTACGAGCTGTACACTGACATTGACGTGGTCAAACGCATTAAGGTGCAACGGTTGCGTTGGCTAGGTCATGTTGTACGCATGGACGAAAATGCTCCAGCTCGAAAAGTCTTCGACCATGAACTCGATGGATGGCGCAGAAGAGGGCGACCAAAACTCCGTTGGAAAGACCAGGTTACTGAGAACCTTACAGAACTCGGTGTGACTAACTGGAGAAGAAGCGCAGAAGATCGAGGCGCTTATAATATTTTTCTACGTGCGGTATATAATCCACTGGGATTGCATAGAAGTACCTCCTAAATAAGTAAGTAAGTAAGTAAGCATTCAAATTTTCGATATAAATCCACCCTAGCGCCATCTGGAGTGGATTTTGTTCTATACAAACAAACTCCTGAAAATTTTGAATCGAACAAAAAAAATTAGCCAAATCGCTCCAGCCGTTCTCAAGTGATGGGTTTACATACATTTTATATATATATAGATCAATATCGGCCCTTAAATTTAACCACCCTTTAATAAAGCTGGCGGTGCCGACGGACTTCCGGCAAAGGTCTTCAAGTCTAGTGGCGAGTAGGTGATTACGCTTCTACTCCCGGTGAACGAGGACAAAACGAAGTTATTAGTTTCAATGAACAAAGTATTTACTCGTTTGGGAAACTGCGTGAACGTTGACAACAATAATTTCAAGTTGGTAGATATTTTTATCTACCTAGGTTCCGAAATCGTCAGCGTCGAAGTCCGGAAAAAAATTCTGTTAGCGAATAGATGCATCGCCCTCTCTCGACGAACGAAAATTCGTTTATACTAGATACTGGTTCTTCTTGTCTTGATGTATGGTTAAGAATTCTGGGTTATGACACAAGCGGATAAATCGGTTCTGGCAGTATACGAGAGGAAATTAATCCGTAAAATATATGGACCCATCAACGTGCATCGAAATGATGATTTCTTTTGAAAAACATTTTCCTTGATTCTTAGTTGGTACCGTAAAAGTCATTTTCGATGCTCCCATACAGGATGACAATATGCCCAGAGATATTGAACAGAACTTTTTCCATTTGTTATGTCTTTAAGCGTCTGGCCATACGACCGAATGTCCTATTCCAAACCGTTTACGATCTACAAGAAGGAAATAATATTATAATATTACATAAGAAATTTAATTTTTACAATTTCTCGAATTTCAGGTATTTAAGAGTTAAACAATAGGGATATTTATCAGTTCTTCTTATTGAAATTCCTGTACTAGTTGTGGATGCAATTACGTTTTTGCTCCAATATATATATATGTGTTCCTCTAACTCCCATTGAAGCATAGGGCGTCAAAAAGCGAACATGATATGCCGATAAAACAGTATGTAGACTTCCAATGATTTTGCGCCCATTGACCTAATATGCGGCAAATGTGCTAATGGTAGAGTATTTATGAGCCCAACTGATAGAAGTGTTGTCAAAACTGATTTGTCAAATCGTTATCGATATTGGAACCTAAATAATAGCGCCCTATATATTCAACACAATAAAACAAATTGTTGTATTACTTTGTGCGTAATCCTTTTTTGGGTGTCCTTAGCTGAGGTAGTTTCAGGGCGATAAGTGTATCACAGAAGATACTTGCAATGATATTTCAAATGAAGCAGTTATTTAAGGATATTAATATATTTTTCCACATTTGCTGTTGTTTTTTTATTTTTTGCGATATTTGAATCCTCTTGTTAAGTCCAAGTGCTCATCACCCTAAAATGTTCGATTTACATTCATACGCGTTTGCATCTGAATGAACGTATATATTTCTATTTGTAAATGCATTAGTATCTTACTGTTTTTAAAGTTGGTTTAGATCATACAAATGAACGCATTGCATGAATCTTTTAGTGTATCAATGTATATTGCTAACTCATACATATGTAGGAGTACTGGTGGTCTTATGACTCCATACATGTATATATATGTATGCCAGTGTCGACATAGAAGTGTTGGAAAAATAGAATTTGTAAGAAAAGCTTTAAGTCGTTTATCTATGCTTAAGTAAGATTTATGTTCAACATTTGTTGGCACCAACATTTCTCATCTGGAGTGCAAATGCATTGGAGTTCTATGCAATTCTGCCAATGGATTCAGTTGTCGAGTGCCAGAATCTTTATTGTTTGTTCGTTTGCCTTGTTTTCCAACAAAATGTGCAAACAATAAACAAATAACTCGTTTTATGACTTGATTTAAAATTTAACATTTCGGTAATGAGCATTTTGAGAGAGCAAAATTAACTTCAATAACAAAGAAGACATTTTAAATGTTTATATTTTGCAAATTAAGTCGAAAGATTGAAAATAAATGTCACTGATGTTGGGTAAAACGAATACAAATTTGAATTCAAATATAAATGGGCTATAGATAGATTTTGATTTATATTGAAAACTGTAGTTTACATAATTTACATGTTCACATTTATCAGTAAATTAAAAATAAATTAAAAGGGCATTTGCCTTGTAAAAGTTTCTCAAAAAGCTTACATTTAGAATCTTCAATAAACTTAAGGTCTTAAAATAGAAGAGCAAATCCTCCAATGCGAAGAAACATCTATCACATCTCATTTAGGAAATACATATGATAAATACTTTTGTTTTTAATAACTTACCTTATAAAGTACACATTATTCACTTAACGTAAAATATACCAATTACACTATGCTACGCCTTATGTATGACATTGATTGATTCTCGAGTTAATGATATTAACCGATTTTAAAATTAAATTTCTTTTGTAATATTATTTTCTTCTTGTGGAGTGTAACCAGTTGAAAGTAAAACTTTTTCGGTCGTATCGTCAAACATTCACAGACATGTAGCAAAACTATTAACAAATGTAAAATGTTCAATTCAATATCTCAGAGCATATAGTCATCTTGTATGGGGGATCGAGTGATCTTTTACGGTACCACTTGAGAATCGAGAAATATTTTATAATTAATTCGCACAAAAATCCCAAAAGAAATACAAAACATTGAAAGCAGCTATGAAAATCAGTGAAGTTTTACTCGAGTTATCCATCAAGCCTGCCAAATAAAAGGACATGGCCAGTGGCGGATTTACCCATAGGCCCGTGAGGCCCAATTTTAAGAGCGCCAAAATTTAAATTAAAAATAGTAAAATAGTAAAAAAAAATGTTGTTATGTCATCAAGCAAAGAGCAAATGAGAAGGAGAAACATTTTTTTCACTTGCAAGAACTTTATATTTTTTTTTACAATATCTACACATCGTTAGGACATCTTGGTGAAGCGAACAAATTTAAAACTCAAAAGTCTTTCTCAAACTCGCAGGTCTGCTCTACATGATGTATGTTATGCTTTAGAAAAAGAGTGGTCTGCGTTATTGATGCTTTAGACTTTAATGCAAAAACACACAAAACAAATACGAGAAACCGACTACACGATCTGAAGCTACAACAAAAATTACAGAATCTAGAAACAGTTATTCTAGTCATTGTTTAGAATGTTATTTTAGATCGTTTTATTGGTGCTAGTAAGAAACTTCAAGCATCTCAGGCTGATTTATCATCTGTTGTCCAATTGTATGGTTCTCTAGCCTTATTTCTTCAGGATTTGAAAAATAAAAAGTTTTCTGAATTTGAAGAAAAAGCCAAAGCGCTGTCTGGGTTTCAAGATTATTATGATACTCGTCGCAGAAAAACCAGAAAACTTAATTCAGATGAATCACGGGTAAATGAAAGAGCACCATTTTCTGGACAAGAACATTTTCGTACAAATATTTATTACCTCATTTTGGACACTCTGAGTGTACAGTTATCAGAACGTAAAAGCACATACGAAAAGCTTTTTGTAAACTTCAACTTTTTTGATAATTAATAAAAAATAGATACAACTGAGTTAAAAAGTCAAGCAAAATAAACTCGCCAAAAAGTATCCTGATGATCTAGAAGACATTAGCAAATGAATGCATTCATTTACATTATCAACTCAAAGATTTATTGGCAAGTACTGAAAACGTGCGCTCTGCACAACATATATACGATATATTACATTCACGTAATCTTGAAGATGTTTATCCTAATTTCCACATAGCTATACGAGTATCCATGCTACAAACTGAAAAGGGTAAAAAACTATCTACGGGCAAGTATGGGCCAAGATAGACTTAATGGTCTTGCATTTTTGTCTATTGAAGGCCAATTAGTGCAAGAAATAAACTATGAAAATTTAATTGACGTTTTTGTCCGAGCAAAGTCAAGATAGACTATATTATAAAAAGAAGCGCTGATTAAAGAATTGTAATTATTAATTTTTGAAAAATAGCATTGTTTTTCAAAAGTTATGTATAAAGTAACTGTTATTTTTTACAAAAACTTTAGTAATTCTTTTATATCTGCATACATATGTATAATATTTTCTTTTATTTTATTTTAATCGTGAAAGAATATTATAAAATTTTTTATCCTTTTTTTTTAAATTTTTTTGTAAATATAAATATTATTAACAAAATCTTATGTATGCATGAAATAATTGAAATCTGTATGAATTGGAAAAAAGATTGCAATAATTATACGTTATGATTGAACAAAAACTAACAGTTAATTAGTGGTAAACGTAAACTGAATGTGAAATGTACGAAGACTTTATTGGAAGCAAATAAGTGATTTTTTTTAAGTTTTAAATAATTAATTTATTTTTGAATAAATGAGATATGCTAATTTTGGCTGTATCTTTATTTCGAATTGTTAAATTTTATTGGATTATTTTTTGTTCGATATCCTTTCTGCGCTTTCGGTTCTTCATTAATAAAGATGAAAATGGGAAGTGTACGAAGACGTTAGTGGTACTCTATATTTTTATATCGCGACCTAAAGTCGTAAAGGGTGCAAGTCCAAAATTCAAAATTTTACAGGAGGGACAAAAAACTTTACTTTTTCCTTTAACAACTTACTTTTTCAAAACTTTTAATGCAATTATGTGTAACTTAAACATATTTTTGGTAATATTAAAAAAAAAATTTCGCAAAAAATGCTTGGTACTCTCTTTGGAGCATTTTTTTGGACTTAGCGCCTTTTTCTATAGGGAATTTTGTATGGGGGTATCATAAGGGGTGTCGCTAGACTTCCAGCTTTTTCTCCAAAACTTTATCCTGCTTGAGCTTTACTAAATACAGAATTTGGGCACGATCGCGTTAGGTATATTCATAATATTAATAGATTTATAAAATGGGCGTATACATTAACCTTTCCAACGAGATATACATTTATATAGATAACTTGTCACATCTGTCTGTTCTTGCCTCGAAATCGCTAACTTGTGTGCTAACTATTTTTTAAGTTTGAAGGAATTTTTGGTCACTATTTTATTAAGGTACTCTAATGTTAATTATATTATTCAGAAAGAACATTTTATAATGTGTTAAACCCATGTTTGTTTGTAAAAATTGGCGAACAAATGTTTAAGTTGTTTATGTTTTCCGAGGAATGCAATTTTCCAACCTCATACAAACTCAAAACAGTTAAAGAAAATATTTTGGTATATGTGACAAGTTATCTATATAAATGGATATATCGTTGGAAAGGACTCTTTTTTCCAAACACAAAACAAAAATCGGTTAAGAATTGACTGAGATTTTCCCTTTATATCATGAGATATAGGAGGTCTTTTCATTCTTTTATTTTTAGACTCACACAACGGGAAGACAAATATGTACGTCTATTGTTTTAAATGCTCTTTCTAGACAAGCCGATTGACTAGACAACTCCAAAGTTGTTGTCGATTAAATGTGACAGTGATAGAACTCTTGTCTCCCGCTTTATAGTCGTGGGTTCTAACTAACAAGGCTATTCATTACGTTTAGTCGCATTTTTCACTGGTATTGCATTATTTCCACTTTGATCGGAAATTTAATTTGGTGATATTGCACAATCATGCTGGTAATTGCTATTATATCTTGAACTAAGCATCCAATCGCTAAAAGGAGCTTAACTTGCGATTACCATGCAATACTTGTGAAATTTCGACGAATATTCCGGAAGATGTCGATATTCTAAAAGGTACGGTCAGATTAGGCAAATATTTGACGAAAAACGTCACATATTTCTTTGCCGCAGTCTGGCCACAAAATATTTTTCTGTGGCAAACAACAAAACAGCTGATTTTGGTCAAACACAATTATTTGCCTTCAAATAAAAATGTGCTCAATGTGACCAAAGTATGACCACCAAAGAGCAAATATTTTCCTCTTTTTTGGACAAACATTTATTTGATCTTACAAAAGATTGTAACGTTAAGTGCAGTTATATCCTTAACTACGTGTCCGATCCCAAAAAGAAGCTAAATTTATGATCACTATACAATAGTTGGAAAATCACTGGGATACAGTTGAAACCCATCCCAAAATAGGTTGGGATCTCACTTTGAAATGCGAACTATTATATCATACCGATCGAAAAAAAAATCACAAAATAGTTGGGAAATCACCATGACATAGTAGGAGTCTCATCTTAAAAAAAGCTTTATTTGTGATCACGATAAAACAGTTGGTATTTCATCTTAAAATACGTTGGAAGTCCACATGAAATTCTCGACATTCTCATAAACTAATCATTCTATTGTAATAATTAGGTTAGTTTGTGATCATATCGATACCTTAATTCTAAACTCTAACAAGAAACGTTTTCAACTTTTGTTATAAATATTGGTGTTTCCTGGCTTCGCGGACGCACTATGTTTTGTATTTTGTAGTTTTATCGAAAAGTTTAAATATTTGGAAGATTATGTTCATATTAAAAAAATTCGATTTTGGACAGTACTATAATGTTATTTTAATGAAACTTTACTAAAAATCTTGTATTTAAAATTATGACTAACTCAAGTGTCTCAAGTGTCACTTGAAGTGTCTATAAATATTTGTAAAATTAAGCAATATTTGATAAGTGATCAGTGTATTCTTTTTTGTAAAATAAAGAAGATATGTTGAGGTTTTATAAACAGAGGTACAAAAAAACAATTCCTGCGAAATTTTTCTATTTTTCCGATAGGTGCTGCTGAGCACAACAAGAAACTGTTTTTTAAATTTCCCAAAACCCTACAATATTGAGTAATGGGTAAAAAAATCGGGGTGTCGTACATGTACGCTGGTAAACATGAACCGATTTTAAGTTTCTCATTTGCAAACGATATTGTGGATTATGTTGTTAAAGTTCAATAAATTCACTATCGCCCCGATTCTGAATGGCAGTTCTCCGGGAATTTTTACCCTATTCCCTGTTCCCCTATTCTAAATGAAATCTCCCCGGGAATTGTTTCCCTTCTTCCTTATGCTAAACGATCTTCGAAAGTGAGGAAATATTCCCCGGGTATTACGAAAGTAAATAAAAGGGAGAAATGATGACAAATTTTGCGGAAAATTCCGCCACTAAATTTCAGGGGAGTTGTACCAAAATATAAAAGTATTCAATATTTTAATGATAAAAGTACAAAACATTTGTCAGCCTATGGTAAGGGATAGGTTTTGTTCTCAAGGTAAACTCGCAATTCGCTGGAATTTCAAGTAAATGAGTCTTGCCACGCACCAGGATGGTAGGTGTCAACGTATCGTATCTTTAGCTCATGATCTCACACCTGTAAATAGTTTTTTTTTAATTACAAAGATGAAGCTTTAATAAAATCACTCACTAACATAACATTTAAGCTGTGGTTTCCTAATTTCTCCCTATCCCCGTCTGGTAGCCACCTACGGCAAGGAAGCGAGGAATTGACCTCAATTTCACAAGCGGGGAAATTGCTAAGAGTTTTCTGTTTTAGATATTATCACAAACGCAGCACTGAACATTTTTATAATGTTTTTTGTAGGTATTTCTTGTTTATATTCACTTTATTCGCTTTGTATATTTAAAACTTCATAAAATAATTTGCAAACTGTTAGCCAAACAAAACAGCTGATCCAAAACAGCTGACTTTGAATAATTGAAATTCTCTCTCCCTTATTATTGTCCTCCCCGTTCGTTTAGAATAGGAGGATTTTATTCTCGATAAAATAAATTCCCTGGGAATTATCTTATCTTATACTATGAAATCGTCCGTCCTTCTGCTGAAAATACCCATACAGATTTTACATTTATGCTAAGTTTAAATTTTCTTATAACTTCTATTTAATAAGAAACATGTTATGTCGACTTATCATGTTTTAGAATTAAGGTATCGATAATCATATGTATTCATATATAGTTTTAATTTACAATTTCCGAAAAATTGAACAAAGCCGGCAAACTCGGTTTTTTGCTAAATCCGGTATTTGTAAACCGAATTTTTCGAATAAAACCGAAACTGGTTTTCGAAAAAATTCAAGTGTTTGAATTCGGTCGGTCTTTAAGACATACCCGGACCAAAAGTTAAATAAAAAAAACTTAAACTTAATTTCCCTTTGCACCCCATGAATGAGGTAGATGGGCACGTGAGTAAATTTGACTCACGTTCACGCACGCTCACGTGATTGAAATTCGGTCACGCACGTTCACGTGAGCGTAAATCACGACAATCACGCCAAATAATTTATTGTTATGTTCCTATAATTATACTATGCAATTTCGAAGCAAAACAAAACGATATGACAAGACATTAATATAAATATATATATCGATGGAACAGTCTCTTCTTTCCAAATCCACTGATCAATTTAATATCGGTTGATATTCAACCACATTACTAGCTTATATGTGCGGAAAGGTACGAAAAACCGGTCTCATAGTCGTCTTTATGAGAAATTTAGGGTATCTATACACAATCGGATTGTATTGATATGTTCACGAAAGTTTTTCAACGTTACCGTGGCTACAATTTGACAAACATTGTAAGTGAAAAATTTAGACTCCCTCAAAGTAATGCTGCAAAATGTGAAAAATTTTTTCTTCCTCAATTTTTTAGAAAAAAGTGCAGATATAAGTGAAATTTTTGGCATACATTGTTAATAATATTTGTGCGCAAAACTACAAAAACTACTTTACTACCGAATATAGTTTAGTGCTATCATAAATTCTGAGTAAGCTGTTGGACAAAAACTGATGACACCTTTTCCAAGATGCTCACCGAATCCGAGAATCTTTTGGGGTCCATAAAAAGAAATTGGTCACCAATCTCGCCAAACTGAGTGTAGGGTTTTATTACCCTTCCAACGTATAATCGAACCTATACTGTTAAGGTTTTATACTTTTTTCACTGTTGCACTATGTTATATAATAAATTTTAAGTTTTAAAAATATAATAGATTAATAAAGAAACAAATAAGTTAAAGAATTCATGAATACATAACATCAAATAAAATATAATAATTTTTTTTATTTTATTTTACAATAAAAATCATTTTAAAAATTTTTGTGTAAAAAATAAAATTTTATCAACATTTTCTTCACTTGAACGACTTTTTCTTTCTTCTAATATTCTTTCTGACACCCTTTCACTTGCAGCTGAACTGCATGGGATACACAAAATATAAGCTGGGATGTTTTGTAAAAGAGGAATGTCCCCAATTTTTAAAATATTGAGCAATCTTGTTTTATTTTTTTAATTTCTACTGACATAGTTTTTATAGCTGAATAAACTAGATCTTTTTGATCCCGGCTTCTTTAAAAGGAATGAAGCCGCATATTGAATATTATCAGATTTAAATCTTTTTAATAATAATTGTTTTATAGATGTTATAAATTTAGTTATGACTTTTGGTTCACACATTTCTTCTGAGCAAATTTTACAAAGTTTTTCGTACCATAAAAGGTATTCGCTCATCGCCATATACAATTAAAACTTTAGCCGTTAAGTCTTAGTGATGGTACCAGTTTTTCCCCTTTTCGGCCTTATTACCACTAAATGTTCGAATTCCTAAAATCCCCTTCTAATTCTAAAGGGAGTAATTCAATATACATTTTCGTAACTCTGCCTTTAGGCCTTTGGTCTGGGCGATAGTACCACTTTATCCCTTCTTCGGTATTTGTACACCTAAAAAACGAATTTCGAATAATTACTTCACATCGCACAACTAAAATATTCACTTAAATTTTGTCGACTATACCTTAAGCCGCGGCACCGCCCATTTCCCAGCGAGACATAAACTCCATTGGTCCCTTTATATATATAGCAAATCTCATCTTCATACCTTACATGGCTCGTGAAATATGACCGATTAAAATGTTAGTTTGTGTAGGCGGTGCCCCTTTTTGTATATTTATGTTTTCATGTTGCCTATGTTAAAGGACAAATGGATAGTACTACACAGTGAAAATTTATTGCAATCGGGCCATTAATTTCGCCTATATAAAGTTATTTCAAAAGGGGCGTGGCACCGCCCATTTCCCAGCGAAACGAAATCTTTCTTGTTCCAGTAACATATGTAGCAAGTCTCATCTTCATACCTCTAATGGCTCTTGAGATAAAACCGATTAAAATTTCGGTTTCTATGGGCGGTGCCACGCCCCTTTGTCTAATTATGTTTTCATGTAGCCTATGATAGAGGGCCTATGGACAGTGTCAAACATAGAAAATTCTATTGCAATCGGTCCATTTATTTAGCCACTATTACTATTTTAAAAAAAAGGGGTGTGGCACCGTCCTTTTTCCACAAACAAAGTAATACGACTGATGTAGGTACCAAATCTCGACTTCGTACCTATAATGGTTCAAAAGATACAGATACCCCTTTCAGTCCGAATTTCCAAAAATTCCTTCTTAGTGCGCGCCTACGTCATAAAAGAAACCTACATTCTAAATTTCACGGTTCTAGCTTTAGCCGGGGCTGGGAGTCATCAGTCAGTCACCCAAGCCTTTTATATATATAGATTGATTTATATTTTAATATTACCAAGGCGATGATACCAATTTTATCCCTTTTCGGCCTTTTTTACCCTAAGAGGTAAGAATTCCGAAAACCCTTCTTCCTTCGTTCTTATTCCATAGGGAGCAAGCCCATATAAATTATCATGATAATATCATTTGTCATTTGGTCTGGGCGGTAGTAACATTTTTATCCCTTTTTCGATTTTTTACCTAGAAATATCGGATTTAAAAAAAACTTCAATTCAATTTGATAGTGAGTATGCCTATACCATTCGCGATTATAGCATTAGCCGATTGGTCTGGGTAATGGTATAACTTTTATCGCTTAACTATTGTTTATTTTTACCCCTAAAAGTACGAATTTTCAAAATACATTCTTAGCTGATGTTTACTCGAAAAGGATTTTGATGAACTAAGGCAAAACATTTTTGTAAGATACAGTAGACTACCGATAAGTGCACATCGGTTTTCGCTCGACTTTTTGTGCACTTATGCGGTTTTTGCATTTATACACTACTCGGATAAGTGCACAACTATTGCATATATACAAACATTGCATAAGTGCACGATTATTGCATTTATACAAACATTAGATTATTTTTATTAATCTGTAACACCAGTTCAGTTTGGACGGAACTTTAAGAAAATAATTAAAATATGAAGCTGTTTAATGTTTTTATTTATATTTGGTTTACATTACATAACAGGTTTTTAATAAAAACTTATAAAATCAGTCCAGTTTAAGGTAAAAAAAATTACAAATATATATTTCATTGTTTTAGTGTTTTTCATATTTCATACAAAAAAATTAAAAATATTCAGTTATGTGCCAAAATAAGATCTGTTAATGAATCATTGCAATCATATTTTGCAACATTGTTTTATGCAAATGCACTCAATGCGATTCACCTAATCCACGTGTGCTGAAAAAGAATGACATTATTTTTTGAACCGTGTTTTCTGTTCCAACCTTATATATTTTTTCTCCAGTTTTTCTAAATCATAATATAGATTTATGTAGTATGAGAGATTTGCATTTATGCATGCAAAGTTATACGAAAAAAGCAATTTCAGGTTAGCAAAAGTTGTGCATTTATCCGGTTTTTGCATTTATACGTGTTGCACTTATCCGTGTATTTTTGTATGTAAACGTATAAAAAAGGCTAATGGCTTCCAGTGCACTTATGCTGTTTTTGCATTTATGCGATGTGCACTTATCCGTAGTTTACTGTATTACTTTAATTCACCCATTAGCCCAAAATACGTTCATTCTTATTATAGTTTCCGCCAGTATACGAGGTAATCTAACAGGACTTAAGGAAAGTACCCTGTTCACATAGGAGAAGTGTTGTTTCAGTGAAGAAATATGAAGTGAGCTAAACCCGGTTTTCAAGTATAACACATATTTCGGAGCATTTGCTGGAAGGTATAGCACTTTCTTAATGAAAAAACGGAACAGTTTCTCTACATCGTCATATTTTACGTAACCCCATATTTGAGCAGCATGCAACATTAAAGATTTTCAATTTGTTAACATTGGCTATCTTTGGATTATTGATATATTTTGACCATGTCGAACTTATAGAAACTTTGGAAGCAGAAAGTTTGTTCCTTAAATGACGTCTAAAAGACAAATTGTATGTTATGACCACCCCAAGATACACATAATTATTGACAACTAGCTGACCCGGCAAACGTTGTTCTGCCATACAACTTCGGACCCGGCAAACTTCGTCTCGCTCCTATGCTAAAGCCTTCATATAAGCTCTAAAAAAAACTTACTTAATTTCCCTTTGCACCCCATGAATGAGGTATGGGATAGCTTCTCGCGTTGTTGTGAATTAACACGCTTTCTATTTTTAGATTCACAACTAACGGCACCTACTTATTTATCGACGAATGCGAACGTCACTGTTTTGAGAAGCTCTTACTAGACACGACGATTGAATCGACGCTTAATACTGCGAAGTTGCTGTCAAACAACATTCGAGGGGAGCCGACAATGAAAGAAAATTTTATTTATTTTTTTTCTTTTAAGATGACTGGAGCCAGGTTTGAACCTGCGATCTCCCGCATGGTAGTCGCGTGTTCTAACCACTATGCCACGGCCGGTCCCTCATATAAGCTCTAGGGTTATATTAAAACACAGATAGTTCAGATTTTAATTTAATTTATTTGAATTTAATTTAAATCAGTGAAGATCGATCTGATAAACAATGTTTTTCGAATGAAGGCGGTTTGCCGACACGCGAACGTACAGCTGACCGTGCGAAATAACGACACTTCGAGGTTGATCTCACAACCTTCTAACGAAGCGCTTTGCGATTTATTGATTGTCATCATGAGGAATTAAATTAGCTAGAATTGGAAGGGACGGTCGGTTGGAATAATATGAATTCGTGGAATAAGGTCTTCCTCTCCTTTAAATTTGCCCTTGATGATCGTCGCTTTAACCACATTGTTTATCAGTTTCTTGACAGACAACCGAGTACCGTCGAACAATTTCGGATGATTCAAATTTCGCAACATGATTATGATCCCACCTTCAGCTGACACATCTAGGGAGTTCAAAAATTCTGTCGGATAGTTGGTCGCCTCATTCTCGTCGGTCACGAACGATTTAACGCTTGTATTTCCAATTTCGTTAATTTAAAAATTCGATGTTGTCGTGCGAGCTCTGTGCAAACTGTCGTTAGATATCTCGTTCTTGTATTTGTCCCACAATGCTCTCGGTTTCGACGGTTGACACGTGGCTATGATGATCGCAAACAATATATGAATTTGATTCGCTGGAGCAGAAACAGTTGCTTCGGCGAGCGTTGAGTTCCAATGCGTATCGTTTTCGAGCAAATGCAAACGTTTTCAAGCTTCTCGCAATGTGGCAACTGATTAAAACGAATAAAATTGAGACGCTCAGTTTCGACCTTGACGTACATGTCAACACCGTACTGTTGAAATAACCTGCGATATCTTTACAGACGATTGTCACCATCTTGCCGAATCATCAATCGATAGGCATACAAATCCATTAAGCTATCCTTTTAATTCGTTGCTTCTCCTGAAATACGAATTCGAACTTATATGGAAAACAAAGAGAAGTGATGACTTGTAAACAAACATTTCGTTGTATTCTTTAAATTGAGATGATAGCCATCCTCTCCACGGCAGAACATCAACAGGTATTGAAGTGCAGTGTCCACTATCCCGACGCTTGAGAACAATTTCTCCCCAACAATTACCACTGCGACTTCATTATTAGTGGGAGCATTGAATTGTCTTCCATGGCCTCCAGTGGTTCTTTCGTCTGCTCTGATAAAGTTTTGTGGTCTTCAAAATGCATCGTATCCAATGCGGTTTTGAACAATCTGACCAATGCGTTATGCTAATGCAGAAGATTTTGCAATTGATCGATCATTTCGAGTTTAATCGCAGTAAAAATTGTACAACGTTGATCTAATACAATTGGCAAATCACCAACGAAATATATCTGAAGGAACTTATGATCTTCGTTTGGTGGTGGTAACAAAGCTCCCGCTCGTGTATTTGCCCTTCAATCTGAATATTTAAAAGCAAGTTAAAATACACAAAATCTGACTTTTTCGAAAACATCCGAACGTTGAGTAAACGCTAGCTTAGTTAACACTTTCCTAAAGATATTCCTAGAATAGTTAATTTTAAAAAATATTATACCTTCGTAATTTTTTAAAAAAGCAACGAAAATAAATGCAATGTTTCGGCCTATTTTAAAAAAGTGACAAAGATTTAATTTTGTTACTTTTTAGAATAAGCGACGAAGACATAAAATTATTTGAAATTTACTATTCTTGTCGTACTGAGCTAAGGTTTTTCTCAGCTCCAGTAATACTATCAGACACGCATAACTACGTTTGTGTGGTTTTTCACTGTTCCACTGTGAAATGAGACGCCATTACCTTATAACTCGGATTGTAGGCTTCAAATGACGTCATTTGAAAGCATCTGTTATATTTTTGTGTCACGAAAAACGTCTTTTAACATAATAAATTTCATAGTAATCCGAAACTTTCCACGCATCATAACGAATTTTCCACTTTTAAATCAACTGTATTCATTAAGTTTTTTTTTCTAGTTTTTCCGGAATTTTCCGAGTTTTCCACCAAAAATGTTTCTATTTTTCCATTTGAAAAGTCATTTAGGAATAATTATCTGACATTTTTCACATTAACATCGTCCAAAGTTATCAAATTATACGTTTAAATGCAAAATTTCGTCGAAAAATATCCAAGTTTTCGAGTTTTTCCGGAATTTTCCGAGTTTTCCACCAAAAATTTTTCCATTCGAAAGTCATTTCGGAATAATTATCCAAAATTTTTCACAGTTACATCGTCCAAAATTTAATCGAAAAAAAAATATTTTTTAAAATTTTTCCGGAATTTTCCGAATTTTTCCACAAAAATTTTCTATTTTTCTATTCAAAATCCATTCCGTATCAATTGCATACAAAATTCCGTACAAAAAGGCAATTTTCGATTTTTCAAATTTTCCGACTTTTCCGGAAGATTTTCCCAAAATATTCTTTCGTAAAAACCTACTCCTGGCAATTACGAATAACTGAAAAAAAAATTGAGCCAAATCGGTCCAACCGTTCTCGAGTTTTGCGCTTAGCAACACATTTAGCGACTTATTTTTATATTATAGATTTCTATATTATTTTCCCCATAATGCCACTTAAAATTCTGAGAAATCCTAGTTCCGTTTCGAAAAACCATTATTTTAGATTTTAACAAATTGACTTTTAAACTCCACATGGAACAATAACTCTGAAGAGCATTAATCATATCCTGTAGTCCATTAGGTGTATCAGAGAGTATCACAATGTCATCTGCGTATAAAAGGATCTTCACATTAATACCAGCCACATTCAAGCCACCTGGCAAAAAATCTGGAAGGTCATTTATGTAAAGTGAAAATAACAATGGACTTAATATGCACCCTTGCTTGACACCTGTTTCCACTGCAAAATAGTCAGAGAACATATTTCCGTCCCAAACCCGGCTTTCTGTAGTATCATACAGATATTGCAGAACCCTAATAATCTTGGATGACAGGCCTATACAAGATAGCTTATAGAACAGACTGTTTCTGGAAATCATATCAAATACACATGAAAAATCACCAAAAAATGCATACGTATATTTACCACTTAGTTTGTTCAAATTCACAACATTAAACAGATTAAATATATTGTCCACCGTAGAATACTCCCTTCGAAAACCAGCCTGGAATTCATTCAAAACACTGTTTTTGGATAACCAACCGGATATGCGATTCAGAAGAATATTGTTGAAGATCTTGCAGACAGTATCTATTAGCGACAGACCCCTATAATTAGTGACCAAATTTGGATCGCCCTTTTTATATAATGGAATTAAAATAGACTGTTTAAAAGACAAAGGAACATTTTCCTGTAAAAATATTTTGTTAAAAACAAACAGAATCTCGTTTATAAGGCACGGAGGGGCATATTTATAAAATTTATACGGAATTCCATCAGAACCTGGGGATTTATTTGGTTTAAGGAGTCTTACAACTGCATATAGTTCACAGAGTTCTATAGGGGAGTCCAAAACAGAGTCGACATTACAGGGCATACACCAGCTAAGAACCTTAACCTCATCTTGGTTTCTTAACATTGAGCTAAAATGCTAGTAAAAATCGTCAGCATCCAAGTTACAATTCGGCAAATGTTTCCTGGTCTTTAAAAAATTGGAAATGTTCCACCATTCTTTGCTACAGGTGACTTTATCAAGCATACTAATATTTCTATTTTGATACTGCAGTTTTTTTAATCTACACAATTCTAGGTAGCCAGACCTGGACGAAAGAAAGCGAGATCTGTTAATAATTAAATAATTAAATAATACTTTATAATAATTCTGGACTGCTGTCCTTATCTCTCTCTTTAATCTTACTTAATTATCTTAAAATATCGATATTTTCTAACCTGTTTCATATTTTTGTGAATATTCTATACAACTCGGTCAGATTTATATTAAGTTATATACAAAAATAAGTAAGATAGTTTCAGTCGGAAAACCCGACTTTCATATGGGTGTTTCCACAGAAGTGTCAACCGTGATCGAAAAAATAAAAGTTTCTGACTTGTATTAGTAAAGACGAATACTTAAATTTTATTAAATTAAAATGCCCAAAGCTTTTCTTAGTTTCCATGTTGATTTAGCGGATTGCAAAATTGCATATTTTTGCTGGTCACCAGTTTTAAATTTTCATATTATATTTACTGATGATGCAAGTCCACTCTTATCATAAAATTCTATTTACTACAAATAACTGGTCCATAAAAATAAAAAAATATAAGTTAGCAGCAAAATTTTGATTTTTTTTATTGGCGTTCTACTGTAACATTAGTGGACAACTATTAGTGGCATATAAACTTTATAATATTCCCTAATATCGCAAATAAAACAATGGCTTGAATAATAATTTTTTTAAGCATTTCACAGCTATGGGATATTTTGTCACATAACGTCAGTAACATAACGTAGGTCTTTATTACCACGCTGTTAAAAACTAGAGGAATACATTTGCCCAACAAAAATAAATTTTTAAAGCGCTATTGGTCTATTTTATGAAATAATTAAGTGCATTTACTAAATCTTAAACAACACGCAGTCTTTTGAAATGTATAGTATAGTAAATAGTAAATAGTGACAATGATATCAGTAGTGTAAATGTGCTTTTATAGTACTCGGCAATGTAGACACAAATATACCGACAACATATTTATTTTCGGCCGGCGGGGATATGATGATGAATATTTTTTTCCGATCGGTCGGCAAAAGGGAAGGTAGGTAAAATGTTTTTAGGACTATATAAGGTAATTCCCCTTATTACGTATGTCGTAGTAGACTATCGGCAACATTCGACTGTTCTTTTTATTTGATTTAAATTTGTAATAATTAACAGAATTGTTAAGTTTTGAGAATTTTTTTATAATCTAATGAAAAAGAACATGATATGATCAATGCTAGTCATATGTCAGTTTCACAAACGACATCAGCGATGCCACATTTTAGAAACAACAATGATTCGACGTGACTACGACATACATAATAAGGGGGAATATTTGAATTCAGATAGTACTTGGTACTATAGATATGAATTTGCATCGGTTAGTGAGACGTGGTTATCTTGATCAGGTTAAGGAGTAACTTGAGGTAACGAATTGTTTATAGAGCGTACAAGAACGACGCTTAAGCTTAGCCCTTTAAGTAGGCGTGAAAAATATATTATAAGTATTCGTCAAATAAGCAATAGCGAAGCATTGCCGGGTCCACTAGTATATTATAAAATAGAAAAAACTTTAACTTTTATGTGTTTTTTTTTTCAATTGAATCGTACGATCGTAACATTCGTAAGGCTCGAATTACCCATATACCCTCACCCTCTCTAATACATAAAATTTTCTAATAACATATATTGATATTATTTATCGATTTCTAAAGTGGCGGAGTGGTACATTTGTATGGGAGGTACCATACAGGTACCAAGAGGCGTGTCTAGACTTCCAGATATTTTCTCCAAAACTGTATCCTGCTATAGCTTTACTAAATAAAGAATTTGGTTACGATCGCATTGGATTTATTGATATTATTACCCCATCTCTAAAGTGGGCAGAAAGGTACATTTCTATTGGAAGTACCAGAAGGGGCGTGGATAGACTTCCACTTTTTTCTCCAAAACTTTATCCTGCTATAGCTTTACTAAATACAGAATTCGGGTAGGATAGAATTGGGTGTACTGATATTGATTTCAATATATTTGTATGCAAAGTTAAAAACAATTGGTTGCGTCTTTCGAAGGTTATCGTGCGTATCAGCCGGACAGACAGACGGACAGACATGGCTCAAACGATTTAGAGTCATAAATCACATTTGGTTCAAAGAAACTTAGGGTCTAAAGTGACACCTTCTATGTGCTACACTTTTGGGTCGTATTAAATTATATATACCATTCGACCCGCACTCTATGGACTCCAGTCTAACAGAAATGCTACATGAGAACCCCTGTATATTTTTTCCTTCACATTTGTATCACTGTGTAATTGAACATGTGTGTGTGTACAAATATTATCCCGCCTAAACATGTTACACCAGCTAAACATTACAAATTTCATAAAAAATTTAAAACAAGGTTAATGACTAACAAAAGTGAATAGGAAAACCAGTGAAATGCAGCTATCTTTGGAAACATTCTATGCTTTTAAAGCCCATTCCCTCGTCCATTTAAATACAACGTTCACAAGGTCTAACAATTTCATTGCCAAATTAGTCAGACTTTAGCGAAAATATTTTTTTTTTGTTTTGACCGTATATGTTGTAATGAACAAAATAAAAAGTAACAAAATGCTTATCTTGTTGTTTAGGCAACATTTTTTTACATTTGCGAACAGATATGTTGTTGCTCGTTTATATGTACATTAGGGTGATCGCAGGGATATGGAAAAAAAAATTTCATAATTTTGTCAGTGCTACCCCAATTTTTACGATAGCCAAAGTTTGAGCACGATTGTTCTGCAATCGTGACCACCCTAATGTACGTATATACAGCCTGTGGATTGGTGGGTTTCGTGGTAGCTAATATGATATGTATGTCTTTTTTCTATGTTCAAAATTACATAAAAAACATACATGATTGTACATCCTTAAATATATTTGGTTTGACCACTGAATAAATCTACATTCGACCGTCCATGTAAGCACATATGGACGTAGAAGTCAGCACATATAGGAACAACCATTCACCGCGGCAAATGGTGTTGTTGCAAAACAAAAAACACATCACCAAAAATATTTTATAACTTAATCAAATTTATAATCCAAACCTGAATTTCATGAAACACAAAAAAGAAAACAAGTAAATATCAGATCGACTGCTACTCTAATATGTATATTCAAATATGTTAGATTTCGTATAACCTATGTTGCAACAAATTTAAAAAGCAGATACACATTCTGCCGGTAAAGATAAGAGATACGACTACATAAGAAAACAACACGAAGACTTACTTAAAATTTGGATAATTGAAAGCAGTTGTCATGGCGATACTTGTGTTAATCCATAGAGAGCAAAAGATGATTAAACTTTACAGTCATTCTTTCATTGCTATAGAGTTCTAAATAAAATAAACACGAAAAGTTTTTTATTTGTTTAGTTTTTAAGACATTATTTTTTATCTATATATATAAAAATAAGTTGCATTGTGTTAGAAATTGATGTTCTCTGGAATGCGTGAACCGATTTTGTTTCTGCAAACTTCATATGAAAGGTGACGTTAATACCAAGGTTTTTATGTATAAACGGTCTTTGTATGTGCATTGGTTCTTGAGTTATAGCGAACACTGCATTCATTTCGAAACATGTATGTGTGTGGGGATGTGTGTATTGTTGTAATGTATGGGCTCGAAAACTGCTCGACCGATTTTGATGAAATTTTCAGGGAATCTTCCGAATAACCTCGCAAGTAACATAGGCTAAACATTGTTTGAATTTTTCCACATTTAGGGGGTGAAAATAGCAAAAGGGATAAAAACTCCCCTTTCCTATATATATATGTTTGTATGTTTGCAACGTATGGACTCGAAAACGGCTGTGCCGATTTTGATGCAATTTTCAGAGCATCTTCAGAATAACCCCGCGGATAACATAGGCAATACATTGTTTGGAGTTTTCCACATTTAGGGAATAGAAATTGGCAATTCGTTGCTATTCCATTTTACTCAAACCATTCATTTAATTTATATACTTAGCTATTGTAAATCACATCTTCGGGGATCTATGAAATAAACGGCTTTTCTAATAGACCGATTGATACGAAAATTTTACCAAGTGGTACTGTTGACCTGTTGATAGTCCCTGGCTATATTTGGTTGTGATTGGATAAAGGGGCGTGGCACCGCCCATACAACTTGAAAATTAAAAGGGCTATATCTCATGAACTATCAGAGGTATGAAGATGATATATATATATGTTTTCCTCTAACTCCCATTGGAGCATAGGGCGTCAATATGAAGATGAGATTTGGTATACATGTTGTTGAAGCAGTATTAATTACATCCAGGGAGGAAGTGGGCGGTGCCATGCCCTCTTTTCAAAAATCGCTCTAACGGCTTTTCTAATAGATCGATTGATACGAAAATGTTACCAAGTGGTACTGTTGAACTGTTGATAGTTCCAGGGTATATTTGGTTTTGGGGCGTTGGATAAAGGGGCGTGGCACCGCCCATTCAACTTGAAAATTAAAAGGGCTATATCTCATGAACTATCAGAGGTATGAATATGAGATTTGTTACATATGTTGTTGTTGCAGTATGAATTACAGTAAATGTGGAAATGGGTTGTTCCACACCCTTTTTAAAACAAACGGTTAAAACTGTCAAAATTCCACAGTATATTTTTTTATTCGCAAAAATCGTAACCAAAATCGGAATCTACGATGAATTTAAAGAAAATTTCACCAAAAAACTTTGTGTCTAAAATCAATTCCTAGCTCGCGTTGGAAAGCATGAAGATTTCAAATAAAGGTTTTTTTGTTTTTAAATGAGCACAAACCGAAAACTTCAGATATATATTTTCAGCGTAAAACTGACTTCCCTACAAACTAAATAAGGTATTACAGAAGCAAATCTATGTATTTGTTAAAAAGTTATGGCCTCTGAGAGTTGGCATACAGAAATTAAGTTTTTAAAAATCATTTTTCAGAATATTGGGCGGGATCCCAATAAAAAAATAAAAAATATACTATTCTTTTCGACTTGGTCTCCAAACATCGGAATGGTAGGTAAAAATTAGAGGCGGGCCCATTGGTCTGAAGTAACTGAATAATTGCTCATTGCTAAAAAAAATATCTCTTCCTGAGGGTGCATATAATGAAGTGAAGTTGAGGTGCAGCTAATAGAAGCCATCGACGCTATAGACGTTAGTGTGAAAGGGGACTCGAATTTATCGAACCGACGTCTTTCTTAGCAACTCGGTCTCTGCAAATGCTGAGGAAAGATCTTGGCCCACATTCATATTAAATCCAACTGGTAGAAGAACTAGAGCCAGTGGGCGGTCAATTGATTTTTTTTATTTAACATGTCATTGCACATTATTTAAAGGAGAAATGGTTCCAACACGACGGTGTAACATGACATACAGCGCGTGAGACCATCACTTTGTTAAGCCAAACGTTGGTGACCGATATATCTCAAAAAATGGTAATACGAGTTCAATACAAAAATAGTATTCCGGATTATTCTTGATCCGTGTGAGAAGAAGACATGACAAAAGGAGTTTTTATGGCTAATGGCATGAAGCTTCAAACGGAATTTTCATTTGCGGTCAATAGGAGAAGGCATAACAAAAATGTTTTTTTATGACCAAAGATATAGTTAGCATACAGATGGTTCATGCTACTACGGATCAAAATAAATAATTTTGATCTTTAGAGGAATGTCTGTTTCCGATTTTTGGAAGAAGTGGTTTTTCGCCCTACATACAGAAAAAACTTAATCTACATGCCGGCACTAAAGGTATGACTTTGCTGATAAACTTTTTATTAGCATTTACAACAATAAAACTTAATTGGTTAACTTTAATGTTAAGGAGTTACTTTAAATAAGTTACATAACTAAATAAACTCAATATATTATTGTCGAGCTTAGGTACCGTTTTCAAAGTACTTTGTAGACCTAAATGTGAAATATGTTACAAGTTAATATGCAATAGCGAAGCATTGCCGGGCCCACTAGTCGTTTATAAAAATAATGTGACAAATGAAAGTGATACACTTTTTTAATGCGACACTACATTATCGGATACTGACATGTACAGTGTTGCCAATATAATTATTTCTCTGCAATTCTTGTGCTTATCAGATGCATAATCTTACAATAGTACAATAGTTTAGCTGTTCACACGATTGTCGGTTGTCTGGCAAATATTGTTGTTTTACAATGTAATGGCAATGCTTTTTCTGCAAACGTTGCCATACAAAAATTTAAACATGTTCTGAACATTTTTCAGACAAAATTATAAGACCTGACAAACGTCTGTGCGTAGCTTTAGCCGTATATATTTGTATGCTGTTTCAAATAAAAAGTAACTCTGTTAAAGTATTATATTATGTACGTTTTGATACCACCAATTTATATTCAACTACGCAATAAGGTACGGCGCGAATTGGTAAAAAAAATTCAAAGGATTTAAAAAAGTTTGATCAGTAATTTGGAAGAGGCCAGGTGGACCTGCCTAAGGACTTGAAATATTTTCAAGAAGCAGTTCGCAACCAAAGAAGCTGCTAAAATTGTTGTTGAAGGATGCAGCGAAGCAGAGTGTTGGCGTTATTTTGGCGACCTCTATGTTGAAGCAGAAGTGTCCTCAGTGACATGAGATTTTTCAGCATTTGCTTTAAAGAACAAACTGTGCTTAAGGGTAAGTAATATATCAAAATCTCCAATACGCACTGAGATCCACATGTGATTATTTTGGGAATGTCCTCTTTAATACTATGTACTTAATGGGCCAAGTAATTGCATATTATCGCATTCAATCACGTGGATGTATTACATATTATGTATACTAGTGGGCCCGGCAATGCTTCGCTATTGCATAATTGAAGAAAATTCAAATAAATAACTTCATATAAAATATTCCACGGAATTTCTCAACAGTTATAGTGTTGCCATATTCCACCTTCAAACATACTTTGGAAACGTTTTCTAAACCAATAAGTTGGGGTTGCTTACTTTCCTCATGCACCCTTCGCTCACTTACCGAAATTAAAAATATGTCTGCTAATATCTATTCTGCCGAGTAATATCTGCATACTAATATTACCTTATATAGATCCAAAAAACAGTTTTCGCACTTCCCCTTTCGCCTACCGAGTGAAAATAAAATGTTCGCTGCAGTGCCAAGCGCTGTATGTGTATAGAATTGCTTGAAGAATTTATCTAGCGCTAAAACACTCTTGGCGCGCCCCTTCTGCCCACTTATCGGAATAAAATGTTTTGTATGTATATTCCGGTCTATATTGCCGAGTATACATGGGTAGCAAATATTATCCGCTCTGCTCGCTATTCGAAAATAAAATGTTCGCCTTCATAAGAATAGACGTAGTAACGTTGTATCAAATATTATTTCTCAAGGTTTAAAAAAACATTTTTATTGCTCTAAGGTTAAAAAATCACTTTTGGCACATTAAACGCACCCAATGATCAGAAAAAACATTTCGTCTATCTTTTTATATCTGATGTGCTACGTTTTATTTACATATCTAACTAGCCCACCCGGCAAACGTTGTTCTGCCATACATCTTCGTACCCGGCGAACTTCGTCTCGATCCTAAGTTAACGCCTTCATATAAGCTCCAGGGTAATATTAAAATACAGATAGTTCAACTTTTAATGTAATTTATTTGAATTTAATCGAAATCAGTGAAAAGCGATCTGATAAACCATGTTTTTCGATTTGTTTTCCGGCGCAAAAACAAACAATGAAGACAGTTTTCCGACACGCGAACGGGCAACGTACATCTGTCCATGCGAAAAGCTGGGGAATTCGAGATTGATCCCACAAACTTCCAAAGATTGGCTTTACGATTTATTGATTGTCATCACAAAAGCCAATCGAATGGAGTATTAAATTCGCTTGAATTGGAAGGGACGATCGGTTGGAATAATAGGAATAAGTGGGATAAGGACTTCCTCTCCTTAAAATTTGCCCTTGATGATCCTCGCTTTAATCACATTGTTCATCAGTTTCTTGGCGGACAATCGCGTACCGTTGAACAATGTCGGATGATTCAGATTTCGCAACATGAGTATGATCGATGCCAACTTCAGCTGCAACATCTGCAGTTCCTGACACATCTAGGGAGTTCAAAAATTCTCTCGGATAGTTGGTCGCCTCATTCTCGTCGGTCACGCTGTCAACGGATTTGTATGAATGCAGACTCCATCGATTCGACTTTGAATAATATCATTCAAGCTATCTACGTCCAGCGAAGAATAGATGCGAGAAATGCCTGTTCACTAATCCAATCTATATTTTTATAATTTAGGCAAAGGCGTGAAAAACTTTTCTGATGAGTTCCTCCTTCGACGATATAAACTCGCAAAAATTTGCCGGGAACGTCAACAATCCAGTTGAAACATCAACAGGAGTTTGGCCATTACTAAACGCCAGTAGCTGTCTTGAAAATTCAGTAGCCGATGGGTCGTTATGCAGCAGCAGTAGATTTTTTGATGACGGGAAGCGTTTGACAAAAGTCTCCGAACAGCAATATTATAGACCCACCAAATCGTTTCGAATCACCTTGTAAATCCTTTATCGTTCGATCAACTGCCTCCAAAGCTCGTTTATTCATCCCAAATGATGATTTTGCATTCTCGCAACAATTTCGCTGTCACCGTACTCTCTTTGCAATTCGCGATTGAATGCATTGTGCATCGAACGATTTAGCGCTGGTATTCCCAAATTCGTTAGCTTCAAGATCAAAATTCGATGTTGTCGTGCGAGTTCTGTGCAAAATGTGGTCCCACAATACGCTCGGGTTCGACGGATGACACGTAGCTATGAAATACGAATTCGAACTTTAATGCAGAATGAAAAAGAAGTCCATCTTTATATTGAGGTGATAGCCATCATCTCCACGACACAACATCAACGGGTATTGAATGCAGTTGTCCACCATCCCGACGCTTGAGAACAATATCGAGTGATTCCACTTTCTCCCCAACAATCACCACTGCGACTTCATTGATAGTGGGAGCATTGAATAGTCTTGCATGACCTCCAGAGGGTCTTTTGTCTGCTCCGATAATCTGACCAATGCATTATGCTCGTGCAGCAGATTTTTCTATTGTAAGATCATTTCGAGTTAAATCGCAGTAAAAATTCTACAACGTTGATTTAGTTCAATTGCCAAATCACCAGCGAAATAGATCTGAAGGAACTTATGACCTTCGTTTGGTGTTAGTAACAAAGCGCCCGATCGATGGTGTATGTTTGAAAATATGAAACATGAATGTTTGAAAGCAGATTTAAAAAAAAGTTGGAAAAATTGTTCATTTTAATAATAAAACTATGACATAAAATCAGACTTTTTCGAAAACACCCGAACGTTGATTAAACCCTAGCTTAGTTAACACTTTGCTAAAGGTAGAATAGAATAGTTAATTTCAAAAAATATTATGCCTTCGTTATTTTTTAAAAAAGCAACGAAAAGAAATAAATTATTTTGGCGACTTTACTTACTTAGCTGGTACTTCTATGCAATCCCAGTGGATTATATACCGCACGTAGAAAAATATTATAAGCGCCTCGATCTTCTGCGCTTCTTCTCCAGTTAGTCACACCAAGTTCTGTAAGGTTCTCAGTAACCTGGTCTTTCCAACGGAGTTTAGGTCGCCCTCTTCTGCGCCGTCCATCGAGTTCATTGTCGAAGACTTTTCGAGCTGGAGCATTTTCGTCCATGCGTACAACATGACCTAGCCAACGCAACCGTTGCACCTTAATGCGTTTGACCACGTCAATGTCAGTGTACAGCTCGTACAGCTCATTATTCATACGACGCCGATACTCTCCGTTAACGATGATGGGCCCATATATTTTACGGAGTATTTTTCTCTCGAATACCGCCAGAACCGATTCATCCGCTTGTGTCATAACCCAGGATTCTGAGCCATACATTAAGACAGGTAGAATTAGTATCTGGTATAGCTTGAGTTTTGTTCGTCGAGAGAGGGCTCTGTCATTGAATCGCTTGCTTAGTCCGTAGTAGCATTTATTTGCAAGCAGGATTCTTCTCCGGATTTCTAGGCTGACATTATTTGCTTTGTTGATGGCGGAGCCTAGGTAGACAAAATTATCTACCACCTCGAAATTATAGTTGTCAACGTTCACGCAGTTTCCCAAACGAGTAGATTCTTTGTTCGTTGAAACAAATAACTTCGTTTTGTCCTCGTTCACCGTTAGGCCCATTTTCGCTGATTCCTTCTGAATACCTGAGAAGGCTGCAGTCACATCCCGCAGTTTTCGACCGATAATATCTACGTCATCAGCGTACGCGAGTAGCATGTGGCTTTTGTTGAATATAGTGCCACTCGTGTTTACTGCAGCTTTTCTCATTATCATCTCCATCAAAATGCTGAAGAGATCGCACGATAGGCCGTCGCCTTGTTTTAGGCCTCGTCTGGTATAGAATGGCTCCGTAAGGTCCTTGCCAATCTTCACTGAAGACTTCGTGTCAGTCAGCGTCATTCCGCAAAGACGTATCAGCTTCGCTGGAATACCAAACTCAGCCATGGCTTCAAGTAATTTCTGCCGTATCGGGCTGTCGAAGGCAGCTTTATAGTCGACAAAAAGATGGTACGTGTCGATCTGTTTCTCTTGGGTCTTTTCCAGGATTTGCCGAAGTGTGAAAATCTGGTCAGTTGTTGATTTTCCAGGTCTAAAGCCACACTGATAAGGCCCGATCAGGTTGGATAACACTGGCTTTAGTCTTTCACATAGCACACTCGACAGGACCTTATATGCGATGGGTAAAAGGCTGATCCCGCGGTAGTTGGAGCACACACTTGGATCACCTTTTTTCAGCACAGGACATAATACGCTTACATTCCAATCGTCGGGCATGCACTCTTTAAGCCAAACCGTGCGCAGGAGCTGGTGCATGCTCGTTATCAACTCCTCGCTACCGGACTTGAAGAGCTCTGCGGGCAGACAATCGGCACCGGCTGCTTTGTTGTTTTTCAGCCGCGATATTGCTCTTCTTACCTCGGCTTGACTTGGTGGTGGGCAATCTAAGCCGTCGTCGACAATTGGCGTGATAACTTCACGTGCACTGCCTTCTGGGACCAGCAGTTGCTGGAAGTGTTCTCTCCATATGTGCAGCACACTCTGCGTATCCGTGACCAGCTTTCCATCACTGTCCTTACAGGTGGGAAGGCCATTACCGTATCCATTTGCTCTTACTTTCTGGTAAATTTTTCGGGCCTCACCTCTATCCCTGTATCGCTCTATATCCTCGTTCTCCCGTTCCTTCATCTGACGTTTTTTTCGCCTAAATAGCTGTCTCGCCCGTTTTACTTTCTCCTTATGCCGTTCCCTAACAGCACGGGTTACAATTGGCTGTAGCGTTGCCATATAAGCAGCATCCTGTTCCTCAGACGCTATGCGACATTCTTCATCGTACCAGGATTCGTCTGAGCGCCGCTTTTCATATCCTAGCACGGTTGTTGCGGCGGTTGCCATGAAATGCGCAATATGCTGCCACTGTGTATCGGGAACGTCAGAAGTAGAGGCGTTGTGTCGTAAAAGTTGGGAGAGTTGGTCGGAGTAGGCAGTAGCTATCTCTGGGGTTTGCAGCTTCGCGATGTCCAGCTTTCTTTGAGTTTGGTTAGGTGCGTTTTTCGCTCTGCTCAATCTTGTGCGAACCTTGGCTGCAACCAGGTAATGATCCGATCCAATATTAGCACCACGGATCACACGCACGTCCATGACACCAGATGCATGCCTGCCATCAATTACCACATGATCAATTTGATTTTTGGTGTTTTGATCCCGGGATAGCCAAGTTGCCTTGTGGATATCTTTGTGCTTGAATCTGGTTCCAATAACTACCATGTTCCTTCCCGCTGCGAAGCTAACCAGCCTAAACCCGTTGTCTGACGTGTCGGTATGCAGGCTGAATTTACCGATCGATGGACCAAGAACATCTTCCCTTCCTATTTTTGCATTAAAGTCTCCCAGAACAATTTTAATATCGTGGCCAGGGCAGCGGTCGTATGTTTCCTCTAGGCGCTCGTAAAATGCATCTTTAATCTCATCGTCTTTATCTTCCGTCGGGGCGTGTACACAAATCAGCGTGATGTAAAAATATTTCGCCCGGATGCGAATGGTGGCTATTCGGTCACTTACAGGGTTAAACCGCGAGACCAGGTGTCGAAGTCTCTTGTCGACTATGAAACCAAATCCAAATTCGTGTCTTTCTACATGGCAGCTGTAAAAGATGGCACAGTTCTTTCGTCGTGTGCATCCCTGTCCCGTCCATCTCATTTCCTGTATGGCGGTGATGTCAGCCTTGTATTTGTCGAGGACATCCGCCAGTTGGATAGAGGCACCATCTCTGTAAAGAGTTCGGACATTCCAGGTGCATATCCTTAAATTATGGTCCTTATATCGTTTGCGGGGGTCGTCAACATTTGGGGGGGTTCTTGTTATATTTATTCTCCGTGTTTTCATAATAAATTTTGTTTAAGGAGAGTGGCTTATTAGGCCACCGCTCCCGATCCTAGTTTGTTGGGGCTGCCAAAGCCACTAGGAGAGCCTGTGTTGAGCTTCAGTAACTTCTGTTACCTAGTTCCTAAGACGCATCGGTGGTAGCATGCCGATTAGGTTACTCAACGTTTCGCCTTCTAACTCTAGCTAACTTCTAAGCGGTTGCTTTAAAGTCATTGCCCAGGGAATACTTGGTCTAAGACCGGAAGTAGTTAGCTGCTTGGACAGTACCGGAAAGGAATCGATTCTGGTCACTCCCAAGTGAGTGACAATCAGTAACTTTCAGCCTCTGGCAAAGTCCCATTTGGCGACCTATTTAAACAAAAAAAACGTGAAAAAAAAAATTATTTTTGTTACTTTTTGAAACAAAGCGACGAAGACATAATATTATTTGAAATTTACTGTTCTTGTCGAACTGAGCTAGGGTTTTAATCAGCTCCAGTAGTACTATCAGACATGCATAACTACGTTTTACTGTTCCACTGTGTAATGAGACGACATTACCTTATAACTCGGATTGTAGCCGAGTCGGCTTTAAATAACGTCATTTGGAAGCATCCGTTATATTTTTGTATGATGCAAAACGTTAAAACATAATAAATTTCACAATAATCCGAAATTTTCCAAGCATCTTAACGAATTTTCCATTTTTACGTCGACTGTAATCTTTAAATTAAGCAATTTTTCCAAATTTTTCAAGTTTTTCCGGAATTTTCCGAGTTTTCCACCAAGGATTTTTCTACTTTTCCATTCGAAAAGTCTTTTGGGAATAATTATTCGAAATTTTTCATATTAACATCGTCCAAAATTATCAAATCATACGTTAAAATGAAAAATTTCGTCAAAAAAGAAAATTAATTTTTTTGTATTTTTCCATACGAAAAGCCACTACGGAACAATTGCATACAAAATTTTATACCACAATTCAAATTGCAATTTCCATCAAATCAAGTAATACAATGCAAAATTTCTGTGAAAAATCCAAGTTTTTCCGGAATTTTCCGAGTTTTTCACAGAGAATTTTTCTACTTTTCCATTCGGAAAGTCATTTAGGAATAATTATCCGAAATTTACATCGTTCAAAACAATCAAATCGTACGACAAAAAACTAAATTTTTTCCAAAAATTGTATTAACATTTTTTGAATTTTTCCGGAATTTTCCAAATTTCCCAACAACATTTTTTTATTTTTCCATTCGAAAAATCATTCGTAACAATTGCACACAAAATTCCATACAAAAAAGCAATTTTCGGTTTTTCCAATTTTCCGGAGAATTTTCCCAAAATTTTCTTTTACAACAACTGAAAAAAAATTTCAGCGAAATCGGTCCAGCCGTTCTCAATTGATAAATTACTATACATTTTTGCCACCATTTTTATATATATAGATTTTATCGGGGTATGTGTACTAAATTTCATCTCTCTGCGACTAAAAAACATCGCCGTGCCCATTCTGGAAAATTGACCGTAATGTCGAATAATATCTGTATACTCGTAGCAAATTGTAACAATTTAGGTCTAAAACACAGTTTGACCACACCCACTGCGCCCATTGATCGAAAATTTATAATTGTTGTACCGATTAATATCTATATATAAAGTTTTATCTCTTAAGGATTAAAATAAAGTTTTGCCACGCCCGTCCGCTCACAGATTTAAAATACAAATATTGTCTGAAAATTTCAACCTGTCCTGCATTGTACTATCTGTGTACCAAATTTTAAATCTATAGGGCTAAAATATAGTTTACCCACGCCAGCATCGACCACTGATCGAAAAATAAAATTTCGTCTGCATATTTATAATTGTATTGCAGAATACTATCAGGATATCAAATTTTTAAATACGGATGGCCAACCCGTTAAGTTAAGTAATATCTGTGTACCAAATTGTATTTATCTAGCTCAAAACGAAAATTTAAAAAATATATAACTCATTATATTTTTCATATAGCACAATATAGAGCAGATTCTGTAATGAAGTAAAATTTTTAGACCGTTTTATTAGATTTTATGGTATATTAAGGTATATTCAAAAAGTGGTCGTAGAAATGGGCGTGGCCAAATTTAAAATATATAAAAACCATTCTCGGCCTATTACAAACATTGTGACAAAAAATTAGTCGAATCGGTCTATTTGTTCTCAAGTGATGGCCTTACCAACGAACAACAAGATAGTACCATGATTTCCAATAACAACTTTGTTTTAATTTAATTTAATTCTAAAATTATTCAGTAAAAATCCAGTTCTTACATGTATAGTGAAATGTCATGTGAAATTAGTTGAATTGTAATGTATTATACACGGATGTCTTAAATAAAACAATGAATAGATTTTAAATATTAATGAAATGGTTTTAACAATTTTCGAATTAGTCTCGTCACGCAAAAAAAAATTAAAATAAATATTTAACAATCTTTAAATTTCCATTCAATAAATCTATACCATTATGGGAGAAGTAGATATGTCCATTTCGATATGTAAATTTTCACTCCAAAGTTTTGAAACCTCATAAAAACGTATGCACGTATTTTATAGACCTCCATTTTTTTGAGACATATTATACTTTGTCAACTTGTTTTGAAAGTCCAAAAGAATATATCAAATAAAAAAACCAATTTAGACAAAACAACCGGAAATATCGCCTTTTGTCAGAATTGTAGAGAAACGATGGCACTGATCTTTAGCATTAGGAAAGGCATTGCACACATAAGTGGATTATTGAAATTCTGGAAACTGAGCCCAGAAATTGAAGGTTTTATGATTTTTTGTGATTTTGATGGCAAATTATCAGCACTACACATATGAATATACGGACAGAATATTTATTTTTGAACACAGGGCGAACAGCGCATAGCAAAAGTTTTGTTTTGTTTTCTCAGTCTTTCTTAATATTTATACATATTTCTTCTAATTATATGTACTTGTGTTTTTCACGAAACTTCAACTTAACGACTCGACCAATGCTGATAAAAATTATTTTTTGATAAAAAGAGAGGGTCAGCATCAGTACACGGAAAACCTCACTTTCTATTATAATAGTGATAATTTTTTAAATGGTTAATATTAAGCTAAGATGATAAAATTTGCTAAGTGTGCATGTGTCATCAATTGTAAGATGTGCACAAAAATTTGGCGTGACCCGTTAATGACGATGACAGCCTTCCCTACAATCTACTTAGTGTACACTTAAAAAAATGATTCAATCATTCGATCATTTGTGGCAGATATTCGAAGTCAAGAACTTTTTTTTAAAATCTGTCAGACAGACTTTGACAATTTCAACAATCGCAAATAATCTCTAATAAACATTTGCGTTGCAAAAGCTATAGGAAACTGAAATTGCATACATCTTACCCAATGTCGAACAGCATAAATACAAGACAACCAAACAAATGCATATCCGTGGCAAAAAAGTATAAAAACAAGATTTTTAGCCTCTGCGATAACAAACTTGTCGTTTAGATTTAGAGCAAAAATCTAAAGTTTCCCATTGAATTGTATTTTATAAAATATGCATAGACTTTACCGAAAAAAAACGAGAAAATCGGATTCGACATTAAACAGAAGTAAAAACACATAAACGAAACAAAACTTTGAGCAGATGTGTATTTCGTTCTCTCACTCTCATCTGTTTACACACACATAAGAGACCTAACGAGATATTTATGATTTGTTTGTTTGATATTCTTTATAGCATCCGGGTAATAATGAAATTGACCCTTTAAAATAGCAAAATGTTGGTGATTTTACAGAAGAAAAACTAATATTCAGGATATCATGTCACATGATAGGTATCACATATATAGTTGGATTGATGCAATGACATGATGGAAATTTTAGGCCACAGTGCTCGACCGTTTGGAAAAAATTTTCTAATTTTAGAGGAAACTAAATTTTGAACAGAATGCACGTTTTGTTTATTTTTAATTTAATTAATTCTTTTTTATTATAAATATAAAAAAAAATTGTTTACTTTAATTACAGATATCTTTTGGATGTTCAATAAGTGTGGGACTGATCTCAATTAATGTAAACATAAGTTAAGAAATAAGATAAATGAAAATATAAGTAGCAAATATATTATTAACTCTACTGTAAGTAAATATGTAGTATTTTCACTTTTTTAACGATATCACTAAAAAATTCAAAATTGAAAAAAATTAATTTGGAAATTTTTTTTAGTTTTTTCCATAAATTTATTTATAAGTGTGAAACTGTTTATTGTGCATGGAAATGATATATGAACAGATTAAAGGACAGCAAAATTGGTTTAGTCGTTCTTGAGTTATGCCTCCCTAACGTGTCAATTGAAGCTAGTAACTTAAAGCCTAAAGCGGCACGGGTAAACATACTCCTAGTGCACATCCACTTGAGATATAAAATATTTAATTTTTGACTACCTATAACAGTATATAACATGACCAACATTTTTTCGTTTGTTTTGTCCCCATCTGTGCTCCACTATTCACATTGTGCCTGCCTGTCATGGGCATATACACTCCCAGCTTAAAATTACTTTAATAAAATTTGCATATTACATATTAATGTTGGCTATTTTCATGAACACACATTTATATTTTTTATGTGAATATCTTGTGTGTGCATGTGATGCTATTTAAATACATACATGCATGCATATTTACATACCCCATATAGAATGTAGTTAATCTAATTTGCATAAATTTATTAGTCCGATTACAATGTTTGTCCTGACTTCGAAACTACAAATACCCTAAAGTTTTCTAACACAAAGTTCATTCCTTTATGTCCTTTTATAAAAAAGTTTTGCACAATTTTTTTTTGTATTTGCTTAGGCCATAAAAGGACAATTGGCTGATTTCTGGGACATAATGTTGTATTTCTAGTGTAATAAAATTGGGACACGTCTACCTCCTTATCTTTCACAAGGATTCGCATTATATTATAATTTTCAATTAATCTGGTATGAAAATCCTACCCAGATGTAATTACACTTTTCTCATGGAAGTTTATCTCAGGGACAAGTAGTCGAACTGTTATCACCAAATAAAATTGAAAACTGAAATTAAAGCTTAAATAGTGAATAACCGTTGGGTTAATGTAAGCAATGCATAATAAAATAATATGGTAATTCCATATAAATCTTTGACTGGGGTCTCCCGGCAAAGTCCATCCAGTGCGAGTGCGTATTCCTTGTAGTTCAGGGATTCTTCTATAAGGCTGGTTATCGAATGTAAAGCACTTTCCGTAGATTTACACTTCGTATAGGCATGTTGACCACCGGCCGTGATGGTTAGAACACGCGACTACCATGCGGGAGATCACATTTTCTATCATCTAAATTTTTCTTTCTTTGCCGGCCCCCTCGATGTTGTCGACAGCAACGTCGCAGTTTAGTGTCGAGTCGATCGACATGTCTAGTAAAAGCTTCTCAAACAGTGCCGTTCGCATTCGTCGATAAACAAGTAGGTGCCGTTGGTTATATATAGAAAGCGTGTTAATTCACTCGAGAGCTATCCATACCTCATTCAAGGAGTGTAAAGGAAAAACAAGTTTTTTTAGTAGGCATGGATGGAGCCTTTGATGTAGCTTTCAGGTTAAAAGATGATCTGATTTATACATCAATTAACGTCTCCAAAATTGTAAATAGAAAGGTAGATAGGCTGATCGGTCTAAACTCCTTGACCTTAGAAAAGAATGCCTTACCTTTTTTAAGAAAAAAAATACAATTTTGTAGGTTATCTACACAGAAAAAAAAAAGTCCGGATAAATTTAAGAAAAAAGTTCTCAGTTTTATCCAAAATCGTACTTAAAAATTTAAGTACATTCATACTTAATTCAAGTACAGAACAGGCTTAGGTCAAAATATCAAGCGTAAAAGGGATTACAATAAGTAAACAATACTTGAAATCGAGTAAATATTTCTCGTAATGAAAATAAAGCTTAAAAATGGCTTAAAATAAGAAAAAAGCGCTTGTATCTACTCTGAGTGTGAAAAAATTAATGGCGGAAACCAAATTTGTTCTCTCAAACACTCTCATTTGTTTTGGGTAAGTGTGGATTTCTTGATGTAAGCAATAAATTCTTACTTTTAGTGCATTAACATCCAAAATAAACTATTAGCGAGAGAGATGTAGTGTGTATTTAAATTTACTCTCGAATCCCTCTCGGTCGTTTTAATAAAGCTTTTTGGCATTGTGGTTTTGTTCTTGTGTTCATTGTGTTTTTGTCGTTTATAGTGATAAGATGTGCGCGCGTCTCTAAGTGTGAAAAAAAGAAATGAGTTATAGTATTGCAACTAGAGTATACAAAACCGAAACCGGAAACCGACAAACCGGTTTTTTTGTTGAAAACCGTCAGCCGGTTTTTACAAAATATCGATTTTCGAATAACCGGTTTAACCGGTTTTTTGAGGTCGGTTTTACCGGTTTTCTGAAATCATGAAAAGTTGAAGATATCGATCTTTTGCCTTAGAACAGCCCCAACAATTTTTCTAAGCAACATCTTTAGTAGCATATTTTATTGTTCCAAAGTCCCATTTTACGACACTTTTCTTGAAATAAGAACGAAAAAGGGCACGTAAGGAGTCCAGATAGAGAGTTTAAATGTTTCACAACAAAAATAATCGTTAAATTTCATAGAAGGCATCTGATATCAATAAGTGCTAAAACAATAACAAACTTCATACTCTGAATGAAAAGAAACAAAACCAGTAAGAAAGTTTCAGTCGGGCAACCCGACTTACTTATACCATCACCCTCTGAACGACAAAAAATTTTCTGTTATACTGATATTATACTCGATTTCTAAAGTAGGGTAGTGGTACATTTGTATGGGAGGTACCAAAAGGGGCGTGTCTAGACTTCCAGATTATTTCTCCTAAACTTTATCCTGTTGTAGCTTTACTAAATACAGAATTTGGGCACACGTTGGGTGTATTGATATTATTACTCCATCTCTAAAGTGGGCGAAAAGATACATTTGTATTGGAGGTACCATAAGGGGCGTCGCTAGAATTCCGATTTTTCCTCCAAAACTTTATCCTGTTTTAACAAAATACACGGGCACGATCGTGTCGAGTATATTGATATTATTACTCCATCTCTAAAGTGGGCGAAGTGATACAATTGTATGGGAGGTACCAGAAGGGTCGTGTTTAAACACCAGATTCTCTAAAACTTTTTCCTGCTTAAACTTTACTAAATACATAATTTGGGCACGATCGCGTTAGGTATATTTATAATATTAATCGATTTCTAAAGTGGGCGGTACCAGATGTCTATGGGAGGTACCAGATGGGGCGTGGATACCAGATTACTCGATTTCTAAAGTGGGCGGAATGATGTATTTGTATAAGAGGTACCAGAAGGGGCGGGGCCACGTAGCCCATTTGCAATACCGTAAGTAGTTTTGGGGAAATATTAACTCGTGCAAAATTTCAAAACATTTGGTTGCGTCTTTCGAAAATTATCGTGCGTACCAGCCAGACAGACAGACGGACATGGCTCAAACGACTTAAAAGGCCCTGAATCGAATTTGGTTCAAAGAAACCTGGGGTCTAAAGTGGCTCTTTCTATGTGTTACACTTTTTGGTCGTATCAAATGATATATACCCTCATCCTTATGGATGATGGTATAATGAGTAGTAAAAGTTGGAGATATTGATTTTGGTCTTACAACACCCCATGTGAAATTTTCCGAGAAGCATTTTTGTAGAGCATTTGAATGTTGTAAAGTCCTATTTGAAGATATTTTTCTGACATTTCTTGAAACAGGTACGAAACGGGCACGTAACAATTCAAAATAGACAGTGCCATAAAAGTTCCATAAAAAAATTATCGTTAAATTTTATTGCAGACATCTGATATCGAAAATGCACTAAAGCAATAAGGGTAAGAAACGTAGTGTTAAGTGCCTATTTCAATGTCTATTATGGGTTAAACTGAAAACTTCATCAGTGTTTTACTCATCTAAGTCTTTCATCCCGTAAAGGAATTATTCCGCCCTTAAAAATTTGCTGGCTTCAAATGCCCAATAATTGGCTTATATTACATGATTTTTATCTAATTAATATTAGAATTAGATTTAGACATGTTTTTCTGTTAAACGCTGCCTTCCATACGCCATTTTTAACATTTCTAAATTAAATTGCTCATAATAGTAACACTTTTTCTTGTTTTTGTGCACAAATAAAAAACTCGAAAAATAACCGGTTACCCGGTTTTTTCTTAATTAAGTATTCGAAAACCGAGTTTTTGAAATTATGTAAATTTCGAATATAACCGAAACCGGTTTTTCAAAAAAGTCGAATGTTTGTATACTCTAATTGCAACCCCTCCAGAGGAGGATGAAATATTATTACAAAATATATTAGCGGAGTTCCAGTTGGAGTCGGCGCTGGATTATTTAAAAGGTGAGTAAATAATGTAATTAGTGTGATGTGCAGTGCAGTGAAGTGTTCAGTTTAATAAGTGTTTATTTCTCGCTTACCCCCGTAAGCGTCTAAGTGTATGAATGTGTGTAGCTATGCTATGCGCGTTTGTCGGTTGAGCGTTGTGCGTTTGGACATATTAACGAATGTATGTAGCTATGTGAGTTGGTTTTGTTAGTAGCTCACATAGCTACATACATTCGTTAATATGCGGATTCCCAAGAAAGTTTCGTTCTGCACCTAACAACTTTAAATGACAACCGTAGAACGATAGAGGAAATTGTTACTAAATATTATTCATCAGGACTCACGCTCCAGCCATTCCTTATTGTTGAAGGTAACGAATCCGATATGAAAGGATTTTTTGTATATTTAGATAACAATTTAATCAAATGTTACTCTTTTCTTCAACGCCTGGATATTTCTTTTAAAATCTTTCATGTTTTGTCATTAAAATATCCATTACCTTGTGAGCAATCTTGGCTCTTTATTCAAAAATTCTTTTTTAATATTGACACGAAATTTGATGTTAAATCATCTTACATTTCGTCATTTTTATACTCAAATAACTTATATGTTTCCTTTTATATACAATAAATTATATATAAACTTCTTTGTAATTAACATGTATAACATACTTATTACATACCTACATATATAAATAACTATTAATAAAATTAATTAAAAATATAATTTACGTTGTTTTTACTGGTGAGGCTTAAATCAAGTATAAATTTGGCTTAAATCAAGCGTCAATATGGCTTAAATCAAGTATAGATTAGGCTAAAATCAAGCGTAAGTATGGGTTAAATCAAGTGTACATTAGGCTTAAATCAAGTACTGATCAAGCTTGAATCAAGCGTAAGTATGGCTTAAATCAAGTATACATTAGGCTTCAATCAAGTACTGATCAAGCTTGAATCAAGCCTAAATATGGCTTAAACCAAGTACAGATTACGCTTATTTCAAGTGTAAAAAGCGCTCAAATGAAGTACAAAACACGCTTCAATAAGTACGGATCAGGCATACATTAAGAAAAATATGACTTAAAATAAGTACAAATCTGGCTTAAATCAAGCCCAAAATGGACTTAATTCAAATGCAAGTATGCTTACATCAAGTACACATCTGGATTAAACTGAGTACAGTTATTGCATAAATCAAGTACACATTAGGCTTAAATTAAGAAAATAGCACTTAAAATTTCGTACTTGAATCAAGTATTTTGTACTTGGTTTAAGAAAAACCGTACTTACCATACTTTTGACACCGCTTTGGCTTGATTCAAGTAAAGTTTTCTCTATTTTTTGGTTCAGTGTACCTCGTTGGAATATGCGACAATGTTCTTCAATAGATCCGCGGGATAATGCCATCGGCGACCGGGAATTTAGAAAAGTGGAGACTTTTGATAGCATATTGAACTCGATGTTTAGTAATCGGTATGCTGAAAATATCAAAATTAATACATCTGAGTTTTTCATAAACTGGTAGTGTGCCTGGGAAGTGTGCTTCCATCAGTACCTCCAGGGTTTCCCGACTTTTGGTGGTTCATGAACCATCCGATTTCTGTATGTAACATATGATGGTATTGTTGGATTCGAGGATACCATCTTACGTAGCCGTCTAGAAAAGCTTTCTACATTACTGCAGAATTTTCTTCATGACTGCATTTTGGCCTAATCAGCTTCTGAAAGTGTTAGTTAAAGACCTATATGCGATCGAACTGCTATCACTTTCCGCCTTAAAAGTTTCCTTCATTCTTAGTTTTGCTCTTTCTAACAGTTCTGCAGATTGACACATGCCACCTCTTTGTCGACTATAAGGCTGCCTTCGACTCTCCGATAAGAAGACCATGTCTGAGTTTGGCATTCCTGCAAAGCTAATTCGACTTTGCAGATGTACCTTGGAAAACACCAAATCCTTAGTTAAGATTGCTAAGGATCATTTTGAACCATTCAACACGGAAAGAGGTCTCAGGCAGGATGATAGCTTGTCCTGTACACTATTTGATATAGTTATAGAGAAGGTGATGAAAAAGGCTGGTGTCAACATGTTTGGCACCATATTCAGCAAGAGCAACATGCCACTAGCCTATGCCGATGATGTAGACATCATTGGTCGAAATCTGCGGGATGTTACTGCAGTTTTCTCGAAAAGGAGTCAGCAAAAATGGGTTTCAACAATGACAAAATAAAAATAATAATTTCGACGAACCAAGTGTCCTCTCGATGGGGACGCACCGTGAACGTTGAAAATTATTGTTTTGAGGTAGTAGATGAATTTACCTACCTCAGATCTTCCATTATAAAAATAGTTTCAGCCAAGAAATCAAGCTAAGGATAGTGCTTGCCAATAGATGTTTTTACGGACTTCGGCAGCACCTTAGTAACACCACCTTATCTCGGGATACTAAGAAAAAGCAGTACCAGGAGCTAATTTTACCTATTCTGTTGAATGCTGCCGAATCGTGGGTGCTTACGACAACGGACATACAAATCATGGGAGTATTCGAGAGAAAAGTACTCCGAAAAATATAAGGACCTATCTGTGTCGAAGGAGAATTTCGCCATCGGATGAACCATGAGCTGTATGAGCTTCACCACGACATCGACGTAGCTAAAAGAGTCAGAATCCAGCGACTACAATGGCTGGGACATGTTGCCAGGATGGATGTAAATGCTCCAGTGAAAAGGTGTTTAAAGCCGAACCTAAAGGACGGCGCAGAGCAGGGAGACCCAAACTTCGTTGGAAGGACCAAGTGGTTACCGACGTGCCACCATCTGGTAGGACTGACTGAAGAACGCACGCAGTCGATCGAAAAGTGTGGAATTTTTTAATAGGTCTCAGGCCTCACATATATGAACCACGTTCGTAATTTGTAATGCGCCACTTAAGTAAGTAAGTAATGTAAATACTATCTTCGGAATCTATTTCAAGCGAAAGGTCAAAGTCGATACACAGGTGTTCAGAAAAGGAACAGTCCGTCGATACTTTCCAATTGCTGACTATATTCGAGTGTGTATCGTTAAGAAGTATAACATCAAGAACTTATTTATTGTTTCTAACAAAGAAAGTGGATTGATTACCCCTATTACTTATGTTAGTTTGTTTACATTTATAAAGTTGAAAAGCGATTCACGATCTGAGCTACCTTTCTTACGATGGAGGTAGGTGGATCATCTTCCTGGTCATGTGCCATGTAGCAGCTCATAATCCAGATTACTTGTCTTTTGTTCTCAATTGCAGGCGTCTTTATCGCTGAAATCACTTCGAATAAAAACTTTAAGGTTGTTTTTGACCATAAAACATACCTGATCCGGCTGCGTACAGAATGCGTACAGTATTCTTTATTAAGTCCGCAAACACGATCTTTATTTATCTATCGCTCCTGGACGCATATAATCTCCTCCGTAAATGGTGTTAATCACTATAGTTGCTCGCTATGAGCGACAGTTATGTTGGTGTCCTCTGTGTCGTTGTCAGATTCTAAGAGGTCGTCATTATCTACTGCTACGTTCATCTTGCCAAAAAAAAAACCAACGTCATGACATTGTAAGGACAGATATGGCAATTTGGTCACGGACACGTAGAGTGGGCTGAAAATGTGGAGGGGACTCTTTCGTACTGTGCTCGTTCCCGAAGGAATTATAAGTTACGAAATCACGCAAATCACCGAAGATGGAGTAAGTTGTCCACCACCGAGTCAAAACGAGATCAGCATGGCAATTGCACGGCATTAACATAATAAAGCTTCGGGAGCCGATGGACTTGTTCCTCTTTCGACGAACAAGGATCAAGCTCTACCAGACACTGATCCTAATTGTCCGGCACTACAGAGCAGAATCCTAGGTAATGATGTAAGTGGATCAATATATTCCGGGAGTCTTAGAGAGAAAAATATTTGGAAATCGACGTAATCAAGCGCAATCAAATAGACCGAAGGCTTGGACACTTAGTACGAATGGATGGAAATCCTACAGCTCGAAAAGTCTTAGGCGATAAACTCGATGTGCGGTGCAGGAGAGGTCGACCAAACCATCGTTGGATAAAGGAGGTGCAAGAGGTGTAATATAAACTTGAACTACGGAGCGCAAAATACGGAAGCACCTAAAATTTTTTCCTACGGTCGGCTACTGATTGATGAAATTGCGTTGCTGCTGTCAAATAATAAGAAGAAGGTAACAATGCACAATACAATATCTTCATGAGCATGAGTAAAAGAAATGTGACAAGAAAACTTAAAGAAAAACATCAAGTAACACGTAGATTAATTGAGAACTCTGTTCTTCTCCCTCTACTCGTATCTTAAAAGAAACGACGTATCATTAAATTGTGCTCACGTCCAGACGAACACCCAGTGAGTTGTTACGTTCTTCTTTTTTTGCTCCTGTGTTACAAAATTCGCCACACATCCTTTTCATTACTCATAGAAAATTCAAAAATTTTCTAACTCTCATGGAGCAGTAAATGGCACATAAAAGAAGGAATACACGGATGATAAGGTAGTCAAGTCAGCTCGATGAAATCGTATTCGATTCAATTGAAGCTGAAATTATTGATTGAATTCATGCCAATTTTGGGTTCAGCGTTAGATCAAACGCACACACACTACTGTGATAACTAGACGCATGCATTCACAGCGACTACCAATCCATCCCATGGTTGTAAATGTGCATGTGTGCATCAATGTACATACTTCCATCTTCACACGAATATTCGTATTGGTAACGCAAAGCATGATGTTCGTACTGTAAAGTATGTTTCAATGTTTTAAACGAATTTACCAGCTCAGCCGAAAATCGCTACCCGGGGCACGTAATATTGACTTCATGTTCAGTACTGGTGTAGTATCGAATCTACAGTTTCAGAGCCCATTAAGATATACAACTGTTTTTACCGACAATGTTAGCAAAAGTCTAGTACTTCTTGGAAGTAATTTTGTGTGGCTTAACTCGTACCATAGATGAGTAGCGCTTTATCATGTTTTCCTCTACAGAATTGATTGGACCCAGCCACTGAATACTATGGATTACACACAACTGCATCAGTGCATTCACTGTTGTTGGTAAGGGGATGAAAAATAAGGAAAAAATATTTCAAAATTAAATTTTAGGAAATCCAGAAGAAAAAAAAGTTTTTTCAGATGTGTTGCAAAAAATTTTTAGGAAAACTGTTTTGTAAAATTTCAGTTAACATTGTGTTCACTACCGTGGGCAGAACAAACTGACGATAGAAAATAGTGGTAGGTTTATCCCAGACTTTGACGACAAGGAACTTAGATTCAAAAATTAAATCAAGGTTAACTCACTGAACCATTACAAACTTTTGAAGAATTTCGCGAATAAATCCGGTATAAATTTAAAAAAAGATTACAAAATAGACAAACATTTGTTTTTCTTAATAAATCATAATCATAAAGAATAAAAATTCTTTAAGAAAGACTGCATTTGATTTTTTGGTTTTTACAAATTACAATTATCCCTATTGGGATAGGATAGATACAAATTACATCTTCGTGATTAGGAGGCCGAAGTTCAAACAATAAAATATTTAGAACTTTACAAAATGATTGTAAACTGGTGTATATATAATTTTTAAAAAATGGGTGCCACGCAGTGTTAAGGGAATGATGATTTATCCATAATTACCGACTAATACATTTTAATTAATGCTACATAATTTATTTGTTACTGCAGAGAAATGTATATAATATCGGCTTACAGAATCGTTGCAATTTTCATTTGCAACTTTAACTGAAAACATCAATAATAAGTTATGAAAAAACAAAATCGTAAACAATTGGTAATGCATTTCCATTATTTGCCATTCATTACAGATTGGACCACAAAGAAGAACTCCTCAAAATGACAGCACAGTCTGGCTGTACAATTCCATTTCAGTCAGATCCTTTTCCTCCCCCCTTCAGACAACAACAACAAGTAAAACTGATTTTTTTTTGTCTAGAGGGAAACGGAAAAAGCAGAGAAACGTTTTCCTTTGTCCGCTTGTTATCGGCAATGATAACGAGCAAAGCTCAGTAAAAATTTCATTAAAATCAAAGCTACGTGATGTCAAAATTAGTGTAAATGCGATATGACATGAGAATGAAATGAAATATTGATTTGTAGCTCATATGAGCTTATTTATATGTTGCAAGATTTCTGCTTCATTTGCGAAAGAACGCTGTATATAATTGCTAATAGAATAAATAAGAGTTGTAGAGGAGTAAGAATTGCTTATCAATTTGTGTAACGGAAACACTTGTTTCTTACACATAAGGGATGATGGTACATAACATTTGGTACGAGAAAAGTGCATCGCATTGAAGGAGACGAGCATCTTAAGACCAAATTCGTTTCAGGACTTCTTAAGATGCTTTAGCTATGTCTATCTGGATGGCTGGTGAGCAGGACAATTCGAGTAAACCTCAACTCATCGTTATGAAAATTTATCAGTATTAATATCTGGTACATCCCATAAAAATGTACCCTTTTTTAGGAAAATTAATATTTCTCCCATTACATCTTAACCGGCACCTTGGTTACAAAGAAATTTGGCCAGTTAATTTATCTTGTAATAGGAGGCAAAACCTTAGAAATCCTAACTTTTTTAAAATAAATTTGGAAAACCCACAAGCGTCCGTTGACAGACCGGTAAGGTAGCATATACCAGAAGGTACTCCAGTGGAAGCGGTCTGGTTGGAGTTGTTGCACAGGGCAAGGCAAGAGTAAACCCGATCGTTGTATGGAGTACGTTTACGTGGTCCGGATATTCAAGTAACATATGTGTTGTTACATAAGGCCAGGCAACAGCGAACCGATTTCCAGTTCGGAGTACGCCAAGCGTTGTACGAGCGAGTTCGTACCTGGGTACAAATATGGGTCAACGGCCTCAGCGGAAAAAACAGTGGATATAATAAAAACTTTTTTTCCAGAAACCCACTCAAGGAAAATCAAAAACACCGCTATCTTTTTTGATATTTACTATGTTGTAGCCGGCGTTGTATTTAACGACAACTTTGCTTTGCGAAAAATTCAGAAAAAACCAGCACAGAAATTGCAGTAATGTGAACCGACTGGTAAATACTAGAGTATCCAATCGATTAATCGTTGTTCGATTAATCGAAGAATTTTTTTCGAATAATTTTTCGATTAAGAAAAAATTTTAACTTTCGATTAACTAATAATCGATCAATTTAAACCGATTAATCGATTTAAATTATTTTCAAATAAATTCTTCTTTCTTTATATATATGATCGGTTTTTTGACACTGAAGCTAATCAAAATATATCAGATGATGATATTGTGTTGGAAGAAGAAGAGGAAATAATTGATATCAATGAAAATAATATTTTACTGTAACTAACCGATACTAAAATAAAAAGTATTCAAAATTTAAAAAAATCGATAGTAATCTGTAATATAATTGATGATTTTCTGTATCTAGATAAAACAAAAAAAAGATCAGAAAAACTTTTAAATTCAATTCTTTCAGTTTCACCAACATCTACTTTAAGTGAAAAAGTCAAGCTTCATTAAAACATCTTAATTGCATATTATTTTGAAGATGTGACTAAAAACTTTTAAAATAAAAAAGATCTCATTTTGTATGTACCTAATTAATTAATTATTATTTTTATTAAACGTTTTTGAATTCAAATGAATTATTATTTAAGGTTTATTTTTAATTTTTTTATATTTTTTTATGTTTTTTATTAATAAAATTTAACGCCTACATTTGTAACGCGACCATATTTTATTACTATAATCATGCTTAACCATATTATTACTTAAATGAAATCTTTAATTATTATTTTACTATAATGAAGTTCTAAATGTTATTTGTCTGTAATGATCATTAATTTTATGTTATGAAAAGCTTTCTGTTATGTTACTTTCTTATTTATCTCTGTAACAACTAATTTACATATATACTCGTATTCTACTCTCTCTCTCTCTCTCTATCTCTTACTTTTTCTCATCGATTGTATTGAACTTGTTTTGCTAAAGCTTTATTTGTTTTTGTTATTATCACTAATACGAATATCACTCAAATATGTCACTCTCGTATCGTGTTATTAAATCAAAGAGAGAGAGAGAATATAAAAGTCACTCTAGACGACTTAAACGATTTTGGCAGAGGGTACCTAAACTCCTCATAATACTTGTAATCACCATTCTAATGCAGCTGTCAACAAATAAAGACGTATTTTAAAAAAAGCGCATTGTTTCAATTTTTACAAAATAAATAATAATTCATTAAGCCGCAGGAAGAATTCTTTGCTACTGCGGCTAATGATCATAAGACGGATGCTGGAGATTCTGCCTCATCCCTGTCTCTGTTATAAATAATAATTCAATAAAATATTATTAAGGAGACTCGTCCCCTTACACATTAAATTTGTTTATTTTTCACGTAAGGTGTACAGATATGCAGAAATTATTCGAGTTATTCGATTAATCGAATTATTCGAGCAATTTAAAAACCTTAATCGATTAATCGAGCAAATTAAAAATCCCAAAATCGATTAATTTTTTAATCGAACAAAACCTAAACCCGATTAATTGGATACTCTAGTAAATACCCTCGCCCATTGGGTGTATTGATATTATTATGCGATTTCTGAAGTGGAAAAGTGGTACATTTGTATGAGGAGGGGCGTGGCTATACTTTCAGTTTTTTCTCCAAAGCTTGAACCTATTGTAACTTTACTAAATACAGAATTTGTCCACGATCGCGTTGGGTGTATCGATATTACATCTCGATTTCTAAAATGGGCGGAGTGGTACATTTGTATGGAAGGTACAAGAAGTGGCGTGGCTATACTTTCAGATTTTCTTATAAAACTTTATACTGCTATAGCTTTACTAAATACAGAATTTGGGCACGATCTCGTCTATTACTCGATGTCTAAAGTAGGCGGAATGGTACATTTGAATGGGAGGTACCAGAAGGGGCGTGGCTATGTAGCCCATTTGCAATACCGTATGTTTAATGTATGTGTTATGTAATTACAACTTCCCCTATACGATACTTCTAACTTCAAATCGATATATCTAACTCCTGGACTTGACCTAGCGAAACGCTGCGACATGTACAATATATTTTGATCGATATACCTTTTACCGGTAAGCATCCCTACCATTTTTGGCACTGTGTAATTATAGATTTGAAAGTTAAATATTTTATCAGCATAAGAACAAAGACCAATAGCCTTCAAATTGCGCAATTGTTAAAACACCTAATAGATCATCGAACGTTGTAATTCAGTTCCTTAAAATAGGATCAAATTATTGCACTAGGGAAGTCATGGTAGAACTCCGACGCTCTCCCATTGTAAATAATTAAAGTTCGGGAAATCTTACAAAGCCCAGTACAATCCATTTTTCTGCCTTGTCCACAAAGGATATAACACTTGTTTCTTACACATAAGGGATGATGGTACATAACATTTGGTACGAGAAAAAGTTCATCGCATTGAAGAAGACGAGCATCTTAAGACCAAATTCGTTTCAGGACTTTTTAAGACGCTTTAGCTATGTCTATCTGGATGGCTGGTGACCAGGACAATTCGAGTAAACCTCAACTCATCGTTATGAAAATTTATCAGTATTAATATCTAGTACATCCCATAAAAATTTACCCTTTTTTAGGAAAATTAATATTTCTCCGGCCGTGGCATAGTGGTTAGAACACGCGACTACCATGCGGGAGATCGCAGGTTCAAACCTGGCTCCAGTCATCTTAAAAGAAAAAAATAAATTAAATTTTCTTTCATTGTCGGCTCCCCTCGAATGTTGTTTGACAGCAACTTCGCAGTATTAAGCGTCGCTTCAATCGTCGTGTCTAGTAAGAGCTTCTCAAAACAGTGACGTTCGCATTCGTCGATAAATAAGTAGGTGCCGTTAGTTGTGAATCTAAAAATAGAAAGCGTGTTAATTCACAACAACGCGAGAAGCTATCCCATACCTCATTCATGGGGTGCAAAGGGAAATTAAGTAAGTAATATTTCTCCCATTACATCCAAACCGGCACCTTGGTTACAGAGAAATTTGGCCAGTTAATTTATCTTGTAATAGGAGGCAAAACCTTAGAAATCCTAACTTTTTGACACACCCCTTCTGGTACCTCCCATATAAATAACTGAAATTGCCCCCTCGACATGCATATTTTTTTGTATGTACACTGAATTTAGTCAAATTTTGCCAAGGTAACGTTTATTGATCGATGATTATGAAAAAATCGGACACGTTGTGCTGCCCTGCTATTGTGACCGAATGTCCTGCAGTCGTTTACGCTCCACAAGCAGGCGAATAATAATACATAAGTAATTTTAGTTAAAAATCGATTAATTTCAATAACGTAGGACCTAAACCTTATTGGGTGATGGTATTTATAAGTCAGTTTACCTGACTGAAATTTTTGTACTGGTAATTGCTAAGGTACGTGTGAGGCATTTTCTCGGCACGTTTCGAGTGTTTAAAATAAATTTGGAAAACCCACAAGCGTCCGTTGACAGACCGGTAAGGTAGCATAGACCAGAAGGTTCTCCAGTGGAAGCGGTCTGGTTGGAGTTGTTGCACAGGGCAAGGCAAGAGTAAACCCGATCGTTGTATGGAGTACGTTTACGTGGTCCGGATATTCAAGTAACATATGTGTTGTTACATAAGGCCAGGCAACAGCGAACGGATTTCCAGCTCGGAGTACGCCAAGCGTTGTACGAGCGAGTTCGTACCTGGGTACAAATCTGGGTCAACGGCCACAGCGGAAAAAACAGTGCATATAATAAAAACTTTTTTTCCAGAAACCCACTCAAGGAAAATCCAAAACACCGCTATCTTTTTTGATATTTACTATGTTGTAGCCGGCGTTGTATTTAACGACAACTATGCTTTGCTAAAATTTCAGAAAAAACCAGCAGAGAAATTGCAGTAATGTGAACCGACTGGTAAATACCCTCGCCCATTGGGTGTATTGATATTATTATGCGATTTCTGAAGTGGAAAAATGGTACATTTGTATGAGGAGGGGCGTGGCTATACTTTCAGTTTTTTCTCCAAAGCTTTAACCTATTGTTGCTTTACTAAATACAAAATTTGTCCACGATTGCGTTGGGTGTATCGATATTACATCTCGATTTCTAAAATGGGCGGATAGGTACATTTGTATGGAAGGTACAAGAAGTGGCGTGGCTATACTTTCAGATTTTCTTATAAAACGTTATACTGCTATAGCTTTACTAAATACAGAATTTGGGCACGATCTCGTTGAGTGTATTAATATTACTATTACTTCTATTACTCGATGTCTAAAGTAGGCGGAATGGTTCATTTGAATGGGAGGTACCAGAAGGGGCGTGGCTATGTAGCCCATTTGCAATACCGTATGTTTAATGTCTGTGTTATGTAATTACAACTTCCCCTATACGATACTTCTAACTTCAAATCGATATATCTAACTCCTGGACTTGACCTAGCGAAACGCTGCGACATGTATAACTTATTTTGATCGATATTACTTTTACCGGTAAGCAGAATACCTGCCAATCACGCATCCCTACCGTTTTTCGCACTGTGTAATTATAGATTTGAAAGTTAACAGGGATTTTTTTAAGATGTCTCGTAGAAATATTTTTATCAGCATAAGAACAGCCTTCAGATTGCGCAATTGTTAAAAAACCTAATAGATCAACGAACGTTGTAATTCAGTTCCTTAAAATAGGATCAAATTATTGCACTAGGGAAGCCATGGTAGAACTCCGACGCTCTCCCATTGTAAATAATTAAAGTTCGGGAAATCTTACAAAGCCCAGAACAATAAATTTTTCTGCCTTGTCCACAAAGGATTTTAGGTTTTGTCTGTCATTATAAGATATATGAACTGCCTTATTTTAAATATCCTCCATTTCTCCATTTGGAAGTTATGGGAGAAAAATTAATATTCCAAAAATAGGTTATATTGTATGGGAGGTATCAGATCGGGTGAGGCTATTCTTTCCATTTAAAACTCCATTACACCATTTTGGAAAAGATTAGTAGTGGTAAATTTTCATTAGTTGTGAATCTAAAAATAAAAAGCATGATAATTTACAACAACGCGAAATTATATCCCATACCTCATTTATGGGGTGTAAAGGGAAATTAAGAAAGTAAGTAGTAAATTTTCATATCGATAAGTTAAGGGTTTCTAGAGTTATTCTGCTCACAAGTCATCCAACCAAACAGACGGATATGCTCAATATTCTGCTTTTAAATGCTTGATACAGCCGCTGTAACATTCCGCAGTCCTCGGTCAATGATATATATGCCAATTGTATATACGCGAGCACCATGCGACCTTATTTATATTTGGTACTAGTTGTGTTTACTGCAGCCTTCCGCATAAACATCTCCATTATGAAGTTAATGAGATCACATGACAAACTATCACTTCTGATTTTTGCCTATTTTCACAGAAGTTTAGTCGGTCAGTGTCATCCCGAAAAGTCGTATCAGCTTCGCAGGTATACCAAACATTTTATAGTTTCTGACGTATCAGACTGTCGAATGCAGCTTTGTAGTCTATAAAATTATTGTATGTGTCGATCTAGGATTTTCCGTAGTGTAAATATCAGGTCAGTCGTGGAGTTGCGAGATCTATAGCAAAAACTGATAAGTTCCAATGAGGTTCGCTAAGATGGGTTTTAGTCCTTCACATAACGCACTAGACAGAATCCGCGATATTTGGAACACACACTTGTATCGCCTGTTTAAGAAAAGAACACTCAGATTCGAATCATCGGACATGCATTCCGTGAGCCAAATCGTGTTTATGAGCAGGTGCATGCACGTTGTCAGCTCATCGCCGCCGGCTTTAAAAAGCTCTGCCGGTAGTCCATCGGCTCCTGCTGCTTTATTGTTTTTAAGCCGTGCAAATGCCGTGCTGATCTAGTTTTGGCTAGGCGGTGGACAATCTACTCCGTCGTCGATGATCGGCGTGATTTTGTACGAAAATGTTCCCTTCATATTTGCAGATTTCCATCTCTGACCTTAGAGGTGGGGATCGCTGCTCCAAAACCTTTGCTTTTTATTTGTTGGTAGAGCTTCCGGGACCGGCCGTGGCATAGTGGTTAGAACACGCGACTACCATGCGGGAGATCGCAGGTTCAAACCTGACTCCAGTCATCTTAAAAAAAAGAAATAAAATTTTCTTTCATTGTCGGCTCCCCTCGAATGTTGTTTGACAGCAACTTCGCAGTATTAAGCGTCGATTCAATCGTCGTGTCTAGTAAGAGCTTCTCAAAACAGTGACGTTCGCATTCGTCGATAATTAAGTAGGTGCCGTTAGTTGTGAATCTAAAAATAGAAAGCGTGTTAATTCACAACAACGCGAGAAGCTATCCCATACCTCATTCATGGGGTGCAAAGGGAAATTAAGTTTTTTTTTTTTTAGAGCTTCCGGGCTACATCTGTATCTGTGTAATTTTCATGTTTGTGTACAATTCTCTATAAAAATCTGATATTCTAGTTCTACACTAAATTGAATGCATGATTTTCTCTTATATTTTATGTCTCCGGACAAAATAAGCTCTAAATGAAATATTTTTATCATCATCTTTAAGATGTTATCAATGTTTACATTTGTTTACACAATCATAGTTAGTTCATTTATCATTTAGCTGCAAATCTTCAAGAAAAAGTATTTGTCTTACCACTTCTTTCTGATCCCCCTCTTAGTAAACTCAGAGGCAATCTGTAGGCAACATTCAAATATCCATTTCATCAGTACAATAAACATCAAATATTTGGTACACACACACACAGAGGGGGGAGAATAAATTTGACTCTCTTCACAAGAAGTATTTGTCACATCTTTTGTAATCCTTTGGGTAAACAATTGCAGTTGGCCAAATAACAAAACAACAAAACGATGGATAAATGAACAAACGTAAAAGGAAAATACGGCCGAAAAAACTTTGCCAAAAAATAAAACTATCCAAACTAAAACCAAATGGTAAACAAAATAAATAAACCAACTGCAGAGGACGAATGAAACACAAAAATTATTTATTTTTCTTCTCTAACTGTGTGTGTGTGCGTTTGTACGAGTGAGAAAACTATATGAATGCATGTGTATTTTACCAACGCACATTCATATCTCATTAGGCATAAGAGGCTTATGCTCCATAAATTTTGCCAAAAAGTCACACTCAGGCAAACACTATATAGTGTACATTGCTCTCACACACACACACACACACGTCCAGCTGCACACATGCATACAATTAAATGCCAACAATTGTGAGGGAAATAAGCGGTCTACTATACGACTGGACTATGTCGAATCGGTGGGTGCCGTAATCCCCGAGATCTAAGCGAACAATAATTTTTGACATAGAACATATACTTACATTGTTACCAAAAAACATATAGTGTTGTTAAATGTATTTAGGTATTGCTGGCTGTCGATAATGTACTCACTGAGACTATTTACTGTAGTCTGATAGTAAGGGCTAACGAAATTAAGAGCTAACCTCGCCGGAGAACCATTTATATCACTTTAAATAGTTCAGAACTGTTTATATGCTTAGTTAAGCCAAATCAATTTGGTCCGTAAAAAAGTAGAAACCCACTGTTGTTATACTACAGCTCGGTAATGCTGGACATTTACTAAGAAGATGTTCGATAGATATTTTCTTTTCCTGATTATGACAGCTTCTGCAGAATTCATTTCCTGTGACTTTTAGTCTTGCCGCATGGCTGACATACAAAAATGTCCTGTCACGACGGATACAAGCTTTTGTACACGCTTGATGTAAAGCTATAAGGATCAGTTTGGTCATTTGTATGGGTGGTACCAGAAAGGATTAGACATAGGTTTTGATTTTATTTTATAAATTATGTTATGTCTCAAAAAAACAGCTTCTGATGTCATTATAGCTTTTCAACAGAAATATATAATGAGCAAATTTGGACTAACTTGACACTGTTCATACTGTGTTTTCGCCTCGGACAATTTTGTAATTATGACAAAGGAAAACATTTCCGACAACACCAACCGGACCATATTAATTGTCGAAGTATTTTCAATTGGCTGACGATTATTGCGAGGCCGACGAGGCTGTAAAATGCATATTACTGATCTAGTGCACAAGCTATTTCCTTGAGACATACAATTTTAAAATATTTACTTTAGAAAAATGTAATTATCAATGTGAGAAACATTTTTACGTGCGGAAAAGAAAATATCTCCTAACACCGCCGTTTGCACCTTGTGCGTATATGATTATATGGCGTATGATTATCATAAGTAATATTCCACGTAAATCATACGCCACGGAGTACAACAGTCACAAAGTCAAAAAAACGTATGGATTTTTTATTAAGATAGGAAGAGAATAAATAAATACCACAACAAATTCGTTACATAACTAATACATCCTGCTACAATTTTCAATTTTTTTTTTCACACTTGAAAAAAAACTGCGTTCTCAGTTTATCGCCAGAACGTCAGGAGACTTCAAAGTTTCAAAGAATACACCACTTTTAAAAAATTAAATCAAATATTTCCACGAACCATATGATAAAGGTACGGGTATTAAATGAAAGGTAAGAATCTCAGCAATGCAAACAAATAGCAGAGTTTAATGGATCTGGACCAAAAATTTCAAAAAAGATTGATTTTCTAGACAACTATCTTGACTTTTTTCCCGACAATTTGCTAAATTTCAGTGACGAGCATGGTGAGCGCTTTCATCAAGAAATCGCGACTATTGAAAATCGATTTAGAGAAAAAAGTGCATGCCACATGATGCAGAATATTGTAGGACAATATGTCGTGACACAGGCGCATACATTAGAGCGACTCATTTTGTATGGGGCCGAACAAAGTATTTTCGGTCCACCCCCCAAAATGTACCCATGTAAATCCCAAAAAATTTCTTGCCTAGGATGAAGATCCAGTAAGCTGGACCGTTTTTAAAAAAAAAGTAGTTTTTAGTTTTTCCAAGATTTTTGATGTTTATCAAAAGACAATATATGCAATATTAGTATCATAGGAAACAGTTTGTAAAGACGCATCCAACGGTATGTTTTCATCGCCCACAAATGTCCTGGCAAGTCCTTTTTCAGCAATATTCCGTAAAAAATACGTATTTTTAAGTTTTTTGTAGCGACAATTTTCAGAATTAAATGCTATTAATGCTATTTCGCGAGAAACGAAATTCATATTTAGATAAGGCATTTTACACCGTGTCACAAGAAAACTAATTTGTATTCACTTGAAGAATTATTTAGTTGACGATTAAGGTCGTGCCGTGGAGATCAGAAACCTCATCTTAAGATGTGCAGTATACACTAAAAAAAGATGTTAGGGAAAAAAGCTGAAACACGTGTTTACTTTCATCGACTAAGGATAAATATATGTTAATCTGACATTTAATTCAGAAAAAATTTCGCTACTTAAAACTAAAAAATCCGTATTTTTGTAGAATATTCCTAGAAAAAAGGACTTGTTAGGAAATTTGCGGGCATGTTTTTCATACCATTGGATGCGTCTTTTAAAAGTCTTTCATATGATACTAATAGTGCGCTTATTGTCTTTAGTTAAATATCAAAGATCTTTAAAAAACTCCAAAAAAAGACCATTTTTAAAAACGGTCCAGCTCACTGGATCTTAATCCTAGGCACGAAATTTTTAGGAATTCATCATAAAACAAGCCAAGGTAAGTCTAATATACATATAATTTTTTGAAACGGGATTAATATTTTTTTTCTTTTTTACTAAACTAGTAAAGCTAGATTAATAAAATGTAACTTCTTCAACATATATTTTTTTCAGAAAAAATTATTTAAAGGATATTAAAATTTAAAACTTTTAAAAGACATTTTTGAAATTTTTGGTTCAGATCCATTAAAATCTGTTATTTGTTTGCATTGCTGGGATTCTTACCTTTCCTTTGATACCCATATCATTACCATGTGGTTCGTGGAATTGTTTGATTTAATTTTTTAAAAGTGCTGTATCCTTTGAAACTTTGAAGTCCTTTTTAAAAAAATCCTGACGTTCTGGCAATAAACTGAGAACGCAGTTTTACTACATAAGGTCTCTAGTTTCACGTATATATGGTCTTCATCAAGTGAGAAAACCACTGTTGCACGGTAATATGAATGAACACCACTGTAGTAGACATTTGAAATACAGTAAAATTCGCTTAGCTGCCCGTTCGCTTAGATGCACATTCCGGATAAGAGCACTTAAACTCGTTATGGCTGCATTTTATTGCAGCATTTGTATAAAATTATCTCATTTAACTGCATTTTGCTTAGCTGCACTTTCGTCCTAGCAGCCCCGATGATTGTGTTTCACAATTCAATTTCCTATAGAAAAAATTTCGTTTACCAACACTTTCAAAATCGGTATCTTATAACACTATGAAACAATTTAATGGTCATTGTCTCGGGAGTGAACCAAACCAATATCAAACGATATTGTAACAAAACCCTAAACTCCATTTTGCCCCACTACGTCACAAATTTTTTTTACAGTGGTTTGAAGTTTGATCTTTTTGGTCAAAAGTTGAATCAATGAATACGAAAAATTATCTGTAAAAATACGTTTGGGGTATTTCATGTCTTCGGAGACCTATATTCAAACAATCAGGGGAATATTTTCTCGGAACATTTCAACCCTCTAGCTCCCACCCATATGGGACATTTTTGGCCCAATTTTGAAAAACTGTTTAAAAGTCAACTTTGGACGGAGGTCAAGGATTATAATCTTCGATAGAAATATTCTCCGGAATATTTCACTAAGTCACAGAAGACAAATAACCTCTACGAGTCAATATATGAATATATGAATATATTTAAAAACAGACTTTATTATACATAAATACTTTGTGCAAAGAAGATTCTTTAATTCATACTTTTTTTTGTGATAATGAACAAAAAAAATTTATAACCTAATGCTTCAGAAAATGCTTAGTTTGATACTGACTCCCAAAAGCCCTTTAAAACAATATCAATAGAAAACATTTTTTTGCTTCGGAAAAATATTTTACTTAATTAACTTTTTTGTTCTAAACCTTAATGATGAATGCTAAAAGTAGCAAAATTTCGAACGAAAATGTGATGTCTCATCCACAATTGACAAACAGCTAAAAGTTCGTTGTCCAAAAATTGCAAAACTAACATGCATAATTTGCAGTGAAACAATTTCTTTGTATACAACCGAAAATGCAAAATGACATTTTCAATCAAAATACAAGAAATTTGGTTTCTCAAATGAATTACTGATTCGCTCTGATATAATCGCATCGTTGATAGTCATGTATATACGTTCAAAATCGTTACTGAAGCGCTTCTTAACTGAGCAGGAAAAATTTTTAGAAGCGCATATTATGGGTTTTGTCCAAGAATATGACACCATTGCTGAATTCACAAATTGTAATAGAATGCCTGATTGAGGAATCAGTAGCTTTGTTTGGCAATAAAATAGAAATACTAATAAGTTTCGCAAAGATACAACTCTCCAGTAACACTGCCACTCGTAGAGTTGAAACATGCTCTCAATCATTTCATGACGCTCTTTTTGCCGATTTGTAATAATCGGAGTTTTTTCGTAAGCTATTGATAAATCTTAAAGGCCGAACTTCTTTTGCCAAAATGCTTTGTGGGCATGGCAAAAAGATTTATTAATCCTCAGCCAGTTTATGCGCATGTGAATTCAAAAAGACTATAGACACAGTTTTGAAAATTGTGAACCATATGCGTTTTCATCCGTCTTTGCAATGTCGCTTACTTTGCTCGTTACTTTAAGAGTTTTATGCTAACTATACAAAAATCTCTTTCAATCCCTTGCTGAACAAAGGAAATGTTTAGAACGTGGTTTTGCATTGGAATACAAAAGTTGCAGTAGAGTATTTCGAGTTTATGTCTGGCTTGGAAAACGTTTTTAAGGTTGGCCACGACAATAAATTGTTCTGGGAGACTTTAATGCAAAAATAGGAAGGGAAGATGTTCTTGGTCCATCGATCGGTAAATTCATCATGCATACCGACACGTCAGAAAACGTGTTTAGGCTGGTTAGCTTCGCAGCGGGAAGGAACATGGTAGTGAGTGGAACAAGATTCCAGCACAAAGATATCCCCAAGGCAACTTGGCTATCCCCCGATCAAAACACCAAAAATTTAAATTGAACGTGTGGTAATTGATGGCAGGCATACATCTAGTGCCATGACACGCGTGTGATCCGTGGTGCTAATATTGGCTCGGATCATTACCTGGTTGCAGCCAAGGTGCGCACAAGATTGAGCAGAGCGAAAAACGTAACCAAACACAAAGTAAGCTGGACATCGTGAAGCTGCAAACCTCAGAGATAGCCACTGACTACTCCTATTAAGCGAAAAAACGTCAGTAAAGGAACGGGATAACGAGAATACAAAACGATACAGGAATAGAGGTGAGGCCCGAAAATTTTACCAGCAAGTAAAAGCAAAAGGCTACGGTAATGGGCTCCCCTCCTGTAAGGACAAGGGTGGAATTCTGGTTACAGATACGCAGAGTGTGCCGCATATATGGAGAGAACACTTCCAACAACTGCTGGATCCAGCAGCGTACGTGAAGGTATCACGCCAATTGTCGACGACGGCTTAGATTGCCCACCACCAAGTCAAGCCGAGGTAAAAATAGCAATATCGCGGCTGCAAAACAATAAAGCAGCTCTTCGGTGGCGAGGATCTGATAACGAGCATGCACCAGCTCCTGCGCACGGTTTGGAAAGAGCGCATACCCGACGATTGGAATTTAAGCGTATTATGTCCTGTGCTGAAAAAAGGTGATCCAAGTGTGTGCTCCAACTACCGCGGGATAAGCCTTTTATCCATCGCATATAAGGTACTGTCGAGTGTGCTATGTGAAAGACTAAAGCCAGTGTTATGCAACCTGATTGGGCCTTAACAGTGTGGCTTTAGAAAAAAAAGAAAAGACCCAAGAGAAACTGATGGACCCGATACGGCAAAAATTACTCAAAGCCATGGCTGAGTTTGGTAATCCAGCGAAGCTTATACGCCTATGCGGAATGACGCTGACTGACACGAAGTCTTCAGTTAAGATTGACAAGGTCCTTTCGGAGCCATTCTATACCTCACGAGGCCTAAAACAAGGCGACGGCCTATCGAGCGACCTCTTCAACATAGTTATGGAGATAAAAATGAGGAAAGCTGCAGTAAACACGAGTGGTACGATATTCAACAAAAGCCATATTCTACTCGCGTACGCTGATGACGTATACATCATCGGGCGAAAACTGCGGGATGTGACTGCAACCTTCTCAGGTATACAGAAGGAATCAGCGAAAATGTGTCTAACTGTGAACGAGGGCAAAACAAGTTATTAGTTTTAACGAACAAAGAATCTACTCGCTTGGGAAACTACGTAAAAGTTGACAACTATAATTTCGTGTTGGTAGATAAACCAAATATTGTCAGCCTCGAAATCCGGAGAAGAATCCTTTTGCTAATAAATGCTACTACGGACTATGCAAGTGATTCAATGACAGAGCTCTCTCTCTCGAAGAACAAAAAATCTAGCTATACCAGATAGTGGTTCCACCCGGTTCTTTATGTACGGTTCAGAATCCTTGGTTATGACTAGGGCGACCAATTTTCAGGATATGCTGAATATTGCTTATGCTGCTTAATTTAACGATTTCAAGCGATCTTGCTTATTTAAAGGTTTGCGCTTTTTTATGCTGTTTTTGCCCTTATTTAAATTTTTGATACATTTTAATAAAATATGTTTCTATCAATTGAAAATTTTTACATATCACAAGCCTTTGCGGTTCATAAAAATATGACAGGTAGTATTAAATTTGCAAACTATCCTCTTAACACAGCCTGTGTTCAAGATTTTGTAATAGCCCTGTTTTTACCGATATCTTAGATCGTTCGATTCGTTACATTCCTATAGTTTTCAGGCGCCTTATCGAGAACAAAAATTTAAACTAATGAAACCTAATGTGTCTCTATAGCCTAAACCAATAACGACACGATGGGGAACGTGGTTGGAAGCAGCGGAGTATTATACATATTATTTGGAAGACATAAGGGAAGTCATTCAAGAGTTTAACGAAAATGATTCTGAAGCATTGCGATAAAGCAAAGAGGTTCTTTCTAATGAAAATTTGTAATCCGACTTTTCCTTAATAAAAATAAACTTTAAGTACATCCGGCATGCCATCACAAAAATTGAGTCAAGCGGATTTCCATTGAATGAAAGCTTGGAAACAATACAATCAATTCAACGTGCTATAGAAAAACATCTGATAAAAATTATTTTAATAAATGACTGCCGTACTTGCGCGAAATCCTGCCTTTTGTGGAAACCACTAAAATCAACAATATTATTTTTAAAAATTCCAAAACAACAAGTGCGTTTATCGGAAAATATTCGCCTGCTGAATCGACAATTTTTAAATACGCTCCCGTTTCATCGTGTGACGAGGAAAGTGTTTTTTCTATATATAAAAATTTTTTTACAAACCACTGTAAATGTTTTGTAATCGTGACATTGACCAAGGTATAATCTCACTTTAAGATTTTTTTTTTTTTTGGTATGAAAATTACTTTCTTTGTATGAATATACGACTGAATAATTTGGTAATTTACTTATTGTTTTTTATTACTTCTTTTCTCCTAAATACAGATGGAAAAGTATCTACGACTCGCGAGCTTTTCAAATGCGGCCCGCCAACAAAACTAATTGGAAAGCCTTGGCCTAAAGCATGAAAATTTTTTTTTATTTTGTGAAAATATTGCAGATAGTGGAATTTTCCAAGGCAAAAGCTTTTGAATTATTAGTTGATGCATCTAAGTGCAAGTGAATGTGCATCCCAGGTAGGGTGACCGGCCCGGTTTTTACTAACCGGTTATTTTTGCTAAGTCGGTTTCGTTTTTTTGGAAAAGTTCACTTTTCGAATATCGAATAAACCGGTTTTGTACCATCGAATACCGAATATGTTCTTATGAATTTATGAGTTTTAATATATTAAAAACTTAAAAAAATATGACAGTGATGATTCTGAATCTAACTTGGAACATAAATTCAATACTTCTATCTAAAGTATTCAAAATCCAAAATATCATTTGAAAAGAAATACTCCAAATAAATAAAAGTATTTAAGCGTTATGGCTTTTTTTGTTTGTTTAATGAATTCATTTTTATTCTCTTAATTATACAATTTATATGATCCTTTTTTGTTTTGTTATGTTCTTCCATGAATTGTTTTTGTTTAAACAACTTTTATTTTACTAAATAACTCTATTTTTCATCCTATTTCTAGGCGTTTTAATAATTTAAGAAAAAACCGGTTAACCGGTTTTCATAAAATAACAGAAACCGAAACCGGTTTCTAAAAAATGTCGAAGAATCGATCACCCTAATCCCAGGGCTGAAAATAACTGCAAAAGCATGTGTGGAACTGCGAGCGGGGCCTACGAACCCATCCACTTCCTTGAACTGGATGGTATTTCCAATAAAATGAGACGATTACAGAAATTGAACCCGATAAAGATTTTTTACTTGGAGAAGGAGAACGCAACGAAAATGATACTGCTCCTGTTCCTTTCATAAGATCCCAAATTACGAATAATTCCATGCAAGCATTTGAAAGTTTGCTATGAATGCGTAATGAAGCTAGAAGCAGAATGTATTTTCAACGGCGATGAAAAGTATAAGTGTCCAGTTTATTCTCTACGAAATAAATCTCACAAGAGATATGTCCCATGATATAATTTTCACAAAAAGGAAAATTCAAAAAATAACTTTCAACAGTAACACAATCAATATACAAATCTTTTTCTTAGATTGTTTTGAGAAAAAAAAATCCAGTAACATTGTTGCGACAATCTGGACAATGATACTTTGTTCGTACTTAATTTATATTTAAAACTTTAAAACGGACTGAACACATCGTAAGTTGGCGAAATGGTAATCTCCCACAAACAATAAAATTCTCCAATAATCAATTCAATTTTTGATATACAGGTGATATCAGCCGCCTTTTAACTATTAGTACACTATGTATGCATCTTTCCGCCTCCGGCCTTTATATTGCACATCATTGATGGCCAACTTTTCCAACAGACTCTCCTTGTTTGTGTTTATGGTTTAAAGTTATGTTAATGCTTTTCTTGTATTTTTTGGAGCCGACATTTCACTCAGTGTTGCACAAATTTCTACCATCGGTTCACACTACCTGGCAGTACTTTGATCTTAGGGAATTCTGATGGCGTGAAGGATCTGTTTATAAAGCAGTGGACAGGGCACACAAAAATAGCTTTCAACCTATCTTTGGGGTAATATAACTGTAAAAAAGTCACTACACCTTAATAACATTTGTCTTCTGTCTTTCACGACAAGTTTGTTTAAAAATTGCACAAGTACCTATTTCGTGTTTACTGCCGCTATATAACTGTAGGGTACCACTTAGAAGTCACACCCAGAAAAAATATGTAAGTGTGTATACTACACTTTATAAACAGAAAAACCTCTTGGTTGGACGGACAGACAGACGCACAGATGCTGGGACAGACATGCCATGCATGCAGCCGCAACATGACAGATAGATGGGTTTACTCCAAGTGCAATGTATCTTCGTTAATGTGTAAACTTGAGGACAACGCTAAGCGAACGCAAATGTATTAAGCCACATCGAGGAAGAGTGGTAAGATGGAGAAAAAAAACTCATTTTTAGGCATGATTTATGGAAAATTTATTTAAAGAAATACTGCCAGTCAGTACTACAGAAATGCCAGTTGAAAGTTTTTGTTCTTATGAATAATGCAGAACTGGAGGGGCACAAAGGAAATTTACCAAAAGAGACAAAGTAAATAGACAACAAAACAAACAGACTGATGCGAGTGCACTAGCGTACAGACGGACAGATATTTGCTTCAGGAGGCAAAATAGAATGAAAAATCCTTTCTGTGTTAAAAGATAGTAATGTGTAAATATGAAAAGTTTTTAGTTTCTACTTAAGCTGTATTTATTGAAATGCTCTCTTCTGGTATAGAAATTTAAATCGGATTAAAACTTTAATAATGCAGATTGATGACAACATGTAGGCTTTGACGAAGGGGCTTATAATCAATCCACATTAATGGATATGAATGTATTACAGTCGACATTCGGCAGCCACCAACTTTGTGTCGATTGACACAAAATATTACGTTTTATTGGCGCAATCAACAAAAGGGGAAGGATAAAAAAATATAATTTTGTATTATACTCCTACCACTCATTGTGTTATGCCATAAATCGAAAATATATACGAGTATTTTATTTTAAAAATTAAAATTTGCCATAAGATTCATATGGGTAAGTTTGTCATTTGTAATTACAAACATTATTTATGAGGGAGACCATAAAGTATATAAACTGTTCCCGTCTATAATGCAAGTTTGTTTAAATCAATGATTATTGTCATATTTTGCTAATACCAATGTCCGAACGAGAAGTGGATACTTTCATAATATCTTCTAAACATTCTTAAATTTTCCTTTGAAAAATTAAAAAAGCTTTATTTTAAGGATCCACGCAAATGATCCTCTCGTGATAGAATCTAGTTTTAATTCAATTTTTTTTAGTTAATGCAAGAATCGACCACAACTGTACAAAATATTTTTTATTAAGCTCAAGTTTATGTTATTGCTGAAAAAGCACAGTGATATAATACTTTCACTCATCTATACTGAGTTCTGTTATATTTTATTTTGTATAAGCATTACAATGTATTTTCTCATTTAGTGGGACCTAATGTAATAAATTAAAAACGAGAACACTGTTAAGTATAATTAAAGTATTACAATTACCGGAAAGCCATTAAAGTAAAATAAATTTCGGAAAATTGTATCAGGTGAAATAATAATTGCGATAAAAGTAACAATTAAACTATTTTACAGTAATCGAATATCACATGCGTAAATGTGTATGGCCTGCAGTTGTTGTACGAGAGGGTTAGGAGAAATTCATAGGAAAGAAAGTGTTTTTATAATCATAAGGAACTACATTAAGGTGGGTTTTTTACCCACGTTCTAATTATAGAAACACTTTAGTTAATGTTAAGTTAGAATGTTCATTAAAATGTATTTCATGACTTATTTAGGTGGTATTGTAATGATTGATTTAAACAGAATTAATAACACAAAACTTAAAGACTTCTATACATCCGATCACTCTGGCTCACTCAAACAGACTGTCCTTTGGGCTTTTTGCCACTGCGCTTTAGAACGTTTCGTACATTATGTGTCGTGCGCATGTTCGCTCGTCAAAGTGTATGTTTGTATGTTCGCTCGAGCAACATGAGTTCGTCTTTATAAAATCCATCTATATATAACAAGGAGAAGGTAAAATAGTTATAAACCCATTTAACAAAATTATTTAATTGATTTTTTTAGTTTAAGAGCAGTGCAAAATTTAATTTCATATCCAATGCGTTAAGCCTTGTGATGTGCGGTTGTCCAATAGTAGGTAGAAGAAAATTAATTAGAGTTTTTTTTTAGAAAAATCAACAAAAATGTTCGGCCGAAAGAAAAAAGATGCAGAAAATAATTTAAAAATGAAATAGGCAAAAAAATTATATACTTTTATTTACATTGCCAAAAAAAACTAGTCGTTCCAACTTTAATATTTGTTTTCTTTCTTTCGGGGTTATGTTTTTTCGTAAAGAAACTGCCGTGTATTTCCGAGGCACGTCTGCTCTATTGCAATTAAAGAGAGGCGTGCAGTAGACGCTGAAATCATTAGTGTTGTGGAGTATTTCGATACCGTTTGTTTCGTACCGACTACCTACTGCAGTACTGCCAGATCAGAATTGGCAACACTTAGAGAAATTGTGGGTGACATACAGTCTCGGCAGTGTTACCGTTGTGCGACTTAGTGTAAACCAATAGATAAATCTTATGAATACCTCTTTAATATAACTAACATTGATTGACATTGATATCTGACATTTTTGGTACACAGTAGGAAATTTAAAAAATAGTTTGAATGACCTGAAATGACACAAATACCACAAGCAGTGCTTGCGCAGATCGTATATTTTCAAATTTGGCACTGATGTTCATCAGTAAGTTAACTAATAAGTTAAAAGTAAAAACAAGTAAAGCAATGCTTCTGTCAGCTTTGAATTTGCTGAACTCGAAGCTGGAATGAGATACTTGAAAAAAGTATCAAAATAGAATATTTTACATCTTATGATGTATTTTTTATCTTAATGTAATAGACTGAGTTGTTTTTTGTTATTGTCTATTTAATTTTATTGTTTTGGTTAAATAAAATGAATTTGCGACTTTTTGTGCGACCTTTTGAAATTTTTCAACGGTAATTCTGAGTCTCAGTGCTTGTCATACATGTCCATCCTTTGATAGTGCTGTCTATAGGATGGTTGGGTTTGGATGTGCGCTTGTTGCAAGAATAGCGCCACCTAAACATTAGTATAAAAATCAAAAAATCTAAATTTTTAGAAAACAACAGTTTTTTTGTTGTTACCCAGCGGTAAAATTACATATTACGTAATCGCTGATGTCAGCTATATTAAGTAGCAATCAGTGATGATTCTCTCGATGATTCCGCCTTACAGTTACACGGGAGTGTCATAGGCCGTTTAATTGGTGCGCTTTTGCTTACAAAGTAGGGGAAGATGCCAGTAAGTCCCATTTCGGTTGCAATTACATTATAAGCGAAGTTTTATGCGAGCTTGATAACACGCTTGATTACGAAGTAAGTGACGATGTCAGTAGGTGTCATTTTAATAGCATTGTAATCGGAGTTATAATGAGTGGACGATATTTTTTACATTACACACGCATTACATATTAAGTACTTAGATCCTCGCTTACAATGTCATACTAATGTCATGGATTACTAAATAGGTACTTCGTTTCATTTACCGCTGGAGCTTCGGCTACGCTAAAATTAAAACTTTTTTTCGGGAAATCAGCTAGACAGAATGGCGAGTCAATAATTCGTTGAACGAAAATACAACCACAATATAAGTTTGTGTTGATGAGTCGCTCTCTTCCCTCTCTCACTGTAGTGAAGAAAATTGTTATATAGATTTTCATTACTATCAGTGTGACCAGATCTGAAAAAGCGTTGCAGTTAATCAGCATTAAAATAATGCTAAAAAATGCTAACAAAAAATATTAAAATGCCAAAAAATAATGCTAAATTAAAAAACTTTTTTTTTAATTATAGGATCACTATAAAGCGTTTATTTTTTAAAACTTTGTATTTAATATTGCCTTCGAAATATATTTCATTAGAATAAAACAATTTTATGTAATATTCAACCATATATTGTTGAGCCTTGACAAACCATAAAAAACTATTTATTAATAAAAAAGAAACATAAAGAGTCTTACACACATAAAAGAAAAAGTTACCATTCAATTCAATATCACATTGATTTGTACAGAAATTAAATCGCTATTTAATATCACTTCAGAAAATTTTTTAATATCATTTGTTTGCAAATGATACATTTTAATAACACCAGTTTACAAATCTTTATTTTTTGTCAGCTGCAGAGTTCTAAATAATTTTTTTCTATAGATTTCGGCCTCCTAAACACGAATATGAGATTTTCCCTATTTTTCCTCTGATTAATTTTCAAGATATGAATTTTTGAATTATATTGCAAATTTTTTATGAGATGCATCAGTTTATTGGAGAATAATTCGTAAACGCATTCAACGATTTGAACAAGAGTGGTCTCCCCTAAAACCTTTCTATACAAGCTTTTAAGATCGGTTTGGTAGTTCTGATAGTAGGAGCATTTAAAGTTTAAAAAACTATTTTTTTGTGCAAATCACGGTTTTAAATTGAAAAAAAAAATTATAAAAAATATTAATCGCAAAAACAAATTCAATTTCTTAAATTGAGCATAAAGATTGGATCTCCCCTAGGAAAACAAGCCATCGTTATAAAAATTGGGTGATAAGAGGGAGAGTTACACGTTTTTAACGAGGACACTACAAATGGTAAATTTTTTGATTTTAAGCATATCACGGTAGGGTTGAAGCTAAACTTTACGTTGCATGAAAATTACGATAAAAAGTGGGTATACCACTGTATTCTGGGTTGATCGTGCATCACAAAAATGCTGAGATCGTAATCCTTGCTGACCCTTTTTAAAAATATCAATATTTTCCATTTCTGCCGACTGGACCAAAAGTCTTTTTACTTTTTAAACGATGACAGTAAAAAACTTGACAAATGAAATAAAAGTTTCTTTATTATAAAACTACACAGACAGGGATTTATGCATGATCATTGATTATCTTGACATTGCGGCAACCTGAAGACTTAAAGTGAATTTTAAGCATACAAAATCTCATATTCGTGTTTAGGAGGCCGAAATCTATAGAAAACTATTACAGTAAACTACGGATAAGTGCACACAGCATTAATGCAAAAACCGCATAAGTGAATTGGAACTTGAAGCCATTAGCCTTTTTTATACGTTTACATACAAAAATACACGGATAAGTGCAACACGCATAATTGCAAAAACCGGATAAATGCACAACTTTTGCTAACCTGAAAGTACTTTTTAAGTACAACTTTGCATGCATAAATGCAAATCTGTATACATGTAGATTATGATTTAGAGAAACTGGAGAAAAAATATAAGGTTGGAACAGAAAACACGGTTCAAAAAAAGATTTCAGACTTTTTCAGCACACGTGGTTTATGTGAATCGAATTGAGTGCAATTTAATAAGCATTTTGCAAAAAACAATGGTGCAAAATATGATTGCAATGATTCATTAACAGCTCTTATTTTTGCACAGAACTGAATATTTTAAATTTTTTTGTATGAAATGTGAAAAACACTAAAACAATGAAATATAAATTTGTGATTTTTTTTACCTTAAACTGAACTGATTTTTATAACATTTTATTAAAAACTTGTTATGTAATGTAAACCAAATATAAATAAAAACATTAAACAGCTTAATATTTAAATTATTTTCTTAAAGTTCCGTCCAAACTGATCTGGTGTTACAGATTAATAAAAAAAAATTTAATGTTTGTATAAATGCAATAATCGTGCACTTATGCAATGTTTGTATATATGCAAAAGTTGTGCACTTATCCGTGTGTTGTATAAATGCAAAAACCGCATAAGTGCACAAAAAGTCCCGCGAAAACCGATGTGCACTTATCCGTAGTCTACTGTGTTTAGAACTCTGCTGCAAAATGACTGTAAACTAGTGTTATAACCTAAATACATCATCAAATGAATATTCTTCCTCAACTTCCGAAGAGTCGATCGAAATATCATTATCATACATATTTTTATCAAATTTTTTTTTAGAATGGTTGGTGATTTTAAAACTTTCGCAAAACTTTCTAATTTTTATTTTTATAAGGTTCATGCCACTGAAAAGCCTTACAACTTCTGTGTTACTAAATAGTAAAACTAGAAACTTCATAACAAAAGAAGACAATTCTTTGAACTGGTTTTCATTGAAAGCTTTTTTATATTTGTATACACTTATCCAGAAATCAATTGTTGAGTTTTGGTTTGCCCATTCCTATGCACTTAGTTTTTGCTACTGCTTTTCTAAAATAGTAATTTCGTCCACTGTGAAATCTTCCATTTGTTGTTGTATGTAATTTCATGTTCATGTATGTAATTTAAACATTTTTCTACAGAAAAAGTATTGATTTAGAAAAATTGTAGCCAATCGTTACCTTAGCTGATATATTATTTGAGCTATGAACTTTCGGCAAGTAACTCTTATTTAATTTTCTACTTCAGAATTGATTACATCTTTATTTGATCTTAAAAATTCTTCAAAGTTGTAATTTAAGTATGCGGTTGGAAGAAAAAAATCTTCTAAACACAAATTTAAGGGATCAAAAGTGTCAAATAGAATAATGCTAAAAATGCTAAATTAATAATTGCAAAAAGCTAAGAAAAATGCTAAATGCTAAATGCTAAATGAAAAATTTACGGCTAAATACAAAAATTAAATGCTAAATTTAGCTGCAAAAATGGTCACACTGATTACTATGAACAAAATAATAATATACAAATCCAGGAAATAATTGATAAATATTACTGCCGTGCATGTGTCAAAGTACACTAACACATTAGAATGCATTTTTTACCAAAAAATGCATTTCTTTTATTGTCGTTCTAACAACCAGCGCACAGTGGTTCCTTTTTGGTTTTTTTTGGAATTAATTCTGTAACTTTTGAACGGATAATGCTATCTTAATGAAATTTGAAATAGTTAAAGCTGAGGTGTTTTCGAGATGATTTGGAAATATTTGGCTCCCTAGGGGGTGTGGGGGCCACTGCGTGGCCCTCCAAAGTTGGTCACCTCGGGTGTTTCAAAATTTCAAATGCTTGTGGAATGTGCATTTATGAACCGATTTAAAAGATATTTTGCATTTAGATAGTGCTTCGAAAAACCTTCAAAAAACATGCTTACTTGCACATGTTATCTCATTTATGTCAAGAGATATTTGAGAAAATAAAAAAAATTGTGTCATTTTTGGACGAGGTTGATTTGGTATTTTTAAGGGTGTGAGCTCAGTTTTTCCTTGATTTTAAAGATATTTATATCGTTAGTTAGCTTATAAAATTCTGAATAAAATTCTGAAAAATTATGCAAATATTTTGTTCCAATCAAAAGTTATAAGCATCGCAAGTAAAAGTTTCAAAAAAAAGTCATATTTTTACTGTTTTTTTGCAAAAAGGCGACTACATTCTTTCGTTTGTAAAAAAAATATTTCTTCCGGGAAGTGGCAATTTCTTAATTATTCCTCATAGAAATGTTGATGCAGATGCATTTAATGCTAAATTTGAATCAGTTCAGCGAAATGGTTCCCCGGCAAGGGAAGTCAAAAATATCCCATTTTTGAAAAAAAAAAATTTTTGTTTTTGAAAATTCTCAAATCGCAAAGCGCCAACGAGAAAGCTCATTATATATTTTTTTGACCACATATGTGGACTAGTTAACCGTAACGTATTTCAACATCCCTGCCATAAACAAAGACAGTGTGGTCATTTTAGTAAAAAATTCGGAATTTTGGAACATATTTTCCCCGTTTTGGGAATTTGGGTATTTTGTTATAAGATATGGCAACATATTGTTATTCGTTTTTTTAAGGAAAATTTTATGTACTTTATTCCAATATTTCGTTAAGATATTCCAGTCCGTTTGAATTTTACGCTATTTTTCATATAAGGTATTATTTCTCCAAAAAATACGTTTTGACCAAATTTTATATTTGACTCAGAATCATGCCCAAAATAAAACGTGCTTTTAATTAATTTTTGTAAATTGTTAAACTTTATGTAATTCCCTTTCCACTGATATGCAATACTTGTATGTCAAGAGTTTAATTATTGTTTATAATTATAATCAAACTTCACTACCTCTGTAAAAAAAGTATGTATCGTAAAACATACATATATATGGGGGCTATATCTAAATCTGAACCGATATGCTTAGTTTTGTTACCACATTAGAATAGTGTGAAAAAACTAAGATGTGCAAAGTTTTGTTAACATCAGAGCAAAAATGTGGTTTTTGGCAACAATAATCTATAAAAGGTTATGCTAATTTGTATGGGAGGTACCAGAAGGGGCGGGGCAAGTGGACCCATTATTTCAGTATATACTTCACGCTGTCAAATAAAACTACCATCCAAATTTTAGCTTCGTAGAGCCCTCCAGCATGAAGTTAGTGACAGAATAGTGGTTTTAGTAAAATAGGTAATTTTGTATGGGAGGTACTTGAGGTGGCGTGGCTATTTCGCCCATTTTCCAACCAACATTACGACTAGTGAATTTTATGCCACTGGTAAATTTCTATTCAAATTGATTAAGAACTACTCCAATTATCGTCTGAACCATTTACCCAGCCGGCCAGACGGACATAGCTTTATTGGGTTAAAAAGCTCCAAAACTTATTTTTTGTAAAGAAATCTAGGGTCTCAGTTATATGTTCTGTTGTGTTAAACTTTTTCCCGTTTAAAATTATATATTCTCTCTACCATGTAGCTGAGCTTGTACAAATTTTATTCAAAATTTGTCAAAAATTGTAATAATAACACACAAAATCCACAAAAACATATAAATATTGCATTAAAAATCAAAATTTTAACTTAAAAAATAATTTTGCTTAACATATTTATGCAATAAGGGACATTTTTCGTAATTTGTCTCGCATTCCTGTGCATAGGGATTTATAAATCATATATAACTTAATTAAAGAGTCTATGAGCTTGTAAGTTTTATTAATAAGTAACGACTCCATAATGATGTTTTAGTCTCATGTGTACTAAAAATGTCTCTAATTGCATAAATATGTTAAGCAAAATTATTTTTTTAAGTTAAAAATTTGATTTTTAATGCAATATTTATATGTTTTTGTGGATTTTGTGTGTTATTATTACAATTTTTAACAAATTTTGAATAAAATTTGTACAAGCTCAGCTACATGGTAGAGAGAATATATAATTTTAAACGGGAAAAAGTTTAACACAACAGAACATATAACTGAGACCCTAGATTTCTTTACAAAAAATAAGTTTTGGAGGTTTTTAACCCAATAAAGCTATGTCCGTCTGGCCGGCTGGGTAAATGGTTAAGACGATAATTGGAGTAGTTCTTAATCAATTTGAATAGAAATTTACCAGTGGCATAAAATTCACTAGTCGTAATGTTGGTTGGAAAATGGGCGAAATAGCCACGCCACCTCAAGTACCTCCCATACAAAATTACCTATTTTACTAAAACCACTATTCTGTCACTAACTTCATGCTGGAGGGCTCTACGAAGCTACAATTTAGATGGTATTTTTATTTGACAGCGTGAAGTATATACTGAAATAATGGGTCCACTTGCCCCGCCCCTTCTGGTACCTCCCATACAAATTAGCATAACCTTTTATAGATTATTGTTGCCAAAAACCACATTTTTGCTCTGATGTTAACAAAACTTTGCACATCTTAGTTTTTTCACACTATTCTAATGTGGTAACAAAACTACGCATATCGGTTCAGATTTAGATATAGCCCCCATATATATGTATGTTTCACGATATATACTTTTTTACAGAGGTAGTGAAGTTTGATTATAATTATAAACAATAATTAAACTCTTGACATACAAGTATTGCATATCAGTGGAAAGGGAATTACATAAAGTTTAATAATTTACAAAAATTAATTAAAAGCACATTTTATTTTGGGCATGATTCTGAGTCAAATATAAAGTTTGGTCAAAACGTATTTTTTGGAGAAATAATATCTTATATGAAAAATAGCGTAAAATTCAAACGGACTGGAATATCTTAACGAAATATTGGAATAAAGTACATAAAATTGTTCTTAAAAAAACGAATAACAATATGTTGCCATATCTTATAACAAAATACCCAAATTCCCAAAACGGGGAAAATATGTTCCAAAATTCCGAATTTTTTACTAAAATGACCACACTGTCTTTGTTTATGGCAGGGATGTTGAAATACGTTACGGTTAACCACATATGTGGTCAAAAAAATATATAATGACCTTTCTAGTTGGCGCTTTGCGATTTGAGAATTTTCAAAAACAAAAAATTTTTTTTTTCAAAAATGGGATATTTTTGACTTCCCTTGCCGGGGAACCATTTTGCTGAACTGATTCAAATTTAGCATTAAATGCATCTGCATCAACAGCACTATCTAAATGCAAAATATATTTTAAATCGGTTCATAAATGCACATTCCTCAAGCATTTGAAATTTTGAAACACCCGAGGTGACCAACTTTGGAGGGCCACGCAGTGGCCCCCACACCCCCTAGGGAGCCAAGTATTTCCAAATCATCTCGAAAACACCTCAGCTTTAACTATTTCAAATTTCATCAAGATAGCATTATCCGTTCAAAAGTTACAGAATTAATTCCAAAAAAACCAAAAAGGAACCACTGTGCAGCGTCTACACAACCTCATCGGCAGAAAGCTCAAGTGAGACTGAATAAATTTTGTTGTTTTCGTTCAATGTGTGTGAGAATACATGTGTGGCTCCCTCGCTCATGTCGCCCATGGGCTACCTTGAGCCGTTGACCGGTTTAAAATGAAATTCAACTTTTTACAACGTTTTGCAAATTAAACTATAAGCTTTTTATGGGTGCTGAGTAAGCACAGTGAAAAAGTGCAAAAAGGGGAGGGGAAATAATAAGTTGAAGAAGTGAGCCTTGGGACAGCGCAGAAAAAGGAAGTATAGCTGTCAAGGTGAAATCTCGAAGATGTCTAGAGGGAAAGGTTTTGTTTTGATATAAATACTTGTTTTTTTTTGTGTTGGAATATTCTCTTTTTTTATATTTTTCTTTTACATAATTTTCCGATTTTTAAAAGCATGTATGATTTTAATTTTTTTGAACCATCTAATGCCGTGATGGACGGATAAGAACCCCACCGTCCGACGAGCGAAAGCCGCGCAAACAACGCCAGCATATCTGCGAATCCGTCTATCCGGCAACATTAAGCAACCAACGGTTTTACTTTTTGATTGTTTTCTTTAAATCCCCGAATGACAGGAAAGCCTAACACAGATTGGAAAAATGTTCTTTCTATCTCTATAAATATTGTCTATCACATGTTTTCAAATAACAAAATCCAAAAAGGTACACTGTTTAATTTTCATATATTTTTCTTGCCTGGCTCCTCCATAAAAATTTTTACCAATTTATCCGACAGACCTAGCTGTACAATAGTTGGCGAATAACTTTATATATCGAAAAGTTTTTGTTACACCTTTTCCAGAATTTGTTTGTTGTGTGCATATTTGTTTCGTTTTTATCGCGCCTGAAGCCTCATGTACAACGTTGAATCAGGATATTTAAATACAGCTTTGGAAATCTTTATTTTTTTTTATTATATATTTTTCAATAACCGAGCCCGTAAGGCCTTATATGTTTACAAATTTCTACTCACACTCATGCGTGTGTAATTTAATTTTATCAAAGATAACCCATGCCATAATTGAAATGTGACTGGACATCATTATAAAAAAACTTTTCCATGGTTTTTTGACATTATATAGCGAACACTAATGAACATAGATTTTGATCCATTTGAATACACACTGTGTCTACCTTCTAATAACATTCAGTTAAGAACAAAGTTTACGATTCGTGGAAATTGATTTTCATAATTCAAGCACTGTTTGCCAAACGTATAGAGCACTTTGCAAGTTTACGGTGCGCATAATTGTCCATCTGAGAAGCTCATGTGCAATACCATGGATCGATTCATGATACATTTACCCTTTTGGATAATAATTATCCAAATCGTGCTCGTACCGTGCGTACAAAAGAAGCCAATGTTGTTGTAGAATTTTGAACGCCAACTACATGGATTAGTTTGAGGAAAGATCTTGGCCTACATATATCTAAGATCCAATGAGACTTATTTCTAGTTTTTCGATTTTGGAGAGAGCACAATCTTCATGATACTCTTGAGTATATCGTAAATGTGTGATGCTACAGAGGCAGCTGGATTACTGACAATGGTTCAGTGGCCTTATAGAGTCTTAAAACGTCTCGAACAACGTGATAACAAATTTTCATGTCAATAAGTATACCATCACCCTTAGAGATGAGGGTATATATCATTTGATACGACCCAAAAGTGAACAACATAAAGGGAGTGACTTTAGACCCTAGGTTTCTTTGAACCAAATTCGATTCATGACTGAGCCATGTTCGTCTGTCTGTCTGGCTGTTCGACTGGTTCGCACAATTACTTTCGAAAGACGCAACCAAATGTTTTGAAATTTTGCACGATTTAATATTTCCTCAAAACTACTTACGGTATTGAAAAGGAGCTACATGACCACGCCCCTTCTGGTACCACCCATATAAATTCACTTTTCCGCCCACTTTAGAGATGGAGTAGTAATATCAATAAATCCAAGGCAATCGAACCCAAATTCTTTATTTTAGTAAAGCTATAGCAGGATACAGTTTTTGAGAAAAAACTGGACGTCTAGCCACGCCCCATCTGGTACATCCCATATACATCTGGTACCGCCCACTTTAGAAATCGATTAATATTATTAATAGACCTAACGCGATCGTGCCCAAATTCTGTATTTAGTAAAGTTCAAACAGGATAAAGTTTTGGAGAAAAAATCTAGAAGTCTAGACACGTCCCTTCTGGTACCTCCCATACAAATGTACCACTCCGCCCACTTTAGAGATGGAGTTATAATATCAATATACTCGACACGATCGTGCCCAAATTATGTATTTTGTTAAGTTATAACAGGATATAGTTTTGGAAACAATATTGAAAGTCTAGACACGCCCCTTATGGTACCTCCCATACAAATGTACCTTTCCGTCCACTTTAGAGATGAAGTAATAATATCAATACACCACTCGCGATCGTGCCCAAATTCTGTATTTAGTAAGGCTATAACAGGATAAAGTTTTGGAGAAAAAATCTTGAAGTGTAGACACGCCCATCTGGTACCTCCCATACAAATGTACCACTCCGCCCACTTTAGAAATCAAGTTTAATATCAATATTAAAAAAAAAAATTTGTTTTACTGAGGGTGAGAGTATATGTAAGTCGGGTTGTCCGACTGAAACTTTTTTACTGGTTTTTCACTTTTATTGATCTATGCATTATAAATTGCTATTCCTTATTGTATGAATGTATATTTCATATGTCTTCCAAAATATAACCGTGTATACACCGCGGCGGCCACTCATTTTCAACAATCTTCCACAAATTTAATTACTGGCCGTTTCACTTCTGAGTTTTCTTCTGTAATACATATACCCAGCCTCTAGAATTAAGTTGAATGCTATTGTTTTGTCCTCTCGTATTTGCGCATATGTGTATACGCACATATGTTTTTGTTTTTTAAAGTTCATATAGATGACGCACGATGGGATAATGACACAGATGACAATTTAAATATTTGATCTGCTGAAGGACATGGAAAGTCCGTAAAATGCACCGGTCTCGTTTAAAATAAAAAAGTAAATATAAAATACACCAAACGATTGTAATGAGCAGCTGGATAGACGTTATGGCCTTCGGATAAATGTTTTTCCATAGCACTATATTTAACACATACACACTGACAAAAACGTCAAAAATGTAATTATACAGGCAAAATTGTGTAGTTGAAAATGGTTAGAATTGATATATGATTAGGTGTTCTATCATCATTGTCGAATAGGTATATAGACTCTGAAATATTTTCAACTAAACAAAAAACATTGTGAATGCATTATTTTACCTTGCATTACATTGAAAATCACTCAAAAGTAAATTTACTATATCACTTCAAATCTCTCAGTGTTTCAGTATGACACTCTGGAAAGCATGTAGCAGCACCAGCCGATAATAATGGAAATAATTTAACTTATTGGATTTTAATGAGATTACATCTGCACTACACGCCGCACATAAACACAATTACGTGTGCAATGTTCGATTGCGAAAGTAATGATAAGTATGAATTTGTAATAATTACGTCGTCGTAATTCACAAATGAAAGCATTACGTTCGCGTGTAATACTTAATGCTCAGTTATTGTTATGTACATAAAATGTGTTTTGCTTCCTAGATAATTTAAGTTTACATTCAAAATGTTTGTTAATTTTGAACATATTTGAAAATCTTAGAACGCACAAATTTAGGTTTATTTTAAGACTGTTCAAATCAAATTTTTAAAATGTGTCAAATTGTTTTAAAAATTTTCTGCGCTGGGCTTGCAACCCGCCACTGAAGTATAAACTATTGCAATGAAAAGAAGTACGGTAAGAATAAAACGAACCCCTAAAAATGTTGACGACCACCGCAAACGAATTAAGGACCATGATTTGAGGATATGCACCTGGAATGTTAGAACACTGTATAGACCAGGTGCCTCCATCCAACTGGCGGAAGTCCTCGAAAAATACAAGGCTGACATAACCGCTTTACAGGAAATCCGGTGGACGGGACACGGGTGCTCGCGCAAGAAGACGTGCGACATCTACTATAGTGGCCATGCGGACAAGCATGAGTTTGGTTGTGGATTTGTGGTTGGCAAGACACTGCGACACCTAGTCTCAAGGTTCAACCCGGTGTGTGAACGTATAGCCACCATAAGAGTCAAAACAAAGTTTTTCCACATAACACTTATATGTGCCCATGCTCCGACAGAAGAGAAAAGCGATGAGGACAAAGACGAGTTCTACGAGAGCCTAGAAATTGAATATGACCGTAGCCCCAGCCATGACATGAAAATTGTACTAGGCGATTTTAATGCTAAAATAGGCAGGGAGACCTGCAAGGACAGCGATGGTCAGCTAGTGACGGACCCGGATAACGTTCTGAAGATATGGAGAGATCACTTTAGAAATTTACTGGATATTGACACCACTCCAGAAGACCCCGCTCCAATCCATGACGATGGTATTAACTGTCCACCTCCGAGCCAGAGCGAGATACGTATGGCCATCTCCCGCCTTAAAAACAACAAAGTTGCTGGAGACGATGGTCTCCCTGCTGAATTGTTTAAGGCTGGCGGGGAGGAGCTGATTAGGCAAGAGCTGGCAAGAGGAGAGCATGAACGGGGATTGGAGTCTCAGTCTGTTATGTCCCATAAACAAGAAAGGAGATCGTAGTGAATGTAAGAACTATCGTGGAATAAGCCTATTACCAATTGCGTACAAGGTCCTTTCAAGCATATTGTGTGAACGTCTAAAGCCAATTGTAGAAAAACTAATTGGACCATATCAGTGCGGCTTTAGTCCTGGCAAATCTACGACGGATCAAATATTCACCTTACGACAAATCCTGGAAAAAAAACCATGAAAAGCAGATCGACACCTACCATCTCTTTGTCGACTACAAAGCTGCTATTTAATATAGTTATGGAGAAGGTGATGAGAAAGGCTGGTGTCAACATGTCTGGCACCATATGCCACAAAAGCCACATGCCACTACCCTACGCCGATGATATAGATATCATTGACCGAAGTCTGCGGGACGTTACTGCAGTCTTCTCATCACTAGAAAAGGAGTCGGCAAAAATGGGTTTAGCGGTCAACGAGGACAAAACAAAAATAATGATTTCGACGAACAAAGAGTCCTCTCGATGGGGACGCAGCGTCAACGTTGAAAATTATTGTTTTGAGGTAGTATATGAGTTTACCTACCTTGGATCTTCCGTCAATAAGAAAAATAATGTCAGCCAAGAAATTAAGCGGAGAATAGTGCTAGCCAATAGATGTTTTAACGGACTCCGGCAGCACTTAGTAATACCATCTTATCTCGGAATACTAAGAAACAGCTTTACCAGGTGCTAATCTTACCCGTTCTTTTGTATGCTGCCGAATCATGGGTGCTTACGACAACGGACATACAAAACCTATGAGTATTCGAGAGAAAAGTACTCCGAAAAATTTATGGACCTATCTGTGTCGACGGCGAGTTTCGCCATCGGATGAACCATGAGCTGTATGAGCTTTACCACGATATCGACGTAGCTAAAAGAGTCAGAATGCAACGACTACGATGGCTGGGACATGTTGCAAGAATGGATGTAAATGCTCTAGCGAGAAAGGTGTTTGAAGGCGAACCTAAAGGACGGCGCAGAGCAGGGAGACCCAAACTCCGTTGGAAGGACCAAGTGGTAGGCGACGTGCCACCATCTGGTAGGACTAACTGGAGAACACACGCACAAGACCGAAGCGTGTGGAATTCTTTAGTACTTCAGGCCTCAAACTTATGAAACACGTTTGTAAGTTGTAATGGGCCACTTAAGTAAGTATCTGTGTCGACGGCGAGTTTCGCCATCGGATGAACCATGAGCTGTATGAGCTTTACCACGATATCGACGTAGCTAAAAGAATCAGAATGCAACGACTACGATGGCTGGGACATGTTGCCAGAATGGATGTAAATGCTCTAGCGAGAAAGGTGTTTGAAGGCGAACCTAAAGGACGGCGCAGAGCAGGGAGACCCAAACTCCGTTGAAAAGACCAAGCGGTAGGCGACGTGCCACCATCTGGTAGGACTAACTGGAGAACACACGCACAAGACCAAAGCGTGTGGAATTCTTTGGTACTTCAGGCCTCAAACTTATGAACCACTTTTGTAAGTTGTAATGGGCCACTTAAGTAAGTAAGTAAGTAAATTTTTTTAAAAGTATGGCAAATATATTATTAAAAATATCGCAGTATCGTGAAGCATGTAGTTGTTGCTGCAGATTTCGCTATTATTATTTTCATTAATGTGTTAAAGAGATCACATTATAAATATTATTTATTGAAGTTCTTATTTGCAATTATTTTTTGTGTAAATAATATATTTTTATTACAGTTATCGGGCAATAACTTCCATGTCATAACCAACAACACGGAAATATACATAAGTACTTCTGAAAGGTATTGTTTGGGCCACCATCTACCTAACAAGATACAAATGTCACTGTTTCGACTTACCGGTGGTGGTGGCTATAGAGACGCTGTTTTCAGGGGAAATGGAGATGCCTTAGGTGGCCTTACAGTTGTCTGAGCCTTTGATACCCTTTTAGATGTCGGCGCTTGTGCCGGTGCATTAGCAGCAGCTGTTGTGACCGGCGCTGGTGTTGGCGAGAGTGCTGCACTTACAAGTGCCGGTGCTTGTGCCGTAGCTGCTGTTGGACTTGCAGATGCCGGCCCTTATGCCCGAGCTGCAAATAAAGTTGCCGGCGCTTGTGCCGGAGATGCCTCTGGTGGTGGTGTTGTCGCTGACGTTGCCGCTGGTGTCAGGTGCCGGCCTTCTGGTGTTGTCGCTGTGACTATAAAAGCCAGATCACGGACGGTATGCAGGTATGAGTCGAGACCGATAAAGTACAATGTTTAAAATAAAGGGCACAAACACTTTCTAAATTTTAGCTTTATTGGTGACTTTGGGGATGTAAAGTGAATCTTGCATCTCAAGCCGACTCAAAACCTCCTTCGTGGTGGCACATGGGCAACATCTAACTTTGATGGTTGGGCTAACCACCCGCCTTCAGGTCATTTACTGGCTATGAAAACACGAGAAAGAAAAATTAAGAAACGGTACCCCCAAATTTTGACGATTTAAGGATATGCACCTGGAGCGTCCGGACTCTCTATAGAGAAGGTGCCACATTCCGACTGGCGAATGTCCTCAAAAAATATAAGGCTGACATCACAGCCATCCAGGACATGAGATGGAGAAAACAAGGATGCTCGCGACTCGAAAATTGCGACATCTATTACAGCAGCCATGCCGAAAAGCACGAATTTGGATGTGCATTTGTAGTTGGCGAGAGACTCAGTGTTCGAAAAGCCACTGTCCTTATCAAGGCGAAATATTTCTACATCACGCTGATTTGTGCAAATGCCCCGACGAAAGATAAAGACATTGAGATTAAAGATGTACTTTACTAGCGCCTAGAGGAAACATACAACCGCTGCCCTGGCCACAACACTAAAATTGTTCTGGGAGACTTTAATGCAAAAATAGGAAGGGAAGATGTTCTTGGTCCTTCGATCGGTAAATTCAGCCTGCATACCCGCTTAGCTTTGCAGCGGGAAGGAACATCGTATTGAGTGAAACCAGATTCGAGCATAAAGATATCCATGAGGCAATCAAAACACCAAAAATCAAATTGATCATGGAAGGCATGCATCTAGTGTCATATATGTGCGTGTGATCCTTGATGTTAATATTGCCTCGGATCATTACCTGGTTGCAGCCAAGGTGCACGCAAGAATGAGCAGAGCGAAAAACGCACGAAGCCAAGGAAAGCTGGACTTCGCGAAACTGCAAAACTCAGCCTACTCCAACCAGTTCTCCCAAATACTACGACACAACGCCTCTACTTCTGACACAGTTCCATGGCAACGGCCGCAACAACCGTGCTAGGATATGAAAAACGTCGCTCAGAGGAATCCTGGTACGATGAAGAATGTCGAATGGCGTCTGAGGAACAGGATGCTGCTTATAGGGCAACGCTTCAGCCAATTGTAAGCCGTGCTGTTAGGGAACGGCACAAGGAGACAGCAAAACAGGCGAGACAGTTATTTAAGCGAAAAAAAATGTCAGATGAAGGAACGGGAGAACGATACAGGGATATAGATGAGACCCGAAAATTTTACCAGAAAGTAAAAGCAAAAGGCTACGGTAATGGACTCCCCTCCTATAAGGACTAGGATGGAAATCTGGTTACATATACGCAGAGTGTGCTGCATATATAGAGAAAACACTTCCCTCCTATAAGGAAAAGGATAGAAATCTGGTTACATATACGCAGAGTGTGCTGCATATATGAAAACACTTCAAGCAACTGCTGGTTCCAGAAGGCAGCGCACGTGAAGGTATCACGCCAATTGTCGACGACGGCTTAGATTGCCCACCACCAAGTCAAGCCGAGGTAAGAATATCAATATCACGGCTGAAAAATAATAAAGCAGCCGGTGCCGATGGGCTTCCGGGAGATCTCTTTAAGTCCGGTGGCGATGAGCTGATTACGAGCATGCCCCAGCTACTACGCATGGTTTGGCCTTATGAGTGCATGACCGACGATAGGAATCTAAGCGTATTATGTCCTGTGCTGAAAAATGGTGATCCCAGTCTGTGCTCCAACTACCGTGGGACCGGCCTTTTACCCATCGCATATAAGGTCCCGCCAAGCGTGCTATGTGAAAGACTAAAACCAGTGTGGCTTTAGATCTAGTTAATCAACAACTGACAAGATATTCACACTTCGGCAAGACCTGGAAAAGACCAAGGAGAAACAGAATGACACGTACCATCTTTTCGCCGACTATAAAGCTGCCTTCGACAGCCTGAAGTTACTCGAAGTCATAGCTGAGTTTGGTAATCCAGCGAAGCTTATATGTCTTTGCGGAATGACGCTGACTGACACGAAGTCTTTATTGAAGATTTTCAAGGACCTTACGGAGCCATTCTATACCAGACGGGGCCTTTAACAAGGCAACGGCCAATCGTGTGACCTCTTCAACATAGTGATGGAGATGACAATGAGAAATGCTGCAGTAAACACAAGTGGCACAATAATCAACAAAAGCCACATGCTACTCGCGTACGCTGATGACGTAGACATTATCGGTCGAAAACTGCGGGATGTGACTGCAGCCTTCTCAAGTATACAGAAGGAATCAGCGAAAATATGTCTAATGGTGAACGAGGACAAAACGAAGTTATTAGTTTCAACGAACAACTGGGAAACTGCGTGAACGTTGACTACTATAAATTCGAGGTGGTAGATAATTTTATCACCTAGGCTCCGCCATCAATAAAACAAATAACATCAGTCGCAAAATCCGGAGAAAAATCCTGCTTGCAAATAGATGCTACTAAGATCTAAGCGAGAGATTTAATGACAGCCCTCTCTCGACGAACAAAAATCCAGCTATACCAGATACTGGTCCTACCTGTCTTGATGTATGGTTCAGAATCCTGGATTATGACACAATCGGATAAATCGGTTCTGGCAATATTCGTGAGAAAAATACTCCGTAAAATATATCAACGTTAACAGAGAATATTCACGTCGAATAAATCATGCTGTGCGAGCAGCGGTTGCTAGGTCTTGTTGTACGCATGGACGAAAATGGTCCAGCTCGAAAAGCCTTCGACGGCGCAGAAGGGGGCGACCAAAACTCCGTTGGAAAGACCAGGTTACTGAAAACCTTGCAGAACTTGGTGTGACTAACTGGAGAAGAAGCGCAGAATATCGAAGCGCTTATAATATTTTTCTACATGGGGTATATTATCCAATAGGATTGCGAAAGAATGGCAGCAAAGTAAATAACTTTATTGGCGGGAGCTGATGTTGCACAATAACGATTTTTTTAATTTTTTTATTAAAAAGAAAAAGCTTATGCAAATTCGCTTTAAAATACCGCATTGCCAGCAGATAATTTTGGACTACAATAACAATGATCCTCACGCGTTACTCGCTGTTTGGGCCAGTATAATTCAAATCCCTTTGACAAATTATTAACAGTGGCATAAAGAATAAAAATAATTTTGTATTACAAGTTCCATAAGATTTGGTCCATATTCAACTGTGATAGTTTCTTCAAAGAAGAAGAAGTTTCTTTACTTTTATTATGTGATGTATCCGCTCAGTCAGTTTCCACTCAACGGCACCTACATATTAACGACAAATCCGAACATCAACTGTGACTAGAAATGCCGATTGTCTCATCTACTCAGACATTACTGGCGACAATATTGAAAGGGTCGCCGAATAATGATATGTAGATCAACCGCGTGATAGTCGCGCGGCCTTACTATCATGCCACGTTCTTTTATTACGAATTATAAGGGCCTATAAAAACGTCAAATGCGTGCAAAATTCTGTTTTTTATATAAGAAATTTTTTTAGGTTATTCCTAAGTAAGAGATCAACATAGAGTAATTTTCATCACTAAGTTTACGTATCATCAGGCTATCATATCATATGGCCCATATTTACCGAAATCCTAAATTGTATTAATTTTTTTAAATACCCGAAGTAAACGGTGATTGTATTTGAAGACCACAAATCTTGTTTGGTATCTAATTTCATTTGGAAAGAAGAAAAATACTGCTTCGCGGTAAAAATATCAAACAAGCGGTCTGCTTACTGCAGCTTATAATGGCCACTCAGCGGACATCTCCAATACCTACAATCATCGTCAGCTTTTATATTTTTGCCACACGATATAATTTCCAAACAGTTAAATATAAAATTTACTCAAATTTAATAGTATAAATACACCTTTTCATTAGCCTCAGCTATCTCTAAAACGTATGCTGGGAATCCTCAATAGGATTCATTGTACAATACAATGACATTACAAATTTATACAGACTTTTTTTCTCATTCTAAAACTACAATTTCATCCTCAAACTTGACAAAATATTTTCATTGGTGATGAATGAATAAATGAAAGAAAGAAAGACAAAAATCGAAGTCGCAGGCGACTCAACACAACCTTTGCTCTTTGGTCCTAATCACGTTTCCGTTGTTGTTGAGAACCAAATGTATTTTATGGAGTTTCCTATTACTTTTTTCTCCTATAGTTGTTGTGTTTGGTGGTAGCGCTGGTCTTGTTATGGCGCTTGTTGTTGTCATTGCTGTCAACAATATGATAGAAAATCTTTTTCTATATTTTATCCCTTCTTCTCTTTAAACGAATTATATCAAATACAAAAATGTATATCCTTAGGGACTGCAGTTAGAGTGCCAATGGCAATATAACCAATATTGTCGGAATGAGCGAGTACCACACATAGAACATTACATAAATAAATAGGTAGCTGGTTGAGCAATTTGGTGTGGCGACAATTTTTGACGACGTGGTAATGTCGTGCATATTTTAGAAGGTAGTAAATAATATATAAAGTTTACCAACACATGGCGCCGCCCAATTAGTAATCGATCATACATAATGAAAGCAAGGGCATTTGCATTATGTTTTAAATTCAGTAGATTAGTAAGTATAACGTAATGTGCAGCTAAACAGTGCAGAAATTTCAATCACATCCAACGCGGGAAAGCTTATTGGTAGTCGCTTATTTTCAATTTCTTATGATCATCTGGGTGCCGTTGGGGATGTAAAGTAAAACTTGCATCTAAAGCCAACTCACAACCTCCATGTGGCGACACCTGGGCAACTTTGTTTCGTGATATTTTTATCATGAATAGCGGCAGATAGTGAGCAGCCAATCCTGATGGTAGGGCTAGCCACACGAATTCGGGTCCTTTACTGGCTATAAGAACACGAGAAAGTAACAAACGGCCCCCCAATTAGAGAACATGATTTAAGGATATGCACCTCTAAAATCCGGACTCTCTATAGAAATATTGCCACTATCCGACCGGCAAATGTCCTCAAAAAAATACAAAGCTGACATCTCCGCCATCCAGGATGAGATAGGCAGGACAGGGATGCTCTCGACGTAACACATATTACAGCTGCTATGCGGAATATCGCGAATTTGGATGTGGATTTGTAATTGGCCAGATACTCAGACATCTTGTCTCGCGATTCAATCCTGTTAGTGATCGATTAGCTACTATCTGCATCAAGGTGAAATACTTCTACATTACTCTGATTTGTGCACATGTCCCTACAAAGGATGAAGACGATGAAATTAAAAATGCATTCTATGACCGCTGCCCTGGCCACGACATTGTCCTGGGAGATTTTAATGCAAAATTAGGAAGGAAAAATGTTCTTGCTCCATCGATCGGTAAGTTTAGCCTGCATACCATAACGTCCGACAACGGGTTTATGCTGGTTAGCTTTACAGCGGGATGGATTGATGTGGTAGTGAGTGGAACCAAATTTCAAAATAAAGATATTCATAAGACAACTTGGCTATACCTCGATCAAAACACCAAAAATTAAATTAATCATGTAATCGATGCGAAGCAATCATTTAGGGTCTTAGACGTGTCCGTGATTCGTGGTACTAACACTAGATCGGATCATTACCTGGTTGCATGTAATGCGAAGGTGCAAACCTCAGAGCTAGCCACTGTCTACTCCAACCAGTTCTCCCAACTAGTGCTACACAACGCCTCTACTTATGACGTTGCCAAAACACAATTGCGCATTCCATGGCAACCGCCGCAATAACCGTGCTTGGATACAAAAAACGACGCTCACGCGAATCCTGGTACGATGTTTAATGTCTAATAGCATGTGAGGAACAGGATGCTGCATATAGGGCAACGCTATATCCAATTGTAACTCGGGCTATTGGGGAACGGCACAAGGAGACAATTAAACAGGCAAGGCGGCTTAAATAAACATAATTTCCTTTTACACCCCATGGAGAAGATATGGGATGCTTCTCGCGTTGTTGTGAATTAACACGCGTTCTATTTTAGATACAGAACAAACGGCACCTACTTGTTTATCGACGAATGAGAATGTCACTGTTTGAGAAGCTTTTACTAGACATGTCGATTATCTTGACACTTATATGACTGGAGCCAATAATCGAATCATGGATCTTCCGCATTGTAGTCGCGTGTTCTAACCACTATGCGACGGCCAGGCGGTTATTTAAGCGGAAAAAGTCAGATGAAGGAACGGGAGAACAAAGATATAGAAAAGTAAAGGAATAGAGGTGAACCCCGAAGCCAAGATAAGAACATCGATACCGACAGACTTCCGGCAGAGCACTTCAAGTCCGGGGGCGAGGAGCTGATAACGGGCATAAACTATAGCATTTCGTTAGAAAAGTTTAGCGGGGAGCATGATCTTGAAGTTTTAATTTCTGTACTATTTGAATTTTGTAACATGAAAAAATAAATCTTTGGAATGAATGTGGCTTAAAAATGTTCTAGGCGCACTTAATACGGTCTTGCTTCTTTTAAGCAAAGAGTCTAAGTTGTTTGAACAGCCGCTCTTACATACTTTATGTTTTCTGCATCGTTGTAGCTCTACGTAGGCCTCAGCGTGGTTTATTCATTATTAATCGTTGAATCTAATCAATTGAATCGATGGAGTTTAATTTCCTTATCGTATTTATATAGAGCGCCAAATTTTCGTGGTGCTAGCCGAAGAATCGTTTTTTCGATAGTACTATCATGCCCAGAAAGCCATGTTACTGAACTCCCAATGGCTGCTCTTGTATATATGTAGTAACCACTTTGCCCCACTACCGCAATGGCTGTTCGCGCATCTACCGATTTAAATGTAGACGGACTTTTGTTCATCATGGATTTACGATGACTTTCGAGTGATCCAACAAAAGCTTTTCTAGTAGAAGGTATCTATTTTGTAAGGCTTTCCTCAAGTTATAATGTCTTCGTGGACCTTTCACCATATTCATCGGACGGATCGCTGTGTCATTCATGGAAGTAATCCAAATGAGAGCATAATACTGATTTTGTGTTTGAATTTCCCATGTCAAAACCTCTTAGAAACACATAATACAACAAAAGAAAAAAACCCTTGTCTCAGTGAATCGCCAGAACGCCAGGATTTTTTTGTAAAGGAACTTCAAACTTTCAAAGGATACACCACTTTCAAAAAATTAAATCAAAAATTTCCACGAACCATATGATAACGATATGGGTATCAAATTAAAGGTAAGAATCTCAGCAATGCAAACAAATAACTGATTTTAATGGATCTGAATCAAAAATTTGAAATATGTTCTTTTAAAGTTTTAAAGCTTATTATCATTTAAATAATTTTTTCCTGAAAAAAATATATGTTGAAAAGTTATATGTACATTTTATTAATCTGGCTTTACTAGTTAAGTAAAAACGAAAAAAATTTTAATCCTGTTTCAAAATATTGTATGTGTATTAAAAAAACTGAATAAAATTAATTAAAATGTAAACGTTGACTTTGCCGCTTATGCTGATCGTCTTTGCACGACATATTGTCCAACAATATTCTGCCATCATGTAGCATGCCTCCAAATCGATTTTCAACCGTCGCGATTTCTTGATGAAAGCGCCCACCATGCTCATCACTGAAATTTCCCAAATTGTCGGGAAAAGGTCAAGATGGTTGTCTAGCAAATGAATCTTTTGTGAAATTGTTGGTCCAGATTCATTAAACTCTGTTATTTGTTTGCATTGTTGAGATTCTTACCTTTCATTTGATACCCATATCGTTATCATATGGTTCGTGGAAATATTTGATTTAATTTTTTGAAGTGGTGTATCCTTTGAAACTTTGAAGTCCTTTTAAAAAAAATCCTGACGTTCTGGCGGTAAACTGAGGACGCAGTTTTACTACATAAGGTATCTAGTTTCACGTATATATGGTCTTCATCAAGTGTGAAAACAAAAATTAAAAATTGTCGCAGGGTGTTATTTATTCTTTAACATTCATTATAATATTAAACAAAAACAAGATTTTTAATATAAACAAAAAACTAATAATTCAATTTTCATATTTTGCAATCTTTTGTAAGTCTTTGTATCTATCACTGCTTACCGTACAATTCCTTTGGGAAATAGACATCACACCAAACCGTTTAACCCCTTTGAAATGAGCCTGAAAATGAAATAGGGATAATAAAATATTTCATATTGGGCTGATAAAACTAAAGGAAATGGAAAAACGAACCTAAAAAACAACGACGAAACTTTGCCCATTGAATTTTGCTCCTGTCTTTTGTCGTTTTCCTCTATTTCGGCCGGCGTTACTGTTCAATGGTGTCCTATAAACTATAGAAAATAATGGCTGATTGAATGTCTACATTTTCTACCACCCGGGTCGACGTGTGAGTGAGGGTGGGTTGGCCGTTATTTCTTACCATGTAATGAAATGTGGGTAAAATGGCCAAATTGATTTTAGATTATTTTGTTCAAAACTAAAGACATAAAGAGCGACAAAAAATGTGAAATGAAATAAAATGGAATACAGTTCTCCGGTGGTGTTAAGTCCTAATTTGATTGTGTCAAAAAGAATTTGAATTCCACAAAAGTTTTCGGGCAATGAAATGATAAATGAGAGAAATATTTTCATTACATTTTATTCATATTTAAAGTTTACTGCTTAAAGGAAATTGGAAATGTGGGAAATAAATTGAATGCCGCATAAACAGAAGTATTAAGTATTTTTTATACGATGAGATATACATACATCTATATTCTTGCACCGATACTTCGTAACCAATATACGTCGTAGAATTTAAAAATGTTTTACATAAGAAAAATCCCTTCGTATCGCACAACTGCTTTATAAGATAAATATTTGTGGTTGTGTCTTCAGCCGTCTGGTTTGGACGATAGCATTACTTTTTATTCCTAAAAATACGAATTTCAAATTATCCCTTCTTATCGCACAACTACTCCCTTAACTAAAAATTCACCCCCACTTTCGATTTTACCTTTAGTCGTTAGGACCAGGTGATGGTACTAGTTCTATCTCCTGCGGGGTCAGAGAACCAAGCAGACCGAAAATCAGCGAATCGAGCCGCCGCCGCCGTTTGCTTCAGAATGAAGCCGCCGTCGGCTTAGCCGAATCCAATCAAGACCCGCCTTAGAGGTTTTAGTTTTGTAAAATTTTACTTATTTCAGTTTTCAACACTTAATACAAATATTAAAAATTTTGTATACATTGTTTCGAGGAGAACGTGAAATTGAAACGGTAAGTATCTATTTGTATTGTGTATCTAAAGTAGTGTAACCATAAGTTTGGAGTGTAGGTAGCAGGGACGTAACAGTTATAAGAGATATGACGAAAAAGTATTATTTAATCATTAACATTTACTAATTGAAATAATGGTTATAAGAAACCAATAATAACCATTATAGCAGCCGAAAAATTTTTTGGTTATTAATAACAATTATCGAAAGTAATTTAATTTTTTTTGTTATCTCTACCCAGATATCTTTCGTATTTTGATCAGAGACCGTAACTCTTATAACTTTTATTTATAAAAGTCCCTCTTTAAGAGTTATTTTGTTTTTATGATATCTCTCTGAAGTTAAGACATATTTTTGATTTCTATTTTAAAAGTCCCACTATAATGATTATTGAAAACTTATTGAAATTGAAATCAATAATAAAAATCAGTCGATGAGTTTTTCAAATCAAAATCGAAAATAAAAATCAGCCTGAGACTTATATTTTTCTGATGAAATAAAAAACTCACTTGAAGACTTTTATTTTTTGTTTGTTCAAATTAAAGTCTTTTGGTTTTTATATTCTGGCCAAATTAATTACACTTGTGGAACGTTCGGACCATATTTAACTAATAGCTACAAAATGCAACGAAAAAACGATGGTTTTATACCACCACCCTAGGAGTTTAACGCTTTAAAGGAAAGGTGTTAGACCCCAAGAATCTTAAGACCAAATATGTTTCAGGACTTCTGAAGACTGTTTGGCTGGCTGGATAGGTCGTGGGCAGGATAACTCGAGTAAACCTTAACTGATCCTTATGAAAATGTGGCAGCATAAATATTTTCCAAAATGAAGTAGTGGGATTGTAAATGAGCGGAATTGCCCCACCTATACTGGCACCTCCCATACATTATTACATATATTTAGATAATGAATATTTCTTCCACAAGAAGAAGAAAGTGCACATTATCATGAGTAAAACGCATACTTGTTTGTAAAAATCGGTTAACAAATCGTTGTTTTTTAAGGAACCTGGGGGATAATTAAATTTGGTCGGAGATAAAAATGTGATCTAACCCCAAAAAAATGAAAAAAGAGCCCTTTGACGACGCTTAAAAATAAATTACAAAAATTGATTCCTCGACCCCAAAAACAGTAAGATACCTGTGTTATCGTTTAAGATTTTTGTTAAAATTAATAAGAATCCCTTTCAAAATGACCCAATAGTGACCCAAAACAGAAATAGTTAATTTCTATGCATGAAGACCTTTTGAAAGTATATCTAGCTCAGTAGCAATTTCTTCACTTGACTGCAACTTCACCACCAATTAATTTTAAATCTAAAATTCCTTCTATTAATTAACATACACACCCGGACGCACAATCGGATGGACACTCTATGTACATCGATATAGCTTCTTATAATGTAATGTACTAAGTATGTTTGTATTAAAGCGTTGTATTGGAACAAAAGTCTGTTCAGAGACAACACGATAATTAAGTTAATTTTAATGTTTAGTATAATATGGTCATTCATTTTGTTAAAATATGATTTGTAAGCAACTATGTCTATGAGGAGCACACATAAATAAAGAATTTGTTTCACACGAATGTTCTCATCATATTCATACGTTGCATTGTAGCTAGTTCATATGACCAACTTACCTAAATATTTAAACATATGGAATATACATACATACATACAGGCACACAGGTGCACATGAATTCAATTGTCTCAGCCAGTCCCACGACGATAGACTGAGACTCATGTTACCATCTCACCGTGAAATGGTACCAGGCAATTCAAGGCCAAGTAGAGTATTATGTGACAATGCCGCGATAGTCGGGACAGCAATCTAGCTGCAAACAGGAAATGCTTACCTAGACATTTCTACACAGTTTGCTAGTATGTATGTATGTATGATCCTATAGTTAATTTAGTTTATAAGCAGACAATTTGTAATTAAGAACATTAATAAATTGTTAATCAAGGAAGCCAGATCGAAGGTTTTTCATTTTCTTCACGGATACACGGTTCAAGTACCCTGTACCGATTCAACAAGGCTTTTGGTTTTGTACCTAAAGCACAAATTCAATTAAACATTTGGTGACCCCGACGTGATCCTTCCAAGTAAGGACAGTCTCAACAGTCAAACCGACTTACCATTGAATTTCAAGTTTCCCCCCACCAGTGGTAAGGAACTTGGAACACTCTTTGGTAATCATCATTAGCGATTCGATCACGAATTGGCAAACGTTGAAGGAAACCATCCTTATCATCATCAGGTGGACAAAACACCACTTGAGACACTCATTGGACAATCCACGATTCCAACATTCGGGTGAATTCCCAGCAACGGCACCGCTCTATACAACTCCTCCTGGATTAATTGGGGTATCGAGTCGCAACGGAAAACAGAAAACAGTCTAAATCCACGGCTCAACGATGGAAAAATTGACAGCAAGGCAAAGCCAATTGGGGGCAGATATCCAGAAATTAATCACAAATCTCAAAAAGGATTCGGCCGCTCGCAAGACAACGGAAGAATATTTCATCACAAGAGAGGAGAATCTCGAAGCATTGTGGAGGCGTTTCGACGAAACGGACTCTGAAATCCGCACAATCCCCGAGCTAAACATGGATGATGACTACTTCACGTCCGGTTACTATGATGGAGTAAGGCAATTGTACGACAAAGTCAAAGACACTCTAAGAAAGGGGCGTGAAGCATTACTAAAGGATGGCCAAGCATCGCAAGGCAAGCAACCTGATCCAACTTCAGCTCCCGTTGCAACATCGCAAGGCAACACTCCAGCTTCCGCTTCAACTCCTGTTCCCAGTGCGAGCGCCCAGAAGGACTCTGTTCAAGGCTTTATCAGGCGTCAAGGCGCCCTCAAGACATCGTTGAAACGTCTTTTTAATGGCAGATCCATGGAAGAGGCACCAGTACAGTCTCTGGCAGTCATGGAAAGGCTATGGCAAACCATAGAAGAATTACATTTAAATATCTGGGAGAAATGCGATAACCCGGAGGCCGAAGGATATGACAACGAGGATTATTTGTCTCTGGAAGACAACGTTATTAAACAAATGGCGTTAATATCCAGAAATCAACCCAGCCAGGCGGTAACTTCAGGGACGTCGACATCGAATCAACTGAATACGCCAGCAAACCTCCAATTGCCGAAGATAACCATTCCACAGTTCGATGGGGATTATTTAAAATGGCAGCCATTTGCGGATATATTTTCAAAGATGATTCACGAGCAAAACATACCGGCAATACAGAAAATGTGGTATTTAAAGGCCAATGTGAGTGGCGAAGCCGAAAGGTTAATTTGTCATTTGGAATTGACAGAAAAAAACTATACCACAGCTTGGAATACCTTGAGAGACCGATTTGACAACAAAAGGGTCCTAATGTCAACGGTATTGCAAAAACTATTCAGTTGGGGAAACTTATCAGCGGAGGCCAAGTCAATTAGGGACTTCCATGACGTCCTCAATGAAAGTTTATCCGCGCTAAGAAACATTGGGATCAACACAGAAAACTGGGATCCTATTCTTCTGCACATATTGATAAGAAAATTGGATCGCCAGACACACATATCATATGAACAATCATTGGACAAGCCCAGAGAACTACAGACAATGAGCCACTTCCTGAAGGTCCTTCAAAATCGCTTCCAAGCACTTGAAGCTGTTGGTGGCAAGGAAAAGGGGAAACAGGTCTCGACAGTCGTAACGTCGAAATCGGGTGGTTGTCTATTATGCCAGGACAATCATCCACTTTTCTACTGCAAACAATTTCTCGCAATGCAGGCTGCGGATCGACTGAAATGGGTTCAGAAGAACAAATTATGTGTGAACTGTCTGAAGGCCCATCACAAGTCAAGGGAGTGCACATCCAGATCATGCACCAAGTGCTCCTCAAAACACAACTCATTGCTACACCTTGGAAGGCAACACAATTCCAAGGACAGTCAACGCCAACAACAAGATAAAGGGACATCAGAACTCAAGGAACCAGCTCTTACGATTCAATCTACAGTAGCCTCGGCAAACGCCAGCCGGGGAAGTGTTCTACTCGGTACGGCAATGATCAGAATAACGGCAAACAACGGACGTTCTGGGGAATTCCGAGCACTCTTGGATTCAGGCTCCCAGATCAACATCGTTACGGAAAGACTAATCCAAAGGCTTTCAATTCAACCAAAGCAGACCGCATTATCTATTGAAGGTATTGGCGGAAAATCAAAACGGACAACACAGCGAGTGAACGTAAATTTTGAGTCCATCACATGCAAATTCTCATCCAGATTAGAAGCATATGTGCTCCCGGAAATCATACCGCCACAACCCAGCAGGTCATTTGACATTTCAGTCTGGTCAATCCCAGATAATGTGCCATTAGCAGACCCACAGTTCAACAGTTCTGCGAAAATCGACGTCTTACTCGGAGCAGAATTTTATTTCCAACTAATGTTATCAGAGGAAATCAAATTGGCAGCCAACTTGCCCATCCTACGAAATACAAAACTAGGATGGATCGCCAGTGGAAGGCTGTGGGAAGACAGAGCGCATGACACAGTATGTGCAGTTTTCAGCGAAGACGACTTATCGACGGGAGAATTGGTGGAAAAATTCTGGAAAATCGAGGACATTTATTCAGAAACCAGTCTCATCAGAGCAGAACAAGTCTGTGAGACTCACTTTGCACAAAACACTACTAGAGACTCCACCGGACGTTTTGTAGTCCGTCTGCCACTATCGGACGATGCTGCAACACTTGGCGAATCAAAATCAACAACCCATGCTAGGTTCCTCGGATTGGAACGACGTCTGCAAAGAGACAACAATCTTCAAAGGCAATATCAGGACTTCATGAAGTTGTATGAAGATCTGGGCCATATGACTCAAGTTGACCCTGCGAAAATCAATGGCCATCACTACTACATTCCTCATCATTGCGTCTTACGCCCGGAAAGTAGCACGACGAAACTTCGGGTTGTCTTTGACGCATCAGCAAAAACCTCATCAGGTCGATCATTAAACGACATTTTACTAACAGGGCCAACAGTGCAAGGGGACCTGTTTGGAATACTTCTACGTTTTCGTCTACCCAGATTTGTGTTTACCACCGATATTGAAAAGATGTATCGTCAAATACTCGTAGACGAACGGGACAGAAACCTTCAAATGATTCTATGGAGAAATGATCCTGGCCAGCCTATACGCCATTTCCAGTTGAACACAGTCACATATGGCACGTCATCAGCTCCGTATCTGGCGACGAAATGTTTGCAAAGGCTAGCGGCTACTCGTAAGGACAAATATCCGCTGGGTGCAACGATTCTGGATCAAGACTTCTACGTTGATGACGGAATGAGCGGTTCAAACAGTTTGGCAACAGCCAAGGAAATGCAATCCCAACTCACACATTTGCTCCACGAAGCTGGTTTCAAATTACGTAAATGGTGTGCAAACCATCGCCAGCTACTCCAAGACATACCTCCAGAAGATCAAGAAGTTAATCTTGATTTTGAAAATGCTTCGATCAAGGCATTAGGACTAACATGGAGCCCAGCGTCGGATCAATTCTGCCTCAAGGCAAATCTTCAGCCAGCCTCAGTTATAACGAAACGATCCGTCATATCAGATGTGGCACGAATCTACGATCCTTTGGGTATTGCAGGCCCAGTCGTAGTTACAGCTAAAATCTTCATTCAACAGCTTTGGGAAAGTCAGATATCTTGGGATGATGAACTCCCTGAACTTCTCACCACAAAATGGCATGATTTCCGTAAGGCACTGAACATGTTAAACAACACACGCCTCCCGCGACATGTTTTTGGTGGTCAAAATGCCTTACACGTCCAAATGCACGTGTTTGTAGACGCATCAGAGAAGGCTTACGGAGCAGCAGTCTACATCCGATCAAAACTACAAAATGAAAAAACAATTGTCCGACTTTTATGCGCCAAGTCCAGAATCGCGCCTCTCCAAAAGATATCGCTACCAAGACTGGAACTCTGCGCCGCACTTCTAGGAGCAGAACTGGCCAACAAGGCCAAAAGGGAACTACGGTACGAAGACAAACAAATCTTCTACTGGTCCGACTCCGAAATTGTCTTGCATTGGATAAATAACCCCGAAAAATTACCAGAGTGCAACATGTGGTTTTATGGACCAATTTTCTTACATGGTAATGAAGAACACTGGCCAAAGGAATTTTCTAAAGAACTGCATCCTACAAGTGACTTAGAATTCAAGCGGAAATCGATCACTGTCGCATCAGTTGCTCAAACTGGATTAGAGGAAACCATCTACAAAATCAATCACCGTAATTCTTTTGAGTTCCTTCAGAGAGTAGTGGCGTACGTGCAGCGCTTTATTCAGAACGTCAAGATATCAAAGACTGAGAGGTTGGCAACCGAGTTACTAAGCCCAACTGAATTAACTTCAGCCTTGCATCTAATTGTCAGAACCATACAAGCAGCTGACTTCAAGGATGACATTTCCAAGCTTAGAGCAGGCAAGGAACTCAGTAACTCTAGCTCCATTAGCAGCCTATCTCCATTCCTTGATGAAAAGGATATACTTCGAGTTGGCGGAAGATTAGAGGCTTCAAATCTCCCATACGATGCAAAACACCCCATAGTATTGCCATATAATGACCCCATCGTTAAACTGATACTCGTGATGCTTCACAAGGAAAATCACCACTGCGGTCCGCAACAGCTGCTAGCTACATCACGGCAAAGGTTCTGGATCATTAAGGGGAAAACAATGGCTAGGAATGCAGTGCACAACTGTATTCGCTGTACAAAGGCCAAACCACAAATGTTCCAACAAATCATGGGAAATTTACCTGAAAACAGGATAACACCAACCAGACCTTTCATAAAGGCTGGTGTTGATTATTGTGGTCCATTCTGGGTACATTACAAACTCAGAGGAAAACGCCCTCACAAGGTCTATATCGCCGTCTTCTGCTGTTTTGCCACCAAGGCAGTTCACATGGAAGTTGTGACTGATCTGACCACAGATGCGTTCATCGGAGCTTTGAAAAGATTTATATCTCGCCGCGGAAGATGCCAAACCATGTATTCCGACAATGCAACGAACTTCGTCGGCGCTAGAAACCAACTACAAGAACTCGAAAAGACCATATTCGCTAAAGAAGCACAAGAAAGGATTAGCAGGGAATGCACCAAGAAGGGAATTGAATTCAAATTCATTCCACCAAGGGCTCCTCATTTCGGAGGCCTGTGGGAAGCAGCTGTCAAATCAGCAAAGCATTTGCTTCTCCGCACAGTTTCCACAGCATCACTCACTCATGAAGAATTGGAAACAGTGGTAATAGAGGTAGAAGCCATTCTCAACTCAAGACCTCTGACTCCAACATCCTCAAACCCCAACGATTTAATGGCTCTTACTCCAGGTCATTTCTTAATAGGGGAACCGTTAACTGCGCAAATTGACGCAACGGCACAACAACCATCCACATCCATGGCCACAAGATGGAAACTAGTATCGGAGCTAAAGCACAACTTTTGGAACCGATGGTCAAGGGAATATCTGTCAGAGCTACAGCAAAGACACAAATGGAAGACAACGTCTGCAAACATCAAACCGGACCAACTTGTCATCATCAAGGAGGATAACATGCCAGTCATGCAATGGCCTCTTGGGCGAATCATAAGGACTTACAAGGGACCAGATGATCTGATACGTGTGGTTGATGTTAAAACGTCGTCCGGCATTATCAAAAGACCCATTCACCGTTTGGCACCGTTACTCGATGACGACGCAGATAAGGAAACTACCAGTAAGCTACTAAAGCGTCCACCCGAACCTGAACCTCACTCAACAAAACGACCAAGACTCGTAAATTTTAACCTTCTATGCGCAACAATTCTCTCTCTTCTACTCATACCAGCTGTTTTTTGCGACACCATACAACCACAAGTATTTGGCAATGATCCTGGATTGTACTTTGAGGGAATTGGCAGTGCCAGGATAATAACAGCGGAATGGAAGTTAATGGTATATTACAACCTCATACCATTTCGGTCGGAAATTGAAACATTTTCATCTGGGGTAAACACACTCCATAGTTTGTGCAAGGCGTCTCCGCAAATGATTATGTGCGTCGAGTTCGTGGCCAACCTAAGACGAATTCAAATGGACTTAATCCAGGAAAGGGATGTCATAATGTCAGGTCGCTCCCGTAGAGGTGCCTTTAACATTATCGGTAACGTCGCAAGATCCTTGTTCGGTGTCTTGGACTCTGACTATGCAGCAGAAATGGAAACCACGATACGTGAGGCGGAAAATGACAGAGAACATCTATCATCATTGTTACGAAACCAAACTTCCATAATTGACTCAACCATCAATATTATTAAGGAGAACGAACTGTCATTAAAGTCAAGACTCAATGAAATTCAAAACGATATCGAAACCCTACACAACGGCATAGTAGAGAATCAAAACCAACTCAAAGGCGCACATTTGGTGGCACTACTCTCCAGCGAACTGATCTTAGCAGCAACTCGACTACGCCAAATGGAGGCTGAAATAGTCAATGTTTTGACTGATTCGCATCATGGTCGGATCAGCCCTTCGCTACTAGCACCGGATCAACTGCAGAGGGAATTAAGCTTAATCAAGGCTCACCTACCAGCATCACGAGTTCTACCTATAGACGAAGGAGATCTAATACAATTTTATAAAGTCATGCAGACTAAAGCAGCAGTCACCAATGACAAGGTCATATTTGAGATTAAGTTACCGCTAATTGACCAACAACCATTGGAGTTAGTGAAAATATTCGTGGTGCCTGTTAACAAGAACGGCACACTTTGGGCTATATCCCCCGAAACGCCATACTTAGCCATCAACTTCCACAGGGATGAATACGTACCACTATCAGATGAGGACATACGTAATTGCAACAAACTCGACAACAACATATTTATTTGTGATAATAAGCAAGCTACATTTGCAAAGGGATCTATAACCAGTTCATGTGAGGTAAACCTGTTCAGCCACAGATCAACCGATAGTTGCCGATTCATGGCATACAGAGAACACACAATTTGGTTGCAAATGCATCACAAAAATCAATGGATTTATGCCACGACAAAAACCATTGAGGTATCCGCAGTTTGTGGAAATGAAATAATACAAATCACTTTGAACGGTTCCGGAATTATTCAAGTTGAGCCAAATTGCACCTTCAAAACGTCTGAGATTACGATCCGAGGCCACTATGACAAATCCAGTTATATCCAAACATCATATCTACGTTTTTGGAGTTTCAACAAGCTTACGAACATCAGTGAGCCTGCATACACATTCAACTCAACTAGGCAAATTCTACAAACTCACACCGACCAACTTAACAACTTCCAGAACCAGCTACATGAGGCCAATATCACCCACCTGCATGCAATCGTACGGCATAATAACTACCATCATCAGGCAATAAGTTACACGGCTATCATCTTATCAATCACTTTGCCCATCATGTATCTTATTTGGAGATTCCGAAAGCGAATATGCAACACCAAACGAGACAGGAACAACCCAAGACCTACCCCAACATCTCGGCAGAACCCACCTTCTAAGTACGTGATCGAATTGCAAGAACCTTGAAGCCAACTACTTCAACGCCGGGGAGGATGTTCAGAGACAACACGATAATTAAGTTAATTTTAATGTTTAGTATAATATGGTCATTCATTTTGTTAAAATATGATTTGTAAGCAACTATGTCTATGAGGAGCACACATAAATAAAGAATTTGTTTCACACGAATGTTCTCATCATATTCATACGTTGCATTGTAGCTAGTTCATATGACCAACTTACCTAAATATTTAAACATATGGAATATACATACATACATACAGGCACACAGGTGCACATGAATTCAATTGTCTCAGCCAGTCCCACGACGATAGACTGAGACTCATGTTACCATCTCACCGTGAAATGGTACCAGGCAATTCAAGGCCAAGTAGAGTATTATGTGACAATGCCGCGATAGTCGGGACAGCAATCTAGCTGCAAACAGGAAATGCTTACCTAGACATTTCTACACAGTTTGCTAGTATGTATGTATGTATGATCCTATAGTTAATTTAGTTTATAAGCAGACAATTTGTAATTAAGAACATTAATAAATTGTTAATCAAGGAAGCCAGATCGAAGGTTTTTCATTTTCTTCACGGATACACGGTTCAAGTACCCTGTACCGATTCAACAAGGCTTTTGGTTTTGTACCTAAAGCACAAATTCAATTAAACAGTCAATATTATGCAATACAAATAATTCTTGGCTGAATGAAGAATCAGCTTCAAGGGACAAGAGTTCTATAAAGATTTCTACAGTACCTCTGGGCATCTGAGCTTCCCAATGAAGCTATGACGCTCTTGTGAAACGATCCTGTGGGGAATAACGTCTTCAAGATGAAACACCGCCAAATACTTAGGATTGATAAAGCATGCATTTGGTTGCATTTGCGAACTTGTAAAACAGTGTTGCGTGAGATGGTACACACCCGCCAGTTACCTATATTTTTTTAGGTTATACAATTTTGCAACCTTTTTGCCATGTTAAACTCACCGTTCGCGAACTTAAATGGCCACTTCGTCCAATAATTTTAAACAAAACTTTCTCATCTTGTCGAGCTGATCAAAAACATATATGGGTAAGGCCACCGTCAGTAACGTCACGTTCGTATACATATTATTGTGAATATCTTTACTAAATACTATTATTTCTCCCAACTTCATAACTGTTGTTTCATACGTAGACAATTTTGCTGTATCTCGTTTTGTTGTTATGACCATTTTAAGCCGTCAGTAACGTCACCGGATTTTGGAAGTGTGTTTTGAGGTTACTGAACGTCTGTGTAAAAATTAGCGAATTGAAAAGAGTTTATGTTTATAATTGCCCAGTATTTAAAAAAGGAAGGCTGAAAGATGATTTTTATCCAAAAGGTGGGCTTAAATTGTATGTTTTAATAACGTAATCGCCATAAAAGCAGTGTCAGTAACGTCACACAAAAATGTCAGTAACGTCACACGTACGAATTTCGGTAGGATTTTCGGGTCTTTTTCTCTTGGGTTAATAGAGGGACCCTAAACGACCAAAAAAATCATCGTAGAGAAGTTTTAAGAGGCAACCTGGGGAGATATTAAAACTAAACCACTAACATAAAAAAATGTAGTAAATCGGGCTTGACCTTTAGAGTTGATTTTTGTAAGATAGAGTGTTAGTAAATTAAATTATCTCTTTAAGAATGTGAATAGCTTGAGGGTTGAAATTGGTTTTTGATCAGTTTTGCATCATTAAAATTTTTAATTTCTCCCTACTTTTCAGTTTTAGCTGCTATTTAGTACGAAAAATGTCGAATTAACTTCTGTTTTTGTTTTTTTTTCTGATAAAAATTTTGTGTGAGTATTTTGAACTAAAGCCAGAACACTCTGTAAAATAAAAACATATTATTGTTGGAAAAAACAAAATTCTTTACTAATTCAGTCTTGTTAATTTTTGCAAAATTAAAGCATCAATTCAGTTGAAGTTTTAAACATAAAATATCACAAAAAAATATTTTAATTGTATCCCTGCTGAGACGTAGCATAAGCTACTATTTCGTCCCCAATGGTACGAATTTGGTGCGAAGACGAAAATTGAAAATTGTGGCGGTATCCAAAATGGTGTTAATTTTGTTGAACTCTTCTTCAGCAACTTCCGCAACTAGTATTCGCGATTTTGTATATTGGAACGCCTCAACGAATTACCGTGCACTGTTTACTATGCAGTGACGAGCTTTTTCCTTTTGTACTCGTCGTATTTGTTGCTTTCTTTTAGCTTTTTAACATAACGCTTGTCTCTTTTTGCACCAGGAATCGGAGTCTAGCAATTAAATACCAAATTATTAAGCAAAAAAGTAAAAAAAATAAAATTAAAATAATCCATCAGTAACGTCACACAATCTTTTTTTTGCAAAAATACCCTGCTATGTGCTAATAATGCTTCATTTAAGCATTGATTATGAAAGTACTTCAAAAATGCTCAAAAAAAATCAGCTCATCCAACCTCTTTTATAATTAGTTAATGCATAAAAAAACATTTTATTAAAATTTGTCAGTAACGTCACCATTTATTTGCGGCTGATTACTTTAAGCCCTAATTGGTCCAAGACCCAAGCTTTGTGCACAAATTTGCTTGCTAGTCAATAGTTTGATTTGTATTCTATCCAAAAAAGTAATCATCTGTCTAAAGTATAAAAAAATAAGAACAAAATTTACCTTTTTCGCCGACATTGGTATATTTTCCAAATACACCTTGCACACTTATGAAAAGGATGTAAAATGTCAAAGCAGACACAAATTTTGCACTGGCATACATTGCTGTCATATTCTATACATATTAGACATTTGAAATATAAAAACCAGTACAGAAATTTCAGTCAGGTAAACTGACTGATAAATACCATCACCCAATATAAGATATTGTTAAAGTCTTGAGTTATTGAAATGAATAGATTTTTAATTAAAATAAAATTACTTATGTATATTTTTTCCCCTGCTTGTGGTGCAAAATCGTCCAAAACTTTACTTATTTGTGTAGGGGGTATAGGTGCCGGTTTGGAATTTATGTGAGAAATATTAATTTTTCAAAAAAAATTAATTTTGATAGGGGGTACCACAAGGGGTGAACCTTATTCATTCCTAACTCAAATTTTCATACGTACAACTTACGAATAATTTGACTGAATTCAGTGCACTTACAAAAAAAGATATGTATGTAAGACTGAAGGGGTGAGTTCCGCCCTTTGTGTGGGAGGTACCAGAAGGGGTGTGTCAAATAGTTAGATTTTCTGAGGTTCCGCCTCCTATCACAATATAAATTAACCGACTAATTTTCATTACTCCTCAAATGTCCGTTTGGAAGTTATGGGTGAATTATTAATTTTCCAAAAATAGGTAATTTTGTATGGGAGGTACCAGAAGGGGTGACCCGATATAGTCCATATTCACTCCTAATTTATATTTTCATAAGCGTACAAATTACTCATAATTTGACTAAATTCAGTGTACTTAGAAAAAAGATATGTTGTAATACTATGGGGGTGAGTTCGGTCATTTGTATGGGAGGTACCAGAAGGGGTGCGTCAAATAGTTAGGGTTTCTAGGGTTTTGCCTCCTATAATAACATAAATTAATCGACCAATTTTCATTACCCCCCAAGAGTCCGTTTGGAAGTTATAGGAGAAATATTAATTTTGTATGGGAGGTACCAGAAGGCGTAAACCGATATAGTCCATATTCATACCTGAGTCTAATATTTATAAGCAAACATCATACGCAAAATTTGAGTGATCTCAGTTTGCTTGCAAAAAAGATATGTATGTAAAACTATAAGGGTCAATTCGGTCATTTGTATGGGAGGTACCAGAAGGGGTGTGTCAAATAGTTAGGCTCTCTGAGGTTTCGCCTCCTATCACAACATTAATTTATCGACCAATGTTCATAACCCCCCAAGTGACTGTTTTGAAGTTATTGGAGAAATATATAATTTCCAAAAATAGGTCATTTTGTATGGGAGGTACCAGAAGGCGTGAACCGATATAGTCCATATTCATACCTGAGTCTAATATTTATAAGAAAACATCATACGCAAAATTTGAGTGATCTCAGTTTACTTGCAAAAAAGATATGTATGTAAAACTATAAGGGTCAACTCGGTCATTTGTATGGGAGGTACCAGAATGGGTGGGGCAAAGGTTTCGGTTTTGTTAGGGTTTGCCTACTTTTGCAAGATAAATAAACTGACCAAATTCAAACATCCTCCGGTTGTCCGTTTGGAAGTTATGGAAGAAATATTAATTTTCCGAAAATAGGTAATTTTGTATGGGAGGTACCAGAAGTGGTGGGGCTATTCAGCCCATTTACAATCCCATAAGTTCGTTTTGAAAAATATTGATACTGGTATATTTTCATACCGATCCGTTAAGGTTTACTCGAGTTATCCTGCTGACCAGCCATCCAGCCAGCCAGCCAGACAGACGGACATAGCTCATTCTTCTTAAAAAGTTCTGAAACGAATTTGGTCTTAAGATACTTGGGTCTAACTCGTCTCCTTTAATGCGTTACACTTTTTTTCGTATCAAATGATATATACCCTAAGGGTGATGGTATAAAAATCAAAAATAACTCTTATTTATTGAGGGATATAATATAGATCAAAAATAACTTTTATTATATGAGCGATATAATATAAATCAAAAATAAGTGGTTTTTGGGACTTTTATCATAAAAATCACAAAATAAAAGTTTATTGCGAAATTCTATAGAGGGAGTAAAATCCAATGTATTGGTGAATTTAAAATAATTTTAGCACATTTCATTCACACTGATTTTTTTTAGATAAAAAATCGATCAATAACAGTTATTTTCGGTCTCTGCTATTAGCAATAATAGAAAAGATTTTGAACCGAGCGGTGAAAACAAATTTATTTTAAATTCTGAAAAGTTTGCCTCACTTAATAGATTCTTAAAAGTGAAATATCTTCATAATCGGCCTATAAGTATAGAAGTACCAGACTTTGAAAGTTTCAGCAGCACCAAAGTATTGAACTTTGACACCCTGTATCGCCAACTGTGTTGACACTGGGTGCCTCTGAATTTTACTTTAAAATTTGTTACATTATTACTGTGTTTTTTCCAATCGGCCCCACTTCAGTCTGCACACCGAAACGTCGAAGAATGGCATCAGACAGTTAGCAGCACTAGATTTGACCATAAAAATATTCATAAGGCAACGTGGCCATCTCCAGATCAATTGACGAGGAATCATATGGATCACGTGGTAGTCGATGGAAGGCACTCATCGAGTGTTCTGGACGTACGAGTGATCAGGGATGCGAACATTGACACCGATCACTTACTTACCGCAGTTAAGGCACGCACAAGGCTAAGCATGGCGAAAAACGTTCGTAACCAGGCACAACGAAAGCTGCACATCGGTAAACTGCGGACCACAGAGGTAGCGGACGCCTACTCCAACCACATAACTCAACTGGGTACTCAAAGCCGTCTCAAGAAGATGCCTGGTATGATTATGAATGTCGCAATGCCACAAGAGAGACTGATGCTGCATACATGACAAAACTGCAGCCAATGGCAACTCGAGCTGTTCGTGAACGGGACAGGGAGAAGAGACGAGAGGCAACTCGTCTTTTTAGAAGGAAAAATAAGGAGCTGAAAAAGAGGCAGGATGAGTGCACTGAGTTGCTCCGAAGTAGAGGGGAAGCCCGAAAATTATACAAGGGAGTTAAGGCGAGAATGTGTGGAACGGGGTTGCCCTCCTGCAAAGTTAGCGATGGTCAGCTAGTGACGGACCCGGATAACGTTCTGAAGATATGGAGAGATCATTTGAAAAACTGTTAAAGGCTGGCGGAGAGGAGCTGATTAGGAGCATGCATCAGATTATGGAAAACATCTGGCTAGAGGAGAGCATGCCCGGGGATTGGAGTCTCAGTCTATTATGTCCCATATACAAGAAAGGAGATCGTAGTGAATATAAGAACTACCGTGGAATAAGCCTATTACCAATTGCGGACAAAGTCCTTTCAAAAAAACTAAGTGCACCATATCAGTGCGGCTTTAGACCTGGTAAATCTACGAAGGATCAAATATTCACTCTACGACAAATCCTGGAAAAAACTCATGAAAAGAAGATCGAAACCTACCACCTCTTTGTCGACTACAAAGCTGCCTTCGACTGTCCAATAAGCAATAGGCTATATGAGGCCATGTGTGAGTTTGGTATTCCTGCAAAGCTAATTCGACTTTGCGGATGTACCTTGGAAAACACCAAATCCTCGGTGAAGATTGGTAAGGATCACTCTGAACCATTCAACACAGAAAGGGGTCTCATGCAGGGTGATAGCCTGTCCTGTACACTATTTAATATATTTATGGAGAAGGTGATGAGAAAGGCTGGTGTCAACATGTCTGGCACCATATTCCACAAGAGCCACATGCCACTAGCCTATGCCGACATAGACATCATTGGCCAAAATCTGCGGGATGTTACTGCAGTTTTCTCATCGCTAGAAAAGGAGTCAGCAAAAAATGGGTTTAGCGGTCAACGAGGACAAAACAAAAATAATGATTTTGACGAACAAGAGTCCTCTCGATGGGGACGCAGCGTCAACGTTGAAAATTATTGTTTTGAGGTAGTAGATGAGTTTACCTACCTTGGATCTTCCGTCAACCAGAAAAATAATGTCAGCCAAGAAATTAAGCGAAGAATTGTGCTAGCCAATAGATGTTTTTACGGACTTTTAGTAACACCCCCTTATCTCGAGATACGAAGAAACAGCTAAACCAGGTATTAATGTTACCCGTTCTGTTGTATGCTGCCGAATCATGTGTGCTTACGACAACGGACATACAAAACCTGGGAGTATTCGAGAGAAAAGTACTCCGAAAAATATTTGGACCTATCTGTGTCGACGGCCAGTTTCGCCATCGGATGAACCATGAGCTGTATGTGCTTTACCATGACATCGACGTAGCTAAAAGGGTCAGAATCCAACGACTACGATCGCTGAGACATGTTGCCAGCATGAATGTAAATGCTCCAGCGAACAATTGACTTGGAATGGTAAGATATCACGCCAAAAATGGGCGGATTCGATTGAGTGGGTGACACTTTCCATATAAAATTAACTGACATAAAACCTGCAAAATTATTTCATAAGATTTTAAGATTATGTGTTTATTTGTGCTGCTGATTGGCCTAATATTAAAGTATGCATCATGAACTCAAATACTACACGAAAAAAAATAACATCCTAGAAATCTTTTCATATTAACAAATAGGTTTTTCAGGTCTTTCTTCACTTTTGAGCTAATAACACAGTCAGTTCTGAATTAATTTTGAATTTGTTTTTTCACTATTTTTTTATTTTTTTACATTAGTATGGATAAAAAAACTTCTTCAACATCTTTAAATAACTGTCCCCATTTGGCTGTTACTGCTACCATGTAGTATGTGAGTATATTAAGCAACTTAATGTAGATGCAGGGTTTAGTTATCTCTACGCAAACATGAATTCTTTCGGACTTCCACATGTACAGCTTCGGCTAAAATGTTTTCTTTATAATGGAGTCATTTTGTGTAAAATTTCATCAGTAATTTCTTTTCTCTTACTGTACAATGTCGTCACATCGTAGGCCATCACTTGTTTATTTCAGTCATTCTATAGGTAATCAATCGAATCAAATAGTTTTCTACACGTTCGCAAAAAGGATACCACCTCTTCTAACGAGGAAGCTAATTTAAAAGTTTTTTTCCAAATAAATTTCTTCTTCGGGATGTTAAAACAGAAAGAAATGTGAATTGTAAATAAAAAGTTCACAACTATTTCACTAATTCCTAATTTGATTTAGTGAAATTCATTTAAAGTCGGACTATTTGCTCGCGAACAAAATATTTTGTTGATATTTTCGTGGAGGTTTTACTTTGCACTTCTTGTTCATGGAAAAAGTTGTGTCTCCAATTTGTTGCCAGTATTTTGTTTGAGGAGACACGAAGAACGGATGGATGAATGAATGGTTGTAACTTTATTACTGTCAACATTGCAAGGAAAGGCTGTGTAAAATTCGGGACGAATGAACCAAACCTGCAATACATGGAAAATGAAGCTGATGATGGTGATGAGGCCAACGATGATGGGCGTCTGTTGATGAAGCAACCGGAAGAACGTGAGTTTCCATTTCTCTTTGCGCCATTATCATTTCTTTCTACTTCTGTTTGTGGTGTCGCCATCATCGTTGCCGTTGATGTCGTATTAAACTAAGCTTCAATTGATGCAATCAGTAGAATGTCATGTTCTCCATTACTCCTGAAGTTGTTGTTCTTCTGCGCTTACTGAGCTGTGCCAGTAACTTCCATTACTGGAAACATGACGCTATTTCAATCAGGAAGATGTGGGACACAAACAGAAAAAAAGGCCATTACAAGTGAATTGAACTGAGACGTACGGTACGAGTACGTATTCCCTTTGGTATGATGTGTAGAAAAAGCAAAAAAATGTAAGAGCTCCACGGTTTTAAACATATTCCTACAGCTGAATTTTGTATGGATTTCTGATGTTTGTGGTCCTTTTTTCTCAAATTTTTACTTAGGAGTTCTGTTGATAAAATGGAATTCGTTTTTCCTGAACTTTTTGTAGTTAGAGCAAACATATTCTCATATTTTAAAGTTCACTCAAAGTTGGAAGTTAGTGAAATATAGCAACAATTTTAAACAATGTTCACGGGAAATCTATTAACTGATAATATAAGACATATTTCTTAAAATATGGAAACTGCATGCCTTTCTTTGATATTAAGAATAATACATATGTAACATTTTGGCAGAGCTGGTAAGTCGAATTTCATGATTTTACTGGAAACCGATTAAAAGTTTTAATACCTCATTTAGACTATGGTCAGTAGAGTGGCTCAAATATCAAATACGCGAAATCTTAGGTGATCAGATAAAGAAAGTGAGTTCCCCTTGAAATTTATATACAGATTTTCAGCACCATACAATCAGGGAACGGCGAAGCACCTCGACCTTAAGTGCAGACGACTCCAGTACAAATGTGTAAAAAAATAATTCAACTTCAGTTTTAATATTAGATTACACTGAGCAACAATGAAAAAACCACCGGGACGTGACTATATATGTTCGATAGCACTACGGGAGCTGAGTAAAACCCTAGCTCTAGATTGGCTACCAATTTTATTTTTTGGCCCCCTAAACATTTTGAAAACCCTTGTGTTCCTCAAAAAAAGGAGACGTTAGTTTTTGGTCAACAGTTCCCACATATTTAAATATAGCTTACTCCGCTTAAGAAATAACTATTATAGTATTTCCTAAAAAAATTAGACTTCCCTCGTTTTATTTAAACAAACTTCAAAAAAATACTCTATTCAGAGAAATTATAGTTTAGGTAAAAACGAATAACTTCTCCGAATTATCCCATGTAATCTGAACATGTCTGGGGATATTAAATTGCTCTCAAAACCCACTATTCACTTAAAAAAACAGTTTTTAGGAATTTGGGCCAGTATTCAATGTTTTTACTAGCAATTTTTACCAAACAATTTTCAAACAGTGACGTTCTCATTTCTCGATAAACAAGTAGGTGCCGTTTGTTGTGAATATTAAATAGAAAGCGTGTTAATTCACAACAACGCGAAATGCTATCCCATACATCATTCATGGGATGTAAAGGGAAACTAAGTTTAAGTAAGTACTAATTACATGTGAGAACAACTTATGTAAACAACCAATATGATCGGAACGCTTCACCCCTTTAATTGTTTACAAAAAACATTAGGGTGTTCCTAATATGGCATTTATTCGGATTTCGTTAAAAATAGGTAATATTAGCGATGTTGGCCATCTACCTTCGCTTCAGTCTTGTTTTTGTCAAAATTACGAATATATAGTAGTTCTAATCACGCATCGATAGGTAGACATTAGATTGTGTCGCAATAAGGTGAAAGTTCGAATTTGTTCTCAAATCAGTTTTTTGTCCCTGAATACTTTTCTTTTATAGACACACTAGCTAGAAACAGTCTTTAGCTGAGTGAAGACCTATAAAAGTATTATGGATAAAAAGCATAAGGATATACACCTGGAGTGTCTGGACTCTCTACAGAAAAGGTGCTACAATCCGACAGGTGAGAGTCCTCAAAAAATACAAGGCTGAGGTTACCGCTATTCAGTATGTGAGACGGGCAAAACAGCGACGTAAAAATTGCGACATCTATTATAGCTGCCATGCGGAAACGCACGAATTTGGATATGGATCTTGTCTCTCAGTTCAATCATGTTAGTGATCAAATAGCCACAACCAGCATTAAGGCGAAATATTCCTACATCACGCTGATTTGTGCTCATTGCCCCGACGGAAGATAAAGACGATGAGATTAAAGATGCATTTTACGAGCTCCTAGAGGAAACATAGGACCGCTGCCATGACCACGACATTAAAATCGTTCTAGGAGATTTTAATGCAAAAATAGGAAGTGAAGATATTATTGGTCCATCGATCCGTAAACTCAGCCTGCATACCAACACGTTCGATAGCGGGTTCAGACTGGTAAGCTTTGCAGCGGCAAGGATCATCATAGTAAATAGAACCAGATTTCAGCATAAAGACATATACAAGAGAACTTGGCTATTCCAAGTTCACAAGTATCACAAGTTTGAGCAAAGCGAGAAACGCAAACACAAAGAAAGCTAGGCATTGCGAAGCTGCAAAGTCCAAAAATAGCCAATGCCTACTCCAACCAGCTCTGTGGCAGCATATTTCGCATTCCATGGCAACTGCCGCAACTACCGTGTTTGGATATGGAAACGGCGCTCGGACGATGAAGAATGTCGCATAGCGTATGAGGACCAAGATGCTGCTTATAGGGCAACGCTACAGCCAATTGTAATCCGGACGAAGCAGCTATTTTAGCGCACCAATGAACGGAAGAATGAGAATATAGAGATGTACAGTGGTAGAGGTGAAGTTCGAAACTTTACTAGAAAGTAAAAACATAAGACTGTGGTAATGGGCTCCCCTCATTTAAGAACAAGGATGAAAATCTGGTTACAGATACGCAGAGTGTGCTGTATATACAAAGAGAACACTTCCAGTTACTGCCGGTCCCGGAAGGCAGCACACGTAAAGGTATCACGCCAATTGTCGACGATCGCTTAGATTGCTCACCAAGTTAAACCGAGGTGAGAATATCAATATCGCGGCTGAAAATAAATAAAGCACCCGGAGCCTTCGGACTTCCGGCAGAGCTCCTACGAACGGTTTAGCTTAACTAGTGCATGCCCGATGATTTGAATCTAAGAGTATTATGTATTATAAGTAATGTGCTACAAAAAGGCGATTCTAGTGTGTGATCCATCTTTTACCCTTCCCATATAAGGTCCTGTCGTTTTTGCTATGTGAAAGAGTAAGCCAGATCTCGGCTGCTTCGACAGCCCTATATGGCAGAAACTTCTCGAATCCATGGCAGAGTTTGGTATTCAGGCGATATGCCTTTGCGGAATGACGATGACTGACACGAAGTCTTCAGTGAAGAATGCCAATGACCTAACGCAACCATTTTATCCCAGACGAGGCCTAAAACAAGACGACGGCCTATCGTGTGACCTCTTCAACATAGTGATAGAGATGATAATGAGGAAAGCTGCAGTAAACACGAGTGGCACGATAATCAATAAACGTCTCATGCTACTCGCGTGTCTACGCTGACGTAGACATCATCGGTCGAAAACTGCGGGATGTGACTGCAGCCTTCTTAGGTATACAGAAGGAATCAGCTAAAATGGGTCTAATGGTAAACGAGTTGGGGAAACTGCGTGAACGTAGACAACTATAATTTCGAGGTGGTAAATGATTTTATCTACCTAGGATCCGCCATCAATAAAACAAAAAACGTCAGTCTCAAAAAAATACTGATGTATGGTTGTATCATTCAGAATCCTGGGTTATGATACAATCGGATGAATTGGTTCTGGCGGAAAAATACTCAGTAAATTATATGGGCCCATCATCTTTAACTGAAAGTAAGCACGTCGAATAGGTCATAAGCTGTACACTGACATTGACGTGGGCAAACGCTTTAAGATGCAGTTGAGTTGGCTAGGTCATGTTGTACACAAGGATGAAAATGCTCTTGCTCGAAAAGTCTTCGACAATAATCTCTATGGACGGCGTAGAAGAGGGCGACCAAACCTCCGTTGAAAAGACCAAGTTACAGAGAACTTTGTAGAACTTGGTGTGACGAACTGGAAAAGAAGCGCAGAGGATCGAAGGGACTATAATATTTTTCTACGTGCGGCATATAATCCCATATGATTACAAAGAAGTGCCTCACAATTAACTTCTTCAACCAGGCGAAATATTTATAATCTTAATATTTCTATAAAATTTGTAATCATCCGAATTTTAGATGATCATATCTCATGATCATCTTAATTTAAGATGATCAAACTATATGTAATTTTTTATGACTCAGATGGTATAACGTGAATCATCGTATAGTATCAAAATGTGATGCAAGGTCTCATAGAACGATATAAAGTTCTTAAAATACTTTAACATCAATAAAATACTTTAACATCAATCTGGTTTTATAAAAAATTTGCAATAGCCGCCCGTATTTTATCCATTCCTGACGTTTTGATCTGAGTGTACAAACAACTATTTGAAATATAGCCTAGAAATCGCTGTCTATGTACATATGCAATGCTTTGTGCAATTCTCGGTGTTACATAAAAAAACTGTTATCTCCATTTTTCTTATGCTAGTAACAGTAGATTTTTAGGTTTCCACCCCCTCAACAAAAAACTCGTTCTAGTTTAAACACAAACACATGGTGGTGTAGCATTTCTACAATTGTGATTTCAATTTTTATTGAAACGATTTTTTATGTAATTGAAAAGTTGCACTCTACGCTCGTAAGTGTGAGCGGATGTGAGCCTGAGCAGTTATTCTGTAATCCATGCGAAAATGTGGTACTTCTTTTCACCAGAAACAACGAAAAACCGTTGACACAGAAACACTCGGAAACTGCTTCCCCACAAAACAACATTCACCCACTTGTTCACCCATGAAGGAAGAAGAATCGTAGCTCAGGCGAAGCAATATCTAGCTATGGCCTCCTACACCAAGAATGTTGATGGGGATACAACGCGAGCGTTGTAACTTTTTGGCAATAGCCCACATATCGGTTGTCTGCTTTTCATTTATCGTTTTATGTACTAAATGTTCTCGACTCAATACTGTTTCGCGTTCCTCTTTCATTTTCTAAACACAATAATTTCATTTTAATGGTTGAGGCCGTGGTCTGTAAGTGATGACAAAAGCGAAATGGAGGAAGCTGCCGAGTTTTACCAATACCCTGGTGTGGTCCCCAAAAATGGAACATGGATTTGAAATGTTTGTACTTCACTAAATGTTCATGGAAAATGTTCCATTTGTGAAATTTTATGTGAATGTGTTTGTTTTGAAATGAGTGTTAATATGTGTTCTCCTCAATAGCAAGCCTCAGGGTTGCCAATTGGATGTTGCCGACGCTGATGATAAAGAAAATATCATTTTGACAATAATTACTACGGAAAACTATAATTTACAAAAACAGTTGTTAAGAAAGTTTACTAGTACTTTTCAAGTTGTATCAAAAATATGTTGTTTAGCAATTTTTTACAGATTAATTAAAACGGAAGAAAATACGTTGTTTATCGATTTGTTCGCCAAGTCAGATATGTTACGAATAAATTTAGTCCTTTTCAAGAAAATCAATAGATATTCACTGTTTTTAACAGTTAAGTGCAAAGTTCACATTCGACAAAAATTTTAAATTTTAGCAGAGAGCGTTTACACTTGGAACGTCCAAACTCTCTATAACGAATGTGCAACTTTCGACTGGCGGATGTTATCAATAAATACAAGGCTGACATCACCGCTTGACACATAAAAATTCCGACATCTGCCACGCGGAAAAATACGAATTTGAATGTGGATTGTAATTGCTCAGATTCTTAGACATCTTGTGTCTCGGTTCAATCCTCTTGGTGATCGAATATCCACAGTCAAAACGTAATATTTCTACATCACTCTGATTTGTGCGCATGCCTCGACTGAGGATAAAGAAGATGAGATAAAAGATTCATTCAACGAGCGCCTAAAGAAAACATACGTCCGTTGCTATGGCCAATACATTTAAATTGTCCTGGAAGATTTTATTACAAAAATTGGAAGGGAAGGTATTCTTAGTCCAAAAATCGGTAAGTTTAGCCTACATACCGACACGGCCGACAACGGGCTTAGGCTGGTTTGCTTCGTAGGGGCAAGGAAAATGATAGTGAGTGGAACCAAATTTCAGCATAAGGCAACTTTGCTATCCCTCGCTCAAAACCCCAAAGGTCAAATTGATTATGTGGAAATCGATGAAAGGAATTTATCTAGTGTCATAGACGTGCGCTTAATCCGTGTTGTTAACATTTGCTCGGATCAACACTTGGTTGTAGCTAAGGTGCGCAAAACATTGAGCAGATTAAAAAACTCATGTAACCAATCACAAGAATAGTTGGACATCGCGAAACTGCAAAGCCCTGGGATAGCCACTGCATACACCAACCAGCTCTCTCAACTACTACGACACATCGCCTCTACTTCTGACGTTGACTTGATGCACTGTTACAGGTTATTGCGCATTCCAAGGTAACTGCCGCAACAACCGTGATTGGATATGAAAAACGGCGCCAAGATGAATCTTGGTACGATGATGAATGTCGAATTGCGTCTGAGAAACAGGAAGCTGCATATAAGTCGATGCTGCAGATAACTGTAACAGGCAAAGCAGCACTTTAAGTAAAAAAATACTTCAGGACAAGGAACGGTAAAACGATGGTATATAAAGGTACAGGGATAGAGGTGAAGCCGAAAATATAAAAGCAAAATTTTACGGTACTGTGCTCCCCTCCTGTAACGGCAAGGTTGCAAATCTGGTAAAAGATATGCAAAGTATGCTGCAAGTATGGAGAGAACACACGAGAGTGTATTACGCCAATTGTCGACGAAGGTTTAGATTGCAAACCAACACCAAGCCAAACCGATGTTAGAAGAGCAATATAGCGGCTAAAAAATAATAATAAAGCTGCCGGTGCCGACGGACTTCCGACAGAGCTTTTCAAGTCCGGTGTCTGTGAGCTGAGAACTAGCAAGCACCAGCTGCTGCGCACGGCTTGACTTAAAGAGAAAAAGGTAATTAAAGTGTATGCCTCAACTACCGCGGGATCAGCATTTTACCCATCGCATAGAAGCCATTGCAGAGTTTGGTATTCCAGCGAAGCCGATACGCATTTGCGGAATGACGCTGACTGTCTTCAGTGAAGATTGGCAACGACCTTACGGCGCCATTCTATACCAAACAAGGCGACTGGATACCGTCTTACCTCTGCGACATAGTGTTGGATATGATAATGAGGAAAGTTGCAGTAAACACATGCTACTTGCGACCACTGATGACGTAGTCACTTGCCGAAAACTGCGGGATGGTACTCAGGTGTACAGAATGAATCAGCAAAAATGGGTCTAACGATGAATGAGGACTAAACGAAGTTATTAGATTCAACGAACAATAAATCCACTTGTTTGGAACGTTACGTGAATGCTGACTTATAATTTCGAAGTGGTAAATGATTTTATCTACCGCAATTAAACTTTTAGCGTCAGCCTCCAAATCGGGAAAAGAATGCTGCTTGCTAATAGAAGCTATTACAGACTAAGCAAGCGATTTAATGACAGCCCTTTCTCGACAAACGAAAATCCATCTTTACCAGATACTGTCTTTACCTGTCTTTATGTATGTTCAGAATCCTGGGTTATGACACAAGCGGATGGATCGCTTATGCCAGTTTTCGAGAGGAAAATACTCTGCAAATATATATCAGTTTGTATGGGAGGCATTAGTAGGGGTCTACCGATATAGTCCATATTCATTCCCAAGCCAAATTTCCATAAGTGTACAATGTACACTATACATCAATATTATTATTTTACAGTAGTCAAATTTCTCACCGCAATCATTCAGAATTTTATCGCTATAAACTAATAGGATATTAATCTATATATATAAAAATGGTGGCAAAAATGTATAGTAATTCATCAATTGAGAACGGCTGGGCCGATTTTGCTCAATTCGATAATGAATGGATCTTGCATCGAACGATTTGGTGCTGGCTTTCCCAATGTCGGCAGATTGCCGCACATGAGCTGGCACAATGTAAGAATTTGAATCGCTGACGCAGAAACGGTCACATCGGCGAGTATTGAGTCCGTTTTCAAACAAATTTAAATGTTGGCAAGCCTCCCGAAATGCGGCGCACAGCACAGCATGCACAGTATGCAGGCAATTGAAGGAGAGCAAATTTTGAAGCATACACCTTGGCATGGATGAACTGTGTATTGTCTGACAAATTATTGCACGATGTTTATGTCATTCAAAAAGTCATTCCGTAAAACTAGCACACAAAATTCGTACTAAAAAGCAATTTTTCAAATTTTTCAATCGACTTTTCCGTAGGTTTTTCCCAGATAAAATTTCTCCTGCCAATTACGTACAAATGAAAAAAATAATTGAGCAGAAGGGCCAGCCTTTATCACTTGATAAATTACTATAAATTTTTCACAATTATCCGAAAGTTTCCAAGCGTCACAACGAATTGTTCACCTTTACGTCCCCTGAAATCAAATCACGCGATTAAATGGAAAATTTCGTCGAAAAAAAATTTAAAATTTTGGGTTTTTTTTCATGATTTTTCAACCAAAGTTTTTTATTTTTCCAATCGAAAAGACGCTACGGAACTATTGCAGAAAAATTAAATTCCCGATTTTCATAAAATCAAGCAATACAATACAAAATTTTGCCGAAAAATCAAATTTGTTTCGTGTTTTTCCGGAATTTTCCGAGTTTTCCACCGAAAATTTTTCTATTTTTCCACTCGGAAAGTCGTTTCGAAATAATTATCCGAAATTTATCACAGTTACATCGTCCAAAATTATCAAATCATACCATAGAATTCATAATTTCGTAAGAAAAAAAAATTAAAAATTTTCTAATTTTTCCGGAATTTTCCAAACAAAAATTTCTATTTTTCTTTTATATTAAATTTACGTTAAATTGTATAAAATGATACATCAAATTCGGCTTACGATCAGAAAAGTGTTTTTTATTGTTTATTGTTTTTTCTTTTAGAAAAGCCATTCGTTACAATGGCACACAAAATTCCATTCAAAAAGGAAATTTTCGATTTTTCCAATTTCCCGACTTTTCCGGAGGATTTTCCCAAAATTTTCATTCACATAAACATTCTCCTGGCAAATACGAACAACTAAAAAAAATTGAGCGAAATCGGCCCAGCCGTTCTCAATTGATGAATTACTATACATTTTTGCCACCATTTTTATATATACTAGTGGGCCCGGCAATGCTTCGCTATGGCATATAAACTTGATATATATACTACATTAAGGTCTACAAAGTACTTTAAACTTGATATATATACTACATTAAGGTCTACAAAGTACTTTTAAACTGTACTTAAGCTCGGCAATAATATGTTGAGTTTAATAACTTATGTAACTAATTTCATGTAACTCTTTAACATGGAAGTTAACTAATTACGTTTTATTGTTTTAAATTCTAAATATGATAGGTTCTATGACGATAGTAAAAAGTTCATCTTCAAAGTCATATCTATAGCTTCGACATGTAGATTAAATCGGAAACAGAAATTGCTCTAAAGATCAAAATTCAATTTTTATATTTATCTGTAGTAGCGGGAACCGTCTGTATACTAACTATGTCTTTGGGGGTAAAAATCACTTTTGTTATGCCTTCTCCTCCTATTGACCGCAAATGAAAATTTCGTTTGAAGCTTCATGCCTTTAGTCATAAAAACCTCCTTTGCCTTGTCTTCTTCTCATACGGACCAAGAATATACCCAATACTCTCTATATATCGAACTCGTATTACCATTTTTTAAGATAATTCGATCACCAACGTTTGGCTTAACAAAGTGATGATCTCACGCACAGCATGGCATGTTACGCCGTCGTGTTGCAACCATTTCTCCTACAAATAATGTGCAATGACATGATAAATAAAAAAAATCAATTGATCGTCCACTTGCTCTAGTTCTTCTACCAGTTGGATTTTATATGAATGTAGACCAAGATCTTTCCTCAGCATTTGCAGAGACCGTGTTGCTGAGAACGGCGTCGGTTCAATAAATTCGAGTCTCCTGTCACACTTACGTCTACAGCATCGATGGCTTCTATTAGCTGCTCAGATGGATGATTACATGCACCCGAAACTTCACAATGGGCTCCATAAAACAGAACAGAATGCGCATTTTATCTATGGAATTTATTACCGATTCGCTCTCCTGAAAAGTAATTATAAAATACATATCTGTAAAGTAAATTAAAAACAAATCACTTTTTTAGTCTGCGCAGCCAAATAGCCTGTTCATTAGGGCGGATCAATTTTTTCGCGTCGAAAAAAACGTGGTAATCGTATACCAATATCGGAATCTAAGATGAATTCTTAGAAAACTTCACTAAAAACAATATGTATAAAATCAATTCCTAGTTCGCGCTGAGAAGCATGAAGATTTCAGGTAGACATATTTTTTTAACAATGGATAACTATTGAAACCTTCAGACCTATGGGCCCGGCTCTAATTTTTACCTACTATTCCGATGCTCGGAGACCATGGAGAAGAGAATGGTATATTTTTGACATACCAATAGAGGCCATAACTTTTTAACCAGTACATAGATTTGCTTCTGTAATACTTCATTTAGTTTGTTGGGAAGTCAGTTTTACGCACAAGTTTTCGGTTTGTGCTCATTTAAAAACAAAAAAATCTCTATCTGAAATCTTCCAGCTTCCCAGCGGGAGCTAGGAATTGATTTCAGACACAAATTTTATTGGTGAAATTTTCTAACAATTCATCATAGATTTCGATTTTGGTTACGATTTTTGCGAATAAAAAAATTGGCCCACCTTACTATTCATATCTCTGGGCGAACTGCAATATACAGTTATAACTACTTATTTTATAAGGGTGTAGCACAGCCCACTTCCACACTTACGGTAATTCATACTGCAACAATCTTCACACATCTTCATACCTCTGATAGTTCATGAGATATAGCCCTTTTAATTTTCAAGTTGTATGGGTGGTGCCACGCCCCTTTATCCAATCACAACCAAATGTAGCCAGGAAATATCCACAGGTCAATAGTACCACTTGTTAAAATTTTCGTATCAATCGGTCTATTAGAAAAGCCGTCATAGCGATTTTTGAAAAGGGGGCGTGGCACCGCCTACTTCCACCCTGCCTGTAATTAATAATGCTCCAACAACATATATACCAAATCTCATCTTCATACCTATGATAGTTCATGAGATATAGCCCTTTCGATTTTCAAGTTGTATGGGCGGTGCAACGCCCATTTATCCAATCACAACCAAATATAGCCAGGGACTATCAACAGGTCAACAGTACCACTTGGTAAAATTTTCGTATGAATATTAGAAAAGCCGTTAGATGGATTTTAGAAAAGAGGGCGTGGCACCGCCCACTTCCACCCTGGCTGTAACACAGTGCAACAGTGAAAAAAACACCCGAACGTGACTATATAGGTTCGATAGTACAACCGGAGCTGAGTAAAACCCTATCTCAGTTTGGCTAGATTGGCTACCAACATTTTTTTTTGGCCCTCGTAACTTTTTGAAATCCCTTGGATCGCTTGAAAAAAGGTGACATCAGTTTTTGGCCAACAGTATGTACAGTGTTTAATCAAGCTCTTTCTCTTCTTAAGCAAAGTTGTGGCTAATAGTCCGCTTAAGAAATTCATATAATAAAATTTCCGAAAAAAATTATACATCCCTCGTTTATTTTCAAAAAACTTCGAAAAAAATTCTAATTTTTTCACTATTTTGAAAATAAGTCGAAGGGAGTTCAGATTTTTTGCATACTCTATTCAGTGAAATTGTAGTTTAGGTAACACCGAAAAACTTCTCTGAACAAACCCATGCAATCTGAACAAGTCTAGGGGTATTAAATGGCTCTCAAAACACACTACCTACTTTTAACAAATCAGTTTTTTAGGAGTTTTGTACCATTGTGCAAAGTTTTTGCTTCGTATATTTACCAAAAACTTACTTATTGTGTAACTGAACAACTTCTGTAAACAACCAATATGATCGGAATACTCCACCCCTTTAATTGTTCACAAAAAACATTAGGGTGTTGCTTACATGGCATTTTGTCGAATTTCGTTAAAAATATGTATTAATTGCGATGTTGGTCATCTAGCTTCACCTTACATTTGTTTTTGCTAAAATTACGAATATATTGTGAACAATTTTGTATCGATAGTAAGACATTAGGGTGTGCCGCAATGAGGTAAAAGTTCGAATTTGTTCTCAAATCATTTTATTGCCGCTTAGTATTTTTCTTTTGTATACAGACTAAGGTGTAATAAGCCATTCAATAACTGAAGTGAAGACCTAGAATAGTATGTACTTACTTTTACCATATCTCTTATAGACGCCGAGATATTTGATGTAGAAGTTGGGGTATTTTTGAAAAAATTATTAAAAATCTTGAAATTAGATTTCGATGTAGATTATTATGGGCAATTATATATTGCAACTTTTTAAGGTTAATCAAGTTAAAATCTATATGTTTAAAAAGTATATGTGTATATTATTAATATCTCTATCCATTCTCGAGATATCAGGGGTTTAAAAAGCATAGCAATGACTACTGAACTTTTGTTTTACTGAATATCCATTGTGTCTGCTTACAAATGTCACCAAAACCATTAATATCCAATGGTCCTTTTTTATTTTTATCATATACACCATTATTGGTAAGTAGACACAATAAGTATTCAGATGGAACAAAAGTTCATTAGACATTGCTATGCCTACAATAAAAAATGCGTTTTTTTAACGCCTGATATCTCGATAATTGGTAGAGATATTGATAATATACACATATTCTATTTGAACATATAGATTTTAACTTGATTAACCTTAAAAAGTTGAGATTTTTACTTGATTAACCTTAAAATGTTAACATATATAGTTGCCCATAATAAACTACTTCGGAATCCAATTTCAAAATTTTTAATAATAATTTTCAAAAATACCCCAATTTCTACATCAAATATCTTGGCGTCTAGATGAGATAGGGCAAAAGTAAAGACATACTATTTTAGGTCTTCACTTCAGCTATTAAACGGCTTATTACTACTTAGTCTGTATACAAATGAAAAATACTCAGCGGCAATAAACTGATTTAAAAACAAATTCGAACTTTAACTTCATTGCGGCACACCCTAATGCCTAAGTATCGATACAAAATTGTTCACAATATATTCGTAATTTTAGCAAAAACAAATGTAACGTGAAGCTTGATGACCAACATCGCAATTAATACATATTTTTAACGAAATTCGAAAAAATGTCATGTAATGAACACCCTAATGCTTTTTGTGAACAATAAAAGGGGTGGAGTATTCCGATCATATTGGTTGTTTACAGAAGTTGTTCAGTTACACAATAAGTAAGTTTTTGGTAAATATACGAAGCAAAAACTTTGCACAATGGCCCAAAACTCCTAAAAACTGATTTGTTTAAAGTAGGTAGTGTGTTTTGAGAGCCATTTAATACCCCTAGACTTGTTCAGATTGCATGGGTTTGTTCAGAGAAGTTTTTCGGTGTTACCTAAACTACAATTTCACTGAATAGAGTATGCAAAAAATCTGAACTCCCTTCGACTTATATTCAAAATAGTGAAAAAATTAGAATTTTTTTCGAAGTTTTTTGAAAATAAACGAGGGATGTCTAATTTTTTTGGGAAATTTTATTATATGAATTTCTTAAGCGGACTATTAGCCACAACTTTGCTTAAGAAGAGAAAGAGCTTGATTAAACACTGTACATACTGTTGGCCAAAAACTGATGTCACCTTTTTTCAAGCGATCCAAGGGATTTCAAAAAGTTACGAGGGCCAAAAAAAAATTTTGGTAGCCAATCTAGCCAAACTGAGATAGGGTTTTACTTAGCTCCGGTTGTACTATCGAACCTATATAGTCACGTTCGGGTGTTTTTCAAAAAGTTTGATTTTGTGTCATAGTGTAATTAATACTGCTCCAACAATATATATGTATATCAAATCTCATCTTCATACCTCTGATAGTTCATGAGATATAGCCCTTTTGAATTTCAAGTTGTATGGGTGGTGCCACGCCCCTTTGTCCAATTGAACCGAATTGAAAATCTAAACCACCCGGGGCGCCACCCAAACGCATACAAAAGAATTTATGGAAATCGGTCCAGCCGTTTAGGAGGAGTTCAGTCACAACACACGTACAGTAGAATTTTATATTTATAGATTGATTTTGAGTGCGTGCAAGTTTGTAGTCAGCATTGGGCAAAACTGATACAAATCCTGACTCCCGACTGTTATATAGAATTCTTACGGCTGTCAGTCAGTGGAGATTCAAGTCCCTTCGAGATTCTTTAATACTGATTAATAAAAAAAATGTAGATTCCATCAGCAATATTACGTGATAGCTTAATTGTAAATATTTTATCTATGCGAATTGAAAGGGATGTGTCACAAAATAAGTAACGATTTTTAGGTATGTGTATTTTCCACTGCATGGTAACCCTTTCATGACAAGTGCATATCTGCTGCTCCCCCTCTTAAATTTGTAGGATACATTACAATGAATCCTTCCGGCTGCATTTGATGCTAAATTGTAACAAAAAATTTTAATTTATTTTTAGTGCGTTCTAAATTCGCGAAATTCATTCATCCAAATGCAATAAACCAACAGCTAAACAAAGCAAAACCAACAAATTGAAATGGCCACCATCTTTCCTTCTCCACATAAACCAGAAGAGTCACCCAGAATTTCATTGCAAACCGAGTGATGGAATGCTATTCGTAAAAGGGGAAAAAATAATCGACGGCGAAAAAATTGAAATTGGAATGAACATAAATTGTTGTTTTTACAAGTAGCAAATTTATTTATTTTAGTTATGTTTGTTATCTATCTGCTGAATAAATGAATGGAAAAAAATGTTATTCGGTCTATTGTTTCAAATTGTTCTACAAAGTTAAGCGTACGATTGTGTTCCAATTCGTTGCAATTCAAAAGAAAGTTCAGTATTTATTTTTAAATAAACCTTAAATATATATTGAATACTATGTACTCAAAGTAAGAGGATAAAACTGAAAGCACTTTGCAACATTTGTCGTAACTCTCATGGATTACTAAAAGTACCCAACAGTTTGGGGAGAAACTTTCGAAGAATTAGAAATGTTACAAAATACAGGGAATATTTGAAAAACTACTGAAATTATTTTTACGAAACCAGGCTAAATATCTTATATTGATATTTATACGATATGTACCACATAAGCAAAAATTAATAAATATATGCCACACATGCCATATGAATGTCCAGGCGTTCATGGACAAATATAATCCATAGGGATGGAAACAAAAACGAATTGATGATTAGAACAAGCTTTTAAACGACCTGCCTTTTTTTAAGAGGCGGGTAGTAATTGAACAAGTGACATGTCTTTGGTAGATTTTGTCTAAATAGTTTATGTCCGCGATAGTCGTATCAGTAAGTTAAACGTCATACTGAATGTATATAAACAGAATGCATGAAATTTTACCGTATCTGATTTATCGTATTTAAAAAGAATTTATTTTCTTAAGGAATCGTTCTCTATAGCGCATTCTGTAAATCTATTTATGGTAAATCTAAAACTGATCTATATTAAAGGCCATATAAGGAAATATACTTATTAGGTCTGAAATCAACTTTCAACAAAGTAATCATAATTGTAGTAAATACATCTTGGCTTATCTTTAACATTAGCTTTATGTTGCCGATAAAATCGGTCTCACGTGACAAATTGTGTGACATAACTGCAATCTTTTTAGTAAGTAAGTTCTTTTTTTCTTAATTGGCAGCAGCAACAGAAATTCAGTAGCCGCACGTAGAAAATAATTCCAAGCGCTTCGGTCTTTTGTGCTCTATAGATAGTTAGTCACACCAAGTGTAGATAACAGCTCTTTCACCTGGACCATCCAACGTTGCAGCTCAAGAACTTTTAGAGGTGGAATATTTTCATCCATTCGTACAACGTGACCAAGGCAGCGCATTCGGTCTATTTCAACGCGCATGACTACGTCGATATCGTTATACAGTTTATAAAGCTCGTGGTGCATTCGACGACGCTACTCGCTATTAACGATAATGGGTCCAAATATTTTGTTAGTTTTCTCTCTAAGACTCCCAGAATATATTGATCCGCTGTGTCATTACCCAGGATTCTGCGTTGTAGACCAAGACAGGTAGGATTAGAGTCTGGTAGAGTTGGATCTTTGCTGAGAGAGCTCTTTTTCATTAGCTAAATCGCTTGCTTTGCGCATAGTAGCAGCGGTTAGCGTCTTTTGATTTCCAGGCTGATTCATGTTAATGGCGGAGCCAAGGTAGACAAAATCATCTACCACTTATAGTTGTCAACGTTCATGCAGCGTCTCAGACGAGTGGACTCTTTATTCGTTGAAACAAATAACTTGGTGTTGTCCTCATTTATCACCAGACCCACTTCCGCCTACTGTTTTCAATGCTCGAAAAAGTTGCAGTAACATCCCGCAATTAACGGCCAATGGTATCATTATCATTGGCTTACTCGAGCAGCATTAACTTTTGTTGAAGGTGGCACCATTCCTGTTTACTCTGCAGCCTTCAGCATGAATGTAAGTAAGTAGGTCGCATAATATTTGCTGTAAATGCCAAATAGTTGTATGTTCTTAATAAATGTACTTCATATTTCATAACTTAATGTAATATTGTGGGAATGGCCGTGGCATGATGTTTAGAACGCGCGACTACCATGCGGGAGATCCCAGGTTCAAGTCCTGGCTCGAGTCATCTAAAAAATAAATTTTTCTTACATTGCCGGCCACCTCGATGTTTTCGACAGCAACTTCGCAGCATAAGTGTTCAATCAATCGGCATGTCTAATTGAAAGCTTCTCAAACAGTAACGTTCACATTCGTCAATAAACAAGTAGGTGCCGTTAGTTGTGAATCTAAATACAGAAAGCGTGTTAATTCACAACAACGCGAGAAGCTATACCATACCTCATTCATGGGGTGTAAAGGGAAATTAAGTAAGTAGTAATGTTATATTGTGAAAGAAGTTCACATCTAAAATTAAAACCGAATCAAATTTTCCTCCATACATTAAGGCACTTTCGGTAGCTAAAATAAATAAAAAAGAGCAGAGACCGTAACTTATAACTTTTATTTATAAAAGTCCCTCTGTAAGAGTTATTTTCTGATTTTTTATTATATCTCACCGAACATAAGACTTATTTTTGATTTATATTTTAAAAGTCCCAAAATAACAATTATTTCTGATTTATAATTTATCGCTCAGAAATATAAGTTATTTTTGATTTCTATTTTAAAAGTCCCACAATAATAATTATTGAAGACTTTTTGAAATAGAAATCAAAAATAAAAATCATTTAATGAGTTTTTCAAATCAAAATCGAAAATAAAAATCAGCCTGAGACTTATATTTTTTCTGATGAAATATAAAACTCACTTGAAGACTTTTAATTTTTATTTGTTCAAATAAAAGTCTTTTGGTTTTATCGATATGCAAACAATATTTATATTCTGACCAAATTAATTACAATTGTGGAACGTTTAGACCATATTTAACTCATAGCTACACAATGCGACGAAAAAACGATGGTTTTTACCATCACCCTCAGGGATGAAGGTATACGTATATCATTTGTTACAAATAATTAAAAGAAACGTGTTAGACCCAAAGTATCTTAAGACCAAATTGTTTCAGGACTTGTTAAGACAATTGAGCCATGTCCGTCTGTTTGGCAGGCTGGATGGGTCGTGGGCAGTATAACTCGAGTAAACTTTAACTGATCCATATGAAAATGTGCCAGCATTTTTAAGTTAAGTAGACCAACCCATAGATAACCGAATCATTTGACACACTCCTTCTTGTACCTCCCATATGAATGACTAAATTTGTTCCTTAGTTCTACAGGCATATCTTTTCTGTAATTAGAGTGAATTTGTGTCAAATTTTGGACAAGGTAGTTGAATAATGGTTGAATATAAATCTATTTTGAATTTTTCTGTGTATTTGGATAGGAGAGACTATGGTCTTTCCAAATCTATATATATGTAGGTAACTTGTCATAAACTTTTGGGATTTTTTTTTTAATTTTGAAGAAGTTTTTAGCCAAAACTTGTTTGCATTATCCTAATGTTTATTATATTATTCAGAAAGTGCACACTGTCATATTTAAAACGCATACTTGTTTATAAAAATCGGTTAAGAAATCGTTAAGTTATTCATAATTTTCAAGGAACCTGGGGGATAATTACATTTGGTCGGAAAAAAATGCGATCTAACCCAAAAAAAATGTAAAAAAATTCCCTCTGGCGTTAATAATAAATGTCAAAAATGGATTCCTTGACCCCAAAAACAGTAAGATACCTGTGATATCATTTAAGATTTTTGTTCAAATTAATAAGAATCCCATTCAAAATGACCCAATGCCCAGAAATAGTTAGGAAGACTTTTTGAAAGTATATCTAGCTCACGAGCAATTTCTTCACTTTACTGCAACTTCACCACCGATTAATTTTATATATAAAATCCCTTCTATAAATTAACAAACACAATCGGACGGACAATCGGATGGAAACTGTATGTGCATGGATATAGCTTCTTATAACGTAATGTACTAAGTATGTTTGTATTAAAGCGATGTATTGGAACAAAAGACAATATTATACAAATTTATACAATACAAAGCCCGAAAATTCTATCAGAAGATAAAAGGAAAGGTTCATGGAACAGGTCTTCCCTCCTGTAAAGACAAGGATGGTCATCTCGTTACTGACTCCGAGAGCGTACTGAGAATATATAAAGATCACTTCTGCAGCCTATTGATGTGTGAAAACTTGACGGAAGAAGACTGTGCACCAATCCGAAATGATAACATCGAGTGTCCACCTCCGAGCCAAGCTGAGATAACAACTGCCATATCCAGCCTAAAGAACAACAAGGCCGCTGGGGCTTATGGTCTTCAAGCTGAGTTGTTTAAGGCGGGTGGAGATGAGCTTGTTTTAAGCATGCAACAGCTCATTGAGAACATTTGGCTTCAGGAGAGCATGCCAGAGGATTGGAATCTCAGTGTGCTATGTCCAATCTACAAAAAGGTGACCGTAGTGAGTGTAAAAACTATCGTGGAATTAGCCTCTTACCGATTGCGTATAAGGTCCTGTCTAGCATACTGTGTGAACGTCTAAAGCCAATTGTGGAAAACCTGATTGGACCTTATCAGTGCGGCTTTAGACCAGGCAAATCCACGACGGATCAGATATTTACACTACGGCAGATTCTTGAGAAAACCCATGAGAAGCAAATCGACACTTACCACCTCTTTGTCGATTACAAAGCTGCCTTCGATAGTCCCATCAGGCATCGACTATACGAAGCCATGTCTGAGTTCGGTATTCCTGCGAAGATAATTCGTCTCTGCCGGTGTACCCTTACGAATAACAAATCCTCTGTTCGGATTGGCAAGGATCTATCTGCACCATTCGATACGACGAGAGGTCTTAGACAGGGTGACGGTTTGTCATGTATGCTGTTCAACATAGTGATGGAGAAGGTGTTAAGGAAAGCAGCGGTTAACATGTCTGGCACCATATTTAATAAGAGCCACATGCTGCTCGCATATGCCGATGATATCGACATTATCGGTCGAATGATGCGAGAGGTAACAGCTGTTTTCTCATCAGTTGAAAGGGAGTCAGCGAAAATGGGTTTGGCAGTGAATGAGGACAAGACGAAGTTAATGGTATCATCGAACAAAGTGTCCACCCGTTGGGGACGCAGCGTGAACGTTGAAAACTATTGCTTTGAGGTAGTGGATGAATTTATCTACCTTGGATCCGCCATGAACAAAAACAACAGTGTCAGCCTCGAAATAAAACGGAGAATAGTGCTCGCCAACAGGTGTTTCTTTGGACTACGCGAGCACTTCATAAACACTTGGTGCTTACACAGGCAGATGCAGCTCATCTGGCGGTGTTTGAGAGAAAAATACTCCGCAAAATATATGGACCCATTTGCGTAAACGGCGAGTTTAGGATTCGGATGAACCATGAGCTGTACGAGTTATACCACGACATTGATGTCGTCAAACGAATCAAAGTGCAACGATTACGCTGGCTAGGCCATGTCGTGAGAATGGATGAGGAAACTCCAGCGCGAAAGGTATTCTATCAAGACCTCGAAGGACGGCGCAAAAGAGGGAGACCGCGACTACGTTGGAAGGACCAGGTGGAGGAATCACTGACGCTGCTTGGTAGGACTGACTGGAGACGGTGCGCACAAGATCGAAGCGAATGGAAATCTTTGATAATTTCGGCCTCTGACTTAGGCACTAAGATACAAATATATATATATGTGTCAAGTTGTTTTAAAGGCTAATAATAATAATAATACAATACAAATGATTCTTGGTTGAATAAAGAATTAGCTTCAAAGGACAAGAGTTCTATAAAGATTTCTACAGTACCTCTGAGCATCTGAGCATTCCAATGAAGCTATGATGCTCTTGTGAAACGATCCTTTGGGATTAACGCGAATAACGTCTTCAAGCTGAAATACCGGCAAATACTTAGGATTAGATAAAGCATGCATTTAGTTGCCTTTGTGAACTTGTAAAACAGTGTTGCGTGAGTTGGTACACACCCGCCAATTAGATACATTTTTTCGAGGTTATACAATTTTGCACCCTTTTTTGCCAAGTTTAACTCACAGTTCGCGAACTATAAGTGAACACTTAGTCCAATTATTTTTAGCTAAACTTGCTCATCTCGTTGAGCTGATCAAAATCATATATACATTTCTTTTATTACAAAAAACAATAACGCCGATATCAGCAAATGACTTTTATTTCAGGCCTGAAGAAATAAAAATCATTAGATGAGTTTTAAATTTTGTTTTAAAAAATATAAGTCTTTGATTGATTTTTATTTTTCGTTTGGCAAAATAAAACTCACTTCGTAATTTTTATTTCAAAAAGTTTCAATAACTCTTATTCAAAGACTCAAAAAATTAAAATCAACAATAACTCTTATTTATTGAGGAATAGAATATAAATCAAAAATAACTCTTATTTGATGAGCGATATAATAAAAATCAAAAATAAGTGTTATTTGGGACTTTTATAATAAAAACCACAAAATAAAAGTTTATTGCGAAATTCTACAGAGGGAGTAAAAACCAATGTATTGGTGTATTTAAAATAATTTTAGCACATTTCCTTCACATTGATTTTTTTAGTTGTAAAATCGATCAATAACAGTTATTTTCGTTCCCTGAAAAAGAGCATTTAAGTATTTTCCGTACGGAACATGATTTTAGAAAATTTTCCTTTAAGGCTGATATATCGTTTATATGAAAATTGTTGACCAACATCGATTTGTTCGCAACATAATGTGTTAATGTCTTGATACTATGTTATCAACATTTTTAAAATTTTACATACCTTTTTTTTGCTCAATTTCATTTTTCAATTTAAAAATGAGAATGTTGCTGGAAGCATTTGAAAATATCCAAATCAAATAACTACTTTGTCAACATAGTTCCCGTAGATTTCGAAGCTTAATAATTCGTATAGATTTTAACTAGGGATGTAACGAACGTTCGCATTCGCATATGCGAATGCGAATTATTCGCATCATTTTGTACATTCGCTTTCGCATTCGCATTCGTATAAATATATATTTCAACTTTCGCAATCGTTTTCGCATTCGCAAAAAAAATTCTTAAATACAAGTAATAATGAGACTGACATGCAAGTGGTCACGTTTTCAGTCTCTCATGAAAAAAAAAATGTTAGCTGAATACAATAAGAAGAAAAAAATTTATATTTCAGTAGATCCTATATTGTAATGGAAACGAAACAGCTCGAAATACCAAAAGTTAGTACCTTTGGCACGCCAGTTCTTAGCTTAGGGAAGTGTTCCTAGCGAACAGTTGTTTAGTGGAGCCGGACTTATCTATGTTCCACTAAGAACTATATTGCATAGCGAAAAGCAGCGAAGCTTCTTTTTGTTAAATACAACTTGGCTCTACTAAACTTTGAATACTAAACCATCAAAGTTTTCGAAAGTAAATAAAATTATTGTTTAGTTACCTTAAAGACTGAATTTCTGAGAATTATATATATTATTGTTTTTGTTTTACTTTGAAATAAATATTTTATGTTTAATTACTTAACTGGAATACATATTTTTATTTGAAAAGGCAGACAGTAGGAATGAAACTAAATTATTCGTTTACGTAAACCATTTTTTGACATTCGCTAAACAATTTTGGAATATTCGCTTTCGCATTCGCAAAAATCAAAAGTAAGTATTCGCATTCGCTTTCGCACATTCGTTACATCTCTAATTTTAACAACAATCCGTATGAAACACTGAGCTCAAGACCAACCTTTAAAATTATTTTTTGATTTTGTGCAAATCTTTTCCTTATAAAACACATTATTTCTTCTACATTTAGTTTTTATACCCTTCACCATTCGCACCAACGCACAGTGGTCCAAATGCTCAATCTAGCCGGAAGAAAGTCTTTACTCGTTTTTGAAAGCCGCATTGACATGAAACTTTGCACGTTCATAGATTTTATCAATAAAAACACTCACCAAAAAAATGGGCACAGTAAAATGGGCGTGGCAGATTTTTTGTTAAATAAATAATATAGCTATAATAAAATAATTTCATACAAATAATATTGAAGTACCTATCTCGACATAATACGTGCAAATAATAAACAAAATAAATATATAGAATTATACAAATATAAATAATAAAGTAAAAATAAATAAATAAATTAATACAGTAACCAGTACAGAAATTTCAGTCAGGTAAACTGACTGATAAATACCACCACCCATTGAAAGATAGACTATGTGGTGAGATTGGTCAATTGTATGGGTGGTAGCCGAAGGAGTGTGTCAAATAGTTATCTTTTATGAAGTTTTGCCTCCTATCTCAGTATAAGTTAATCGACCAATTTTCATTACACCCCAAGTGTCCGTTTGGAAGTTATGGGAGAAATATTAATTTTGCAAAAATAGGTAATTTTGTATGGGAGGTACCAGAAGGCATGAACCGTTATAGTCCATATTCATTCCTGAGTTCAATTTTCATAAGCGAATATCATTCGCAAAATTTGAGTGAATTCAGTTTACTTACAAAAAAGATATGTATGTAACATTATGGGGGTGAGTTCGGTCATTTGTATGGGAGGTACCAGAAGGGCTGTGGCAAAGGTTTCAGTTTTCTTAGGGTTTGTATACTATTACAAAAAAATTTTACTGACCAAATTAAAATATCTTCCAATTGTCAGTTTGGAAGTTATTGAAGAAATAGTAATTATCCAAAAATAGGTAATTTTGTATGGGAGGTACCAGAAGGGGTGGGGCTATTCTGCCCATTAACAATCATATTACTTCGTTTGAAATATATTTGTAATGGTTAATTTTCATAACGATCCGTTAAGGTTAACTCGAGTTATCCTGCTCACCAGCCATCCAGCCTGCCAGCCAGACTGACGGACGTAGCTTAATCGTCTTAAAAAGTCCTGAAACGAATTTGGTCTTAAGATACTTGGGGTCTAACTCGTCTTCTTCAAAGCGTTACACTTTTTATCGTTTCAAATTATATACACCCTCATTCCTTAGGAATATGGTATAATAATAAATAATCAAATTAATATAAGAGTTTATATATGTGTTTTATTAAAGAATTTACAACACAATTAAAAAGCATTTAGGCAAAAACTGGCAGCTAATTTTGAATGTATTGACAAGCTACAATCATACAGATTACAAAAACACAAATAATAGAATTAAAGTTTGATAAATTCCCATTTAAAACTCTAATTGAATTTGGACATTGGACAAAATTTTGACGTATAACTCGTACAAAACTCCATTTATTTTGTAAACAAAACATTTTTTTTTAAATATAAAAATAGTTATATTTGTTCCTAATATTGTTAAATTAATATCAGGAAAAAAAAATGTAAAAAACTTTTTTCTTATTTTTTCACGACAACTTATTATCAAACAAAATATTTACGGCCTTATTCATAAAAACTTATAAGAGATTTATAAGCCATTTTTAAGCAAATTTCGAGAAAACAATATTCATAAACGATTTACTTCTTCAATAAGTTAAAGTAGGGTTGTCTCCACTTTAAGCATGCTATAACTTGTCGTTTGTACAATTTATTTTATATTCATAAATTTTTGATCTTTATTTAGAGTTTTTCTGTATTTTCCCTATTGGAAAGAATTTCCTACACAACGAATGCACGCAACAAGCATTCGTTGTGTAGGAAATTTTCTTCTTAATCATCGCGCACATAGAAAAGTATCTAAATAGACACTTTTCATTCATGAATTCCATTTTAAAGAGTATTTCTCCAAAATTCTTCAAAAATAATTTGTAAATAATGAAATAATATTCGTGATGTATAAACAATCAAACCCAGGAAAAAATGTAATCGGTATCCGAATATTATTTCAACATAAGGAAAAGAAAATAAAATTTTTTAATACAATATTTACTTTAACGTCTTTCTTATCGTCATGAGAATCGTAGTCAATGAAAAGTTGAGCTACAGTAATGTTCATAGTTTATTGTAAGTGCAAATACATATTTGGTATCCGATTATAAAGCTTTGGTATCCGACTCTAAAGCTTTTTTTTATACATCATTAACGACAAATAACAGTCGGCGTTGCCACCGGAACACATAAAGCTAAAGTACTGATAAAAAACGTTTATGAATACAATTTTTTATTAAAGGTTTTTTAGAGCTGAAGAATACTTTAGCTAGAGAACGCTTCTTACCTACTTTAGACATTTTTTATGAATAAGGCCGTTAGTATCGAAATAAAAAACAAAATGACTTTTATCCGGCTAGATTGAGCATTTGGATCACTGTGCAATTATAAATTTATATTTATATTATAAATGGGAATGTTTGTCTGTTTGTGTTTTTGGTTGTTTTTAGAGCTAGAGAGATACAATTTGATACCCAGATAGTGCTCGACAACACGAATATGAATATGCAGACGAAATTTTAATTAGTGACCCAATTGGCTGAGTGGGAGTGGCAAAAATTTTTATTTAAGAGCTAAAGAGATACAATTTGATACCCAGTTACTGTATTGTAGTCCTAGAAAGTAACATTTGATACAAGGATAGTATTCGACAACACAAATATAAATATGCAAACGAAATTTAAATTTTGGATTAGTGGGCGTGGAAAAACTTTATTTTAGCCCTAATGATATAAAATTTGGTACACAGATAGTACTCAAGAATACGAATATGAATATTCAGGCGAAATTTAAATTTTGAATAAGTTTTCGGAATAGGCGTGGGAAAACTGTATTATAGACCTAAAGAGATAAAATTTAGCACGATAAAATTTAGGCGTTAGAGCGATAATATTCGATACCAAAAAGTACAATTAATTTTTATCAAAAAGCACATTTATTGTACCAAAATTTACATAAAATACGCTTATTGTACTATAAAGTACAGTTTGTTGTGCTAAAAAATACTGTACCAAAAAGTACAATTTATTACATGTATTGTACGAAAAAAGATATTTATGGTATCAAGGAGTACTTCATTGATACCAAAAATTCGAATTTATTTTTATTGTACAGAAAAAACATGCTTTAAATGTACTACTTACTACTACTTAATTTCCCTTTACACCCCATGAATGAGGTATGGGGTAGCTTCTCGCGTTGTTATAAATTAACACGCTTTCTATTTTTAGATTCACATCTAACGGCACCTACTTGTTTTTCGACGATTGCCAACGTCACTGTGTGAGAAGCTTTTACTAGACATGCCGACTGACTGCGAAGTTGCCGGTGCCCACGGCTTTAAATATACTAATAGGTACTATTATTGTACCAAATAGATCTTTAAGTGAGCCAAAATTTATTTTTATTGTGTCAAAAAGTACTTTTGTGTTTATCAAAAAGTAGTGTTGTTGAAGCAAAGAGAAAGGACTAGAAGAGTTTTTTCTTAAATTCATAATATTTATACCCTCACCCTATGACCCATAAGTGCAACACATAGAAGGAGTCACTTAAGACCCTAGGTTTCTTTGAACCAAATTCGATTCATGACTTTTTAAGTCGTTTGAACCATGTCCGTCTGTCTGTCTGTCCGTCTGGTACGCACGATAACTTTCGAAAGACGAAACCAATTGGTTTAAAACTTTGCATGGATTAATATATCCAAAAAACTACTAACGGTTTTGCAAATGAGCCCCTTCTGGTACCTCCCATACAAATGTACCATTTCGCCCACTTTAGAAATCGAGTAATAATATCAATATTCCCAACGTGATCGTGCCCAAATTCCGTCTTTAGTAAAGATAAATCAAGATAAAATTTTGGAAAAAACTGTAAATCTAGCCACGGCCCTTCTGGTACCTCCCATACAAATGTACCATTCCGCCCACTTTAGAAATCGAGTAACAATATCAATATACTAGTTAATTATATGTTATACTGAGGGTGAGGGTATATGTAAGTCGGTTTTTCCGACTGAAACTTTCTTACTGGTTTTATAATTAAAGGATACTTAAAAAACTGTGTAAGTTAAGTGTGGAGATGGAAATGGATTGTCCTACTTCTAACAATAATTTAGTTTTAATACGAACTGTAAGACAAATTTGTATACATTAAGTAAGCTCAATACCATTTGTGTATTTAAAAGAAGCATAGCAAAGAACGAATTCTCCAGACAGTGTGTTCGATTCCTCATTAGCGAGGGTATAATTTTTTTTTTAATTAACTTTCTTAAAGATTCTTAGGAAACGTATTCTTTTACTTACTACTTAAAAATTAGAGTTGTTTCTTTTGATATATGAACAAGGTATTTATTTGATATACACTCAATTTTGTCCTCACTCGAGTTAGGCAGTTATGATTGCGACGACTGATTTTATAACTTAGCAATATGACTTTTCAAAACAATCGCCATTTACGCAATTGGCTTTGCAGTAGTAATATCTTTAAATTTTAATTAAAAATATTGAATTTTATATAACCATGTCGTTACTCAAATTGTCAGTGAAATAATAAATGCAGTATGTACATAAACTCACTTTTGCCTCCGATTACATAATAAATCAATAACTTTAACCTTAATTTGTAGATTATTTTTGTTAATAAAATATCAAATATTCAACATAGAGAAAAAAATACACCGCAATTTTCATTAAAATTTTTATAACTTTTATTCATTAATTATTGTTAATGCAATACTTTTCAACGCACAACATTAAATAATTAAAATAATTTATTGCTTCTGCGATGCAAATGCCGTAAAATAGCAATAGCATGAAAAATAACAACAACAACGACAGCGTTGTTATTTGGAGAACGTTGCACGGAACAAACGTGAGCAGTAATCAACGGATATACGAATGCACACAGGTTGGGCAAGTTTGTGAATGCATTTGTTATGCGTAGAATTTGTGAGTATATTTGGGACAGGGTATAAGTATAGGTAACTTTTTCGAACCAGTCTTTTTTTTTAAATATTTATAGTAGCCCTGGGTACGTTCGTTTGAATAAAATGTGGAAATTCTTTTTGGAAAAATCAAAAATAGAATTTCAATTACTTTTTCAATGCTCTCAACAAATGTTTCGAGCGAAGGATGCGCGTAACGGTTTTCAGGTAAAGGATATACGATGTATTTGGTCTGTTGGTGAAATAGCGTGACAGAAGTGTTAGAAGTGTTTCAATATTAATATAAGCCGGTAAAATTATTTGCAAACCTGTCATACTAAGATAGTCATAACTGGCGCTAAAATTAAAAAGGATGTTTCATGCCAAAGAAACTTGCGTTAACATTAGGCGGACTGCTTTTTAAATCATTTAACCCAGAGCTGGGCAATCAACAGTTCTTTAATTGTAGTTTAGGTGTCGTCAGCTTTGGTACAAAAATAATATCTAAATATAGCAGATTTGAACTTATATTAAAAAATTTAAATGATATTTGGATATAAGAGTGTTCGAAAAAGTGTGGTAACAAATTGTCGGTAGGTCCGTTTGGAAGTTATGGGAGATATATTAATTTCCCAAAAATAGTTAATTTTGCCTGGGAGGTACCAGAAGGTCTGTAGCGTTATAGTCCATAGCAACAAAAACGATAAATGGGGGTTTGTTGGGTGTCAATTGTACATTAAAAAATTACTTGAATCAAAATCCTAGCTGATTCTTTTTTTAAGGTTTTTTATTTCCGTTTCGTATTATATCTCATTGGAAGCGTACGGAATTCAGCTTTAATACACTTCTTTTCGAATGGACCATTACTGCACAACGGTAAAATTTAGGAAAAAAAAATTAAAATCTCTTATTTTTATATTTCTCTAAAATGTTATATTTTCCTGTTTGTGAGGCGTGTTTAACTCTACTTGAAAAAAGAAAATATTTTATTTTCAGCAAAATCTGAACTTACACAAAAAATAATAATAATGAAAATAAAATCGCTTCACTTTGCAATCTGACTGCACGTGTTGACAAGAACTGACTTTGAATCTTACTTTTTCCTAATCAGAGCTGAAAAAAATTTACTTAATTTCCCTTTACACCCCATAAATGAGGTATGGGATAGCTTCTCGCGTTGTTGTGAATTAACACGCTTTCTATTTTTAGATTTACAACTAACGGCATCTACTTGTTTATCGACGAATGCAAACGTCACTGTTTGAGAAGCTCTTACTAGACACGCCGATTGAATCGACACTAATACTGCGAAGTTGCTGTCGACAACATTCGAGGGGAGCCGACAATGAAAGAAAAATGTATTTATTTTTTTTTCTTTTAAGATGACTGGGCAGTTAATTTATATTGTGAAAGGAGGCGAAACCTCAGAAAACCTAACTATTTGACACACCCCTTCTGGTACCTCCCATACAAAGGACCGAACTCACCCCCATAGTCTTACATACATATCTTTTTTTGTAAGTACACTGAATTTATTCAAATTATTCGTAAGTTGTACGTATGAAAATTTGAGTCAGGAATGAATAAGGACTGTATCGGTTCACCCCTTTTGGTACCCACTATCAAAATTAAATTTTTTTGAAAAATTTATATTTCTCACATAAATTCCAAACCGGCACCTATACCCCCTACACAAATAAGTAAAGTTTTGGACGATTTTGCACCATAAGCAGGGGAAAATTATACATAAGTAATTTTATTTTAATTAAAAATCTGTTCATTTCAATGACTCAAGACTTCAGCAATATCTTATATTGGGTGATGGTATTTATCAGTCAGTTTACATGACTGAAATTTCTATACTGGTTTTTTTATATTTGTTCCACCTAGATTTGTGATTTACCACAATGTGCAGACGCATACAACCACAATATGAGTTTGTGTTGGTTAGTTGCTCCCTTCCCCTCTCACCGTTGTAAAGCAAAGTGTTATATAGTTTTTTTATAACTTTTTACATTAGAGTGGGCCAATTTTTTTCTCGACCTAGCGTTAATCAATAGCGTTATCTACGATGTATTCCAAGAACAATTGCACAAGAAACCATGGGTCGAAAAACCAAACTGTGCTACCGGTTGGTTGTATAGAGTTGTATAGAGATCCGTAGTAACGAGATTTAGATACGGCTCACCCCCTAATTTTGTGTGGTTGGGAAAAATTTTCATGCATCAAAAAATGGGGGATATGGGATGGGGGCAATTGTTTGCGCATCTTGGTCAAAAGTGGAGGGGAAGGGAAAAAACTTCACAGCTCACAACTGCCTCGGAATCGCCCTAGAGGGTTAAAATGTGTGACCGACTCCCAATCATTTTTCCCAAACATAACTACCCCCATCTTCACTCTCTAAGGAGACTTCCATACAAAATTAAAATTTTTTGCTCCCACCGCTCTAACTACTATAAAGGTGCCCCTAGAGGACTCAAATGAATGATCGACCCCCAATATTTATGCAACCCCAACAGTTTCTCAGGTCATATCGATCCTCTATCTTCAACCCTTAAGTTGGTTCACATACAATTTATTATATTTATAATTGTTTTTATAACATCAGCTCCTGCCGCTTCCATGATGCCTCTTAGAGGGGTTAAATGTATTTCCCTCCGAACATATATACACCCTATCTTTACCCTCACAATATGCTCTCCGAATGCATCTACAGAAAATTAGGATCCAATCCCAATCGAAGAAAATTTCGTCGATATCCTGGTAAAAGGTCTCAAATTCACTTTTTTCTAAAATGGTCTATTGAAAGTAGGTTTGTAGTTATTGTATCAAAATACAAGCGGCCATAAACCTTAAATCATCAATCACTTAGAAACACAAAAAGTGGACTTGAGACCTTTGTGCAGGTTGCTGACAATCTGTGTATAAAAACATAATTTTTCTCAATTGCCTAGCATACACACAGATAAAGAAACAATGCAGCAGCAAATTCTCTTGTATTTTTTTGCAGAATCTCAGTCGACCGAATCTAAGTCTCCATCACCATTATCTCAAAACTACATCTCGAGAGATCTCAACTGATTGATTGTGGGCCATTGTGCATTTAACGTTATCCATTTCAAGTGTTACAGTATAACACGGCCATAATGTAGTTTTACTTAGCCCCTTATACACTTTTTAAGAACTGCCTTCCCTATAGTATCACTCTTTTTATAATTACTTTACCTCCATATGATTACGTGAACGGAAAATATAAATATTGCATAATTGTACAACAACAAAATTACAGTAATTTTTTGCGGCCAAACTAGTTGAGAGCTTTTCAAATATCACGTTCGGCGTTGCCAACTAACGACACCGTTGATTACACTACAGGGCTAACCAAAGGTCATGTGTAATCGTTTATTACTTATATCCTTACTGCCGTAAGGACCTAGGCGCATATGTGGCGACTTTGGTTGTAGTAAACATGTGGCGACATAATGGGTGTCATAACTTTGAATGACACCAAATGCTGAAGAACATTGCATGCCTGATATTGACTAATAGAATAGTGCGATAAATGCGAAAGAGCTGCACCAGTGGCGGTTAATATACATTCATGCGTTGCACTGTGGAGTTTTATCCCCCCAAAGCTGGGCACACTGCAAAATAGAACTAAGATCAACACTTTAAAATTTTAGTGTTCGTTTCAGAAGCTCTGTCATGAGGTTAAATTCGTTGTCCTTTATTAAATGAAGTTATGTAATAAAGTGTTACTTAGTTGCTATTATGTTAGAATTTACTCAATACAATTTCCATAGTCAGTAGTAATGAATACTCCGGAAATTATTACACTTACCGGAGCGATGAGGAGGTACGGAAACGGGTGGGTTAAGAAATCATAATTGCTAATGGGTGGGGTATACCCGGTTTCCTATGTTTCACCTGTAAATACAAAATATTAAAAGTAAAATATACTCAACAGGGTATAAGAGACTCCTGTAGGGGCACAACTTTTACGATTTTAATTCGAAAATAAACGTTCAATAAACGTTTACCTTTTGCACAATTTTTCTGACTTCGTGGGAGGTACCAGAAGGGGTGTGTCAAAGGTTTCTGGTTTTTAATGGTTTGTCGACTATTACAAGATAATTAAACTGACTAAATTCAAATAAATTCAAATATCCTCCAGTGGTTTGTTTTTAATTTATGGAAGAAATATTAGTTTTCCAAAAGAGGTCATTTGGTATGGGAGGTACCAGGGTCGATCGATATAGACTATATTTATTTCAGAGTCAAATTTTTTATAAGCGTACGTCTATCGCAAAATGGTGCAGAATTCATTGTACTTAGAAAAAAAGAAACGTATGTAAAACTAAGAAATTGAATACGGCCATATGTATGGGAGATACCAGAAGAGGCGTGTCAGTGTTTTCTGTTTTTTAGGGAGGGTATGTCTACTGGGACCGGCCGTGGCATAGTGGTTAGAACATGCGACTATTATGCGGGAGATCACAGGTTCAAACCTGGCTCCAGTCATCTTAAAAGAAAAAAAAAAAAAATTTTCTTTCATTGTCGGCTCCCCTCGAATGTTGTTGACAGCAACTTTCGCAGTATTAAGCGTCGATTCAATCGGCGTGTCTAGTAAGAGTTCTCAAAACAGTGACGTTCGCATTCGTCGATAAACAAGTAGGTGCCGTTAGTTGTGAATCTAAAAATAGAAAGCGTGTTAATTCACAACAACGCGAGAAGCTATCCCATACCTCATTCATGGGGTGCAAAGGGAAATTAAGTTTTTTAAGTTTGTGTCTACTAATATTAAAAAATTCACCAAATTCAAATATCAATCAATTCTTTCAATTCAAATTTGAAAGTTATGGAAGTAATATTGATTATCCAAAAATATGTAATTTTGTTTGGTAGGTACCAGGAGGAGTGGGGCTATTCTGCACATTTACAATCCCATTACTTCATTACACCCTCACCCTACGGGTAGGTGGGTATATATCATTTGATACAACCCAAAAGTGTAACACATAGAAGGAGTCACTTTAGACCCGAGGTTTCTTTGAACCAAATTCGATTTATGACTTTTAAAGCCGTTTGAGTCATGTCCGTTTGTCTGTCTGGCTATCCGGCTGGTGTGCACGATAACTGTAGAAAGACGATAAAACAAATATTATAAATATTTCTCCAAAACTACTTACGGTTTTACAAATGGCCTACATGGCCCCGCCCCTTTTGGTACCTCCAACACAAATACATCATTCCGCCCACTTTAGAAATCGAGTAATAATATCAACACACCAAATGGGATCGTACCCAAATTCTGTAATTAGTTAAGCTATAATAGGATAAAGTTATGGAAAAAATTGGAAGTTTAGCCACGCCGCTTCTGGAGGAGGACACGATCGTGCCCAAAATCTGTATTGTGTTTAGCTATATATAGCCACGCCCCTTCTGGTATCTCCCATACAAATGTACCAATATAATAGAAAGTTTTATGTTTTACTGACGGTGAGGGTATATGTAAGTCGGGTTGCCCGACTGAAACTTTCTTACTGGTTTCTAAGTACACTGAATTCAGTCATATTTATCAAAAGATGTACTATTAATAATTTTACTCAGAAATAAATATAGGTGATATCGGTTGACCCATTCTGGTACCTTCCATACAAAATTACATATTTTTGTAAAATTATTATTTTTTCTATATCTTCCAAACAGACCATACCAACACTCATACCAATGACTGAATTCAGTTTTACATATATTTTTTTGTAGGTGCACTAAATTCGGTCATATTTTGTGCAAGATATAAGCTTATTGAATCTGTTTTAGGAATGATTATGGACTGTGTAGCCGACCCCTTCTGGTAGCTCCCATACAAGATACCCTTTTTTTGGAAAATAAAGATCGAACTGCAGGATCTTTGCAGATCTGCTGAAAGCCGAAACATTTGACTGAAATCACCCTCATAGTTCTACATGCATATCTCTTTTGTAAGTACACTGAAGTCAGAAAAATTGAGCACAAGGTAAACAATTAATTTCTAAAAGAAACCCCTCGAATCGTTATGAACATTTTGCTTTTTTTTATCAGTTGAAACCTAAGAAACCGACATTTTTGCCCAACCCATTAGAAATAATGAGTTCTTCTGGGATTTTGTGCGAATTAAATAGAGACTTTTTTGACCATTAGCCCAGATATATTGAATTTATTATTTTACGTTTGTTGGGTGTAACATTTTGTACAGTTGAACTATATCCTCCATATCATAATTTTAAAATGACCATCCCCTGGCCGGCTGACTTCAAATGTAGTCAACCAATAAAATGTATGGAAATTCACCTTATTTTCAACTGAAATCTATTTTTTTTGGTTAACGTTTGTTGAAACGTGTGCTTTTAGTATTGATTTTGTTTCTTCACAATCATTTCTAAAGAATTAACGCGAAATACGAAATTATACTTGCTGGGTACGTTATTGGAGAAGATCGCAAGAGAACGACTTAGCTAAATTATAAAATATTCAGAACGACTTGGTGGCAGAACAGGAGGCCGTTACACGCCAGAGTCAAGGTGCAATGGTTGCAAAGTATAAAAATTCATCAAATTATTCCAAATGTCGAATAAAGAACTATATACTGCAATACTCCAAAGCAGACGATGTGAAAACAGGTATCTAACCTATATAGAACTGAGAGCGTTTGTTGAAATTCTATTGCTAACAAGCGTCAATAAATCAATCGATGGGATAAGATGCATTGTGCAGTTTAAACGATGTGTATTATAGCTGTGCTACAATGTCCAAATGAAGCTATCCCTTCTGATACTTCCCATACAATTTTACCTATTTTTTTAATTTAGCCAGTCAATTATCTTAAAATAGTAGATAAATCCTCAGAATGTCGAAACATTTGCCACACCCCTTCTGGTACCTCCCATTTATTAATCTTACAATAGTATACAAAGCGTCAGAACGCCCCACCCCTTCTCCCATTCAAATGATCCAATCTAGACGGGACGCCTCATGGTTTGACAATTACCATACATGAGCAGGTTGTCTGGACAGCAAAAATGGAAGGTCGGTTATAATACTTACAAGTGTTCCTCTAGCAAAGTCTGTAGTTCCGAAAAAACTATTCAAACATATTATATTGCAAAAAAAACCAAAGTATGCGGATAAGATATGTACAAAATGGTTTCCACCACACAACCAAAAGTTAAACTTGGCGTTGCCTTTGGCAATGTTCTACAATATGGTTGATATAAGCGTATTAGTCATGATATATTTTGAAAATCAAAGCCATGTTCAATACAAAAGCATGAAGAGAAACTTCCGGCGGAGCTGGGCATAATAGCGTTTCATGTATCTAATGGAACAACGCATGTACATTCCAAAAATATTGGGATATACATCTGAAATATGGTTACTGTCCTGAATATACAACTTTGGAAGCTATGCTGATGTTACTAATGACATACATAAATCCAATTCACCTAGCTCAATCCTGGTGTGCGTTATCCATTTTTCACACAAAAACATGCAAAAGATGCTCGTTTTTTTTGTCTTCAAACAAAATAATTTAACCATAAAATTTTAAAGCAAATATGTATATCTATCTATCTATATATATAAAAGAGGATGTGTGTATATATGTAACGTATGGACTCGAAAACGGCTGGACCGATTTTGATGAAATTTTCAGGGAATCTTCCGAATAACCCCGCGAGTAACATAGGCTACACATTGTTTGGATTTTTCTACATTTTGGGGGTGAAAATGGCAATATTCGATAACACAAGGTATTCCGCGCTTACAAGAAGTAATTTTTTTTGGTATTTAAATGAGCACAAACCGAAAACTTCAGATATATATTTTTCGAGACCTTCTGCGTAAAACTAATTGCCCAGCAAAGTAAATGAGGTATTACAGAAGCAAATCTCTGTTTTGGTTAAAAAGTTATGACCTCTGAGAGTTGGCATACGGAAATTAAGTTTTTAAAAATCATTTTTCAGAATATTGGGCGGGATCCAAAACCATGTAAAAACTACACAAGAACAACGTTTGCAAATCTTGCAAATTTATTTTCAAAATGCACGTTCTGTTCGCCAAACTTATGGAGCCCTTTGTGAAGTTGAGGGTGCATATAATGATCCATCTGTCATTCTCAGCAACTCGGTCTATGCAAATGCTGAAGAAAGATCTTGGCCTGCATCTATATAAGATCTAACTGGTGGAAGAATTTGAGCCAGTGGACGATCATGTGATTTTTTTTATTTATCATGTCATTGCACATTATTTGAACGAGAAATGGTTCCAACACGACGGTGTAATAAGCCATACAGCGCGTGAGACCATCACTTTGTTAAGCCAAACATTGGTGACCGAATTATCTCAAAAAAAAGGTAATACGAGTTCAATACAAAAATAGTATTCCGGAATATTTTTGATCCGTGTGATAAGAAGACATGACAAAAGAAGTTTTTATGGCTAAAGGCATGAAGCTTCAGACGGAATTTTCATTTGCGGTCAATAGGCGGAGAAGGCATAACAAAATGTTTTTTATGCCCAAAAAGCTAGTTAGTATCCGCTACTATAGATCAAAATAAAAATTATTAAAATTAGCGGAATGTCTGTTTCCGATTTTTGGAAGAAGTGGCTTTTCGCCCTACATACAGAAAAAACATAATCTACATGTAAGCACTATAGATATGACTTTGCTGATGAACGTTTTCAAAGTACTTTGTAGACCTAAATGTGAAAAATGTGCATGTGCAATAGCGAAGCATTGCCGGGCCCACTAGTATTACTTAAAATTCCATGTTTGCTACATTTGTAGTCATCCGACCGTCCACGTAAGTTTACAATCCCGAACACATGAAGGTTAATTAGGTCAGTTCGAAATTTTTAGGACACGTAATCCAAAATATAAATGATATTAAAGTCAAAAATGATTTTTTTATCAACTTTACCAAATTTAAAAAAAATAACGGTAAGGATTTCAGAATAAAAAGAAACGAATTTTGTTACCAATAATACAAAAAAGAATTTTGAAAATCGGTAAATTTCAAATGTCCAAAAAAATTCCCCTCTGTGCGGTATTGCAAATGGACTTCATGGCCCCGCGCCTTTTGGCACCTTCAATACAAATACATCATAGCACCCACTCTAGAGATCGAGTAATAATATCCATACACCCAACGGGATCGTACCCAAATTCTGTATTTAGTGAAGCTATTATAGGATAAAGTTTTGGAAAGTTTGGTACCTCTCATTCAAATGTACGTCTCAGCCCACTTTAGAGATGGAGTAATAATAACAATAAATCCGACGCGATCGTACCCAAATTCCTTATTTAGTAAAGCTATAGCAGGATACAGTTTTGGAGAAAAAAACTGAACGTCTAGCCACGCCCCAACTGGTACCTCCCATACCCATCTGGTACCGCCCATTGTTTAATATTATTAATAGATATAATGCGCTCGTGCCCAAATTCTGTAATTAGTGAAGCTCAAGCAGGATAAAGTTTTTGAGAAAAAATCTCTAAATCTAGACACGTCGTTTCTGGTACCTCCCATACAAAAGTTCCGCTCCGCCCACTTTAGAGATAGAATAATATCAACAATAGACTCGACACGATTGTGCCCAAATTCTGTATTTTGTTAAGCTATAACAGGATAAAGTTTTTCAGGATAAATTGGTACCTCCCATAGAAATGTACCATTCCACCTACTTTAGAGATGGAGTGATAATATCAATACACCCAACGCGATCGTTTTTAGTAAATCTATAACAGTATAAAGTTTTGGAAAAAAAAATCTGGAAGTCTAGACACTCCGCATCTGGCTTCTCCCATACAAATGTCCGCTTTGAAGGTGGAGTAATGATATCAATACACTCGACACGATCGTGCCCAAAATCTGTATTTTGTTTAGCTACAACAAGACAAAATTTTTGGAGTAAAAAAATTGGAAGTCTAGCCACGCCCCTTTTGGTACCTCCCATAGAAATGTACCACTCCGCACACTTTAGAAATTAGTTAATAATATCAATATAATAGAAAATTTTATGTTTTACTGAGGGTGAGGGTATATATAAGTCGGGTTGCCCGACTGAAACTTTCTTACTGGTTTGACCATCTGCAGTTGAACTATGAGTCTCGTCTGGCCAGTTCATCTGACTGAAATAGCTGTACTGGTTTTATAAGAACTTAAATTTTTCGTAGTGCCGTTTCATTGTATATGTGCTTATAATTTTTAACAAAGTTATTTATAGAACCTGTAAATATATTTCTAAAATGTATTACTCTTTCAGCGTTTTAGAACGCTAAATACAGATAGACTTTGTCTGTTTCGTTCCTGTTTTGGTTTAGTTGAAAGTTTCCAAGTATCGCGTCTGTGCCACCTGAAGATACCCATATCCATTGTGGATTAAAAGTCCTTTCAAAAGGAAACAAAACATGCAGATAAAAACGTGAATATGCGGTTTCACTCTACATGGTCACTACTTCCACGATTGAAAACAGTAGATTGGCTCTTATTACGCAACACTATCGGTATGGATTTTGAAAAATATCATAACACCCTAATGAACGCATATAACCCCATCCAAACTCTGACGTTTATGTTTAAGATCCAGAAAATTCGATATTGTCATAGGCTATATCAGTGTCATTTGTTAGTTGTTATTTTTCATAATAGTAACACACAAATAAAATATTTTTTGATGACAAAAGAAAAGAGAATAATTCCAGAAGTGAGCCAGATATAAAAACGGGGATATAAAATGTATGGGGCCAAAGAAAGTATCTTTGGTCCAACCCCCAAAATGTACCTTGGTTTGTTTTATGATGAATCCCAAAAAATTTTGTGCCTAGGATTACGATCCAGTGAGCTGAACCGTTTTAAAAAAAGTATTTTTTGAGTTTTTCGGAGATTTTTGATATTTGTCTAAAGACAACATGTGCAATATTAGTATCATAAGAAAGTGTTTTTAGAGACGCATCAATCGGTATGAAAAACATGGCCACAAATGCTCTGACAAGTTCTTTTTTCAGCGATATTCTGGAAAAAATAAGGATTTTTAAGTCTTTAGTAGCGAAATTTTTCTGAACTAAATGCTATTTAATTCGCGAGAAACGAAACTCATATTTAGACAAGACTTATTTTTTCTTAATTACACCATGTCACAAGAAAACCAACTGTATTTACTTGAAAAATTATTTAGTTGACGATTTAGGTCTTGCCATGGAGATTAGAAACCTGTATTAAAGAGGTACAGTATACACTAAAATAAAGATGTAAGGGAAAAAAACTGAAACACGTGTTTACTTAAATCGACTATGGATAAATATATGTCAATCTGACTAAAAACTTAAAACTCCATATTTTTGCAGCATTTGTCTGAAAAATAGACTTGCTAAGGACATTTGTGTGCATGTTTTTCTTACCATTTAATGCGTCTTTAAAAACTCTTTCCTTTGATGCTAATATGGCGCATATAGTCTTTAGTTAAATATCAAAAATCTTTGAAAAACTCAAAAAAATACCCTTTTTAAAAATGGTCCAGCTCACTGGATCTTAATCCTAGACACGAAATTTTTAGGGGTTCATCATAAAACAAGCCAAGGTACATTTTGGGGGGCGGACCGAAGATACTTAATTTGGTGAGTCGGTCTAACGTACATACATTATTCGAAATTTTATTTCAAATTCCCAAATAACAATTAATAAGATAACAAATAAATTGGTTATTTGTTTTCACAAATAAACAAATATATTATTAATATTGTTCCTGAGTTTGTTTTTTGTTGATTTGAGATTTTTTAAGTCATAGTTCGGTTTAAGATCTTTACTATTGACAATTATTTATTATTACCAATAGGTTTTTATTAAAGAAGTTGTGAAATGTATTATGTGACAGCAGGTTAGGCGTATGACGTCATTTCGACATTAACCACAATGTCTCGTCAACGTCCTTTGCTGTGCCTTCTCCTCTATCATCACAAACCTTAAGGGAAAAAAGTATCTCAAAGCTGATGAGAACTTTACCCAACGGTGCGAAGAAAGCATCCTCGAAGCGCACATCATGCCAACGTAATACACACACAAGCCCTTACCTATGCATATGTCCATAGGACACAATTGCACAAGAGTTTTGTTGTTGGCAAAAGGGCCAACCCCGTTCTGTGTACCTTCAGTGCAAAAAGTATATATGATTAGAAGAGGTCTCAAGTCGATAAAAGCCCATAAAATTTACAACCAAGCGTACGTAGGCGCAATGTAGCGTCATTGTAAATTCAAGAGAAATAGCCAACTTACAAGTTAGTTTGATGAGCATTCGTTTTAATTAATTTTGTATCTTTTGGTGCTCAAAACTTTTCTATTTTCATAAAATGAGCCAAAATATTGCCAACAATAAGTGTACTAAAACTACTTTTGCATATGTTCGTTGAACAGTTTTACCGTGTTGGCACCTCTTGTCTAGTATATATACTTTTTGCTTCAGTGTTTCGATGTTCCTGAGTTTGTTGATCTGAGATGAATTGTGATATTGTAGTTCGGCTTAAGAATATTTTAATTTTATTTCTTATTTAAAATAAATACTGCCCAAAATTGGGCTACATGTGTAATGAAGAGTTGGAATTACAGCTAACTATCGTAAGCTACGAAATGGTAACTTCAGTAATAAAATTCTGTTACAATCCAGCCTGCAGTATATGCTGTGCATTTAAAAATCAACTAACAATAAGTGTGAGTAAGTAAATTTTTCGACATATAATGTTATCAGAATGTTATATGAAATCCCAAACACCACAATGAACTTTTTTTTGCATCAAATACTTTGATATTAACACACTGACACACTGATGTTTCCTTGCACAGGTATTCGTATATATGAGCCGTGTAATACTAAAACGTCGTTGTTATCATCATCACGCTTATAATCATTAACATCACCGCCATCATCATTCTGGCCACCAGCATTTCTGCCGTGATAAAGACTAAAATCACACATTATGCAAATTTAATAACATATCCCTACGAATTTATTTGTACTCTTTACGTGTTATGTACCCATACGAAGTTCACATTTGTCTGGGTAATGTGGCATGTATGTAAAGCACTCATGGTCTATGTATGCAGTAATGGTAGTAGGTACAATCGTACTTTTGGACATATTCTCTTATGGCCATTAAAAGTCCCTTTACTTCATTATGCGTAAAATGATATTAAATGTTCTCTCATAAAATTCACAAGCATTGCAGTTTTTCACAATAATGAATGCTTGTTCGTGATAGGGTAAAAGAGAAACCGGATTGAGTAAAAGCCGCGTTTCATTTTCTATTTTATGCGCACTTAACGAATTGTAATAATTCAGTACCAGCACTTTGCTCACCTAAAATTATCTTTCTCAAAACAGATTAGATGTGGGTGATATGCAGATGCATCAGCCGACTCACGATTTGCACTTGGTGGTCATGGTTAATATGTGAGTCATTCAATGTGAATCATCTAATGTTAGCGGAGAAAACTATATTTCGATTTTGGCCAATAGGTTAATTTGTATGGGGGGTACCAGAAGAAATTTGAACAAAAAAAAAATTGCAGTTTAACCGAATTCTGATAACAGTTTTAAATGTTATAATCAATGCAATATCTTAGGGGTAATGGTCATTTGTGTGGGGGTATAAGAAGGGGTTGGGAAACCTACCTATTACTACGATATTATGTGCTACATTTAAATTTTAGCCTCTTTCTGATGTCAAATATGACCTTATAGGCGCAGTAGTAAAAATTATCGAAGTTTAAAAATAACTCTGATCGCTTAAATCATTTGCGCTTCGTAGATAGTTCGTCAGAACAAGTTTGGTTTGCGTCTCCTTTTCTGGTCCATAGAACGTAGTTTTGGTCGGCCCATCGATGTTATTGCCTAAATGAACGCGCTTGGCTTTGTCGATGTTGTTATACAGCTCATGGTATATATGACGACGTGATTCTATCTGGCGATGATGAATCAAATATTGTTGAGATAATTTTTCTCTCTACTGCTAGAACATATTGATTTGCTATTGTCATTACGTAGGGATGTAGAGCAATATAGGTAGGCTCCGTGTTTGGTATTGTTGGATCTTTTTGCGTCGAGGGAGGGCTTTAGCATCAAATCGCTAAGCGCTTAGTAGCAGCGGTTTGCGATCAATACTTGACTCTTAATTTCCAGGCTGACATTAGTTATAGTGTCAACGTTCACGCAGTCACAAACGAGAATACTCTCTGTCGTTAAAACAGTAGCAGTCCTCGGGCTTGATATATATTATATCGGAGTACGCGAGCTGCAACTGAGATTTATAATAGATGGTACTAGTCGAGCTAACGCCTTCCTCATGATCATCTCCATTAGGAAATTAAAAATTCGCATGACAGACTTTAGCCCTGTCTGAAGCCCTGATTAGTGGAAAATGGCTCTATCAGATTTGCTTATTTTCACAAAAGACTTCGTGTCAGTCAGTTTCATCCCGTAAAGTCGTATCAGCATAGAAAACAAATTCGAATGCAGCTTTGTAATCGATAAAAATGTGGTAATCTGCATTTCTTGAAACTTCGTAGTGTGATAAGTTCCAATCATGTTTGGTAAGATGTGCTTTAGTTTTCACATAACACACAACACAGGACCTTGTATGCGATGAGTCAAAGGCTGGTTCCGCGGTTGTTGACACTATTAATAATCGTATACTTCGTAAACTGACCAACTCTAAGTTGTTGATGATTTAAAGTTTATGGCCTTTGCGTTTTTATACAATAACTACAAAACTACTTCAAATAGAGATGTGATTTTTGTACAGGCCATAAAATATGACTTTTGGAACAGTTTTGCAAAAAAGTTCTAAAGTACATTTTTTGAGTTTTTGATTATTCAAAGTTTATGGCCGTCAATGACTACAAAACTATTTTAATTAGACATAGGATTTTTTTAGAGGGCGTATACTATGACTTTTGTATCATTAAGTTCATTTCACAAAAAAGTCAGCTTACCCAGTATACCGACTAAATATCCAAATTCGTGTCTTTTTGCAAGGCAGCTGTTAAACTGTGTCATGTTCTAATGTCGTCGCATTTTCCGTTTGCAACTATTACCAGCCTTATATTTGTCCGCCATTTGAATAGAGGCATATTTCCTTGTCGAGCGTAAACGGTTGCAGATAGGACTTTCGGTATTAATGCCACCGGTCTACAGACATGTAGCAAAACCGTAAAAATGTTACTAAATTTTTAGGAAGGAAAAATGACTGGGGGTCAGTCATACAATTTACCCTTCTATGAGGCACTATGGCAGCGGCAGGAACTGATTTTCTAAAAAAAAAAATTATAAAAACTACAAAAAATTGTATTGGAACCACATTAAGGGTTGAAGTTAGAGGGTAGATATGTTCAGAGAAACTGTTAGGGATGCAAAAATATTGGGGGTCGGTCATACATTTGACTCCTCTAGGGACACGTTTGGGGCAGTATGAGCGGTAGGGGCAAAATTTATAAAAATTTAATTTTTGTATGAGAACCCCTTAGCGGGTAGAGATGTGGTAGGAATGTTTGGGGAAAATGTTAGGAGGGAAAAATGACTGGAGGTCGGTCATAAATTTCACCCCTCTAGGGGCGGCTTCGGTGCTTGATGATGATTTTTCCCCTTTCCCCCAACTTTGACCCCGATGCGCTGTCATTTAACCCCACCCCGCCTTAACCAAGTTTTTGCAAAGGCATTTGTTTCTCAACCACACAAAACTTGGAGTTGGTTCGTATCTAGATCTTGTTACTAAGGATCTCTATACTACACTATCGCACTCCTAATATATATATCTTAGTATTAATGATGTCTTTATTATATAAGCACTAAGAAGTATTTCTGACAAAGAATGCTGACCTGAAAATCACCACAAATTTCTATGTTAAACCCGGTTGAAAAATATGCCCCGGGTATGACTCCCCTAACGAGTACGCATTTAAACATACAAAACATATGTGACTATTGCACTATGTGGCTTTTTGGATGCGCCTCTGTATATGGTCACGTGCACTTTTGCTTAATTTATGTGTTGCCATTGTGCATATATCCTTTCTTCCATTTTCATTTTTTTTCGGGTCAAAAGTGAAATTTCATAAATAATATTTAACTGAAATTATTATGCTCCATTAATGCATATAATTATTTATTTTAATGTTCACTTGACAGTAATAACAAGAATTGCAGTGCAAAATATGAAATTCGTTGTGTAGTTACTTTGGCCTCTGGTAGTTTCCATTAATTTTCAGTAATTCCATTACATATGACAATAAGTTGTTATTGCCCTAAAGATTCTCATTACATGTAGACAGTAATGTGCCGAACAATTACTGTAGATCTGGTAAAAATATATGTATAAAGCTCGGAAAAAATGTCAAGTTTTTTTCAATGCGCTCGTAAGTAAGACTTATGTATATGATGATGATGTTAATAAACATGACGTCTGGTAGAAATGCAGATATAAACAATAGCCGCGCCTATCCAAATGTGAGAGGTTTTGCATTGGTTTGAGTTCAATACCGATAACATTTACCGACATTCGATGAAAAAACAATAAATTACTGGCATTAGAAGGTTGAAAGCAAGTGGACGGGATACATAAATTGGTGAACGATACGTCTCCGATCATATTTCCTACCAAAGATAAAATACATATATGTCCTAAACCAAGAATCTGAAAGTGCAACTGCTGCAGTTTTTAATTTTTTAGAACTTATCAGTAATAATTTTTTTTGCTCATTTAAGGAAATTAAGTAATATTTCATAATACATATTTTATCCCTTTACTGACATAGACAATTTGGGCTACCAAACTTTACCTAAATTTGTGTACAACAAGCAAAAAAAAATATATTTGCCAACAACTACTCGCCTTATAATGTCCTGGAATACAATTCGAAACTTGTGTGGTTGATGGATTACACTAGGCAACAAAATCGAAAAAAATTTAAACGCTATACAATTTTGATGTATTGCGGTTCCAGTAGTTCTTACTTAAGTGGCCCATTACAACTTACGAACATGTTTCATAAGTTTGAGGCCTGAAGTACGAAAGAATTCCACACGCTTCGGTCTTGTGCATGTGTTCTCCAGTTAGTCCTACCAGATGGTGGCACGTCGCCTACCACTTGGTCCTTCCAACGGAGTTTGGGTCTCTCTGCTCTGCGCCGTCCTTCAGGTTCGCCTTCAAACACCTTTCTCGCTGGAGCATTTACATCCATCCTGGCAACATGACCCAGCCATCGTAGTCGTTGCATTCTGACTCTTTTAGCTACGTCGATGTCGTGGTAAAGCTCATGGTTCATCCGATGGCGAAACTCGCCGTCGACACAGATAGGTCCATATATTTTTCGGAGTACTTTTCTCTCGAATACTCCCAGGTTTTGTATGTCCGTTGTCGTAAGCACCCATGATTCGGAACCATACAACAGAACAAATGCTAAGGCAGGAAAACTCGCTGGTAGCATGCGACCTGCGCATAAATGGAATCCCTTTCGTTGAAGGTGAAAATTTATGTACTATGTTTGACACTATCTGCGAAACAATTAACATACCAGCTCCGAATCTTAAATCGATACACCGCCTGCAAAATAGAAATAATACAAAAAAACATGATTCGCCTGATGCAGTCATTATCGCCAAACTGAGGTCTCCATATGATAAGAATTTCTTTTTGAAAAATTTATCAATGTATAAGAAAAACAACAACAACAAGTTTTCTTTGAATAGCATTGGTTTCAGCACTAATAAACCTTTTTACATAAATGAAAACCTTTCAAATGGGAATTACAGGATTTTCTAAAAGGCGATACGGATGAAAAAAGATAAACTTATTCAGTCCGCTTATACTTTTAGAGGCCTCGTATATATAAAGCGTACTGCCAACGATGACCCTATATGTATCGAGCACGTCGACATTTTGAATGGGTTTCGTCCCAATAATACCAATTTTGAATTATAGAATCTCAAATAATTTTAATTTATTTTATTTTTTAGATATTATTTTTGATTCTAAATCTTGTTTTTTATATTTTAACATTCTAATTTATTTATATGCTTTTTCTTCTATTTCAATTGCTTTTTATTACACAATTTTTAACATTCTATACTTCTTTAGCGTTGCTGAAATTAAATTTATTAACGAACATTTACTTTTACATGATCACAACACATAGCACTAATTTACATTCCAAAGACGTCAGTTATGCTATGGTGAAAATCCTAGCTAAACAAAAAGATGGATTAAGAGTATGTCATATAAATGCGCAGAGCTTAAATATTAAAATAGATGAATTCAGGCTAACTTTTGAAAACTCTGGCGTAGACATTATTTGCGTCTCTGAGACGTGGTTTAGCATAGATACGCCTGATTCTCTAGTCAGTTTGGAAGGATATCACCTATATAGAGCCGATAGATATTCTCACGGTGGAGGTGTAGCAATTTACGCCAACAACAAATTAAGCACCAAATGTTGCATAAAATCTGATCCAGGTAAAGAAGTCGAGTACATTTTTATTGAACTTTATTCGTTTAACGAGAAAATATTACTGGGTTGCGTTTATCGCCCTAACCGAAATATACATTTCGGAAACTTTTTTAATATGCTCGAACTTTTAACTGTGGAATACAACGATGTGATTATTGCTGGTGATTTTAACTCTAACATCCTTTCGGAACATTTTCTTACAGAAAACATGTCGTCTCTGGGCCTTTTCTCAACCAATTGCACAACACCCACACACTTCTCGCGCAGTAATAATACTTTGCTAGATCTTTTCTTTGTTTCTAACTCCTCAAGCATACTTTTGTATGATCAAATTTCTGCACCATGCTTTTCTAAAAATGACTTAATTTTTCTTACGTATAATTTCCAAACGCATCGTTCTGAGCACACGTACTCATATAGAGATTTTAAGAATATTAATTATAATTTATTAGAACAAAGAATTTATGATACTGACTGGGATAGCATATACCACATTTCATCAGTAGACGAAAATACAGAACACTTTTCAAGTAAATTCTTACTTGCATTGGACTCCAAACAAAAATGGAAAACAATCCGCGAAATTGGCATTGGAAAGCAACATAATAATAATTGCCAGGTTGATGTAAACATGCTCAACAATACTTTTACTAGCACTCCTACTGTCGTAATAAACAACAACTTTTACAATTATGGAAATATTTTACAAAGTAATACAACGGACTTTGAATTTACTACTGTAAATAACATTGATGTCTTATCCTGTTTTTCTGAAGTTAAATCTAACGCCACAGGTTACGACAATATTGATCCGAGGTTCCTACGAATCCTTCTCCCATTTATTTTAAATTATATTACGCACTTTTTTAATACCATCATTACCACTAGTACATTTCCAACAATGTGGAAAAATGCTAAAATTTTACCAATCCCGAAATCTAATAATGAATACAGACCAATTGCCATACTTTGCTTTCTTTCTAAAGTATTTGAAAAGCTCCTTCACAAACAAATCAATGGACACCTCAATTCTAATTCATTAATGCATGAAAAACAATCTGGTTTTCGTCCAAACCACAGTTGTACTAGTTCTTTATTGGAAGTATCTGAAAACATAAGAAATGAATTAGAAGATCGTCATATTACTTTTCTAGTCCTTCTGGATCACTCCAAGGCCTTCGATACGGTAGATCACACTACATTATGTATGAAGTAAAACCTTTTTTTTAATTTTGCGCCCACTGCTGTAAAGCTTATACAATCCTATCTCTCTGGCCGCACACAATCCGTGCACGCAGCTAATTGTGTTTCTGTAAAACTTCCATGTACAAAAGGAGTACCACAGGGATCAATTTTAGGGCCCATTGAAATTGTTAAGCATGTTAAAAATCTTGGCATAGTATTTAACAATAACTTAAGTTGGTCGAATCACATTAGCACAGTTGTCGGTCAAACTTACTCAAAACTTAGAGCGTTATGGTCAACACAAATTCATACACCTCTTTCAATACGAGTACTACTTGCAAAGTCATACATTCTGCCTGGATTGTTCTTTGGTTGCGAGCTATTCTCAAACTGTGATTCGTCTAGCAAAAGAAAACTGAATGTTGTATATAATAATACTATTCGATATATATATGGTTTGAAAAGATTTCAACCTGTCTCTCATGTTTCAAATTCGCTATATGAAGTCTCTTTTAACAACCTTTTAAACATTAAGACTCTTTTGTACCTTCATAAAATTATATTTACTCAGAAACCATTATACCTCTTTCAAAAACTGCAATTTTCTAGATCCAACAGGGGTAAGAAGCTTATGCCATTAATTCACCGTATTCTTGTGTCTGATTGGCAATTCTTTGTTCATTCAATTCGTCTTTGGAATGCACTACCAAACAGCCTCCAAACTATCAGTAACGCTAATAAATTTAAAAAACATATCACTGATTTTTATAAAACCCACGATAATAATAATTGAATACTTTTATATGCATAAAATTAACTTGTGTAATAGGTCTCTCTCTCTTTTCCCTCCTTTCTCTCCTTATATTGTTTAAACGATTTTATATTTATATTTATCATTTTTCTTTTCATTTTACTTATTTATTTAGTTTAAAACCCTTTTTTGTAACAAAACATTTTTGAACCTTAATAATTCCTGTACTGTAATTATAAGAAATTTTCTTGTTGTACAGGATATCAAATAATAAACAAATACAAAAATACAAATAAGATAAGCACCTGGTATAGCTGTTTCTTAGTATTCCAAAATAAAGTGGTGTTACTAAAGTGCTGCCGAAGTCCGTAGAAACATCTATTGCCTAGCACTATTCTCCGTTTAATTTCTTGGCTGACATTATTTTTCTTGTTGACGGAAGATCCGAGGTAGGTAAACTCATCGACTACCTCAAAACAATAATTGTCAACGTTCACGGTGCGTCCCCAACGAGAGGACTCTTTGTTCGTCGAAATCATTATTTTTGTTTTGTCCTCGTTGACCGCTAAACCCATTTTTGCTGACTCCTTTTCTAGTGATGAGAAAACTGCAGTAACATCCCGCAGATTTCGACCAATGATGTCTATATCATCGGCATAGGCTAGTGGCATGTGGCTCTTGTGGAATATGGTGCCAGACATGTTGACACCAGCCTTTCTCATCACCTTCTCCATAACTATATTAAATAGTGTACAGGACAGGCTATCGCCCTGCCTGAGACCTCTTTCCGTGTTAAATGGTTCAGACTGATCCTTACCAATCTTAACAGGGGATTTGGTGTTGTCTAAGGTACATTTGCAAAGTCGAATCAGCTTTGCAGGAATACCAAACTCAGACATGTCTCATAAAGCCTATTCCTTATCGGAGAGTCGAAGGCAGCTTTGTAGTCGACAAAGAAGTGGTAGGTGTCGATCTGTTTTTCATGGGTTTTTTCCAGGATCTGTCGTAAGGTGAATATTTGATCCGACGTAGATTTGCCAGGTCTAAAGCCGCACTGATATGGTCCAATTAGTTTTTCTACAATTGGCTTTAGACGTTCACACAATATGCTTGAAAGGACCTTGTACGCAATTGGTAATAGGCTTATTCCACGGTAGTTCTTACATTCACTACGATCTCCATTCTTGTATATGGGACATAACAGACTGAGACTCCAATCCCCGGGCATGCTCTCCTCTTGCCAGATGTTCTCCATGAGCTGATGCATGCTCCTAATCAGCTCCTCCCCGCCAGCCTTAAACAATTCAGCAGGGAGACCATCGGCTCCAGCAGCTTTGTTGTTTTTAAGGCGGGAGATGGCCATACGTATCTCGCTCTGGGTCGGAGGTGGACAGTTAATACCATCGTCATGGATTGGAGCGGGGTCTTCTGGATTGGTGTCAGTATCCAGTAAATTTCCAGTAGTACACAAATTTTAAATTCTATGAAGAGGTTTTGTTCTAAAAAATTTTTAAGTAAAATTATGATTTTTTAAATTATTCAGATTTATTGCTTTATCCCAATGCCACATGTAATAACAACAAAATGTGATATCGATCATAAAAATCGATGGATTCTTTTCGAATTTATTCACAATTAAGTGAGTTCACAAAATTTAAGTTTCAAATTTTGGGGTAATTTTAATTTTCCAAAAATAGTTTATTTTGTATAAGAGGTACCAACATGGGTCGGCCTATTGGAATGACATACAGGGGTCATTCCTGAGTCAAACTTTAGTGTACCTACACAAAAACGTATGCAAAACTATGACAGTGAATTCGGTCATTTGTATGGGCGGTCCCAGAAGAGGTGTTTCAAATGCTTCAGTTTTCTCAGTATTTGTCTAATATAAGATGATAGTTAAGGAAAGCAGCGGTTAACATGTCTGGCAAACATGATGCTCGCATATGCCGATGATATCGACATTATCGGTCGAACGATGCGAGATATAACAACTGTTTTCTCATCAGTTGAAAGGGAGTCAGCGAAAATGGGTTTGGCAGTGTATGAGGAAAAGACGAAGTTAATGGTATCATCGAACAAAGTGTCCACCCGTAGGGGATACAGCGTGAACGTTGGAAACTATTGCTTTGAGGTAGTGGATGAATTTATCTACCTCGGATCCTCCATGAACAAAAACAACAGTGTCAGCCTCGAAATAAAACGGAGAATAGTGCTTGCACTTCATAAACACTACCCTATCTCGAACCACCAAAGTCCAGCTTACCAGGTACTAGTTTTACCGGTCCTGTTGTACGCCTCCGAATCTTGGGTGCTTACACAGGCAGATGCAGCTCATCTGGCGGCGTTTGAGAGAAAAATACTCCGCAAAATATATGGACCCATTTGCGTAAACGGCGAGTTTAGAATTCGGATGAACCATGAGCTGTACGAGTTATACCACGACATTGATGTTGTCAAGCGAATCAAAGTGCAACGATTACTCTGGCTAGGCCACGTCGTGAGAATGGATGAGGAAACTCCAAAAGGTATTCTATCAAGACCTCGAAGGACGGCGCAAAAGAGGGAGACCGCGACTACGCGACTACAAGTGGAGGAATCACTGATGCTGCTTGGTAGGACTGACTGGAGACGGTGCGCACAAGATCGAAGCGAATGGAAATCTCTAATCATTTCGGTCTCTGACTTAAACACTAAGATATAAATATGTATATATGTTGTCAAGTTGTTTGGGGCTAATAATAATGGCTAATAATAATGCATCGGTTTTCATGACCCATATCTACTTTTATTCACATGATTTGGCATTTTTGAATTTTGTCAGATTTTTTTAATTTTTTGAAATTTTTTTCATAGCTTTCAAATTATTAATCACTTAAAAAAACAATTGTATACATAATTTAAAGATATTATAAATCAACATTTTTGATAATTTAGTTTTACAAAATCGGACAATTTGTTTTTGAGTTATGACAACATACATATGTGAAGAATGTCTTGAAATATTAACCATTTTAATTACAAATTATTGTAGAAAATATTATCCATAGAATTGAAAAATTTTACCGTTTTTGTACTTAGGTAGTCATGTTACATCAAATCTATATAGTGGTTATTCAAGCTTTTTTTTTTGCTGTAGACCTGTGTAATCAATAAACATTGCTTTCAAAGATCTTTTATTTAATATTGTATCAGCCCATAAAATTGGAACTTCCTTTTGATAAGTCGGTAATTTAATGCTATTAGTGTTTGAGCGCAGTAAAATTGGCTTACCTAAAAGTTTGGCCTTTGATTTGCTCGTCCCTATTACTAGTAATTCACAATATTTGCCTCTATTTAAAATAATGTGTGCTTTAAAACTTGTTAAAAACCTAATTTTTGTTACGTGTTCAAACCATAGAGCAATATAATAGATAGAGACGCCAACTCGCTATTGAAATTTAGGTTCCATAGGCTCGAGCAAACTGTAGGGGAAATGTTCGAAAGGAGAGATAATGTGAATCGTATGTTGCGCGTGGAAGAAAGAGATTTAAAAGATAGTACTGCGTTTTTCGTTTTGCTGGGTCCTCAATTCGCATAAACTTAACATATTTAGCATTTTAACATTAACTTTGAATAGTATTTTTGTTAGATTTTCAAGAAAAAAAGTGATATATCCCTACTTGGAACATCGAACATGTTAAAATTCGTTTAAGCCTATTCATCAAATTAACGTCTAATTTCAGTCGAGCGAGAGAGTTGGAGACCCATTGGTTAAAATACATATACATAATTTATTGCTAATTTAACTAAAGAGATTTATGAACTGTTGCTGTTAATGCCACAGACCAATTATAAAAAATCAATACAATATATGTAATTATAAAAGCTGTTTATACAACTGTTTTTATAAAGTTGTTAACCGTGTAAATAGATCAAACAAACGGCCGTACTCGTAATAACAACAACCTGTACTCCTCATATATGTTAAGTAATTACAGGCGATTATGTATTTTTTCGTATTGGATCACCGTTTTTAATCCCCAATGGCTTTTATTCGTTTGCAAAAACAATGACTTTTGTACGAGTCTTTGCATTGTATTTCGAGCAATTAATATTTATGACAATAATGAGTTCGATTTTATTAGCTCGCCCTGAATTCATTGATTGATTTAAGGAATGATTAATGATTGCAATTAAATCTTCATCTTATTCGTGGTTTTGTGGCCACGTCTGTGTGCGATGGCTGTGACTTCGAAACGTGAAATACGCTAAAAATCTGACAACAGCTGCAATTTATTTATGAATTTTAAAGCTAATTGTCTGCTCAAAAGCTGCTGACAAAAAAGAAACCGTTAACTAAACGAAAATATTCTTCCTCATGGAAGTATATTTTGTTTTGAAAAAGATAGTCAACTTTTTTCTATGGTAAAGAAAACCACAAAAAATACAAAACACGTCTAACATTTAACTTCAAATCTTTTGGTATTTCGTAATAGGAAGTTTTGTGAAGAATTATACTTTAGTCTTTGTGCAAGGTATAAGTACGATACTATGTATAATTTTTTGATAATGTTTGAGATTTTTAGGAAAAACTATAAAACAATTTTTTTTTTAAACAACGGTAGGTGCCTTTTGTTGTGAATCTAAAATAGAAAGCGTGTTAATTCACAACAACCTCATACCTCATTCATGGGGTGTAAATAGGCTTGCCAGATGGTCGGGAATAGGCGGGATTTTCCCGACTTCTCGCGAAAATCCCGAGTCCCGAGTATTGAAGCAATTCAGGGGAAAATCCCGACTTTTTAATATTTACTACCTATACTTAGAATAATCAAAGAAAAAACATATTAAAAAAGATACAAAAAAAAATTCTTTTATGAACTAGTTGTGTGCACTTAACATTTTTCTATTTACCCATTTCCATGGGTATTAATCTCTTTCCCATCCTTAGAAATTGTCTATCATCTGATTTTTCCACAGCTGTTCATAACATTACGGCTTTTAATAAATGTAAATTTTTGGACAAATTGCAGCATTTATTCTAAAAGGCTCGCTATTGACTTGGGAGAAATTCCCAAATTTCTACAAATATCAGATGCAGTGGACAATGACATGTTGTACAGCGACTACTGCAGTCTTCGAGCTGTTTATGGAGAATTGCCCAAAGATACACTAAATGACAAAATATGGTCAAATTTTTTACCAAATGTGGCAATGAATATCACTTGAATTTGTTTAAATTTATCTCATTTATATTTTCATTACCGATAAGTAACGCTTATTGCGAAAAAGTATTTAGTATTTTAAACAATTTATACACGAAAGATAGAAACCGAATGTCTTTTGATCTTATAAAAGCTGAACTAATCATAAGATTGAATATTGATAAAAGCTGTCAGGAATTCCAGTCATTTTTAAAATCTAATAATATTTCTTAATAAAAAATTTCAAAACCAATATAATATGATCTTTACATTTGTCCCGACAAATCCCGCTTTTTAGTCTCGGTTTTCCCGACTTTTCGAATTCGGTGCCTGGCAACCCTAGGTGTAAAGCGAAATTAAGTTTTTTTTTTAAGTGCTTCTCCATTTAGTTTGTGTTTGGCCGTATACACCATTTTAGTAGAAAATCTTAGAGAGTAATTTAGGATCCTTATCAGTAACTAACAGGGAGGGCCGGCCGTGGCATAGTGGTTAGAACACGCGACTACCATGCGGGAGATCACAAGTTCAACTCCTGGCTCCAGTCATCTTAAAAGAAAAATTGTCTTTCATTGTCGGCTCCCCTCGAATGTTGTCGACAACAACTTCGCAGTATTAGTGTCGAGTCAATCGGCATGTCTAGTAAGATCTTCTCAAACAGTGACTTTCGCATTCGTCGATAAACAAGTAGGTGCCGTTAGTTGTGAATCTAAAAATAGAAAGCGTGTTAATTCACAACAACGCGAGAAGTTATCCCATACCTCATTCATGGGTTGTAAAGGGAAATTAAGTAAGTATCAGTAAATAACTACAGTAAACTACGGATAAGTGCACATCGGTTTTCGCGCGACTTTTTGTGCACTTATGCGGTTTTTGCATTTATACAACACTCGGATAAGTGCACAACTATTGCATTTATACAAACATTGCATAAGTGCACGATTATTGCATTTATAAAACATCAGATTATTTTTATTAATTTGTAACACCAGTTCAGGTTGGACGAAACTTTAGTGTTTTTATTTATATTTGGTTTACATTACATAACAGGTTTTTAATAAAAACTTATAAATATCAATTCAGTTTAAGGTAAAAAAAAAATCACAAATTGGTATTTCATTGTTTTAGTGTTTTTCATATTTCATACAAAAAAAAATTAAAATATTAATTTCCGTGCCAAAATAAGAGCTGTTAATGAATCATTGCAATCATATTTTGCACCATTGTTTTTTGCAAAATACATATGTAGTATGAGAGATTTGCATTTATGCATGCAAAGTTGTACTAAAAAAGTACTTTCAGGTAAGTAAAAATTGTGCATTTATCCGGTTTTTTGCATTTATGCGTGTTGCACTTATCCGTGTATTTTTGTATGTAAACGTATAAAAAAGGCTAATGGCTTCAAGTTCCAGTTCACTTATGCGGTTTTTGCATTTATGCGATGTGCACTTATCCGTAGTTTACTGTATTAGTTTTGCCCATCGCTTAGAGAAGAGTTTTAATGTTAAGATTCCTGTGTAAACAACAATTTTATTTTGTTTCATGTCATCTCTCAAAATTATATAGACATTCTAATGATCCATCAAACATCATCAGCCAATTTTATATCAATTGAAGCAAAACGGATCTCGATAATTTACAAAATATCTTCAAATTAATGAAAAGTTCTATATTTAATTGCCACTAAGTTCCATTGTGTCTTATAGAACGATACACTATTAAAATCAAATCATTGCATCATATTTAAAGCACAGCTATATCTGATAATAACGAAGTTAACGTTGTGGAAAATTATTACAAATTATCCGTTATGCAAATGGAGCAATCACACTTCTGCTTTGCAATTCTGTCATCATCGCAGTAACGTTAAGCATTGCTACTTGCATTCTTGGCGCGACAACATTTCATGGGAGTGATGGACTGATGGGCAAAAGTAATGTACCAATGGCGACAACAATTATTCACCGACAATTTTTACGTTCTCAGAGAAAAGTTAAAGTCGCATTATTTGTACATATCTGCAGTGAATATATTGTGCACAAATGGACACTGATTCAAAAATAATTAAACGCAAATGCTTAATCCTTAAAAAGTTATTTCGTTAATTGCACATGGCTGATTGCAGTGGCAAAATCTAATTGATGGAAATGATGTTTTTTCAAAATAGCTCAGGTGTAAGCTGAACCACTTCGATATTTTTTCTCCAAACTTAATGCACGTTCCTGAGGGAGTATATTAATATGCTTATATGGGCGAGTCAAAAACCGGTTACATTCAATAACTTAATATTTAAAGAATATCTTATATTGGGTGATGGTATTTATCTGTCATTTACCTGACTGAAACTGGATTTTGTATCATATGATATATACTATAGATACAACTGGCAGAAATGTGGCGAGCGTTCTAGCAGGCATATTAACTTCTGACAAAGAAATTGCAAGTGAGATATTTTACTCGACAATTGCTCGACTGTGTGACGACACCATCAAAAATCTAGGCGTCAACTTCAATAAGAATAATGTTTTGATCTTTGTGTCGGATGCAACTCCATACATAGTAAAGGCTGCGAAAGATTGAGGGGCATTTGACGCATGTGACAAGTATTGCTCATGGTCTCCAAGGATTGTGTAAATGTATAAGGAATTTATATAAAAACGTGAATAATACTATTGCTTATGCCAAAAATGTATTTTTGGAAGTTCCATGTAGAAGGAACTTTTTAAACAAATGTTTCCAGACCTTGCTTACCTGTACAGGATGTCCTGTAAGACCCCAAAGCTAGATCTGACTTGATTTGCATTGTATGTCATTTGTATGGGAGGTACCAGAAGGGTTGTGTCAAATAGTTAAGCTTTCTGACGTTTTGCCTCCTATCACAAGGTAAATTAATTGACCAATTTTTATTATATCCCAAGTGTCCGTTTGGAAGTTATGGGAGAAATATTGATTTTCCAAAAATAGGTAATTTTGTATGGGAGATACCAGAAGGCGTTAACCGATGTAGTCCATGTTCATTGCTGAGCCCCTTTTTTACAAGTGAACATCTGACGCAAAATTTAAGTGAATTCAGTGTACTTACAAAAAAAAATTGTATGTAAAGCTATGAGGGTCAATTCAGACATTTGTTTGGGATGTACCAGAAGGGATGTAATATAGCTAGATATTTAAAGTCACCAAATTTAAATATCCTCCAGTTGTCCATGTGAAAGTCTTAAAAGAAATATTTATTTTTCAAAAATAGGTAATTTTGTATGGGATGTACCGGAAGGGGTAGGGCTAATCTGCCCATTTACAATCCCATTACTTCATTTTGGAAAATATTAATACTGATCAGTTAAGGTTTACTCGAGTTATCCTGATCACCAGCCATCCAACCAGCCAGACAATTTTAAAAAGTCCTGAAACGAATGTGGTCTTAAGATACTTGGGGTCGAACTTGTCTCCTTTAATGCATTACACTTTTTATCAAATCAAAAATCATCCCTTAGAGTAATGGTATAAAAAACACATAATATGAAAGATAGATAGAACTTGAACGGCATTGCGTCACATTAGTTCCGTATAGCCGTATCCCACATAAGGGACGATAAAAACGCACCTATTGTTGATCTACACAATCGCTTCTAACCCACTGTAAGTTTTTTTTCACGTTGCATTCACTATTTACGAGCTTTCAATGTGATGAAGGTGGGAATGATTGTGTTATAGTCCTTTAATTTTTTTTTCTGCATTTTTGCTCCGTGACAATTGTTCTTGCTTAAACACTTCTCGAAGTGATTGCGCGATTGTTTGAGTGTTTGTGACTATAATTTATCTCGTTTCTGTCCAAGCATCAAAACAACGCTAACAGCAAGAGCGGCATCATTGTCGGCAACATCATGAGCCGTTGCAGCGACATCAGAGGCAAATACATCAACATCATCATATTTTACTGAATGTGATTTAATGGGTGGGTCCTCTTTAAGCCTTGGAACGAATAAATATTCAGTCCTGCGTCGCAGAACGAAATGTGGATGAGCATTGTAATGAAATCTAACAAAGTGCAGTACTGCAGTCAGCACAAATTACTTGAAACGTTCAACCCATCGACCATTTCACATTGCGATGAAGATGATGATATTCGAAATGAAAAAGTCCCTTCTGCAGTGGAGTGGAAAAAATGGTAAAATACGAATAGTGTTGAATGCTGGGCAATGGCATTGCAAAAATTTTCCTAATGATTTAATTTGAAAAAAGTTTAAATGAAATTGAGGGTGAAAAAATGCAAATTAGCTTTTTCAATTTCATCACAGATACACTCGGACAAAACTTTTTTTACGGATTTGCTAAGTTACGAATGGTGTGAAAGAGGTAAAGGGTGTGGAAAATTAGACAAAGGATATCCATTTATTTTGAAAGTGGTAAATACTTTTCGGATATATGTATTTTTATAATGTAAGCAACTATTACTGTGAGACACAACCATCTAGATCATTTGGATGTGACAAGGCCATAGATATTTAATATATCTAGATTCTAGAACAAAATCGTAACATACGTTTGAAAAATTCAGTTGGCTGCATTAACAATTACTTCTTTACATTATTTTGATATTCCTTGAATTGTGATATGATTAGTCTATCTAAATAAATTCCTCAAAGGAACATTCTTATTCTTCTTATTTGGCAGCAGCAACAGAAATTCATTCATCAGTATCCGCACGTAGAAATAAATTTCAGGCGCTTTGGTCTTTTATGCTTCATAGATAGTTCGTCCCACCAAGCACTTTCATCCATTTGTACAACGTGTCCAAACCAGCGCATTCGGTCTATTTGAACGGGCTTGACTACATCGATGTCGTTGTACAGCTCATGATTCATTCGACGACGGAACTCGCCGTTAACGATGATGGGTCCAAATATTTTGGGTAGTTTTCTCTCGAAGACTCCCAGAATAGATTGATCCGCTTGTGTCATTACCCAGGATTCTGCACTGTAGAGTAAGACAGGTAGGATCAGAGTCTGGTAGAGCTGGATCTTTGTTCTTCGAGAGAGCGCTTTCGCGTTAAATCGCTTGCTTAGCGCATAGTAGCAGCGATTTGCTATCAATACTCGTCTTTTGCTTTCCAGGCTGACATTGTTATTTTTGTTTACGGTGGAGCCAATGTAGACAAAATCATCTAACACTTCAAAGTTATTTTTGTCAACATTCACGCAGCGTTCCAAACGAGTGGTCCCTTTGTTCGTTGCAACAAAAAAAGCTAGTTTTGTCCTCACATTTTGGCCTATTTTCTCTGAAGAGGTCGTGTCAGTTAGTGTCACCTAGCAAAGCATCTAATATAACCTGTCGTATCGGACTGTATAATGCAGCTTTGTAATCGATAAACAGATGGTAGGTATCAATCTGTATTACTTGGATAATCGCCAGGATTTGTTGCAGTGTAAATATATATAGTCGGTAGTGAATTTGTAGGTCTTATTTGGTACACACACTTAGATCGCCTTTCTTAAGTGCATGACATATAATGCTAAAATTTTAAAAATCGGGCAAGCATTCCTTTAGCCGAATCGTATTTATAAACTGGTGCATGCACGTTACTGATGATCTGGCAACGTCCCGCCAGCTTTCATAAGCTCTACCTGCAACCCATTGGCTCACGCACCTTTATTGGTCTTAAGCCGTGCAATGGCCGTGCTGATTTCGTTTTGACTCGATGGTGGAAAATCCACACCGTCGCACAGTGGCACCGCCCCATTCATTTCTTGGAAAAAAAAATAGAAGGAGTGGTCGTACAGCAATGAAATTTTGCAGAAACACTTCTCTTGGCTAAATTAAGAAATTTTGAAAAAATCTTGGAAAACCGCCTACTGCCACACCCACCTCCCATATAACTGCACTTGCCAAAATTTGTATTTTTGGACCTAGGGACTCGACATTTGGGACACTTCTTAATTGAGTTCTCCTTATGAAAAAAAATTTAACATATTGGGGATGCCACGCCTACTTTAGATTTTACGCCCATTAAAAATTGTAGATTTTAGGTGTGTTTCTTCCCTGTCTAGAATCATATGAAAATTTGATATAAGTTAAAAAATGTTAATTTTTATTCAAAAGTTAAACATGTGTTGTCCCATACAAAAGAAGAGAATAACCCCAACAACTCTCCGCGAAAGATATTAATTTTCAAATACACCGAAAATATCGCAAAAATGCATGCATTAAAATCGATGTTACTAAAAGGGACGGTATTTGGCGGTTATTTTTTTTTTTAATTGAAAGTTCAGACTCGGACCTTTCATTTTTTTTATAGTTAGAGGGCTAAGCAAGGCAAAGCACATAAAGTTTTTTTCCATCAAAAAGTGAAAAGTTAATATTTTTCAGTATAATTTTTGATAAATTATAGTAATTAGTTTACTTGTCCAATTTCAATAATTATTTTTTTTTTTATGAAAGAGTAATTGCTATATTTTCATTAAAAAATAAAACAAAAGCCATAGCTGTAAACTTACACACACAAAAAGTTCTTTATTTGTACAATGATTTTAATCTAATTTCATTGAATAAATTTCCGTTGACTTCTGTTAGTTTTTTTAACTACAAAATTTCACATTTCATAAAAAACCTTGTTGAATTTTTCTTATCCAAATACTTCTTTAGAAAACCATATCATTAAAATTGTAATATTGAAATGTTGAAAACCCCTATTTTTTCCGCCAAAATGCCACCGTGCGTCGTCAATGATTGCCGTGGTTTCGTCACTTACGCTGCCTTCGGAAACCAGCTGAGTACGAAAGTTTACCATCCATATTTGCAGCACACTCTGCATGTCCGTTGCCAGGTTTGTCCTTAGAGGTGGAGCTGTCAGTTCCATAATGAATATGTTTTTTTTAGAGTTTTTGATTTACAAGAGTTGTGTGAACTGAACTCTCTGTGCCGGTTTATATGAGTTGTCGATACCAACGTAAACTTTCGACAAACCCTAATATCGAATGAACTAATCGAGTGCAGTAACCTCATTTAACGATTACTTCAAAACGGCCAAGATCTCGTAACCATCTCATATCCATATACAGGGTGTCTCAAAAGGAATTTCAATTTTGTGATTCGGTAAATTAAAAAATAAAATGTCTTTCAAAGAACTGTTTATTAGTTATAAAAGCACAGTATTTGGGAATTTATTTCTTAATAATAATGTCGTCTAAATGTTAATCTTTCATTTCATTCATGTAAATCTAAGCATTCATTTATTCAAGTAGTTATATCTCAAATGACAGCTCAGAAGGACGATTCCGTTATGGCTGTGATTTCGTTGCGAATATTATCTTTCTATTGCACCTGAGAAATCGGTTTTAGAAACATTATATTGAAGATAATTCAACAAGAAAAAGTTCTTAGAAGTTAAGTCAGGACTACATAAACGCTAGTTTCCAATCTTGTGTTTTAATTCTTGCAAGAATTGAAATTTGTACGGGTAAAGTTTTAGATCTTTATGCTAAATTTGGTTTCATTAAGATCTATGCACATTTAAAGTACTTGAGCGCTTTCGAATTGAAAAATTCGGGACCTAACAAACAGACTGTAAACAGACTGAATTACATTCTTCACGTCTTCTCCCGTTCAATGACCTTGGTCGCCCCGATTTTGAGTTTTGTAGTGCTGAACTGACCTCAACAAATCTGTTGACTCATTTTCCAATGAGAGGGTTGCTTAGCTCATCATTTAAGTGACTAAACTTCGCATTCTGCAGAATCTTCTATGCGATCTAGTCGCAGAATCACCTTTTTGTAAATCTCTCTCATGAGCAGCGCGCAGTCTTCTCAGTCTTCTAAATCAACACCTACGTAGTAAAATTTAATATCTTATTCTGTCCCGTTTGAATGTCTTGTAATAACCTCAGGTAACGACAGAAGCACGTACAAGCTTCATAAAATCTCTATATGCAGTTGTTTTGAAGCCACCCAACTGGTTTTATTGTCAATCTCGTTTTTGTTGTGGTGCTACCCCTAAGTTCATTTCTATTGAATTCTGCTTATGTCAATTATTGTCACATCATTGTTATTGTTCATTTCTATACAAACATACTAAACAAATAAACATAACATTTTGTATTTTGTGGTGCAATTAATATCGATCAAATATATATATCAAAAGTAAGCAGTGTTAATGGCTCACACACAGTACTCTTTTAAAATTATATTTATATTGCATGTGTCGAATAGAAAACAAAGCGAAAACGGAAACTGTAACTGAAAACCACTTTGCTTAATATTGAAAAATGTAATTACTTTTGTCGACGATTGGTCTAGTTGGCGTATTTGTTGCCTCCAAATAAATGTCAACGAATAAGTTAACAAGGGTTAATTTCAATTTAATGTCATTCAGCTGTAAATAACAATGGCCAGGAAACAATTAGAAGTTTCTCTCATTACCATCCTTTGGTTAGCAGCTACGTTGCATTAAATTTAGACCACAAAATAAATGAATGACATCGAGAGGATATTATGTCGGGTAACTAAATAAATCTAGTTAATTGGAATCGATATAATTGCATTTAGTAAATAAGCAAAAACAGTACATATATGCAAATAGCAGTGAGTTTAGTAAATACTAGTTAAGCTATTGCAAAATAGTGTGGATTATGTAACTATCAAGTTACACTTGAATCTGTCAAACAATAAAAGTACTAAACAAAGCAATAATTTAACTAAATAAAAGCTACTAATAGATATTGAAGGATAATGCGGTGTGATTTTTGCTAAAACAAATATAATATCGCGTTTTAGCTTTGTTGAAATATTTTGTTGCTTTTGATACCCGCCAGAGCACGGCTAACTATGGCAGGCGAAACTCAAAATCCAGGAACGTCGGCTCAGAGTGAGCGGTACCCTGGTCACCGTTGACCCAGAATGGGCGGCTGTAATAAAATCCTGGCAGGAGGTGACAACTGCGACGTGGTGCGTTGGGCTTGAAACTCGCCACTGTCGTTGGAACTATTGCACCGAAAAGAAGAAAGTAAAGAATAAAACGGACCCCTCAAAATGTTGACGACCACCGCAAAAGAATTAGGGACCATGATTTCAGGATATATACCTGGAATGTGAAGACACTGTATAGACCAGGTGCCTCCGGTGGACGGGACACGGCCGCTCGCTCATGAAAAAGTGCGGCATCTACTATAGTGGCCATGTGGACAAGTATGAGTTTAGATGTAGATGTAGCTGGGAGACCGCATTTGAGCATACAGTCGGAAAATTCAGTCTGGGTCAAGAAAAATGGTAGTTAGCAGCACTAGATTTGACCATAGAAATATTCGTAAGGCAACATGGTTATTAGAGTATACAAAACCGAAACCGGCAAACCGGTTTTTTTGCTGAAAAACGTCAGCCGGATTTCACAAAATATCGATTTTCGAATAACCGGTTTAACCGGTTTTTTGAGGTCGTTTTTACCGGTTTTCCGAAATCATGAAAAGTTGAAGATATCGATTTTTTGCCTTAGAACAGCCCCAAAATTTTTCTAAGCAACATCTTTGTAAAAAATTTTATTCTTCCAAAGTCCCATTTTACGACACTTTTCTTGAAATAAGATCGAAAAGGGCACGTAAGGAGTCCAGATAGAGAGTTTAAATGTTTCACACCAAAAATTATCGTTAAATTTCATTGAAGGCATCTGATATCAATAAGTGCTAAAACAATGACAAACTTCAAACTCTGAATGTTAAGTAACAAAACCAGTAAGAAAGTTTCAGTCAGGCAACCCGACTTACATATACCATCACCCTCTGTAGAACAAAAAATTTTCTATTATACTGATATTATAACTCGATTTCTAAAGTAGGCGGAGTGGTACATTTATATGGGAGGTACCAGAAGGGGCGTGTCTAGACTTCCAGATTATTTCTCCAAAACTTTATCCTGTTATAGCTTTACTAAATACAGAATTTGGGCTCGATCGCGTTGGGTGTATTGATATTATTACTCCATCTCTAAAGTGGGCGGAAAGGTACATTTGTATGGGAGGTACCATAAGGGTCTATTTATAATATTAATCTTTTTCTAAAGTGGGCGGTACCAGATGTGTATGCGAGGTACCAGATGGGGCGTGGCTAGACTTCCAATTTTCTTTTTCCCAATTTTTGCAATACCGTAAGTAGTTTTGGGGAAATATTAACTCGTGCAAAATTTCAAAACATTTGGTTTCGTCTTTCGAAAGTTATCGTGCATACCAGCCGGACAGCCATACAGACAGACGGACATGGCTCAAACGACTTAAAAAGCCATGAATCGAATTTGATTCAAAGATACCTAGGGTCTAAAGTGGATCCTTCTATGTGTTACACTTTTGGGTCGTATCAAATGATATATACTCTCAACACTAAGGGTGATGGTATAATGAGCAGTAAAAGTTGGAGATATTGATTTTGGTCTTACAACACCCCATGTGAAATTTTCCGAGAAGCATTTTTGTAGAGCACTTAAATTTTGAAATAGGTACGAAACGGTAACGTAACAATTCAAGATAAATGTTGTATAAAAAAATTATCGTTAAATTTAATTTTATTGCAGACATCTGATATCGAAAATGCATTAAAGCAATACGGGTAAGAAGCATAGTTTTTTAGTGCCTATTTCAATGTCTATTTTGGGTTAAACTGAAAACTTCATCAGTGATATACTCACCTAAGGCTTTCATCCCGTAAAGGAATTATTCCGCCCTTAAGGATTTGTTGCTCTTTTAAATTGGCCTTATCCCAGTAGGAAGTATCGTCATACACGACTTTGTCGTCAACGCTGTCCTCAAGACAAAATGTAAAAAATGTATGTACTTGTCGTCGGTTGACGACAAGCTGACCTACAAAATACTAATGTTGTCGTGCATCAAACAAAAAAGTTTAATGTCACGGAACAATAACGACGTAGAATTGAAGAGAGGTAAGTAGTACTAAAAAATTTTCAGTTTGTTGGAAACAGCAGTGCGTGAAGGTTCATGTATCGCAAGTTTTTAATAAAACTACTTCAGTTTGTTATTTTAAATTATTAAGCACTGGTAACGACAATTTGACCGACATTGTCGGTCATTATGTCGTGAATGATTGTGTGGGCGACATGTCGCTTATTTAGGCATCAACGACTATTTGACCGACATTGTCGCTCATCAGATCGTGCGTGACAAAACGGACACTTGTATGAAAATTTCGTCGACGATTTGTATGGACGGTCCCCTACGTGTCATCAACGATTTACTATGGTCGTGCACCTATCCTTGAGGATGTCTTGCAAACACTTCCTACTGGGATTAATAAGCTGGCTTCAGATGCCCAATAAATGGCTTATATAACGTGATTTTTATCTAATTAATATTAGAATTCGATTAAGACATGTTTTTCTGTTAAACGCTGCCTTCCATACGCCGTTTTTAACATTTCTAAATTAAATTGCTCATAATAGTAACAATTTTTCTTGTTTTTTTGCACAAATAAAAAACTCGAAAAATAACAGGTTATCCGGTTTTTTCTTAATTACCCAGTAGGAAGTGTTTGCAAGACATCCTCAAGGATAGGTGCACGGCCATAGTAAATCGTTGATGACACGTAGGGGACCGTCCATACAAATCGTCGACGAAATTTTCATACAAGTGTCCGCTTTGTCACGCACGATCTGATGAGCGACAATGTCGGTCAAATAGTCGTTGATGCCTAAATAAGCGACATGTCGCCCACACAATCATTCACGACATAATGACCGACTATGTCGTTACCAGTGCTTAATAATTTAAAATAACAAACTGAAGTAGTTTTATTAAAAACTTGCGATACATGAACCTTCACGCACTGCTGTTTCTACTTACCTCTGTTCAATTCTATGTCGTTATTGTTCCGTGACATTAAACTTTTATGTTTGATGCACGACAACATTAGTATTTTGTCGGTCAGCTTGTCGTCAACCGAGTGTTCTGACGACAAGTACATACATTTTTTACATTTTGTCTTGAGGACAGCGTTGACGACAAAGTCGTGTATGACGATACTTCCTACTGGGTAAGTATTCGTAAACCGAGTTTTTTAAATAATGTAAATTTCGAATATAACCGAAACCGGTTTTTCAAAAAAGTCGAATGTTTGTATACTCTAATGGTTATCTTCAGACCAAATGACAAGGAATTAGATTGAACACGTGTTAGACGATGGAAGGCACGCATCGAGTGTTTTGGACGTATGAGTGATCAGGGAACATTGACACCGATCACTACCTTACAGCAGTTAAGGTAGGCACAAGGCTAAGCATGGCGAAAAATGTACGTAACGAGCGCAATGAAAGCTGTACATCGGTAAAATGCAAACCACAGAGGTAGCGGATGCCTACTCCAACCACCAAACTCAATTGCTTTGGGATGCTCCAACATCTGAAAATCCTAACTCGCAGTGGCAATATATAGTAGACTCCTTAGAGTCGACTTGGGTACTCAATGCAGTGCCCTACCAACTCTCTATCGACTAAAATTAGACGTCAGTTTGATGAATAGGCTCGAGGGAATACTAACATGTTAGAATAGAGAAATATGTCACTTATTTTCTTGAAAATCTACCAAAAATAGTATTAAAATTTAATATTAAAATGTGAAATATGTTAGGTTTTTGAGATTTGTGCACCCAGCAAAACAAAAAACCCCGTATTTTCTTTTAAATCTTATTCTTCCACGCACAACATAAGATCCACATTGTCGCTCCTTTCAGACATTTTCCCTACCGTCCACCTCCGAGTCAGACCGAGATTTGTGTGATAATATCCCGCCTTAAGAATAACAAAGCGGCTAGAGCCGATGGTCTCCCGGCTGAATTTTTTAAGGCAAGTTGGATGAAGCTGGAGCATGCATCAGCTCATGAAGAACATCTGGCTAGAGGAGAGCATGCCTGGGGATTGGAGTCTCAATGTGGTATATCCTATATAAATACCTTAGGTCTGATTGAAATTAGGTGTTCCAAATATAGTAAGAAAAGTTCACATCCATAAACTGTATTATAAGAATTATTTTGAATTACTGCCCACTGACTACTTTGGAACGGAAATCCTTCATATAAATTTGAATACATTTTAACAACCAATTTTTGTATATCTTTTCTATTGGCGAAATAACCACAACCTACAAATTCGACCGCATTACTTTTCTTCTTTTTTATTGGAGACCAAATTGTTGTCATATATTTTTAAATTCATACAAAACTCTTCCAAGTGACCATAGCCTTCCGGCCTTTAAACATTTTTTTTGTCGTTAAAAATTAATTTCTTTGTATTTTATTATCGATTTAAGGAATGAATACATTTGTCGACCAGAGGTTGGTAAAATCCTCGACAAAATTGAAATGTCTTTGGTACACTCAAAATCAAATTGAATTTTCCCCACAATAGAATGAGAATTGAATTATAAATGATGGTAAGTTCAGAGCAGCATTTATATTGTACTGGGACATCTATTGTACCCATAGTGATAGCTTTTTGCTCGCTTATCTTAAGTAATTCCATAATCCTTTTCCGTTGTTGAGTGTAGGAGGAAAATGTGTACGAAGGCATATGTACACATTCGTAAATTATCATAACAAAAACATTTTTTTAAGAAATTTTATGATCACCCTTAAAATTACTTATTACGGTAATGTCAAGAGAAAAACTGTATGCCAACAATGGTTTCTTTATGCGCTTGCTACACATAACTGGGATGTAATATTATTATAGGATTGGATTTAAACCAGTACAGACATTTAGGTCAGGTAAACTGACTGATAAGTTTAAGAAGCTCACTGTTTATCAGAATGCTGAAGGAATTATATTGTACTGAAATGTAAAATAAATATTTTTGATATATATTTTCATCGTACGAGTCTTGCTCTAAGATAAACAAAATTTTCATCCAGTTTTTTTTTAATTAATTGTTTTCTGTTAGTTACTAAAACCTTGGGGTCCTTTAAACGTTACATAACGGTAGCGACTAATCAGTTTCTTCATTGCCTTAAAAAAGCAGACAGCAAACATATTTCTGTCAAGTACAAGTTTTCTATATTTTTCTAGGAATGGGCGAAAAATGTAAAAAAACATTTTAACGAATTGAATTACTGCAGTCATCTTACGTAAGACAAACTACGTACTACCAGAGAAAGGAGACGGTATGGTCTGAAAATGTTTTCCTCCTCTGTTTGTTTTTTCATCTACCGAGTGGAAGGAAAACAAGGTAATGTCCTTTTTTGAGAGAGTAAGTAGTTTCATATATCAAGATTTAGCACACACATACTCGAAGCACACGTACATCCTGACAAAAAATGGGCATAATTTTGCAATATATTTTTTTTTATTTCTGCAGAGATTGCAGTTAGCAGGAGTTTCCATCCTCCTCTTTATTCGTTTTTGTGACATTGTTAAAACTCTAGGGGCAGACCAAGAACGAACTAGAAAAGCTGTCCCTGGTGTGTAAATGTGAACGCGAGAGATTTTTTTTAATTTGAAATTTATTCATGAGGACAAAATTTAATTCAGGTTCGATGATTTATTTGCCAGAGAAAATCCCATAAAAGGAAAAGAATTTTGATTTGCTTTTTGTTGGTGCTATATGTCCTAGTACAGACGTTTCTCCATCTCCTTCAGTTACATGTTCGTAGTTGTTTTTCTTGGTCATTGATGAGTTGAGTAGAGAACAGCGAGAAAACTTTGCCTTAGGTTACCGTCTGTGTTTTGTTTCCGTTTGGTTTCTTTTTGTTTACTTTTATTAAACTTGTGTATATGCTTTCCATGGCATTTCCGGTTTGTGTTATATAACCGGCTTTGCTTTTATTTCCTATCCATTGTTATTGTTGCTGCTACAGTGGTTTTAAATTTAAGTGGAATTTATCCATTATAGATTTGGGTCAGAAAACAAACAAAAGCCTTTTTTTGGCAGAAATTGAATACATGTATCTACTTCTTTTGCTTCATCAACGTTCGCATGAACATTAGCGATTATAACATGGAAAAGAATAATTGAAAGAAAATGTTAATATGTCAAATTTGTCTGCTGTAGTTGAGTATGGGATCGGCAATCTAATATAAAATGGTGACAGGAAGGTAGAAGTGTTTGAAAGTTTTGCATTATTTATTCGATAAAGTTTGAAGTGCGGGATGAGTTGATTTTTTTTGTGACACTTTTTCTGAAAATTAAATAAAATATGGCAATAAGCCGCGCAAATATTTGGCAGAGATCTTAAATTACATTTATCAGTCTTTCGGAATATCTGGAGGTAATTCGATACACATGTCGTCTCACAAAGTTAGATATCGCTGGCTTAACATGAAAAGGTTTTAAGTCCACATATTTTAGAAATTGAGATTTCAATGCAGTAATGTACAATAAGTAAAACGAATATATTGCAAAGCAAAAAAATACAGTTACCTAATTTTTTGTTGGTGTCTTGTAGTGATGAGCAAAAGCGCTAAGTCCAATTAAAAATATATATTGTGTAATATCTCAATTTTACCAATGTAGACATATCACCATTTTCGCGCGGAATAGTCTGATTAAACCGGAATAAAACCAGTTGATGAGGTAATTGTCTGCATGGTGCAGTAAGCGTTTGATTGTGTTTTGTCTCTCCTGTAAAATTTAAAAATATGGACTGAGAGCCTTTTGCTTCTAAAGCCAGCGATTCAATATATACACAAAAATTTAACTTGTAAGAAAAAACAAAAGGAGCAATGTCGCAGAATTTTATAATTATATACCAAAGGCAGGTCGACTTCCTCCAAACCCCTATGGAATTTTTCAAGTCCCTTGTCCCAGTCAGTCTGAGTATCAGAAAATATGTTGCCTATATAAATCTTACTTAATTTCCCTTTTCTCCCCATGAATGAGGTATGGGAAGCTTCGCGATATCTATTTTACATTCCCAACAAACGGCACATACTTGTTTATCGACGAATGCGAACGTCACTGTTTGAGAAGCTAGACATGCCGATTGACTCGACACAAAATTTAGATGACTGGAGGCGGGAATCGAACCCGGGATCTCCCACATTATGTCACGGTCGGTCCCACATCCTTATATGATCTATCCAATAGTTATAAGTTATCGCACATATTTCCGTCTAGGAAAAACTACAATAATTAGGTAGTTGAACCGAAAATTAAAGAAATTTCTGGTTGGTTAGTGCAAACTCCATGCCAAACGTGGTCATTTATTTTCGACGACCCACCGTAGAAATTCTCGTATCGCCATACACAGGGTACTACAATTCACACTATTGCCACAATTCATCCCAAGAAATACTTGTTTTACTGATCTTGACCAAAACAACAAATTTAATAAATTTGGTAAATTAAGCTAAACGGTCAGAAAGGTTTTTATTGTCAATAATAATGGCAATTTATTGTCACACAATATTATGACACGTTTCAAACTCCATAAGCCCTTTGTGAAGAACCGATGCGCTCTGGTAAATCATCAGATGTGTATATATAAGGGATGTAACGAATGTGCTTTAGCGAATGCGAATGCCAATATTGGAATATTTTTTTTTGCGAAAGCGAATGCGAATACTTATTTTTGGTTTTTGCGAATGCGAATACTAATCATTTTTGCGAATGCGAATATACCAAAATTGTTTAGCGAATATCTAAAAATGGTTTACGTAAACGAATAATTTAATTTCATTCCTACTGTCTGCCTTTTCAAATAAAAATATGTATTCCAGTTAAGTAATTAAGCATAAAATATTGATTTCAAAGTAAAACAAAAACAAAAATATATATCGTCCCCTTAATAAAACAATAGTGTATAATTTTTTTGGTGTTTTGAGAAAATCGAGTTTAAAGTTTTTGTCAAATCGGATGTCTATTAAAACCTCAATATCGCGGTTAATATAAGTTTTTTATGGCGGTTTTTTCGGTGAATACATAATACCGTTCCTGTTCTATAAACTGACCAATTTTTATTATTTAACTTATCCTTTAAGACCATAATTATGCCATTCAAAACACAAGTACGCCATATAGGCTGTTTTATTTTTTAAAAATTGGTATGATGTAGATTATACACTATTTTATTTTGTATGGTATACACTGTTTTATTCAATAATTGTACGGTAGCTTTCCTGAAATATTTGATCACAAAATATCAATTTGTAACATGATAAAACAAGTTGTATTTAACAAAAAGAAGCTTTGCTGCTTTTTCGCTATACAATCTAATTCTTAGTTTTTTTTTCCTTTATTTATTCCGCTTGGGAACATAGGGCTTCTACAAGGTTATTCCAATTACTTCTATTGTTGCACATAGTTTTAATTTCATCGAAAGTGAGGTCTTGTTGTCTTAATTCATATAATAAAGTCCTGCGCCAAATGTTTTTTGGTCGCCCAGGACGTCGGCTTCCTTCAGGGTTCCATTCCAGTGCCGTTCTGATGATGCTGTCCTCTGGTTTTCGTAGAGTATGGCCTATCCATCTCCACTTCCTTCTTGTTATTTGGCATCTTATGCTTTCCTCGTTGGTCGTACTCCATAGGTCCGCATTTGAAATTGTTTTTGGCCAGAACACTCGGCATATTATGCGAAGGCATTTGTTGATAAATGGTTGTATTTTTTGGACTATTGCGGTTGTCATTTGCCATGTTTCGCTGCCATATAGTAAAGTAGATTTCACTCATGCGTTGAATATTCGAATTTTGGTAGTTTGTGTTATTTGGGAAGATCTCCATATTTTGTTCAAGCGCCCAAATGCTGACCTAGCTTTGTTAAGTCTATTCGAAACATCTTTATCTATTCCTCCATCTGCTGACATTATGCAACCAAAGTAGCAAAATGAGTCGACATATTGGATGGGTTGATCGTCAAGTTTAATTTCGCTTGTGCTCGTATTGTTAACGCGCATTGCATATGTTTTTCCCACATTTAATTCCAGTCCCACTTCCTTTGCCAGTTGTACTAACTCGTTCAATTTGTCCTGCATGTCAGATTGTTTATGATACAAGAGGCAAATATCGTCAGCGAAGTCCAAGTCTTTAAGGTGGCGATGAAAATCCCACACTATTCCTCTTTTTTTCTGACCTAGTTTTTTCATAATCTCGTCTAGTACAACGGCGAACAGGATAGGCGATAAAGGGCAACCTTCAAATTCCTCACTGGCCATACCTTTGTGACGAACACGTAGTTTCGTGTTTGTGTACATCGCTTTTATGAAGTTTGTTAATTTTGTTGGTACACCTTTCGCTCCTAATGAGGTCCATATCGCTGCCCTACATAGTGAATCAAACGCCTTTTGAAAATCGACAAATACCATATATAGGGGTGTTCTCCATTCTATCGATTGCTCTATTATTATTCGTAGTGTATTGGCCTGGTCTACACAGCTACGATGTGGGCGGAAACCTGCTTGTTCGTCTGGGAGTGTTTTCTCTAGTGGCACCAACCTATTGTTAATTATAGTGGCTATAACTTTGTAGATCGTGTTGAGAAGGGTGATACCTCTCCAGTTGTTGCAGTCTGTTAGGTCGTTCTTTTTCGGTAGCTTTATTATCGCTCCTTTGGTCCACGTGTTCTCGAACCGTTTATTTGTCCAGGCTTCGCATACATAGGGGTGGATAATGTCTGCTGAGTTTTTTGGGTCTGTTTAGAGCAACTCTGGGGGTATTCCATCCTCACCTGGTGCTTTATTGCGCTTAAGCCTTGCAATAGCAGATGCGATTTCTTCTATGGTGGGTATTTCCGATGATAATTAGGTGGTGGACAAAATGTGGGGAAGTGTGTCCAAGGATTCGTTCTGTGCTACAGTGTTCACGTTGCTTATTTTTGAGAAATGTTATTTCCACCTCCTGATTTAGTCCGTAGGATTGGTCAGAAGATTACCATTTGAATCCTTTACTGCGTGATTTCGGTTTGCGTTCTGCCCTGTTAAACGGCCAATTATCCGGTGAAGTTGTCGCATATTGTTGGCGCCCGCCGCGTCCTTGGCTTCTGTTGCCATATTCTCAAAGTATTTCCTTTTGTTTTTTCGGGCAGCCTTTTTGACATTTTAAGCTGTGCGCTGATATTCATGGTTGAGACTGGGATTTTCATTTTTCTTTTGTTTGAGACTATTTCTTTCCTTTATAAATCACGAGTTCGTGGTCGCTGTCAATATCCGCACCTCTTTTCGAGCGTATGTCCGTTAATGACCCTCTCCATTTGCGGCTTATGCAAATATGATCTATTTGATTCCGGATATTCTTGTGCGGGAAGAGTGAGCCGCCTATAACAAGTTGAAAAGTTTGGCAAAATTCAATAAATCGCTCTCCGTTGTTATTCCTGCTTCCTAATCCCTTTTGCCCATTTTTTGGGTTAGACCTAAGTTGTCGCTGCCTATTTTAGCGTTAAAGTCTCCAGCCATGATTAGTATGTCCCTATTAGCAATTTTAAGAATTGTGGCAGTAAGTTGGCTGAAAAATTCGTCCTTATCGCTGTCAACAGAATCTTCAGTCGGGGCATAACATTGGATAATTGTAACGAAACGGCCAGCTTTGCTGTAGAATCTGGCAGTAATAATCCTATCAGATATTTTTATTTCCTTGCTTATTACAAAGCCTACACCACTTTCGCATCTACTATTTTTCCACTATGCAAGACAACATTTCCGTTTGCCGATGTAATTTCTCCATTTCCAAACCATCTCATTTCACTTATTCCAAGGATTGAGACCTTTACCATTTTCATTTGTGCTTCTAATTGGGCTAGTCTTGATGTTTCTCTAAGAGTCCTCACATTCCATTGTCCTATTCTTATCCATGTATGTATGCCAAAAGTCGTCATCGTATTTTGGGGAGTTTCGTTTGTTTCAGATAAGTGGATGATTGGTCCACTGTATCCTAGGGTGGTACTGGGGCTGCCAGTTTATAGTCGCCATCCCAACTATATGAGTAGTAGTTTATATAGCGAGCCGCTTGTTCCAAGTCAGACGCCCGCTCGCTGCCGCACCTAACCTGGTGAACCGTCGCTGCAGTAGATTTAAGGGGTCAGGTTGGATGCTTATGTTAAAGGACGGCATCGACTCGCCCTGACAGTGAAGCACAGAGTGACACACCCGCTGATTGTCCGGGGCTGCTTATTTGTCCTAGGGACTTATTCGCAGCGGGCCTTTATATCTAATGGCCGTTCACTATCCGCAACCTGTGACCCGTCCGGTAGCCTTCAGCTCGGCTTCTTGCGAAACCCCCTCCATAATTCCGCAAGACCGAAGTTCTTAGTGGATCATAGATAAGTCCGGCTCCACTAAACAACTGTTCGCTGGGAACACTTCCCGGAGGCGTAGCTAAGAACTGGCGTGCCAAAGGTACTAACTTTTGGTATTTCGAGCTGTTTCGTTTCCACCACAATAAAGGATATTCTGAAATATGAATTTTTTTCTCTTAATTGTATTCAGCTAACAATTTTTTTGCATAAGTGACTGAAAACGTGATCTCGTGCATGTCGTCATCAGTCTCACTATTACTATTACTTGTATGAATGCGAATATTGGATTATTTTTTTTGCGAATGCGAATATTGAAATATATATTTATACGAATGCGAATGCGAATGCGAAAGCGAATGTACAAAATGATGTGAATAATTTGCATTCGCATAAGCGAATGCGAACGTTCGTTACAACCCTGATATATATACATCTAGCTGACCTGGCAAACGTTGTTCTGCCATACAAATTCGGAGCCGGCAAAATTTGTCTCGCTCCTAAGGTAATGCCCTTATATAAGCTCCAGGGTAATAGTAAAACTTAGATAGTTCAAGTTTTAATTTGATTTATTTGAATTTAATTGAAATTAGTGAAGAGCGATTTCTTAAACAATGTTTTTCAGTTTGTTTTCCGACGTAAAACCAAACAATAAAGACTGTTTGCCAACACGTGAACAGGCAACGTAACGTTGACCATGTGAAAAGCAGGAAAATTGATCCCACAAACTTCCAACGATTGGCCTTGCGTTATATTGATTTTAATCGCAAAAACCAATCGAATGGGGAGTTGAATTCGCTTGAATTTGGAAGTGAAGATCGGTTAGAAAAATAGGAATTCGTGGGATAAGGACTTCCTCTCCTTTGAATTTGTCCCTGATGAACGTCGCTTTAATCACATTGATTATCAGTTTCTTGACGGATAACCGCGTATCGTTGCACAATTTCGAATGATTCAGATTCCGCAACATGCTTATGATCGATCCCACCTTCAGCTGTAAATTATGCGGCGGAATTCCTGGCACATCTAGGGAGTTGAAAAATTCTGTTAGATAGTTGGTCGCCTCATTCTCGTTAGTCACGCTGTCAACGGATTTTTGTAAATGCAGTTCTCCATCGATTCTACTTTGAATAATAACATTCAAGCCACCGACGTCTTTATTCTTCGCTGCTAGTATGGCCCGTTCACTAATCCAATCTAGATTTGTATAATTTTGTACAATGGCGTGGAAAACATCGATGATGAGTTCCTCCTTCTACGATGTAAACTCACAAAAATTTGCCGGGAACGCATTCAATCCAGTTGAAACATCAACAGAAATTAGGCCATTACCAAGCGCCAGTAGCTGTCTTTAAAATTCAGTAGCCGATGAGTCGTTTTGCAACATGACTCTCATGTTCGTAGTCAATTTAAACTTCATGACATGCCGCCACGAAGACGACGATTTCAGACAAGCATTATATTCATAAGGAGCGTTTGACGACAATCTCCGGCAGCAATATCAAAGCCCCACCAAATCGTCTCGAATCACCTCGTAAATCCTTTATCGTTCGGTCAACTGCCTCCAAAGCTCGTTTTTGCGCCAGCGTGCATTCATCCAAAATGACGATTTTGCAATACCAGAGTATGCAACACCTAACGCAATTTGCGATCTTGACCGAATTGTTGCCAGAATCAAAGAAATGACGAATATCTTCCCTTTCCCACCGGGAGCATCGAAAAAGTAAATGCCTCCCGTTCCATCGTCAACAACCTTCATCAGCGTATCGTACACGTTCGTTTGCTTGGCATTCAACGGCGGCACATGTGTTCGGACTCTTACAGTCAGCTCATTTTGATCAGTCTTGATCTCGTTGCAATTTGCGATTGAATGTATCGTGCATCGAAAGATTTCGACAGTAGACTGTCGCACATGAGCTCACACATGTCTTCGATCAGAAGTTAATTTCAAGGTCGAAATTCGATGTTATCGTACGAACTCTGTGCAAAATGTCGTCTGCCATCTCGTCCTTGTATTTGTCCTCCAATGCGCTCGGGTTCGGCAGATGACACGTGGCTATGATGATCGCAAACAATGTACGAATTTGATTTGCTAAAGCTGACATCACCGCAATATAGGAAATGCGATGTACAGGACATGGCTACACACGTAGAAAGAACTGTGACATCTTTTATAGCTGCCATGCAGAAAGTCACGAATTTGGATGTGGATTCATAGTCGGCAAGAGGCTTCGACATCTGGCCTCGCCGTTTAAACCTGTAAGTAACCGAATAGCTTCCCAGCCTATTCTCTTGGTTCAGCAGTCGAAAAACAACAACAACACCTCCGATAACGGATTCAGACTGGTTAGTTTCGCGTCAGAAAGAACTTGGTAGTGAGTGGAACCAGATTTCCGCATAAAGATATCCACATGGTATCCTGTATATCTCCTGATCAAAAGACAAGAAACTGGATTGATTACGTGATAGTCGATGGAAGGCATGTCTCAAGCATTATGAACTTGCGTGTGATACGCGGTACAAACATTGACTCAATACCTACTCCAACTAACTCTCTCAACTACTTCAAACATCCATTGCACGGCATACAAATAATAAAGCTGTAAGAGCCGGTAGACTTCCGGCAGAGCTTTTTTAAAGCCGGTGGCGATGGGCTGGCAACATGCATGCACCAGCTAATAAACAAAATTTGACTCATGGTTTAATTGGAATCTGAATGTTTTATGTTCTGTGCTTATGAAAGGCGATCCAAGTGTGTGGTCGCCCCCTCCTGCGCCTCCCATCGAGTTTATTGCGGCAAATTTTTCGAGCTGGAGCATTTTCATTCATTCGTACAACAGCTCATGGTTCATACGGCGCTGGTACACACCGTTATGTGGATTAGTGTCTCTTAGAGTTTCAGGAGGCGGAAAATTTTATCTATGTCATCTATGTCATGTGCTTTAATAAAAAAAATTTACCTGTGGTCTTTACTGCAACATTACACAACATTTCGCAACTAACGGCAACAACTTGTGTATCGACGAATGCTAACGTCACTTTTTGAGAAGCTTTTACTAGACTTGCCGATTGACTCGACACTCGTTGCTGTCGACAACATCGAGGGGACCGGCAATGAAAGAAATATTTATTGTTTATTTTTTAGATGACTGGAGCCAGGAGTTGAACCTGGGATCTCCTGCATGGGAGTCGCGGTTTCTAACCACCACTAACGCTTAGTGGAAAATTTCCCTCTCAAATTGTTGTATTTTTTCGCTGAAGACTTCGTGTCAGTCAGTGGCATCCTGCAAAGTAGTAAGCTTTGCGGCATACCAGTCCTAGCCATATCACCTAATAATTTCTCCCTTGGATCCATCCAGGTCTAAAGCCACATTGAGAGGGTATAATTAGTTTCGCTAGGATGGGCTTTAATCTTTCAACTTTAACACTAGACAAAACGTTGTTTGCAATTGCTAAAAGGCGCATCCCGTGGTAGTTGGTGAACACACTTGTATCGTCTTTGTTAAGCACACATGACATAGAACACTTAGATATCGATTATCGGGCATGCATTTCTTAAGCTAAATCGTATTTATGAGCTGGTACATGCACGTGGCCAGTTGATCTCTGCCGGCATTAAAGACCTCTGCCGCAGCTTTTTGGTTTTTAAGCCGTGCAATTTCCGTGCTAATTTCATTTTGGCTCGGTGGTAAACAATTTACTCCATGGTCGATGATTGGCGATATTCGTTCCTTATGCTGCCTTTGGGAACGAGCAGAGTACATATCTGCGTGTCCGTTACCAGATTTCCGTCTCTGTTCCAAAACTTGAGCTTTGTACCTTTGATGGAACTTTCGGGATTCGCCTATACTTTTAGCTATCCTGGCTCTCTCTTTTCTTCATTAGACGATTCTTCAGACAGAAGAGGCGATTTGTTTTTCTGCTCTTCTCGTTATACCGTTCCGCCACAGCACGCGTTGCTATTGTTGCCTTGTAGCAGCATCCATTTCCTCAGACATTACATGACATTCTTCCGACCACGGTGGAATGCAGCGTTGCGATGTCTGGATTTCTTTACGTTTGGTTACGAGCATTTTTAGCACTACATAATCTCATGCGTACCTTGGCTGCAGCAAGGCTATTAGATCACGTACAGTGTTAAATTGCGATACCAGATGTCGAAACCTCTTGCCAACTTTGAAACCACATCCAAATTCGTATCCCGTCTGTCGCATTTCCTGTATGACAGTGATATCAGCCTTGTATTTTTCAAGGACAACCGCCAATTGTATAAAGGAAGCATCTCTATGCAGAGTTAAGATATTCCAGGTGCATATCCTAAAATCATGGCCTTTGTAACGTTTGCGCCGCGCCCGATTCTTGTTTCTCGGGACTAATGGAGCCATTGTGTTGAGCTTTAGATACTTCTATTATCTACTCCCTGAAACGCATCGGCGGTAGCATGTCATTTAAGTTGCTTAACATTCTTTTAAACTATTGAATTGTAAATCGATCTATCAAAAGCCAATTTACAACTATAATTAACCAATACACATTTCTTACTATTTTATACTCCAATATAGAAAATATGACGAACTTATATCAAAATTGTCCTTTGTATTAACATAGTACTTATAATGTCATCATTGAGATTTATTAACAGTATAAGGTTTCTCTTATTAATTATATGGAAGTTGACTATTTCACCCTGGCTAGAGTAACATTTGTGCTATGGAGTACGTGTGTAATCTGAATTGCTTCCGGACGAAAGTGGCGGAATCATTTGCATGACACCTCCTGAGCATAATGACATCTTTTCGATTTGGTCGAAGGCAATAAATGCCAGTGAAAGTAATTAGCTTCCTCTCAGTGTCGATGTCTCGATGCCATAATTAATGTTGGCCGTGGTCGTAACGAAATGGTCCATTGGTTTGATTTCTGTGGTTGCCACAGGAAAAATGTCATTTGTGTTCGGTTGGTTGGCTGTTGGGTTGCTCTGAACTTTGTAAGTAAAGTGTAAAATGAAATGAACAAAACTATTGATAAATGACGGTAATTCTTTATGGTTCTGTTCAAATTGTGTAAGTCTGTACATACACAATTTTAGAGTCCATACGTGTGAAAGTATAAGTGAGCCATCGACTATTGGATATTTTCCTAGGAACTGTGAAAGTTTGTACTGTAAAATGACGTAAGGCCAAAGTTTTTGGCATATCTATTGATTGCATATGATGAATTTTCACTTTGCAATTTCTCACACACACACACTCATCACTAGTGTAGTAAACAGAGAAATGTAAATGAATCAATCGACAAATGAATGAATGAATTTCAATTTGGTAACAAATTTTTATTGAATTCCATTTGTGCTTGGTCAAAATCTCCACAAGAGTCATTATTTTAAGTCCGAAATTGATATGTATTTCAGGTGGGTTGGCCTCTGATTTCCCCGACGTTTGTGTATGGGGATGCTAATGATGATTTCTATGATTTGCTTGAAATTAAAAGTTCTGTTCCTTTTGACCTATTCTCTGATTTCAATCAACTAATGAAGTTTGTTTCAAATTTGAACATAATCAAAGAAGGTCGGCTAGTCCTTTTTGTGTGTGTGTTTTCTTGCCTCAGGTTTGAAATGATTTATCGCATGTAGTTTGCAGAATTCATTTTCCTTTGCCCTTTTATGCTCTTCGGTTCGAATTGTGGGATTCAAAAGTGGAACTAGCTACACGCAACAACTCATTGTGTGGTGGCATATTCAATTTGTTTTGAGGTCTGTAACACCTGGTCTGATTTAACCAATAACTTGAATGATTGTTGTACGTTGTGTTGTTAGTACAAAAAGAAATTCCCAAAATGAATATTTTGTGATTGTGAGGTGGACGATACTTTCAGAAATTAGTTGATATATAATCTATGACATAGTTTGTTTTACTCATTGAATGTAATTGAAAGAAAGTATTTTTTTAGATAATGAGAATGGTGAGACGATTAAGTGAAAGTGTAATGTTGTAAAGGTGTAATTTGCAGTTGACTTTGAGCATGCGGCTCAGTAGAACTAACATATGAGTAGTCCACTTTCAAAGACCGCTATGTTAAAATAACAAAATATTTAGAAAACCGATTAAAACTTCTAGTCCTGAAGTGGAGTTATGGAAATTTATATTACTACATATGATGGAAATGCATTGTCACAGGGAGTGATTTTCCTATAATAAATAAATTCATACTTTACTGGAACATTTGCTTTATCTATATATATAAAAATGGTGGCAAAAATGTATAGTAATTCATCAATTGAGAACGGCTGGGCCGATTTTGCTCAAACTTTTTTTAAGTTGTTCGTTATTGGCAGGAGCAGGTTTATGTGAAAGAAAATTTTGGGAAAATTTTCCGGAAAAGTCGGAAAATTGGAAAAATCTAAAATTGCCTTTTTGTATGGAATTTTGTGTGCAATTGTTACAGAATGGCTTTTCGAGTAGAAAAATGGAAAATTTTTGTTGAAAAATGCGGAAAATTCCGGAAAAAATCAAAAAGTTTGAATTTGTTGTTCGACGAAATTTTGCATATTATCGTATGATTTGATAATTTTGGACGATGTAACAGTGAAAATTTTTGGATAATTATTCCGTAATAACTTTCCGAATGAAAACATAGAAAAATTCTCGGTGGAAAACTCGGAAAATTCCGGAAAAACTCGAAAAAATTGGATTTTTTCAGAAACATTTTGCATCGCAAATTGAGTTTTTGTATAACTTTTTGTGTGCAATTGTTCCGTAGTGGCTTTTCGGTTGAAAAAAAAATTTTACATTTTTTTGTGTTTTGATAATTTTGAATGATGTAAATGTGAAAATTTCAGATAATCATTCCAAAATGACTTTTCGAATGGAAAAATAGAAAAGTTCTTGGTGGAAAACTCGGAAAATTTTTGAAATAACTCGAAAATTTTGAATTTTTTCATCGAAATTTTTCATTGTATCGCTTGATTTGATGATTTTAGACGACGTAAAGGTGGAAAATTCGTTGTGCTGCTTGGAAAAATTCGGTTTATTGTGAAACCTATATGTATAAAAACGGTGTAAACTGTGTGTAGTAATTCATCAAGGGAGAACGGCTGGCCCATTTTGTTTTCAATTTCTATACAATTGTTCGTAATTGGTATGAGGGTTTTATGCAAGATAATTTTGGGAAAATCCTTTGAAAAAGTCGGGAAATTGGAAAAATCGAAAATTGGTTTTTTGTACGGAATTTTGTGTGCAGTTGTTACGGAATGGCTTTTCGAATTTAAAAATAGAAAATTCTTAGGGAAAAACTCGGAAAATTCCGGAAAAGTCCAAAAAATGTGTTTTTTTATTGACGAAATTTTGCAATTTTCGCATGATTTGATGGTTTTGAACGATGTCTAGGTGGAAAAGTTTCGGTTAAATGTTAGTTGGTAACGAGAAAAATAATATTTAAATAAAAAATCCGTCGAACCCGACATTGGGAGTGCCAGCGTCAAATCGTTCGATGCAAAATGCATTCGATCGCGAATTTTAACGGGAGCAAGACTATAATCTAGATGAGCTGATCGGAAGAGTTCGAACTAATGTGCCGCTGTTAAATGCCGAGTACAAGAACGTGTACGATTCACGTTGAAACTGGAGGCATTTACTTTCTCGATGCTCCGAGTGGGACACTAAAGACATTTTTTGTTGATTCCGGCAACAATTTGGTCAAGATCTCAAATAACGTTAGCCGCTGCATCCTCTGGCATACCTGTCACATTGTTGGAAGGCATTCGAACTGCAAATTCCACTTTAAAACTGTCGATGAATCTTCTCACGGTTGAAAAGCCAAAGTATACAATGACATTTCGGATGAATGCTCGATAACGACTAAATGAGCTTTGGAAGTAGTTGACCGAACGATAAAGGATTTACGAGGGAATTTAAAACGATTTGGTGGGGCTATGATTTTGCTCAAAATGTCTAATGCTGCTGATTTACTAAAACCATGCTTGAAAACGTCAAGAAGTTGTAATTGACCAAAAAATTAGGGGCTCATTCCAGAACCTCCCATCTTCTGCTGAATTCCCGAAACAACTGCCAGCGCTTGGCAATGGCCAAATTCGGGTTGATGTTTCGACTGAATTGATATCGTTCTCAGCAAATTTTTGCCAGTTCACATCGTTGGAAAAGTAACTCATGACATTGCACAAAATTATAAAAATCTCGATTGGATTAATTTAAGGGCAGTATGTTACTAGCAGAGAAGAATAAACACATTAATAGCTACAATTTCAAATTAGAAAGTTAAATCGCTTCAGAACTGCATTCGTACATATCTGTTTACAGCGGTACCGTAAAAGATGAAGCGACCAACAATCCGACCGAATTTTCCACTCGCTTAATATGCCGCATAATTTACAGATAAAGGTGGGATCGATCATAATCATATTGCGGAATCTGAATCAACCGAAATTGTGCAATGGTACGCGGTTGTCCGTCAAGAATCTGATAAAAAATGTGATTTCAGACGATCATAAAGAACAAATTCAAAGAAGAGGAAGTCCATATCTTACGAATTAGATAATTCCAACTGATCATCCATTCCAATTCCCCGACGACAATCAATTAATCGCAAGGCCAATCGTTGGAAGTATATGAGATTAATCTCGAATTTCCCTGTTTTATGTCCGGTCAGTTGAACGTTGCCTTTTCGAGTTTTGGAGAACCGCCTTCGTTGTTTGTTTTTGAGGCGGAAAACTAATCGAAAAACATTGTTTATCAAACATTCTCTACTGAGTTTATCTAAAGGCATAAATTTGGGGCGAGACGAAGTTCGCCGGGTCCGCTAGTATCAATATATCGACAAGTTTTAGTTAGAAGAGAAAAAAAAGAAGATATATTGAATATAAATGTGTAGAAAAAATTGTCCCCAACTAGTGTTTTTGAGGATAGTTCGGAACTAGTCCCCTTTGACACTAGTTGGAACTAGTTATCTTTCACCATATTGAAGCTTATAATCTCCTTAACGATCGTGCCAAATTTCAAGTAGATATCTCTAAAACTTCATATAAAAATTAATTTTGAGATGCTAGATTGACTAAATCTCACACTGTGCGAATTAGGGGTCGCCTTTTTAGTTTTTTCGTTATATCTTCCATATTAACAGTCCGATCTTAAAGCTTGATATAGCGAATTTGTCTCGGCGAGGCCAATATTTTTTCTTTTAGGTCCATTGACCTCAAGTGTACCGTTCTAGTACTTACCCCCCAAATCTTATTTCCTACCCACCTAATGTGACACCCTAATGTTAGAAATTTATAGCTCGCAAAAAACCATAAAACTTTTGCGAAGAAAGTATCTCGATAAATACAGCACGACTATTTAAAATTTGTTTTTTTTTTTAATTCATTGTAGCAGATCGTAGGGGACACCTTTTTAAATTTTTTATAATTTCAGTATTTACATTCAGATATTAAAGTATGATATATCGATGTGTTTGTCTGTGGCAGACCAATTTTTTTAAATCAAAAGTCTTTGACCTGAAGTAACCTTTACATCATACCTCAAATTACACAACAACGAATTAGCAACAAAAAGCTAAGTAAAATAATAGAAATTTTAGTCGATCATACCTCGACGTGATTCAACTTGGCTATATTTTTGACGGCTTTCGGATTTAGATAAAATGTGGCCCATGCGTTGCTCGTCGGTGACCGCCATGGCAGATTCATGTACTATAGACCGGGTCACGAAAAAAAATTTCCAAAGTCGAGGGCAATTATTAAAGATCACCTCGAGACAACTTTAAAAAAAATTTTTTTTCCTCCCCCACCCCCCGGAAAAACAGCCAAAATCGTTTTTTTATAACTGCATTTTTGTTTGTGGCTCAATCGTAACATACAAGACATCGGTGTATAGGTCTCGACGAGTGCTACATTTGTCCTATAGATGTCGCTGACATACGACATCATCTTGTAATGATGGCCTCAATTAGAGCAATTTCTACCCCTAAAATTTAAAAATATTTTTTCCTAGGATTAAAGCCCTTTAAAAACCAAGAACATTTTGCTTTGGAAGTATACTGTTTTATTTAAAAACAAAAAAGTTACGTGTGAAAAGATGTATTTATTTTTTTTTTTAAGTTGTCTCGATGTTATCTTTAATATTAGCCCTCGACTTTGGAGAAAAAAAAATTTGTATGGGGACCGACCCGGTCTAATGTACTACATGAACAAAACCCTCGGCGAAGTATGAGTCACTTTTGAAGTTTATAAAATTAACAACTTGTGGACCGAATATTTGACGAATGCATCCAACTGCCTCCATATAGCCATCTGAACGCACTATCGCATCCGTTATCATCGATAACAAAACATTCTAAGGGTGGAAAAATTTTGTTAGTAGTAAAGGTAATATGAGATCAAAGACTTTTGAATTAAAAAAAATTGGTCTGCCACAGACAAACACATCGATATATCACACTTTAATATCTGAATGTAAATACTGAGACTATGACAAATTTAAAAAAGGTGACCCCTACGATCTTCAACAATGAATATATAAAAGCATTTTTTAGATAGTTGTGCTGTATTTATCGAGATACTTTCTTGGCAAAAGTTTTATGGTTTTTCGCGAACTATAAATTTCTAACATTAGGGTGGTAGGATATTAGATTTGAGGGGTAAGTACTAGAACGGTACACTTGAGATCAATGGACCTAAGAGCAAATATATATCGCTATATCAAGCTTTAAAATCGGACTGTTAATATGGAAGATATAACGAAAAAACTAAAAAGGCGACCCCTACGTTCGGCAAAAAAAAAAAAAAATTGAAATGTCCTTGGAACAATGTTTCATATTCGCTGGTGTACGGATAACTTTTTTTTGTGTGCCTGTAAGGTGATACGGTCTAATGTTCATACTATGTTTTCATCAAATGTGATGCATAGTTTTAGGCCGGGTTAAAGCCAATGTATTGAGTACAATTTGTATGTGAGTTGAGACGATAATTTTACTTGTAATGTTAATGTCACTGAAAAAATTTTAATATTAAATTTTGAAAGAGACTTTCTTAAAATAAAGGCAAATGATATTCCGCAATATCTAGCCTATTTTGTGTTTGCCTTCCATATAAGATTCTTAAAAGTAAAACATTTTTGTCATCGGCATACAAGTCTAGATGAAACAGAAGTAGGATCATAATTTAAAGAACACCAAAGTGTTGACTTTGACACCCTATATCACTAACTACTTTTCCTACGCATCCTTCGCCTGCTGATCGAAAATAAATATTTATTCTCTTCATTCATATCTGCATTGCCAAGTACTTTAAGTGTGTGAAACTTTATCCCCTTCGCCCACTCTTGGAAAATAAAATGTTCATAGCTGTAGTTATAGTGTTCAAATATGCCTTTTTCCAACAATTCGGTTTTCGAATACATTATATACTAAAAAACCGGGTTAGCCGGTTTCGTTCGGTTTTTCGGGAATTGTAAAATAGAACCAAATATGCAATTAAAAATTAAAAGATATGAATATCGATACATTAATCCATTCAATTTATATCCTGTTCATCCAAACAGAAGTTATTAGGAAATTTTAACATAGTATATCAGCCATGTTCTGGAAAACAATTTGGTTTAAACATAACATAGTCAAAGACATACTTTTTAATACATTTCTACTGATTATGCTCTGTTTTCAAACCGAATTGTTTTCCAGAACATGGCTGTATAAGTTTATATTACTCACAAACTTTGAATACGTTTCCTTACTTATTACATTTTACAATTAGCATGGTGTAGAATTAAGGTATCAATTTGACCTTAGCATACGAAATAAAGGCACAAAGTTTTTTATATGAATATCGACGGCTTCGCACTCATTTCGATGTGAGATCCCAATATATTTCAAAATTAGATCCCGACTGTAACTTGGTGATTTCCCAACTATTGGACACTTAGTTTAGGAGATAACTGCATTTAAACTTGTTCATCTAAATATGGACGGCCATTACAAGATGAGTTCCCAACTATATCTTAGTTACATAGTCCTTTTTCGCGATCGGATGCTAAGTTTAGGAGATATCGACAATTGAAAGTTGTTTATAAGAATACGCAAGTCATCTCACCCATTTAAAGATGAGAGGAAACAGTCATCTAACAACACTTTCCAAAAAAATTTCGAATTGCATAATGAAATTTTAATAAAAGCATCCTTTGAGATTTGCCTGAAGAATATCGGATAAGCATAAACAACCTTCTTTGCAGTTTTATCTGTAATTGACCTAGCAATGTTCTTTGAAATACTGCTTTTTGGAAAACCGGTTAACCGATATCAAAAAACCGGTTAAACCGGGTATTCGAAATTGGTATTTTTGAAGAAACTTGCATACGGTTTCGGAGAAAAAAACCTGTTAGACGGTTTTCGGTTTCGGTTCTGAACACTCTAGCTGTAGTGCCTAGTTAGTACTGTCTGTGTATCAAATGTAATTTATCTAAGTTAAAAAAAACTCTTTTCCCACATGAAACCCGCAAAGCGATCAAATAAAAAAGTTTGCATTTTTAAGTCTGTTGTGCTAGATGGTACCTGCATACCTCTTTAACTCCAAAAACTGTTTTTCCACACCCATCCGCCCACTGATTAAGTACTTTCTGCACACCACATTGCATCTCCCTTTGGTACAAATTTTTTTGCTTCGCCTCAACTACGCTTATCAAAAATAAAAATATGGTCTGATGTAGTTCTAAGTACTACCCGTATACCTTTCTCTCTAGGGCTCCGCGCACTGATCCACAATTAAAATTTCTTCTTCAAGTTTATAATTATAGTTCCGAGTGCTATCTGTGTTTCAATGTTATCTTTTTAGAGCTAAAGTACAGTTTTACCAAGCCCCAACGGTTAATATCCACGCTCGTCACAAGTTGTTATGTTGAATTATGTTAGGAATGCTCAGTTTTTTTTTTCATTTTATACATTTATTTTTTGCACTGGTCACAAAATGATGAATGATTTAGGTACACCATAACATCTCATTGTTAAATAACCTCCATTCCATCACTTGTTTCCTTACAAAAATTTACATGTATCCTCACAGCAGGACTATATTCACTGAATTGTATAATTTTCATGATTCATTAAAATGAAACGTCCATTTTGTGCCCTTGTTGTAGTTCTTCCTCCTCGTAAATATTTGCATTAATCCATCTTCGTTCTTTGCATCCATGTGTTATGTCCATGGCCCTTATATAAATTTTCATTAAAATGTTAAAAATGCTACTTGAGAATTTTATTGAATATACAAAAGTAACACAATGTAAAGAATGCTTGGTCTTTTGAGGACATACCCAAGTGGACATACTTATGTAAATATATGGTAAGTGTGTACGGCAAACACATACACACACACATGCACATAGCCGCATTTCGAATGGTCTAAATTTTCATTAAAGAAAAGGACTGAAAATGCTATGGATGTCAGACGTTGAAGTATTTGTTTGATGTGTGCATAATTTATTAAGGCACAAGAATGTTTAAGTAACGCCTAAGGTTCAGACATAGTAACGTATAAAATATAAGAAGACGGTGATTAGTTTTCCGTAGCAGCTTTAATTTCTTATGGCATAAGTTATCCATTTTGGCACTTTACTGTCATTAAATGACCAAACAAAAGTTAAGAAAGTATTTTTTTTAGTTCTGTAGGGAAACTGGACATTTTCCTCGTATATGGAATAATCGTCCTGGAACGTAATGATGATGAGCTTACATAATAAAACGTTTGGCTTTTTACGGAATTCTCGTGACTGTTATCTTACTGTTATCTTGCTTACTTGACTAATACTTATAATATAATATGTTTGGCTCGCCTATTTAAAGGACTTAGCTTAAGCGTCGATCTTGTACGCTCTGTAAACAATTCGTTACCCTAAGTTACTCCTTAGCCTTATCAAACTAACAACGTCTCACTAACCGATATTTAAACATCCGTCTGCAAATTCATATCTATAGCGCCAAGTACTATCTGTATAAAAAACATTACCTTTTATAGTCCAAAAAACATTTTACCCATTTTCCCTTCTGCCCAACTATTTGATTTTTTATGTACAATTAAAGTACTTTTCAATACAATAAATTCTAAATTTTTGATACCATAAATGCACTTTTTGGTATAATGTACATTCAAAACACTTTTTGGTGCAATAAATTGTACTTTATGGTACAATAAATGTACATATGTACTGTGCATTTGACCAGTTAAAAAATGTATGAGAAAAATTGAATAATGTGTTGTCCAAACCAAATGACATATGGATAATATTTCGTTGGGAGATCAAGGATAATACAGGCAATTTTTGGATTTTTAAATTTCTTGTCCGTTATTTTTGGTGGAATTTTAAATCTAGAGTTTAACTCACAAACGAACATTATCGTTTAGCAAACATAAGTTTGAATTTTTGTATTTTGTGCGAAGATTGGCCTTTCTAACGATATATAATGTTGCCATAAACTATTGCAAAAAAATTTATGAAGTTTATTTTTTGAATTTTTTTCTGTGGTTATCTACAACCTGCAGCAAATATTGTTTTTACTCTTCATTCGATGTTATTGAATTATTAAAATCAGTTATTAATGCCACACTTCTTTCTGCTGAATCGTTAATAACATTAAGTTGTGTGACAATTTGAAGACCACTAACATAAGCGCTGTTATTAACCCACAAGCGTCAAGCATTAAGAAATCTCTAGATATTTTGAGTTTTTAAGAAATAACTGCGTGGTGATGGTAACGAAATCATACAAATTGGCATTTAAATATTAAGCATATACCTTGAACTGATTTTGGAACATCCAAATTTTTAACGAATAAATGGCTTTAGACATCCTTCCTGCTCTGTACATTGCTCCAGGATATCTAAAACGTGTATTTTTCTCAAACTTGAACCTAAAATTCTGAGTGCTATCTGTGTAGCAGATTTTATCTCACTGGGGCAAGGGCGTAGCCAGGTAGATATTTTTTAACTCTGTTTCTGAGATTCTACCTACTGTTGTAAACCAACCAAATTCAAATATCGTCCAGTTTTTCATTAGAAAGTTATATGAGAAAAATAAAATTTTTAAAAATTTGGAAAATAAAAAAGCTGTTGAATCTTTAAAAGGATCAGTAAAGTTTACTCGAGCTATCCTGCATACCAGCCATCCAGCCAGCCGCCCAGACAGATGGACATGGCTCTAGAATTGAATTCGCTCTTCAGATACTTAAGGTCCAACGCGTCTCCTTAAGTACGTTACACTTTTTCTTGTGTCAAATAATATAGAGGGTGGACCAAATACAAGTTAATTTTAAAATCATAGATTATTTTAATGCAGAAGCGATTCAAACACTTAAGGCCAATATAATCAAAGCAATCGGTGAGCTACAGCTCGAAAGCATTATCAAGGTCTTGGAAAATTGGAGTGACGGTTTATATGGAAATGGGCTTCTCATATTATTTTTTTCTTGTTTTGATGGGAAGTTGTGATCCATTATTAATGCGAATTATTGTTCTTACTAATATAGCCAAATTTTATTATTTCTATATAATAACATTCATCAATAATGCGTTAAAGAATTAAAAACACAAACGAATTTCAACCTACAATAAAAAATATATTTCTTTTTTGATCGCCCTAGCATGCACAACATAGACTGTGCAGCTTTACTTTAGTACACTTTGTTGAGTTAAGACATGGCCGATTACACTGTGGTAGTCGTACAAATAACAAGACCGGACTCGACGGTTTTACTCTAATTCGGACACGAGGAATCGAACTGCATCATTAGTCTGTGAGTTACAATGACTTTTTCACAGAAAATTTTAGTTTGAACTAATATGTTAGATTTTTTTTATTTTTAGATTTTGACTCAATTTTTACAGCAATTAACTTCTATTTGGTTGGTTGTTCCGATAAAAATTTTTAAAGAAAGTTGTTCCAAATTTGTTTTGCTTCTACTTTTGTATACAAACCTTAACTCTAAGACCAGGTTTGATTCAGAAAACCATTAAAAACTAATATTCCTAATTAAAATCCTATACCCAATACCAAGTATATGACACCATGCGATACCGATTATGACCCATGAAAGAAACTGTATACAAGTGATAGTAGTGACCATGTATAGGAAAACTACATACTCACTTTTTCATCCGTATTTTCATTTACTTTATAAAGGACTTTTAATATTTTAAAATGCGAATTTTTAATGCACTTTAAGCCTCAAGGTTGTAAAAATGTCAATAATCAAAGACAATACATGAATGATAATTAAATCCCTGTTTGTGTACTTTTATAATAAGTAAACAGATTTTATCTCATTTGTCTAGTTTTATTACTTTCGTCGGTTAAAAAGTCTTCTCCAAAAAAAGTCTTGGTCCAGTCTTCAGAAATGAAAAATATCGGTATTTTCAAAAACGGATTAGCTAGGATTTCAATTCAAGCTTTTTTTTATGTTTGATCAACTCCGAATACAGTGGCATTCACACTTTTTATCGTCATTTTCATGCAACCTAAAACTGCTTTAAGCCTACCGTCCAAAGTGGGAAATATAGATTTTTTGGATATATGCAATTTTGAGCCGCAATTTTTTAATGATATTCAAAATAATTTTTTATATTGTTGGAAACAAAATAGCACACAGAATGTACATTTTTTCCTAAATTTCTTACCGTTATTTTTTCAAAATTTGTCAAAGTCGATGAACAAATAAAGTTTTGACTTTAATTTGAAATATTTTTTGGATTTAACAAAATTTTTTATTTTGACAGATGATGTAAATAAAAAGCACACTACTTAGCCAACTTGTAAACATAAAATTCAATATTATTTGAAGTTTAAAAATACATTTTTATGGAATGTATTAGAGTATCCAATTAATCGGGTTTAGGTTTTGTTCGATTAAAAAATTAATCGATTTTGGGATTTTTAATTAGCTCGATTAATCGATTAAGGTTTTTAAATTGCTCGAATAATTCGATTAATCGAATAAGCCGAATAACTCGAATAATTTCTGTATACCTTACGTGAAAAATAAACAAATTTAATGTAGGCGCTAAATTTTATTAATAAAAAACGTAAAAATAATATTAAAACATAAAAACAAACGTAAAATAATAATTCATGTGAATTCAAAAACGTTTAATAAAAATAATATTTAATTAGGTACACATAAAATGAGATCTTTTTTATTTAAAAAGTTTTTAGTCACATCTTCTAAAATAATCTTTTAAAAATAATATGTAATTAAGATGTTTGGCTTTAAGTCGATTTTTTTGTTTCGTTTTAATGAAGCTTGACTTTGAAAACACCCTTTCAATTAAAGTAGATGTTGGTGAAACTGAAAGAATTGCATTGAAAAGTTTTTTCTAGTTATTCTGATCTTTTTTTTGTTTGTTTTATCTAGATACAGAAAATCATCAATTATTACAGTTTACATTCGTTTTTTTTTAATTTTGATCACTTTTTATAGTTGTTATAGTATCGTTCTTCTTCTTCCAACACAATATCATCATCTGAAACGTTTTGATTAGATTCAGTGTGAAATAACCGCCACAGTATTACATTTATATAAAGAAAGAAGAATTTATTTAAAAATAGTTTCAATCGATTAATCGGTTTAAATTGATCGATTATTCGTTAATTGAAATTTACTATTTTTTCTTAATCGAGAAATTATTCGAAAAAAAATTCTTCGATTAATCGTTGGATACTCTAGTATGTATGCACAAAAAAAATCATGGCGACTCTCACCAGTTTGACTTATATTTTGCAGAAGACTTCCTTTAAACTCTTCCAGCTTATAATTAAGATTTGTTCTAATCGGTTAATAATTGTGGGCTGGACAATATAGTTTTTGCTTATATTTTCTCTCAGTTCAATTCGTAACATATGTTCACAATAATTGAGGTAAGTTCACAATTTTTTGGACACGTGATCCAAAAAATATTTGAAATTAAAGTCAAAAATTATTTTTTCATCGACTTTGACGCATTTTAAAATATAAACGGTAAGGGATTCAGAACAAAAATACATACATCCATACAAACATTTCGAATAATACAAAAAAAAATATTAAAACAGGCTCAAGAATTGCGGCCTAAAATTTCATATGTTCAAAAAACAAAACAACTAAGATGAATAAAAATTAATTTTTTGGTATTGAATTAAATGAATTTGATGACCTAAAATTTTTAAGAATTTGTTTAATAAAATATTTTCAAAACAATAAGTATTGGTTACACTATGCAACAAATGAAGACTTTTTGTAAAATACAAGAACTGGATAGTATAGGTTCGATTCTACTATCGAAGGGTAATAAAACCCTATACTCAGTTTGGCGAGATTGGTGGCCAAATTTTTTTTATGGACTCCAAAAGATTCTCGAAATCAGTGAACCCCTCGAAAAAAGGTGTCATCAGGCTCCCTCAAAGTAATGCTGAAAAAAGTGAAAAAATAATAATTTCTTCTTCACTTTTTTTTTAAAAAGTGCAGGAATGACCAACCTTTTTGACATAAATTGTTAATAAAGTTGTTGCACAAAACTCCCAGCTACATTATTGCCGAATATAGTTTAGCGCTACCATAAAGTGTGAGTTAGCCGTTGGACAAAAACTGATGACACCTTTTTTCGAGGGGTTCACTGATTTCAAGAATCTTTTGGATTCCCTAAAAAAAATTGGTCACCAATCTCGCCAAACTGAGTACAGGGTTTTATTACCCTTCGATAGTAGCATCAAACCTATACTATTCAGTTCTTGAATTTTTATCACTGTTGCACTGTGTTATTCGTTAGGTACTATAAGTTTTAATTTTTTCTTTAAAAAATGAAATGCACTACTACTGCCCCCCCCCTACGTTCGATCCTGGCTACGCCCTTGCACTGGGGCTAAAATACAGTTTGGTTACGCTCCCTCCACCCACTGATCCAAACTTTGAATTTCGTTTCCATATTTATATTCGTTTTGTCGAATATTATCCCTGTATCTAAAATACAGTTTTGTCACGCCCCCTTCCCCCAATGATCCAAAATTAAAACATCGTCTGCATCTTCATATTCGTGTTGTCAGGTACTATCTGAGTGCCAAATTGTATCTCTCTAGGGCTAAAATACAGTTTTGTCACGCCAACTGATCCAAAATTTAAATTTCGTTTGCTTATTTATATTCGTGATGTCGAATACTATCCTTATATCAAATTGTATCTCTCTAGGACTAAATTACAGTTTTGTCACACCCCCTATCCCCAATAATACAAAATTAAAGTGTCGTCTACAAATTCATATTCGTGTTTTCGCGAATTATTTGTGTACTACATTTTATCTCTGCGGTGCTAAAATACAGTTTGGTCACGCGCACTGAGCCAAAATTAAAAATTCGTCTGCATATTCATATTCCTGTAGCCGAGTACTTTTTTTTGCGTCAAATTGTATTTATCTAGGACTAAAAAACAGTTTTGCTACGCCTACTCGGCCCATTGACCCAAAATTTAAATTTCGTCTGCATATTCATATAGAAAAAAATTAGCTTTTTTTCTTATTTGTAGGGATTCAATTTATTTCATTTTATTTGCCAAATGATTAGAGTAATAATAATAGAATTTAAATAAACAAATATTCAACTTAGGTTACTTTTAGCGTTTTTTTCTTTTTAATTTTGTAAAGTTTGGTTGCTCTTATCGTTTGTCTTTTCTTATTCCTTTGCCGCTTAACAAATGAATTTTTACCAATCATATAGGACGATTAGAAAAGATGATTTTCATATTTTTGTTCTCTAACAAAATTTAGTTGTATTAAAAAGTATGATACAAGTTACTTTATAATTTGTAATATAAAGGGAACACTTCTACATTCATATTCGTATTGTTGAGTACTATCTGTGTACCTAATTTGACCTCTCTAGGGCTAAAATAAAGTTTTGCAATTAAAATGTCATCTGCATATTCATATTCATGTTGCCGAGCACTATCTGTGTATCAAATTTTATCTTCTTAGCTCTAAAAATATATTTTGCCACGCCCACTGAACCAAAATTAAAATTCGTCCGCATATTTATATTCGTGTTGCCGAGTACTAGCTGCTATCAAATGTTATCTCCTTAGATCCAAAGTTATGCCACGCGTATTGGGCCAAAAATATATAGCCTACGATAATTTCAATACTGTATACTAACTACCTTCAAAATTCCATTGAAATCGGTTCACCAGTTTAGCCATGATTGAGCTACAAACAAACACATAAAAACAGATAAACGTTCACATTTACAATAATAACAGGATTGTTTTACAATTTGTTACCAAAATATTGACACCACAAAAAGCCTAGCTCGTGTAATATCACACCTATTGATTTTTTTTCTTTGATGTAAACAGGATTCAAAAGTTTTCGATAATAATCCAGATTCAAGCAAATGTAACCCGCATAATTCTCGAGATACCGACGGCAGTGCTTAAAAGGTTGATCAAAAACTGGATCATCCGAATAGATCACTTTCGAAAAATAAATACTTTCCACATCATTTAAGAAACCGACATACAAATTATTTAGTTTCGATTTCTTTCGTTGATTGCGTGATTAACATCGACCCTACTGACACTACCGAAACCAAAATTGATTTTTTTTATAGTTTTAACCTTTATGTTAAAACTCCTTACAATTACACTGTGGTAGTCGAAAAATATTACATGACCGGACTCGACGGTTTTATTCCAATTCGGACACGGTAATCGAACTGCTGGTGGGGCCAAATTACACTGTGGTTTGGTTCCGCCTATTTTTCTTTAGAAAACGTATACTGACCATTAATGAATCTACACTAAATTACATGACCATCGGCACAATAGTCTTCAAGATATCGCAAGGTTAAATTGACTCATAAAGAGAGGAGCTAGAGAGCTACAATCCCACACACATTTATTTACCATTTATTTATTTACCTTTCGAACAAAAAATTAAAACTTTTAACAACTGTAAAAAAACTCTGGTCTGTAAATGTATTCTACAAAAATGATCTACTCAACATGCGATTTCAGAATTAAAGCGTTGCTATTCTGTTGAAAAAATGCTGTTGGACAGTCTTATCGAAGTTTAGTCTTTAATGCACTTTCCTTTGTATGGTAATACTTATATACGGGACAATTAGAACTTACCCATTGTTAATTGTTGCTTTTTAGTTGCTTATCTATTTTCCAAATGTTTTCGATTTAAAATCAAATCTTGTCATTTGTTGTTGTCCTTTTATGGACTTTATCGCAGTAGTCATAAATCAAATTGCAGTCCATAGTGTATGAACTTTTTTTTTATTAGTCCATTCCTAATAGTTCACATATAAACACCATTTGTTGAATGTTTTCAACAAAATAAGAACTATTTAATTTTACCATTTGATAATTAATGACTGCTTTTGACACTTTTTGCCGTTTTGTGGAGCCTTAAAACTATTTATATACTCGAAAACGATTCCATTGGCTCAACGTGTGGGTGGCACTGAAACAATTGACGATGGTGTTGACGATGTCATTATTAGCTCTACAAAATTAATGACAAATCCCCACATAGATATTGCGGGAGAACGGACCACTGCAAAATTAATGGTGTATGATAAAAATTTTACTCGCAGTGGTAGCAAATGGCTGTATGCGTTGCACAGTGTCACTAGTATCTACATGTTCTTGCTCGAAACGTTATAGGAGTGGAGAGGGTTTCGGAGAAACACTATCGCGTTTGTATTTCGTTATAATAAAATATTTTGAATCTTTTTAAATGCTTAATAAAAAGTATACAGAAAACAAAAAACCAAAAATATAAATATAAATTTGCACAATGTAATGAGGTTTTAAGTTAAGCTTAAGTAAGACAAGTTGCCTCCAAGGTCACTTTAAGGAACCACACATCCTGACGCAGTAATTATATATTGGATTAACCCTGACTAGGGCAATAGTAATAGTATTATTTGTTAAAGATGTAATACTAACTTATAATCAACTGGATTTGGTATTATAAAACAAAACCAATTTGGATTTGTTTTTGTGAGCTTGGAGATAGAGATGTCGTCGTCAGTATACACTTGGGATATATTGATATGATCTGTGACTGCGAAGACATGTTTCGGAGCTTAGGCCGATTTTAGATGTTCGATAAGTTAACGTTTTTTGTCCAAAACTGTAGAGGTCAAATAACTCTGGATCGTAATGGTATTAGGGAATGTGTTGATAATATGTTTTGTTGCGACACTTAGGATATTTTCAGAAATTATGGTTCATAGCAGCGATTCGAGATCGATTTTCTGGTTATTCCCAAGTGAATAACGATCAAAAAGACTCAAATTAGAAAAATCTCTCTTTCAATAATAACGTATAAACTATCAGCTGACAAAGTTTCAGCCGGCAAGAAATGACTGATGAAATAACATGTTTCACGTGGTGCTCCTTTCCAACCCACCAACGGATCGGCAGCTGACTTTCACTAGGCTTCATTATACATCTCTATTAAGCATTAAGCGAGGGGAAATGATTGACAAAATTTGTTCTTGGCTCGTGGACTGTTAGCAATTCGGGATCGTACCTAAGTTTTAGGTTTGTCCCAAGTTAAGGTTTAAAATCAGCAAAAAGCTGACTAATGATAATCCCGGTTTGCTGGCAAATTAAGGTTCATATAAGCAAATCGCTGTCGTATTAACGATACGGGTTTGTCGGCAATTCAGGTTCGTACTAGTAATTCGTATTGATAATTGAGTTTTGTCAGAAATTCAGATTTGTATCCGCAGTGATGATTGGGATATGAAGGCTCAGGTTCGTAAATACTACTCGGGATAGTGTTGACAACTCGGGAGTGCCGTAGTGTTGATAATTTGGGTTTGTCGTCAATTTCAAAACTACAATTCCGGATCGTGCTACTAATTCCCGTTATTCGTACCCAACGGGATGTTACTGCTACAATACCACAGGGCTATTAGAACAAAGAGTAACTTGGCGTGCCAGTCTGGCTGGGGTATACTCAATCTCGTCCAGGGTCTGCATTAGGACCCACCAAGCTTACGAAATAATAATATAATTGATTTCCCTGACTAGGGCTAGTAAATAGTATTTATTATGGTTAGATTTTCTTCTAATGCACTTGCCTTAGAAATACGAAAAGTAACTTATTGGCTTACGTCAACATACAACTGCTTTTCGGGATGAATCCAAATATCAGCACTGTCGATTTGCAGATAATCGAGAACTATTTAATTAGTCCAGTACTGGTACGGTTAATGAAATTCTGGCATAAGTTCCGGTTACCAGGTTCGGATTAGGGTTTCGGTTTTCAGATTTTGGATTTCAGGTTCGGGTTTCAGGTTCGGATGCCAAATACGTACGACCAGCTCGTATAATATTTTTATAAACCAACTTACGAACAGACAGCCGAAGCCGCTGTAGTGGAACAGACAACCGATGTCGCTGTGGGGGAACAGACAGCCGAAGCCGCGGTAGGGGAACAGAAAACCGAAGTCGCTGTGGGGGAATAGACAACCAAAGTCACTGTGTGGAAACAGTCAGCCGAGGCCGCTGTGGGGAAACAGACAGCCAAAGGCGCTGTGAGTATGGCGATGAAACAGGCGATGTAAAAAAAAAGTAGTCACAAATCGAATTTCGACTAGGGATTGACAACTACATACTGCTAGTCAAGCATATATAAACTGTTTTCTAATAAGAAGTGTTAGTTTTGTATTCAAAGAAAAATGACTTTTTTTTTAGATAAATGATCGGACGTTTATTTCATAATAAAGAAGGTATGCCGTTAATAATGAAAAACCACATCAGCCGAATGGCCACCACGAGCACGCTTACAGGACCATATTCTTTCATGAAATTTTCCATACCGAAATCGAAAAGTGGCTGCCCTATGTCCTCGATAGCCTCACGAATTTTATCTTTGAGGTCTTGAATCGACGTTGGGCTGTTCGCGTAGACCTTATCTTTCACGTGGCCCCAAAGAAAGAAGTCGCAAAGTGATAAATCACAAGATCTCTGTGGCCAATTGAAATGTTCTCTTCGAGAGATAACACGGTCCGTAAAAGATCAATGGTTTCCTTGCTTGTGTGGCATGCAGCGCCGTCTTGTTGAAAGTAAACGTTATCCAGATCAATACCATCCAACTCCGACCATAAAAAATTTTTAAACATCTCTCGATAGCGCAACTGTAACTGTTGATCCAACCTGATTTTCGAAAAAGTAAAGTCGAATGACCCCGCCGGACCATAAACCTCACTAAACAGTCACACGTTGAGGATGAAAAGGCTTCTCAACAATAACTCTTGGGTTTTTCGAGCCCCAGATGCAATAATTTTTCTTGTTAACGTAGCCACCGAGTTGGAAATGGGCCTCATCAGTCAAGATTATTTGTTAATGGAATTCCGGATCATTTTCATGCATTTCAGGACAAAATCAGCAAAGACACGACGTTGTTGTTGATCGGCCTGCTGGAGTCCTTGTGTTACCTGACCAAAGTCAGATTTAGCCGACCACAGCAGCGTTTAGCCGCACGAATTTGGGTTTAAAGGCCGCAGTCTAATTTAACCTTGTTAAAGCTGTCAAAATTTGATTAAACAGACCAAAGTCCTATTAAACCGATCAAAATCGGATTAAAAAAAGAAGCTGAATTTAACAGACCTAAGTGCAATTATATGAAAGTTAACTTTTTGTATTGTTGGCACTGACTGTGGAATCGGTGCGTGAGATCCCAGGTTCGACTCCTGGTTCCAGTCATCTACATTTTTCATTCATTGCCGGCCCCTCGATGTCGACAGCAACTTCGCAGTATAAGTGTCGAGTCAATTGGCATGTCTAGTAAAAAAACAGGCTTTTGATTTAGTTTTAAAATTCATAAAATAGTTCTTTATTTTAATTAGTTTTAGTTTAGTTGTAAGTATTCAAAATGTTTCTATTTATGTTGGGACAGGTCACTGTCTTAATAACGCAGCAAGGCAGTTTTATTATTTGACGCAGCAAGGCAGATAACTTAACCGTTTGACTTATTTTACTCGGCTGATCACTTTGTTGGGCAAACGGCTATAACGTAAATAAATAAAGTTCCTATTACAACTAACATACATAACATCATACATGCAATTTACAAATAAAATTGAAGTACGTATTTTGAACATATGAACACATTGAATACATACATATAGGTACACTAGCTTTCCTGGCTCGCGTTGCATCACCCATACTTACAATTAATCTTGTTATGAATTTAAGCAATACAGGTAAAATCATCATAAGACGAACAAACACCCCATTTATGTGATTGTAGCTTTATCCAATTAGTCTGAGTGATTGTACCGCTTTAGTACCTTATTAGGCTCCACGAAAAGCCCCCCAATGAAATAACGCCCAAACGAGAAATGAAATATTCCCCAAATTTTTTTCATACATTTTTGGGTGTTATTTCATATGAAATAACTCCCAAATTTTTTGGGCGGTTTTTCATTTATTTTTCAAATTATGAAATAATCTCCAATGAAATAACACCAAACAAATTTTTAAAATTCGGGGCTTGTTTCATAACGTGTATTATTTGAATGTTATTTCATTTTTTATTCGGGGGTTATTTCATTTTTAAAGCTGTTGGTTTTTAGGGGTTATAATTACATAATTATATAAAAATACGCCTTTTACAAGAATAAACAATATCTTTTGAATGTTTACAGATATTTCCATTTTTTATATTGACGTATAGAAAATCAACAATATGCTACGAGCATTTTATTCAGTTTGAGAATGATATCTAAGAATGGAAATTTTTTCAAATTTGTAAGAGTTCTTCAGAAGGAGGAATTCAATAAAAGCAGAGAGTTTGATTTGCTTGTCAACAGTGGAGGTAGTTGTGTAAAGTCCAAACGTAAAAGGCAAATTGTCTTCCGAACTGCAAAAGTAGAGCAGGGCTACAACGATCTACGATCCACACAATTCATGTCAATAATTTTGCGACTTTGCTGTTGGTCCATATTGACTTCTTGAAATCCTTGGTGAAACTGACTCTTTTATGAATTTTGGGCATAATTTCATTTTTGTTGCTGATGGGGTTTATTTCATTGGGTGTTATTTCATTTTCATCATTGGGTGTTATTTCATATGAAATAACTCCCAAATATTGGGGGTTGTTTCGTTTTCGCTTTGGGGTTTATTTCATTTATTTTTGGATGTTATTTCGTTCACTGTTTTTGGGTGTTATTTCCTATTTTTTGGGGTTTATTTCATTGGGGGTTATTTCCTGGGCGTTATTTCATTGGGGGGCTTTTCGTGGAGCCCCTTATTATACCTAAAAGTACGAATTTCAAAAGATACATTCGTAACGCTCATCTTAAATGGACTGGTACTCCCTCTAATTCTATAGGAATCATCATCATATACGATTATAGATTTAGCCTTTTGATTTGGGTGATGGTACCAGTTTTATCCCCTTTCTGCCTGTTTACGCCTAAATGTTCGAATTTCTACAACTTCTTCTGTTGGCTCTCTAATTCTATAGGCAGCAATTCTATTTACATTTTCGTAACTTTACCTTTAGGCAGTTGGGCTGGATCATAGTACTAGAATTTCTCAAAATTATTTCTCATCGCACAACTAAAATATTCACTTCAATTTTTGCGACTATGCCTTTAGCCGTTTAGTACCAGCTTATCACTTTCGGCATTTTTACTCCTAAAAGGTAAGAATTTCGGAAGCCGTCCTTACTTCGATCTAATTCTATAGGTAGCAAGCCCATAAAAATTATCATGATTATAGCATTAGCCGTTTGGTCTGGGCGAAAGTAAAATCTCTTTTTCGATTTTTTTACCCAGAATTATCGGATATTATAAAAACCTTCAATCCTATTTGATAGCGAGCATGTCCATATCAATTTCTGCGATACCCCTAAAAGTACGAATATCCAAAAAACCCATTCTTAACTGACTATTATTTGAGAAGGGCAACAACCACCCCAAATTACATCTTCCTATTTACACCCAGTAAGCAATTTGAAATAAATGGATAAAGAAAATGTTATTACAATCATTCTATTAGTATGACTGACTAACAGTTTATCCAGTAGAGGCGTGGCACCGCCTATTTCCCAGATATACATTATCCACCATGTACCAAATGCAAATTTTATTTTCTTACCTTTAATGACCTGTGAAATATGACCGATTAAAATTTTGGTTTGTGTAGGCGGTGCCACGTCCCTTTGTCTAATTATGTTTTTTATGTAGCCGCTGACAGTGCTACACAGTGAAAATTTTGTTGCAATCTGTCCATTTATTTCACCGGAATATCGATTTTTCCAAAGGGGCGTGGCACCGCCCATTTTCCAGCCAGACGTATTCCTCTTTGTATTAGTAACATTTGTAGCAAATCTCATCTTCATACCTCTAATGGCTATTAAAACATGACCGATTGAAATTTCGGTTTGTGTGGGCGGTGCCACGCCCCTTTTTCTAATTTTGTTTTTATGTAGCCTATGATAGAGGCCCTGCGGACAGTACCTCACAGTGAAAATTTCATTACAATCGGTCCATTTATTTGGCCAGAATAACAATTTTTTCAATAAGGGGCGTGGCACCGCCCATTTTTCAGCAAGACCTAATCCTTCTTATACCAGTAACATATGTAGCAAATCTCATCTTCATACCTCTAATGGCTCGGGCTGTATGACTAACTCGAATTTCGGGTTGTCTGGGCGGTGCCACGCCCCTTTTTCTGATTATCTTTTTATGTAGCCTATGGTAAAGGCCCTACGGATAGTACTACACATTTAAAATTTAATTGCAATCGGTCCATTTAATTTGCCCAGAAAACGATTTTTCAAAATGGGTGTGGCGTGGCACCGCCCATTTTCCAGCCAGACGTATTCCTCTTTGTATCAGTAACATTTGTAGCAAACCTCATCTGTATACCTTTAATAGCTATTGAGATATGACCGATTGAAATTTCGAATTGTGTGGGCGGTGCCACGCCCCTTTGTCTAATTTTGTTTTTATGTAGCCTATGATAGAGGCCCTGCGGACAGTACCTCACAGTGAAAATTTCATTACAATCGGTCTATTCATTCAGCCAGTATAACAATTTTTCAATAAGGGGCGTGGCACCGCCCACTTTCTATAAACAAAAAATATTTTTTCTTATACGACCGATATACGTACCAAATCTCGACTTCTTACCTATAATGGTTTAAAAGATACAGCCATTTTAAAATTCCAGTTGTATGGGGCGGTGCCACGCCCATTTTAGCCCCTTGCAGTCCGAGTTTCCAGAAATCCCTTCTTAGTGCGCGCCTACGTCATAAAAGAAACCTACATTCTAAATTTCACGGTTCTAGCTTTAGCCGTTTGGGCTGGGGAGTGATCAGTCAGTCACCCAAGCCTTTTATATATATAGATTAGAATAAGGAAACATTAATTATATGAAAACGAAAGACGAATACAATGAAATAAAATATTGTAAATGAAATTAACAACAAATAAATAAGAAAATAAAAATGAAAATAAATATAAATAAAATCTCTAACACTAATATAAACACACGTGTTTTACATGTACTCATGGTGAGATTAACGAGTATGAGCTCAATGTGCAGTTTGGTGTCGGAGTTTATCAAATAACCTTTGGTTTGCTTACAGACTTCGGTTCTTGAGCTACTGTGCATCATAGTGTCCCATAGCGGTGAATCCAACTGGACGTGTCTCATTTCAGCCAAAGTGCAAATTGTTATTTCATAATGATGAAGTGGTGTTGATGAAATTGTTACCCCATCGTAGCTGGAAGGATATCCCGTAAAATATCTTTTTTCAATTTCAATATCGACCACATTAATTTATAATCTTCCTCGCATATGACGACGAAAATGTTGTGTTTAAATTTGATGAAAATACTCTTAACAAAAAAGTTTTAATATAATGCTGTGTCAAGAGTGTGTCGATGGATCCAATGTTTACTTTGCTTTACTATTTATTTGAATATTGAATGGAGAAATATTATGTTTTGCGAGTTTTATTCCTGTACAAAAATAGTCTTAAAATGTGAATAATCGAAAAGTTCTTAATATACCATATAGTTCTATATTTAACATGGGACCGGCCGTGGCATAGTGGTTAGAACACGCGACTACCATGCGGGAGACCCCGGGTTCGATTCCCGCCTCCAGTCATCTACATTTTTCTTTCATTGCCGGCCCCCTCGATGTTTTTGACAGCAACGTCGTAGTGTCGACATAATCGGCATGTCTAGTAAAAGCTTCTTAAGCAGTGACGTTCGCATTCGTCGATATGAATGTGGAATAGAAAGCGTGTTAATTCACAACAACGCGAGAGGCTATGGGATAGCTCATTCATGGGGTGTAAAGGGAAATTATTTTTTTTTTAATATTACATATTTGTAGAAAACGACGTACATTATGTTGGCCACGTGGTATGATGCTGCCGACTTAAGTAAATTAGACACAAAACGTAGAAGTTATAGAAGATTCTATAAAAAAAGTAAAATAATACATTACATTAAAGCCCCTTTCATTTGGGGATATGCTGAATTTGTTTAGCATGATAAAGTATTTGATAAGCTTTTATTGTCATTATGTTTATAAGAACGGTTGACATTTTTATTCTCTTCCAATATCATGAAATGCAAACCTGAAATATTAGACTAAAAAAACATAATCTATATATATACAAAATTGTTGCAAGTGTGTTGTGATTTTATAACTCACGAACGGTCAAACCGAATTCGATCAAATTTTTATGGTTTGTTCGTCTGGTCGTGTAGATGGTTTATCTAAAGTTTTCACGAAATCGGACGACGCGTTCGCGTTCGTGATTTATGATTTTTCATGTCAACATGTGATTTTGTCCATATAAAAAAAACAACAACAAATACGTAGGTGCCTATGAGCGTGTGTGGTATGTATACGTGTCAGTGTCACTTTGTATAGTTATTTTTCGTCAGTTCAAGCAGTGGCGCATCTGGCTCAAAGTTTTAGGTTTTGGGAGTTTAAGTCCATTTTTTTGTGTTTAGCCGACTTCAGTTTAAAAAAAATAAGTGCCACTCTTACGTTCCTACTACATATGCATGTATGTACAATTTTCTTTTATTTTCGTTTTTGTCAAAAATGTATTTAAAAAGTCTTATTTCTTTTCAGCACAAAAAAATTTTTATTTGTATGACAAATAACAACTTACGAATGACAAATAATTAGTTGTGACACAATTAAAAAGATAACTGTTGAAATTTGAAATCAAAAAATCTATATATATAAAAGTGAACATTTGTTTCTACGTATGACCGCTATAGATTTCAAAACCACCCAACCGATGTGCAACAAACCGGCATCAATAGAAAGGCAATCTTTCGAGGATGGTTATAGGTTACTTAAACATTGCATTTGAATCATGTGGTCCATTTATTGAGTCGATTTTCCATATATTTCCCATACAAAAAATGTTCAAAAGTTTTAAATTGTGAAAATTTAAATAGTATGCCAATGTTAAATTTGTCAATATTTGAATTTTCAAATGACACTGTCAAATGGTATATTTATGTATATAAGATTTAAATTGAGTTTGTGTGAAACTCAGTGGATGCTACAGCATTTAACTAATGTCTCTGAGGTGAGGCCAATCCATTCCACCCCATTAACAAAAATGCAATATCTGGCGTACTACTAAAATAAGTGACTTTAAATCAGGTATGGATGCAATATTATCTGGTCAAAAACTGGCAGGATTAGATTATAAGGCGTGATCCCGCCCCCAGGAGCTAATTTGTTAAAGTGCGGTATCTGAAGTACTAGATTAGTAGGAATAACCCTACTCATAGGACCTAATTTGTAAAAGTGCAATATCTGATGGCCTAGATCATTAGGCGTGGCTCCGTCCGTAGGACGTAATTTTGCGAATGGTAATGGAATTTGTTGTGGATTCAATTAAGATTAATATACGTATTCTAAAGAAGAAGGGGGGATTTGAAATAGGATGTGGAATAAACACCAATATTCGTGATCAAGCATAAGGGGTAAACCTGCCAAATTCTGTTTCCCAAAAGCAATAGCTGAAGGACTGCAGCACTATTCGTCTTGATATTTGGTATGCAATTTTTTGAGACCAGTGGTGTGTGTAACTGAGATCTACGGCAGAAAAAATCGAATAATCACGAATTTAAACATTTCTTAAAACTACATTCTATTACATTTAGATCGACGAATGTCATACAACAGTGTAATATTAGCAGTTACGAATTAGCAGTTGCACCAATGGGTTTTGATATTGTTGATTTTGCAAAATGTTTGATCGCGTTGGCTATTGCATCCTCCTGTATTGCGCAGCTGTTTTGGATGTTGCAGAATAGAGAAAAAAATTAAAATTTTCCGAGAACCGCACATGAGTTATCAAGTTAAAAAATGTTGCAAACATGTCAAATCATAATGAGGGTTGAGTGTACTATGACACATAAAAAATCGTTGAAACCCCTTGATCGCGTATTATAGGATTTAAGAAGCAATACATGATTGAGTTATCCTTCTTAAATTAATTTACCCAGAAAATATAAGGGAACCGAAGTGTTGCTACTATGTATAACAATGATACCCACGGATTTGCCGTTAGATTTAAATGACTACAGTTTCCAGTTCCGAGAACTGCACATGAGTTATCAAGTTAAAAAATGTTGCAAACATGATATTCAATAAATCTGAGGGACAGTCTATGAACACCAGTACATGAACACCGCTATGTTGCATGTTCACGTGTAGAATGGGCCAGTTTCCAGTTCGGTTAAAATTTACCATGACATTCAATAACTGTGAGGGACAGTCTATTCAAATTTGAAAAATCCAAATTCTTCGCATGAACACCATTATGTTGCATGTTCACGTGTAGAATGACCCACTGATTAAAATATGTACACTCCTTTGGTCTTCCATACATACAGGTGCGTATGAGTTATCAAGTTAAAAAATGTTGCAAACATGTCAAATCATAACCACAAGGGAACAAGGTATTTGTTGTTAAAGAACTGAATATTGTTTTAAAGGTAATTTGGGACTCTGAATCCAAATCTGCACTTGGTTTTTTCGTATCAGCTCGACTTTTCGCGATATACCGTTATTTCCAAAACTAAGGTACTTCCACTACAAATATTTAAATAACTTGAAAACGGTTCACCATATTCAATTAAAAAAAAAAACTTAAACCCGTCAAAAAAATTACCTTTAACCCGTGCCTACATTGTTTTTAATTTGGCCTAGTAGTTTCAGAGATATCGTTGTAATTTAAAAAAAAAAACAAAAATTTTACAAAAAAAAAAAATTTTGTTTTTTAAAAATTCATAAAAGAAAATAATGTAACAAAAATCACAGTGTTGGTCTTAAAACATTAAGTTTAATATAGTTTGAATCAAATGATATTTATTTCATTGAAATCTGTGCATAACTTTTGATTTTTTCAACAATTTACTGAGATAACTAAATTTACAAAAATCGCAATTTCCATACAGAAATAACATTTATTAATATGTTTGTGAAAGTGTAACTCGAGCATCGTTATGAAAATTTATCAGTATTAATATTCGAAACGAACTTATGGAATTGAAATGGGCGGAATAGCCCCACCACTTCTGGTACCTCCCATACAAAATTACCTACTTTTGGATAATTAATATATCTTCGATAGCTGCCAAACAGACTACCGGAGGATATTTAAATTTGTTAAGTTTATTTATCTTGCAAAAGTAGATAAACCCTAAAAAAACCGAAACCGTTGCCATAGCCCTTCTGGTACCTCCCATACAAATGACCGAACTCACCCCAATAGTCTTACATACATATCTTTTTTGTAAGTACACTGAATTCAGTCAAACTATGCGTAAGTTTTACGGTTATGAAAATATGAATCAGGAATGAATTTGCACTATATCGGATCACCCCTTCTGGTACCTCCCATACAAAATGACCTATTTTTGGAAAATTAATATTTCTCCCTTAAATTCCAAATTTGAAACCTGCCGATTAATTAAATTTGGTCAGTTAATTAATATTATAATAGGAGGTAAAACTATAAATTAAACTATAAATAAATTTGCAAATTTGTCATGATTTTTAAAAATACAAATTTTTAATTATTTTTGGGTAGAAACAAAAAAATTCGAAAAATCTGTTATCACCGAACTTAGCATAACTCATTCAATTTTCAATCGATTATTACGTACATACATGTTTTAGAAAGCTACTTTAATATGATATTCAATAAAGCTAATAAAATAAACAATTTTCCCCCAACCGATTAACTTTCAGCGTGAAGAAAATTAAAATGTGTAATTTTTTTTGTAATTTTTTTTTTTTTTAGATAAAAGAGCCTTTACTCAGTCATTTTTTTTTGTGATATTAAAAAATTTGATTTTTTTCAAAGGTAACAACGATATCTTTAAAAAAAAAACAAAATTTAAAAATCCGGCTTATGAAAAAAAAATTATGATTTTTTGAACTATAATTTTTTGGAAAATAGGCGAAAATACGATTAGTACCTGTAACTTAAAAATTCGAGCTGATGGAGAAAAATGCAGATTGGATTTAAAATCAGCGACCTCAAATTAGTAAAAAACAGCTATAGAATTCTAAACAACACTCAAAAAGTTCAATTTTGTTCCCTTGTGTAATGAGTTTCCAGTTCGGTTAAAATTTACAATGACATTTAATAAATCTGAGGGATAGTCTATTCAAATTTGAAAAATCCAAATTTTCCGCATGAACACCATTATGTTGCATGTTTACGTGTAGAATGACCCACTGATTAAAATATGTTGCATGTTTACGTGTAGAATGGCGCAGTTTCCAGTTCGGTTAAAATTTACAATAACATTCAATAAATCTGATAGACAGTCTATTCAAATTTGAAAAATCCAAATTTTTCGCATGAGCACCAAATTTTTCGAATGAACACCATTATGTTGCATGTTCACGTGTAGAATGACCCACTGATTAAAATATGTACACTTCTTAAAATATGTACAATATCATGAAATGCAAACCTGAAATATTAGACTAAAAAACATAATATTCTATAAATTATCTCACTACTGTTGGTAAGCCCTCCTTAATATAAATTATAAAATTATCCTTTTTAGAAATGACTGTAGATTTGTTACGAATATATTTAGATTTTGTTAATCAATTTCTAGCTTAAATGGAAAAAATACTTTCAAAGAAAGCTGTTATTTTAATTCCAATTGGTGCATACATTTTAATTTAACCTCGAGAACAAAGTAGATTTGAACGAAATTAACTATGTAGATTGAGTTTAAAAATTGATTACTTAAAACTTTGTACGCAAGGAAGCTTACAAAGTTTTTCAACGTATATCTTAAAAATGTTTTAAGCATTTTTTGTTTATAGTGATAGGCAGAACTTGGACGATAAAGGACGATTTATCCTATTTCTTCATTGTTTACGTACTTAATTTTGATAACGTGTCGGAATCTATAATATTCTATATTGTACTTTTACCTTTTTCAAATCGGACACTATGTCATTGCAGACAACTCCCAAACATGTAGCAGAATTAACCTACGCAATTATTATTTACACACACATTTTGGATAGCATAAAACCAGTCATCCTTTCGGGGGCTAAAAATTTTTGTGTTTGTCAAGACACACATTTTTCTACCCTCATCTAGTACGATGAGGATATTTTTCATTTTATAAGGCAAAATATTTAACATTCAGAAGGAAGCGTTAAAATTACAAAGTTTCTTTGGACAACATATAATTCATGAATTTTAAAATCAATTGAACTATGTCGGTCTGTCTGGCTGAGGTATTACTTTCTATAAAAAGTTATATTTATAAGTCCATCGAAACAGATAAATTTTGTTCAAAGCAAAGGCGTAAACGCCGACTATCCCATACAAAATAATTAAAATTCATTAATTTTAGGTTTATAAAACTAGACAAAAATTAAAGATTTACCAAATTTCTTCTCGTGTCACCCAAAGAAAAGACTGAATTATCTCATATGTTTTTAAAAGCATATCTTGTGTATGGGCTTAATTAAACATAATTGGCTTCTATTTATTATTTCTATGATTATTTATCCTTAGTAATAATAAATCAATGTCAGTTTGCTTTATATCTTAGCAAACTATTGAAAAATATATTTGTTGTATATGTATAGTACCGCAGTGTAGGTTGTGTAAATTCCTAACCAACAGTTATGTAATATTGCAGTGTAATAATGATCGGTTCATATCCTCTATATCAACATTGTAATGTTGTAAGGCCTGGAGTCTTTCTTAAAACATTTCAATGTAAGATTCCAATATATAAAAACATAATTTACCTGTTATATTTTTAGACTCACAAAACGGTACCTATATTTTACGGACA